>OZ026529.1:54957498-57357498 GCA_964019695.1 Loripinus fragilis | reverse complement strand
TGAATATAATAGTAGGCATACACTAAATTATGGTAAAATACTTAAGAGCAAAAAGAACACTGTTTTATGATGACTGACCGCAGTTATATGACTGAAAACAATGTTGATAGCGATGTTAAGCACAAACACAACAAATAGAGAAAGCAAAATTATATTAATAAATAAAAGAAAAACAAATAAGAAAAAAAAATATTTTTTTTTATTTGACAGGGTTCGAACCTGTGCCACCAGGGATTTTATTGAGCGTTGTGAGACTTTGTGACTAACGCACTAGACCCCTCAGCTATTTTGGCCCATTAATCTATAGGTATACAATACATCAAAATAGGACCAAACTTTAATGTTAAGGGAGATTACTTGGGGTGATAAATAAACTGAACAGTCAAAAACGGAGATATCGCCCTAAAGAGAAGGGATTTTAAAATTTGCACTTGGTCTTATTTTCCTGTGAAAGAATACTTCAAAATTATTAAGCTGAAATCAGAATTATCCAAATCACCTTTATTTTTTACCATATGGAATTAATAGTTTCTTTACTCTTAAGCCAAGTAAAATAACACTTGCTCAATTTATATGTATTGCCTAGTCTGTCCATTTTTTTTGGACAGTTCTTGACGAGCCCTAATACAAGGGCTTGTCATCAAACGAATTCCTCCGAGGGAGGATTCGTAAGGAAAGTCCCTTCCACTTTTTTTATTTTTTTTTTATTATTTTTCTTTCGTCAAACTTTTTTCTGTCCTCCCCTTTTTTCCCTTTGTCCTTTTCTTGGTGGTCCTTGGACATTTTTGAGGGTCACAATAATTACAGAGGGAAGGGGGGTAGTCTGCTTTAGGTTATTTAATTGGAAGAAAAATGAATATATACTTCTGCGTAAAGTAAGCACTATCACAGTTTAACTGTTATTAGATTTGTTACTGTTCGTTATGGATCCTAAAATGACAAAATGAATGTCCCTCCCAACCCCAATGTTGAAACAACGCTATGTCATTGTAGTATGCGTTCTAAATACATGGCCAACGTGCCCACTTACCTAATGAGTGGTGTATGGACCTTTGGCATTGGTTTCACATTCGTGAAAATAGAAATCATTGTTGAAACAACGTAGCTTCAGCGTTGCTGTTAAACTATTAAAAACCTTAATACAATATTTGAGCCAGCAAATGAAATTTAGGTTGTTGTTTTTTTTGCATATGCGTGATGTTGTTCTATTGATATGCATGAACAGCTACCTAGTGGAGCGAGTGGCCTCAACTTTCACACAAGCGTTCATCTACACACATTTATTGTGTATAAGACCCGTGAATGCTCTGGAGATGCTGCGTATGTGCGTAGACTCGCATGAGCATTCATTACTGGAACCTGCAACAAACATCAAAAATTCATCTGCTGGCTCATATAAGTGAGCCTGCATGTTACGCTTAGTTGATAAGGCATCAGGGCTGGAGCTTCGAATTTGGGAGTGGACAATGTTTTTAGATATGCTTGTACAGGGGTCAAAATGTATTATTTGGCCAATAAATATATGACACCTGAACAAATATGAACTAAAATACTTGTATAGTTGTTTCTACAAGATGAAATTATATACGAAACTAGGGTGTCATTTGTAGCATTTGGATCTCCTTAGCAAATAACGTTGAATCAGATCTGGAATTACTACAAGTAAAAGCTTTCACAACAAAAAGCGCTGTCTACTCTAGGCATATATAAATTTGTTATTCTAAACAAGTCATGTTTTAAGTAAAGGGCGACGTAGGTTTTTGCCAATTATAGTAATGCTCAATGCATATGTGGGATCATGCATGGCAGCTGTGGATCCAGTATATGGGTCATTTATGGCAGTTGCAGATCTAATTGCCCCAGTTCTCAAAACAAACCAAACCTCAGATAGTCTACGCACTAATGATACACTAATAATATGATGTTAACGTATGATACATCTATCTTAAGTTTGGCATGCACCTTTATCTTCACCTGTGTGTGTGTGGGGGGGGGGGGGGGGGGCAGTGAAGGCTCTGGTGAGATTGTCTGCGTGGGTAGCTGCATCTAAGCGTTGGTGTCTTATTAATTGTACAATATGTAGGCCTACTAGACATTTTATGAGCGGGCCCATTTTTTTTACAAAGCAGCCATCTTATTATAGAAAAGTTGTACCTTTAATCTATAATTGAGCCAGCACACGAAGGTTTGGTATTTATCTCAGATGCGTACAGTTGTTCTTTAAAACATGCATGGACATGAACCTAGTATGGCTAGAGGTCTTAATGTTGGCATACGCCTTTATCTACACCCATTCTTTGTGTGTGTGTGGGCAGTGAAGGCTCTGACAAGACTGCCTGCATGCGCAGCTACATCCAAGCATTGGCGTCTTATTGACTATACAATAAGTACCAATAATCTCATAAGCTGGCCTATTTTTACAAAGAAGCCAAGTTATTATTGAAAAGTTTTACCATTAAGCTAATTTTGGGCCAGCACATTAGGATTTGGTATTTTATCTCATATGCTCAAGTTGTTCTTTAAACATGCATGGACATGAACCTAGTGTGGCTAGATGTCTAATTTTGGCATGCACCTTTATCTACGCCCATTCTGTATGTGTGTGTTGGGGGGGGGGGGAGGCTGTGATGGCTCTGGTGAGACTGCCTGCATGCGCAGCTACGTCAAAGCGTTGGTGTCTTATTGACTATACAATAAGTAACATAAATCTCATGAGCTTGCCCATTTTTACAAAGCAGCCATGCTATTATTGAAAAATTGTAGCTTTATGTAATATTTGAGCCTGCACATGAGAGTATGGTATTTTATCGCATATGCGTACAGATGTTTTTTAAACATGCATGGGCATGAACCTAGTGTGGCTAGAAGTCGTTTTGATTTCGTCATGCACCTTTATCTACACCCATTTTGTGTGGAGGAGGAGAGCAGTGGGGGTTCTGGCGAAACTGTCTGCATGCACAGCTGCGTCTACGCACTGGCGTCTTAATGACTGTACAATATTTATTAAACATATTATGAGCTGGCTCATATTTTTACAAAGCAGACAGTATTATTATTGAAAGTTGTCACATCTATGTAATATTTGAGGCAGCACCTGAGATTTTGTTACTTATTGCATATGCGTAGAGTTGTTCTTAAAACATGCATGGACAGATACCTAGTGGCACTAGAAGTCTTAATTTTGACATGCCCCTTTATCTACACCCATTTTTGCAGCCAGTGAATGCTATTGAGACTGTGTGCATGCGCAGCTGCGTCTAAGCATTAGCGACATATTGAATATACAATAAGTACCAAACATTCATGAGTTGGTCCATTTCTTTTTCAACGCAGTTATGTTTTTTTTTAATAAAAAGCGTCATCATTCTGTGCATACAGCATGTACGATTATCTTCATTGAGAAGTAACAAACGGCATGCCAATCTTATAATAGACTATTGTTTCAGTTTTGAATTTGCTCTATTGCAGTAAACCCTATCGTGCATATGAGAACAATAAAACAATTTAAACCAGCATATGAATAGTTGGCCCTTTTCATATATAGATAAACAGTGGAAGTCTTAATGAGCTTGCGCGTCTGAATCTTCAGCCTCATCAGAGTCATCGCGTCTTGCACACAAATATATGAATATAATAGTAGGCATACACTAAATTATGGTAAAATACTTAAGAGCAAAAAGAACACTGTTTTATGATGACTGACCGCAGTTATATGACTGAAAACAATGTTGATAGCGATGTTAAGCACAAACACAACAAATAGAGAAAGCAAAATTATATTAATAAATAAAAGAAAAACAAATAAGAAAAAAAAATATTTTTTTTTATTTGACAGGGTTCGAACCTGTGCCACCAGGGATTTTATTGAGCTCTGTGAGACTTTGTGACTAACGCACTAGACCCCTCAGCTATTTTGGCCCATTAATCTATAGGTATACAATACATCAAAATAGGACCAAACTTTAATGTTAAGGGAGATTACTTGGGGTGATAAATAAACTGAACAGTCAAAAACGGAGATATCGCCCTAAAGAGAAGGGATTTTAAAATTTGCACTTGGTCTTATTTTCCTGTGAAAGAATACTTCAAAATTATTAAGCTGAAATCAGAATTATCCAAATCACCTTTATTTTTTACCATATGGAATTAATAGTTTCTTTACTCTTAAGCCAAGTAAAATAACACTTGCTCAATTTATATGTATTGCCTAGTCTGTCCAATTTTTTTGGACAGTTCTTGACGAGCCCTAATACAAGGGCTTGTCATCAAACGAATTCCTCCAAGGGAGGATTCGTAAGGAAAGTCCCTTCCACTTTTTTTTATTTTTTTTTTATTATTTTTCTTTCGTCAAACTTTTTTCTGTCCTCCCCTTTTTTCCCTTTGTCCTTTTCTTGGTGGTCCTTGGACATTTTTGAGGGTCACAATAATTACAGAGGGAAGGGGGGTAGTCTGCTTTAGGTTATTTAATTGGAAGAAAAATGAATATATACTTCTGCGTAAAGTAAGCACTATCACAGTTTAACTGTTATTAGATTTGTTACTGTTCGTTATGGATCCTAAAATGACAAAATGAATGTCCCTCCCAACCCCAATGTTGAAACAACGCTATGTCATTGTAGTATGCGTTCTAAATACATGGCCAACGTGCCCACTTACCTAATGAGTGGTGTATGGACCTTTGGCATTGGTTTCACATTCGTGAAAATAGAAATCATTGTTGAAACAACGTAGCTTCAGCGTTGCTGTTAAACTATTAAAAACCTTAATACAATATTTGAGCCAGCAAATGAAATTTAGGTTGTTGTTTTTTTTGCATATGCGTGATGTTGTTCTATTGATATGCATGAACAGCTACCTAGTGGAGCGAGTGGCCTCAACTTTCACACAAGCGTTCATCTACACACATTTATTGTGTATAAGACCCGTGAATGCTCTGGAGATGCTGCGTATGTGCGTAGACTCGCATGAGCATTCATTACTGGAACCTGCAACAAACATCAAAAATTCATCTGCTGGCTCATATAAGTGAGCCTGCATGTTACGCTTAGTTGATAAGGCATCAGGGCTGGAGCTTCGAATTTGGGAGTGGACAATGTTTTTAGATATGCTTGTACAGGGGTCAAAATGTATTATTTGGCCAATAAATATATGACACCTGAACAAATATGAACTAAAATACTTGTATAGTTGTTTCTACAAGATGAAATTATATACGAAACTAGGGTGTCATTTGTAGCATTTGGATCTCCTTAGCAAATAACGTTGAATCAGATCTGGAATTACTACAAGTAAAAGCTTTCACAACAAAAAGCGCTGTCTACTCTAGGCATATATAAATTTGTTATTCTAAACAAGTCATGTTTTAAGTAAAGGGCGACGTAGGTTTTTGCCAATTATAGTAATGCTCAATGCATATGTGGGATCATGCATGGCAGCTGTGGATCCAGTATATGGGTCATTTATGGCAGTTGCAGATCTAATTGCCCCAGTTCTCAAAACAAACCAAACCTCAGATAGTCTACGCACTAATGATACACTAATAATATGATGTTAACGTATGATACATCTATCTTAAGTTTGGCATGCACCTTTATCTTCACCTGTGTGTGTGTGGGGGGGGGGGGGCAGTGAAGGCTCTGGTGAGATTGTCTGCGTGGGTAGCTGCATCTAAGCGTTGGTGTCTTATTAATTGTACAATATGTAGGCCTACTAGACATTTTATGAGCGGGCCCATTTTTTTTACAAAGCAGCCATCTTATTATAGAAAAGTTGTACCTTTAATCTATAATTGAGCCAGCACACGAAGGTTTGGTATTTATCTCAGATGCGTACAGTTGTTCTTTAAAACATGCATGGACATGAACCTAGTATGGCTAGAGGTCTTAATGTTGGCATACGCCTTTATCTACACCCATTCTTTGTGTGTGTGTGGGCAGTGAAGGCTCTGACAAGACTGCCTGCATGCGCAGCTACATCCAAGCATTGGCGTCTTATTGACTATACAATAAGTACCAATAATCTCATAAGCTGGCCTATTTTTACAAAAAAGCCAAGTTATTATTGAAAAGTTTTACCATTAAGCTAATTTTGGGCCAGCACATTAGGATTTGGTATTTTATCTCATATGCTCAAGTTGTTCTTTAAACATGCATGGACATGAACCTAGTGTGGCTAGATGTCTAATTTTGGCATGCACCTTTATCTACGCCCATTCTGTATGTGTGTGTTGGGGGGGGGGGCGCTGTGATGGCTCTGGTGAGACTGCCTGCATGCGCAGCTACGTCAAAGCGTTGGCGTCTTATTGACTATACAATAAGTAACATAAATCTCATGAGCTTGCCCATTTTTACAAAGCAGCCATGCTATTATTGAAAAATTGTAGCTTTATGTAATATTTGAGCCTGCACATGAGAGTATGGTATTTTATCGCATATGCGTACAGATGTTTTTTAAACATGCATGGGCATGAACCTAGTGTGGCTAGAAGTCGTTTTGATTTCGTCATGCACCTTTATCTACACCCATTTTGTGTGGAGGAGGAGAGCAGTGGGGGTTCTGGCGAAACTGTCTGCATGCACAGCTGCGTCTACGCACTGGCGTCTTAATGACTGTACAATATTTATTAAACATATTATGAGCTGGCTCATATTTTTACAAAGCAGACAGTATTATTATTGAAAGTTGTCACATCTATGTAATATTTGAGGCAGCACCTGAGATTTTGTTACTTATTGCATATGCGTAGAGTTGTTCTTAAAACATGCATGGACAGGTACCTAGTGGCACTAGAAGTCTTAATTTTGACATGCCCCTTTATCTACACCCATTTTTGCAGCCAGTGAATGCTATTGAGACTGTGTGCATGCGCAGCTGCGTCTAAGCATTAGCGACATATTGAATATACAATAAGTACCAAACATTCATGAGTTGGTCCATTTCTTTTTCAACGCAGTTATGTTTTTTTTAAATAAAAAGCGTCATCATTCTGTGCATACAGCATGTACGATTATCTTCATTGAGAAGTAACAAACGGCATGCCAATCTTATAATAGACTATTGTTTCAGTTTTGAATTTGCTCTATTGCAGTAAACCCTATCGTGCATATGAGAACAATAAAACAATTTAAACCAGCATATGAATAGTTGGCCCTTTTCATATATAGATAAACAGTGGAAGTCTTAATGAGCTTGCGCGTCTGAATCTTCAGCCTCATCAGAGTCATCGCGTCTTGCACACAAATATATGAATATAATAGTAGGCATACACTAAATTATGGTAAAATACTTAAGAGCAAAAAGAACACTGTTTTATGATGACTGACTGCAGTTATATGACTGAAAACAATGTTGATAGCGATGTTAAGCACAAACACAACAAATAGAGAAAGCAAAATTATATTAATAAATAAAAGAAAAACAAATAAGAAAAAAAAATATTTTTTTTTATTTGACAGGGTTCGAACCTGTGCCACCAGGGATTTTATTGAGCTCTGTGAGACTTTGTGACTAACGCACTAGACCCCTCAGCTATTTTGGCCCATTAATCTATAGGTATACAATACATCAAAATAGGACCAAACTTTAATGTTAAGGGAGATTACTTGGGGTGATAAATAAACTGAACAGTCAAAAACGGAGATATCGCCCTAAAGAGAAGGGATTTTAAAATTTGCACTTGGTCTTATTTTCCTGTGAAAGAATACTTCAAAATTATTAAGCTGAAATCAGAATTATCCAAATCACCTTTATTTTTTACCATATGGAATTAATAGTTTCTTTACTCTTAAGCCAAGTAAAATAACACTTGCTCAATTTATATGTATTGCCTAGTCTGTCCAATTTTTTTGGACAGTTCTTGACGAGCCCTAATACAAGGGCTTGTCATCAAACGAATTCCTCCGAGGGAGGATTCGTAAGGAAAGTCCCTTCCTCTTTTTTTTATTTTTTTTTTTATTATTTTTCTTTCGTCAAACTTTTTTCTGTCCTCCCCTTTTTTCCCTTTGTCCTTTTCTTGGTGGTCCTTGGACATTTTTGAGGGTCACAATAATTACAGAGGGAAGGGGGGTAGTCTGCTTTAGGTTATTTAATTGGAAGAAAAATGAATATATACTTCTGCGTAAAGTAAGCACTATCACAGTTTAACTGTTATTAGATTTGTTACTGTTCGTTATGGATCCTAAAATGACAAAATGAATGTCCCTCCCAACCCCAATGTTGAAACAACGCTATGTCATTGTAGTATGCGTTCTAAATACATGGCCAACGTGCCCACTTACCTAATGAGTGGTGTATGGACCTTTGGCATTGGTTTCACATTCGTGAAAATAGAAATCATTGTTGAAACAACGTAGCTTCAGCGTTGCTGTTAAACTATTAAAAACCTTAATACAATATTTGAGCCAGCAAATGAAATTTAGGTTGTTGTTTTTTTTTGCATATGCGTGATGTTGTTCTATTGATATGCATGAACAGCTACCTAGTGGAGCGAGTGGCCTCAACTTTCACACAAGCGTTCATCTACACACATTTATTGTGTATAAGACCCGTGAATGCTCTGGAGATGCTGCGTATGTGCGTAGACTCGCATGAGCATTCATTACTGGAACCTGCAACAAACATCAAAAATTCATCTGCTGGCTCATATAAGTGAGCCTGCATGTTACGCTTAGTTGATAAGGCATCAGGGCTGGAGCTTCGAATTTGGGAGTGGACAATGTTTTTAGATATGCTTGTACAGGGGTCAAAATGTATTATTTGGCCAACAAATATATGACACCTGAACAAATATGAACTAAAATACTTGTATAGTTGTTTCTACAAGATGAAATTATATACGAAACTAGGGTGTCATTTGTAGCATTTGGATCTCCTTAGCAAATAACGTTGAATCAGATCTGGAATTACTACAAGTAAAAGCTTTCACAACAAAAAGCGCTGTCTACTCTAGGCATATATAAATTTGTTATTCTAAACAAGTCATGTTTTAAGTAAAGGGCGACGTAGGTTTTTGCCAATTATAGTAATGCTCAATGCATATGTAGGATCATGCATGGCAGCTGTGGATCCAGTATATGGGTCATTTATGGCAGTTGCAGATCTAATTGCCCCAGTTCTCAAAACAAACCAAACCTCAGATAGTCTACGCACTAATGATACACTAATAATATGATGTTAACGTATGATACATCTATCTTAAGTTTGGCATGCACCTTTATCTTCACCTGTGTGTGTGTGTGGGGGGGGGGCAGTGAAGGCTCTGGTGAGATTGTCTGCGTGGGTAGCTGCATCTAAGCGTTGGCGTCTTATTAATTGTACAATATGTAGGCCTACTAGACATTTTATGAGCGGGCCCATTTTTTTTACAAAGCAGCCATCTTATTATAGAAAAGTTGTACCTTTAATCTATAATTGAGCCAGCACACGAAGGTTTGGTATTTATCTCAGATGCGTACAGTTGTTCTTTAAAACATGCATGGACATGAACCTAGTATGGCTAGAGGTCTTAATGTTGGCATACGCCTTTATCTACACCCATTCTTTGTGCGTGTGTGGGCAGTGAAGGCTCTGACAAGACTGCCTGCATGCGCAGCTACATCCAAGCATTGGCGTCTTATTGACTATACAATAAGTACCAATAATCTCATAAGCTGGCCTATTTTTACAAAGAAGCCAAGTTATTATTGAAAAGTTTTACCATTAAGCTAATTTTGGGCCAGCACATTAGGATTTGGTATTTTATCTCACATGCTCAAGTTGTTCTTTAAACATGCATGGAGATGAACCTAGTGTGGCTAGATGTCTAATTTTGGCATGCACCTTTATCTACGCCCATTCTGTATGTGTGTGTTGGGGGGGGGGGGGGAGGCTGTGATGGCTCTGGTGAGACTGCCTGCATGCGCAGCTACGTCAAAGCGTTGGCGTCTTATTGACTATACAATAAGTAACATAAATCTCATGAGCTTGCCCATTTTTACAAAGCAGCCATGCTATTATTGAAAAATTGTAGCTTTATGTAATATTTGAGCCTGCACATGAGAGTATGGTATTTTATCGCATATGCGTACAGATGTTTTTTAAACATGCATGGGCATGAACCTAGTGTGGCTAGAAGTCGTTTTGATTTCGTCATGCACCTTTATCTACACCCATTTTGTGTGGAGGAGGAGAGCAGTGGGGGTTCTGGCGAAACTGTCTGCATGCACAGCTGCGTCTACGCACTGGCGTCTTAATGACTGTACAATATTTATTAAACATATTATGAGCTGGCTCATATTTTTACAAAGCAGACAGTATTATTATTGAAAGTTGTCACATCTATGTAATATTTGAGGCAGCACCTGAGATTTTGTTACTTATTGCATATGCGTAGAGTTGTTCTTAAAACATGCATGGACAGGTACCTAGTGGCACTAGAAGTCTTAATTTTGACATGCCCCTTTATCTACACCCATTTTTGCAGCCAGTGAATGCTATTGAGACTGTGTGCATGCGCAGCTGCGTCTAAGCATTAGCGACATATTGAATATACAATAAGTACCAAACATTCATGAGTTGGTCCATTTCTTTTTCAACGCAGTTATGTTTTTTTTAAATAAAAAGCGTCATCATTCTGTGCATACAGCATGTACGATTATCTTCATTGAGAAGTAACAAACGGCATGCCAATCTTATAATAGACTATTGTTTCAGTTTTGAATTTGCTCTATTGCAGTAAACCCTATCGTGTATATGAGAACAATAAAACAATTTAAACCAGCATATGAATAGTTGGCCCTTTTCATATATAGATAAACAGTGGAAGTCTTAATGAGCTTGCGCGTCTGAATCTTCAGCCTCATCAGAGTCATCGCGTCTTGCACACAAATATATGAATATAATAGTAGGCATACACTAAATTATGGTAAAATACTTAAGAGCAAAAAGAACACTGTTTTATGATGACTGACCGCAGTTATATGACTGAAAACAATGTTGATAGCGATGTTAAGCACAAACACAACAAATAGAGAAAGCAAAATTATATTAATAAATAAAAGAAAAACAAATAAGAAAAAAAAATATTTTTTTTTATTTGACAGGGTTCGAACCTGTGCCACCAGGGATTTTATTGAGCTCTGTGAGACTTTGTGACTAACGCACTAGACCCCTCAGCTATTTTGGCCCATTAATCTATAGGTATACAATACATCAAAATAGGACCAAACTTTAATGTTAAGGGAGATTACTTGGGGTGATAAATAAACTGAACAGTCAAAAACGGAGATATCGCCCTAAAGAGAAGGGATTTTAAAATTTGCACTTGGTCTTATTTTCCTGTGAAAGAATACTTCAAAATTATTAAGCTGAAATCAGAATTATCCAAATCACCTTTATTTTTTACCATATGGAATTAATAGTTTCTTTACTCTTAAGCCAAGTAAAATAACACTTGCTCAATTTATATGTATTGCCTAGTCTGTCCAATTTTTTTGGACAGTTCTTGACGAGCCCTAATACAAGGGCTTGTCATCAAACGAATTCCTCCGAGGGAGGATTCGTAAGGAAAGTCCCTTCCACTTTTTTTTATTTTTTTTTTATTATTTTTCTTTCGTCAAACTTTTTTCTGTCCTCCCCTTTTTTCCCTTTGTCCTTTTCTTGGTGGTCCTTGGACATTTTTGAGGGTCACAATAATTACAGAAGGAAGGGGGGTAGTCTGCTTTAGGTTATTTAATTGGAAGTAAAATGAATATATACTTCTGCGTAAAGTAAGCACTATCACAGTTTAACTGTTATTAGATTTGTTACTGTTCGTTATGGATCCTAAAATGACAAAATGAATGTCCCTCCCAACCCCAATGTTGAAACAACGCTATGTCATTGTAGTATGCGTTCTAAATACATGGCCAACGTGCCCACTTACCTAATGAGTGGTGTATGGACCTTTGGCATTGGTTTCACATTCGTGAAAATAGAAATCATTGTTGAAACAACGTAGCTTCAGCGTTGCTGTTAAACTATTAAAAACCTTAATACAATATTTGAGCCAGCAAATGAAATTTAGGTTGTTGTTTTTTTTGCATATGCGTGATGTTGTTCTATTGATATGCATGAACAGCTACCTAGTGGAGCGAGTGGCCTCAACTTTCACACAAGCGTTCATCTACACACATTTATTGTGTATAAGACCCGTGAATGCTCTGGAGATGCTGCGTATGTGCGTAGACTCGCATGAGCATTCATTACTGGAACCTGCAACAAACATCAAAAATTCATCTGCTGGCTCATATAAGTGAGCCTGCATGTTACGCTTAGTTGATAAGGCATCAGGGCTGGAGCTTCGAATTTGGGAGTGGACAATGTTTTTAGATATGCTTGTACAGGGGTCAAAATGTATTATTTGGCCAATAAATATATGACACCTGAACAAATATGAACTAAAATACTTGTATAGTTGTTTCTACAAGATGAAATTATATACGAAACTAGGGTGTCATTTGTAGCATTTGGATCTCCTTAGCAAATAACGTTGAATCAGATCTGGAATTACTACAAGTAAAAGCTTTCACAACAAAAAGCGCTGTCTACTCTAGGCATATATAAATTTGTTATTCTAAACAAGTCATGTTTTAAGTAAAGGGCGACGTAGGTTTTTGCCAATTATAGTAATGCTCAATGCATATGTGGGATCATGCATGGCAGCTGTGGATCCAGTATATGGGTCATTTATGGCAGTTGCAGATCTAATTGCCCCAGTTCTCAAAACAAACCAAACCTCAGATAGTCTACGCACTAATGATACACTAATAATATGATGTTAACGTATGATACATCTATCTTAAGTTTGGCATGCACCTTTATCTTCACCTGTGTGTGTGGGGGGGGGGGGGGGCAGTGAAGGCTCTGGTGAGATTGTCTGCGTGGGTAGCTGCATCTAAGCGTTGGTGTCTTATTAATTGTACAATATGTAGGCCTACTAGACATTTTATGAGCGGGCCCATTTTTTTTTACAAAGCAGCCATCTTATTATAGAAAAGTTGTACCTTTAATCTATAATTGAGCCAGCACACGAAGGTTTGGTATTTATCTCAGATGCGTACAGTTGTTCTTTAAAACATGCATGGACATGAACCTAGTATGGCTAGAGGTCTTAATGTTGGCATACGCCTTTATCTACACCCATTCTTTGTGTGTGTGTGGGCAGTGAAGGCTCTGACAAGACTGCCTGCATGAGCAGCTACATCCAAGCATTGGCGTCTTATTGACTATACAATAAGTACCAATAATCTCATAAGCTGGCCTATTTTTACAAAGAAGCCAAGTTATTATTGAAAAGTTTTACCATTAAGCTAATTTTGGGCAAGCACATTAGGATTTGGTATTTTATCTCATATGCTCAAGTTGTTCTTTAAACATGCATGGACATGAACCTAGTGTGGCTAGATGTCTAATTTTGGCATGCACCTTTATCTACGCCCATTCTGTATGTGTGTGTTGGGGGGGGGGGGGGAGGCTGTGATGGCTCTGGTGAGACTGCCTGCATGCGCAGCTACGTCAAAGCGTTGGCGTCTTATTGACTATACAATAAGTAACATAAATCTCATGAGCTTGCCCATTTTTACAAAGCAGCCATGCTATTATTGAAAAATTGTAGCTTTATGTAATATTTGAGCCTGCACATGAGAGTATGGTATTTTATCGCATATGCGTACAGATGTTTTTTAAACATGCATGGGCATGAACCTAGTGTGGCTAGAAGTCGTTTTGATTTCGTCATGCACCTTTATCTACACCCATTTTGTGTGGAGGAGGAGAGCAGTGGGGGTTCTGGCGAAACTGTCTGCATGCACAGCTGCGTCTACGCACTGGCGTCTTAATGACTGTACAATATTTATTAAACATATTATGAGCTGGCTCATATTTTTACAAAGCAGACAGTATTATTATTGAAAGTTGTCACATCTATGTAATATTTGAGGCAGCACCTGAGATTTTGTTACTTATTGCATATGCGTAGAGTTGTTCTTAAAACATGCATGGACAGGTACCTAGTGGCACTAGAAGTCTTAATTTTGACATGCCCCTTTATCTACACCCATTTTTGCAGCCAGTGAATGCTATTGAGACTGTGTGCATGCGCAGCTGCGTCTAAGCATTAGCGACATATTGAATATACAATAAGTACCAAACATTCATGAGTTGGTCCATTTCTTTTTCAACGCAGTTATGTTTTTTTTTAAATAAAAAGCGTCATCATTCTGTGCATACAGCATGTACGATTATCTTCATTGAGAAGTAACAAACGGCATGCCAATCTTATAATAGACTATTGTTTCAGTTTTGAATTTGCTCTATTGCAGTAAACCCTATCGTGCATATGAGAACAATAAAACAATTTAAACCAGCATATGAATAGTTGGCCCTTTTCATATATAGATAAACAGTGGAAGTCTTAATGAGCTTGCGCGTCTGAATCTTCAGCCTCATCAGAGTCATCGCGTCTTGCACACAAATATATGAATATAATAGTAGGCATACACTAAATTATGGTAAAATACTTAAGAGCAAAAAGAACACTGTTTTATGATGACTGACCGCAGTTATATGACTGAAAACAATGTTGATAGCGATGTTAAGCACAAACACAACAAATAGAGAAAGCAAAATTATATTAATAAATAAAAGAAAAACAAATAAGAAAAAAAAAAAAAAATTTATTTGACAGGGTTCGAACCTGTGCCACCAGGGATTTTATTGAGCTCTGTGAGACTTTGTGACTAACGCACTAGACCCCTCAGCTATTTTGGCCCATTAATCTATAGGTATACAATACATCAAAATAGGACCAAACTTTAATGTTAAGGGAGATTACTTGGGGTGATAAATAAACTGAACAGTCAAAAACGGAGATATCGCCCTAAAGAGAAGGGATTTTAAAATTTGCACTTGGTCTTATTTTCCTGTGAAAGAATACTTCAAAATTATTAAGCTGAAATCAGAATTATCCAAATCACCTTTATTTTTTACCATATGGAATTAATAGTTTCTTTACTCTTAAGCCAAGTAAAATAACACTTGCTCAATTTATATGTATTGCCTAGTCTGTCCAATTTTTTTGGACAGTTCTTGACGAGCCCTAATACAAGGGCTTATCATCAAACGAATTCCTCCGAGGGAGGATTCGTAAGGAAAGTCCCTTCCACTTTTTTTTATTTTTTTTTTATTATTTTTCTTTCGTCAAACTTTTTTCTGTCCTCCCCTTTTTTCCCTTTGTCCTTTTCTTGGTGGTCCTTGGACATTTTTGAGGGTCACAATAATTACAGAGGGAAGGGGGGTAGTCTGCTTTAGGTTATTTAATTGGAAGAAAAATGAATATATACTTCTGCGTAAAGTAAGCACTATCACAGTTTAACTGTTATTAGATTTGTTACTGTTCGTTATGGATCCTAAAATGACAAAATGAATGTCCCTCCCAACCCCAATGTTGAAACAACGCTATGTCATTGTAGTATGCGTTCTAAATACATGGCCAACGTGCCCACTTACCTAATGAGTGGTGTATGGACCTTTGGCATTGGTTTCACATTCGTGAAAATAGAAATCATTGTTGAAACAACGTAGCTTCAGCGTTGCTGTTAAACTATTAAAAACCTTAATACAATATTTGAGCCAGCAAATGAAATTTAGGTTGTTGTTTTTTTTGCATATGCGTGATGTTGTTCTATTGATATGCATGAACAGCTACCTAGTGGAGCGAGTGGCCTCAACTTTCACACAAGCGTTCATCTACACACATTTATTGTGTATAAGACCCGTGAATGCTCTGGAGATGCTGCGTATGTGCGTAGACTCGCATGAGCATTCATTACTGGAACCTGCAACAAACATCAAAAATTCATCTGCTGGCTCATATAAGTGAGCCTGCATGTTACGCTTAGTTGATAAGGCATCAGGGCTGGAGCTTCGAATTTGGGAGTGGACAATGTTTTTAGATATGCTTGTACAGGGGTCAAAATGTATTATTTGGCCAATAAATATATGACACCTGAACAAATATGAACTAAAATACTTGTATAGTTGTTTCTACAAGATGAAATTATATACGAAACTAGGGTGTCATTTGTAGCATTTGGATCTCCTTAGCAAATAACGTTGAATCAGATCTGGAATTACTACAAGTAAAAGCTTTCACAACAAAAAGCGCTGTCTACTCTAGGCATATATAAATTTGTTATTCTAAACAAGTCATGTTTTAAGTAAAGGGCGACGTAGGTTTTTGCCAATTATAGTAATGCTCAATGCATATGTGGGATCATGCATGGCAGCTGTGGATCCAGTATATGGGTCATTTATGGCAGTTGCAGATCTAATTGCCCCAGTTCTCAAAACAAACCAAACCTCAGATAGTCTACGCACTAATGATACACTAATAATATGATGTTAACGTATGATACATCTATCTTAAGTTTGGCATGCACCTTTATCTTCACCTGTGTGTGTGTGGAGGGGGGGCAGTGAAGGCTCTGGTGAGATTGTCTGCGTGGGTAGCTGCATCTAAGCGTTGGTGTCTTATTAATTGTACAATATGTAGGCCTACTAGACATTTTATGAGCGGGCCCATTTTTTTTACAAAGCAGCCATCTTATTATAGAAAAGTTGTACCTTTAATCTATAATTGAGCCAGCACACGAAGGTTTGGTATTTATCTCAGATGCGTACAGTTGTTCTTTAAAACATGCATGGACATGAACCTAGTATGGCTAGAGGTCTTAATGTTGGCATACGCCTTTATCTACACCCATTCTTTGTGTGTGTGTGGGCAGTGAAGGCTCTGACAAGACTGCCTGCATGCGCAGCTACATCCAAGCATTAGCGTCTTATTGACTATACAATAAGTACCAATAATCTCATAAGCTGGCCTATTTTTACAAAGAAGCCAAGTTATTATTGAAAAGTTTTACCATTAAGCTAATTTTGGGCCAGCACATTAGGATTTGGTATTTTATCTCATATGCTCAAGTTGTTCTTTAAACATGCATGGACATGAACCTAGTGTGGCTAGATGTCTAATTTTGGCATGCACCTTTATCTACGCCCATTCTGTATGTGTGTGTTGGGGGGGGGAGGCTGTGATGGCTCTGGTGAGACTGCCTGCATGCGCAGCTACGTCAAAGCGTTGGCGTCTTATTGACTATACAATAAGTAACATAAATCTCATGAGCTTGCCCATTTTTACAAAGCAGCCATGCTATTATTGAAAAATTGTAGCTTTATGTAATATTTGAGCCTGCACATGAGAGTATGGTATTTTATCGCATATGCGTACAGATGTTTTTTAAACATGCATGGGCATGAACCTAGTGTGGCTAGAAGTCGTTTTGATTTCGTCATGCACCTTTATCTACACCCATTTTGTGTGGAGGAGGAGAGCAGTGGGGGTTCTGGCGAAACTGTCTGCATGCACAGCTGCGTCTACGCACTGGCGTCTTAATGACTGTACAATATTTATTAAACATATTATGAGCTGGCTCATATTTTTACAAAGCAGACAGTATTATTATTGAAAGTTGTCACATCTATGTAATATTTGAGGCAGCACCTGAGATTTTGTTACTTATTGCATATGCGTAGAGTTGTTCTTAAAACATGCATGGACAGGTACCTAGTGGCACTAGAAGTCTTAATTTTGACATGCCCCTTTATCTACACCCATTTTTGCAGCCAGTGAATGCTATTGAGACTGTGTGCATGCGCAGCTGCGTCTAAGCATTAGCGACATATTGAATATACAATAAGTACCAAACATTCATGAGTTGGTCCATTTCTTTTTCAACGCAGTTATGTTTTTTTTAAATAAAAAGCGTCATCATTCTGTGCATACAGCATGTACGATTATCTTCATTGAGAAGTAACAAACGGCATGCCAATCTTATAATAGACTATTGTTTCATTTTTGAATTTGCTCTATTGCAGTAAACCCTATCGTGCATATGAGAACAATAAAACAATTTAAACCAGCATATGAATAGTTGGCCCTTTTCATATATAGATAAACAGTGGAAGTCTTAATGAGCTTGCGCGTCTGAATCTTCAGCCTCATCAGAGTCATCGCGTCTTGCACACAAATATATGAATATAATAGTAGGCATACACTAAATTATGGTAAAATACTTAAGAGCAAAAAGAACACTGTTTTATGATGACTGACCGCAGTTATATGACTGAAAACAATGTTGATAGCGATGTTAAGCACAAACACAACAAATAGAGAAAGCAAAATTATATTAATAAATAAAAGAAAAACAAATAAGAAAAAAAAAAAAAAAATTTATTTGACAGGGTTCGAACCTGTGCCACCAGGGATTTTATTGAGCTCTGTGAGACTTTGTGACTAACGCACTAGACCCCTCAGCTATTTTGGCCCATTAATCTATAGGTATACAATACATCAAAATAGGACCAAACTTTAATGTTAAGGGAGATTACTTGGGGTGATAAATAAACTGAACAGTCAAAAACGGAGATATCGCCCTAAAGAGAAGGGATTTTAAAATTTGCACTTGGTCTTATTTTCCTGTGAAAGAATACTTCAAAATTATTAAGCTGAAATCAGAATTATCCAAATCACCTTTATTTTTTACCATATGGAATTAATAGTTTCTTTACTCTTAAGCCAAGTAAAATAACACTTGCTCAATTTATATGTATTGCCTAGTCTGTCCAATTTTTTTGGACAGTTCTTGACGAGCCCTAATACAAGGGCTTGTCATCAAACGAATTCCTCCGAGGGAGGATTCGTAAGGAAAGTCCCTTCCACTTTTTTTTATTTTTTTTTTATTATTTTTCTTTTGTCAAACTTTTTTCCGTCCTCCCCTTTTTTCCCTTTGTCCTTTTCTTGGTGGTCCTTGGACATTTTTGAGGGTCACAATAATTACAGAGGGAAGGGGGGTAGTCTGCTTTAGGTTATTTAATTGGAAGAAAAATGAATATATACTTCTGCGTAAAGTAAGCACTATCACAGTTTAACTGTTATTAGATTTGTTACTGTTCGTTATGGATCCTAAAATGACAAAATGAATGTCCCTCCCAACCCCAATGTTGAAACAACGCTATGTCATTGTAGTATGCGTTCTAAATACATGGCCAACGTGCCCACTTACCTAATGAGTGGTGTATGGACCTTTGGCATTGGTTTCACATTCGTGAAAATAGAAATCATTGTTGAAACAACGTAGCTTCAGCGTTGCTGTTAAACTATTAAAAACCTTAATACAATGTTTGAGCCAGCAAATGAAATTTAGGTTGTTGTTTTTTTTGCATATGCGTGATGTTGTTCTATTGATATGCATGAACAGCTACCTAGTGGAGCGAGTGGCCTCAACTTTCACACAAGCGTTCATCTACACACATTTATTGTGTATAAGACCCGTGAATGCTCTGGAGATGCTGCGTATGTGCGTAGACTCGCATGAGCATTCATTACTGGAACCTGCAACAAACATCAAAAATTCATCTGCTGGCTCATATAAGTGAGCCTGCATGTTACGCTTAGTTGATAAGGCATCAGGGCTGGAGCTTCGAATTTGGGAGTGGACAATGTTTTTAGATATGCTTGTACAGGGGTCAAAATGTATTATTTGGCCAATAAATATATGACACCTGAACAAATATGAACTAAAATACTTGTATAGTTGTTTCTACAAGATGAAATTATATACGAAACTAGGGTGTCATTTGTAGCATTTGGATCTCCTTAGCAAATAACGTTGAATCAGATCTGGAATTACTACAAGTAAAAGCTTTCACAACAAAAAGCGCTGTCTACTCTAGGCATATATAAATTTGTTATTCTAAACAAGTCATGTTTTAAGTAAAGGGCGACGTAGGTTTTTGCCAATTATAGTAATGCTCAATGCATATGTGGGATCATGCATGGCAGCTGTGGATCCAGTATATGGGTCATTTATGGCAGTTGCAGATCTAATTGCCCCAGTTCTCAAAACAAACCAAACCTCAGATAGTCTACGCACTAATGATACACTAATAATATGATGTTAACGTATGATACATCTATCTTAAGTTTGGCATGCACCTTTATCTTCACCTGTGTGTGTGTGGGGGGGGGGGGGCAGTGAAGGCTCTGGTGAGATTGTCTGCGTGGGTAGCTGCATCTAAGCGTTGGTGTCTTATTAATTGTACAATATGTAGGCCTACTAGACATTTTATGAGCGGGCCCATTTTTTTTACAAAGCAGCCATCTTATTATAGAAAAGTTGTACCTTTAATCTATAATTGAGCCAGCACACGAAGGTTTGGTATTTATCTCAGATGCGTACAGTTGTTCTTTAAAACATGCATGGACATGAACCTAGTATGGCTAGAGGTCTTAATGTTGGCATACGCCTTTATCTACACCCATTCTTTGTGTGTGTGTGGGCAGTGAAGGCTCTGACAAGACTGCCTGCATGCGCAGCTACATCCAAGCATTGGCGTCTTATTGACTATACAATAAGTACCAATAATCTCATAAGCTGGCCTATTTTTACAAAGAAGCCAAGTTATTATTGAAAAGTTTTACCATTAAGCTAATTTTGGGCCAGCACATTAGGATTTGGTATTTTATCTCATATGCTCAAGTTGTTCTTTAAACATGCATGGACATGAACCTAGTGTGGCAAGATGTCTAATTTTGGCATGCACCTTTATCTACGCCCATTCTGTATGTGTGTGTTGGGGGGGGGGAGGCTGTGATGGCTCTGGTGAGACTGCCTGCATGCGCAGCTACGTCAAAGCGTTGGCGTCTTATTGACTATACAATAAGTAACATAAATCTCATGAGCTTGCCCATTTTTACAAAGCAGCCATGCTATTATTGAAAAATTGTAGCTTTATGTAATATTTGAGCCTGCACATGAGAGTATGGTATTTTATCGCATATGCGTACAGATGTTTTTTAAACATGCATGGGCATGAACCTAGTGTGGCTAGAAGTCGTTTTGATTTCGTCATGCACCTTTATCTACACCCATTTTGTGTGGAGGAGGAGAGCAGTGGGGGTTCTGGCGAAACTGTCTGCATGCACAGCTGCGTCTACGCACTGGCGTCTTAATGACTGTACAATATTTATTAAACATATTATGAGCTGGCTCATATTTTTACAAAGCAGACAGTATTATTATTGAAAGTTGTCACATCTATGTAATATTTGAGGCAGCACCTGAGATTTTGTTACTTATTGCATATGCGTAGAGTTGTTCTTAAAACATGCATGGACAGGTACCTAGTGGCACTAGAAGTCTTAATTTTGACATGCCCCTTTATCTACACCCATTTTTGCAGCCAGTGAATGCTATTGAGACTGTGTGCATGCGCAGCTGCGTCTAAGCATTAGCGACATATTGAATATACAATAAGTACCAAACATTCATGAGTTGGTCCATTTCTTTTTCAACGCAGTTATGTTTTTTTTAAATAAAAAGCGGCATCATTCTGTGCATACAGCATGTACGATTATCTTCATTGAGAAGTAACAAACGGCATGCCAATCTTATAATAGACTATTGTTTCAGTTTTGAATTTGCTCTATTGCAGTAAACCCTATCGTGCATATGAGAACAATAAAACAATTTAAACCAGCATATGAATAGTTGGCCCTTTTCATATATAGATAAACAGTGGAAGTCTTAATGAGCTTGCGCGTCTGAATCTTCAGCCTCATCAGAGTCATCGCGTCTTGCACACAAATATATGAATATAATAGTAGGCATACACTAAATTATGGTAAAATACTTAAGAGCAAAAAGAACACTGTTTTATGATGACTGACCGCAGTTATATGACTGAAAACAATGTTGATAGCGATGTTAAGCACAAACACAACAAATAGAGAAAGCAAAATTATATTAATAAATAAAAGAAAAACAAATAAGAAAAAAAAATATTTTTTTTTATTTGACAGGGTTCGAACCTGTGCCACCAGGGATTTTATTGAGCTCTGTGAGACTTTGTGACTAACGCACTAGACCCCTCAGCTATTTTGGCCCATTAATCTATAGGTATACAATACATCAAAATAGGACCAAACTTTAATGTTAAGGGAGATTACTTGGGGTGATAAATAAACTGAACAGTCAAAAACGGAGATATCGCCCTAAAGAGAAGGGATTTTAAAATTTGCACTTGGTCTTATTTTCCTGTGAAAGAATACTTCAAAATTATTAAGCTGAAATAAGAATTATCCAAATCACCTTTATTTTTTACCATATGGAATTAATAGTTTCTTTACTCTTAAGCCAAGTAAAATAACACTTGCTCAATTTATATGTATTGCCTAGTCTGTCCAATTTTTTTGGACAGTTCTTGACGAGCCCTAATACAAGGGCTTGTCATCAAACGAATTCCTCCGAGGGAGGATTCGTAAGGAAAGTCCCTTCCACTTTTTTTTATTTTTTTTTTTATTATTTTTCTTTCGTCAAACTTTTTTCTGTCCTCCCCTTTTTTCCCTTTGTCCTTTTCTTGGTGGTCCTTGGACATTTTTGAGGGTCACAATAATTACAGAGGGAAGGGGGGTAGTCTGCTTTAGGTTATTTAATTGGAAGAAAAATGAATATATACTTCTGCGTAAAGTAAGCACTATCACAGTTTAACTGTTATTAGATTTGTTACTGTTCGTTATGGATCCTAAAATGACAAAATGAATGTCCCTCCCAACCCCAATGTTGAAACAACGCTATGTCATTGTAGTATGCGTTCTAAATACATGGCCAACGTGCCCACTTACCTAATGAGTGGTGTATGGACCTTTGGCATTGGTTTCACATTCGTGAAAATAGAAATCATTGTTGAAACAACGTAGCTTCAGCGTTGCTGTTAAACTATTAAAAACCTTAATACAATATTTGAGCCAGCAAATGAAATTTAGGTTGTTGTTTTTTTTGCATATGCGTGATGTTGTTCTATTGATATGCATGAACAGCTACCTAGTGGAGCGAGTGGCCTCAACTTTCACACAAGCGTTCATCTACACACATTTATTGTGTATAAGACCCGTGAATGCTCTGGAGATGCTGCGTATGTGCGTAGACTCGCATGAGCATTCATTACTGGAACCTGCAACAAACATCAAAAATTCATCTGCTGGCTCATATAAGTGAGCCTGCATGTTACGCTTAGTTGATAAGGCATCAGGGCTGGAGCTTCGAATTTGGGAGTGGACAATGTTTTTAGATATGCTTGTACAGGGGTCAAAATGTATTATTTGGCCAATAAATATATGACACCTGAACAAATATGAACTAAAATACTTGTATAGTTGTTTCTACAAGATGAAATTATATACGAAACTAGGGTGTCATTTGTAGCATTTGGATCTCCTTAGCAAATAACGTTGAATCAGATCTGGAATTACTACAAGTAAAAGCTTTCACAACAAAAAGCGCTGTCTACTCTAGGCATATATAAATTTGTTATTCTAAACAAGTCATGTTTTAAGTAAAGGGCGACGTAGGTTTTTGCCAATTATAGTAATGCTCAATGCATATGTGGGATCATGCATGGCAGCTGTGGATCCAGTATATGGGTCATTTATGGCAGTTGCAGATCTAATTGCCCCAGTTCTCAAAACAAACCAAACCTCAGATAGTCTACGCACTAATGATACACTAATAATATGATGTTAACGTATGATACATCTATCTTAAGTTTGGCATGCACCTTTATCTTCACCTGTGTGTGTGGGGGGGGGGGGGGGCAGTGAAGGCTCTGGTGAGATTGTCTGCGTGGGTAGCTGCATCTAAGCGTTGGTGTCTTATTAATTGTACAATATGTAGGCCTACTAGACATTTTATGAGCGGGCCCATTTTTTTTACAAAGCAGCCATCTTATTATAGAAAAGTTGTACCTTTAATCTATAATTGAGCCAGCACACGAAGGTTTGGTATTTATCTCAGATGCGTACAGTTGTTCTTTAAAACATGCATGGACATGAACCTAGTATGGCTAGAGGTCTTAATGTTGGCATACGCCTTTATCTACACCCATTCTTTGTGTGTGTGTGGGCAGTGAAGGCTCTGACAAGACTGCCTGCATGCGCAGCTACATCCAAGCATTGGCGTCTTATTGACTATACAATAAGTACCAATAATCTCATAAGCTGGCCTATTTTTACAAAGAAGCCAAGTTATTATTGAAAAGTTTTACCATTAAGCTAATTTTGGGCCAGCACATTAGGATTTGGTATTTTATCTCATATGCTCAAGTTGTTCTTTAAACATGCATGGACATGAACCTAGTGTGGCTAGATGTCTAATTTTGGCATGCACCTTTATCTACGCCCATTCTGTATGTGTGTGTTGGGGGGGGGGAGGCTGTGATGGCTCTGGTGAGACTGCCTGCATGCGCAGCTACGTCAAAGCGTTGGCGTCTTATTGACTATACAATAAGTAACATAAATCTCATGAGCTTGCCCATTTTTACAAAGCAGCCATGCTATTATTGAAAAATTGTAGCTTTATGTAATATTTGAGCCTGCACATGAGAGTATGGTATTTTATCGCATATGCGTACAGATGTTTTTTAAACATGCATGGGCATGAACCTAGTGTGGCTAGAAGTCGTTTTGATTTCGTCATGCACCTTTATCTACACCCATTTTGTGTGGAGGAGGAGAGCAGTGGGGGTTCTGGCGAAACTGTCTGCATGCACAGCTGCGTCTACGCACTGGCGTCTTAATGACTGTACAATATTTATTAAACATATTATGAGCTGGCTCATATTTTTACAAAGCAGACAGTATTATTATTGAAAGTTGTCACATCTATGTAATATTTGAGGCAGCACCTGAGATTTTGTTACTTATTGCATATGCGTAGAGTTGTTCTTAAAACATGCATGGACAGGTACCTAGTGGCACTAGAAGTCTTAATTTTGACATGCCCCTTTATCTACACCCATTTTTGCAGCCAGTGAATGCTATTGAGACTGTGTGCATGCGCAGCTGCGTCTAAGCATTAGCGACATATTGAATATACAATAAGTACCAAACATTCATGAGTTGGTCCATTTCTTTTTCAACGCAGTTATGTTTTTTTTAAATAAAAAGCGTCATCATTCTGTGCATACAGCATGTACGATTATCTTCATTGAGAAGTAACAAACGGCATGCCAATCTTATAATAGACTATTGTTTCAGTTTTGAATTTGCTCTATTGCAGTAAACCCTATCGTGCATATGAGAACAATAAAACAATTTAAACCAGCATATGAATAGTTGGCCCTTTTCATATATAGATAAACAGTGGAAGTCTTAATGAGCTTGCGCGTCTGAATCTTCAGCCTCATCAGAGTCATCGCGTCTTGCACACAAATATATGAATATAATAGTAGGCATACACTAAATTATGGTAAAATACTTAAGAGCAAAAAGAACACTGTTTTATGATGACTGACCGCAGTTATATGACTGAAAACAATGTTGATAGCGATGTTAAGCACAAACACAACAAATAGAGAAAGCAAAATTATATTAATAAATAAAAGAAAAACAAATAAGAAAAAGAAAAAAAAAATTTTATTTGACAGGGTTCGAACCTGTGCCACCAGGGATTTTATTGAGCTCTGTGAGACTTTGTGACTAACGCACTAGACCCCTCAGCTATTTTGGCCCATTAATCTATAGGTATACAATACATCAAAATAGGACCAAACTTTAATGTTAAGGGAGATTACTTGGGGTGATAAATAAACTGAACAGTCAAAAACGGAGATATCGCCCTAAAGAGAAGGGATTTTAAAATTTGCACTTGGTCTTATTTTCCTGTGAAAGAATACTTCAAAATTATTAAGCTGAAATCAGAATTATCCAAATCACCTTTATTTTTTACCATATGGAATTAATAGTTTCTTTACTCTTAAGCCAAGTAAAATAACACTTGCTCAATTTATATGTATTGCCTAGTCTGTCCAATGTTTTTGGACAGTTCTTGACGAGCCCTAATACAAGGGCTTGTCATCAAACGAATTCCTCCGAGGGAGGATTCGTAAGGAAAGTCCCTTCCACTTTTTTTTATTTTTTTTTTATTATTTTTCTTTCGTCAAACTTTTTTCTGTCCTCCCCTTTTTTCCCTTTGTCCTTTTCTTGGTGGTCCTTGGACATTTTTGAGGGTCACAATAATTACAGAAGGAAGGGGGGTAGTCTGCTTTAGGTTATTTAATTGGAAGAAAAATGAATATATACTTCTGCGTAAAGTAAGCACTATCACAGTTTAACTGTTATTAGATTTGTTACTGTTCGTTATGGATCCTAAAATGACAAAATGAATGTCCCTCCCAACCCCAATGTTGAAACAACGCTATGTCATTGTAGTATGCGTTCTAAATACATGGCCAACATGCCCACTTACCTAATGAGTGGTGTATGGACCTTTGGCATTGGTTTCACATTCGTGAAAATAGAAATCATTGTTGAAACAACGTAGCTTCAGCGTTGCTGTTAAACTATTAAAAACCTTAATACAATATTTGAGCCAGCAAATGAAATTTAGGTTGTTGTTTTTTTTGCATATGCGTGATGTTGTTCTATTGATATGCATGAACAGCTACCTAGTGGAGCGAGTGGCCTCAACTTTCACACAAGCGTTCATCTACACACATTTATTGTGTATAAGACCCGTGAATGCTCTGGAGATGCTGCGTATGTGCGTAGACTCGCATGAGCATTCATTACTGGAACCTGCAACAAACATCAAAAATTCATCTGCTGGCTCATATAAGTGAGCCTGCATGTTACGCTTAGTTGATAAGGCATCAGGGCTGGAGCTTCGAATTTGGGAGTGGACAATGTTTTTAGATATGCTTGTACAGGGGTCAAAATGTATTATTTGGCCAATAAATATATGACACCTGAACAAATATGAACTAAAATACTTGTATAGTTGTTTCTACAAGATGAAATTATATACGAAACTAGGGTGTCATTTGTAGCATTTGGATCTCCTTAGCAAATAACGTTGAATCAGATCTGGAATTACTACAAGTAAAAGCTTTCACAACAAAAAGCGCTGTCTACTCTAGGCATATATAAATTTGTTATTCTAAACAAGTCATGTTTTAAGTAAAGGGCGACGTAGGTTTTTGCCAATTATAGTAATGCTCAATGCATATGTGGGATCATGCATGGCAGCTGTGGATCCAGTATATGGGTCATTTATGGCAGTTGCAGATCTAATTGCCCCAGTTCTCAAAACAAACCAAACCTCAGATAGTCTACGCACTAATGATACACTAATAATATGATGTTAACGTATGATACATCTATCTTAAGTTTGGCATGCACCTTTATCTTCACCTGTGTGTGTGTGTGGGGGGGGGGGGGGGCAGTGAAGGCTCTGGTGAGATTGTCTGCGTGGGTAGCTGCATCTAAGCGTTGGTGTCTTATTAATTGTACAATATGTAGGCCTACTAGACATTTTATGAGCAGGCCCATTTTTTTTTACAAAGCAGCCATCTTATTATAGAAAAGTTGTACCTTTAATCTATAATTGAGCCAGCACACGAAGGTTTGGTATTTATCTCAGATGCGTACAGTTGTTCTTTAAAACATGCATGGACATGAACCTAGTATGGCTAGAGGTCTTAATGTTGGCATACGCCTTTATCTACACCCATTCTTTGTGTGTGTGTGGGCAGTGAAGGCTCTGACAAGACTGCCTGCATGCGCAGCTACATCCAAGCATTGGCGTCTTATTGACTATACAATAAGTACCAATAATCTCATAAGCTGGCCTATTTTTACAAAGAAGCCAAGTTATTATTGAAAAGTTTTACCATTAAGCTAATTTTGGGCCAGCACATTAGGATTTGGTATTTTATCTCATATGCTCAAGTTGTTCTTTAAACATGCATGGACATGAACCTAGTGTGGCTAGATGTCTAATTTTGGCATGCACCTTTATCTACGCCCATTCTGTATGTGTGTGTTGGGGGGGGGGGGAGGCTGTGATGGCTCTGGTGAGACTGCCTGCATGCGCAGCTACGTCAAAGCGTTGGCGTCTTATTGACTATACAATAAGTAACATAAATCTCATGAGCTTGCCCATTTTTACAAAGCAGCCATGCTATTATTGAAAAATTGTAGCTTTATGTAATATTTGAGCCTGCACATGAGAGTATGGTATTTTATCGCATATGCGTACAGATATTTTTTAAACATGCATGGGCATGAACCTAGTGTGGCTAGAAGTCGTTTTGATTTCGTCATGCACCTTTATCTACACCCATTTTGTGTGGAGGAGGAGAGCAGTGGGGGTTCTGGCGAAACTGTCTGCATGCACAGCTGCGTCTACGCACTGGCGTCTTAATGACTGTACAATATTTATTAAACATATTATGAGCTGGCTCATATTTTTACAAAGCAGACAGTATTATTATTGAAAGTTGTCACATCTATGTAATATTTGAGGCAGCACCTGAGATTTTGTTACTTATTGCATATGCGTAGAGTTGTTCTTAAAACATGCATGGACAGGTACCTAGTGGCACTAGAAGTCTTAATTTTGACATGCCCCTTTATCTACACCCATTTTTGCAGCCAGTGAATGCTATTGAGACTGTGTGCATGCGCAGCTGCGTCTAAGCATTAGCGACATATTGAATATACAATAAGTACCAAACATTCATGAGTTGGTCCATTTCTTTTTCAACGCAGTTATGTTTTTTTTAAATAAAAAGCGTCATCATTCTGTGCATACAGCATGTACGATTATCTTCATTGAGAAGTAACAAACGGCATGCCAATCTTATAATAGACTATTGTTTCAGTTTTGAATTTGCTCTATTGCAGTAAACCCTATCGTGCATATGAGAACAATAAAACAATTTAAACCAGCATATGAATAGTTGGCCCTTTTCATATATAGATAAACAGTGGAAGTCTTAATGAGCTTGCGCGTCTGAATCTTCAGCCTCATCAGAGTCATCGCGTCTTGCACACAAATATATGAATATAATAGTAGGCATACACTAAATTATGGTAAAATACTTAAGAGCAAAAAGAACACTGTTTTATGATGACTGATTGCAGTTATATGACTGAAAACAATGTTGATAGCGATGTTAAGCACAAACACAACAAATAGAGAAAGCAAAATTATATTAATAAATAAAAGAAAAACAAATAAGAAAAAAAAATATTTTTTTTTATTTGACAGGGTTCGAACCTGTGCCACCAGGGATTTTATTGAGCTCTGTGAGACTTTGTGACTAACGCACTAGACCCCTCAGCTATTTTGGCCCATTAATCTATAGGTATACAATACATCAAAATAGGACCAAACTTTAATGTTAAGGGAGATTACTTGGGGTGATAAATAAACTGAACAGTCAAAAACGGAGATATCGCCCTAAAGAGAAGGGATTTTAAAATTTGCACTTGGTCTTATTTTCCTGTGAAAGAATACTTCAAAATTATTAAGCTGAAATCAGAATTATCCAAATCACCTTTATTTTTTACCATATGGAATTAATAGTTTCTTTACTCTTAAGCCAAGTAAAATAACACTTACTCAATTTATATGTATTGCCTAGTCTGTCCAATTTTTTTGGACAGTTCTTGACGAGCCCTAATACAAGGGCTTGTCATCAAACGAATTCCTCCGAGGGAGGATTCGTAAGGAAAGTCCCTTCCACTTTTTTTTATTTTTTTTTTATTATTTTTCTTTCGTCAAACTTTTTTCTGTCCTCCCCTTTTTTCCCTTTGTCCTTTTCTTGGTGGTCCTTGGACATTTTTGAGGGTCACAATAATTACAGAAGGAAGGGGGGTAGTCTGCTTTAGGTTATTTAATTGGAAGAAAAATGAATATATACTTCTGCGTAAAGTAAGCACTATCACAGTTTAACTGTTATTAGATTTGTTACTGTTCGTTATGGATCCTAAAATGACAAAATGAATGTCCCTCCCAACCCCAATGTTGAAACAACGCTATGTCATTGTAGTATGCGTTCTAAATACATGGCCAACGTGCCCACTTACCTAATGAGTGGTGTATGGACCTTTGGCATTGGTTTCACATTCGTGAAAATAGAAATCATTGTTGAAACAACGAAGCTTCAGCGTTGCTGTTAAACTATTAAAAACCTTAATACAATATTTGAGCCAGCAAATGAAATTTAGGTTGTTGTTTTTTTTGCATATGCGTGATGTTGTTCTATTGATATGCATGAACAGCTACCTAGTGGAGCGAGTGGCCTCAACTTTCACACAAGCGTTCATCTACACACATTTATTGTGTATAAGACCCGTGAATGCTATGGAGATGCTGCGTATGTGCGTAGACTCGCATGAGCATTCATTACTGGAACCTGCAACAAACATCAAAAATTCATCTGCTGGCTCATATAAGTGAGCCTGCATGTTACGCTTAGTTGATAAGGCATCAGGGCTGGAGCTTCGAATTTGGGAGTGGACAATGTTTTTAGATATGCTTGTACAGGGGTCAAAATGTATTATTTGGCCAATAAATATATGACACCTGAACAAATATGAACTAAAATACTTGTATAGTTGTTTCTACAAGATGAAATTATATACGAAACTAGGGTGTCATTTGTAGCATTTGGATCTCCTTAGCAAATAACGTTGAATCAGATCTGGAATTACTACAAGTAAAAGCTTTCACAACAAAAAGCGCTGTCTACTCTAGGCATATATAAATTTGTTATTCTAAACAAGTCATGTTTTAAGTAAAGGGCGACGTAGGTTTTTGCCAATTATAGTAATGCTCAATGCATATGTGGGATCATGCATGGCAGCTGTGGATCCAGTATATGGGTCATTTATGGCAGTTGCAGATCTAATTGCCCCAGTTCTCAAAACAAACCAAACCTCAGATAGTCTACGCACTAATGATACACTAATAATATGATGTTAACGTATGATACATCTATCTTAAGTTTGGCATGCACCTTTATCTTCACCTGTGTGTGTGTGGGGGGGGGGGGCAGTGAAGGCTCTGGTGAGATTGTCTGCGTGGGTAGCTGCATCTAAGCGTTGGTGTCTTATTAATTGTACAATATGTAGGCCTACTAGACATTTTATGAGCGGGCCCATTTTTTTTACAAAGCAGCCATCTTATTATAGAAAAGTTGTACCTTTAATCTATAATTGAGCCAGCACACGAAGGTTTGGTATTTATCTCAGATGCGTACAGTTGTTCTTTAAAACATGCATGGACATGAACCTAGTATGGCTAGAGGTCTTAATGTTGGCATACGCCTTTATCTACACCCATTCTTTGTGTGTATGTGGGCAGTGAAGGCTCTGACAAGACTGCCTGCATGCGCAGCTACATCCAAGCATTGGCGTCTTATTGACTATACAATAAGTACCAATAATCTCATAAGCTGGCCTATTTTTACAAAGAAGCCAAGTTATTATTGAAAAGTTTTACCATTAAGCTAATTTTGGGCCAGCACATTAGGATTTGGTATTTTATCTCATATGCTCAAGTTGTTCTTTAAACATGCATGGACATGAACCTAGTGTGGCTAGATGTCTAATTTTGGCATGCACCTTTATCTACGCCCATTCTGTATGTGTGTGTTGGGGGGGGAGGCTGTGATGGCTCTGGTGAGACTGCCTGCATGCGCAGCTACGTCAAAGCGTTGGCGTCTTATTGACTATACAATAAGTAACATAAATCTCATGAGCTTGCCCATTTTTACAAAGCAGCCATGCTATTATTGAAAAATTGTAGCTTTATGTAATATTTGAGCCTGCACATGAGAGTATGGTATTTTATCGCATATGCGTACAGATGTTTTTTAAACATGCATGGGCATGAACCTAGTGTGGCTAGAAGTCGTTTTGATTTCGTCATGCACCTTTATCTACACCCATTTTGTGTGGAGGAGGAGAGCAGTGGGGGTTCTGGCGAAACTGTCTGCATGCACAGCTGCGTCTACGCACTGGCGTCTTAATGACTGTACAATATTTATTAAACATATTATGAGCTGGCTCATATTTTTACAAAGCAGACAGTATTATTATTGAAAGTTGTCACATCTATGTAATATTTGAGGCAGCACCTGAGATTTTGTTACTTATTGCATATGCGTAGAGTTGTTCTTAAAACATGCATGGACAGGTACCTAGTGGCACTAGAAGTCTTAATTTTGACATGCCCCTTTATCTACACCCATTTTTGCAGCCAGTGAATGCTATTGAGACTGTGTGCATGCGCAGCTGCGTCTAAGCATTAGCGACATATTGAATATACAATAAGTACCAAACATTCATGAGTTGGTCCATTTCTTTTTCAACGCAGTTATGTTTTTTTTTAAATAAAAAGCGTCATCATTCTGTGCATACAGCATGTACGATTATCTTCATTGAGAAGTAACAAACGGCATGCCAATCTTATAATAGACTATTGTTTCAGTTTTGAATTTGCTCTATTGCAGTAAACCCTATCGTGCATATGAGAACAATAAAACAATTTAAACCAGCATATGAATAGTTGGCCCTTTTCATATATAGATAAACAGTGGAAGTCTTAATGAGCTTGCGCGTCTGAATCTTCAGCCTCATCAGAGTCATCGCGTCTTGCACACAAATATATGAATATAATAGTAGGCATACACTAAATTATGGTAAAATACTTAAGAGCAAAAAGAACACTGTTTTATGATGACTGACCGCAGTTATATGACTGAAAACAATGTTGATAGCGATGTTAAGCACAAACACAACAAATAGAGAAAGCAAAATTATATTAATAAATAAAAGAAAAACAAATAAGAAAAAAAAATATTTTTTTTTATTTGACAGGGTTCGAACCTGTGCCACCAGGGATTTTATTTAGCTCTGTGAGACTTTGTGACTAACGCACTAGACCCCTCAGCTATTTTGGCCCATTAATCTATAGGTATACAATACATCAAAATAGGACCAAACTTTAATGTTAAGGGAGATTACTTGGGGTGATAAATAAACTGAACAGTCAAAAACGGAGATATCGCCCTAAAGAGAAGGGATTTTAAAATTTGCACTTGGTCTTATTTTCCTGTGAAAGAATACTTCAAAATTATTAAGCTGAAATCAGAATTATCCAAATCACCTTTATTTTTTACCATATGGAATTAATAGTTTCTTTACTCTTAAGCCAAGTAAAATAACACTTGCTCAATTTATATGTATTGCCTAGTCTGTCCAATTTTTTGGACAGTTCTTGACGAGCCCTAATACAAGGGCTTGTCATCAAACGAATTCCTCCGAGGGAGGATTCGTAAGGAAAGTCCCTTCCACTTTTTTTTATTTTTTTTTTATTATTTTTCTTTTGTCAAACTTTTTTCCGTCCTCCCCTTTTTTCCCTTTGTCCTTTTCTTGGTGGTCCTTGGACATTTTTGAGGGTCACAATAATTACAGAGGGAAGGGGGGTAGTCTGCTTTAGGTTATTTAATTGGAAGAAAAATGAATATATACTTCTGCGTAAAGTAAGCACTATCACAGTTTAACTGTTATTAGATTTGTTACTGTTCGTTATGGATCCTAAAATGACAAAATGAATGTCCCTCCCAACCCCAATGTTGAAACAACGCTATGTCATTGTAGTATGCGTTCTAAATACATGGCCAACGTGCCCACTTACCTAATGAGTGGTGTATGGACCTTTGGCATTGGTTTCACATTCGTGAAAATAGAAATCATTGTTGAAACAACGTAGCTTCAGCGTTGCTGTTAAACTATTAAAAACCTTAATACAATATTTGAGCCAGCAAATGAAATTTAGGTTGTTGTTTTTTTTGCATATGCGTGATGTTGTTCTATTGATATGCATGAACAGCTACCTAGTGGAGCGAGTGGCCTCAACTTTCACACAAGCGTTCATCTACACACATTTATTGTGTATAAGACCCGTGAATGCTCTGGAGATGCTGCGTATGTGCGTAGACTCGCATGAGCATTCATTACTGGAACCTGCAACAAACATCAAAAATTCATCTGCTGGCTCATATAAGTGAGCCTGCATGTTACGCTTAGTTGATAAGGCATCAGGGCTGGAGCTTCGAATTTGGGAGTGGACAATGTTTTTAGATATGCTTGTACAGGGGTCAAAATGTATTATTTGGCCAATAAATATATGACACCTGAACAAATATGAACTAAAATACTTGTATAGTTGTTTCTACAAGATGAAATTATATACGAAACTAGGGTGTCATTTGTAGCATTTGGATCTCCTTAGCAAATAACGTTGAATCAGATCTGGAATTACTACAAGTAAAAGCTTTCACAACAAAAAGCGCTGTCTACTCTAGGCATATATAAATTTGTTATTCTAAACAAGTCATGTTTTAAGTAAAGGGCGACGTAGGTTTTTGCCAATTATAGTAATGCTCAATGCATATGTGGGATCATGCATGGCAGCTGTGGATCCAGTATATGGGTCATTTATGGCAGTTGCAGATCTAATTGCCCCAGTTCTCAAAACAAACCAAACCTCAGATAGTCTACGCACTAATGATACACTAATAATATGATGTTAACGTATGATACATCTATCTTAAGTTTGGCATGCACCTTTATCTTCACCTGTGTGTGTGTGTGTGTGGGGGGGGGGGGCAGTGAAGGCTCTGGTGAGATTGTCTGCGTGGGTAGCTGCATCTAAGCGTTGGTGTCTTATTAATTGTACAATATGTAGGCCTACTAGACATTTTATGAGCGGGCCCATTTTTTTTACAAAGCAGCCATCTTATTATAGAAAAGTTGTACCTTTAATCTATAATTGAGCCAGCACACGAAGGTTTGGTATTTATCTCAGATGCGTACAGTTGTTCTTTAAAACATGCATGGACATGAACCTAGTATGGCTAGAGGTCTTAATGTTGGCATACGCCTTTATCTACACCCATTCTTTGTGTGTATGTGGGCAGTGAAGGCTCTGACAAGACTGCCTGCATGCGCAGCTACATCCAAGCATTGGCGTCTTATTGACTATACAATAAGTACCAATAATCTCATAAGCTGGCCTATTTTTACAAAGAAGCCAAGTTATTATTGAAAAGTTTTACCATTAAGCTAATTTTGGGCCAGCACATTAGGATTTGGTATTTTATCTCATATGCTCAAGTTGTTCTTTAAACATGCATGGACATGAACCTAGTGTGGCTAGATGTCTAATTTTGGCATGCACCTTTATCTACGCCCATTCTGTATGTGTGTGTTGGGGGGGGAGGCTGTGATGGCTCTGGTGAGACTGCCTGCATGCGCAGCTACGTCAAAGCGTTGGCGTCTTATTGACTATACAATAAGTAACATAAATCTCATGAGCTTGCCCATTTTTACAAAGCAGCCATGCTATTATTGAAAAATTGTAGCTTTATGTAATATTTGAGCCTGCACATGAGAGTATGGTATTTTATCGCATATGCGTACAGATGTTTTTTAAACATGCATGGGCATGAACCTAGTGTGGCTAGAAGTCGTTTTGATTTCGTCATGCACCTTTATCTACACCCATTTTGTGTGGAGGAGGAGAGCAGTGGGGGTTCTGGCGAAACTGTCTGCATGCACAGCTGCGTCTACGCACTGGCGTCTTAATGACTGTACAATATTTATTAAACATATTATGAGCTGGCTCATATTTTTACAAAGCAGACAGTATTATTATTGAAAGTTGTCACATCTATGTAATATTTGAGGCAGCACCTGAGATTTTGTTACTTATTGCATATGCGTAGAGTTGTTCTTAAAACATGCATGGACAGGTACCTAGTGGCACTAGAAGTCTTAATTTTGACATGCCCCTTTATCTACACCCATTTTTGCAGCCAGTGAATGCTATTGAGACTGTGTGCATGCGCAGCTGCGTCTAAGCATTAGCGACATATTGAATATACAATAAGTACCAAACATTCATGAGTTGGTCCATTTCTTTTTCAACGCAGTTATGTTTTTTTTTAAATAAAAAGCGTCATCATTCTGTGCATACAGCATGTACGATTATCTTCATTGAGAAGTAACAAACGGCATGCCAATCTTATAATAGACTATTGTTTCAGTTTTGAATTTGCTCTATTGCAGTAAACCCTATCGTGCATATGAGAACAATAAAACAATTTAAACCAGCATATGAATAGTTGGCCCTTTTCATATATAGATAAACAGTGGAAGTCTTAATGAGCTTGCGCGTCTGAATCTTCAGCCTCATCAGAGTCATCGCGTCTTGCACACAAATATATGAATATAATAGTAGGCATACACTAAATTATGGTAAAATACTTAAGAGCAAAAAGAACACTGTTTTATGATGACTGACCGCAGTTATATGACTGAAAACAATGTTGATAGCGATGTTAAGCACAAACACAACATTTAGAGAAAGCAAAATTATATTAATAAATAAAAGAAAAACAAATAAGAAAAAAAAATATTTTTTTTTATTTGACAGGGTTCGAACCTGTGCCACCAGGGATTTTATTTAGCTCTGTGAGACTTTGTGACTAACGCACTAGACCCCTCAGCTATTTTGGCCCATTAATCTATAGGTATACAATACATCAAAATAGGACCAAACTTTAATGTTAAGGGAGATTACTTGGGGTGATAAATAAACTGAACAGTCAAAAACGGAGATATCGCCCTAAAGAGAAGGGATTTTAAAATTTGCACTTGGTCTTATTTTCCTGTGAAAGAATACTTCAAAATTATTAATCTGAAATCAGAATTATCCAAATCACCTTTATTTTTTACCATATGGAATTAATAGTTTCTTTACTCTTAAGCCAAGTAAAATAACACTTGCTCAATTTATATGTATTGCCTAGTCTGTCCAATTTTTTGGACAGTTCTTGACGAGCCCTAATACAAGGGCTTGTCATCAAACGAATTCCTCCGAGGGAGGATTCGTAAGGAAAGTCCCTTCCACTTTTTTTTATTTTTTTTTTATTATTTTTCTTTTGTCAAACTTTTTTCCGTCCTCCCCTTTTTTCCCTTTGTCCTTTTCTTGGTGGTCCTTGGACATTTTTGAGGGTCACAATAATTACAGAGGGAAGGGGGGTAGTCTGCTTTAGGTTATTTAATTGGAAGAAAAATGAATATATACTTCTGCGTAAAGTAAGCACTATCACAGTTTAACTGTTATTAGATTTGTTACTGTTCGTTATGGATCCTAAAATGACAAAATGAATGTCCCTCCCAACCCCAATGTTGAAACAACGCTATGTCATTGTAGTATGCGTTCTAAATACATGGCCAACGTGCCCACTTACCTAATGAGTGGTGTATGGACCTTTGGCATTGGTTTCACATTCGTGAAAATAGAAATCATTGTTGAAACAACGTAGCTTCAGCGTTGCTGTTAAACTATTAAAAACCTTAATACAATATTTGAGCCAGCAAATGAAATTTAGGTTGTTGTTTTTTTTGCATATGCGTGATGTTGTTCTATTGATATGCATGAACAGCTACCTAGTGGAGCGAGTGGCCTCAACTTTCACACAAGCGTTCATCTACACACATTTATTGTGTATAAGACCCGTGAATGCTCTGGAGATGCTGCGTATGTGCGTAGACTCGCATGAGCATTCATTACTGGAACCTGCAACAAACATCAAAAATTCATCTGCTGGCTCATATAAGTGAGCCTGCATGTTACGCTTAGTTGATAAGGCATCAGGGCTGGAGCTTCGAATTTGGGAGTGGACAATGTTTTTAGATATGCTTGTACAGGGGTCAAAATGTATTATTTGGCCAATAAATATATGACACCTGAACAAATATGAACTAAAATACTTGTATAGTTGTTTCTACAAGATGAAATTATATACGAAACTAGGGTGTCATTTGTAGCATTTGGATCTCCTTAGCAAATAACGTTGAATCAGATCTGGAATTACTACAAGTAAAAGCTTTCACAACAAAAAGCGCTGTCTACTCTAGGCATATATAAATTTGTTATTCTAAACAAGTCATGTTTTAAGTAAAGGGCGACGTAGGTTTTTGCCAATTATAGTAATGCTCAATGCATATGTGGGATCATGCATGGCAGCTGTGGATCCAGTATATGGGTCATTTATGGCAGTTGCAGATCTAATTGCCCCAGTTCTCAAAACAAACCAAACCTCAGATAGTCTACGCACTAATGATACACTAATAATATGATGTTAACGTATGATACATCTATCTTAAGTTTGGCATGCACCTTTATCTTCACCTGTGTGTGTGTGGGGGGGGGGGGGCAGTGAAGGCTCTGGTGAGATTGCCTGCGTGGGTAGCTGCATCTAAGCGTTGGTGTCTTATTAATTGTACAATATGTAGGCCTACTAGACATTTTATGAGCGGGCCCATTTTTTTACAAAGCAGCCATCTTATTATAGAAAAGTTGTACCTTTAATCTATAATTGAGCCAGCACACGAAGGTTTGGTATTTATCTCAGATGCGTACAGTTGTTCTTTAAAACATGCATGGACATGAACCTAGTATGGCTAGAGGTCTTAATGTTGGCATACGCCTTTATCTACACCCATTCTTTGTGTGTGTGTGGGCAGTGAAGGCTCTGACAAGACTGCCTGCATGCGCAGCTACATCCAAGCATTGGCGTCTTATTGACTATACAATAAGTACCAATAATCTCATAAGCTGGCCTATTTTTACAAAGAAGCCAAGTTATTATTGAAAAGTTTTACCATTAAGCTAATTTTGGGCCAGCACATTAGGATTTGGTATTTTATCTCATATGCTCAAGTTGTTCTTTAAACATGCATGGACATGAACCTAGTGTGGCTAGATGTCTAATTTTGGCATGCACCTTTATCTACGCCCATTCTGTATGTGTGTGTTGGGGGGGGGGGGAGGCTGTGATGGCTCTTGTGAGACTGCCTGCATGCGCAGCTACGTCAAAGCGTTGGCGTCTTATTGACTATACAATAAGTAACATAAATCTCATGAGCTTGCCCATTTTTACAAAGCAGCCATGCTATTATTGAAAAATTGTAGCTTTATGTAATATTTGAGCCTGCACATGAGAGTATGGTATTTTATCGCATATGCGTACAGATGTTTTTTAAACATGCATGGGCATGAACCTAGTGTGGCTAGAAGTCGTTTTGATTTCGTCATGCACCTTTATCTACACCCATTTTGTGTGGAGGAGGAGAGCAGTGGGGGTTCTGGCGAAACTGTCTGCATGCACAGCTGCGTCTACGCACTGGCGTCTTAATGACTGTACAATATTTATTAAACATATTATGAGCTGGCTCATATTTTTACAAAGCAGACAGTATTATTATTGAAAGTTGTCACATCTATGTAATATTTGAGGCAGCACCTGAGATTTTGTTACTTATTGCATATGCGTAGAGTTGTTCTTAAAACATGCATGGACAGGTACCTAGTGGCACTAGAAGTCTTAATTTTGACATGCCCCTTTATCTACACCCATTTTTGCAGCCAGTGAATGCTATTGAGACTGTGTGCATGCGCAGCTGCGTCTAAGCATTAGCGACATATTGAATATACAATAAGTACCAAACATTCATGAGTTGGTCCATTTCTTTTTCAACGCAGTTATGTTTTTTTTAAATAAAAAGCGTCATCATTCTGTGCATACAGCATGTACGATTATCTTCATTGAGAAGTAACAAACGGCATGCCAATCTTATAATAGACTATTGTTTCAGTTTTGAATTTGCTCTATTGCAGTAAACCCTATCGTGCATATGAGAACAATAAAACAATTTAAACCAGCATATGAATAGTTGGCCCTTTTCATATATAGATAAACAGTGGAAGTCTTAATGAGCTTGCGCGTCTGAATCTTCAGCCTCATCAGAATCATCGCGTCTTGCACACAAATATATGAATATAATAGTAGGCATACACTAAATTATGGTAAAATACTTAAGAGCAAAAAGAACACTGTTTTATGATGACTGACCGCAGTTATATGACTGAAAACAATGTTGATAGCGATGTTAAGCACAAACACAACAAATAGAGAAAGCAAAATTATATTAATAAATAAAAGAAAAACAAATAAGAAAAAAAAAATATTTTTTTTTATTTGACAGGGTTCGAACCTGTGCCACCAGGGATTTTATTGAGCTCTGTGAGACTTTGTGACTAACGCACTAGACCCCTCAGCTATTTTGGCCCATTAATCTATAGGTATACAATACATCAAAATAGGACCAAACTTTAATGTTAAGGGAGATTACTTGGGGTGATAAATAAACTGAACAGTCAAAAACGGAGATATCGCCCTAAAGAGAAGGGATTTTAAAATTTGCACTTGGTCTTATTTTCCTGTGAAAGAATACTTCAAAATTATTAAGCTGAAATCAGAATTATCCAAATCACCTTTATTTTTTACCATATGGAATTAATAGTTTCTTTACTCTTAAGCCAAGTAAAATAACACTTGCTCAATTTATATGTATTGCCTAGTCTGTCCAATTTTTTTTGACAGTTCTTGACGAGCCCTAATACAAGGGCTTGTCATCAAACGAATTCCTCCGAGGGAGGATTCGTAAGGAAAGTCCCTTCCACTTTTTTTTATTTTTTTTTTATTATTTTTCTTTTGTCAAACTTTTTTCTGTCCTCCCCTTTTTTCCCTTTGTCCTTTTCTTGGTGGTCCTTGGACATTTTTGAGGGTCACAATAATTACAGAGGGAAGGGGGGTAGTCTGCTTTAGGTTATTTAATTGGAAGAAAAATGAATATATACTTCTGCGTAAAGTAAGCACTATCACAGTTTAACTGTTATTAGATTTGTTACTGTTCGTTATGGATCCTAAAATGACAAAATGAATGTCCCTCCCAACCCCAATGTTGAAACAACGCTATGTCATTGTAGTATGCGTTCTAAATACATGGCCAACGTGCCCACTTACCTAATGAGTGGTGTATGGACCTTTGGCATTGGTTTCACATTCGTGAAAATAGAAATCATTGTTGAAACAACGTAGCTTCAGCGTTGCTGTTAAACTATTAAAAACCTTAATACAATATTTGAGCCAGCAAATGAAATTTAGGTTGTTGTTTTTTTTGCATATGCGTGATGTTGTTCTATTGATATGCATGAACAGCTACCTAGTGGAGCGAGTGGCCTCAACTTTCACACAAGCGTTCATCTACACACATTTATTGTGTATAAGACCCGTGAATGCTCTGGAGATGCTGCGTATGTGCGTAGACTCGCATGAGCATTCATTACTGGAACCTGCAACAAACATCAAAAATTCATCTGCTGGCTCATATAAGTGAGCCTGCATGTTACGCTTAGTTGATAAGGCATCAGGGCTGGAGCTTCGAATTTGGGAGTGGACAATGTTTTTAGATATGCTTGTACAGGGGTCAAAATGTATTATTTGGCCAATAAATATATGACACCTGAACAAATATGAACTAAAATACTTGTATAGTTGTTTCTACAAGATGAAATTATATACGAAACTAGGGTGTCATTTGTAGCATTTGGATCTCCTTAGCAAATAACGTTGAATCAGATCTGGAATTACTACAAGTAAAAGCTTTCACAACAAAAAGCGCTGTCTACTCTAGGCATATATAAATTTGTTATTCTAAACAAGTCATGTTTTAAGTAAAGGGCGACGTAGGTTTTTGCCAATTATAGTAATGCTCAATGCATATGTGGGATCATGCATGGCAGCTGTGGATCCAGTATATGGGTCATTTATGGCAGTTGCAGATCTAATTGCCCCAGTTCTCAAAACAAACCAAACCTCAGATAGTCTACGCACTAATGATACACTAATAATATGATGTTAACGTATGATACATCTATCTTAAGTTTGGCATGCACCTTTATCTTCACCTGTGTGTGTGTGGGGGGGGGGGGCAGTGAAGGCTCTGGTGAGATTGTCTGCGTGGGTAGCTGCATCTAAGCGTTGGTGTCTTATTAATTGTACAATATGTAGGCCTACTAGACATTTTATGAGCGGGCCCATTTTTTTTACAAAGCAGCCATCTTATTATAGAAAAGTTGTACCTTTAATCTATAATTGAGCCAGCACACGAAGGTTTGGTATTTATCTCAGATGCGTACAGTTGTTCTTTAAAACATGCATGGACATGAACCTAGTATGGCTAGAGGTCTTAATGTTGGCATACGCCTTTATCTACACCCATTCTTTGTGTGTGTGTGGGCAGTGAAGGCTCTGACAAGACTGCCTGCATGCGCAGCTACATCCAAGCATTGGCGTCTTATTGACTATACAATAAGTACCAATAATCTCATAAGCTGGCCTATTTTTACAAAGAAGCCAAGTTATTATTGAAAAGTTTTACCATTAAGCTAATTTTGGGCCAGCACATTAGGATTTGGTATTTTATCTCATATGCTCAAGTTGTTCTTTAAACATGCATGGACATGAACCTAGTGTGGCTAGATGTCTAATTTTGGCATGCACCTTTATCTACGCCCATTCTGTATGTGTGTGTTGGGGGGGGGGAGGCTGTGATGGCTCTGGTGAGACTGCCTGCATGCGCAGCTACGTCAAAGCGTTGGCGTCTTATTGACTATACAATAAGTAACATAAATCTCATGAGCTTGCCCATTTTTACAAAGCAGCCATGCTATTATTGAAAAATTGTAGCTTTATGTAATATTTGAGCCTGCACATGAGAGTATGGTATTTTATCGCATATGCGTACAGATGTTTTTTAAACATGCATGGGCATGAACCTAGTGTGGCTAGAAGTCGTTTTGATTTCGTCATGCACCTTTATCTACACCCATTTTGTGTGGAGGAGGAGAGCAGTGGGGGTTCTGGCGAAACTGTCTGCATGCACAGCTGCGTCTACGCACTGGCGTCTTAATGACTGTACAATATTTATTAAACATATTATGAGCTGGCTCATATTTTTACAAAGCAGACAGTATTATTATTGAAAGTTGTCACATCTATGTAATATTTGAGGCAGCACCTGAGATTTTGTTACTTATTGCATATGCGTAGAGTTGTTCTTAAAACATGCATGGACAGGTACCTAGTGGCACTAGAAGTCTTAATTTTGACATGCCCCTTTATCTACACCCATTTTTGCAGCCAGTGAATGCTATTGAGACTGTGTGCATGCGCAGCTGCGTCTAAGCATTAGCGACATATTGAATATACAATAAGTACCAAACATTCATGAGTTGGTCCATTTCTTTTTCAACGCAGTTATGTTTTTTTTTAAATAAAAAGCGTCATCATTCTGTGCATACAGCATGTACGATTATCTTCATTGAGAAGTAACAAACGGCATGCCAATCTTATAATAGACTATTGTTTCAGTTTTGAATTTGCTCTATTGCAGTAAACCCTATCGTGCATATGAGAACAATAAAACAATTTAAACCAGCATATGAATAGTTGGCCCTTTTCATATATAGATAAACAGTGGAAGTCTTAATGAGCTTGCGCGTCTGAATCTTCAGCCTCATCAGAGTCATCGCGTCTTGCACACAAATATATGAATATAATAGTAGGCATACACTAAATTATGGTAAAATACTTAAGAGCAAAAAGAACACTGTTTTATGATGACTGACCGCAGTTATATGACTGAAAACAATGTTGATAGCGATGTTAAGCACAAACACAACAAATAGAGAAAGCAAAATTATATTAATAAATAAAAGAAAAACAAATAAGAAAAAAAAATTTTTTTTTATTTGACAGGGTTCGAACCTGTGCCACCAGGGATTTTATTGAGCTCTGTGAGACTTTGTGACTAACGCACTAGACCCCTCAGCTATTTTGGCCCATTAATCTATAGGTATACAATACATCAAAATAGGACCAAACTTTAATGTTAAGGGAGATTACTTGGGGTGATAAATAAACTGAACAGTCAAAAACGGAGATATCGCCCTAAAGAGAAGGGATTTTAAAATTTGCACTTGGTCTTATTTTCCTGTGAAAGAATACTTCAAAATTATTAAGCTGAAATCAGAATTATCCAAATCACCTTTATTTTTTACCATATGGAATTAATAGTTTCTTTACTCTTAAGCCAAGTAAAATAACACTTGCTCAATTTATATGTATTGCCTAGCCTGTCCAATTTTTTTGGACAGTTCTTGACGAGCCCTAATACAAGGGCTTGTCATCAAACGAATTCCTCCGAGGGAGGATTCGTAAGGAAAGTCCCTTCCACTTTTTTTTATTTTTTTTTTTATTATTTTTCTTTTGTCAAACTTTTTTCTGTCCTCCCCTTTTTTCCCTTTGTCCTTTTCTTGGTGGTCCTTGGACATTTTTGAGGGTCACAATAATTACAGAGGGAAGGGGGGTAGTCTGCTTTAGGTTATTTAATTGGAAGAAAAATGAATATATACTTCTGCGTAAAGTAAGCACTATCACAGTTTAACTGTTATTAGATTTGTTACTGTTCGTTATGGATCCTAAAATGACAAAATGAATGTCCCTCCCAACCCCAATGTTGAAACAACGCTATGTCATTGTAGTATGCGTTCTAAATACATGGCCAACGTGCCCACTTACCTAATGAGTGGTGTATGGACCTTTGGCATTGGTTTCACATTCGTGAAAATAGAAATCATTGTTGAAACAACGTAGCTTCAGCGTTGCTGTTAAACTAATAAAAACCTTAATACAATATTTGAGCCAGCAAATGAAATTTAGGTTGTTGTTTTTTTTGCATATGCGTGATGTTGTTCTATTGATATGCATGAACAGCTACCTAGTGGAGCGAGTGGCCTCAACTTTCACACAAGCGTTCATCTACACACATTTATTGTGTATAAGACCCGTGAATGCTCTGGAGATGCTGCGTATGTGCGTAGACTCGCATGAGCATTCATTACTGGAACCTGCAACAAACATCAAAAATTCATCTGCTGGCTCATATAAGTGAGCCTGCATGTTACGCTTAGTTGATAAGGCATCAGGGCTGGAGCTTCGAATTTGGGAGTGGACAATGTTTTTAGATATGCTTGTACAGGGGTCAAAATGTATTATTTGGCCAATAAATATATGACACCTGAACAAATATGAACTAAATTACTTGTATAGTTGTTTCTACAAGATGAAATTATATACGAAACTAGGGTGTCATTTGTAGCATTTGGATCTCCTTAGCAAATAACGTTGAATCAGATCTGGAATTACTACAAGTAAAAGCTTTCACAACAAAAAGCGCTGTCTACTCTAGGCATATATAAATTTGTTATTCTAAACAAGTCATGTTTTAAGTAAAGGGCGACGTAGGTTTTTGCCAATTATAGTAATGCTCAATGCATATGTGGGATCATGCATGGCAGCTGTGGATCCAGTATATGGGTCATTTATGGCAGTTGCAGATCTAATTGCCCCAGTTCTCAAAACAAACCAAACCTCAGATAGTCTACGCACTAATGATACACTAATAATATGATGTTAACGTATGATACATCTATCTTAAGTTTGGCATGCACCTTTATCTTCACCTGTGTGTGTGTGGGGGGGGGGCAGTGAAGGCTCTGGTGAGATTGTCTGCGTGGGTAGCTGCATCTAAGCGTTGGTGTCTTATTAATTGTACAATATGTAGGCCTACTAGACATTTTATGAGCGGGCCCATTTTTTTTACAAAGCAGCCATCTTATTATAGAAAAGTTGTACCTTTAATCTATAACTGAGCCAGCACACGAAGGTTTGGTATTTATCTCAGATGCGTACAGTTGTTCTTTAAAACATGCAGGGACATGAACCTAGTATGGCTAGAGGTCTTAATGTTGGCATACGCCTTTATCTACACCCATTCTTTGTGTGTGTGTGGGCAGTGAAGGCTCTGACAAGACTGCCTGCATGCGCAGCTACATCCAAGCATTGGCGTCTTATTGACTATACAATAAGTACCAATAATCTCATAAGCTGGCCTATTTTTACAAAGAAGCCAAGTTATTATTGAAAAGTTTTACCATTAAGCTAATTTTGGGCCAGCACATTAGGATTTTGTATTTTATCTCATATGCTCAAGTTGTTCTTTAAACATGCATGGACATGAACCTAGTGTGGCTAGATGTCTAATTTTGGCATGCACCTTTATCTACGCCCATTCTGTATGTGTGTGTTGGGGGGGGGGGGGAGGCTGTGACGGCTCTGGTGAGACTGCCTGCATGCGCAGCTACGTCAAAGCGTTGGCGTCTTATTGACTATACAATAAGTAACTTAAATCTCATGAGCTTGCCCATTTTTACAAAGCAGCCATGCTATTATTGAAAAATTGTAGCTTTATGTAATATTTGAGCCTGCACATGAGAGTATGGTATTTTATCGCATATGCGTACAGATGTTTTTTAAACATGCATGGGCATGAACCTAGTGTGGCTAGAAGTCGTTTTGATTTCGTCATGCACCTTTATCTACACCCATTTTGTGTGGAGGAGGAGAGCAGTGGGGGTTCTGGCGAAACTGTCTGCATGCACAGCTGCTTCTACGCACTGGCGTCTTAATGACTGTACAATATTTATTAAACATATTATGAGCTGGCTCATATTTTTACAAAGCAGACAGTATTATTATTGAAAGTTGTCACATCTATGTAATATTTGAGGCAGCACCTGAGATTTTGTTACTTATTGCATATGCGTAGAGTTGTTCTTAAAACATGCATGGACAGGTACCTAGTGGCACTAGAAGTCTTAATTTTGACATGCCCCTTTATCTACACCCATTTTTGCAGCCAGTGAATGCTATTGAGACTGTGTGCATGCGCAGCTGCGTCTAAGCATTAGCGACATATTGAATATACAATAAGTACCAAACATTCATGAGTTGGTCCATTTCTTTTTCAACGCAGTTATGTTTTTTTTAAATAAAAAGCGTCATCATTCTGTGCATACAGCATGTACGATTATCTTCATTGAGAAGTAACAAACGGCATGCCAATCTTATAATAGACTATTGTTTCAGTTTTGAATTTGCTCTATTGCAGTAAACCCTATCGTGCATATGAGAACAATAAAACAATTTAAACCAGCATATGAATAGTTGGCCCTTTTCATATATAGATAAACAGTGGAAGTCTTAATGAGCTTGCGCGTCTGAATCTTCAGCCTCATCAGAGTCATCGCGTCTTGCACACAAATATATGAATATAATAGTAGGCATACACTAAATTATGGTAAAATACTTAAGAGCAAAAAGAACACTGTTTTATGATGACTGACCGCAGTTATATGACTGAAAACAATGTTGATAGCGATGTTAAGCACAAACACAACAAATAGAGAAAGCAAAATTATATTAATAAATAAAAGAAAAACAAATAAGAAAAAAAAATATTTTTTTTTATTTGACAGGGTTCGAACCTGTGCCACCAGGGATTTTATTGAGCTCTGTGAGACTTTGTGACTAACGCACTAGACCCCTCAGCTATTTTGGCCCATTAATCTATAGGTATACAATACATCAAAATAGGACCAAACTTTAATGTTAAGGGAGATTACTTGGGGTGATAAATAAACTGAACAGTCAAAAACGGAGATATCGCCCTAAAGAGAAGGGATTTTAAAATTTGCACTTGGTCTTATTTTCCTGTGAAAGAATACTTCAAAATTATTAAGCTGAAATCAGAATTATCCAAATCACCTTTATTTTTTACCATATGGAATTAATAGTTTCTTTACTCTTAAGCCAAGTAAAATAACACTTGCTCAATTTATATGTATTGCCTAGCCTGTCCAATTTTTTTGGACAGTTCTTGACGAGCCCTAATACAAGGGCTTGTCATCAAACGAATTCCTCCGAGGGAGGATTCGTAAGGAAAGTCCCTTCCACTTTTTTTTATTTTTTTTTTATTATTTTTCTTTTGTCAAACTTTTTTCTGTCCTCCCCTTTTTTCCCTTTGTCCTTTTCTTGGTGGTCCTTGGACATTTTTGAGGGTCACAATAATTACAGAGGGAAGGGGGGTAGTCTGCTTTAGGTTATTTAATTGGAAGAAAAATGAATATATACTTCTGCGTAAAGTAAGCACTATCACAGTTTAACTGTTATTAGATTTGTTACTGTTCGTTATGGATCCTAAAATGACAAAATGAATGTCCCTCCCAACCCCAATGTTGAAACAACGCTATGTCATTGTAGTATGCGTTCTAAATACATGGCCAACGTGCCCACTTACCTAATGAGTGGTGTATGGACCTTTGGCATTGGTTTCACATTCGTGAAAATAGAAATCATTGTTGAAACAACGTAGCTTCAGCGTTGCTGTTAAACTAATAAAAACCTTAATACAATATTTGAGCCAGCAAATGAAATTTAGGTTGTTTTTTTTTTTGCATATGCGTGATGTTGTTCTATTGATATGCATGAACAGCTACCTAGTGGAGCGAGTGGCCTCAACTTTCACACAAGCGTTCATCTACACACATTTATTTTGTATAAGACCCGTGAATGCTCTGGAGATGCTGCGTATGTGCGTAGACTCGCATGAGCATTCATTACTGGAACCTGCAACAAACATCAAAAATTCATCTGCTGGCTCATATAAGTGAGCCTGCATGTTACGCTTAGTTGATAAGGCATCAGGGCTGGAGCTTCGAATTTGGGAGTGGACAATGTTTTTAGATATGCTTGTACAGGGGTCAAAATGTATTATTTGGCCAATAAATATATGACACCTGAACAAATATGAACTAAATTACTTGTATAGTTGTTTCTACAAGATGAAATTATATACGAAACTAGGGTGTCATTTGTAGCATTTGGATCTCCTTAGCAAATAACGTTGAATCAGATCTGGAATTACTACAAGTAAAAGCTTTCACAACAAAAAGCGCTGTCTACTCTAGGCATATATAAATTTGTTATTCTAAACAAGTCATGTTTTAAGTAAAGGGCGACGTAGGTTTTTGCCAATTATAGTAATGCTCAATGCATATGTGGGATCATGCATGGCAGCTGTGGATCCAGTATATGGGTCATTTATGGCAGTTGCAGATCTAATTGCCCCAGTTCTCAAAACAAACCAAACCTCAGATAGTCTACGCACTAATGATACACTAATAATATGATGTTAACGTATGATACATCTATCTTAAGTTTGGCATGCACCTTTATCTTCACCTGTGTGTGTGTGGGGGGGGGGGCAGTGAAGGCTCTGGTGAGATTGTCTGCGTGGGTAGCTGCATCTAAGCGTTGGTGTCTTATTAATTGTACAATATGTAGGCCTACTAGACATTTTATGAGCGGGCCCATTTTTTTTACAAAGCAGCCATCTTATTATAGAAAAGTTGTACCTTTAATCTATAATTGAGCCAGCACACGAAGGTTTGGTATTTATCTCAGATGCGTACAGTTGTTCTTTAAAACATGCATGGACATGAACCTAGTATGGCTAGAGGTCTTAATGTTGGCATACGCCTTTATCTACACCCATTCTTTGTGTGTGTGTGGGCAGTGAAGGCTCTGACAAGACTGCCTGCATGCGCAGCTACATCCAAGCATTGGCGTCTTATTGACTATACAATAAGTACCAATAATCTCATAAGCTGGCCTATTTTTACAAAGAAGCCAAGTTATTATTGAAAAGTTTTACCATTAAGCTAATTTTGGGCCAGCACATTAGGATTTGGTATTTTATCTCATATGCTCAAGTTGTTCTTTAAACATGCATGGACATGAACCTAGTGTGGCTAGATGTCTAATTTTGGCATGCACCTTTATCTACGCCCATTCTGTATGTGTGTGTTGGGGGGGGGGGGAGGCTGTGATGGCTCTGGTGAGACTGCCTGCATGCGCAGCTACGTCAAAGCGTTGGCGTCTTATTGACTATACAATAAGTAACATAAATCTCATGAGCTTGCCCATTTTTACAAAGCAGCCATGCTATTATTGAAAAATTGTAGCTTTATGTAATATTTGAGCCTGCACATGAGAGTATGGTATTTTATCGCATATGCGTACAGATGTTTTTTAAACATGCATGGGCATGAACCTAGTGTGGCTAGAAGTCGTTTTGATTTCGTCATGCACCTTTATCTACACCCATTTTGTGTGGAGGAGGAGAGCAGTGGGGGTTCTGGCGAAACTGTCTGCATGCACAGCTGCGTCTACGCACTGGCGTCTTAATGACTGTACAATATTTATTAAACATATTATGAGCTGGCTCATATTTTTACAAAGCAGACAGTATTATTATTGAAAGTTGTCACATCTATGTAATATTTGAGGCAGCACCTGAGATTTTGTTACTTATTGCATATGCGTAGAGTTGTTCTTAAAACATGCATGGACAGGTACCTAGTGGCACTAGAAGTCTTAATTTTGACATGCCCCTTTATCTACACCCATTTTTGCAGCCAGTGAATGCTATTGAGACTGTGTGCATGCGCAGCTGCGTCTAAGCATTAGCGACATATTGAATATACAATAAGTACCAAACATTCATGAGTTGGTCCATTTCTTTTTCAACGCAGTTATGTTTTTTTTAAAATAAAAAGCGTCATCATTCTGTGCATACAGCATGTACGATTATCTTCATTGAGAAGTAACAAACGGCATGCCAATCTTATAATAGACTATTGTTTCAGTTTTGAATTTGCTCTATTGCAGTAAACCCTATCGTGCATATGAGAACAATAAAACAATTTAAACCAGCATATGAATAGTTGGCCCTTTTCATATATAGATAAACAGTGGAAGTCTTAATGAGCTTGCGCGTCTGAATCTTCAGCCTCATCAGAGTCATCGCGTCTTGCACACAAATATATGAATATAATAGTAGGCATACACTAAATTATGGTAAAATACTTAAGAGCAAAAAGAACACTGTTTTATGATGACTGACCGCAGTTATATGACTGAAAACAATGTTGATAGCGATGTTAAGCACAAACACAACAAATAGAGAAAGCAAAATTATATTAATAAATAAAAGAAAAACAAATAAGAAAAAAAAAATTTTTTTTTATTTGACAGGGTTCGAACCTGTGCCACCAGGGATTTTATTGAGCTCTGTGAGACTTTGTGACTAACGCACTAGACCCCTCAGCTATTTTGGCCCATTAATCTATAGGTATACAATACATCAAAATAGGACCAAACTTTAATGTTAAGGGAGATTACTTGGGGTGATAAATAAACTGAACAGTCAAAAACGGAGATATCGCCCTAAAGAGAAGGGATTTTAAAATTTGCACTTGGTCTTATTTTCCTGTGAAAGAATACTTCAAAATTATTAAGCTGAAATCAGAATTATCCAAATCACCTTTATTTTTTACCATATGGAATTAATAGTTTCTTTACTCTTAAGCCAAGTAAAATAACACTTGCTCAATTTATATGTATTGCCTAGCCTGTCCAATTTTTTTGGACAGTTCTTGACGAGCCCTAATACAAGGGCTTGTCATCAAACGAATTCCTCCGAGGGAGGATTCGTAAGGAAAGTCCCTTCCACTTTTTTTTATTTTTTTTTTATTATTTTTCTTTTGTCAAACTTTTTTCTGTCCTCCCCTTTTTTCCCTTTGTCCTTTTCTTGGTGGTCCTTCGACATTTTTGAGGGTCACAATAATTACAGAGGGAAGGGGGGTAGTCTGCTTTAGGTTATTTAATTGGAAGAAAAATGAATATATACTTCTGCGTAAAGTAAGCACTATCACAGTTTAACTGTTATTAGATTTGTTACTGTTCGTTATGGATCCTAAAATGACAAAATGAATGTCCCTCCCAACCCCAATGTTGAAACAACGCTATGTCATTGTAGTATGCGTTCTAAATACATGGCCAACGTGCCCACTTACCTAATGAGTGGTGTATGGACCTTTGGCATTGGTTTCACATTCGTGAAAATAGAAATCATTGTTGAAACAACGTAGCTTCAGCGTTGCTGTTAAACTATTAAAAACCTTAATACAATATTTGAGCCAGCAAATGAAATTTAGGTTGTTGTTTTTTTTGCATATGCGTGATGTTGTTCTATTGATATGCATGAACAGCTACCTAGTGGAGCAAGTGGCCTCAACTTTCACACAAGCGTTCATCTACACACATTTATTGTGTATAAGACCCGTGAATGCTCTGGAGATGCTGCGTATGTGCGTAGACTCGCATGAGCATTCATTACTGGAACCTGCAACAAACATCAAAAATTCATCTGCTGGCTCATATAAGTGAGCCTGCATGTTACGCTTAGTTGATAAGGCATCAGGGCTGGAGCTTCGAATTTGGGAGTGGACAATGTTTTTAGATATGCTTGTACAGGGGTCAAAATGTATTATTTGGCCAATAAATATATGACACCTGAACAAATATGAACTAAAATACTTGTATAGTTGTTTCTACAAGATGAAATTATATACGAAACTAGGGTGTCATTTGTAGCATTTGGATCTCCTTAGCAAATAACGTTGAATCAGATCTGGAATTACTACAAGTAAAAGCTTTCACAACAAAAAGCGCTGTCTACTCTAGGCATATATAAATTTGTTATTCTAAACAAGTCATGTTTTAAGTAAAGGGCGACGTAGGTTTTTGCCAATTATAGTAATGCTCAATGCATATGTGGGATCATGCATGGCAGCTGTGGATCCAGTATATGGGTCATTTATGGCAGTTGCAGATCTAATTGCCCCAGTTCTCAAAACAAACCAAACCTCAGATAGTCTACGCACTAATGATACACTAATAATATGATGTTAACGTATGATACATCTATCTTAAGTTTGGCATGTACCTTTATCTTCACCTGTGTGTGTGTGTGGGGGGGGGGGGGCAGTGAAGGCTCTGGTGAGATTGTCTGCGTGGGTAGCTGCATCTAAGCGTTGGTGTCTTATTAATTGTACAATATGTAGGCCTACTAGACATTTTATGAGCGGGCCCATTTTTTTTACAAAGCAGCCATCTTATTATAGAAAAGTTGTACCTTTAATCTATAATTGAGCCAGCACACGAAGGTTTAGTATTTATCTCAGATGCGTACAGTTGTTCTTTAAAACATGCATGGACATGAACCTAGTATGGCTAGAGGTCTTAATGTTGGCATACGCCTTTATCTACACCCATTCTTTGTGTGTGTGTGGGCAGTGAAGGCTCTGACAAGACTGCCTGCATGCGCAGCTACATCCAAGCATTGGCGTCTTATTGACTATACAATAAGTACCAATAATCTCATAAGCTGGCCTATTTTTACAAAGAAGCCAAGTTATTATTGAAAAGTTTTACCATTAAGCTAATTTTGGGCCAGCACATTAGGATTTGGTATTTTATCTCATATGCTCAAGTTGTTCTTTAAACATGCATGGACATGAACCTAGTGTGGCTAGATGTCTAATTTTGGCATGCACCTTTATCTACGTCCATTCTGTATGTGTGTGTTGGGGGGGGGAGGCTGTGATGGCTCTGGTGAGACTGCCTGCATGCGCAGCTACGTCAAAGCGTTGGCGTCTTATTGACTTTACAATAAGTAACATAAATCTCATGAGCTTGCCCATTTTTACAAAGCAGCCATGCTATTATTGAAAAATTATAGCTTTATGTAATATTTGAGCCTGCACATGAGAGTATGGTATTTTATCGCATATGCGTACAGATGTTTTTTAAACATGCATGGGCATGAACCTAGTGTGGCTAGAAGTCGTTTTGATTTCGTCATGCACCTTTATCTACACCCATTTTGTGTGGAGGAGGAGAGCAGTGGGGGTTCTGGCGAAACTGTCTGCATGCACAGCTGCGTCTACGCACTGGCGTCTTAATGACTGTACAATATTTATTAAACATATTATGAGCTGGCTCATATTTTTACAAAGCAGACAGTATTATTATTGAAAGTTGTCACATCTATGTAATATTTGAGGCAGCACCTGAGATTTTGTTACTTATTGCATATGCGTAGAGTTGTTCTTAAAACATGCATGGACAGGTACCTAGTGGCACTAGAAGTCTTAATTTTGACATGCCCCTTTATCTACACCCATTTTTGCAGCCAGTGAATGCTATTGAGACTGTGTGCATGCGCAGCTGCGTCTAAGCATTAGCGACATATTGAATATACAATAAGTACCAAACATTCATGAGTTGGTCCATTTCTTTTTCAACGCAGTTATGTTTTTTTAAAATAAAAAGCGTCATCATTCTGTGCATACAGCATGTACGATTATCTTCATTGAGAAGTAACAAACGGCATGCCAATCTTATAATAGACTATTGTTTCAGTTTTGAATTTGCTCTATTGCAGTAAACCCTATCGTGCATATGAGAACAATAAAACAATTTAAACCAGCATATGAATAGTTGGCCCTTTTCATATATAGATAAACAGTGGAAGTCTTAATGAGCTTGCGCGTCTGAATCTTCAGCCTCATCAGAGTCATCGCGTCTTGCACACAAATATATGAATATAATAGTAGGCATACACTAAATTATGGTAAAATACTTAAGAGCAAAAAGAACACTGTTTTATGATGACTGACCGCAGTTATATGACTGAAAACAATGTTGATAGCGATGTTAAGCACAAACACAACAAATAGAGAAAGCAAAATTATATTAATAAATAAAAGAAAAACAAATAAGAAAAAAAAAATATTTTTTTTTATTTGACAGGGTTCGAACCTGTGCCACCAGGGATTTTATTGAGCTCTGTGAGACTTTGTGACTAACGCACTAGACCCCTCAGCTATTTTGGCCCATTAATCTATAGGTATACAATACATCAAAATAGGACCAAACTTTAATGTTAAGGGAGATTACTTGGGGTGATAAATAAACTGAACAGTCAAAAACGGAGATATCGCCCTAAAGAGAAGGGATTTTAAAATTTGCACTTGGTCTTATTTTCCTGTGAAAGAATACTTCAAAATTATTAAGCTGAAATCAGAATTATCCAAATCACCTTTATTTTTTACCATATGGAATTAATAGTTTCTTTACTCTTAAGCCAAGTAAAATAACACTTGCTCAATTTATATGTATTGCCTAGTCTGTCCAATTTTTTTGGACAGTTCTTGACGAGCCCTAATACAAGGGCTTGTCATCAAACGAATTCCTCCGAGGGAGGATTCGTAAGGAAAGTCCCTTCCACTTTTTTTTATTTTTTTTTTATTATTTTTCTTTTGTCAAACTTTTTTCTGTCCTCCCCTTTTTTCCCTTTGTCCTTTTCTTGGTGGTCCTTGGACATTTTTGAGGTTCACAATAATTACAGAGGGAAGGGGGGTAGTCTGCTTTAGGTTATTTAATTGGAAGAAAAATGAATATATACTTCTGCGTAAAGTAAGCACTATCACAGTTTAACTGTTATTAGATATGTTACTGTTCGTTATGGATCCTAAAATGACAAAATGAATGTCCCTCCCAACCCCAATGTTGAAACAACGCTATGTCATTGTAGTATGCGTTCTAAATACATGGCCAACGTGCCCACTTACCTAATGAGTGGTGGATGGACCTTTGGCATTGGTTTCACATTCGTGAAAATAGAAATCATTGTTGAAACAACGTAGCTTCAGCGTTGCTGTTAAACTATTAAAAACCTTAATACAATATTTGAGCCAGCAAATGAAATTTAGGTTGTTGTTTTTTTTGCATATGCGTGATGTTGTTCTATTGATATGCATGAACAGCTACCTAGTGGAGCGAGTGGCCTCAACTTTCACACAAGCGTTCATCTACACACATTTATTGTGTATAAGACCCGTGAATGCTCTGGAGATGCTGCGTATGTGCGTAGACTCGCATGAGCATTCATTACTGGAACCTGCAACAAACATCAAAAATTCATCTGCTGGCTCATATAAGTGAGCCTGCATGTTACGCTTAGTTGATAAGGCATCAGGGCTGGAGCTTCGAATTTGGGAGTGGACAATGTTTTTAGATATGCTTGTACAGGGGTCAAAATGTATTATTTGGCCAATAAATATATGACACCTGAACAAATATGAACTAAAATACTTGTATAGTTGTTTCTACAAGATGAAATTATATACGAAACTAGGGTGTCATTTGTAGCATTTGGATCTCCTTAGCAAATAACGTTGAATCAGATCTGGAATTACTACAAGTAAAAGCTTTCACAACAAAAAGCGCTGTCTACTCTAGGCATATATAAATTTGTTATTCTAAACAAGTCATGTTTTAAGTAAAGGGCGACGTAGGTTTTTGCCAATTATAGTAATGCTCAATGCATATGTGGGATCATGCATGGCAGCTGTGGATCCAGTATATGGGTCATTTATGGCAGTTGCAGATCTAATTGCCCCAGTTCTCAAAACAAACCAAACCTCAGATAGTCTACGCACTAATGATACACTAATAATATGATGTTAACGTATGATACATCTATCTTAAGTTTGGCATGCACCTTTATCTTCACCTGTGTGTGTGTGTGGGGGGGGGGGGCAGTGAAGGCTCTGGTGAGATTGTCTGCGTGGGTAGCTGCATCTAAGCGTTGGTGTCTTATTAATTGTACAATATGTAGGCCTACTAGACATTTTATGAGCGGGCCCATTTTTTTTACAAAGCAGCCATCTTATTATAGAAAAGTTGTACCTTTAATCTATAATTGAGCCAGCACACGAAGGTTTGGTATTTATCTCAGATGCGTACAGTTGTTCTTTAAAACATGCATGGACATGAACCTAGTATGGCTAGAGGTCTTAATGTTGACATACGCCTTTATCTACACCCATTCTTTGTGTGTGTGTGGGCAGTGAAGGCTCTGACAAGACTGCCTGCATGCGCAGCTACATCCAAGCATTGGCGTCTTATTGACTATACAATAAGTACCAATAATCTCATAAGCTGGCCTATTTTTACAAAGAAGCCAAGTTATTATTGAAAAGTTTTACCATTAAGCTAATTTTGGGCCAGCACATTAGGATTTGGTATTTTATCTCATATGCTCAAGTTGTTCTTTAAACATGCATGGACATGAACCTAGTGTGGCTAGATGTCTAATTTTGGCATGCACCTTTATCTACGCCCATTCTGTATGTGTGTGTTGGGGGGGGGGGAGGCTGTGATGGCTCTGGTGAGACTGCCTGCATGCGCAGCTACGTCAAAGCGTTGGCGTCCTATTGACTATACAATAAATAACATAAATCTCATGAGCTTGCCCATTTTTACAAAGCAGCCATGCTATTATTGAAAAATTGTAGCTTTATGTAATATTTGAGCCTGCACATGAGAGTATGGTATTTTATCGCATATGCGTACAGATGTTTTTTAAACATGCATGGGCATGAACCTAGTGTGGCTAGAAGTCGTTTTGATTTCGTCATGCACCTTTATCTACACCCATTTTGTGTGGAGGAGGAGAGCAGTGGGGGTTCTGGCGAAACTGTCTGCATGCACAGCTGCGTCTACGCACTGGCGTCTTAATGACTGTACAATATTTATTAAACATATTATGAGCTGGCTCATATTTTTACAAAGCAGACAGTATTATTATTGAAAGTTGTCACATCTATGTAATATTTGAGGCAGCACCTGAGATTTTGTTACTTATTGCATATGCGTAGAGTTGTCTTAAAACATGCATGGACAGGTACCTAGTGGCACTAGAAGTCTTAATTTTGACATGCCCCTTTATCTACACCCATTTTTGCAGCCAGTGAATGCTATTGAGACTGTGTGCATGCGCAGCTGCGTCTAAGCATTAGCGACATATTGAATATACAATAAGTACCAAACATTCATGAGTTGGTCCATTTCTTTTTCAACGCAGTTATGTTTTTTTTAAATAAAAAGCGTCATCATTCTGTGCATACAGCATGTACGATTATCTTCATTGAGAAGTAACAAACGGCATGCCAATCTTATAATAGACTATTGTTTCAGTTTTGAATTTGCTCTATTGCAGTAAACCCTATCGTGCATATGAGAACAATAAAACAATTTAAACCAGCATATGAATAGTTGGCCCTTTTCATATATAGATAAACAGTGGAAGTCTTAATGAGCTTGCGCGTCTGAATCTTCAGCCTCATCAGAGTCATCGCGTCTTGCACACAAATATATGAATATAATAGTAGGCATACACTAAATTATGGTAAAATACTTAAGAGCAAAAAGAACACTGTTTTATGATGACTGACCACAGTTATATGACTGAAAACAATGTTGATAGCGATGTTAAGCACAAACACAACAAATAGAGAAAGCAAAATTATATTAATAAATAAAAGAAAAACAAATAAGAAAAAAAAATATTTTTTTTTATTTGACAGGGTTCGAACCTGTGCCACCAGGGATTTTATTGAGCTCTGTGAGACTTTGTGACTAACGCACTAGACCCCTCAGCTATTTTGGCCCATTAATCTATAGGTATACAATACATCAAAATAGGACCAAACTTTAATGTTAAGGGAGATTACTTGGGGTGATAAATAAACTGAACAGTCAAAAACGGAGATATCGCCCTAAAGAGAAGGGATTTTAAAATTTGCACTTGGTCTTATTTTCCTGTGAAAGAATACTTCAAAATTATTAAGCTGAAATCAGAATTATCCAAATCACCTTTATTTTTTACCATATGGAATTAATAGTTTCTTTACTCTTAAGCCAAGTAAAATAACACTTGCTCAATTTATATGTATTGCCTAGTCTGTCCAATTTTTTTGGACAGTTCTTGACGAGCCCTAATACAAGGGCTTGTCATCAAACGAATTCCTCCGAGGGAGGATTCGTAAGGAAAGTCCCTTCCACTTTTTTTTTATTTTTTTTTTATTATTTTTCTTTTGTCAAACTTTTTTCTGTCCTCCCCTTTTTTCCCTTTGTCCTTTTCTTGGTGGTCCTTGGACATTTTTGAGGGTCACAATAATTACAGAGGGAAGGGGGGTAGTCTGCTTTAGGTTATTTAATTGGAAGAAAAATGAATATATACTTCTGCGTAAAGTAAGCACTATCACAGTTTAACTGTTATTAGATTTGTTACTGTTCATTATGGATCCTAAAATGACAAAATGAATGTCCCTCCCAACCCCAATGTTGAAACAACGCTATGTCATTGTAGTATGCGTTCTAAATACATGGCCAACGTGCCCACTTACCTAATGAGTGGTGTATGGACCTTTGGCATTGGTTTCACATTCGTGAAAATAGAAATCATTGTTGAAACAACGTAGCTTCAGCGTTGCTGTTAAACTATTAAAAACCTTAATACAATATTTGAGCCAGCAAATGAAATTTAGGTTGTTGTTTTTTTTGCATATGCGTGATGTTGTTCTATTGATATGCATGAACAGCTACCTAGTGGAGCGAGTGGCCTCAACTTTCACACAAGCGTTCATCTACACACATTTATTGTGTATAAGACCCGTGAATGCTCTGGAGATGCTGCGTATGTGCGTAGACTCGCATGAGCATTCATTACTGGAACCTGCAACAAACATCAAAAATTCATCTGCTGGCTCATATAAGTGAGCCTGCATGTTACGCTTAGTTGATAAGGCATCAGGGCTGGAGCTTCGAATTTGGGAGTGGACAATGTTTTTAGATATGCTTGTACAGGGGTCAAAATGTATTATTTGGCCAATAAATATATGACACCTGAACAAATATGAACTAAAATACTTGTATAGTTGTTTCTACAAGATGAAATTATATACGAAACTAGGGTGTCATTTGTAGCATTTGGATCTCCTTAGCAAATAACGTTGAATCAGATCTGGAATTACTACAAGTAAAAGCTTTCACAACAAAAAGCGCTGTCTACTCTAGGCATATATAAATTTGTTATTCTAAACAAGTCATGTTTTAAGTAAAGGGCGACGTAGGTTTTTGCCAATTATAGTAATGCTCAATGCATATGTGGGATCATGCATGGCAGCTGTGGATCCAGTATATGGGTCATTTATGGCAGTTGCAGATCTAATTGCCCCAGTTCTCAAAACAAACCAAACCTCAGATAGTCTACGCACTAATGATACACTAATAATATGATGTTAACGTATGATACATCTATCTTAAGTTTGGCATGCACCTTTATCTTCACCTGTGTGTGTGTGTGGGGGGGGGGGGGGCAGTGAAGGCTCTGGTGAGATTGTCTGCGTGGGTAGCTGCATCTAAGCGTTGGTGTCTTATTAATTGTACAATATGTAGGCCTACTAGACATTTTATGAGCGGGCCCGTTTTTTTTACAAAGCAGCCATCTTATTATAGAAAAGTTGTACCTTTAATCTATAATTGAGCCAGCACACGAAGGTTTGGTATTTATCTCAGATGCGTACAGTTGTTCTTTAAAACATGCATGGACATGAACCTAGTATGGCTAGAGGTCTTAATGTTGGCATACGCCTTTATCTACACCCATTCTTTGTGTGTGTGTGGGCAGTGAAGGCTCTGACAAGACTGCCTGCATGCGCAGCTACATCCAAGCATTGGCGTCTTATTGACTATACAATAAGTACCAATAATCTCATAAGCTGGCCTATTTTTACAAAGAAGCCAAGTTATTATTGAAAAGTTTTACCATTAAGCTAATTTTGGGCCAGCACATTAGGATTTGGTATTTTATCTCATATGCTCAAGTTGTTCTTTAAACATGCATGGACATGAACCTAGTGTGGCTAGATGTCTAATTTTGGCATGCACCTTTATCTACGCCCATTCTGTATGTGTGTGTTGGGGGGGGGGGGGAGGCTGTGATGGCTCTGGTGAGACTGCCTGCATGCGCAGCTACGTCAAAGCGTTGGCGTCTTATTGACTATACAATAAGTAACATAAATCTCATGAGCTTGCCCATTTTTACAAAGCAGCCATGCTATTATTGAAAAATTGTAGCTTTATGTAATATTTGAGCCTGCACATGAGAGTATGGTATTTTATCTCATATGCGTACAGATGTTTTTTAAACATGCATGGGCATGAACCTAGTGTGGCTAGAAGTCGTTTTGATTTCGTCATGCACCTTTATCTACACCCATTTTGTGTGGAGGAGGAGAGCAGTGGGGGTTCTGGCGAAACTGTCTGCATGCACAGCTGCGTCTACGCACTGGCGTCTTAATGACTGTACAATATTTATTAAACATATTATGAGCTGGCTCATATTTTTACAAAGCAGACAGTATTATTATTGAAAGTTGTCACATCTATGTAATATTTGAGGCAGCACCTGAGATTTTGTTACTTATTGCATATGCGTAGAGTTGTTCTTAAAACATGCATGGACAGGTACCTAGTGGCACTAGAAGTCTTAATTTTGACATGCCCCTTTATCTACACCCATTTTTGCAGCCAGTGAATGCTATTGAGACTGTGTGCATGCGCAGCTGCGTCTAAGCATTAGCGACATATTGAATATACAATAAGTACCAAACATTCATGAGTTGGTCCATTTCTTTTTCAACGCAGTTATGTTTTTTTTAAATAAAAAGCGTCATCATTCTGTGCATACAGCATGTACGATTATCTTCATTGAGAAGTAACAAACGGCATGCCAATCTTATAATAGACTATTGTTTCAGTTTTGAATTTGCTCTATTGCAGTAAACCCTATCGTGCATATGAGAACAATAAAACAATTTAAACCAGCATATGAATAGTTGGCCCTTTTCATATATAGATAAACAGTGGAAGTCTTAATGAGCTTGCGCGTCTGAATCTTCAGCCTCATCAGAGTCATCGCGTCTTGCACACAAATATATGAATATAATAGTAGGCATACACTAAATTATGGTAAAATACTTAAGAGCAAAAAGAACACTGTTTTATGATGACTGACCGCAGTTATATGACTGAAAACAATGTTGATAGCGATGTTAAGCACAAACACAACAAATAGAGAAAGCAAAATTATATTAATAAATAAAAGAAAAACAAATAAGAAAAAAAAATATTTTTTTTTATTTGACAGGGTTCGAACCTGTGCCACCAGGGATTTTATTGAGCTCTGTGAGACTTTGTGACTAACGCACTAGACCCCTCAGCTATTTTGGCCCATTAATCTATAGGTATACAATACATCAAAATAGGACCAAACTTTAATGTTAAGGGAGATTACTTTGGGGTGATAAATAAACTGAACAGTCAAAAACGGAGATATCGCCCTAAAGAGAAGGGATTTTAAAATTTGCACTTGGTCTTATTTTCCTGTGAAAGAATACTTCAAAATTATTAAGCTGAAATCAGAATTATCCAAATCACCTTTATTTTTTACCATATGGAATTAATAGTTTCTTTACTCTTAAGCCAAGTAAAATAACACTTGCTCAATTTATATGTATTGCCTAGTCTGTCCAATTTTTTTGGACAGTTCTTGACGAGCCCTAATACAAGGGCTTGTCATCAAACGAATTCCTCCGAGGGAGGATTCGTAAGGAAAGTCCCTTCCACTTTTTTTTATTTTTTTTTATTATTTTTCTTTTGTCAAACTTTTTTCTGTCCTCCCCTTTTTTCCCTTTGTCCTTTTCTTGGTGGTCCTTGGACATTTTTGAGGGTCACAATAATTACAGAGGGAAGGGGGGTAGTCTGCTTTAGGTTATTTAATTGGAAGAAAAATGAATATATACTTCTGCGTAAAGTAAGCACTATCACAGTTTAACTGTTATTAGATTTGTTACTGTTCGTTATGGATCCTAAAGTGACAAAATGAATGTCCCTCCCAACCCCAATGTTGAAACAACGCTATGTCATTGTAGTATGCGTTCTAAATACATGGCCAACGTGCCCACTTACCTAATGAGTGGTGTATGGACCTTTGGCATTGGTTTCACATTCGTGAAAATAGAAATCATTGTTGAAACAACGTAGCTTCAGCGTTGCTGTTAAACTATTAAAAACCTTAATACAATATTTGAGCCAGCAAATGAAATTTAGGTTGTTGTTTTTTTTGCATATGCGTGATGTTGTTCTATTGATATGCATGAACAGCTAACTAGTGGAGCGAGTGGCCTCAACTTTCACACAAGCGTTCATCTACACACATTTATTGTGTATAAGACCCGTGAATGCTCTGGAGATGCTGCGTATGTGCGTAGACTCGCATGAGCATTCATTACTGGAACCTGCAACAAACATCAAAAATTCATCTGCTGGCTCATATAAGTGAGCCTGCATGTTACGCTTAGTTGATAAGGCATCAGGGCTGGAGCTTCGAATTTGGGAGTGGACAATGTTTTTAGATATGCTTGTACAGGGGTCAAAATGTATTATTTGGCCAATAAATATATGACACCTGAACAAATATGAACTAAAATACTTGTATAGTTGTTTCTACAAGATGAAATTATATACGAAACTAGGGTGTCATTTGTAGCATTTGGATCTCCTTAGCAAATAACGTTGAATCAGATCTGGAATTACTACAAGTAAAAGCTTTCACAACAAAAAGCGCTGTCTACTCTAGGCATATATAAATTTGTTATTCTAAACAAGTCATGTTTTAAGTAAAGGGCGACGTAGGTTTTTGCCAATTATAGTAATGCTCAATGCATATGTGGGATCATGCATGGCAGCTGTGGATCCAGTATATGGGTCATTTATGGCAGTTGCAGATCTAATTGCCCCAGTTCTCAAAACAAACCAAACCTCAGATAGTCTACGCACTAATGATACACTAATAATATGATGTTAACGTATGATACATCTATCTTAAGTTTGGCATGCACCTTTATCTTCACCTGTGTGTGTGTGGGGGGGGGGGGGGGGCAGTGAAGGCTCTGGTGAGATTGTCTGCGTGGGTAGCTGCATCTAAGCGTTGGTGTCTTATTAATTGTACAATATGTAGGCCTACTAGACATTTATGAGCGGGCCCATTTTTTTACAAAGCAGCCATCTTATTATAGAAAAGTTGTACCTTTAATCTATAATTGAGCCAGCACACGAAGGTTTGGTATTTATCTCAGATGCGTACAGTTGTTCTTTAAAACATGCATGGACATGAACCTAGTATGGCTAGAGGTCTTAATGTTGGCATACGCCTTTATCTACACCCATTCTTTGTGTGTGTGTGGGCAGTGAAGGCTCTGACAAGACTGCCTGCATGCGCAGCTACATCCAAGCATTGGCGTCTTATTGACTATACAATAAGTACCAATAATCTCATAAGCTGGCCTATTTTTACAAAGAAGCCAAGTTATTATTGAAAAGTTTTACCATTTAGCTAATTTTGGGCCAGCACATTAGGATTTGGTATTTTATCTCATATGCTCAAGTTGTTCTTTAAACATGCATGGACATGAACCTAGTGTGGCTAGATGTCTAATTTTGGCATGCACCTTTATCTACGCCCATTCTGTATGTGTGTGTTGGGGGGGGGGAGGCTGTGATGGCTCTGGTGAGACTGCCTGCATGCGCAGCTACGTCAAAGCGTTGGCGTCTTATTGACTATACAATAAGTAACATAAATCTCATGAGCTTGCCCATTTTTACAAAGCAGCCATGCTATTATTGAAAAATTGTAGCTTTATGTAATATTTGAGCCTGCACATGAGAGTATGGTATTTTATCTCATATGCGTACAGATGTTTTTTAAACATGCATGGGCATGAACCTAGTGTGGCTAGAAGTCGTTTTGATTTCGTCATGCACCTTTATCTACACCCATTTTGTGTGGAGGAGGAGAGCAGTGGGGGTTCTGGCGAAACTGTCTGCATGCACAGCTGCGTCTACGCACTGGCGTCTTAATGACTGTACAATATTTATTAAACATATTATGAGCTGGCTCATATTTTTACAAAGCAGACAGTATTATTATTGAAAGTTGTCACATCTATGTAATATTTGAGGCAGCACCTGAGATTTTGTTACTTATTGCATATGCGTAGAGTTGTTCTTAAAACATGCATGGACAGGTACCTAGTGGCACTAGAAGTCTTAATTTTGACATGCCCCTTTATCTACACCCATTTTTGCAGCCAGTGAATGCTATTGAGACTGTGTGCATGCGCAGCTGCGTCTAAGCATTAGCGACATATTGAATATACAATAAGTACCAAACATTCATGAGTTGGTCCATTTCTTTTTCAACGCAGTTATGTTTTTTTTAAATAAAAAGCGTCATCATTCTGTGCATACAGCATGTACGATTATCTTCATTGAGAAGTAACAAACGGCATGCCAATCTTATAATAGACTATTGTTTCAGTTTTGAATTTGCTCTATTGCAGTAAACCCTATCGTGCATATGAGAACAATAAAACAATTTAAACCAGCATATGAATAGTTGGCCCTTTTCATATATAGATAAACAGTGGAAGTCTTAATGAGCTTGCGCGTCTGAATCTTCAGCCTCATCAGAGTCATCGCGTCTTGCACACAAATATATGAATATAATAGTAGGCATACACTAAATTATGGTAAAATACTTAAGAGCAAAAAGAACACTGTTTTATGATGACTGACCGCAGTTATATGACTGAAAACAATGTTGATAGCGATGTTAAGCACAAACACAACAAATAGAGAAAGCAAAATTATATTAATAAATAAAAGAAAAACAAATAAGAAAAAAAAATATTTTTTTTTATTTGACAGGGTTCGAACCTGTGCCACCAGGGATTTTATTGAGCTCTGTGAGACTTTGTGACTAACGCACTAGACCCCTCAGCTATTTTGGCCCATTAATCTATAGGTATACAATACATCAAAATAGGACCAAACTTTAATGTTAAGGGAGATTACTTGGGGTGATAAATAAACTGAACAGTCAAAAACGGAGATATCGCCCTAAAGAGAAGGGATTTTAAAATTTGCACTTGGTCTTATTTTCCTGTGAAAGAATACTTCAAAATTATTAAGCTGAAATCAGAATTATCCAAATCACCTTTATTTTTTACCATATGGAATTAATAGTTTCTTTACTCTTAAGCCAAGTAAAATAACACTTGCTCAATTTATATGTATTGCCTAGTCTGTCCAATTTTTTTGGACAGTTCTTGACGAGCCCTAATACAAGGGCTTGTCATCAAACGAATTCCTCCGAGGGAGGATTCGTAAGGAAAGTCCCTTCCACTTTTTTTTATTTTTTTTTATTATTTTTCTTTTGTCAAACTTTTTTCTGTCCTCCCCTTTTTTCCCTTTGTCCTTTTCTTGGTGGTCCTTGGACATTTTTGAGGGTCACAATAATTACAGAGGGAAGGGGGGTAGTCTGCTTTAGGTTATTTAATTGGAAGAAAAATGAATATATACTTCTGCGTAAAGTAAGCACTATCACAGTTTAACTGTTATTAGATTTGTTACTGTTCGTTATGGATCCTAAAGTGACAAAATGAATGTCCCTCCCAACCCCAATGTTGAAACAACGCTATGTCATTGTAGTATGCGTTCTAAATACATGGCCAACGTGCCCACTTACCTAATGAGTGGTGTATGGACCTTTGGCATTGGTTTCACATTCGTGAAAATAGAAATCATTGTTGAAACAACGTAGCTTCAGCGTTGCTGTTAAACTATTAAAAACCTTAATACAATATTTGAGCCAGCAAATGAAATTTAGGTTGTTGTTTTTTTTGCATATGCGTGATGTTGTTCTATTGATATGCATGAACAGCTACCTAGTGGAGCGAGTGGCCTCAACTTTCACACAAGCGTTCATCTACACACATTTATTGTGTATAAGACCCGTGAATGCTCTGGAGATGCTGCGTATGTGCGTAGACTCGCATGAGCATTCATTACTGGAACCTGCAACAAACATCAAAAATTCATCTGCTGGCTCATATAAGTGAGCCTCCATGTTACGCTTAGTTGATAAGGCATCAGGGCTGGAGCTTCGAATTTGGGAGTGGACAATGTTTTTAGATATGCTTGTACAGGGGTCAAAATGTATTATTTGGCCAATAAATATATGACACCTGAACAAATATGAACTAAAATACTTGTATAGTTGTTTCTACAAGATGAAATTATATACGAAACTAGGGTGTCATTTGTAGCATTTGGATCTCCTTAGCAAATAACGTTGAATCAGATCTGGAATTACTACAAGTAAAAGCTTTCACAACAAAAAGCGCTGTCTACTCTAGGCATATATAAATTTGTTATTCTAAACAAGTCATGTTTTAAGTAAAGGGCGACGTAGGTTTTTGCCAATTATAGTAATGCTCAATGCATATGTGGGATCATGCATGGCAGCTGTGGATCCAGTATATGGGTCATTTATGGCAGTTGCAGATCTAATTGCCCCAGTTCTCAAAACAAACCAAACCTCAGATAGTCTACGCACTAATGATACACTAATAATATGATGTTAACGTATGATACATCTATCTTAAGTTTGGCATGCACCTTTATCTTCACCTGTGTGTGTGTGGGGGGGGGGGGGGGGGGGCAGTGAAGGCTCTGGTGAGATTGTCTGCGTGGGTAGCTGCATCTAAGCGTTGGTGTCTTATTAATTGTACAATATGTAGGCCTACTAGACATTTATGAGCGGGCCCATTTTTTTACAAAGCAGCCATCTTATTATAGAAAAGTTGTACCTTTAATCTATAATTGAGCCAGCACACGAAGGTTTGGTATTTATCTCAGATGCGTACAGTTGTTCTTTAAAACATGCATGGACATGAACCTAGTATGGCTAGAGGTCTTAATGTTGGCATACGCCTTTATCTACACCCATTCTTTGTGTGTGTGTGGGCAGTGAAGGCTCTGACAAGACTGCCTGCATGCGCAGCTACATCCAAGCATTGGCGTCTTATTGACTATACAATAAGTACCAATAATCTCATAAGCTGGCCTATTTTTACAAAGAAGCCAAGTTATTATTGAAAAGTTTTACCATTAAGCTAATTTTGGGCCAGCACATTAGGATTTGGTATTTTATCTCATATGCTCAAGTTGTTCTTTAAACATGCATGGACATGAACCTAGTGTGGCTAGATGTCTAATTTTGGCATGCACCTTTATCTACGCCCATTCTGTATGTGTGTGTTGGGGGGGGGGAGGCTGTGATGGCTCTGGTGAGACTGCCTGCATGCGCAGCTACGTCAAAGCGTTGGCGTCTTATTGACTATACAATAAGTAACATAAATCTCATGAGCTTGCCCATTTTTACAAAGCAGCCATGCTATTATTGAAAAATTGTAGCTTTATGTAATATTTGAGCCTGCACATGAGAGTATGGTATTTTATCTCATATGCGAACAGATGTTTTTTAAACATGCATGGGCATGAACCTAGTGTGGCTAGAAGTCGTTTTGATTTCGTCATGCACCTTTATCTACACCCATTTTGTGTGGAGGAGGAGAGCAGTGGGGGTTCTGGCGAAACTGTCTGCATGCACAGCTGCGTCTACGCACTGGCGTCTTAATGACTGTACAATATTTATTAAACATATTATGAGCTGGCTCATATTTTTACAAAGCAGACAGTATTATTATTGAAAGTTGTCACATCTATGTAATATTTGAGGCAGCACCTGAGATTTTGTTACTTATTGCATATGCGTAGAGTTGTTCTTAAAACATGCATGGACAGGTACCTAGTGGCACTAGAAGTCTTAATTTTGACATGCCCCTTTATCTACACCCATTTTTGCAGCCAGTGAATGCTATTGAGACTGTGTGCATGCGCAGCTGCGTCTAAGCATTAGCGACATATTGAATATACAATAAGTACCAAACATTCATGAGTTGGTCCATTTCTTTTTCAACGCAGTTATGTTTTTTTTAAATAAAAAGCGTCATCATTCTGTGCATACAGCATGTACGATTATCTTCATTGAGAAGTAACAAACGGCATGCCAATCTTATAATAGACTATTGTTTCAGTTTTGAATTTGCTCTATTGCAGTAAACCCTATCGTGCATATGAGAACAATAAAACAATTTAAACCAGCATATGAATAGTTGGCTCTTTTCATATATAGATAAACAGTGGAAGTCTTAATGAGCTCGCGTCTGAATCTTCAGCCTCATCAGAGTCATCGCGTCTTGCACACAAATATATGAATATAATAGTAGGCATACACTAAATTATGGTAAAATACTTAAGAGCAAAAAGAACACTGTTTTATGATGACTGACCGCAGTTATATGACTGAAAACAATGTTGATAGCGATGTTAAGCACAAACACAACAAATAGAGAAAGCAAAATTATATTAATAAATAAAAGAAAAACAAATAAGAAAAAAAAAATATTTTTTTTATTTGACAGGGTTCGAACCTGTGCCACCAGGGATTTTATTGAGCTCTGTGAGACTTTGTGACTAACGCACTAGACCCCTCAGCTATTTGGCCCATTAATCTATAGGTATACAATACATCAAAATAGGACCAAACTTTAATGTTAAGGGAGATTACTTGGGGTGATAAATAAACTGAACAGTCAAAAACGGAGATATCGCCCTAAAGAGAAGGGATTTTAAAATTTGCACTTGGTCTTATTTTCCTGTGAAAGAATACTTCAAAATTATTAAGCTGAAATCAGAATTATCCAAATCACCTTTATTTTTTACCATATGGAATTAATAGTTTCTTTACTCTTAAGCCAAGTAAAATAACACTTGCTCAATTTATATGTATTGCCTAGTCTGTCCATTTTTTTGGACAGTTCTTGACGAGCCCTAATACAAGGGCTTGTCATCAAACGAATTCCTCCGAGGGAGGATTCGTAAGGACAGTCCCTTCCACTTTTTTTATTTTTTTTTTTATTATTTTTCTTTTGTCAAACTTTTTTCTGTCCTCCCCTTTTTTCCCTTTGTCCTTTTCTTGGTGGTCCTTGGACATTTTTGAGGGTCACAATAATTACAGAGGGAAGGGGGGTAGTCTGCTTTAGGTTATTTAATTGGAAGAAAAATGAATATATACTTCTGCGTAAAGTAAGCACTATCACAGTTTAACTGTTATTAGATTTGTTACTGTTCGTTATGGATCCTAAAATGACAAAATGAATGTCCCTCCCAACCCCAATGTTGAAACAACGCTATGTCATTGTAGTATGCGTTCTAAATACATGGCCAACGTGCCCACTTACCTAATGAGTGGTGTATGGACCTTTGGCATTGGTTTCACATTCGTGAAAATAGAAATCATTGTTGAAACAACGTAGCTTCAGCGTTGCTGTTAAACTATTAAAAACCTTAATACAATATTTGAGCCAGCAAATGAAATTTAGGTTGTTGTTTTTTTTGCATATGCGTGATGTTGTTCTATTGATATGCATGAACAGCTACCTAGTGGAGCGAGTGGCCTCAACTTTCACACAAGCGTTCATCTACACACATTTATTGTGTATAAGACCCGTGAATGCTCTGGAGATGCTGCGTATGTGCGTAGACTCGCATGAGCATTCATTACTGGAACCTGCAACAAACATCAAAAATTCATCTGCTGGCTCATATAAGTGAGCCTGCATGTTACGCTTAGTTGATAAGGCATCAGGGCTGGAGCTTCGAATTTGGGAGTGGACAATGTTTTTAGATATGCTTGTACAGGGGTCAAAATGTATTATTTGGCCAATAAATATATGACACCTGAACAAAGATGAACTAAAATACTTGTATAGTTGTTTCTACAAGATGAAATTATATACGAAACTAGGGTGTCATTTGTAGCATTTGGATCTCCTTAGCAAATAACGTTGAATCAGATCTGGAATTACTACAAGTAAAAGCTTTCACAACAAAAAGCGCTGTCTACTCTAGGCATATATAAATTTGTTATTCTAAACAAGTCATGTTTTAAGTAAAGGGCGACGTAGGTTTTTGCCAATTATAGTAATGCTCAATGCATATGTGGGATCATGCATGGCAGCTGTGGATCCAGTATATGGGTCATTTATGGCAGTTGCAGATCTAATTGCCCCAGTTCTCAAAACAAACCAAACCTCAGATAGTCTACGCACTAATGATACACTAATAATATGATGTTAACGTATGATACATCTATCTTAAGTTTGGCATGCACCTTTATCTTCACCTGTGTGTGTGTGGGGGGGGGGGGGCAGTGAAGGCTCTGGTGAGATTGTCTGCGTGGGTAGCTGCATCTAAGCGTTGGTGTCTTATTAATTGTACAATATGTAGGCCTACTAGACATTTTATGAGCGGGCCCATTTTTTTTACAAAGCAGCCATCTTATTATAGAAAAGTTGTACCTTTAATCTATAATTGAGCCAGCACACGAAGGTTTGGTATTTATCTCAGATGCGTACAGTTGTTCTTTAAAACATGCATGGACATGAATCTAGTATGGCTAGAGGTCTTAATGTTGGCATACGCCTTTATCTACACCCATTCTTTGTGTGTGTGTGGGCAGTGAAGGCTCTGACAAGACTGCCTGCATGCGCAGCTACATCCAAGCATTGGCGTCTTATTGACTATACAATAAGTACCAATAATCTCATAAGCTGGCCTATTTTTACAAAGAAGCCAAGTTATTATTGAAAAGTTTTACCATTAAGCTAATTTTGGGCCAGCACATTAGGATTTGGTATTTTATCTCATATGCTCAAGTTGTTCTTTAAACATGCATGGACATGAACCAAGTGTGGCTAGATGTCTAATTTTGGCATGCACCTTTATCTACGCCCATTCTGTATGTGTGTGTTGGGGGGGGGGGGAGGCTGTGATGGCTCTGGTGAGACTGCCTGCATGCGCAGCTACGTCAAAGCGTTGGCGTCTTATTGACTATACAATAAGTAACATAAATCTCATGAGCTTGCCCATTTTTACAAAGCAGCCATGCTATTATTGAAAAATTGTAGCTTTATGTAATATTTGAGCCTGCACATGAGAGTATGGTATTTTATCGCATATGCGTACAGATGTTTTTTAAACATGCATGGGCATGAACCTAGTGTGGCTAGAAGTCGTTTTGATTTCGTCATGCACCTTTATCTACACCCATTTTGTGTGGAGGAGGAGAGCAGTGGGGGTTCTGGCGAAACTGTCTGCATGCACAGCTGCGTCTACGCACTGGCGTCTTAATGACTGTACAATATTTATTAAACATATTATGAGCTGGCTCATATTTTTACAAAGCAGACAGTATTATTATTGAAAGTTGTCACATCTATGTAATATTTGAGGCAGCACCTGAGATTTTGTTACTTATTGCATATGCGTAGAGTTGTTCTTAAAACGTGCATGGACAGGTACCTAGTGGCACTAGAAGTCTTAATTTTGACATGCCCCTTTATCTACACCCATTTTTGCAGCCAGTGAATGCTATTGAGACTGTGTGCATGCGCAGCTGCGTCTAAGCATTAGCGACATATTGAATATACAATAAGTACCAAACATTCATGAGTTGGTCCATTTCTTTTTCAACGCAGTTATGTTTTTTTTAAATAAAAAGCGTCATCATTCTGTGCATACAGCATGTACGATTATCTTCATTGAGAAGTAACAAACGGCATGCCAATCTTATAATAGACTATTGTTTCAGTTTTGAATTTGCTCTATTGCAGTAAACCCTATCGTGCATATGAGAACAATAAAACAATTTAAACCAGCATATGAATAGTTGGCCCTTTTCATATATAGATAAACAGTGGAAGTCTTAATGAGCTTGCGCGTCTGAATCTTCAGCCTCATCAGAGTCATCGCGTCTTGCACACAAATATATGAATATAATAGTAGGCATACACTAAATTATGGTAAAATACTTAAGAGCAAAAAGAACACTGTTTTATGATGACTGACCGCAGTTATATGACTGAAAACAATGTTGATAGCGATGTTAAGCACAAACACAACAAATAGAGAAAGCAAAATTATATTAATAAATAAAAGAAAAACAAATAAGAAAAAAAAAATATTTTTTTTTATTTGACAGGGTTCGAACCTGTGCCACCAGGGATTTTATTGAGCTCTGTGAGACTTTGTGACTAACGCACTAGACCCCTCAGCTATTTTGGCCCATTAATCTATAGGTATACAATACATCAAAATAGGACCAAACTTTAATGTTAAGGGAGATTACTTGGGGTGATAAATAAACTGAACAGTCAAAAACGGAGATATCGCCCTAAAGAGAAGGGATTTTAAAATTTGCACTTGGTCTTATTTTCCTGTGAAAGAATACTTCAAAATTATTAAGCTGAAATCAGAATTATCCAAATCACCTTTAATTTTTACAATATGGAATTAATAGTTTCTTTACTCTTAAGCCAAGTAAAATAACACTTGCTCAATTTATATGTATTGCCTAGTCTGTCCAATTTTTTTGGACAGTTCTTGACGAGCCCTAATACAAGGGCTTGTCATCAAACGAATTCCTCCGAGGGAGGATTCGTAAGGAAAGTCCCTTCCACTTTTTTTTATTTTTTTTTTATTATTTTTCTTTTGTCAAACTTTTTTCTGTCCTCCCCTTTTTTCCCTTTGTCCTTTTCTTGGTGGTCCATGGACATTTTTGAGGGTCACAATAATTACAGAGGGAAGGGGGGTAGTCTGCTTTAGGTTATTTAATTGGAAGAAAAATGAATATATACTTCTGCGTAAAGTAAGCACTATCACAGTTTAACTGTTATTAGATTTGTTACTGTTCGTTATGGATCCTAAAATGACAAAATGAATGTCCCTCCCAACCCCAATGTTGAAACAACGCTATGTCATTGTAGTATGCGTTCTAAATACATGGCCAACGTGCCCACTTACCTAATGAGTGGTGTATGGACCTTTGGCATTGGTTTCACATTCGTGAAAATAGAAATCATTGTTGAAACAACGTAGCTTCAGCGTTGCTGTTAAACTATTAAAAACCTTAATACAATATTTGAGCCAGCAAATGAAATTTAGGTTGTTGTTTTTTTTGCATATGCGTGATGTTGTTCTATTGATATGCATGAACAGCTACCTAGTGGAGCGAGTGGCCTCAACTTTCACACAAGCGTTCATCTACACACATTTATTGTGTATAAGACCCGTGAATGCTCTGGAGATGCTGCGTATGTGCGTAGACTCGCATGAGCATTCATTACTGGAACCTGCAACAAACATCAAAAATTCATCTGCTGGCTCATATAAGTGAGCCTGCATGTTACGCTTAGTTGATAAGGCATCAGGGCTGGAGCTTCGAATTTGGGAGTGGACAATGTTTTTAGATATGCTTGTACAGGGGTCAAAATGTATTATTTGGCCAATAAATATATGACACCTGAACAAATATGAACTAAAATACTTGTATAGTTGTTTCTACAAGATGAAATTATATACGAAACTAGGGTGTCATTTGTAGCATTTGGATCTCCTTAGCAAATAACGTTGAATCAGATCTGGAATTACTACAAGTAAAAGCTTTCACAACAAAAAGCGCTGTCTACTCTAGGCATATATAAATTTGTTATTCTAAACAAGTCATGTTTTAAGTAAAGGGCGACGTAGGTTTTTGCCAATTATAGTAATGCTCAATGCATATGTGGGATCATGCATGGCAGCTGTGGATCCAGTATATGGGTCATTTATGGCAGTTGCAGATCTAATTGCCCCAGTTCTCAAAACAAACCAAACCTCAGATAGTCTACGCACTAATGATACACTAATAATATGATGTTAACGTATGATACATCTATCTTAAGTTTGGCATGCACCTTTATCTTCACCTGTGTGTGTGTGGGGGGGGGGGGCAGTGAAGGCTCTGGTGAGATTGTCTGCGTGGGTAGCTGCATCTAAGCGTTGGTGTCTTATTAATTGTACAATATGTAGGCCTACTAGACATTTTATGAGCGGGCCCGTTTTTTTTACAAAGCAGCCATCTTATTATAGAAAAGTTGTACCTTTAATCTATAATTGAGCCAGCACACGAAGGTTTGGTATTTATCTCAGATGCGTACAGTTGTTCTTTAAAACATGCATGGACATGAACCTAGTATGGCTAGAGGTCTTAATGTTGGCATACGCCTTTATCTACACCCATTCTTTGTGTGTGTGTGGGCAGTGAAGGCTCTGACAAGACTGCCTGCATGCGCAGCTACATCCAAGCATTGGCGTCTTATTGACTATACAATAAGTACCAATAATCTCATAAGCTGGCCTATTTTTACAAAGAAGCCAAGTTATTATTGAAAAGTTTTACCATTAAGCTAATTTTGGGCCAGCACATTAGGATTTGGTATTTTATCTCATATGCTCAAGTTGTTCTTTAAACATGCATGGACATGAACCTAGTGTGGCTAGATGTCTAATTTTGGCATGCACCTTTATCTACGCCCATTCTGTATGTGTGTGTTGGGGGGGGGGGGGGAGGCTGTGATGGCTCTGGTGAGACTGCCTGCATGCGCAGCTACGTCAAAGCGTTGGCGTCTTATTGACTATACAATAAGTAACATAAATCTCATGAGCTTGCCCATTTTTACAAAGCAGCCATGCTATTATTGAAAAATTGTAGCTTTATGTAATATTTGAGCCTGCACATGAGAGTATGGTATTTTATCGCATATGCGTACAGATGTTTTTTAAACATGCATGGGCATGAACCTAGTGTGGCTAGAAGTCGTTTTGATTTCGTCATGCACCTTTATCTACACCCATTTTGTGTGGAGGAGGAGAGCAGTGGGGGTTCTGGCGAAACTGTCTGCATGCACAGCTGCGTCTACGCACTGGCGTCTTAATGACTGTACAATATTTATTAAACATATTATGAGCTGGCTCATATTTTTACAAAGCAGACAGTATTATTATTGAAAGTTGTCACATCTATGTAATATTTGAGGCAGCACCTGAGATTTTGTTACTTATTGCATATGCGTAGAGTTGTTCTTAAAACATGCATGGACAGGTACCTAGTGGCACTAGAAGTCTTAATTTTGACATGCCCCTTTATCTACACCCATTTTTGCAGCCAGTGAATGCTATTGAGACTGTGTGCATGCGCAGCTGCGTCTAAGCATTAGCGACATATTGAATATACAATAAGTACCAAACATTCATGAGTTGGTCCATTTCTTTTTCAACGCAGTTATGTTTTTTTTAAATAAAAAGCGTCATCATTCTGTGCATACAGCATGTACGATTATCTTCATTGAGAAGTAACAAACGGCATGCCAATCTTATAATAGACTATTGTTTCAGTTTTGAATTTGCTCTATTGCAGTAAACCCTATCGTGCATATGAGAACAATAAAACAATTTAAACCAGCATATGAATAGTTGGCCCTTTTCATATATAGATAAACAGTGGAAGTCTTAATGAGCTTGCGCGTCTGAATCTTCAGCCTCATCAGAGTCATCGCGTCTTGCACACAAATATATGAATATAATAGTAGGCATACACTAAATTATGGTAAAATACTTAAGAGCAAAAAGAACACTGTTTTATGATGACTGACCGCAGTTATATGACTGAAAACAATGTTGATAGCGATGTTAAGCACAAACACAACAAATAGAGAAAGCAAAATTATATTAATAAATAAAAGAAAAACAAATAAGAAAAAAAAATATTTTTTTTTATTTGACAGGGTTCGAACCTGTGCCACCAGGGATTTTATTGAGCTCTGTGAGACTTTGTGACTAACGCACTAGACCCCTCAGCTATTTTGGCCCATTAATCTATAGGTATACAATACATCAAAATAGGACCAAACTTTAATGTTAAGGGAGATTACTTGGGGTGATAAATAAACTGAACAGTCAAAAACGGAGATATCGCCCTAAAGAGAAGGGATTTTAAAATTTGCACTTGGTCTTATTTTCCTGTGAAAGAATACTTCAAAATTATTAAGCTGAAATCAGAATTATCCAAATCACCTTTATTTTTTACCATATGGAATTAATAGTTTCTTTACTCTTAAGCCAAGTAAAATAACACTTGCTCAATTTATATGTATTGCCTAGTCTGTCCAATTTTTTTGGACAGTTCTTGACGAACCCTAATACAAGGGCTTGTCATCAAACGAATTCCTCCGAGGAAGGATTCGTAAGGAAAGTCCCTTCCACTTTTTTTTATTTTTTTTTTATTATTTTTCTTTTGTCAAACTTTTTTCTGTCCTCCCCTTTTTTCCCTTTGTCCTTTTCTTGGTGGTCCTTGGACATTTTTGAGGGTCACAATAATTACAGAGGGAAGGGGGGTAGTCTGCTTTAGGTTATTTAATTGGAAGAAAAATGAATATATACTTCTGCGTAAAGTAAGCATTATCACAGTTTAACTGTTATTAGATTTGTTACTGTTCGTTATGGATCCTAAAATGACAAAATGAATGTCCCTCCCAACCCCAATGTTGAAACAACGCTATGTCATTGTAGTATGCGTTCTAAATACATGGCCAACGTGCCCACTTACCTAATGAGTGGTGTATGGACCTTTGGCATTGGTTTCACATTCGTGAAAATAGAAATCATTGTTGAAACAACGTAGCTTCAGCGTTGCTGTTAAACTATTAAAAACCTTAATACAATATTTGAGCCAGCAAATGAAATTTAGGTTGTTGTTTTTTTTGCATATGCGTGATGTTGTTCTATTGATATGCATGAACAGCTACCTAGTGGAGCGAGTGGCCTCAACTTTCACACAAGCGTTCATCTACACACATTTATTGTGTATAAGACCCGTGAATGCTCTGGAGATGCTGCGTATGTGCGTAGACTCGCATGAGCATTCATTACTGGAACCTGCAACAAACATCAAAAATTCATCTGCTGGCTCATATAAGTGAGCCTGCATGTTACGCTTATTGATAAGGCATCAGGGCTGGAGCTTCGAATTTGGGAGTGGACAATGTTTTTAAATATGCTTGTACAGGGGTCAAAATGTATTATTTGGCCAATAAATATATGACACCTGAACAAATATGAACTAAAATACTTGTATAGTTGTTTCTACAAGATGAAATTATATACGAAACTAGGGTGTCATTTGTAGCATTTGGATCTCCTTAGCAAATAACGTTGAATCAGATCTGGAATTACTACAAGTAAAAGCTTTCACAACAAAAAGCGCTGTCTACTCTAGGCATATATAAATTTGTTATTCTAAACAAGTCATGTTTTAAGTAAAGGGCGACGTAGGTTTTTGCCAATTATAGTAATGCTCAATGCATATGTGGGATCATGCATGGCAGCTGTGGATCCAGTATATGGGTCATTTATGGCAGTTGCAGATCTAATTGCCCCAGTTCTCAAAACAAACCAAACCTCAGATAGTCTACGCACTAATGATACACTAATAATATGATGTTAACGTATGATACATCTATCTTAAGTTTGGCATGCACCTTTATCTTCACCTGTGTGTGTGTGTGGGGGGGGGGGGGCAGTGAAGGCTCTGGTGAGATTGTCTGCGTGGGTAGCTGCATCTAAGCGTTGGTGTCTTATTAATTGTACAATATGTAGGCCTACTAGACATTTTATGAGCGGGCCCATTTTTTTACAAAGCAGCCATCTTATTATAGAAAAGTTGTACCTTTAATCTATAATTGAGCCAGCACACGAAGGTTTGGTATTTATCTCAGATGCGTACAGTTGTTCTTTAAAACATGCATGGACATGAACCTAGTATGGCTAGAGGTCTTAATGTTGGCATACGCCTTTATCTACACCCATTCTTTGTGTGTGTGTGGGCAGTGAAGGCTCTGACAAGACTGCCTGCATGCGCAGCTACATCCAAGCATTGGCGTCTTATTGACTATACAATAAGTACCAATAATCTCATAAGCTGGCCTATTTTTACAAAGAAGCCAAGTTATTATTGAAAAGTTTTACCATTAAGCTAATTTTGGGCCAGAACATTAGGATTTGGTATTTTATCTCATATGCTCAAGTTGTTCTTTAAACATGCATGGACATGAACCTAGTGTGGCTAGATGTCTAATTTTGGCATGCACCTTTATCTACGCCCATTCTGTATGTGTGTGTTGGGGGGGGGGAGGCTGTGATGGCTCTGGTGAGACTGCCTGCATGCGCAGCTACGTCAAAGCGTTGGCGTCTTATTGACTATACAATAAGTAACATAAATCTCATGAGCTTGCCCATTTTTACAAAGCAGCCATGCTATTATTGAAAAATTGTAGCTTTATGTAATATTTGAGCCTGCACATGAGAGTATGGTATTTTATCTCATATGCGTACAGATGTTTTTTAAACATGCATGGGCATGAACCTAGTGTGGCTAGAAGTCGTTTTGATTTCGTCATGCACCTTTATCTACACCCATTTTGTGTGGAGGAGGAGAGCAGTGGGGGTTCTGGCGAAACTGTCTGCATGCACAGCTGCGTCTACGCACTGGCGTCTTAATGACTGTACAATATTTATTAAACATATTATGAGCTGGCTCATATTTTTACAAAGCAGACAGTATTATTATTGAAAGTTGTCACATCTATGTAATATTTGAGGCAGCACCTGAGATTTTGTTACTTATTGCATATGCGTAGAGTTGTTCTTAAAACATGCATGGACAGGTACCTAGTGGCACTAGAAGTCTTAATTTTGACATGCCCCTTTATCTACACCCATTTTTGCAGCCAGTGAATGCTATTGAGACTGTGTGCATGCGCAGCTGCGTCTAAGCATTAGCGACATATTGAATATACAATAAGTACCAAACATTCATGAGTTGGTACATTTCTTTTTCAACGCAGTTATGTTTTTTTTTAAATAAAAAGCGTCATCATTCTGTGCATACAGCATGTACGATTATCTTCATTGAGAAGTAACAAACGGCATGCCAATCTTATAATAGACTATTGTTTCAGTTTTGAATTTGCTCTATTGCAGTAAACCCTATCGTGCATATGAGAACAATAAAAACAATTTAAACCAGCATATGAATAGTTGGCCTTTTTCATATATAGATAAACAGTGGAAGTCTTAATGAGCTTGCGCGTCTGAATCTTCAGCCTCATCAGAGTCATCGCGTCTTGCACACAAATATATGAATACAATAGTAGGCATACACTAAATAATGGTAAAATACTTAAGAGCATAAAAACACTGTTTTATGATGACTGACCGCAGTTATATGACTGAAAACAATGTTGATAGCGATGTTAAGCACAAACACAACAACAAGAGAAAGCAAAATTATATTAATAAATAAAAGAAAAACAAATAAGAAAAAAATATATTTTTTTTATTTGACAGGGTTCGAACCTGTGCCACCAGGGATTTTATTGAGCTCTGTGAGACTTTGAGACTAACGCACTAGACCCCTCAGCTATTTTGGTCCATTAATCTATAGGTATACAATACATCAAAATAGGACCAAACTTTAATGTTAAGGGAGATTACTTGGGGTGATAAATAAACTGAACAGTCAAAAACGGAGATATCGCCCTAAAGAGAAGGGATTTTAAGATTTGCACTTGGTCTTATTTTCCTGTGAAAGAATACTTCAAAATTATTAAGCTGAAATCAGAATTATCCAAATCACCTTTATTTTTTACCATATGGAATTAATAGTTTCTTTACTTTTAAGCCAAGTAAAATAACACTTGCTCAATTTATATGTATTGCCTAGTCTGTCCAATTTTTTGGACAGTTCTTGACGAGCCCTAATACAAGGGCTTGTCATCAAACGAATTCCTCCGTGGGAGGATTCGTAAGGAAAGTCCCTTCCTCTTTTTTTTTTTTTTTATTTTTTTTTTATTATTTTTCTTTTGTCATACTTTTTTCTGTCCTCCCCTTTTTCCCCTTTGTCCTTTTCTTGGTGGTCCTTGGACATTTTTGAGGGTCACAATAATTACAGAGGGAAGGGGGGTAGTCTGCTTTAGGTTATTTAATTGGAAGAAAAATGAATATATACTTCTGTGTAAAGTAAGCACTATCACAGTTTAACTGTTATTAGATTTGTTACTGTTCGTTATGGATCCTAAAATGACAAAATGAATGTCCCTCCCAACCCCAATGTTGAAACAACGCTATGTCATTGTAGTATGCGTTCTAAATACATGGCCAACGTGCCCACTTACCTAATGAGTGGTGTATGGACCTTTGGCATTGGTTTCAAATTCGTGAAAATAGAAATCATTGTTGAAACAACATAGCTTCAGCGTTGCTGTTAAACTATTAAAAACCTTAATACAATATTTGAGCAAGCAAATGAAAATTAGGTTTTTTTTTTTGCATATGCGTGATGCTGTTCTATTGATATGCATGAACAGCTACCTAGTGGAGCGTCTGGCCTCAACTTTCACACAAGCGTTCATCTACACATATTTATTGTGTATAAGACCCGTGAATGCTCTGGAGATGCTGCGTATGTGCGTAGACTCGCATGAGCATTCATTACTGGAACCTGCAACAAACATCAAAAATTCATCTGCTGGCTCATATAAGTGAGCCTGCATGTTACGCCTAGTTGATAAGGCATCAGGGCTGGAGCTTCGAATTTGGGAGTGGACAATGTTTTTAGATATGCTTGTACAGGGGTCAAAATGTATTATTTGGCCAATAAATATATGACACCTGAACAAATATGAACTAAAATACTTGTATAGTTGTTTCTACAAGATGAAATTATATACGAAACTAGGGTGTCATTTGTAGCATTTGGATCTCCTTAGCAAATAACGTTGAATCAGATCTGGAATTACTACAAGTAAAAGCTTTCACAACAAAAAGCGCTGTCTACTCTAGGCATATATAAATTTGTTATTCTAAACAATTCATGTTTTAAGTAAAGGGCGACGTAGGTTTTTGCCAATTATAGTAATGCTCAATGCATATGTGGGATCATGCATGGCAGCTGTGGATCCAGTATATGGGTCATTTATGGCAGTTGCAGATCTAATTGCCCCAGTTCTCAAAATAAACCAAACCTCAGATAGTCTACGCACTAATGATACATTAATAATATGATGTTAACGTATGATACATCTATCTTAAGTTTGGCATGCACCTATATCTACACGTGTGTGTGTGTGTGTGTGTGTGTGTGTGTGTGTGTGTGTGTGTGTGTGTGTGTGTGTGTGTGTGTTTGTGTGTGTGTGTGTAGGGCAGTGAAGGCTCTGGTGAGATTGTCTGCGTGGGTAGCTGCATCTAAGCGTTGGTGTCTTATTGACTGTACAATATGTAGGCCTACTAGACATTTTATGAGCGGGCCCATTTTTTTTACAACGCAGCTATCTTATTATAGAAAAGTTTTACCTTTAATCTATAATTGAGCCAGCACACGAAGGTTTGGTATTTATCTCAGGTGCGTACAGTTGTTCTTTAAAACTTGCATGGACATGAGCCTAGTATGGCTAGAGGTCTTAATGTTGGCATACGCTTTTATCTACACCCATTCTTTGTGTGTGTGTGTGTGTGGGCAGTGAAGGCTCTGACGAGACTGCCTGCATGCGCAGCTACATCCAAGCATTGGCGTCTTATTGACTATACAATAAGTACCAATAATCTCATAAGCTGGTCCATTTTTACAAAGAAGCCAAGTTATTATTGAAAAGTTTTACCATTAAGCTAATTTTGGGCCAGCACATTAGGATTTGGTATTTTATCTCATATGCTCAAGTTGTTCTTTAAACATGCATGGACATAAACCTAATGTGGCTAGATGTCTAATTTTGGCATGCACCTTTATCTACGCCCATTCTGTATGTGTGTGTTGGGGGGAGGCTGTGATGACTCTGGTGAGACTGCCTGCATGCGCAGCTACGTCAAAGCGTTGGCGTCTTATTGACTATACAATAAGTAACATAAATCTCAAGAGCTTGCCCATTTTTACAAAGCAGCCATGCTATTATTGAAAAATTGTAGCTTTATGTAATATTTGAGCCTGCACATGAGAGTATGGTATTTTATCGCATATGCGTACAGATGTTTTTTTAAACATGCATGGGCATGAACCTAGTGTGGCTAGAAGTCGTTTTGATTTCGTCATGCACCTTTATCTACACCCATTTTGTGTGGAGGAGGAGAGCAGTGGGGGTTCTGGCGAAACTGTCTGCATGCACAGCTGCGTCTACGCACTGGCGTCTTAATGACTGTACAATATTTATTAAACATCTTATGAGCTGGCTCATATTTTACAAAGCAGACAGTATTATTATTGAAAGTTGTCACATCTATGTAATATTTGAGGCAGCACCTGAGATTTTGTTACTTATTGCATATGCGTAGAGTTGTTCTTAAAACATGCATGGACAGGTACCTAGTGGCACTAGAAGTCTTAATTTTGACATGCCCCTTTATCTTTATCCATTTTTGCAGCCAGTGAATGCTATTGAGACTGTGTGCATGCGCAGCTGCGTCTAAGCATTAGCGACATATTGAATATACAATAAGTACCAAACATTCATGAGTTGGCCCATTTCTTTTTCAACGCAGTTATGTTTTTTTTAAATAAAAAGCGTCATCATTCTGTGCATACAGCATGTACGATTATCTTCATTGAGAAGTAACAAACGGCATGCCAATCTTATAATAGACTATTGTTTCAGTTTTGAATTTGCTCTATTGCAGTAAACCCTATCGTGCATATGAGAACAATAAAAACAATTTAAACCAGCATATGAATAGTTGGCCCTTTTCATATATAGATAAACAGTGGAAGTCTTAATGAGCTTGCGCGTCTGAATCTTCAGCCTCATCAGAGTCATCGCGTCTTGCACACAAATATATGAATATAATAGTAGGCATACACTTAATAATGGTAAAATACTTAAGAGCAAAAAAAAAACACTGTTTTATGATGACTGACCGCAGTTATATGACTGAAAACAATGTTGATGGCGATGTTAAGCACAAACACAACAACAAGAGAAAGCAAAATTATATTAATAAATAAAAGAAAAACAAATAAGAAAAAAAAATATTTTTTTTATTTGACAGGGTTCGAACCTGTGCCACCAGGGATTTTATTGAGCTCTGTGAGACTTTGAGACTAACGCACTAGACCCCTCAGCTATTTTGGTCCATTAATCTATAGGTATACAATACATCAAAATAGGACCAAACTTTAATGTTAAGGGAGATTACTTGGGGTGATAAATAAACTGAACAGTCAAAAACGGAGATATCGCCCTAAAGAGAAGGGATTTTAAAATTTGCACTTGGTCTTATTTTCCTGTGAAAGAATACTTCAAAATTATTAAGCTGAAATCAGAATTATCCAAATCACCTTTATTTTTTACCATATGGAATTAATAGTTTCTTTACTTTTAAGCCAAGTAAAATAACACTTGCTCAATTTATATGTATTGCCTAGTCTGTCCAATTTTTTAAGACAGTTCTTGACGAGCCCTAATACAAGGGCTTGTCATCAAACGAATTCCTCCGAGGGAGGATTCGTAAGGAAAGTCCCTTCCAATTTTTTTTTTTTTTTTTTTATTATTTTTCTTTTGTCATACTTTTTTCTGTCCTCCCCTTTTTTCCCTTTGTCCTTTTATTGGTGGTCCTTGGACATTTTTGAGGGTCACAATAATTACAGAGGGAAGGGGGGTAGTCTGCTTTAGGTTATTTAATTGGAAGAAAAATGAATATATACTTCTGCGTAAAGTAAGCACTATGACAGTTTAACTGTTATTGGATTGGTTACTGTTCGTTATGGATCCTAAAATGACAAAATGAATGTCCCTCCCAACCCCAATGTTGAAACAACGCTATGTCATTGTAGTATGCGTTCTAAATACATGGCCAACGTGCGCACTTACCTAATGAGTGGTGTATGGACCTTTGGCATTGGTTTCACATTCGTGAAAATAGAAATCATTGTTGAAACAACGTAGCTTCAGCTTTGCTGTTAAACTATTAAAAACCTTAATACAATATTTGAGCCAGCAAATGAAATTTAGTTTTTTTTTGCATATGCGTGATGTTGTTCTATTGATATGCATGAACAGCTACCTAGTGGAGCGAGTGGCCTCAACTTTCACACAAGCGTTCATCTACACACATTTATTGTGTATAAGACCCGTGAATGCTCTGGAGATGCTGCGTATGTGCGTAGACTCGCATGAGCATTCATTACTGGAACCTGCAACAAACATCAAAAATTCATCTGCTGGCTCATATAAGTGAGCCTGCATGTTACGCTTAGTTGATAAGGCATCAGGGCTGGAGCTTCGAATTTGGGAGTGGACAATGTTTTTAGATATGCTTGCACAGGGGTCAAAATGTATTATTTGGCCAATAAATATATGACACCTGAACAAATATGAACTAAAATACTTGTATAGTTGTTTCTACAAGATGAAATTATATACGAAACTAGGGTGTCATTTGTAGCATTTGGATCTCCTTAGCAAATAACGTTGAATCAGATCTGGAATTACTACAAGTAAAAGCTTTCACAACAAAAAGCGCTGTCTACTCTAGGCATATACAAATTTGTTATTCTAAACAAGTCATGTTTTAAGTAAAGGGCGACGTAGGTTTTTGCCAATTATAGTAATGCTCAATGCATATGTGGGATCATGCATGGCAGCTGTGGATCCAGTATATGGGTCATTTATGGCAGTTGCAGATCTAATTGCCCCAGTTCTCAAAACAAACCAAACCTCAGATAGTCTACGCACTAATGATACACTTATAATATGATGTTAACGTATGATACATCTATCTTAAGTTTGGCATGCACCTTTATCTACACCTGTGTGTGTGTGTGTGTGTGTGTGTGTGTGTGTGTGTGTGTGTGTGTGTGTGTGTGTGTGTAGGGCAGTGAAGGCTCTGGTGAGATTGTCTGCGTGGGTAGCTGCATCTAAGCGTTGGTGTCTTATTAATTGTACAATATGTAGGCCTACTAGACATTTTATGAGCGGGCCCATTTTTTTACAAAGCAGCCATCTTATTATAGAAAAGTTGTACCTTTAATCTATAATTGAGCCAGCACACGAAGGTTTGGTATTTATCTCAGATGCGTACAGTTGTTCTTTAAAACATACATGGACATGAACCTAGTATGGCTAGAGGTCTTAATATTGGCATACGCCTTTATCTACACCCATTCTTTGTGTGTGTGTGTGGACAGTGAAGGCTCTGACAAGACTGCCTGAATGCGCAGCTACATCCAAGCATTGGCGTCTTATTGACTATACAATAAGTACCAATAATCTCATAAGCTGGCCCATTTTTACAAAGAAGCCAAGTTATTATTGAAAAGTTTTACCATTAAGCTAATTTTGGGCCAGCACATTAGGATTTGGTATTTTATCTCATATGCTCAAGTTGTTCTTTAAACATGCATGGACATGAACCTAGTATGGCTAGATGTCTTATTATGGCATGCACCTTTATCTACGCCCATTCTGTATGTGTGTGTTGGGGGGAGGCTGTGATGGCTCTGGTGAGACTGCCTGCATGCGCAGCTACGTCAAAGCGTTGGCGTCTTATTGACTATACAATAAGTAACATAAATCTCATGAGCTTGCCCATTTTTACAAAGCAGCCATGCTATTATTGAAAAATTGTAGCTTTATGTAATATTTGAGCCTGCACATGAGAGTATGGTATTTTATCGCATATGCCTTCAGATGTTTTTTAAACATGCATGGGCATGAACCTAGTGTGGCTAGAAGTCGTTTTGATTTCGTCATGCACCTATTTCTACACCCATTTTGTGTGGAGGAGGAGAGCAGTGGGGATTCTGGCGAAACTGTCTGCATGCACAGCTGCGTCTACGCACTGGCGTCTTAATGACTGTACAATATTTATTAAACATATTATGAGCTGGCTCATATTTTTACAAAGCAGACAGTATTATTATTGAAAGTTGTCACATCTATGTAATATTTGAGGCAGCACCTGAGATTTTGTTACTTATTGCATATGCGTAGAGTTGTTCTTAAAACATGCATGGACAGGTACCTAGTGGCACTAGAAGTCTTAATTTTGACATGCCCCTTTATCTACACACGTTTTTGCAGCCAGTGAATGCTATTGAGACTGTGTGCATGCGCAGCTGCGTCTAAGCATTAGCGACATATTGAATATACAATAAGTACCAAACATTCATGAGTTGGTCCATTTCTTTTTCAACGCAGTTATGTTTTTTTTTAAATAAAAAGCGTTATCATTCTGTGCATACAGCATGTACGATTATCTTCATTGAGAAGTAACAAACGGCATGCCAATCTTATAATAGAATATTGTTTCAGTTTTGAATTTGCTCTATTGCAGTAAACCCTATCGTGCATATGAGAACAATAAAAACAATTTAAACCAGCATATGAATAGTTGGCCCTTTTCATATATAGATAAACAGTGGAAGTCTTAATGAGCTTGCGCGTCTGAATCTTCAGCCTCATCAGAGCCATCGCGTCTTGCACACAAATATCTGAATATAATAGTAGGCATACACTAAATTATGGTAAAATACTTAAGAGCAAAAAGAACACTGTTTTATGATGACTGACCGCAGTTATATGACTGAATACAATGTTGATAGCGATGTTAAACACAAACACAACAACAAGAGAAAGCAAAATTATATTAATAAATAAAAGAAAAACAAATAAGAAAAAAAACATATTTTTTTTTATTTGACAGGGTTCGAACCTGTGCCACCAGGGATTTTATTGAGCTCTGTGAGACTTTGAGACTAACGCACTAGACCCCTCAGCTATGTTGGCAAATTAATCTATATGTATACAATACATCAAAATAGGACGAAACTTTAATGTTAATGGAGATTACTTGGGGTGATAAATAAACTGAACAGTCAAAAACGGAGATATCGCCCTAAAGAGAATGGATTTTAAAATTTGCACTTGGACTTATTTTCCTGTGAAAGAATACTTCAAAATTATTAAGCTGAAATCAGAATTATCCAAATCACCTTTATTTTTTACCATATGGAATTAATAGTTTCTTTACTTTTAAGCCAAGTAAAATAACACTTTCTCAATTTATATGTATTGCCTAGTCTGTCCAATTTTTTTTGACAGTTCTTGACGAGCCCTAATACAAGGGCTTGTCATCAAACAAATTCCTCCGAGGGAGGATTCGTAAGGAAAGTCCCTTCCACTTTTTTTTTAATTTTTTTTTATTATTTTTCTTCTGTCCTCCCCTTTTTTTCTGTCCTCCCCTTTTTTCCCTTTGTCCTTTTCTTGGTGGTCCTTGGACATTTTTGAGGGTCACAATAATTACAGAGGGAAGGGGGGTAGTCTGCTTTAGGTTATTTAATTGGAAGAAAAATGAATATATACTTCTGCGTAAAGTAAGCACTATCACAGTTTAACTGTTATTAGATTTGTTACTGTCCGTTATGGATCCTAAAATGACAAAATGAATGTCCCTCCCAACCCCAATGTTGAAACAACGCTATGTCATTGTAGTATGCGTTCTAAATACATGGCCAACGTGCATGAACCTAGTGTGGCTAGATGTCTAATTTTTGCATGCACCTTTATCTACGCCCATTCTGTATGTGTGTGTTGGGGGTGAGGCTGTGATGGCTCTGGTAAGACTGCCTGCATGCGCAGCTACGTCAAAGCGTTGGCGTCTTATTGACTATACAATAAGTAACATAAATCTCATGAGCTTGCCCATTTTTACAAAGCAGCCATGCTATTATTGAAAAATTGTAGCTTTATGCAATATTTGAGCCTGCACATGAGAGTATGGTATTTTATCGCATATGCGTACAGATGTTTTTAAACATGCATGGGCATGAACCTAGTGTGGCTAGAAGTCGTTTTGCTTTCGTCATGCACCTTTATCTACACCCATTTTGTGTGGAGGAGGAGAGCAGTGGGGGTTCTGGCGAAACTGTCTGCATGCACAGCTGCGTCTACGCACTGGCGTCTTAATGACTGTACAATATTTATTAAACATCTTATGAGCTGGCTCATATTTTTACAAAGCAGACAGTATTATTATTGAAAGTTGTCACATCTATGTAATATTTGAGGCAGCACCTGAGATTTTGTTACTTATTGCATATGCGTAGAGTTGTTCTTAAAACATGCATGGACAGGTACCTAGTGGCACTAGAAGTCTTAATTTTGACATGCCCCTTTATCTACACCCATTTTTGCAGCCAGTGAATGCTATTGAGACTGTGTGCATGCGCAGCTGCGTCTAAGCATTAGCGACATATTGAATATACAATAAGTACCAAACATTCATGAGTTGGCCCATTTCTTTTCAACGCAGTTATGTTTTTTTTAAAATAAAAAGCGTCATCATTCTGTGCATACAGCATGTACGATTATCTTCATTGAGAAGTAACAAACGGCATGCCAATCTTATAATAGACTATTGTTTCAGTTTTGAATTTGCTCTATTGCAGTAAACCCTATCGTGCATATGAGAACAATAAAAACAATTTAAACCAGCATATGAATAGTTGGCCCTTTTCATATATAGATAAACAGTGGAAGTCTTAATGAGCTTGCGCGTCTGAATCTTCAGCCTCATCAGAGTCATCGCGTCTTGCACACAAATATATGAATATAATAGTAGGCATACACTAAATAATGGTAAAATACTTAAGAGCATAAAAAACACTGTTTTATGATGACTGACCGCAGTTATATGACTGAAAACAATGTTGATAGCAATGTTAAGCACAAACACAACGACAAGAGAAAGCAAAATTATATTAATAAATAAAAGAAAAACAAATAAGAAAAAAAATATATTTTTTTTTTATTTGACAGGGTTCGAACCTGTGCCACCAGGGATTTTATTGAGCTCTGTGAGACTTTGAGACTAACGCACTAGACCCCTCAGCTATTTTGGCCCATTAATCTATAGGTATACAATACATCAAAATAGGACGAAACTTTAATGTTAATGGAGATTACTTGGGGTGATAAATAAACTGAACAGTCAAAAACGGAGATATCGCCCTAAAGAGAAGGGATTTTAAAATTTGCACTTGGTCTTATTTTCCTGTGAAAGAATACTTCAAAATTATTAAGCTGAAATCAGAATTATCCAAATCACCTTTATTTTTTACCATATGGAATTAATAGTTTCTTTACTTTTAAGCCAAGTAAAATAACACTTGCTCAATTTATATGTATTGCCTAGTCTGTCCAATTTTTTTGGACAGTTCTTGACGAGCCCTAATACAAGGGCTTGTCATCAAACAAATTCCTCCGTGGGAGGATTCGTAAGGAATGTCTCTTCCACTTTTTTTTTGTATTTTTTTTTATTATTTTTCTTTTGTCATACTTTTTTCTGTCCTCCCCTTTTTTCCCTTTGTCCTTTTTTTCTTGGTGGTCCTTGGACTTTTTTGAGGGTCACACTAATTACAGAGGGAAGGGGGGTAGTCTGCTTTAGGTTGTTTAATTGGAAGAAAAATGAATATATACTTCTGCGTAAAGTAAGCACTATCACAGTTTAACTGTTATTAGATTTGTTACTGTTCGTTATGGATCCTAAAATGACAAAATGAATGTCCCTCCCAACCCCAATGTTGAAACAACGCTATGTCATTGTAGTATGCGTTCTAAATACATGGCCAATGTGCCCACTTACCTAATGAGTGGTGTATGGACCTTTGGCATTGGTTTCACATTCGTGAAAATAGAAATCATTGTTGAAACAACGTAGCTTCAGCGTTGCTGTTAAACTATTAAAAACCTTAATACAATATTTGAGCCAGCAAATGAAATTTAGGTTTGTTTTTTTGCATATGCGTGATGCTGTTCTATTAATATGCATGAACAGCTACCTAGTGGAGCGAGTGGCCTCAACTTTCACACAAGCGTTCATCTACACACATTTATTGTGTATAAGACCCGTGAATGCTCTGGAGATGCTGCGTATGTGCGTAGACTCGCATGAGCATTCATTACTGGAACCTGCAACAAACATCAAAAATTCATCTGCTGGCTCATATAAGTGAGCCTGCATGTTACGCTTAGTTGATAAGGCATCAGGGCTGGAGCTTCGAATTTGGGAGTGGACAATGTTTTTAGATATGCTTGTACAGGGGTCAAAATGTATTATTTGGCCAATAAATATATGACACCTGAACAAATATGAACTAAAATACTTGTATAGTTGTTTCTACAAGATGAAATTATATACGAAACTAGGGTGTCATTTGTAGCATTTGGATCTCCTTAGCAAATAACGTTGAATCAGATCTGGAATTACTACAAGTAAAAGCTTTCACAACAAAAAGCGCTGTCTACTCTAGGCATATATAAATTTGTTATTCTAAACAAGTCATGTTTTAAGTAAAGGGCGACGTAGGTTTTTGCCAATTATAGTAATGCTCAATGCATTTGTGGGATCATGCATGGCAGCTGTGGATCCAGTATATGGGTCATTTATGGCAGTTGCAGATCTAATTGCCCCAGTTCTCAAAACAAACCAAACCTCAGATAGTCTACGCACTAATGATACACTAATAATATGATGTTAACGTATGATACATCTATCTTAAGTTTGGCATGCACCTTTATCTACACCTGTGTGTGTGTGTGTGTGTGTGTGTGTGTGTGTGTGTGTGTGTGTGTGTGTGTGTGTGTGTAGGGCAGTGAAGGCTCTGGTGAGATTGTCTGCGTGGGTAGCTGCATCTAAGCGTTGGTGTCTTATTAATTGTACAATATGTAGGCCTACTAGACATTTTATGAGCGGGCCCATTTTTTTACAAAGCAGCCATCTTATTATAGAAAAGTTGTACCTTTAATCTATAATTGAGCCAGCACACGAAGGTTTGGTATTTATCTCAGATGCGTACAGTTGTTCTTTAAAACATGCATGGACATGAACCTAGTACGGCTAGAGGTCTTAATGTTGGCATACGCCTTTATCTACACCCATTCTTTGTGTGTGTGTGGGCAGTGAAGGCTCTGACGAGACTGCCTGCATGCTCAGCTACATCCAAGCATTGGCGTCTTATTGACTATACGATAAGTACCAATAATCTCATAAGCTGGCCCATTTTTACAAAGAAGCCAAGTTATTATTGAAAAGTTTTACCATTAAGCTAATTTTGGGCCAGCACATTAGGATTTGGTATTTTATCTCATATGCTCAAGTTGTTTTTTAAACATGCATGGACATGAACCTAGTGTGGCTAGATGTCTAATTTTGGCATGCACCTTTATCTACGCCCATTCTGTATGTGTGTGTTGGGGGGGGGGGAGGCTGTGATGGCTCTGGTGAGACTGCCTGCATGCGCAGCTACGTCAAAGCGTTGGCGTCTTATTGACTATACAATAAGTAACATAAATCTCATGAGCTTGCCCATTTTTACAAAGCAGCCATGCTATTATTGAAAAATTGTAGCTTTATGTAATATTTGAGCCTGCACATGAGTGTATGGTATTTTATCGCATATGCGTACAGATGTTTTTAAACATGCATGGGCATGAACCTAGTGTGGCTAGAAGTCGTTTTGATTTCGTCATGCACCTTTATCTACACCCATTTTGTGTGGAGGAGGAGAGCAGTGGGGGTTCTGGCAAAACTGTCTGCATGCACAGCTGCGTCAACGCACTGGCGTCTTAATGACTGTACAATATTTATTAAACATCTTATGAGCTGGCTCATATTTTTACAAAGCAGACAGTATTATTATTGAAAGTTGTCACATCTATGTAATATTTGAGGCAGCACCTGAGATTTTGTTACTTATTGCATATGCGTAGAGTTGTTCTTAAAACATGCATGGACAGGTACCTAGTGGCACTAGAAGTCTTAATTTTGACATGCCCCTTTATCTACACCCATTTTTGCAGCCAGTGAATGCTATTGAGACTGTGTGCATGCGCAGCTGCGTCTAAGCATTAACGACATATCGAATATACAATAAGTACCAAACATTCATGAGTTGGCCCATTTCTTTTTCAACGCAGTTATGTTTTTTTTAAATAAAAAGCGTCATCATTCTGTGCATACAGCATGTACGATTATCTTCATTGAAAAGTAACAAACGGCATGCCAATCTTATAATAGACTATTGTTTCAGTTTTGAATTTGCTCTATTGCAGTAAACCCTATCGTGCATATGAGAACAATAAAAACAATTTAAACCAGCATATGAATAGTTGGCCCTTTTCATATATAGATAAACAGTGGAAGTCTTAATGAGCTTGCGCGTCTGAATCTTCAGCCTCTTTCAGAGTCTTGCACACAAATATATGAATATAATAGTAGGCATACACTAAATAATGGTAAAATACTCAAGAGCATAAAAATCACTGTTTTATGATGACTGACCGCAGTTATATGACTGAAAACAATGTTGATAGCGATGTTAAGCACAAACACAACAACAAGAGAAAGCAAAATTATATTAATAAATAAAAGAAAAACAAATAAGAAAAAAAATATATTTTTTTATTTGACAGGGTTCGAACCTGTGCCACCATTGATTTTATTGAGCTCTGTGAGACTTTGAGACTAACGCACTAGACCCCTCAGCTATTTTGGCCCATTAATCTATAGGTATACAATACATCAAAATAGGACGAAACTTTAATGTTAAGGGAGATTACTTGGGGTGATAAATAAACTGAACAGTCAAAAACGGAGATATCGTCCTAAAGAGAAGGGATTTTAAAATTTGCACTTGGTCTTATTTTCCTGTGAAAGAATACTTCAAAATTATTAAGCTGAAATCAGAATTATCCAAATCACCTTTATTTTTTACCATATGGAATTAATAGTTTTTATTACTTTTAAGCCAAGTAAAATAACACTTGCTCAATTTATATGTATTGCCTAGTCTGTCCATTTTTTTTGGACAGTTCTTGACGAGCCCTAATACAAGGGCTTGTCATCAAACGAATTCCTCCGAGGGAGGATTCGTAAGGAAAGTCCCTTCCACTTTATTTTTTATTTTTTTTTTATTATTTTTCTTTTGTCATACTTTTTTCTGTCCTCCCCTTTGTCCTTTTCTTGGTGGTCCTTGGACATTTTTGAGGGTCACAATAATTACAGAGGGAAGGGGGGTAGTCTGCTTTAGGTTATTTAATTGGAAGAAAAATGAATATATACTTCTGCGTAAAGTAAGCACTATCACAGTTTAACTGTTATTAGATTTGTTACTGTTCGTTATGGATCCTAAAATGAAAAAATGAATGTCCCTCCCAACCCCAATGTTGAAACAACGCTATGTCATTGTAGTATGCGTTCTAAATACATGGCCAACGTGCGCACTTACCTAATGAGTGGTGTATGGACCTTTGGCATTGGTTTCACATTCGTGAAAATAGAAATCATTGTTGAAACAACGTAGCTTCAGCGTTGCTGTTAAACTATTAAAAACCTTAATACAATATTTGAGCCAGCAAATGAAATTTAGGTTGTTTTTTTGCATATGCGTGATGCTGTTCTATTGATATGCATGAACAGCTACCTAGTGGAGCGAGTGGCCTCAACTTTCACACAAGCGTTCATCTACACACATTTATTGTGTATAAGACCCGTGAATGCTCTGGAGATGCTGCGTATGTGCGTAGACTCGCATGAGCATTCATTACTGGAACCTGCAACAAACATCAAAAATTCATCTGCTGGCTCATATAAGTGAGCCTGCATGTTACGCTTAGTTGATAAGGCATCAGGGCTGGAGCTTCGAATTTGGGAGTGGACAATGTTTTTAGATATGCTTGTACAGGGGTCAAAATGTATTATTTGGCCAATAAATATATGACACTTGAACAAATATGAACTAAAATACTTGTATAGTTGTTTCTACAAGATGAAATTATATACGAAACTAGGGTGTCATTTGTAGCATTTGCATCTCCTTAGCAAATAACGTTGAATCAGATCTGGAATTACTACAAGTAAAAGCTTTCACAACAAAAAGCGCTGTCTACTCTAGGCATATATAAATTTGTTATTCTAAACAAGTCATGTTTTAAGTAAAGGGCGACGTAGGTTTTTGCCAATTATAGTAATGCTCAATGCATATGTGGGATCATGCATGGCAGCTGTGGATCCAGTATATGGGTCATTTATGGCAGTTGCAGATCTAATTGCCCCAGTTCTCAAAACAAACCAAACCTCAGATAGTCTACGCACTAATGATACACTAATAATATGATGTTAACGTATGATACATCTATCTTAAGTTTGGCATGCACCTTTATCTACACCTGTGTGTGTGTGTGTGTGTGTGTGTGTGTGTGTGTGTGTGTGTGTGTAGGGCAGTGAAGGCTCTGGTGAGATTGTCTGCGTGGGTAGCTGCATCTAAGCGTTGGTGTCTTATTAATTGTACAATATGTAGGCCTACTAGACATTTTATGAGCGGGCCCATTTTTTTACAAAGCAGCCATCTTATTATAGAAAAGTTGTACCTTTAATCTATAATTGAGCCAGCACACGAAGGTTTGGTATTTATCTCAGATGCGTACAGTTGTTCTTTAAAACATGCATGGACATGAACCAAGTATGGCTAGAGGTCTTAATGTTGGCATTCGCCTTTATCTACACCCATTCTTTGTGTGTGTGTGGGCAGTGAAGGCTCTGACAAGACTGCCTGCATGCGCAGCTACATCCAAGCATTGGCGTCTTATTGACTATACAATAAGTACCAATAATCTCATAAGCTGGCCCATTTTTACAAAGAAGCCAAGTTATTATTGAAAAGTTTTACCATTAAGCTAATTTTGGGCCAGCACATTAGGATTGGGTATTTTATCTCATATGCTCAAGTTGTTCTTTAAACATGCATGGACATGAACCTAGTGTGGCTAGATGTCTAATTTTGGCATGCACCTTTATCTACGCCCATTCTGTATGTGTGTGTTGGGGGGAGGCTGTGATGGCTCTGGTGAGACTGCCTGCATGCGCAGCTACGTCAAAGCGTTGGCGTCTTATTGACTATACAATAAGTAACATAAATCTCATGAGCTTGCCCATTTTTACAAAGCAGCCATGCTATTATTGAAAAATTGTAGCTTTATGTAATATTTGAGCCTGCACATGAGAGTATGGTATTTTATCGCATATGCGTACAGATGTTTTTTAAACATGCATGGGCATGAACCTAGTGTGGCTAGAAGTCGTTTTGATTTCGTCATGCACCTTTATTTTTATCCATTTTGTGTGGAGGAGGAGAGCAGTGGGGGTTCTGGCGAAACTGTCTGCATGCACAGCTGCGTCTACGCACTGGCGTCTTAATGACTGTACAATATTTATTAAACATATTATGAGCTGGCTCATATTTTTACAAAGCAGACAGTATTATTATTGAAAGTTGTCACATCTATGTAATATTTGAGGCAGCACCTGAGATTTTGTTACTTATTGCATATGCGTAGAGTTGTTCTTAAAACATGCATGGACAGGTACCTAGTGGCACTAGAAGTCTTAATTTTGACATGCCCCTTTATCTACACCCATTTTTGCAGCCAGTGAATGCTATTGAGACTGTGTGCATGCGCAGCTGCGTCTAAGCATTAGCGACATATTGAATATACAATAAGTACCAAACATTCATGAGTTGGTCCATTTCTTTTCCAACGCAGTTATGTTTTTTTAAATAAAAAGCGTCATCATTCTGTGCATACAGCATGTACGATTATCTTCATTGAGAAGTAACAAACGGCATGCCAATCTTATAATAGACTATTGTTTCAGTTTTGAATTTGCTCTATTGCAGTAAACCCTATCGTGCATATGAGAACAATAAAACAATTTAAACCAGCATATGAATAGTTGGCCCTTTTCATATATAGATAAACAGTGGAAGTCTTAATGAGCTTGCGCGTCTGAATCTTCAGCCTCATCAGAGTCATCGCGTCTTGCACACAAATATATGAATATAATAGTAGGCATACACTAAATTATGGTAAAATACTTAAGAGCAAAAAGAACACTGTTTTATGATGACTGACCGCAGTTATATGACTGAAAACAATGTTGATAGCGATGTTAAGCACAAACACAACAAATAGAGAAAGCAAAATTATATTAATAAATAAAAGAAAAACAAATAAGAAAAAAAAATATTTTTTTTTTATTTGCCAGGGTTCGAACCTGTGCCACCAGGGATTTTATTGAGCTCTGTGAGACTTTGAGACTAACGCACTAGACCCCTCAGCTATTTTGGCCCATTAATCTATAGGTATACAATACATCAAAATAGGACCAAACTTTAATGTTAAGGGAGATTACTTGGGGTGATAAATAAACTGAACAGTCAAAAACGAAGATATCGCCCTAAAGAGAAGGGATTTTAAATTTGCACTTGGTCTTATTTTCCTGTGAAAGAATACTTCAAAATTATTAAGCTGAAATCAGAATTATCCAAATCACCTTTATTTTTTACCATATGGAATTAATAGTTTCTTTACTCTTAAGCCAAGTAAAATAACACTTGCTCAATTTATATGTATTGCCTAGTCTGTCCAATTTTTTTGGACAGTTCTTGACGAGCCCTAATACAAGGGTTTGTCATCAAACTAATTCCTCCGAGGGAGGATTCGTAAGGAAAGTCCCTTCCACTTTTTTTATTTTTTTTTTATTATTTTTTTTTGTCATACTTTTTTCTGTCCTCCCCTTTTTTCCCTTTGTCCTTTTCTTGGTGGTCCTTGGACATTTTTGAGGGTCACAATAATTACAGAGGGAAGGGGGGTAGTCTGCTTTAGGTTATTTAATTGGAAGAAAAATGAATATATACTTCTGCGTAAAGTAAGCACTATCACAGTTTAACTGTTATTAGATTTGTTACTGTTCGTTATGGATCCTAAAATGACAATAGGAATGTCCCTCCCAACCCCAATGTTGAAACAACGCTATGTCATTGTAGTATGCGTTCTAAATACATGGCCAACGTGCCCACTTACCTAATAAGTGGTGTATGGGCCTTTGGCATTGGTTTCACATTCGTGAAAATAGAAATCATTGTTGAAACAACGTAGCTTCAGCGTTGCTGTTAAACTATTAAAAACCTTAATACAATATTTGAGCCAGCAAATGAAATTTAGGTTTTTTTTGCATATGCGTGATGTTGTTCTATTGATATGCATGAACAGCTACCTAGTGGAGCGAGTGGCCTCAACTTTCACACAAGCGTTCATCTACACACATTTATTGTGTATAAGACCCGTGAATGCTCTGGAGATGCTGCGTATGTGCGTAGACTCGCATGAGCATTCATTACTGGAACCTGCAACAAACATCAAAAATTCATCTGCTGGCTCATATAAGTGAGCCTGCATGTTACGCTTAGTTGATAAGGCATCAGGGCTGGAGCTTCGAATTTGGGAGTGGACAATGTTTTTAGATATGCTTGTACAGGGGTCAAAATGTATTATTTGGCCAATAAATATATGACACCTGAACAAATATGAACTAAAATACTTGTATAGTTGTTTCTACAAGATGAAATTATATACGAAACTAGGGTGTCATTTGTAGCATTTGGATCTCCATAGCAAGTAACGTTGAATCAGATCTGGAATTACTTCAAGTAAAAGCTTTCACAACAAAAAGCGCTGTCTACTCTAGGCATATATAAATTTGTTATTCTAAACAAGCCATGTTTTAAGTAAAGGGCGACGTAGGTTTTTGCCAATTATAGTAATGCTCAATGCATATGTGGGATCATGCATGGCAGCTGTGGATCCAGTATATGGGTCATTTATGGCAGTTGCAGATCTAATTGCCCCAGTTCTCAAAACAAACCAAACCTCAGATAGTCTACGCACTAATGATACAATAATAATATGATGTTAACGTATGATACATCTATCTTAAGTTTGGCATGCACCTTTATCTACACCTGTGTGTGTGTGTATGTGTGTGTGTGTGTGTGTGTGTGTGTGTGTGTGTGTGCGTGTGTGTGTGTAGGGCAGTGAAGGCTCTGGTGAGATTGTCTGCGTGGGTAGCTGCATCTAAGCGTTGGTGTCTTATTAATTGTACAATATGTAGGCCTACTAGACATTTTATGAGCGGGCCCATTATTTTTACAAAGCAGCCATCTTATTATAGAAAAGTTGTACCTTTAATATATAATTGAGCCAGCACACGAAGGTTTGGTTATTATCTCAGATGCGTACAGTTGTTCTTTAAAACATGCATGGACATGAACCTAGTATGGCTAGAGGTCTTAATGTTGGCATACGCCTTTATCTACACCCATTCTTTGTGTGTGTGTGGGCAGTGAAGGCTCTGACAAGACTGCCTGCATGCGCAGCTACATCCAAGCATTGGCGTCTTATTGACTATACAATAAGTACCAATAATCTCATAAGCTGGCCCATTTTTACAAAGAAGCCAAGTTATTATTGAAAAGTTTTACCATTAAGCTAATTTTGGGCCAGCACATTAGGATTTGGTATTTTATCTCATATGCTCAAGTTGTTCTTTAAACATGCATGGACATGAACCTAGTGTGGCTAGATGACTAATTTTGGCATGCATCTTTATCTACGCCCATTCTGTATGTGTGTGTTGGGGGGGGGGAGGCTGTGATGGCTCTGGTGAGACTGCCTGCATGCGCAGCTACGTCAAAGCGTTGGCGTCTTATTGACTATACAATAAGTAACATAAATCTCATGAGCTTGCCCATTTTTACAAAGCAGCCATGCTATTATTGAAAAATTGTAGCTTTATGTAATATTTGAGCCTGCACATGAGAGTATAGTATTTTATCGCATATGCGTACAGATGTTTTTTAAACATGCATGGGCATGAACCTAGTGTGGCTAGAAGTCGTTTTGATTTCGTCATGCACCTTTATCTACACCCATTTTGTGTGGAGGAGGAGAGCAGTGGGGGTTCTGGCGAAACTGTCTGTTTGCACAGCTGCGTCTACGCACTGGCGTCTTAATGACTGTACAATATTTATTAAACATCTTATGAGCTGGCTCATATTTTTACAAAGCAGACAGTATTATTATTGAAAGTTGTCACATCTATGTAATATTTGAGGCAGCACCTGAGATTTTGTTACTTATTGCATATGCGTAGAGTTGTTCTTAAAACATGCATGGACAGGTACCTAGTGGCACTAGAAGTCTTAATTTTGACATGCCCCTTTATCTACACCCATTTTTGCAGCCAGTGAATGCTATTGAGACTGTGTGCATGCGCAGCTGCGTCTAAGCATTAGCGACATATTGAATATACAATAAGTACCAAACATTCATGAGTTGGTCCATTTCTTTTTCAACGCAGTTATGTTTTTTTAATTAAAAGCGTCATCATTCTGTGCATACAGCATGTACGATTATCTTCATTGAGAAGTAACAAACGGCATGCCAATCTTATAATAGACTATTGTTTCAGTTTTGAATTTGCTCTATTGCAGTAAACCCTATCGTGCATATGAGAACAATAAAACAATTTAAACCAGCATATGAATAGTTGGCCCTTTTCATATATAGATAAACAGTGGAAGTCTTAATGAGCTTGCGCGTCTAAATCTTCAGCCTCATCAGAGTCATCGCGTCTTGCACACAAATATATGAATATAATAGTAGGCATACACTAAATTATGGTAAAATACTCAAGAGCAAAAAGAACACTGTTTTATGATGACTGACCGCAGTTATATGACTGAAAACAATGTTGATAGCGATGTTAAGCACAAACACAACAAATAGAGAAAGCAAAATTATATTAATAAATAAAAGAAAAACAAATAAGAAAAAAAAATTTTTTTTTATTTGACAGGGTTCGAACCTGTGCCACCAGGGATTTTATTGAGCTCTGTGAGACTTTGAGACTAACGCACTAGACCCCTCAGCTATTTTGGCCCATTAATCTATAGGTATACAATACATCAAAATAGGATCAAACTATAATGTTAAGGGAGATTACTTGGGGTGATAAATAAACTGAACAGTCAAAAACGGAGATATCGCCCTAAAGAGAAGGGATTTTAAAATTAGCACTTGGTCTTATTTTCCTGTGAAAGAATACTTCAAAATTATTAAGCTGAAATCAGAATTATCCAAATCACCTTTATTTTTTTTCCATATGGAATTATTAGTTTCTTTACTCTTAAGCCAAGTAAAATAACACTTGCTCAATTTATATGTATTGCCTAGTCTGTCCAATTTTTTGGACAGTTCTTGACGAGCCCTAATACAAGGGCTTGTCATCAAACGAATTCCTCCGAGGGAGGATTCGTAAGGAAAGTCCCATCCACTTTTTTTTTATTTTTTTTTTTATTATTTTTCTTTTGTCATACTTTTTTCTGTCCTCCCCTTTTTTCCCTTTGTCCTTTTCTTGGTGGTCCTTGGACAGTTTTGAGGGTCACAATAATTACAGAGGGAAGGGGGGTAGTCTGCTTTAGGTTATTTAATTGGAAGAAAAATGAATATATACTTCTGCGTAAAATAAGCACTATCACAGTTTAACTGTTATTAGATTTGTTACCGTTCGTTATGGATCCTAAAATGACAAAATGAATGTCCCTCCCAACCCCAATGTTGAAACAACGCTATGTCATTGTAGTATGCGTTCTAAATACATGGCCAACGTGCCCACTTACCTAATGAGTGGTGTATGGACCTTTGGCATTGGTTTCACATTCGTGAAAATAGAAATCATTGTTGAAACAACGTAGCTTCAGCGTTGCTGTTAAACTATTAAAAACCTTAATACAATATTTGAGCCAGCAAATGGAATTTAGGTTGTTTTTTTTTGCATATGCGTGATGTTGTTCTATTGATATGCATAAACAGCTACCTAGTGGAGCGAGTGGCCTCAACTTTCACACAAGCGTTCATCTACACACATTTATTGTGTATAAGACCCGTGAATGCTCTGGAGATGCTGCGTATGTGCGTAGACTCGCATGAGCATTCATTACTGGAACCTGCAACAAACATCAAAAATTCATCTGCTGGCTCATATAAATGAGCCTGCATGTTACGCTTAGTTGATAAGGCATCAGGGCTGGAGCTTCGAATTTGGGAGTGGACAATGTTTTTAGATATGCTTGTACAGGGGTCAAAATGTATTATTTGGCCAATAAATATATGACACCTGAACAAATATGAACTAAAATACTTGTATAGTTGTTTCTACAAAATTATATACGAAACTAGGGTGTCATTTGTAGCATTTGGATCTCCTTAGCAAATAACGTTGAATCAGATCTGGAATTACTACAAGTAAAAGCTTTCACAACAAAAAGCGCTGTCTACTCTAGGCATATATAAATTTGTTATTCTAAACAAGTCATGTTTTAAGTAAAGGGCGACGAAGGTTTTTGCCAATTATAGTAATGCTCAATGCATATGTGGGATCATGCATGGCAGCTGTGGATCCAGTTTATGGGTCATTTATGGCAGTTGCAGATCTAATTGCCCAAGTTCTCAAAACAAACCAAACCTCAGATAGTCTACGCACTAATGATACACTAATAATATGATGTTAACGTATGATACATCTATCTTAAGTTTGGCATGCACCTTTATCTACACCTGTGTGTGTGTGTGTGTGTGTGTGTGTGTGTGTGTGTGTGTGTGTGTGTGTGTGTGTGTGTGTGTGTGTGTGTGTGTGTGAGTGTGTTTGTGTAGGGCAGTGAAGGCTCTGGTGAGATTGTCTGCGTGGGTAGCTGCATCTAAGCGTTGGTGTCTTATTAATTGTACAATATGTAGGCCTACTAGACATTTTATGAGCGGGCCCATTTTTTTACAAAGCAGCCATCTTATTATAGAAAAGTTGTACCTTTAATCTATAATTGAGCCAGCACACGAAGGTTTGGTATTTATCTCAGATGCGTACAGTTGTTCTTTAAAACATGCATGGACATGAACCTAGTATGGCTAGAGGTCTTAATGTTGGCATACGCCTTTATCTACACCCATTCTTTGTGTGTGTGTGTGGGCAGTGAAGGCTCTGACAAGACTGCCTGCATGCGCAGCTACATCCAAGCATTGGCGTCATATTGACTATACAATAAGTACCAATAATCTCATAAGCTGGCCCATTTTTACAAAGAAGCCAAGTTATTATTGAAAAGTTTTACCATTAAGCTAATTTTGGGCCAGCACATTAGGATTTGGTATTTTATCTCATATGTTCAAGTTGTTCTTTAAACATGCATGGACATGAACCTAGTGTGGCTAGATGTCTAATTTTGGCATGCACCTTTATCTACGCCCATTCTGTATGTGTGTGTTGGGGGGGGGTGGAGGCTGTGATGGCTCTGGCGAGACTGCCTGCATGCGCAGCTACGTCAAAGCGTTGGCGTCTTATTGACTATACAATAAGTAACATAAATCTCATGAGCTTGCCCATTTTTACAAAGCAGCCATGCTATTATTGAAAAATTGTAGCTTTATGTAATATTTGAGCCTGCACATGAGAGTTTGGTATTTTATCGCATATGCGTACAGATGTTTTTAAACATGCATGGGCATGAACCTAGTGTGGCTAGAAGTCGTTTTGATTTCGTCATGCACCTTTATCTACACCCATTTCGTGTGGAGGAGGAGAGCAGTGGGGGTTCTGGCGAAACTGTCTGCATGCACAGCTGCGTCTACGCACTGGCGTCTTAATGACTGTACAATATTTATTAAACATCTTATGAGCTGGCTCATATTTTTACAAAGCAGACAGTATTATTATTGAAAGTTGTCACATCTATGTAATATTTGAGGCAGCACCTGAGATTTTGTTACTTATTGCATATGCGTAGAGTTGTTCTTAAAACATGCATGGACAGGTACCTAGTGGCACTAGAAGTCTTAATTTTGACATGCCCCTTTATCTACACCCATTTTTGCAGCCAATGAATGCTATTGAGACTGTGTGCATGCGCAGCTGCGTCTAAGCATTAGCGACATATTGAATATACAATAAGTACCACACATTCATGAGTTGGTCCATTTCCTTTTCAACGCAGTTATGTTTTTTTTAAATAAAAAGCGTCATCATTCTGTGCATACAGCATGTACGATTATCTTCATTGAGAAGTAACAAACGGCATGCCAATCTTATAATAGACTATTGTTTCAGTTTTGAATTTGCTGTATTGCAGTAAACCCTATCGTGCATATGAGAACAATAAAACAATTTAAACCAGCATATGAATAGTTGGCCCTTTTCATATAAAGATAAACAGTGGAAGTCTTAATGAGCTTGCGCGTCTGAATCTTCAGCCTCATCAGAGTCATCGCGTCTTGCACACAAATATTTGAATATAATAGTAGGCATACACTAAATTATGGTAAAATACTTAAGAGCAAAAAGAACACTGTTTTATGATGACTGACCGCAGTTATATGACTGAAAACAATGTTGATAGCGATGTTAAGCACAAACACAACAAATAGAGAAAGCAAAATTATATTAATAAATAAAAGAAAAACAAATAAGAAAAAAAAATATTTTTTTTTTATTTGACAGAGTTCGAACCTGTGCCACCAGGGATTTTTTTGAGCTCTTATCTACACCTCTGTGTGTGTGTGTGTGTGTGTGTGTGTGTGTGTGTGTGTGTAGGGCAGTGAAGGCTCTGGTGAGATTGTCTGCGTGGCTAGCTGCATCTAAGCGTTGGTGTCTTATTAATTGTACAATATGTTGGCCTACTAGACATTTTATGAGCGGGCCCATTTTTTTTTACAAAGCAGCCATCTTATTATAGAAAAGTTGTACCTTTAATCTATAATTGAGCCAGCACACGAAGGTTTGGTCTTTATCTCAGATGCGTACAGTTGTTCTTTAAAACATGCATGGACATGAACCTAGTATGGCTAGAGGTCTTTATGTTGGCATACGCCTTTATCTACACCCATTCTTTGTGTGTGTGTGGGCAGTGAAGGCTCTGACAAGACTGCCTGCATGCGCAGCTACATCCAAGCATTGGCGTCTTATTGACTATACAATAAGTACCAATAATCTCATAAGCTGGCGCATTTTTACAAAGAAGCCAAGTTATTATTGAAAAGTTTCACCATTAAGCTAATTTTGGGCCAGCACATTAGGATTTGGTATTTTATCTCATATGCTCAAGTTGTTCTTTAAACATGCATGGACATGAACCTAGTGTGGCTAGATATCTAATTTTGGCATGCACCTTTATCTACGCCCATTCTGTATGTGTGTGTTGGGGGGGGGAGGCTGTGATGGCTCTGGTGAGACTGCCTGCATGCGCAGCTACGTCAAAGCGTTGGCGTCTTATTGACTATACAATAAGTAACATAAATCTCATGAGCTTGCCCATTTTTACAAACCAGCCATGCTATTATTGAAAAATTGTAGCTTCATGTAATATTTGAGCCTGCACATGAGAGTATGGTATTTTATCGCATATGCGTACAGATGTTTTTTAAACATGCATGGGCATGAACCTTGTGTGGCTAGAAGTCGTTTTGATTTCGTCATGCACCTTTATCTACACCCATTTTGTGTGGAGGAGGAGAGCAGTGGGGGTTCTGGCGAAACTGTCTGCATGCACAGCTGCGTCTACGCACTGGCGTCTTAATGACTGTACAATATTTATTAAACATATTATGAGCTGGCTCATATTTTTACAAAGCAGACAGTATTATTATTGAAAGTTGTCACATCTATGTAATATTTGAGGCAGCACCTGAGATTTTGTTACTTATTGCATATGCGTAGAGTTGTTCTTAAAACATGCATGGACAGGTACCTAGTGGCACTAGAAGTCTTAATTTTGACATGCCCCTTTATCTACACCCATTTTTGCAGCCAGTGAATGCTATTGAGACTGTGTGCATGCGCAGCTGCGTCTAAGCATTAGCGACATATTGAATATACAATAAGTACCAAACATTCATGAGTTGGTCCATTTCTTTTTCAACGCAGTTATGTTTTTTTTAAATAAAAAACGTCATCATTCTGTGCATACAGCATGTACGATTATCTTCATTGAGAAGTAACAAACGGCATGCCAATCTTATAATAGACTATTGTTTCAGTTTTGAATTTGCTCTATTGCAGTAAACCCTATCGTGCATATGAGAACAATAAAACAATTTAAACCAGCATATGAATAGTTGGCCCTTTTCATATATAGATAAACATTGGAAGTCTTAATGAGCTTGCGCGTCTGAATCTTCAGCCTCATCAGAGTCATCGCGTCTTGCACACAAATATATGAATATAATAGTAGGCATACACTAAATTATGGTAAAATACTTAAGAGCAAAAAGAACACTGTTTTATGATGACTGACCGCAGTTATATGACTGAAAACAATGTTGATAGCGATGTTAAGCACAAACACAACAAATAGAGAAAGCAAAATTATATTAATAAATAAAAGAAAAAACAAATAAGAAAAAAAATATTTTTTTATTTGACAGGGTTCGAGCCTGTGCCACCAGGGATTTTATTGAGCTCTGTGAGACTTTGAGACTAACGCACTGGACCCCTCAGCTATTTTGGCCCATTAATCTATAGGTATACAATACATCAAAATAGGACCAAACTTTAATGTTAAGGGAGATTACTTGGGGTGATAAATAAACTGAACAGTCAAAAACGGAGATATCGCCCTAAAGAGAAGGGATTTTAAAATTTGCACTTGGTCTTATTTTCCTGTGAAAGAATACTTCAAAATTATTAAGCTGAAATCAGAATTATCCAAATCACCTTTATTTTTTACCATATGGAATTAATAGTTTCTTTACTCTTAAGCCAAGTAAAATAACACTTGCTCAATTTATATGTATTGCCTAGTCTGTCAAATTTTTTTGGACAGTTCTTGACGAGCCCTAATACAAGGGTTTGTCATCAAACGAATTCCTCCGAGGGAGGATTCGTAAGGAAAGTCCCTTCCACTTTTTTTTATATTTTTTTTTATTATTTTTCTTTTGTCATACTTTTTTCTGTCCTCCCCTTTTTTCCCTTTGTGCTTTTCTTGGTGGTCCTTGGACATTTTTGAGGGTCACAATAATTACAGAGGGAAGGGGGGTAGTCTGCTTTAGGTTATTTAATTGGAAGAAAAATGAATATATACTTCTGCGTAAAGTAAGCACTATCACAGTTTAACTGTTATTAGATTTGTTACTGTTCGTTATGGATCCTAAAATGACAAAATGAATGTCCCTCCCAACCCCAATGTTGAAACAACGCTATGTCATTGTAGTATGCGTTCTAAATACATGGCCAACGTGCCCACTTACCTAATGAGTGGTGTATGGACCTTTGGCATTGGTTTCACATTCGTGAAAATAGAAATCATTGTTGAAACAACGTAGCTTCAGCGTTGCTGTTAAACTATTAAAAACCTTAATACAATATTTGAGCCAGCAAATGAAATTTAGGTTGTTTTTTTTTGCATATGCGTGATGTTGTTCTATTGATATGCATGAACAGCTACCTAGTGGAGCGAGTGGCCTCAACTTTCACACAAGCGTTCATCTACACACATTTATTGTGTATAAGACCTGTGAATGCTCTGGAGATGCTGCGTATGTGCGTAGACTCGCATGAGCATTCATTACTGGAACTTGCAACAAACATCAAAAATTCATCTGCTGGCTCATATAAGGGAGCCTGCATGTTACGCTCAGTTGATAAGGCATCAGGGCTGGAGCTTCGAATTTGGGAGTGGACAATGTTTTTAGATATGCTTGTACAGGGGTCAAAATGTATTATTTGGCCAATAAATATATGACACCTGAACAAATATGAACTAAAATACTTGTATAGTTGTTTCTACAAGATGAAATTATATACGAAACTAGGGTGTCATTTGTAGCATTTGGATCTCCTTAGCAAATAACGTTGAATCAGATCTGAAATTACTACAAGTAAAAGCTTTCACAACAAAAAGCGCTGTCTACTCTAGGCATGTATAAATTTGTTATTCTAAACAAGTCATGTTTTAAGTAAAGGGCGACGTAGGTTTTTGCCAATTAAAGTAATGCTCAATGCATATGTGGGATATTGCATGGCAGCTGTGGATCCAGTATATGGGTCATTTATGGCAGTTGCAGATCTAATTGCCCCAGTTCTCAAAACAAACCAAACCTCAGATAGTCTACGCACTAATGATACACTAATAATATGATGTTAACGTATAATACATCTATCTTAAGTTTGGCATGCACCTTTATCTACACCTGTGTGTGTGTGTGTGTGTGTGTGTGTGTGTGTGTGTGTGTGTGTGTGTGTGTGTAGGGCAGTGAAGGCTCTGGTGAGATTGTCTGCGTGGGTAGCTGCATCTAAGCGTTGGTGTCTTATTATTTGTACAATATGTAGGCCTACAAGACATTTTATGAGCGGGCCCATTTTTTTACAAAGCAGCCATCTTATTATTGCAATTTAATTCCATTTGAATTAAATTCTTTTATTATTGAGAATCACATTTCCTATCAATTGTTTTCAAAAGTGGTAACTTGTTCCAATACGATAAATAGCCAGTCATCATTGTTTTGACGCATATGCAAATTAGTCTTTTCGCGTCCTCCAACCATACAATTGAACACAGAACTTAAAAACGTTTTTGTTGATTTATTGTAATTTTACGGAATTCTTCAAAGATAAGTATTTATTAACTTGTTAGTTTTGTGCTGTAACATAATTTTTGGAAGTGACGCTTTGATTTCAGTAGAAGTGATCGCTAGTTTATAAATTTATATTTCTTGTAGAAATGTTTATCAAGGTGACATTGCCATTGCTTGTTATTGTGGCGGACGTGCTGAGCGAATCAACTGTTGTACAGTTGGTCCGCTCATTTTCGAGAATGCTTAAATTGATCTTCGATTTTAGAATATTGCTACATGTTGTATGCTAGGTTTAGCATGCGGCCGTCTCAATCAAAATTGCAATATGGTTGGAACCCCTCCATATTATTAAGTACAGTTCAAGTGATATTGTTTTTTATAACTTGAAAATTGATGTTTTTGGAGTGAATTGTTTTTGATGATATTGATCAGTGAAATATGTGTGAATTGTGTGACTTGGATACATATTGTGTTTATTAAAAGAACATCTTTTTGATGACATTTAACATTGCAATATCTATGAATCTTGTGAATTTGACACAAACTGTGTTGTGTAATAGAACATTTTTTATAAAGAAATGACACCATTAGCAATTGTTTTACAATGTCCGTCATGGCCAAATAAAGCCAATATTAGAAAAGTTGTTTCTTTCTTTTAGTTTAGTATTTTTTTTTTAAACAGCAAAGCCAGCAAATTGCGACATTAGTTGATGCTTTCTTTTAACGTATATCATATCACATTTAAGCCGTTTTTGTCGGAAAGTCATAACTCCTTGCCCATATAGTCTTCAAGAATAATGCAATTTAATTCCATTTGAATTAAATTCTTTTATTATTGAGAATCACATTTCCTATCAATTGTTTTCAAAAGTGGTAACTTGTTCCAATACGATAAATAGCCAGTCATCATTGTTTTGACGCATATGCAAATTAGTCTTTTCGCGTCCTTCAACCATACAATTGTACACAGAACTTAAAAACGTTTTTGTTCCCTCCATATTATTAAGTACAGTTCAAGTGATATTGTTTTTTATAACTTGAAAATTGATGTTTTTGGGAGTGAATTGTTTTTGATGATATTGATCAGTGAAATATGTGTGAATTGTGTAACTTGGATACATATTGTGTTTATTAAAAGAACATCTTTTTGATGACATTTAACATTGCAATATCTATGAATCTTGTGAATTTGACACAAACTGTGTTGTGTAATAGAACATTTTTTACAAAGAAATGACAACATTAGCAATTGTTTTACAATGTCCGTCATGGCCAAATAAAGCCAATATTAGAAAAGTTGTTTCTTTCTTTTAGTTTAGTATTTTTTTTTAAACAGAAAAGCCAGCAAATTGCGACATTAGTTGATGCTTTCTTTTAGCGTATATCATATCACATTTAAGCCGTTTTTGTCGGAAAGTCATAACTCCTTGCCCATATAGTCTTCAAGAATAAAGAAAAGTTGTACCTTGAGCCAGCACACGAAGGTTTGGTATTTATCTCAGATGCGTACAGTTGTTCTTTAAAACATGCATAGACATGTACCTAGTATGGCTAGAGGTCTTAATGTTGGCATACGCCTTTATCTACACCCATTCTTTGTGTTTGTGTGGGCAGTGAAGGCTCTGACAAGACTGCCTGCATGCGCAGCTACATCCAAGCATTGGCGTCTTATTGACTATACAATAAGTACCAATAATCTCATAAGCTGGCCCATTTTTACAAAGAAGCCAAGTTATTATTGAAAAATTTTACCATTAAGCTAATTTTGGGCCAGCACATTAGGATTTGGTATTTTATCTCATATGCTCAAGTTGTTCTTTAAACATGCATGGACATGAACCTAGTGTGGCTAGATGTCTAATTTTGGCATGCACCTTTATCTACGCCCATTCTGTATGTGTGTGTTGGGGGGGGGGGGAGGCTGTGATGGCTCTGGTGAGACTGCCTGCATGCGCAGCTACGTCAAAGCGTTGGCGTCTTATTGACTATACAATAAGTTACATAAATCTCATGAGCTTGCCCATTTTTACAAACCAGCCATGCTATTATTGAAAAATTGTAGCTTTATGTAATATTTGAGCCTGCACATGAGAGTATGGTATTTTATCGCATATGCGTACAGATGTTTTTTAAACATGCATGGGCATGAACCTAGTGTGGCTAGAAGTCGTTTTGATTTCGTCATGCACCTTTATCTACACCCATTTTGTGTGGAGGAGGAGAGCAGTGGGGGTTCTGGCGAAACTGTCTGCATGCACAGCTGCGTCTACGCACTGGCGTCTTAATGACTGTACAATAATTATTAAACATATTATGAGCTGGCTCATATTTTTACAAAGCAGACAGTATTATTATTGAAAGTTGTCACATCTATGTAATATTTGAAGCAGCACCTGAGATTTTGTTACTTATTGCATATGCGTAGAGTTGTTCTTAAAACATGCATGGACAGGTACCTAGTGGCACTAGAAGTCTTAATTTTGACATGCCCCTTTATCTACACCCATTTTTGCAGCCAGTGAATGCTATTAAGACTGTGTGCATGCGCAGCTGCGTCTAAGCTTTAGCGACATATTGAATATACAATAAGTACCAAACATTCATGAGTTGGTCCATTTCTTTTTCAACGCAGTTATGTTTTTTTAAATAAAAAGCGTCATCATTCTGTGCATACAGCATGTACGATTATCTTCATTGAGAAGTAACAAACGGCATGCCAATCTTATGATAGACTATTGTTTCAGTTTTGAATTTGCTCTATTGCAGTAAACCCTATCGTGCATATGAGAACAATAAAACAATTTAAACCAGCATATGAATAGTTGGCCCTTTTCATATATAGATAAACAGTGGAAGTCTTAATGAGCTTGCGCGTCTGAATCTTCAGCCTCATCAGAGTCATCGCGTCTTGCACACAAATATATGAATATAATAGTAGGCATACACTAAATTATGGTAAAATACTTAAGAGCAAAAAGGAACACTGTTTTATGATGACTGGCCGCAATTATATGACTGAAAACAATTTTGATAGCGATGTTAAGCACAAACACAACAAATAGAGAAAGCAAAATTATATTAATAAATAAAAGAAAAACAAATAAGAAAAAAAATATTTTTTTTATTTGACAGGGTTCGAACCTGTGCCACCAGGGATTTTATTGAGCTCTGTGAGACTTTGAGACTAACGCACTAGACCCCTCAGCTATTTTGGCCCATTAATCTATAGGTATACAATACATCAAAATAGGACCAAACTTTAATGTTAAGGGAGATTACTTGGGGTGATAAATAAACTGAACAGTCAAAAACGGAGATATCGCCCTAAAGAGAAGGGATTTTAAAATTTGCACTTGGTCTTATTTTCCTGTGAAAGAATACTTCAAAATTATTAAGCTGAAATCAGAATTATCCAAATCACCTTTATTTTTTACCATATGGAATTAATAGTTTCTTTACTCTTAAGCCAAGTAAAATAACACTTGCTCAATTTATATGTATTGCCTAGTCTGTCCAATTTTTTTGGACAGTTCTTGACGAGCCCTAATACAAGGGCTTGTCATCAAACGAATTCCTCCGAGGGAGGATTCGTAAGGAAAGTCCCTTCCACTTTTTTTTTATTTTTTTTTTATTATTTTTCTTTTGTCATACTTTTTTCTGTCCTCCCCTTTTTTCCCTTTGTCCTTTTCTTGGTGGTCCTTGGACATTTTTGAGGGTCACAATAATTACAGAAGGAAGGGGGGTAGTCTGCTTTAGGTTATTTAATTGGAAGAAAAATGAATATATACTTCTGCGTAAAGTAAGCACTATCACAGTTTAACTGTTATTAGATTTGTTACTGTTCGTTATGGATCCTAAAATGACAAAATGAATGTCCCTCCCAACCCCAATGTTGAAACAACGCTATGATATTGTAGTGTGCGTTCTAAATACATGGCCAACGTGCCCACTTACCTAATGAGTGGTGTATGGACCTTTGGCATTGGTTTCACATTCGTGAAAATAGAAATCATTGTTGAAACAACGTAGCTTCAGCGTTGCTGTTAAACTATTAAAAACCTTAATACAATATTTGAGCCAGCAAATGAAATTTAGGTTGTTTTTTTTTGCATATGCGTGATGTTGTTCTATTGATATGCATGAACAGCTACCTAGTGGAGCGAGTGGCCTCAACTTTCACACAAGCGTTCATCTACACACATTTATTGTGTATAAGACCCGTGAATGCTCTGGAGATGCTGCGTGTGTGCGTAGACTCGCATGAGCATTCATTACTGGAACCTGCAACAAACATCAAAAATTCATCTGCTGGCTCATATAAATGAGCCTGCATGTTACGCTTAGTTGATAAGGCATCAGGGCTGGAGCTTCGAATTTGGGAGTGGACAATGTTTTTAGATATGCTTGTACAGGGGTCAAAATGTATTATTTGGCCAATAAATATATGACACCTGAACAAATATGAACTAAAATACTTGTATAGTTGTTTCTACAAAATTATATACGAAACTAGGGTGTCATTTGTAGCATTTGGATCTCCTTAGCAAATAACGTTGAATCAGATCTGGAATTACTACAAGTAAAAGCTTTCACAACAAAAAGCGCTGTCTACTCTAGGCATATATAAATTTGTTATTCTAAACAAGTCATGTTTTAAGTAAAGGGCGACGTAGGTTTTTGCCAATTAGAGTAATGCTCAATGCATATGTGGGATCATGCATGGCAGCAGTGGATCCAGTATATGGGTCATTTATGGCAGTTGCAGATCTAATTGCCCCAGTTCTCAAAACAAACCAAACCTCAGATAGTCTACGCACTAATGATACACTAATAATATGATGTTAACGTATGTGTGTGTGTGTGTGTGTGTGTGTGTGTGTGTGTGTAGGGCAGTGAAGGCTCTGGTGAGATTGTCTGCGTGGGTAGCTGCATATAAGTGTTGGTGTCTTATTAATTGTACAATATGTAGGCCTACTAGACATTTTATGAGCGGGCCCATTTTTTTTACAAAGCAGCCATCTTATTATAGAAAAGTTGTACCTTTAATCTATAATTGAGCCAGCACACGAAGGTTTGGTATTTATCTCAGATGCGTACAGTTGTTCTTTAAAACATGCATGGACATGAACCTAGTATGGCTAGATGTCTAATTTTGGCATGCACCTTTATCTACGCCCATTCTATATGTGTGTGTCGGGGGGGGGGGCTGTGATGGCTCTGGTGAGACTGCCTGCATGCGCAGCTACGTCAAAGCGTTGGCGTCTTATTGACTATACAATAAGTAACATAAATCTCATGAGCTTGCCCATTTTTACAAAGCAGCCATGCTATTATTGAAAAATTGTAGCTTTATGTAATATTTGAGCCTGCACATGAGAGTATGGTATTTTATCGCATATGCGTACAGATGTTTTTTAAACATGCATGGGCATGAACCTAGTGTGGCTAGAAGTCGTTTTGATTTCGTCATGCACCTTTATCTACACCCATTTTGTGTGGAGGAGGAGAGCAGTGGGGGTTCTGGCGAAACTGTCTGCATGCACAGCTGCGTCTACGCACTGGCGTCTTAATGACTGTACAATATTTATTAAACATATTATGAGCTGGCTCATATTTTTACAAAGCAGACAGTATTATTATTGAAAGTTGTCACATCTATGTAATATTTGAGGCAGCACCTGAGAATTTGTTACTTATTGCATATGCGTAGAGTTGTTCTTAAAACATGCATGGACAGGTACCTAGTGGCACTAGAAGTCTTAATTTTGACATGCCCCTTTATCTACACCCATTTTTGCAGCCAGTGAATGCTATTGAGACTGTGTGCATGCGCAGCTGCGTCTAAGCATTAGCGACATATTGAATATACAATAAGTACCAAACATTCATGAGTTGGTCCATTTCTTTTTCAACGCAGTTATGTTTTTTTTTAAATAAAAAGCGTCATCATTCTGTGCATACAGCATGTACGATTATCTTCATTGAGAAGTAACAAACGGCATGCCAATCTTATAATAGACTATTGTTTCAGTTTTGAATTTGCTCTATTGCAGTAAACCCTATCGTGCATATGAGAACAATAAAACAATTTAAACCAGCATATGAATAGTTGGCCCTTTTCATATATAGATAAACAGTGGAAGTCTTAATGAGCTTGCGCGTCTGAATCTTCAGCCTCATCAGAGTCATCGCGTCTTGCACACAAATATATGAATATAATAGTTGGCATACACTAAATTATGGTAAAATACTTAAGAGCAAAAAGAACACTGTTTTATGATGACTGACCGCAGTTATATGACTGAAAACAATGTTGATAGCGATGTTAAGCACAAACACAACAAATAGAGAAAGCAAAATTATATTAATAAATAAAAGAAAAACAAATAAGAAAAAAAAATATTTTTTTTTATTTGACAGGGTTCGAACCTGTGCCACCAGGGACCTGTGCCACCTGTGCCCTGAAGCTTTACGCGCTTCCGTCTCGCGAACTACTATTTTCATCATGCCCACACTGGCATCAGTTTGAGCTCTGTGAGACTTTGAGACTAACGCACTAGACCCCTCAGCTATTTTGGCCCATTAATCTATAGGTATACAATACATCAAAATAGGACCAAACTTTAATGTTAAGGGAGATTACTTGGGGTGATAAATAAACTGAACAGTCAAAAACGGAGATATCGCCCTAAAGAGAAGGGATTTTAAAATTTGCACTTGGTCTTATTTTCCTGTGAAAGAATACTTCAAAATTATTAAGCTGAAATCAGAATTATCCAAATCACCTTTATTTTTTACCATATGGAATTAATAGTTTCTTTACTCTTAAGCCAAGTAAAATAACACTTGCTCAATTTATATGTATTGCCTAGTCTGTCCAATTTTTTTGGACAGTTCTTGACGAGCCCTAATACAAGGGCTTGTCATCAAACGAATTCCTCCGAGGGAGGATTCGTAAGGAAAGTCCCTTCCACTTTTTTTTTATTTTTTTTTTATTATTTTTCTTTTGTCATACTTTTTTCTGTCCTCCCCTTTTTTCCCTTTGTCCTTTTCTTGGTGGTCCTTGGACATTTTTGAGGGTCACAATAATTACAGAGGGAAGGGGGGTAGTCTGCTTTAGGTTATTTAATTGGAAGAAAAATGAATATATACTTCTGCGTAAAGTAAGCACTATCACAGTTTAACTGTTATTAGATTTGTTACTGTTCGTTATGGATCCTAAAATGACAAAATGAATGTCCCTCCCAACCCCAATGTTGAAACAACGCTATGTCATTGTAGTATGCGTTCTAAATACATGGCCAACGTGCCCACTTACCTAATGAGTGGTGTATGGACCTTTGGCATTGGTTTCACATTCGTGAAAATAGAAATCATTGTTGAAACAACGTAGCTTCAGCGTTGCTGTTAAACTATTAAAAACCTTAATACAATATTTGAGCCAGCAAATGGAATTTAGGTTGTTGTTTTTTTGCATATGCGTGATGTTGTTCTATTGATATGCATGAACAGCTACCTAGTGGAGCGAGTGGCCTCAACTTTCACACAAGCGTTCATCTACACACATTTATTGTGTAAAAGACCCGTGAATGCTCTGGAGATGCTGCGTATGTGCGTAGACTCGCATGAGCATTCATTACTGGAACCTGCAACAAACATCAAAAATTCATCTGCTGGCTCATATAAGTGAGCCTGCATGTTACGCTTAGTTGATAAGGCATCAGGGCTGGAGCTTCGAATTTGGGAGTGGACAATGTTTTTAGATATGCTTGTACAGGGGTCAAAATGTATTATTTGGCCAATAAATGTATGACACCTGAACAAATATGAACTAAAATACTTGTATAGCTGTTTCTACAAGATGAAATTATATACGAAACTAGGGTGTCATTTGTAGCATTTGGATCTCCTTAGCAAATAACGTTGAATCAGATCTGGAATTACTACAAGTAAAAGCTTTCACAACAAAAAGCGCTGTCTACTCTAGGCATATATAAATTTGTTATTCTAAACAAGTCATGTTTTAAGTAAAGGGCGACGTAGGTTTTTGCCAATTATAGTAATGCTCAATGCATATGTGGGATCATGCATGGAAGCTGTGGATCCAGTATATGGGTCATTTATGGCAGTTGCAGATCTAATTGCCCCAGTTCTCAAAACAAACCAAACCTCAGATAGTCTACGCACTAATGATACACTAATAATATGATGTTAACGTATGATACATCTATCTTAAGTTTGGCATGCACCTTTATCTACACCTGTGTGTGTGTGTGTGTGTGTGTGTGTGTGTGTGTGTGTGTAGGGCAGTGAAGGCTCTGGTGAGATTGTCTGCGTGGGTAGCTGCATCTAAGCGTTGGTGTCTTATTAATTGTACAATATGTAGGCCTACGAGACATTTTATTAGCGGACCCATTTTTTTTACAAAGCAGCCATCTTATTATAGAAAAGTCGTACCTTTAATCTATAATTGAGCCAGCACACGAAGGTTTGGTATTTATCTCAGATGCGTACAGTTGTTCTTTAAAACATGCATGGACATGAACCTAGTATAGCTAGAGGTCTTAATGTTGGCATACGCCTTTATCTACACCCATTCTTTGTGTGTGTGGGGGCAGTGAAGGCTCTGACAAGACTGCCTGCATGCGCAGGTACATCCAAGCATTGGCGTCTTATTGACTATACAGTAAGTACCAATAATCTCATAAGCTGGCCCATTTTTACAAAGAAGCCAAGTTATTATTGAAAAGTTTTACCATTAAGCTAATTTTGGGCCAGCACATTAGGATTTGGTATTTTATCTCATATGCTCAAGTTGTTCTTTAAACATGCATGGACATGAACCTAGTGTGGCTAGATGTCTAATTTTGGCATGCACCTTTATCTACGCCCATTCTGTATGTGTGTGTTGGGGGGGGGAGAGGCTGTGATGGCTCTGGTGAGACTGCCTGCATGCGCAGCTACGTCAAAGCGTTGGCGTCTTATTGACTATACAATAAGCAACATAAATCTCATGAGCTTGCCCATTTTTACAAAGCAGCCATGCTATTATTGAAAAATTGTAGCTTTATGTAATATTTGAGCCTGCACATGAGAGTATGGTATTTTATCGCATATGCGTACAGATGTTTTTAAACATGCATGGGCATGAACCTAGTGTGGCTAGAAGTCGTTTTGATTTCGTCATGCACCTTTATCTACACCCATTTTGTGTGGAGGAGGAGAGCAGTGGGGGTTCTGGCGAAACTGTCTGCATGCACAGCTGCGTCTACGCACTGGCGTCTTAATGACTGTACAATATTTATTAAACATATTATGAGCTGGCTCATATTTTTACAAAGCAGACAGTATTATTATTGAAATTTGTCACATCTATGTAATATTTGAGGCAGCACCTGAGATTTTGTTACTTATTGCATATGCGTAGAGTTGTTCTTAAAACATGCATGGACAGGTACCTAGTGGCACTAGAAGTCTTAATTTTGACATGCCCCTTTATCTACACCCATTTTTGCAGCCAGTGAATGCTATTGAGACTGTGTGCATGCGCAGCTGCGTCTAAGCATTAGCGACATATTGAATATACAATAAGTACCAAACATTCATGAGTTGGTCCATTTCTTTTTCAACGCAGTTATGTTTTTTTAAAATAAAAAGCGTCATCATTCTGTGCATACAGCATGTACGATTATCTTCATTGAGAAGTAACAAACGGCATGCCAATCTTATAATAGACTATTGTTTCAGTTTTGAATTTGCTCTATTGCAGTAACCCCTATCGTGCATATGAGAACAATAAAACAATTTAAACCAGCATATGAATAGTTGGCCCTTTTCATATATAGATAAACAGTGGAAGTCTTAATGAGCTTGCGCGTCTGAATCTTCAGCCTCATCAGAGTCATCGCGTCTTGCACACAAATATATGAATAAAATAGTAAGCATACACTAAATTATGGTAAAATACTTAAGAGCAAAAAGAACACTGTTTTATGATGACTGACCGCAGTTATATGACTGAAAACAATGTTGATAGCGATGTTAAGCACAAACACAACAACAAGAGAAAGCAAAATTATATTAATAAATAAAAGAAAAACAAATAAGAAAAAAAAATATTTTTTTTTTATTTGACAGGGTTCGAACCTGTGCCACCTGGGATTTTATTGAGCTCTGTGAGACTTTGAGACTAACGCACTAGACCCCTCAGCTATTTTGGCCCATTAATCTATAGGTATACAATACATCAAAATAGGACCAAACTTTAATGTTAAGGGAGATTACTTGGGGTGATATATAAACTGAACAGTCAAAAACGGAGATATCGCCCTAAAGAGAAGGGATTTTAAAATTTGCACTTGGTCTTATTTTCCTGTGAAAGAATACTTCAAAATTATTAAGCTGAAATCAGAATTATCCAAATCACCTTAATTTTTTACCATATGGAATAAATAGTTTCTTTACTCTTAAGCCAAGTAAAATAACACTTGCTCAATTTATAGGTATTGCCTAGTCTGTCCATTTTTTTTGGACAGTTCTTGACGAGCCCGCATAGAAGGGCTTGTCATCAAACGAATTCCTCCGAGGGAGGATTCGTAAGGAAAGTCCCTTCCACTTTTTTTTTTATTTTTTTTTTTATTATTTTTCTTTTGTCATACTTTTTTCTGACCTCCCCTTTTTTCCCTTTGTCCTTTTCTTGGTGGTCCTTCGACATTTTTGAGGGTCACAATAATTACAGAGGGAAGGGGGGGTAGTCTGCTTTAGGTTATTTAATTGGAAGAAAAATGAATATATACTTCTGCGTAAAGTAAGCACTATCACAGTTTAACTGTTTTTAGATTTGTTACTGTTCGTTATGGATCCTAAAATGACAAAATGAATGTCCCTCCAAACCCCAATGTTGAAACAACCCTATGTCATTGTAGTATGCGTTCTAAATACATGGCCAACGTGCCCACTTACCTAATGAGTGGTGTATGGACCTTTGGCATTGGTTTCACATTCGCGAAAATAGAAATCATTGTTAAAACAACGTAGCTTCAGCGTTGCTGTTAAACTATTAAAAACCTTAATACAATATTTGAGCCAGCAAATGAAATTTAGGTTGGTTTTTTTTTGCATATGCGTGATGTTGTTCTATTGATATGCATGAACAGCTACCTAGTGGAGCGAGTGGCCTCAACTATCACACAAGCGTTCATCTACACACATTTATTGTGTATAAGACCCGTGAATGCTCTGGAGATGCTGCGTATGTGCGTAGACTCGCATGAGCATTCATTACTGGAACCTGCAACAAACATCAAAAATTCATCTGCTGGCTCATATAAGTGAGCCTGCATGTTACGCTTAGTTGATAAGGCATCAGGGCTGGAGCTTCGAATTTGGGAGTGGACAATGTTTTTAGATATGCTTGTACAGGGGTCAAAATGTATTATTTGGCCAATAAATATATGACACCTGAACAAATATGAACTAAAATACTTGTATAGTTGTTTCTACAAGATGAAATTATATACGAAACTAGGGTGTCATTTGTAGCATTTGGATCTCCTTAGCAAATAACGTTGAATCAGATCTGGAATTACTACAAGTAAAAGCTTTCACAACAAAAAGCGCTGTCTACTCTAGGCATATATAAATTTGTTATTCTAAACAAGTCATGTTTTAAGTAAAGGGCGACGTAGGTTTTTGCCAATTATAGTAATGCTCAATGCATATGTGGGATCATGCATGGCAGCTGTGGATCCAGTATATGGGTCATTTATGGCAATTGCAGATCTAATTGCCCCAGTTCTCAAAACAAACCAAACCTCAGATAGTCTACGCACTAATGATACACTAATAATATGATGTTAACGTATGATACATCTATCTTAAGTTTGGCATGCACCTTTATCTACACCTGTGTGTGTGTGTGTGTGTGTGTGTGTGTGTGTGTGTGTGTGTGTGTGTGTGTGTGTGTGTTTGTGTGTCCAAACCTCAATGTGTTCAAAGTAACATTCAATTATTGGATTTCTGAACTGTACAAGGAAGATGAAGATGTCAGTCCGTCGCTCCGTCCATCCGCCCACTCACCCACCTTACTTCATTACCCGAGAAGATGAGATGTCAGACGGGTAATCTGGTATACCAAGAAACGAGGGGATTGACGGAGACAAACTTGATAGTGGTAGAAAAGTTGAATTGAGTTTGTACAGTGCGAGTAGAAGTCATTAGTATATTTAGTTAAAGGATAAAATCAGGAATTTAGGAGACACATGGGTCACCTAGCAGACAGCACTGCTTAACTTTTCCGGGGTAGGAAGCATGGAGGGAACTCTAATGGATAATAGTTACAGGAAAGAAAGTATTTTAGAGTTTGTTTATGGCTAAAAGGCAGGGATTCTGTACCCCCCCCCCCCCCCCCCCCCGGCAGAGAAATTATTACCTGTATGAGATGGTCAGTGGGTGGAGCTTAGCTATTGGCCAGATAATACCTTTCCTAATCTTGTCTAGCAGATAACAGATAAGCATCAGACTACTACTGTTCTGTTTCCTTGTCACAAAAATGACATTTTTTTTAAAATAATTATATTTTTTATCTAAGAAAAATGTAACAAACTAAAAAAAAAAAAAATAATGAAGAGATGAATGATGAATACAGCTTACTTCAATGAATTTGATTGTCATCAATATAATAATCGAATATTTTTTACTTTAATATTCATATATTTTTTGCAAAAAAATATCAATACTTATCATGTTGGATATTGTATGCACTTTATCCCTGTCGAATTTGATCAAATAAATAATTTGCAGCATTTTACCCAAGATGCAGTTTGAGTTCTGATCAGTACAGCTGATCTGGACCTTCACCGTTTTCGGAATACAGCTTTGTAAGATTTATCCCAAACTTTCTCTTATTATTCACGCTAGAGAACCTCTGTACTCGAACAGGACAGTCATCGCGTGGTGGTTGCAGTCGACGAGTGCACAAATACATGTATACTATTTGGGTTTACTGTGATCCATTCTATGAGCCAGTATTTTAAGCTTTTAATTTTTACGATGGTAATTTTATTTGGAATTGTTGCTTATGTATTGAAGTCCATTCTGGCCCAATAAGAGCCTTTAAATTTTAAAACCAGCAGAGTACAAGTCAGTTTCTGGCTAGCCAATGGGATTTTATGTGCCTGAAATGTGTTCAATGACTAATAAGTGAGCTATTTAAGCCAGTAATTATCATGTTATATCATCAAATAATGGAAAAGACGTATAAGTGAAGGAGTAGAAAGTTTGAGATGTTTCTGTTTATTGTTTGCGAAGTGGCAATCCATTTTTCTTTTGTACGCAGCTTTTGAGGTCCCATATGTCGAGTGTCTAAAATGTAATTTGTACGGCTTTCGTCAAGCTGTAACTGGACGCAGTCGATGAGAGCACGAGTGTTTTTTTTTAACAAAGCCAGAGCGATTGAACTGCTGTTTATTTGTCTCCAGCGTTGCCAAACCGTCTCAACAATAATTTCAAATCAATGTCAATACGTAAAACTAGCTTGAAGCTGTGTCACACTCTGTTATATATAATGCCCAAGTTTGCATTTTTTGCCAAAATCATCTAGATATGCGTTCTACTCAATCAATAACCCATGAAATTTGCAATAAGGATCAAGGTCAATGTGCCATGTTGCGCGTATGGCAATTTCCTTTGAAAGGTTTGCTACTTAGTTTATCACTGCTGGACAAGACATGTATTTTAGTGCATAAAGTAACAAGGGTCACTAGCGGGTGATACGTATATAAAGGTTAAAAATTTACTGATTTCATAAAAAAAACTAGAATTCCGAGAATCAGATGTGTCGCCTGGCAAAAGCAAAAGTCAAACAAAGCAAATTCATCAAATGTTTTGACCTTTTGACCCCACCTAGGGATCGAGGGTGTGTGTAAGGAAAGAATATATGTACTTGCATGGTGCTCTATGTTCCGTTCCCATTAATTTGATTTGAAATATGACTACGTTCAGAAAAAATGTTTCTGACCTTTGACCCCACCCAGGGGTCGAGGGTGTGTGTAAGGAAAGAATATGTGCTTGCATGGTGCTCTATGTTCCATTCCCATTAATTTGATATGAAATATGACTACTTTCAGAAAAACATGTTTTTGACCTTTGACCCCACCCAAGGGGTCGAGGGTGTGCGAAAGGACAGAATATATGCTTGCTTGTTGCCGCATTCGCAATTTCCTTTAATTTGATATACAACATGACCATGTCCTGAAAAAGTTGACTTTTGACCTACAGACCCCATCCCCAGGGTCATGTCATGTTGCTACATTCGTGATTCCCTTTAATTTGATATGCAACATGACCATGTTCTGAAAAGTAGAAGTTTGACCTTTTTATCCCAACCCCAGGGATGGGGGGAGGGTCCGCAGACATAATATTTGCGACCATGTTGCTGCATTCGTGATTCCCTTAAATTTGATATGCAACATGACATTTTTCTGACCTTTGCCCTTTTGGTCAATAGGACCAGGGGGGTGGGGGGTATGCAGGCAAAATATTTGCTACCATGTTACTACATTTCGCGATTCCATTTATTTTGATATGCATCATGACCATGTTCTGAAAAAGTTGAACTTTGACCTATTCATCCCATCCCCAGGGTCGTTAGGTGGCGGTGGGGGGGGGGGGGGGGGCTGCGGGCAAAATAGTTGCTACTATGTTGCTGCATTTTGTGTTTTCCTTTAATTTGATATGCAACATGACCATGTTTTGAAAAAGTTGAATTTGACCTTTTGACCCAACCCCAGTTTCAGGGTGTGGGGGGTATACAGGCAAAATATTTGAGACGATTTAGCTGCATTCGTGATTCCCTTTAATTTGACATCTTTTTGACCCTTAGGGTCAAGGGGGGTATGCGGACAAAATATTTGCTACCATGTTGATGCATTCGTGATTCCCTTTAATTTATTATGCAACATGACCGTATTCTGAAAAAGTTGAATTCTGACCTATTGACCCCATCCCCAGGGTATGGAGGGGGTCTGCAGGCAAAAATTGCTACCATGGGGCGGGGGCGGGGATGGGGGGGGGGGGCGGATCTGCGGCCAAAAATTTGCTATCATGTTGCTGCATTCGAGATTCCCTTTAATTTGATATGCAACATGAATATGTTCTGAAAAAGTTGAATTTGACTCCACCAGGGTGTGTGATCGAAAATCACCTTTGATGTGTTTCATATTTATTGTACCTCTGTCTGTATGAGAATTTTTTTGTTAAAACTATTGACAACTGACTGAGTTATTGCGAACCTTTGACCCCACCTAAGGGATCAGGGGGTGGGGTAAAGTTTTAATCAAAATCGAGCTTACCTACAGACACTGGGTAATCTTGACCTATAGTGAGAACTTGTCAGATATTATAGTTTTGGAGAAATGTGAAGTTTTCTTCCACAAAAAGCCAAGATAGCTTTTGCATTAGCCTTAACCTAAGGGCTGTTTCACATATACACCGAATCCGAACCGAAACCGAACCGAAACCGTAACGGCCACCGAATTGTATCGTTTTGTTTTCGGCAGACCTTTCACATATGAACCGAATCCGTGGACGAAATCTAAATGCCTGTATAATTTGAACTAATTTCCCCTCTCAGATAGCAGAAATACCTTTACAATACAAATTGTTCCATGTCACTGCATTAAATTCGTGGTCTTTATAGTCGCTCTGGGTATTGTCCAACAAAAGTCTGTAGTAGATAGTATTGTGCTTGTAAAAAAAATCGCACAATTGTCTCGCTGGACAATCCATCATTGACTTTCATGAACACTAAGTTTATACAACGGACGTGGTTGTGTATGTGCAGATTTTATTACAATTACCTGTCTTGTTTGCTGAAATTCGGCCACCGAAACCGAAAAAAAAAAAAAAATCAAAATCATGCACGTTTTCGGTTCGGCGTTCGGTTTCGGTTCGGTTTCGGCGCATATGTGAAAGCGCTCATGGGGTTTAAGGCATTTTATTTTTTCGGTTCGGTTTCGGTTCGGTTTCGGCGTATATGTGAAATGGCCTTAAGGGCTGTTTCACATATACACAGAATCCGAACCGAAACCGTAATGGCCACCGAATTGCATCGTTTCGTTTTCGGCAGACCTTTCACATATGAACCGAATCCGTGGACGAAATCTGAGAGAATGCCTGTATAATTTGGACTAATTTCCCTCTAAGATAGCAAAAATATCTTTACAATACAAATTTTAACCATGTCACTGCATTAAGTTCGTGGTCTTTATAGTCGCTCTGGGTATTGTCCTACAAAAGTCTGAAGTCAATTGTTTTGTGCTTGTAAAATAATCGCACAATTGTCTCGCTGGACAATCCATCAATGACTTTCATGATTACTATGTTATATACAACGCACGTGGTTGTGTATGTGCAGATTTTATTAAAATTACCTGTCGTGTTTGCTGAAATTCGGCCACCGAAACCGAAAACAATAAAATCAAAATCGTGCACGTTTTCGGTTCGGCGTTCGGTTTCGGTTTCGGCGCATATGTGAAAGCGCTCATAGGGTTTAAGGCATTTTATTTTTTCGGTTCGGTTTCGGTTCGGTTTCGGTGTATATGTGAAATGGCCTTAAGTTAAAAAAAAGGCCATAACTCAGTAAAACGTTTGCAAATGACCTCTAAATTCAAACTTGACCTGTATTTTATTATGTTTTACCATTCTTAAAATTTGAATGGAATTGTTTCATCCCTTCAAAAGTTATTTATCGGAAACATAGGAGACCCTGATCAGACAGCTCTCGCAAGAGCTATCTGATCTGGGCCTGCTCCGTTTCCAAAGTGTTAAAAGGTGTCTCTAAGAGGTAGTTTTTGATTTCTGAGGTGTGTGCGTGCGTGCTCGCGCCTTGGATACAAGTGCCGCCTTCTGATAACCTGAGTAAACAGTTTGGACCCAGATCTGGTCGACCTTTTTCTGTATCCAAACGGTTTGACTATCTGATGGTATTCCTGAAATATTTTTTTAAAAAAGATGTTTTTGAAACGTAAAACTAGCAGACGACAAAAAGCTTAGAAAACATCCCAGCATGCAGCGAGTTAAATCCACAGGCCTGGGATTTGATTGGAAGTTTGAACTATAGTGTTTCCAGAACTTAAGTGACCCCCGTTGTTTGCTAATTATTCTTTAATGGTGATTTTAATTGAAAAATAAATTAGAGAAATGAATTTAGATATAGACCGCGTAATTGAATTATTTTTTTCCACATAAATGTGAGTTTTTGTAAAGGCTGGCATTAGATGGAAGTTTGGTGTGTTTTTGCCGCTCATCTTTGAATTAGTCCCCAAGTGAGCCTTACGATATAAATAAGACATGGTTTATACGGGTCAGTGGAGGTGATACGTCAGTCCTACAGATAAGAGTGCGCAGCATAAAATTATTTTGCCTATTTCTCAACCAAAAAATATTTGCAAAAAATATTTGGTGTGTACTCAAAACAGCGGTCTCGACGATACGGTTCTTTTGAGCACCCAAAACACGTGTTTAAACTGATGAAGACAGTCGTAGCTTCACGCTTAAATTGCTTAACTGGACCAATATTCGCGCATTAGGTCATGATTCACTGCTTATACTGATTTATAAACTTCAATGTGATGCATTGAAATGGCCTGTGTGAAAAAGCGATTCAAGAAATAGTATTGTCTAAACCTTAAATGCTAGGTTGTTGTTGTCCACTGCTGAATTTTGTTTCGAGATAACTATTTTCTAAAAATATGTCTTTCAGGAAAACAAGTTGGTTTTCAAACAGTATGGATCCAGATAATGTCCAACTTGGCTTCGGCTGTTGACAAAGTTTATCAGCGAAATATCTTAAGCAGGCAAATATTTGATGCTCTTGAATTTTAATGTATATCCCCGATTCGCTATTTCTCGTCAACTCTCTAATTTGCTTGAATTGTCGTCATAAACTCTTTACTTACTAGTGTCGTCTGCTGATAACTTTTGCAAACAGTTTAGACCCAGATCAGACCCGACGGGCATGATCTGGATCCAAACTGCTTGAACCTCTACTGATATTACCGATTTTTTTAGAAAAAACAACAACAACAAAAAAACTGATTTTGAAAAAAAATATCAGCAGACGACAAAACCAAGGCAAATTACCTCGTAGGCAAAAAGAGTCGATGAATTGAATTGGAGGGTGCTACATGTACATGCAGGGTTCATGCTTAAGCCTTATATTTGCCTGCTTTCAATACAGCACGATCTAGGATCCATATAGACTTTTACAATTGCGTGTGTGCGTGCGTGTGTGTGTCGAAGTGATGACGAGTGAGGTTTGTGGAATAGATTTTCGTTGAATCAGTGGACATAGATATTCCTGTAGGCTAGTATATATCATCATAGCAATGCAAATATACCACGTGTATCTATAGGGGTACACATGGGTATATTCATAGGGAAAAACAACTAAGTTATTCTTTTGTACAGGGGATTTGGGCTTCATTTGCAAATTAGGGCGTCTCCCAAAAATAAGTTTTAGTTACGCGGTGTGCATTTAAATCCACATGCTAAGTGCCGTTCTTCTAGGTCCAATTTAAAGCTGTTTAAAAAGAGAAAAACGGGGGTCACTTACACTCTGGAAACACATTAGTCTGAATTTGTTAATGGGAGCATGCCACCTGCTAAGTTGTCATTGCATTGGTCCGTTAAAGTCTTTCGACGTATTTAGTTGGACCAGGGGACCAAATTTTTTTTCGAGTCTTTATCTTCCTCCATACTTTGTGTATATTACAGTCAACCCTCTTTATAACGTCAGTGTTTGTTCCCTGTCGTTTGTGACGTTAAAGTGAATCTGCTGTTATAAAGAATCAGTGGTATTGGATCGACAAATGAGCATCAGTGGTCTCGGGTTGCCACATGAGTAGCCATGTACCTTTATATAGTACAATACCAAAATGCATATTCTACGTACTTAGTGTAATGGGTTTTCTTGTAATATGAATAGACATTCAGAATGATTAAATTGCATATACCACACCTTTTCCAAATGTTCGAGGCATGCTAGGTCGGTAAGGCCTGGCTTTTTTGTAGTTGAGCTTATTGCAAGGTGCATGACAGTGTCATCTGCAAAAAAAGTATAACTATAGATTTGACATGTTTGGGCAGGTCATTTATGTATGCAAGAAAGATAATTGGACCGAGAAGTGAGCCCTGTGGGACACCAGAGGAGACTCAGATTACTTTGTATCACAACAGTCTGTTTATGATTATCCAAAAAGCCTTTAATTCATTAAATAGTGTCTCCTCTGATGTCAAAGTGAGGAAATTTCAGGAGAAGTTTTTCACGGAACACTTTATCAAAAGTTTTGCTAAAGTCCAAAAGAATATTAAAAAGTAAGCGAGTATGATCCGGAAATACAGCAATCACACACGTCACCGTGAGGAAGAGCCACAGAACATTTATAGTTACAATACATCTAAAAGACAACAATAGCTTCCTCTTCAAGATGATTGCAAAACTGGAATGGACTCAAAGTAAAGCATAACAAAACGAATACAAACACAGAACTCCCGCAAATAATGGGAAGTGCATTAAACAATAGATCAACAACAACATAGCCAAAACGAATACAAACACAGAACTCCCGCAAATAATGGGAAGTACATTAAACAATAGATCAACAACAACAATAGGGACGGTCTTCCTGGGTTGAACCAGTACTAAGCTAGGATAAATGTGTCTTGCTCAAGGACCACAACGAGCCTCACCTGCGTCACTGCGTTGTGGTCCTTGAGCAAGACACATTTATCCTAGCTTAGTACTGGTTCAACCCAGGAAAACCGTCCCTGTATAATTGAAAGATTGTTGATGGGACGTAAAGAATCAAATCAATCAAACAAAACAACATAGCCACCGCCTTAGAATTGGCATCAGCCTAAGCCACTGGGGGGGGGGGGGGGGGCTTAAATGCATTTTAGTAGTGCTAAATTTTCGCCCTAGATTATGTTGTTGTTTAGCTTGCTTGGAGGCTTCCTAACATCACAGAGACACAATCAAATCAAAGTAACACATTACGATTATACAAAGAAAACGGCTCATGACTCACATATAGTCAGATTTAAAGAAAAGATCAAGTTAAGTCTGTTTGTCTATCTACATAATTTCAGCTAGTTCATCAATAAACATTTATATAGGCTGCATCTCGCAAGATCTGTTTTCTCGGAATCCATTCTGAAGTTCGTAAAGTATGTTGAAGTTTCTAGGGAGAAGATTTGGCCAGTAAAATTATCTAAAGCACCCGCATTGTCTTCGTCTGTCCTCCATTCTAAGGCGATGGATCTGTTGTGTGTTGCTGATTCATTGATCATTGTTGCTCCCATTGTTTTGTGTAGGTTTTTGTGTGCTTGTTCCTTGTTTTGTTATGCAGTATACTACTTTCTCATGGTATCAAGGGTTCCATGGTACCAAAGCTTATCAAATTTTGTTGGTATATGAATTTTATGCAAAATGCCCAGTCTTGATATTCTCATGCTAGTAAAACTGGGTCTTTCTCTAAAGCATGAGAAATAGTTTGTAAAAAAGCCATAATAATTTCTGGATATATATCTTGGGAAGGGATATACGATTTCCTGCCTTTTGTCCCCACCCCTACGTGTTAAAATACTCTCCAATATTGTGTTTTTACTTTGCCTATTTTTTTTCTTTTGTTTCTGAAGCAATTTACAGGCACTTCTTCTGATGTTACAACCTTGAAGTTTCTGTTTGAATGTTTTATGTTGTTTCATCGCATATTTTATGTACGTCTCAAAATAGAATTTTATCTGAAAAAGCACAAATATTTTTCGTGCATATTCAGCTACCCAACAGTATTATTCGTAATATTCATGTAAGTAAACCCAATAATACCTCTGAAAGTATCCTTGTGAGTCAAAGTGAATTGGCAAAGCTACCTAGCTTATTTGATGTTTGCATAATGTATATGAAGTTTCGTATACCCCTTTAGGGACCGCTCATCATTTAAGTGTCAGAGGGGGGGGGGGGGGGGCTAAAACTACGACCCATCATCCAACTTTTGGATGAACCCCATCCTAACAAAATGTAAATACAATGACCCCCCTGGAAACCACAAGAAATATAACCTGACCCCCCTCCCCCGTTTTACACTTTCTAAAAGTAGCGTTAGTCTGGCTGTTCCAAGTACAAAATCATTACAATAAGTGGTTAGAAAAACATTAAATAAGAAATTTTATCAGATAGAAGCTGTGATAATAATACTAGGAAAACAAAGATACTTCCTCGGTCAAAATTTCAAATTGAGGTGTTTTAGCGGCCTGCTCGCAGAAAAATTATAATACATAATTTATAAAATTCAGGCGAGCAAAGCGAACGAGGAAAAAAATCTGTATTTTTATCTCGTCAATGATGCTTTAGAGTAAAAAGGAGGGATAGTAGGGCATTTTCAAGAAATAGCAGAGAAAAGTAGGAGCACAACAAAAAGTAGGGAATAGTAGGAAAATTATGGTCCACTTGAAAGCCTGATTAATCAATTATTTCTCTATCAAAATCAGCATGATAAAAGTTGGCACAATAAAACCATCAAAGAATAACTTTTGCACTTGCAAAAATAGAAACTGAGAAATTTAGTTGCCTGCCTAATGAATTTAAAAGATCTAGAATTTAATTTATAAAAACGAAGCGAGCGAGGAAAAAATAATGTTTTATTGGAGCAATTTTTAAACATGACCCCCTCCCCTGCTTGGGAGTCTAAGTTAAAGGTGACCCCCTACTAGTCACATAGAAATTCATATGACCCCTATACTTTTTAGCCGGCCCCCTGACACTTAAATAATGAGCAGTCCCATATTGCCTGAAAATTTATCAAATATGCAGCTCTCAAGATTTTAAGCGGTATTATTACATTTTCAATTGACGTTTATATTTTAAATCATTTTATCTGTGAATAATGTTGCTTTGATTGAAAAAATTGAAATATTAATTATTTTTGTCAAATTGACTTTTTGCTGTTTACCTTGGTACCATGGGAAAGCCTTCTTCTTGCATATAAAATTCACCACTAGTCTCAATAAGATGTGTTTGTAATCATTCACTAAAATGCTGTGAGAAGTGAACTTTAGTTTGAAGAAGATGTACTAAGAAAGTGCACAATAGGAAAAATCAAGATCGAACTGAATACCTTTCAGTATGAATTTTCTTTCCTTCTGTGAATACTGGCTCGCTCAATTCTGAACCTTATGCCAGGGAGTGCGAATTTTGAAAACACACACACACACACACACACACACACACACACACACACACACACACACACACACGCGTATCTACATTGTAACATTGTAATTAACTATCTTGGGGCCATGGAAAACCTGACTACTTAGTGTCGTTTCTAGTTTTGCAATCATCTCGCAGGGAATGCGAGAGCTGGTTTCATTACTTTTATTACCGATGTCATGTGACTGTTATTGTCACGTGTCTCATGCCATGGGTTCGTTTGCAGTGTGTGATTGTGGCATTTCCTGGTCATACCCACTTACCTCTTTTGAAGCAGCAATATGATTCAGAAATTTGCACAGGACACATGTCAGTGAGGTTGGTTTTGTAGTTGGAAGCGTCAGACTTGTTCCCTTTTTGAATATTGTGGAACATTAACTTCAGGCAGTTTTCCAGTATCTAAGGGTCTCTGGAAAATAAGCTGCAGGATGGGAGCTTATTCTTAATGCAATGCTGTGGGACAATGAATTAAAATTTATCAGGCCCTGCAGCCATGTGTTGGTATAAGCCTACTAACAACTTATCAATGCCTTCAACAGCTATGCTTACTTTAGACATTTTTGAATGGAGACTTGGCTGGAATGGGGTATTGACACCAGAGTCATACAAATTGCTTAAGGCGGCTATTTATCCTGTTACTGTTAACTTTTGGACATCTTTAGACTCAAGTGAGCAATGCCAGTCGAGTCCTGCCTAGAGTGCTTGGACAGATAGTAGAACTTTTTTTTGGTTTTGATCTTTGGGGGTTACCCTTCAACTTGGCCACGGTTATCATTGTTGAGGCCTAGAATATCGACTAGGTATTTTTCATAAGTTGTGTCTTAAACCCGATGGACTAAGTGCTTCCATTCTGTAAACTTGTTTTGGTCATAAGGTGTTCCAAACCTAGACCAAAGCTGATATAGTTTGCCTCGTTTCCTCATCGGGTGGCAGATTTCTTGATTAAACCATGAAAATCCATCGAATATTACTTGACTTTTCGCTTACTGTAAAGGCGGCAACTTTAATATTCATATCTGGGTGTGGTTCGGCTATTACATCTGCTAAGGAAGGGAAATCAGGCTTTACTTATAATTTGGTCAAGAGTTAATAAGCTTTTTGGGCCCCGCAAACGTGCGTGCATTTCATGAAAATCTTAACCGTATACACACTTACCTCACATTTAATAACCCTAAATGCGCAAAATCACAAAATGTATGTTTTTTGACGTCCACTAAAATATTTGAAGCCTCATAGACAAACAGTGTAGACTCAGATCAGTGTGGATCTCTAAGCTGGATCCACAATGTTTGCCCCTATGCTAATGTTAAATTGACATCTTCAGATGCAGTAATTTTGCTGGCGGTTTAAGGACTAAATAATGTGCTTTGCGTCTATACTTAGGTAATGGCGCAAGATGATACAGTTACTTTTGAATAAAACCACGCCTTTACCTACGTCTAAGGTTGACCAGTCCTAATTACGCAGTCCTAAGGAGGCGCCTCCTTTACAGTGATCGAAAAGTCAAGTAATACTTGTTTTCCTAGTTGGGATGAATTTGTCTATATCTTGCCAAACTATGGAAGCAAAAATATCCCATATACTTTGTACATTAGTGGTAGCAAGGCCAAACTGTTTGAGTTTGGAATGAATATCCCTTGTGTAATGTTTGGGCTGGCCTTTTTCAGCCCTCTTATATTAAGGGATATTTCGAGGACCCTGCTTTGTTGCTTCAGGCTTAACATTGACTTGAGCCAATACTATTTTAAATACAGACACCGCATAAGAAACATATTTATATACATACACCTCTTTTCTTTCTTTTAGATACAGTACAGCTAGAACAAAGTGACGACAAGTTACACTTTAATATGTATCTTATTGTATATGTACCGTTCTATTGCCCTATATATATGTATGTTTAAAAAGAAAGAAAGAAAGAAAAAAAGAAGAAACGAATAATAAAAAATGAATGGAAATACAATACTAAAAATAAAAAGAGAGGGGAAAAAGAGAAAAAAGGAGTGGGTGAAAAGGGGAGGAGGAGCCCACAAAAACATGGGCCAATACTATATAATGGTCAAAGAGACCTGGAGTAATCAATACATTGTCAACGAGGGAGGGTAGGATTTATTGTAAAACTATTCTAAAATATTTTGCCCATTGTTAGCGAAGTAACCATTTGCTCAAGCAGATAGTCACTCAGTGCCTCCAGGCACCCCATGACCTGAAACTTATTTGGATTATCCTGCATTTAATAAAAACACAACCAATCAATAAGAATTTTACTTTCATCTTCCAGAACTTTGATAATTTAATAAAAGTCAGGAAAATGAAATGACAACGTATTGTCAACAGCATAGTTATAAAGATCAAAGTTGATTTTATAAAATAAAAATTGTCATTAATAAAAACTTTTAAAATTGAACCTTTGGGATACATTGTTAATTACAGACCAGCTGTGAACATCATTTCCTATTTTGATTTGTTGTTTGAGAGGTAGGATTCCAACAATATTGTAGCATTTTCATTGAGTCCCTACGATGACAATTTGCTTAAAAATGTTATGAGGCAAACAATCAAAAGCTTTGGATAGATCCATTAAAATAGCGATAACAACATACGCGTTGTAATTCAAAGCACATTTCCAATCCTCCAAAACTCTTACAAGAGTTGTTTGGCAGCCATGGCTCATATGGAAAGCACGCAAAAATCATCAAATATTTTATCAAAATACTCAGAGAACTGAGTAGAAAGTACTCTTTCAAAAATCTTAAATTCAATTGGAAGTGGGCTGACTGGCCTATATTTCGATTAAATCCTTTTTGTGATTTATGTTTCATTTTTGTCTTAGTTATTCTGTCTTATCTGTTCCTTGCAGCCTTGGGATCATCTGCTGGGTAATGTCTGACCTCTATGCACTCTTGTGAGTTGTGTTTTGTTACTTTCCTATATGTTTTACTTGGTTTATGTGTGGTACTTGATTGTATCGATTCCTGATCTTTGCATTCCTCTCTACTTTGTCACAGCAACATCTTTTTTTTTAAAAAACAAAAGTGAATCTAGGGCTTTTTTGATACCATTTAGGAAAATGCGGGTTTTTATTGAACTATTGACGAGGTCTGCAATGGGTTCAGCTATGGTGTTTTTGTACGTTTTAATAGTTTAACAGAGAATTTGTCAGCACCTGTAGTTTTTTGGATTAAATTATCATTTTTATACAGTTTCCTGATTTGTTATATAGAGGATCTAACATGAGTGCTCATGTTTTATTGAATTTATTAAACAAGTTGGGGAAAAGAGATAAAATGCGAGGCTTGCCGAGCATTTTATCTCTTTTTCGCAACGAGTTTAATAAATTCAATAATACAAGAGCACGAATGTTAGATTCTATTTATCATATGACATTTAGATAACATTGAAATCTCATTTCTGCCGTAAAACGTCATAATTTTGTTTAAGTACGCAACGTTGTTATGGACGTCATAACGTTTCCCGAAAATCGATAAACCACTAGTGGTTTACAGATTTTATTGCATGGCGTTATTTCACTCCCAGACGCGACGTCATATGATAATTTAAATTAAAATGAATCGTTTTCAAACTGCTTGGCATTTATCATTTTAAGACTTGGGTGATCTGAAGGGTTAAAATATAGTCATATTCAAATTAGCTTCCACATTTACAAAATAGTAATTAAAAATAATTACTGCCTGTGTGCTGATCAGCCCCTTATGTTGCATGAGAGAGTGAGTGAGTTTGTGTTTAACGTACTGTCAACATATGAGGTAATATGGAGACGGTGCCAGGGTTTAGAGTCTCATCTAACAGACTGGATGAGTCGGGAATCGAACTCGGAACCCCTGGGTACAAGACGAGTGGTTTATCCACTACACAACGACAGCTCCTCATATTTTGCGTATTTGTATTGTTGTCTATAATGTCTAGACAGTAGAATTTATTTTGCTTCTATAAATTTTAAGACTCGCAAGTCTGTGTAAATTTCTAGACTTGGTTGTGTTAACCTAATGGGGATTCCCTAGCACTGAAGCAGATTTCTCGAGATGCGGCTTATATTAACCACACTACAGCCTGTTTTCCCAACACACTACTCCGACAAACTGGCCATGGAACAGTCCAACTGATTATTCAGACGACGTTGTTCACAGGGTGCTTTTATATATTGCTGATGCGTGCATATGCCCATCCCCACAAAGTGGGCAACGAAGGGTCTGGATCGGCGCAGGCCTTGACCGTTTATTGCAATGAATACGGTAAAATAATGTATCTTGTTCGTCTTTGGAAGTAGTGATTAAACTAACAAATAGAAAAAAATATAACGTTATGCTGTTATGCCATAGTTTCCACAGGAGATCAACATTGTGGACTTAACATCTTTGTCTCAATTTAATTGTTTGTGTTACAAGGCAGAATTTTGTTTGCATGATGAATGAACAAAAGGGCAGATTTTGGATGGATACTAATTGTACTTAGAATATTTTTATGTAACTCGCTGACAATACAAAGTATTCCATTCGTTAGTCTAAACAGGCTAGTTGCACTTTTCTTTTTACCTTAAAAGTTTGTCTTCCCTCAGAATATGTTATTCTTTAGGCTATAGAGTAAAACCTGCGTAAAATGGCCGCTCTCAAAAAGACAGAAAATTGATTTTCAAGGCCGATTATCGCTAAACAGAGGTCAAAAGTATTGCAGAATACTCCAAGAGAGCATTCTGCAATACTTTTGACCTTCATTAAGCTACCATTTGTCATTAAGATCTTTGCTTTGTCTATTTTTGAGTGGCCGTTTTACTCAGAGTTTACTGTATATTGAAAGTCGATTCCCACGTGTGTTGTATACGTGCATCATCATAATGTACAGTGCCAAGAATAGAACCTCCAAATTGCGCTGGTCAGTGTTCTGCCTCAGAATTTTTCTGCTGGTAGCAATTTTAAGGTGTCGAGGCTCAATTAGTCTGCCCCATATTGAATTGGTTTATCATATGATGTCGCGTCTGGGAGTGAAATAACGCCGCGCAATAAAATCGATAAACCACTAGTGGTTTATAGATTTACGGGAAACGTTATGACGCCCATAACAACGTTGCGTACATATAGCAACATTATAACGTTTTAGGGCAGAAATGAGACTTCAAAGTAGTCTTAATGTCATGTGAAATATAGAATCTAACATTCTCGCTCTTGTATTATTGAATGTATTAAACTCGTTGCGAAAAAGTGATAAAATGCTCAGCAAGCCTCGCATTTTATCTCTTTCCCCCATCTCGTTTAATAGAATTAATTAATAATGAGCACTCATGTAAGATCCTCTATCTATTCATTGTTTGTTGTTACTCCTATTGTGTGTATCTTTTGTTGGGTCCTTCTTTTGTGGTGGGGTTCTAACTGCACTTTCTAGTTCAGCAATCGTCTTGCTGAGAGTGTGTGTGTGTGTGTGTGTGTGTGTGTGTGTGTGTGTGTGTGTCAGACAGACAGATAGAGAGTGGGAGAGTGAGAGCGGGTAGCTTAACTTTGCAAATGAATTCTGTTGTTGATGTCTGTGTTAGTTGTTTCTTCCGCATGGTGCCGTGTGTTGGTCGACGTGTGTGTTTGAGACGTTTCATGGCCTTACTCACTCTTTCGATGATGTGCATCTTTTTAAATGTCATTGTCTTCTTTTTATGTCTACGAGCGTCAAGACATGACGGTCACCTCAAGAAAAGTGCAATGACAGCATACCTTGATAACGTCCACCGGCATTACTCTTTCTTTGATGTACAGTCAAAGACGAATCAATCTCATATCTGACCAACTGACCATGTGATATTTTACTCCATTTACTGTGACAAAATAGTCCACACGAAAGTGCATTTTTTTTCGTCAGCATGACAAACACACGTCCCTGCTTACTGATGGATAAGTGTAAAGTTAAACGGAGTGTACATTTGCCAAATAAAGGGCACAGAAACGGCTAGCACCAAAAATATCATGGGCAGTTTACACCCATTCTATGTTAATATTCATTGAATTTAATGGTAGCCTCCCTTTGATTATTTCACTACGATTTCACCAGCAAGAAGTCCTTTATTTGATGGAAGGACGACGGATGATCAACGGGCGGACGGACGGACGCCAGTCTGAGAGTGATTGTTGTACTATAAATTCACCCATGAACCTGAGCTGAAATTCAGCTCAGGTGAGTTAAAACATGGTGCTGTTTAGACAGATACGTATATTGGGGGAACTCTTTAAAAATCTCAGGCTGGGCTTGAAATTAAATAAGCATACATTATCGAGGCTTGTATAGGGGGTTACCAGTATCCTATATCTCTGGAAGTAAACAGGAAAGTATCCCATATCCTTTTAAGTAAATTGGAAAATATCCCATTAATTAAATATCCTAAACATCCCATACCCCTGGAAGTAAACAAAAACATCCCTGAAATTAACAACATAAAATAGACAGGAACATTTTGTCAAGTACTACATACTTCATGTTATGGTTTGTGTTCTATTACTTTGCGCAAACTAATTGCTATTGAGTGTTCTATTTCATCGACTTAGTTTTGCCATATACACCTTCAAGTTAACAAAACAGCCGCTAAACATTGATCCTTTTAGGTCATCTTTTTTGCCTCAAAATGTCTTCCTCCAGATGCAGTATATCACCCCTATAGTTCTCCGAAGGCTCAAGCGAGGCTCTAGAATGGTAATGGTCTGGCCTCTTTCATATGTATTGTTATCGTCGTCTTCGTCATCCGTTTAAATTTTTTTACAACATAGTGTTAGGGTTTTACTAAGGTATTGTACGTTTTATCTGTAAAACTGTACTGTTTCTTTCCCTGCTTATCTAGTTCCCAATGAGATCCCCTTGTATGTTTTTATATCTCTAGGAATTCCTGTGCATAATAAATTTACACCTTTTGCATGCTTCCTTGTGAAGTGCCAAGAGCATGAGTGTAATATGGATAGGCCTGCTCCCCCACCCTGTTGTCTGTGGGTGATGCGGTTATCCTGTCATCACTGCCGTTGGGTTGGACCCGGGTTGTCCTGGTGGGCCATTATCTGCTGCTGACCCTGGTGGGCCGTTGGCCCCCTTCCTGTCCTGTTTGGCCCGGTGCCTGGTGATCCAGACAGGCCTTGTGTCCTGTGTCCTCTGTGTCTCCCTGTCCACTGGGTAGCCCTGTTAAGGGGCTGATTAGTCTGCTGTGGATGTGAAGTTTCCTTATTATCTATAACACTGTCTGAATTCATCCTGATCTGGAGTCCTTAGGTATTGTTCAAGTTAACTTAAGGAATCCATGCATCCTTCACCTTAAAGCTTTTGTGCTTTATATAGCACCCTTTTTGCTTTGCTTTTTTAGGAGAATTATATTTTTAGAGTATGATCCAGGCCCGTGGTCCAATTGACATTACCTAATAAGGGGTTCACTCACTGTAGCAGAGTTGTTCTGGGAGTATAAAAGTGCGCCCACTGCAAGTTTTGGGGGATTTTATAGTTAAACTTCTGATCTGTTTCCACGTTGGGTTTTCCTGGGAATTCGGGACTTAGCTATGATTTAGTCAAGTAGAAGAAATGATTTTGTTTGGGCCGATTATGGGGATATTTTCTAAGAAGATAATTATGGACATATTCCATGTTCGTGTGTCTGTGTTCTACGACTAATTACAGGACTAGATTTATATTTAACCTAATAAATCAGTAATATTATGTTGGACTTCGTAGTACTTTTGCTCGGTCACATGTGAATCCTCTCATGTGGAATAGACTGTTCTAAGAAGCAAGAGACGATTCGAATGAGTAGTTGATATAGTTAAATAAAGGAGAAAGCATCGTTTTCGAAATTTAACAATATATTATATATGATTTATGATTTTATACCCAACTCCTGCCTTTAAGGTTTGAATTAACCCTGTCCTAGCCTATGTTTTCTTTGTAAAGTGATTCTCTCTTGAACTGGAGCACCAATAAGCCATTAGAAGATTTACGAAATGGTTACGGTTAGGCGCCATTGATGACAGCTGAATTTTTTCAGAATAAAATCTCTCAAATCTGACACACAACTAATAAATTTCATAAGCGTAGGATGCCTAAGAAATATCAAAGATATAAGCGAAAATTAACAATTAAAATCTTTAAATGTCACCAAATAGGCTTCAAAACATAGCATAGAAAACAAAAGTATCGCGACATGACCCAACATTATGCACTTGTAATGTTTGAAAAATTAGGTTGAAGTTAATAAAGAAACGCAACGACGCAGCATGGTCGCTAAACATGTTTCCTAAACATTTAGTATTTTCCTCCAGTTATATGTAAGTCACCAGGGCCCAGAACAATGCCTCCTTTAAGTTAATGAAGACTTAGTATGTATTGATATTTCCACATATTACATTAAATGCTTAATAAGTTGCCATGATCGATGCAGTGCTTGTGGTCAAAGATATCATTGTGATCTACAGAAAAAAATTAAACTATTTTGATTTTAATCAGTTTGAAACGTTAGTTTTCGCATCCTGAAAAATAAATACTCTTAACTTTAAGGAGGCATTGTAATTCTGGACCCTGGATCGTATTAAACATCTATTCTTGAGGCGCCAAGTGTTGAAAATACTCTAACGTTTAGTCACTATAACGTCAGAATGAAAAGCGTGATCCAAACCAATTTACGGCAAATCAGTAAACTCATAGTGCAGAAACATAGGATATGATTTGTCATCCTCTTGCATCCTCCTGAGGATGGCAATTATAATTGACTTAGTTTGCAACCCTTATGGTAGCACCAGCTAAGTGGTGTAGCATATGATAGCCATTTCAGTGAATCCACAACACTAAAATGACACACCCAGCTCATCGTCATCTCCGCTCGCGGAGATGGCGATGAGGTGGGTGTGTCATTTAATAGCTCATCACTTTCGTTTTAATCAGCTACTGAAATTTCGGTTTCAAATGGCTACTGTACTTTCCGACAGTAGACAACAACCCACTTTTGTTAAGTGCTGAAAAATGGCAAGTTTTTTTTTAAAAAAAAATAATCAGCTTATACTTGTTAAGAAATGGGCCTCGTCGTGAGAAAACCTGTCTTCGGGGTTTCCGACTAAGTGAGTTTCAAACCAGTCTCCTCAGCTACAGAGACTTGCAAGTGAATTGAAATTTCGCCTGTCGCAAGTTTACATGTGGTACTTTCCAAAAAACGAATAACAAAGGCGCTGATCAGACTGCGCGGATGCGCAGGCTGGTCTGCGTCTGTGTTGTTCGCAAACCCTAAAGGACGAGGCCCAAATTATCCTCGGAAAAATAATGGATGTTAAATTGTTGCGCTTTATTGCATTTAAGTATACTGTAAATTCGGAAATTTTCGCGAGTTTTTTTTTGCGAAGTTTCGTGAGAATAAAATCCTCGCGAAATGGCGAGATCACTCTGCCGTTTACTAATATAGGTACGTAAATCATGCCCTTGTCGTAATTTTTTATCGTCGCAATTTGTCTTAAATCCATATTCGCGAAAATAAAACTCTCGCGAAATTTTCAGGATACAGTATATCCACACCATCACTGTCCTTTTAAAGACTCATTTGAGTCAAAGTTCGTGTGACCTTTACCATGCAGCTTTTGACGATAAAAACAGGAAGCGACAGATTTATTTAGTCTTTATTAGCTTAGATTTGTTATATCTAATTTACCAAACAATAACCGTGGATCCGCCTTACACAATTGAATTTACAGAGTTCACTCGCAGAAAAAGTGTATTTAAGATAAAATTTGGCGCTCGCAGTGATTTGTTGCTTTATATACATCAATAAGTATCACTGTTTGAAGGTCAGTCGTTAAAGCGGATCACCAAGAGCGCGAAGCGCGAGTGATTTATCCACTTGCGACTGACCGACAGTACTTCTGGGAGTATTCATCGATAAACCACCAGTTGGTTACATATTTTGCTAACGTTACGGAGTGACGTCCATAGAAACGTTGCGTAAATGATAACAAAATCTTAACTTTTTTTCACACCAAAATAGCGAGTTCAAAGTAACAAACATGTCATATGATAATTAGAATCTAACATTCGTGTTCATGTATTATTGAATTTATTAAATTGGTTGCGAAAAGCAATAAAATGCTCGGCATGCCTCGCATTTTATAGCTTTCCCTCAACCCATTAAACAAATTCAAAACAAAACAAAACAACATGATTGAATAACAACAGGGTATATACTTGCACGAGATGATCACGTGGGTCGTCTGAAACCTGGACATGTATTGTATATAAAGCATTGTAATGGAGACTTATGATCCATGGATTTCAGGACATAAATAAGAAAATATCTGATGCTTTTATAGTGATATATGACTTCTAGTTCCATGTATCTACATTTAGGCCTCCATATGTCGAGATTTGATTTGATTAATGTAGGTTTTCCTCTCATAAAATAAGTCAGACGTGTTTTCAATAACGATAAATGACAAGAAACACTTAATGTTGCACCCTAACCGTGCTGTTGTTGACTTTCAAGGGAAAACATTTTGAAGTGATATTTGGAAAATTTGTTGGGTTAAGGTTTCAGGTCCTAGTCAGAAGCTGTGTTCACGTCCAAGCCACACTTTTTCCTGGGGCGGTCTTGATTTAGCTGTTCTCTTTACTCCTTCCACTCCGAACAGGCAGAACAGAAATCAAAAGCGCAGGATACGCCGGAGTACCCCATCTTCCGAGGTGGTACAGGCAAAGTAAACGTAGGGCTTCACTTACTTTGCAAGAGACCCGAAGTATTCGGGCTTCACTTACTTTGCAAGAGACCCGAAGTATTCATGATTCCATGAACATTCCAAATATTGAATTCATTTCTTAAATAACTGTTTATTTTAGAAAATACAGGATACCTTCCTAATTTTTTGAAAAATAATTCTTAGCAATCTACATCTAGAGTAAAATATATACAGTCTGTAACTCCATACGTCAGAACGATAAAATAATGTTATATGCACTTTTTGAAAGGTCAAGTTTTGATCGCATGTTTCGCATTGTATAGAATCCTAACCCATATGAAAAGAAATGAATAACACACTATGTAAGGTAGTAGTTGATTCTAATCTTCAAGTTCGCGTTGTGTTTTAAAAGTCTCTTTAGAATTTCTAAGTCTTGTAAAATTTCACCAACAACTTTCACAATTTTATAATTTTATTAAATCTTCTTAAGTCCAACTAAATGCTTCAAGAAACTATCTATTACCCAAAGTTCCGAAATCTGAAGCTCTGCCACTGGGTTTCATCTTATATACCATGAAGTCACATGATAGAAGCTGACCACAGCGCCAACTAATGACATCATCACTAACCAATCATATTTCAAGTTTACTATATAGCGCCCTCTACATAGGTAAGCTTCCATTTATATCAACCAATCAGAAGATACAAAAGTGACTCATAGTCACACCAGTTGCGCAATTCCCCAAAGGTCATATGATTAAATGTATTGCGCAATCCTGCCAATCAATGTCAGAATTATCACAATCTATTTATTGGGCTTATGTAATTTTACTAAACTAAGTAACATCTGTCATCATGACCTTTTGAAAGTGTTAAAACATCCCATATGACATTTGAAAAACAATAACAAACTGGTGTCAGAATTCCCTATAAAAACATAAACATGTCAATCACAGATGTCAACACCGCACCTGGCTGAACACCTGCGTCCTACCCAAACCAAGCATTCACAAATATTGTAAATACCCACAGGCAATTCACAATTATTATGAACCCTCACAGACGAAACCAGTGACTACTTTATACACGCCCAAACCTTAAGAGTTTGACTTAATTTTTCAATTAAGTGAAACTCTCCAAGCTCATCTCTCATACACCATATATACAAATAACATCCACACACACTCTCACACTCACTCACATACATACCACAATATGAATAAAATACTAGCATGCACAAATCATCCTATAACTACTAAACATAATCAATACATATGCATCATCAAAGTACTATTTACAACAAACATCTGCATATGACAGCGCACTCCAGAGAACCTTGTGTCCACTCAATGGTTGGCCACCCCATCGAGTGTGCAACTGTCCCAAACTCTCAAGAGCACACAGACGCCACAAGCAAATTTACAATCCAATAAATCTCAAGTGAATTCACAACACAATGTCAAATCTTAACTAGAACACATTCGACGGCGCGCCATCGCAAATCCCCACGCTCTCGAAGATATCTAATGGTATTCGATCCTTTGACCCCATCGCAAGGTCACCAGTTTGATCCTAGGGTAAAAATTTTCAGTGTATCCTGGTCTACTGCTCATCCCCTTTAATTTGATATGCCACATGGAAATGTTCATAAAATTAAATTTTTGACCCCCCAGCACCCCCAAGTCCCAAACCCTGGGGCATGCATGACCGAGGGGACAGAATGAAAATCCCGTCTAATATGTTTTATATCTTTTATTTGTGAGAAGACACACAAAGTTTAGATTAAAAATCTTTGAAATCGACTTTTAATTGAGATTTAATGATATTTGACCTTTTTGCCCCTCCCCAAGGCCCCAGGAGGCGGGGACCGAAAAAATTGTGCCGTTGCATGTGCCATTCATGTAAGTAACTCACACACCAAATCTGGTTGAATTTGGGAAACAAAGTTTTTGGACCCCCCAACCCCCCACGGTACCCCCAAGTCCCACCCCTGGGGCATGACCCAGGCAACGGAATGAAAATCCCGTCTGATATGTTTTATATCCTTCAATTGTGAGAAGACACACAAAGTTTGGTTTAAAAATCTTTGAAATTGACTTTGTGATTGAGATTTAATGATATTTGACCTTTTGGCCCCTCCCTAGGGCCCGAGGGGGTTGGGACCCAAAAATTTGTGTCGTTGCATGTGCCATTGATGTAAGTTACTCACACACCAAATCTGGTTGAATTTCGGAAAATTTTTTTTTTGGACCACTCAAGCCCCCACGGTACCCTCAAGTCCGACCCCTGGGGCATGACCCAGGCAACGGAATGAAAATCCCGTCTGATATGTTTTATATTTTTCATTTGTGAGAAGACACACAAAGTTTGGTTTAAAAATCTTTGAAATTGACTTTATAATTGAATTTTAATGATATTTAATTATATTTGACCTTTTGGCCCCTCCCCAGGGCCCCAGGGGGCGGGGCCAAAAAAAAATGTGCCGTTGCACACCCTATTCATGTGAGCAACCCACACACCAAATTTGGTTGAATTTCGTCCAATGGTTTAGGAGGAGATAGCGTGACGGACGGACGGACAGACGGACGGACGGACGGACGGACGGAGGCGATTGCAATATCCCCATCGCTTTTTTAAAAAAGCGTGGGGATAACTAATTATATATACACATTACGAATCTCATGCACAATAGGGTCAATTGTCACTCCACTGCATCTTCCCGTCAAGTTAACATATACATGCCTCTCTACAGATTGCAGAGATAGACATATGCATGCCAAGCGTTAACAATGGAGCACATCATGAAACGGCCCAATGTCTACAAAATGGTTGATCAGACCACAAAGCAGACAATTGCTTTGAAGACCCCACTATGCATAAAATCTCATATACAAAACCAAAAACATGCACCACACATATAATAATCCTATTCTCCGTCCATCCAGTAATACAGTCAATATACAAAAAGGTTCATCTTCACTCCTCCGCGGCTAGTCTATCTGTATTGGATCATCCTGCTCCCCAGTTCCATGGTAAAATACAAAGTTATTATCCTCCTGTCGGTTACATTCAGTGTGTTCCTCCATAGGAGTATATTTGAAATGAATATTGTTTTCCGCTTGCAATTTCCAAATTATGGTGTCGTCTAAACTCTGTTCAATTTCGTCCAAAAGTTTAATTGCTTTGCTGATATCCAGTATATAGAATTTTGTCTGCTGTCCAAAACACTTTTTTAGTTGCTGAATGTTGTATAGCTTATCCATAACTGTATAATCTTAATTTTCTTGTTTGGAATAATTGACTGGTAAGTAATGTATAAAATCCAAAATTTATTAGCTGTTGTTTACAAAAGTTCACTATGTATAAATGTCATTAATTGTTTGACATTTAAAGGTCACCATTTCAAAGCTGTCAACAAAATCTTGATTTGACCTGTTATCTGTCATCACTTTGGAAACTGGTTGGATTTTAAAGGTCATTATGTTTCATATAAACTCGATGATACTTGAGGTGAAAAGGTCCCTTACTGTATTCCTTCTTATACATCTCAAAGTCATATACGTCCTTCATATCAGTCTTTACAGTGCATATTTTTGTACACATCATAGTAAGCATATTTATATCTTCACCAGCCACCAAACTTCATATTAAATGACTGGACTTACACACATTATCAATAACTATTTACATATCTTCATGTCATCATATCCTCACCATGGCACTACCATGGACTCATAGTAAAGTTTTGTGTACACTTTAAGTCAAAGTTTCTCTATGTTATTCATGGCCATCTCTCTCTTTCAAACACGACTTATTTCTTCATATTTTCCAGCGAAGCCAATAACACCTTCGCTTCCTTCTGGTCTGGTGCGGAAGTAGGTTGCCTTCCCGATTTGCGCCTAACAATCTCGTCATGCTACGACGACACCAACCCATTCTCAACAACTGACAAGGAACTCGTCACAACATTCTTATTACCACAACAATCAGCTAACCTCTCACCAAAATAGACTTTCACTTTCTCATGAAAGCATTTCTTATACATGAAAATCAGTATCAAAATGAAGACACATGTGCCAAAAATCATCACAACAAATGACCAATTAGAAATTGACCCACCTTGCTCATCTACCTTCCTATAATTATGCACATAATCAATAAAAGTAGGCATGGCAATCTCTCTTAAATTCATTAAGTCATTTGAAATCTCAATTGTAGTCAAATTAGGGAAATTAGATGTAAAATTTTCCCAAAGAGAAAAGTGTGTTATATTTCTCAATTTAAGCAATGAACCCTAAGCATCCCAAATATGACCTCTAACCTTTTTCTCATAATAGGGGGGGTAAACTCAAATAATCATTTGCAGCCCCACAAGTCATATTTAATCTTATCACACCCAGGGGTGGATGCACAACAACTTCACCCTGCATGCCGGACCGATCTTGGCAAACAATGGTAAATTTCATAACATCTGAAGTCGCAACAATCCAAACACCTGAGTGTACATACTCCTTATGGGCAATCTAGAGTTCAAATAAACCATACTTTTACAATCGCGTTGGACATTCTCTTTATTCTTTAAAAACAAAGCAATAACACAAGACTTACTCAAATTAATTTGATAAATTGGACTTTTTGGATTACAAAATGGCATGTACCTGTTGTTACATGCATAATAATCTTTTCCAGACAACAAAGTATATTTCGTCCTGTCTTCATTAATCATCAATGCTTCAGCAGAAATATCATATTTAGCAACTGCATTTAAAGTTTTAGCCTCTGAAGTCAACTTTTGATTTTTAGGTAAGGGTAAATTATGAATTTTATAAATTTCGTAAATTTCCTTGCGATCCAACAAAGGTATTGTAAGAACAATTAATATTTTATGTCCATCTAAATATGCTGTACATGTCAAAGTGTTATAAAAATACCAAGTATTGCTTTCAGGATCTGCTGGAAGTTGCATAGATACAGGTAATTTGTCTTTAACATCCAAAAGTAATGCTCTTAAATTCTTAGGCGAAATTGTACTAGGTGATAAATGACTCAAAGATAGCATATTCAACTCAGTTCGAAGATTCTCTATATAAATGAAAGCATTTGTGTTGACTGTCTTATTTCTTCAAGTATTAGTTTGAATTGAAAATATGTGTTCACGAATTGTTCTAGTCTTACAAAGTGTGTAGTTGTATAAGTTGCCAATTCTTTAATCTTATCGTCAAGGTTCATAACACACTCAACTAAATCCATAATAACTCGACGATTTTCAGCTATCTGAATCCTAGACAGGTTCAATAGTGTCATACTTTGTTCTAGATTATGAATAATACTTTCCTGATTCGTGGCAAGGTCATGCACCGACCTTTGAATCATCTCTAAATCTAAGTCAGAGACTGTTCCAAATAACAGACTCATTGCCTGACCTACAATTGGCAGTATAGAACGCTTAGATCTCTCGTGATCTGATTGTAATGTTTGATAGTCTACAAAATTATCTTAAACTGTCTTATATGTATCGTTCAATAAACCTATTTCATCATTCAAGCTTTTAAAAGTAGAATGATATGTCGTAAAGTTATGCTGTCTATACCACTCTGTCAAAGTCAGCATTATTTCATTTGAAGATTCTAAGTCTTTGCTTATTTTATTTATAAATACTTCAAAAGGTCTTAAATCATGAATGAATGTCACTAACCAACGCGCAATGTTTAAAGATACTTCATTAGTTTTATGAAAAACTACATTTTCATGTACCACTTAACATGAGGTGTAGCCGATTAATGCAAAGATGGTTAAGAATGTGTGACCCATGTTGCAACTGCGGTTACAACCTGAAAATACACACAAAAATAAAATCCATAAATTGGTAGGAAATACCACCTTCTTAAACAATTTGCAAGTAAATTAACTTGACGACTTTAAAATTAAAGCCACATATACAAATTGCTTATTATCCTTGAAGCCTTAACATTTATAGAATGTCAAATATCCCTGTAAACAATTGCGTAGTGTTCTTGTTTACTTATCACTGTTAACTTAATTTTTACTATCATTTTCTAGTGATGCTTTGTCCCCAAGTTCAAGGTTACTTAATGTACATATATCAACCCCATCTACGGACATTGCATCGTCAGCATCAAAATAGGACTCAGTCTCAGAACCAGAATCTACCTCAGGGTCAAAATCAAGTGATTGTTCTACACTACCCTTAGATTCATCTACACTAGAACCCCTATTTGATTCCTCATTTTCCTCCTGTTTCATGGCATCCCTAGCTTTCAGACGTTTTGCTAATTCCATCGATGGAATGTTGTTTTCTTCATCTGAATCATCTCTTTCCTTCTGATATTTCTTGGCGAGCTTTTCATACGGACCCTCTTGGTCTGTATCACTAGATTCTTCATCTGAAGAATCTTCAGGTGGAATGACATACGCTGTTTTGCGTAATGGCCTTCCATCAGTGGACGTTGGAATAACCAATTCATCAATATTGGCAGCTCTTAGCATTTCTGCATGGACTCTACTGGTAGATCCATCTAGCTGGTTCTTGATGACATAGGATGCTGGTCCAGTCTTTTCAATGATGCGATAATAGGGTTTCCATTTACAATCAAGCTTGCCTTTTCTCTGATTATTCCTATAGTAGACAGTATCATTAACTTGGAACTCAATCTTCTTTGTTCCTCTATCAGCGTATTTGGCCTGTGTTTTCTTAGCTTTCTTCAAATGTTTTCTGACTAATGTAAATGATTTATGTTGTTCTTGAAGGGCTATCTGATGGAGTTCTTCCCCTTGATATTTCCGGCGAGGTTTCATTAGATTATCAACCGGCAAAACAACATCTTTGTTGTACAGCAAGAAGAAGGGTGAAAACTTGGAAGAAACACTGATGTTGAACCGAATAGCAGCCAAAGCCTGATTCAAAAATAAATCCCAAGTCTGCTGATTCTCAGACAGTTTCTTTGAAAGAACATCATGAAGTGTTCTATGAAACCTTTCCACCTTTGCATTGCTCTGAGGATGATACACACTAGTTTGAACATGGTGTATATTCAGTGACCTCATTGTTTCTTGTACAACCTTATTTACATTTTCCGACACATTATCAGTTACAATTTGCAAAGGGACATCCAAATCTTGGAAATATTTCCTCAATCAACAGATGTGCAACAGTATCAGCAGTCTTATCAGGAACTGCAAAAGCCTCAGGCCAGCCACTGAACCAATCCACAAAAGCAATGATGTACTTATTGCCAGACATTGTTTTAGGATAGGGTCCTGACAAATCAAGTGAAAGTTTTGCCATTGGATATGGCGGTATGTCTGTTTCCTGCAAAGGCTGTCATATCTTCTGCAAAGATCTAGTCTGACAAACTGTACAGCTAGAAACATACTGATACAACTCTTTAAACAAATTTGGCCAAAAATACATCTGCCTAATACAATCAAAAGTCTTTTGCACACCCATGTGCCCATTATCATCAGGATACTGCTTAACAACAAGAGCCCTTAGATGTTTGGGAACATACAACCTCAAAACAGTATCACCATCAGGGTCCGTCAAATAATACACTACATTATCTACTACAAGATATCTACGTTGTACCTCTTTACTAGGTTCTCCATGCACAAGTATTGTCTTGAGCTCCAGAATCTCATCATCCTTATTTTGTTCACTAATCATGTCAAGTCAGGGCAAGCAATCATCTGGTTTAACCAAAGAATCATCAAAAGGGACATCACAGCTTGCGAATTTCTTTGGTTCAAATTCATTGGAGTTAATGACATCAACTTGGAAAGTATTGTCATTCACATCTAGATCTAACTCCTCTGTCAAGTTTTCTTCTTGACAGTGACCTGGCTCATCCGGTCTTCTTGAGAGCAGGTCAGCACAGGTGTTAGTTGTGCCTGCTATGTACTCAATCGTACAATTGTAACCAGCCATGCTCAATGCCCATAACTGTATCTTCTTGTTCTGCATAGGTGACTCAAGCAGATATTTAAGAGGTTTGTGGTCAGTCTTAATGACAAACTGTGCACCATGTAAATAATGGTCCAATTTCTGTAAGGCAAAATGGATAGCATATGCCTCCTTCTCAACAGTAGACCATTTGCACTGTGTCTTACTCAACTTATGTGAAAGATAGTAAATAGGCTTCTCGTTGGATACATTTGGTATAATGTCCTCTGCCACATCACATGACTGTGTGAGACAAGCACCAATACATGTTCCACTGGCATCTGTGTACAGCGTGTACGGTTTGTTTGTATCTGGGTAAGCCAACAATGGAACAACCGAGAGACTATCCTTCAAATACTGAAAAGCCTCATCATGCTTTGCAGACCATTTGTAATGTGCATGTTTCTTTGTCAAAGCAATGATAGGTTCAGCTATTTCTGAAAAGTTTGGAATGAATCTACGATAGTAGGAACTCATGCCAATGAACGACCTAACCTCTCTAACACAAGTGGAAATAGGGAGAGATCTTATAGCCTCCACCTTCTTAGGATCAGGTTTGATTCCATCTTTGCCAATAATGAAACCAAGATAATTTGATTCAGACTCTAAGAAATTACATTTATTCAACTTTAGTTTCAAGTCATGCTTCCGCAACCTATCAAAGATTGTATCCAAATGCTGTAAATGATCCTCCAAAGTCGGACTAAAAACCAATATATCATCAAGATATGCAATAGCAAAATCACCAAGACCTTGCAAAACCACCGACATCAACTCCTGAAAAACTGCAGGAGCATTTGAAAGACCAAACGGCATGACATTGAACTCGAAAAGACCCCAATGACAAGCAAAGGCTGTCTTTTCCTTGTCTGATTCACTCATCAAGACCTGCCAATACCCACTCTTTAAATCAAGGGAAGTAAAATATTTTGCCTTCCCCAGCAAAGCCAAAATGTCACCAATTACAGGGAGAGGGTAAGAATTTTTCTTTGTCACCTGATTCAACTTCCTAAAATCAACGCAAAATCTTTTTGAACCGTCCTTTTTATCAACAATCACAACTGGAAAACTCCAGGGTGATCTAGATCTTCTAATAACTTTTGCGTCAAGCATCTCATCAATAGTTTCATCAATAATTTTCCTGTTATTTAGAGGTGTCCGATAAGGTCTTAATTTAATCGGATCAGCACTCCCTGTATCAATTTTCATTCTGACAGTGTCTGTATGTCCAAGTTCAGTATCCTTACTAGCAAATAAATCAGAATTTCTTAAAATAAGGGGTTCTATGTTACCTCTATACTTATCAGCTACATGTAAATCCTTCAAATCCATCGTAGAGTCAAACTTCTGACCCTTAATTACAGAGTTAACCTCTGCTAACCCCTGACCTGTCAACTGTTCAACTTTTGCTATAGGCCCATGCCTTCTGATTCTAATAAATTTACCAGTACTATTGGTCACTAATATAGGGATACTTCTATCTTTTCCTAATCTACTAACAGAATCAACTTCTTCTAACCCTGGTTCTCTACAAGCGAAGCCTTTCTCTACTGCAGAAATCTGATAATCGACCCTGACCGGAAGATCTGGATTCGGTCTGACCTTTGCATAACATATAGTTGCAGAATGTGGTTTTAACACTGTGTTATACTTAATCCTAGCTACTGACGAAACATGGATATCCTCCTCAAGGTTAACATATCTCTTATTCTCAATTCTCATACAACCTAAATCATAATATATCCGGACTCCATGCTGACGTAACCAGTCTGTTCCCAAAATCAAATTTCTACTCATGTCTTTTACCACATAGAACATATGTTGCATTTCAATACCCCCAATGGTAAACTTCAAATTTATACAACCATCTATTTTCAAAGCACCACCACTTACACCAGATAAATTTATCCTATTAAATTGCAGTTTAGGTTTTACTAACAGTGAATCATAAACCCTACGATGCATTAAAGAAACCTCAGCTCCTGTATCAACAAGAGACCTAAATTTAGTTTTATCAATTTTAATTACACAAGAATTTGGACTCCCCGCCAAAGTTATTTTATAAGTTGGAATATTTTCTGACATTCTTTTATTTCTACCCCTTGCATCGGCCTCAACATGTAAGGAGCTATCTAGTTTTCCTGCTGTGTCCGTCTGAATTCTTGACCTGTCCTAGGTCTTTCAGTCCGTCCATAACTATCTTGTTTACATAATCGCATTATGTGACCTTCTTGGCCACAGCCCCAGCATATGATATTTGGGTTTTTACGCTTTGTACATTCCTACATGTTTTAGATGAATGACCTGTTTTCTTACATTTGAAACACCTTAAAGGTCTATAATGATCAATTTCCATAGGTTCTTCTTTTCTGTCCGATTTATAAGGAGAATGATAATGTGATGATAAATTTGCTCTGGCCCTTAAATTTTGTTCTTTTGTAGCAGTGGCAATTGCCCCCTGCAAGGTATCTGGATTATCACGCAAAATTTTCATTTTTAATGCATCATTGCCAACCAAGCCGTCCACAAACGTATCGATCAGTTGTCGCTCAACAACATCCCCACCTTGACCTACGAATGCTTCTTCAGCCAAACTCAATATACGTTCAGCATATAATTGAATGTTTTCCCCAGGTTTTTGCCTAATGGATCTAAGCAGACTAAGTGCATATCTGCTATCAGTAACATCAGAAAATTTATTTGCTAATTCTGTTTTTAATTCAGCCCATGTACTCTGTGGGAAAGCTTCCATGTACCTATTGATAAATCCGCTAACAGCCCCCTTACTAGATTGATATGCAATCAATCTCTTCCTAGCTTCAGGCAAACCAGTTAATTTACAATACTTTTCAATCTGTTTAACCCAATCACGAAAATTTTTAGGATTGCCATCAAAACATTGCACAATTTGAGAGACGCCCTGTGCGTTTAATGCAGATGAGACATTGGCCATTTCCCTAGCCAAATATTGAAACACACCTTCAACACCTGTGTCATTCTCAGGTTCCATGATAAAATAATTTTAAATGTGGTTAGCTGACTGTTACTTAAATAAGAATAAAATGACAGTCCTACCGTGTCAAGAAAAATCCACCAATCACTAGTTAACTATATCTTCAATCACAATCTGTTCACAAACTGTTCCTGTTCTTCTCTGTTCTTCCCAATGTGTCCACGAAAACAAAGTTCGAAATCCTGGTCTAGTAGGCACCAAAAACGTCCCAGATGTAAGGTAGTAGTTGATTCTAATCTTCAAGTTCGCGTTGTGTTTTAAAAGTCTCTTTAGATTTCTAAGTCTTGTAAAATTTCACCAACAACTTTCACAATTTTTTAATTTTATTAAATCTTCTTAAGTCCAACTAAATGCTTCAAGAAACTATCTATAACCCAAAGTTCCGAAATCTGAAGCTCTGCCACTGGGTTTCATCTTATATACCATGAAGTCACATGATAGAAGCTGACCACAGCGCCACCTAATGACATCATCACTAACCAATCATATTTCAAGTTTACTATATAGCGCCCTCTACATAGGTAAGCTTCCATTTATATCAACCAATCAGAAGATACAAAAGTGACTCATAGTCACACCAGTTGCGCAATTCCCCAAAGGTCATATGATTAAATGTATTGCGCAATCCTGCCCATCAATGTCAGAATTGTCACAATCTATTTATTGGGCTTATGTAATTTTACTAAACTAAGTATCATCTGTCATCATGACCTTTTGAAAGTGTTAAAACATCCCATCAAAATTGACAGGCTAATAAATATGACATTTGAAAAACAATAACAAACTGGTGTCAGAATTCCCTATAAAAACATAAACATGTCAATCACAGATGTCAACACCGCACCTGGCTGAACACCTGCGTCCTACCCAAACCAAGCATTCACAAATATTGTAAATACCCACAGGCAATTCACAATTATTATGAACCCTCACAGACGAAACCAGTGACTACTTTATAACTATCAATGCGCTATCAATTTCACTTTTTGATGTTTTGGTCGTTGGTCTGAAACACTAACCAAAACATATCCAAAACATTTTTTCTGAAAAAGTGCATTTTACTCTCTGATGGAGAAGTTAATCGATTGTGCGTTGGTATACTTAGATAAAATCTACAATGTAGTGATAGTATTTTGGTCAACTCGTATCTCAATCCTGCACTTTTGACTTGCCAGCAGCCAAACTGTGTGTATTGATAGTATTTTGGTCAACTCATATCTCAATCATGCACTTTTGACTTGCCAGCAGCCAACATTTGTGTATTGATAGTATTTTGGATTTTAAATTTCTGACCTATAAAAAAACAGATTTGAAGCATATGCGAAGTTTTGCGAAAATAAAACCCTCGCGAAAATTTTCGAATTTACAGTTGCTCTTGATGTTCAGGTACACGTACTTCTCGCATTTGTGAGCAGAAAAATCCCGGATAGGCTTGCATGCGCGGCTCCAGAAAGTTTTGTCTGATGGGGTCCAACCCAACTCTGACAACGTTTTTATTGCTTTTTTTTAGTTTATGAGGGGAGAAAGGATCTCAATACCACTAAAAGCTGGCAATCATTGGCCCACCAGCGAAACACAATTCAAATTGCGTTTCGAAGACTGGTCGATAATGGCCTAAAATTGAATGCTGGCATTTTTCAATGGAACCAGACCAATATTGCTAAAGAATCCTTTATATTTGTGATTTTCAAGGGGGAGGGGGTTGTCCAGACCCTGTCCCCACTCTGGATCTGCGCATGGTTTGCACAGATGCACTGTCTCACCAGTCTTCGCTGCTCGCATGCACAACGTAAGGACGTATATGTAAGCTCAGGCAAAAGTTTATGTCTCTATTACCACTATGAAGTTGGACATGTCTGACCCCCCTAAGTTATAGAACTTTTTCATGGAGCCAATAAACAAAACTTATCTTAAAATACATATTTGCAACAAAAGCAAGCAGATATCAGCATGAAACGACATTGTAAATTCCTGTAATCTTTCACACATACTCGTAAATTTGTCGCATATGCATATTTTTAGCAAAAACTCGTTCGGCAGGGGAATATGTTAAGGCCTGCTTACATGCATGAGGTTTTCGTACTTCTTAATTGGAGCAAGGGGCTTAATGTTTCGTCTTAGGCTTCGTCTGCCTCCATAGCTTTTGCATGATGTACTGACGGGCTTTAAAATCGCTACACAAGGATAGCAGCGTTAATGTATGTCATAATAAAGAATGCAAAACAATCAATTTGATTTTATATTAAAGAATGTGCATTTGTGACTAACACATGAAAAACTTGTCCCTTTGAAATTAATTTAAAACATTGAAAATGTAAACTAATTGAGATATGGGTCAACTGTTTCATTTGACAAAAAATTTATATGTGAAAGATCTCCTTCACGAACTTTGTTAGTCATCGAGGAATTGCTTTCATTTTGATTGGTAGATCTGCGATACAGCAAGTTTGCTTTTGTGATGTTTATCTGTGTGTACCCGTTCATTTGATGGCCACTTAAGAAACTTTCAGTTGCTAAAACTGTTCTAAGCAATAACGTCGTCAAGTTTAGTTGTACAATTAAAACTTAAGTGTCGACCAAAGAATCCACTTCACGATGCCATTATCGAAGCAAAGGAAGCCTAATTTCAACTGTATGCCTTTTGAAGGAAGTTAGTGTAGCGTTTTCAAACCCGTCAGTATAGAAGCCGAGGCTTGTAGCAGCCTTGGCTGTTGTCAGAATCACTACGTATCAAAATCCCATATGCTGACATTTTTCTTGATATTTTTGCACTGCACGAGTAACTCACTCGTTACGAATCCAGTGTAGGCAATTTTGAAAGGCTCAAGTGCTAGGATGATATAAATGTAGTGCCATTAAGGAACTCGTCCTCTTGGACGACGAATCTATGGAACGCCATAACTGTCTTATGTTAAGATACGACATTATGTGCTGTTGACAAGTATTATGTACTGTTCATTTTTCATTTCATATTCTTAACTTGGTGTTCTGTTGGCTCCATTTAATCTATTGACATGTTGACTCGACATTCTGCTATGCCAAATCACAATTTACTTGGGTTTATCCATTGTGTTGTAATTTCAATTCATTATTTTGTTGCCTTGGTTTGTCGTGTGGTCTCGTTGCTTTATAATCCTATTGGCTTCATATGTTATATTATTTGGTTAATTTATCACTAGAGTGTTTTCACACGGCATAGTGCTCTGTTTACAAGTATTGCATGACGTTCGTTCGTAAGATATCTTGTTCATTATCATGTCGTTTTGTCCAATATTTACTGTATTGTGTCAGTTCGTCATTACGTTATGTCCATTCATCGTGTTGAGGTCCCATCGTGTTGAGATCTAAAAACCAGTACCGCCCTAAGCAACATCCGGACCGACGGAGAATAACGATTTTCGGTATCGGCTTTTATCGCCAAGCTCCCCAACAGAGGAATTTGTTTTTTTTGAAGGTCTCTGGTCCCCAAAATGATTAATAATTTTGCATGACTTTTGTACAATGAAGTCTACTTTAAATACATTTAATCATATAGTAAAAGAAAAGTATAATTTTATATCAAAGATTAGGTTTTATAGACAGATTTCATCAAAAGTTTAATACTCGAAATCCTCTTGTTTCTCTGATAAGCTACACCCTGTTGGACGCATTATTTCACCCACAGCTTCTAGATGTATTCGATTCAGCTTTTTCGGGCCCACCGGGGTTTACCTGTTGGATTTCTTTTGCTCCGGTATTCAGTTTAATTTACTGTTGAGTCCTTATCCTTGCTTTATCTCCTTGTTATATCTTGATTTATATGTTTTAGGAGATGATGCATTGATAAGTTAGGGGTCTTTCATGCAAACCAAATATCTATGTGTCTTGATCCACATCTGAATTAAGGGTGAGGTTGGCGCCGTTAAACCGGTTTAAGCCCTCCAGTAAAATATTTTACTGACCGTTCCAAGGCGGTACTTCTTTTGTGGATCTTTTATGTTTTTGTTCTGTCTTGTGTTTGCTTTGTTTTGTGCGCGTCTGTTTATATGTGCTTTGTGGTCACCTGCTGGGAAAGGGCTGACCTCTTGGCTCTCGTTTGTGGTGTCTTCTGTGAGTTTGTCACTTTCCCATTGGTATCCTGGGTCAGGTGTGGTACTTGATTGTATCGATTCCTGATCTTTGCACCATTACTTACTTTTAAGCGGGAATTGAACATGATAACTTCTCAATAAGTTCTCTCTGCGAGACTCATAAGGCTGTGCCATCATGAATAAATGTCTACGTTAAAGTAAGAAATAAGTCTGATACAGATATAACCAGCAAAGTTGAAACATACTGCTGAAAATATAAAAACCGCATTTTCTACCATCCAGGCTACAAACATTGTACTCAATTGTCGTGCCATTTATTTATTCATTCTTTACAACTGACATCTATTATGGTGAGCTAAGCATGTACTCTTAAATGGTCCTAAGCTAAATGTAAATATATGAAAACCTAATACTTTTTCAACTTAAACGGCTTCCACAGCAAAAATAATCATATAGCCAGGACACAAGCCATTTGTGTGCCTGCGTGCGCGCGCGCGCGTGTGTGTGTTTTGCTGGATTTGGTTAGCCCCACTCCCTATCTAACGTACATGCCATTTTATTTTAAATATCGAACGCAAAAATGAATTCCAATTTGAGACAACTCCGTGTGTTCGTGCCTCGTGCGCACGGGCTTTCAGCCGCTTTGAATTAAAAAATGTTCGATGTTTATTAGATAATGCAGCCCCGCCCCTTGGGTCCGTGGATAACGGTTGACATAGCGGGAGGCTTAAGTAATGGGATTAAACCTACAACATGTCCCCGCAGTGCCGTGGGTGTGCTGGGGTTTTAATTTCCCATTTAAATAAGGCTTGTCTAAAAGGTCCTCGCATCTAAATGTATGCCAATATTATTATTGATCTCTAGTGACAATGAATGGGACTCTGAACACTTGTATTGACTTCTAGTGGCAATGACAGTGATTCTGGATCATTCTACTGATCTATAGTGGCAATGAAAGGGACTCTGGATACTTTTACTGACCTCTAGCGGCAATAACAGGGTTACTGGCTACTTGTACTGACCTTTAATTGCAATGATAGGAACTCTAGATACTTCATGTATTACTGACCACTAGTGGCAATGATAGGGACTCTAGATATTAGTACTGGTATCAAATGGCAAGAACAGGAACTCTGGATACTTTTATAGCCAACAATTGGCAATGACTGGGGCTCTGGATAATTGTGTTGACCTATAGTGGCAATTACAGGAACTCTGGATACTAGTACTGTTTTCTTGTGGCGATGAGATGGACTTTTGTCTAGTGACAATGGCTGGGACTTAAGATACGAGTACTGGCCTCCAGTGGCGATTACATTGACTCTAGATACTTTAATTGATCTCTAGTGGCAAGGACAGGGCCTCTGGATACTTTGACTGATATTAAGTGGCAATGACGGGGACTTTGGATACTTTTACTGAACTCTAGTTGGAATGTGTAGGACTCTGGATATTAGGACTGACCTCTAGATGCAGAAAATGGACTCTCGATACTTTTACTGATCTCTAGTGGCAATGACTGGGACCCTTGATACTGACCTTTGATTGACACGTCAGTACCCACACTTAAATATTGAGTGCTATCATCCCTCCCCCGGTATATAATAGTTCAGAGATACTCTGCTCGCAAATAATCAATCAATGATCTACAAAAGATATGGTCCGACCATTGAAGCAGGAATGTGTAGTAAACTCAGAATATATTAAGTACACCTCAAAGAATCCCTCTGCCCCCATCCCCCTACCACTCCTACCCCACGCACACCGGTTCGTCGTATTTTAGTCATTTTTGCCCTATTGCATAATTGTTGTTTCAATGCTATATTGCCTCTTCCATCTTTTAGGCCATACATGGAAGGGGGGTCCCTGGTATCACATATCCCGTATCCCTGAAAAGAAATTAAATATCACCAAAATTCACCCAAATTCAGAAAGCTTTGTATCATGGTGACACCATAACCCATATGCATATGAACAGGCTGCACCCCCCCCCCCCCGAATATTTTTTTTTTGAGGGGAGGGGGGTAGAGTAGCCTTTGGCCCCTCCAATAATCTGTCTTAATTGACTCCACACATTGTTGTTAGTTAAAATTTGCCAAAAATGCCAAAATTGTCCTAGCTCACTTCGCTCGCTCGTGCTCAAATGATATATTAGGTTTCTTATAAACGGACGCCCATTCATGATTGCCTTGATTTTACTGATGCATCCACATGTGTATATATGTGGACATATGTATGCATGCATGTATGCGTGTATGTATGTTTTGCAATACACACGCCCCCCCCCCCCCCAAGCATTGAAGTTGACCTCGCTGGACTTGCCACCCCCTCCCCCTCCCCAATATTGAAAAACTTCCTCGGTCTTTGTACCCCTAAAATACAAATTTCACAAAAGTATCCTATATCCCTTTAATTATTTGGTCACTATTCCTATATCCCTAAAAACCCTTCAAGGGCTTCATCTTTTTCCGACGACATATCGGTTCCTGTCGTTGTACTTAGATCGGTAGTCTCTGTATGCTTCGGTCAGGACGGTTAATGCGGAACACCTCTGCTTCCACAGTCGGCCTGATTACAATTCCCCGAGACCTTCAGAAAACATGTCAATTTCGACTGAAATGAAGGTTGCAACTGTTGGGGAGTTTGGTCTGAATACCGCAGGATTTCACAGCTCTAAATTCTGATCAAGGCGGGGACACTAGTTACTGGGGGATCAGCAAATGTAGCAGAGAAAGTTGGGAGTAGCCGTTCACCCCTCTGCACCCCAGCCTTCCCTTTGAACATATATCCCAAATCCAGGAGAATTAAAAGAACTTGTGCTGAAAAGACCCTAGTGTGAAACGACCATGTTGTAGGTCGTTTTTGTAGTGTGACGTATCAATGTTTTAGCCTATTGAACAGTTGACCAGAGTACCGTTTTTTTTCAACTGTACGGGAGTTCTACTGATAGGGCCTAAAGTCTTTTTAAAATTGGTGTGGTTACTACGCATCAAAATACATTTCAAAGCTTACTCATCATTCACAAACGGTAGTGAAAACTTGCACATTGTGCTCCCATCCCTCATTTTTCGTCTTTAAACTGGGTACAATTTCCGCCTATGAGTGAATGTATTGCTGTTTTCCAAAGAGTAAAAATGCTGAAATATTAAGGATAGACGTGATCTTTAATTCAAAAAGTTTGATTCTTCTTTCTGTGCAGAAATGCGTACAAAAATGTTAAAAACGCTTGTCATTGGAAAGTTGAAATTCGTGCCTTTCAGTTTATATTTACATGCTTCCTCCTCCACTCCCTTGACTCAAGATACCCTTTGGACAATGAAATGACGCTACATATGTACACAACATATGTAAAGGGAACCCTGGGTCAAGGGGAAACAGGGCTGTATAGGTTATTGAAGGCATCAGACATCTGATAAACGCAAACCGATTTTCAAAATTGTCGGTTTATTAGAATATATAAAACTGATTACGATAGGCCTTGATCTCATGACAGTTACTAAAATAGCATGAACAGATGATGATCGAAATAAATTCTCGTTCAAAACTAAGCAACGAATTATTATAATGGAAAATTGGAAACTCATTTTGGTTTTAAATATATGGACTAGAATGCAAGGATGGCTGGCTCTATATTCCTGTTTGCTAGTTTAACATTCCTCCCATCAAAATAAAAATGATGTGTTCAGGGCCCACCATATTGGCGACTGTGTCTTGCTTATTTATATATCTCTGTTTGTATAGCTCCGATCATTATTGCATACATAAATCAGGCTATTTTATACAAAAATGTAGTTGTACATGTAGCCTTAATATATCTTAATAATAATATATATTGCTAAAATTACTGCATCACGCCCATATACATACAAAAGCAGGAAATGTTGTTTTGTAACCTAGATACGGTTGTGATGTGAAAACGTTATTAAACTTAGATGATGCATTGATAAGTTAGGGGTCTTTCATGCAAACCAAATATCTATGTGTCTTAATGCACATCTGAATTAAGGGTGAGGTTGGCGCGACGTAAAACCTGGTTAAGCCCCCCAGTAAAATATTTTACTGACTATTCCAAGGCGGTGCTTCTTTTGTGGAGCTTTTTTTTCTGTCTTGCGTTTGCTATGCCTTTGTGCGCGTCTTTTAATATGTGCCTTGTGATCACCTGCTGGGAACGGGCTGACCTATTGGCTCTCGTTTGTGGTGTCTTACTGTGAGTTTGTCACTTTCCCATTGGTATCCTGGGTCAGGTGTGGTACTTGATTGTATTGATTCCTGATTTTTGAACCCTTACTTACTTAGATATATTAATTGCAACAAGAAATGTTATTTTAGGTGACAAATTGATTAATTGAAACCTTTGTTGTAATCAACACACAACAAGCAATTATTGTGTTAAATATGTACACCCTCTATCAAAAAAATGAAAGAGGAATACGAGTTTGGAGCAATAAGACATATTTAAAAATATTTGATATTGATCTTTAACCCGAAGGTTAATCCATATTTCGAGACCTTTGCAAATAGTGTGCCAATATGAACTCCTCAATCATGTAAGACGAATTTGCATTATGAAATGTAGATAAGTTTGAAGTATGTGTGACCTTGACTCCAGTGTCATATTAGCAATGTGAAAGCTTTGTTTTATTACACACACCATAAGCAATCATTTTACTGCACATGAACTCCCTTCATCGAAAATGAAAGAGGAATTCGCGTTACGGAATGTAAAATTTCGACAGATTTTACGTATTTTAAGTCCCTTGACCTTTGATTCTAATGTCATATCAATAATCTGAATAGCCTCTCGTCATCTCCATCCCATAGGCAGATATGAACACCCTCGGTCAAATAATGAACACGGAGTTCGCATTTCGAGCCGTAAGACAGTTTTTGACAGATGTTAAGTATATGTGACCTTGACCTTTGACTACAGGGTCACATTGGCGACCTGAACAGCCTTATGTTATCCACGCTGAATGATTACAATACATGTTTATCCAAATTTGTTTGGCCTTGAATCGTTGGGCCTAAAAGGGACTACAACTATGAGGCAGACATACGGACAAACAGTTAGGTCTTCGGTCAAGTTGGTGGCTATATTTGTGTCTATCTATGTATGTCCGTCTGTCTGTCTATTCATCCCATCCGTCCAAATGCCTTTCTGATGTGTGTGTGTGTTTGCGTGTGTGCCTGCCTGCGTGCGTGCCTGTGTGTGTGTGTGTGTGTGTGTGTGTGTGTGTGTGTGTGTGTGTGTGTGTGTGTGTGTTACAGAAGAAAGGTGTCCCGCGTTTTTAATATTTTCAGCAGTCTTTTTTCAACTTTGCTGAGAAGGATAGGGGATTATATCTGTACCAGACTTAATTTTTGCTATAACGTAGACATTTTACGATGGTGGCCCTGCCTTATGAGTCTCGCAGAGGGGTTGACTAAGCTGATAAAGATCTTCTTGCAATTGAGTCTAACGTTTATTCTTTTTCGTTTATAACTGGCAAAACTTCGTGACCAGAAAAGACTGAAGTCTGGACCCGAACAAGTAAAAAGTACAATAAAATCACACACAGAAGCGCTGGTGAATACTACATTTATTTTCTGGGGGGTGGGGGATGGGGAGAACTTGGACCTCTGATGCCTTCTCCCTTTCTCGTTACTACACTCCGCCAAACCACTTTCAACTTCACGGTAATGGCCCTGAGCTGAGGGACACTTCTGCGGTGATAAAAGCCGGTATCGAAAATCGTTATTCTCCGGAGACGAACATCGGCAGCAATCGGATGGTTCGGTAAGGGCTTTTACCGATAACCGCGCGGTACTGGTTTTTAGATGTCAACAACACGATGATTTGACATAACATAATGACGAACTAACACAATACAATGAACATTTGACAGAACGTCAACATCACATGATGGTCTGTCTACATTACATTATAATCTGTTAACATCACATAATGGTCTGTCAACACCACATAATGATATGTTAACATCACATAATGTTCTGTCAACATCACATAGGCTAATGGTCTTACAACATCACCTAATGGTCTTTCAACATCACATAATGGTCCTACAACAGCACATGATGGTCTGTCAACATAGCAACATGGTCTTACAACAGCACAGAATGGTCTGTTAACATCACTTAATGGTCTTACAACATCACCTTATGGTCTTTCAACATCACATAATGGTCCTACAACAGCACATAATGGTCTGTCAACATCGCAACATGGTCTTACAACAGCACAGAATGGTCGTTAACATGACATAATGGTCTGTCAACTTCACGTTATGTCTGTTAATATCACATAATTGCATGTTAACATCACATAATGGTCTTTCAACATCACAGAATGGTCCTACAACAGCACATAATGGTCTGTCAACATCGCAACATGGTCTTACAACAGCACATAATGGTCCGGTTACATTACATAATGGTCTGTCAACTTCACGTTATGTCTGTTAATATCACATAATTGCATGTTAACATCACATAATGGTCTTACAACATCACCTAATGGTCTTTCAACATCACATAATGGTCCTACAACAGCACATAATGGTCTGTCAACATCGCAACATGGTCTTACAACAGCATAGAATGGTCTCTTAACATCACATAATGGTCGGTCAACATCACATAGTGGTCTGTCAGCATCACACTATGGTCTTACAACAGCACAAAATGGTCTGTTAACATCACATAATGGTCGGTCAACATCACATAGTGGTCTGTCAACATCACACCATGGTCTTACAACAGCACATAATGGTCCATTAACATTACATTACGGTCTGTCAACATCACAAAATGGTCTGTTAACATCACATAATGGTCTGTCAATATCACACGGTGGTCTGTCAACATCACACCATGGTCTTACAACAGCACATGATGATCCGGTAACATTACAGGATACCTGCCGACAGCACATAACGTCATGTCTTAACATAAGACAGTTATGGCGTTCCATACGAATCTTCGTTTTATGTTTCGTTGTACGCTTGTCCAGAACAATCCTTAATCCTTTCAGCACCTACATGTATGTGCACGTTCCATTAGATTTCGATGATAGCTCATACATGTAGTTAGGTAAAAGGCACACTATGCGCTAAGACGAGCTTCTCTTTTTTTTTATAATCGAGATATAGGCTGTGTTTCTTTGGCACCAAAACGGCGTACGCCTACGCCTCCGGCTTACGCCGATGATATGACCGGGGAAGCATAGCAGGCCGCTGCAATCGAGCAAAAACGGCGCAAAAGTACTAACTTTGTGGTAGGAACCGTTAAGAGGCGAAACAGGCCTCGCCGTTTCCACGCCTTGGTTGAAATTCGGCGAGATCGGAGCACGCCGGTAGTGCGCCTCTATCGGTGAGCCGCAACGCGATTCAAATCAATCGAGTGCCCCGACGGTTATAGACTACAACCGGCTTACGCCCGGCGAAGTCAAAGAAACGCACCCATATGGGCCAGCACATGAGAGTTTGGTACATATCGCATGTGGACAAAAGCCTCCTTTTAAGGCACATGCTGATGTATCCAGCAAGATTACATTGTAAATTTAAGCCATAACATGAGGTTTCCAACAATACGGTATGTGCGACCAGCAATGGCTCAGACCAGCCTGCGTATACGCGCAACCTGATCAGAGCTTTTGCTAGTCACTTGAATATTCTATGAATATTAAGCTACTGACCGAACATCATTTGTAGTTTCTAAGCTAAAAAGGAGGCTGCACATGCTCGTCTGTGTCTACATTTATTTTGTCAAAATGACACATTTTTGGAAATCACATGTCGCGACTCAAATTTAATTGAGGTTCTCAAGTTTGGTCTGAGCTTTCCACTATGTTCATACTAAAAATATCATGTACTGACATACTATTCATTAATATTAAAAACAAACACCAAAAAAAATAGATCTAAACAACAACAACAACAACAACAACAACAACAACAACAACAACAACAACAACAACAAAATCAATATCATATTTTTATGGTGCCAATTGTTGGAAATTGATTTAGTGGCGAAAAGAAATATCTTTTGTTTTTATTAGTTAACAAAATAGTAAGATGAAAAATGTTAGTTTAAAACAGCTTTGCCTTTCCCTGCGAAGTGCTTTGGTGCCTTTCACTGATTAAACAAAATCACTTTATGAAATTAAAGCAAAAGAGGCTAGGATTGTTTTCTGTCATGGGGACATGAAAGATGCCTCTCAGCAACATTTGGTCAATTGCTTTACCGTTTTCACTTTGCTCTTTGTACATAATTTACACGTTCTCATTGTGTGTGTTTTGGGTTTTGGGGCATAGGGTGGGTGCAGATGGTTGCAATGTCTACCAATCCATCGTAATCACAAGTGTGACAGATCTTCATCCATTCCTCCACACAGCCAGTGATTCAATTCATAGACTCGGATCATTATACTTGCATGGCAGTGGATGACAGAGATGCTGATTCAGCATATTTGTCTGATAATTCCGCACATTTGTCGGCTGGCTCAGCACATTTGTCTTCCCATTCAGCACATTTGTCTGCTGACTCAGCACATTTCTTATCTGCTGATTCAGCATATTTGTCTTTCACTGTCTGACAGGTTTACTAGCAATACATACCGTATTCCCGGAATTGGGCTTGTACATGTACTTGTAAATCAGTACGTAGGCTTGATTTCGAACCTGGTCGCCATCCCGGACACCACGTTTTTCCATGACGTACATGTAGCGCACTTGGCAATGACCTGTTTCTTAAAGGATTTCCAAATCTCTTTAAGTACTGTATTATAATATGGAATTTTCAGTTTGTTATCAGGAAAATTCCAATATAGTCATCTATAGCTAATTTGATGAGAAAAGGAACAAATGGTTTAAAAGGCAAATAAATAGTGCCTGATCAGACTGCTCCTATATCAGACTGCTCCTATAGGAGCAGTCTGATCTGGGACTATTTTGTTTGCGCATTTTAACTGTCTGTGTAATTTGGTTCTAGTACTCAAAGAGTTAATGGTCTTAATGGCTTTGATCATCTTAAGTGACATTAACTACATTTGTCAATAAAACAAAAACCTGCTACAGTCTGGATAAGATGCTTGTAGCGGAAAAAATCGTCTTGAAATTTTTTGTTTGACGCCATCTCTTGCGCACGCCGACTTCAACACGTGACGATTGCCCTTCAAGGATAGAAAAGAAGTGAATAAAACTACATTGTACCACGCTTTTGACAGTTTTATGATAGTATAGAATAGAATAATTTTATCCTATAGGAGCAGTCTTTTCTGAGTCCACGCTGTTTGCTTCTATACTTTACATTGTTAAATAAAGTTAGCAAACAGTTGCAGCAGACGGCAAAAGCAAACGTAATTTTCAGATGATTTTTTGCTGGCGTTTTAAGGGCTAAATAAGGACTTGCATTTCAGATCCACTTGTTTTCAGTAGTATTGTCCCCTTTCAAGCACTAAATGTAGTTTTTTTGCATCTGCATCAATGGCGTAGCCAGAACGCTGAAAAGGCTACATACACCAAAAGGAGACTACTGCATCAATCAGTGATTCTCTTCAATTGTGTCCCTTTTCAAAATGGGAACTTCTCTTAAAGGAAAGAATTTGCTCCCAGGGGGAGCGAATTATTTCTTTTAAGAGCAGTTCCTTGTGGTATGATAAACACTTTATCCACATTGGGTGACTTCCCTTGAATGTTACTATTTTATTACGCACTTGCGTAACTGTGTAATGGGAGCTACAACGGACTATTACAGTAGCAGGAAACTAGCAGGAAATATAGTAAAATTTCTTTTTGTATTGCACATTTTTTTTAAGTTTCCTGCGGTCGAGCACTTTTAAAAGAGATAGTTTTAACCAATTCCTCATTTCACGGCTAATATTGTCATTTTGTAAAAAATAGTCTGAATGGTACTATAGCAGTTTTGCAGCAGAAAATATAGTAAAAAGTATTGCGAATATTTTAAAAGTTTCCTGCGGGTGAACCCTTTTAAAAGTGATAGTTTGAACCAGGCTAATATTGTCATTTTGTAAAGAATAGTCTGACTGGTCTATACTGTAGTAGTTTTGCAGCTGGAAACATAGTACAAAGAATTGCGAATATTTCTAAAGTTTCCTGCAGTTGAACCCTTTTAAAAAGAGATAGTTAGAACCAATCTCTGAGTCTCATTTCACGTCTAATATTGTCATTTTGTAAAAATAGTTTGAATGGTACTATTATAATAGTGGTTTTGCAGCTTGAAATATAGTACAAAGTATTGCGAATATACTAAAAGTTTCCTGCGGTTGAACCCTTTTAAAAGAGATAGTTTAAACCAATCTCGCAGTGTACGGCTATGATATTGTCATTTTGTAAAGAATAGTCTGATAAAGAGTAGTGGTTTTGCAGCTTGAAATATTCTCGAAATTTCCTGCGGTTGAACCTTTTTAAAAGTGATAGTTTGAATCAATCTCTCATTTTACGGCTAATATTGATGTTTCGTCAACTCATCATATCTCATCTGGCGCTGTGGCTAAACACATTAGAGGCGTCACTAAAGCAGATTATGACAGTGTTTCAAGTTGATTAAACCGTCTGTGGAATCAACAAGGAATTTAAACAGATAAACATTGTCTCCAAGCAAAAATACAAGGCTAAGCCAACACATGAGATTTTGGTGTTTAGCACATCGGCGAGCCTGCGTTAATGCGCAGACTCGCCAGAGCCTTCGCTTCTCGCACACTCAAAGTATAGAAGTAGAGCAAGGCGCAAACAATACATTCAATTTCTAGCCTATTTGGAAATGTCACTTTCCATATGCGTTTAAAAGAGGATTTTCTAAATATGCCACATCTCATATGCTGGCCTTGAAACCGCGCTAGAAACAGTTCATCGTTAATTATATCCAGTCAAGAAGATAAACACGGTACGGTAGCCCAGGGGGGGGGGGGGGGTACTCTCAATTTTTCTTCATACGTAGGCTCGGGCCCCGCATCTACCCTTCACCCCCAAAAATATCAGGAATTTCAAGCACCCCAAAAAATATTCGAAATCTTAGCAACTCCCCAAAAATATCCCCATTCTATACCTTGACCTTAAGAAAAGACCCTAAAATGCATAGAAATGACCCCTTAATATAGTCCAATTTTGTGATAACCCCCAAAAAATATCCACAAAATCTTCATAGTCAAAAAATATTTATTTTTCTGAAAATCCCCCAAAATATTGAAATTCAATTTTTGAACCCAAAAAACTGACCCGAGCCTACGTATGTATGAAAATATCAGAGTACCCCATCCCCCCTCCCCCCGCTGGTTACGGCAGCAGTACCTAATTTTGAGGGAGAGTGCCTAACAATCTATAGAAGAGTCTTATAAGCGAGCGGGTTTCGATCTAGGGCAATTTCATGGAACCGTTGCAAAGGGGTACGTGCATTAAGGGGCTAATTTGGCCCCCTTTGGAGCCAAAAACTGAAAGTTGTTTTTCACAAATTTCTTTTCATTGGTTTATTAGAAGAATAACTGAAGTGTGAACTTGGGCATTTATTTAAATTTTACCGTTGCTATGGTAACAAAAATGGCCGACAAAATAGGCATAAAATAGAGAAATTGCCATTTGTGACCAAATGTAAGGCTTGTAGAGACCAATTTTTTAAGATTTTATATATCAGCACAGCTAAATAACAAAACTTCTTTTAATATGTTGTGTGCCATGATAATTCTCATCATTTGTTAAAATATTTTCTTGGTATTTGTTTGTGCTCTATGTTAATTGCTCTGTCAAACGTCTCACATTTGCTCATAAATGGTCAATTTCCTATTTCCAGCCTATTTTGGCGGCCATTTTTATTACCATAGCAACGGTAAAAGTCAAACTAATACGAGACTTATACACTTGGGCCATTGGGTATTGCAAGAACAACGGACATGTACCTACACCGTTGTTATGAGAATCTGAGGCCACACCTAAAAATACTAGAATGTCGTGGGTTGATCTGTGGTCTGTGATTGTGGTATGGCCATACTTAGTTGTTGTTTGATCATGTACATGCATGCATTGGTCCAGAGATGGAGAGGTGTGGTCCGAGTCTCTCTGGAAATCATAAGTGGCTATAGGTTTCTTTAGAAACACTGGGACGGACCCCAAGGGGTCCAATTGCTTCTCGAGGTCCGTACGGCCCTCTGTGAAATACGTTGATCGATATGTCAAGACCCCCATCTGACATGGATTTCATGTCATTTCTTTACTGATCCTAAATACACTTGCAAAGCTAAATTGTCTGTCTGGGTACAAAATTACAACGCCTCCTAAAAATTAAAGACAACCTTATAGGGAGCGCAGTGGCTCAGTGGTAGAGTGCTTGACTCGAGACCGAAGGGCCGCGGGTTCGAGCCTCACCGGCGTCACTGCGTTGTGGTCCTTGAGCAAGACACATTTATCCTAGCTTAGTACTGGTTCAACCCAGGAAGACCCGTCCCTATATAACTGAAAGATTGTTGATGGGACGTAAAGAATCAAATCAAACAAAAACAACCTTAGTTCGGTATTGATCTTCCATAGGACACGGAAAATAACGTTTCAAACGTATCATAATAAAAATCGTTTTATGTATTATGTAGACCATAATGATATCTATGATCATATTGACTGCACTGATCCTGAAAAATTGAACATTTAAAATATCATGTTATAATACCAATATTTAACAGTCAAATTTTAGTCAATAATGGTCAATAGTCAATACCCAAATTCCTGTATCTCTCATATTTAGGGCTGGGGTGACATCATCTGCTCTAGCTGGTTTGAATGCTTTTTTGGCTAGGCCTAACCTATCTAAAGATAGATCAAGTTGGCTGCTCTGGAAATTATGTTGGCACGGTTGTCTATCTCACTCATGTTTTAAAGATACTGTTATGAAATTAACTTCAAATCCAATATACAGACTAATACATTATACTGCATCTTTCGGCCATTTTTTGATTTACCTATGGTTTCCTTCTGGACTAAATATGTGTGTAACAAAAACTGGCACAAATTAAAAACACATACATCTTTAAAACATACAAAATGTGTTGATAGTTTGGCTATTTGCCCACCCACTCTAATAATAGGTATAATAGCTAGGCGGCTAAGATCAAAGATTGTGCTATTCCGGATACAAGCATGCAACTTTCCACACTTGTTAAGGTTGGAGAGCTGATGATTTTTAGATATAGAACCACTACGACAAATTTCCACTGCGCATGCACAAGGCAAAATTCACTTCCGTTATAGAAAATTTGGTCTCACTTGACTACACGTTTAACATGTTAAAAAATCGACCCACTATATCTCTAGATGTACTAAAAGACATAAACAAATATGTTTTAAAATAGTTCCATAATTACGCATGCGCAAACTAACTAGTACTTCCGGTTATCTCGTTTAATGATGTCAAAACGGTAGAAACCATTGAATAAATGGAATACTTAAATCTTCTGACTGGGAAATAAATGTGTTTCTGCGCAATCATTTATCCAATATTGTTTGCTGTGCATGCATTCACGCTAGAGAGCCACTGTACTAGAACAGTGCAGTCAACGCGGATCGGTTGCAGTCGATGAGGGTACACACTTTATTACTTTGGTTTACTGTGATCCATTCTATAAGTTAGTTCCTTACAGCTATTAATTTTCATGAAGATGTTTTCACTTTGGTATTGTAGTCCATTCTGGGACAATTGGAGCCTTTAGATTCTAAAACTAACTAAGTACCAGCCAATTTCTGGATAGCCGTAGGGATTTTTTTTTATGTGTACGAAATGTGTTCATAGATTTATTAGACACTATTTTAGTCATTAGAAATGCTTTAATAGCATCACATAATGAAGAATACAATGAATAGAATGTTTTGCACATTTCTGTTTATTTTTGTGAAGTTGCAAACCATTTTGTAGCTGTACGCACAATTTGAGTAGTCAAGGGCATTGTACTAGTAGTCGAGGGTCAAACTATAATCAATTTGTATGCAATCTATGACCCAGTCACTGGAACAGAACAGCAGATAAATGTAGTACTATGCGTACAGTATGAAAGTAAGAAAGGGGGCAAAGATCAGGAATCGATACAATCAAGTACCACACCTGACACAGGATACCAAATGGGAAACTAACAACCACACAATTTAATACCACAACTGATAGCCAAGAGACCAGCCCTTTCCCAGCGGGTGACCACAAGGCATCAATGAGCAGACGTGAAAGCATTACAAACACAATACAGAAATAACACAAATGATTCACCAAAGAAGTACCGCCTAGGAATGATCGGTTAAAGTATTTTACTGGCGGGCTTAAACCAGTTTCGCTTGAATAACTTTCAAAATGCCCTGTCCTCAGATTTTGAATACTAATATTTTGCATTTTATCTAAACTAACAAAAGTAAGCATATATTCCAGAATATAAACAAAAATGCCTTCCATCCTTTTTTCATAACTCAGGTGCTGTATCGACTAACGCTTGACTCACATAAATCTTTGAGCAGCAGATACACAGCTGGATATATTAGTGACAATCATAAGCACAGAATATGTTCAAAAGTAATTATTGACAAAATATCACCCTTTTTAACAGCCAGGTATGCTTAAACTGTATATTTTGTGCCCTCGTCGACAGCAGCCAACCTGCGATAGCCATGCTGTTCGAGTACAGTGGTTCTCTAGCGCAACATTTGACATGAATGAATTTATTTTGTTATGCTGGGGACATGCATGGTTTACCCATTATGTTCTTGAAAGACTACTTGCCGTAATGTAACTTCGACTGTAACTCATGTTATGGAGTTTACTGAAGAGTGTTTGACTGTCTTTTGGACTTATGTCCATGCATTGTTTTGCGTTTATTTTTGGTTACCTGGCACCTTGGCCAAGATGACAAGATCACGTTGATCTTATATACAAACGTATACATTTTCAAAGTGGTATTGAACCAAGAGAGCTGGCAATATGTGCCATAATCTGTATTTAAGCTGATATGACACAGCCTTCTCAAAGGATTTGCAGTTATTTAACATTACCAATTTTAAAAACAATCATCAATTTACAGAAATGTAGTGTTCAAAGTTGCAACAACAGACTCAAAGGGCCGTACACTGGAGAGCTGCATTTTCTACTTCTGCAACCTTGAAGACAGCCATACCTCACAAGATCAAGAAAAGAGGTTGATGCTTGTGGTATGGTAGTCCACAGTGGACTGTACATTCCAGAGTCTAGTCGTACCCATCCCAGTTTGCTGGACTTGGTAATCATTTCCCCTGTTCTAGTACTGACCCTAACACATGAGCCTTGATATGCTGTCTTTAAAATGTGCTGGTACAAAGCTATATTTCGTAAGGGCTGTCATTTCATCGATCAAACTTTTTGGTAAACAAATGTCATCTAGCCATGTCTTTGTTCATGTAGGTGCTTGCTTGTTCTACCATACAGTACTGTGATGAACCAATCAATGGTGCAGAGGTAGTCTGTAAGTGGCTTTTCAGGGAGAGAGTTCATTTTTACAAAATACCCAGTTACAGCTGGAAAGCTTACCCTTTGTTTTCCACGACCAAGGAGGAAGTATGTTTAATCGACCCTGTGAGTGATTGAAAAGAAGCAAGACAATTTGATTTCACACCAACGAAAGCCAGCGATTTTTGCCAACCCCACAGTTCATCCACTCACAACTGTTGCATCACAGGTATGACCAGAACAACAACATCATTATCAACAGCGCAACTGCTTTTTTTCTTGTTAGGCATTTTAGTTGCTTCCGTAGCACGAGCAAACAATCTTGCATCTGCCTCCTCGTGCAAACAAGGCGCAAGTGAAGACATATCGCAAATTGGACACACTAAGACCGAGATTCTACTCCCGTAAAGTGCAGGGTTCTCTCTATAGTATTGTCGCACTCTCCCTGTGCAGCACCTGATCTCAACATGTGGTTATTGTTTTTTAATTGGCATATCTTATGTCCCGGAAACACAGCAGTTGGAAAGATAATAAAATAGTTTATTGTCATCTTCTCACAAGAAATCTCGCCAGTTTTTCGGTACGACAACTGTTATTTAATGGATGTCGTCTCATCGTTTTTCCCTTGTTGATGCTTTTAAACTGTCCGCCTAACATGTGCTACACACTAGATCCACTCGACCATCTGTACAAAAAGTGGATATTAGGTAACGTTTTAAAACATTGTTTGTATACTGCTCACTGAACAGTGCTAGCTCCTACACCTTTAAGTATCTGAAAACGGAGGCTCCATCAAAAATGACAACACTGACTGCAAGTGCGAAATCTTTTACAGGAGGACCAAATGTCTCGAAGCCAGTCAATAGCTTCACAACCAAAACAATGAGGCATATCAGCCCCCCCCCCCCAAAAAAAAAAAAAAATGTAACTTTATCATACCAACATAAAAAAGACTGCCATAGACTAACTAGTGTTTGGTATGATTCGCTTATGGAAAGTGAGACACTTTAAATATGCATATACAGTTCACTGATAGTTTGGAGACAGTCCATCGACAGACAGTGATACGAGGTCTTTGAGCTCAAGCAAAGCAGAATATATATGTCGTTTACCTGTTTGTCTGTCTGTGAGTCTGTCTGTTTGTCTATCAAAAAGGTATATTACCCTTTGCTAGTGACCTATATAAACTACGTCACTGCCTTGGCTTAAAACATACTTTTTTCAGAGACGTCCCAAAGTCAAAATCATCCAAATTAAATAGGTAGTGGTGACTTTGGACCACCCTGGTAGCTCAGGTGGTGAGCGCGTCTGTCCAGTGTTCCAAGGGCTTTGAACTTGAGCAAAAAAAAAACTGATTGCATGTCTGTCTGTCTGCCACAAAACCTACTATCCTCTTCTCTTAAAACTTGACTTTTAAGCCTAATAACAATTTTATATATGTTTAACTTAGACAGAACTTTTTTTTTGTGAAATCTTATACTTGTAAATAAATAGGGCTTTGTTTAGAGTCTAAACAACATCCAGTTAAAAGAAACCCGCTGCGCATGCGCATCTTAACAGGTCTGTTGGTCCCTATATCATGCATATTGAAGACATACTTTGGTCCTTTGATAGGGGCATTGTGTTTTGCGCAGTTTACAATAAAACAGAAACAGAATTCAATCTTTGTACACAATTCAAATTTTAACGCATGCGCAGCAATTGAAGAATGAACTACAAACAATTAACATCAGTCCTGCCACATTTTATTATTCTACAGCCAACATGACCCTTTTTTAAAGTTAAACTGTATGAAAGCTCTATGATAACAGCCTAAAATAAGAAAATGCTTTGTGCATGCTCAGTAGGCATTTCCCAATGTGGTTCTATATCCTATTCTGCTTTACAACTCGGCTAAATTTCATGCTTGTATCCGGAATAACACAATCAGGCCAAAATTTGGCTCTTAGCCGCCTAGCTATAATAAAGATAGTAATTTTGGCCCAGGTAATCTTGCCAGCCTTTTCCTTGAATGAAAGGTATGTTTGGTGCTCGCTCTCTCTCTCTCTCTCTCTCTCTCTCTCTCTCTTTTAGATAGGCTACTGTATTCAAAATCGCTCGAGGACTATGTTTTTGTTAAATAGTTTTATTGTTATTAAAGATACACAATGAATAGTAAAACATATGTGAATAAAAAGGCAGTAAACTAATTAACAGCTGATGCCTATATGCTAATACATCGTCCAATTTTCTCATTTAGCTGGCCCATATTGACGTTAAAATTCTAAACATTGGCGTAGCTCCCATTACGCAGTATATGCACGTGCGTAATAAACTAGTAACAGTCAAGGGGACTCACCAATATGTGCTGAAAGTGATTGTCCATACCTTAAGGAACTGCTATAAAAGGAGAAAATTCGCTCCCTCTGGGAGCAAATTCTTTCCCTTCTGGGAGCAAATTCTTTCCTTTAAAGCCTGTCTCACACAGAACACACGGATTATACGGTTGGCCATCCGTGTAAACCGTACATACAACCGAGCCAACCATGGCCTTATCCGGGTAACAGTGTATCCGTGAAAACCGCGTATGATTTTTAAAACTTTTAAAAAACTGACAAGGGTGTCATGTCGTGCATAATCGTATTACAAAATGTAGCGATCGTAAAAGACCGTGAGAGACCGTACGAGACCGTATCTAAAGGGGGGCATTCTGCAATACTTTTGACCTCCATTAAGCTACCATTTGTCATTAAGATCCGTTTGTTTTGTCTATTTTCAAGTGGCCGTTTACGCAGGTTTTACTGTACATTTGACATTTTGAGGAGAAAAAAAGACATCTAATTGATGGTAAGAAGTAGATTGAACTGTAAATCTTAACTCATTAAAGTAGAAAAAACTTTCTTCATCTTATCAATTGGGCAAGTCTATCCCTAGTTTAAGGGTTGTTCGGTAGAATTTTTATTCAAACTTGATTGAACATTATATTCGCATGTATCAAAGGCCCTGATCAGACGCTGTTCTGGCTCTGCAAGTATTGCTTATGTCTCATTACGATAACGCTAGGCTTATATGGTTTGAAAGCACAAACATACAATTTTTGCATTATAGTGCTTGGATTGGCATTGAATATAATTGGGTTCATTTGTTTTTTACAAATTGATTCCAATACTTCTTTTGAACTCCATAGACATTTAATCCTCTGTCCTGCCAAACCGGGATAGGTCCTCTTTAGGAATCAGTGTAGATATAGATCATTTTGCTTCTGAAACCAGATAATCAGGATCAACACTTTATATTATTAGCAAGCAAATCCTTGAAAAAATGACGAAAAACATTGGGCTTGCTTAAAAAAGATATATCTATAAAAAGGATATTACCATACAGTCAGCAGCGCTAAAATATAAATGCATGTTATTATGGTTGAATGCATGTAGAAATAATGATTTACTTTTTTTCTTGGCATTGAATCATGAGCTGAGACCCGTCAAATGGGAATCACAATATCCAAACTAAGTGACACAGAGCATAGTTTAGCAAAAGTGACTCAATATTTTATACTAACTGACATTTGATAATGTTTGACATGAGGGAATCACTATCTTCGAGCTACTTGACCTAGCATGATGGAATCACTATCTTCAAACTGAGTGACCTTGAGTATTGTTTAGTATAAAAGTATCACTGTCTTCAAACTAATATAAGTGACCTTGTGCATAGTTCAGCATAAGGGAATCAATACGGTAATTTTCAGGAGTATTTTAGCATACGGGAGTAAAAATCTTCAAGCTGAGTTCTTGAGAATAGTTTAGCATACATTAAATATAGTCTAGCAATAGGGAATCACTATCATCAATCTAAGTGACATTGAGTATAGTTTAGCATAAGGGAATCACTATTCTCAATCTAAGTGACATTGAATACTGTTTAGCATATAGAAATCACTATCTTCAATCTAAGTTATATTGAATATATACTGACGGACAAAAGATACGCTACATCCAAAATTTGCGATAAATTGCTAAGGAGGAAAAACAATAGTGACAGCAGTTGAAATATATACATGTACATCAGCCAACATACATGGTAAACAAAATTGACAAATTAAAATAACCCCGAGGCTTGACTCAAGATTCTGGTCATGGTTAGCTTGTGCAGCTCGTGTTTGTGAGCCACATGCACTACATGACAAAAGTTTACTGTAGCGTTTTATTTGCCGGTCAGTATTGTTTAGCATCTTCAATCTAATTTTTAGCAAATTGTAATCATAATCTCCAATCAAAATGACACCGAGTATAGTTTAGCACAAGGAAACCACTATCTACAATCTACGTGTCACTGCATATAATTTAGCATAAGGGGATCATTATCTTCAATCTAGTTGATCTTTGAGTATATTTTAGCATATTGTAATCGCTATCTTCAATCTAATTGACATATGAGTATATTTTAGCATATTGTAATCGCTGTCTTCAATCTAATTGACATTTGAGTATATTTAAGCATATTGTAATCGCTATCTTTAATCTAATGGACATTTGAGTATATTTTAGCTTATTATAATCACTATCTTCAATCTAATTGTCTTTGAGTATAGTATAGCCGTAAGGGAATCACTATCTGCAATATAAATGACATTGGATATAGTTTAGCAAATTGTAATCACTGTCTTCAATCTATATGACTCTGGGTATAGTTTAGCGTAAGGGAATCACAATCTTCAACCTAAGTGACCGTGAGCTTAGTTTAAGGAAACTAAACTTACTATCTTCAAAGTAAGTGACATTGAGAATAGTTTAGCATAATGGAATCTCTAACTTTAAACTAAGCTTCCTTGAGTAAAGTTTAGCATATGGGAGTCACTATCTTCAAACGAAGTGACCTTGAGAATATCTTAGCATAAGGGAATCACTAACTTTAAACTAAATTTCCTTGAGTATAGTTTAGCACAAGGCAATCACTATCTTCAAGCTTAGTGACCTTGAGAATAATATAGCATAAGGGAATCACTAACTTTATACTCAGTTTCCTTGAGTATAGTTTAGCATATGTGAATCACTTTCTTCAAACTAAGCGATTGTGAGTATGGTTACGCATAGGGGAACCACAATATTTGGGCTGCCATATCCCTTTTGGTGTAAACCTACCTCTTAATTTGTTACTAAAACAGATTGATGCTAGAATGTATCCAGTTATAATGTTTAAACATGTCTACCTGTGACTGTTGTAGTTATTCACCTATTCAGTACACATCAAACAGAACACAATTTTCAAATTAGTAGAAAGGTTACTAAGGTCATCGGCAAATCAGCGACCACTAAATAAAGTGTAGAATTAACTTATTTTACAGTGTACTTTTAAGGACCATACGTATGTTCGGGGGTATTGAACATACTTATTAATAATTGTTAAAATTGAAAAATCCAGTAAAACCATAAAATCCGATGGTCCGAACTACTCGCTAATTCGAATTAAATTTCAGACACATTGGATTCATTCAGATACATTGTAATACAGGCGCCATTTAACGAACTTTTTGAAATAGATGTGCATCGAATATAGGGGCCATTTTACGAACTGTTTTAAATAGATGTCAATCAAAGATATGTTTTGGGTGTGTAAAAGAAACGTCTCGGGGTAGACGTTTCTTTTACGCACCCAAACCATATGTTCGATTGATAAAAAAATCATTTGGAGGGTTATATACTCTTATGTCTACTTCTCTATAATCGAACTGCTGATGATTCGAGATAAAACGTCCGGTCATTAAGACTTTCGAAATTCACCTATATGTACTTTAGGTGATAAAGCTTTTCTTGATTAGAACTTAATTCTGCGAAGTTCAGGTTAGTACTTTAAAAATAAATATAAAAGTACCAAAGCCATCCAAAGCCAGGTTACCCATCCTAATATGCTGTAATTAGTTTCAGGACAGAATTGATTTGATTGCTCAGAGTTCGGAGAAAAGGCAACGAGTAGTGCCGGTCATACCGGTTGCTCTGTTGAACCGTATATTTCTCATTTCGTAAAGTTCACACCCATAAGAAGAATTGGTACCAATACGTGACAAGTTTTGCCAACTTTGAAATTTACATATAATCAATTTCGATACATTTTGGGGTCTAAAATTTGTGCTAAAATTTCTAATGTTGATAATTCCTGACGTGTGAAGAATTGGTTAGTAGTCGTCACACCTGTAAAGAACGGGTGCGATTTTTTTTTCGAGTGTGAAAAATTGGTGAAGCATGTGCGAGCAATTGGTACCATTTCCTCACATAAATGCACATGAATAATTCTTTGATAATTTCTGAAGTGTTAAAATTGGTAAGTATTTCTCACACCTGTGATCTGTTTTTGTGGGTGTGAAGAATTGATACCAATTCCTCTTACATGTGTGAAGATTTGGTACCATTCCTCTTACATGTGAAGAATTGGTACAAATTTTTCATACGTACGAAGAATAGGTACAGATTCTCTTACAGGTGAATAATTGTTACCAATTTACAGACATGAGAAGAATTGGTGCCGATCCTCGCACATGTGAAGAATTGGTAACAATACTTTACACATGTGGATAATCGGTACCAACTCCTCACACATGTGAATAATCTAGATTTGCTGTCTGCATCTATCAACTATGGTATGCGTGTGAAGAATAGGAACAGAACGCAAAATGCAGAATTATCGGTCTGAGGAATATGCATGATTGCTACATAAAATTCGACTATGTGCGTACTTGTATTTCTTTCACACGTGAGAAATTTTGATTTGAAATCAGTGACGTATTGGTACCAATTCCTCATCTGCTGTGAGGAATTGGTACCAATTCTTCACGGCGTAAATTTTAAGAAGGGTGAAATTTACGGTTCAACAGTGCTCTGAAATTATGCCAACTCATAAGAAAGTGGTTCATATAACAAATACATATCTATGCGCCCCTCCCTTTGGTACAAGTACCTGTGGCTGCAGTACATTCTATTATTGTTTAACTCTGCCAAGTAGTATCGTCTGCTGTTAACATTTGCGAACAGTTTGGACCCAGATCAGGCCCGACAGAACGGGCATTTTGACACTGATGGTACATATGCTCCTGAAAAAGTGTTTGATAAAAAAATCAGCAGACGAAAAAAAAAATCACATAAAAATACCAGTAGGTAAATCGCTAGATAGTTTAATCCTTAAAATGCCAAGACAAAAAAAGCCATCTGAAAATGTCGTCTGCTGAAGTCGTCTGCTGCAAATAATTGCCTAACATTACTGACGAATTGAGTATAGAAGCAAACAGCGTGGACCCAGAACAGACTGCTTCTTAAACATTTCAGCAGACGAGAAAAGCGGACGACTTTTGTTGCGATTGGCGAATTAAGGGTTAATGGACTCAGTTGATCATTCCATTCCCTCTCGTTTTTCCTTTACGGCCTAGACTCACCTGGGGTGTAAAAGCTGATTACATTGCTGTGTTCTTGCTTGCGAATGTGTCTTATAGCTGTACTTATGTTCTTAATTTTCTTCCTCTTTGCGTCACGTGTAGGATCAACGCTGAAAAAGTTACGCACTACTGGATCAAGCAATGATTCTCTTCAATTGCGCCCTTTTTCAAAGTTGGAATTTCTCTAAAAGGGAGCGAATTCTTTCCTTTATGAGCAGTTCCTTAAAGCTGCATAGTCTGTAACTACTGATCTTCTAATTTTAGAAATAAAGTTTCTTTTTTTTCAAGAATACAGTACAAATACTCAGATTCAGGTAAACATTTTACCATTTTCGTAAATCTTAACAAATTATAACTATTAAAACAGCAGCATTTATGTTAAAAATTAACTGTCTAGAATTATTGGAGGGACGTAAATAATTACAAACAAGAGAAAAACACCTGTTTTTGTCAGATAATTCACTTTTCCATGCAGTTTTCAGCTGTACTGAACATGTTTATTGTGAAAACATAACTTAATTCTATTTTTACAAATGATTTAAAAGAAAAGAAAATTTTTCGAAAAATGATCATAGTTACAGACCTAGTCTCTTTAATGTATGGGACATCACTTTTATCACATTAAGTGGCCTCCCTTGAATGTTACTATTTTTACTACGCACGTGCGTAACCTGCATAATGGGGTGCTACGCCAATGAAGATATTGCCGTTGCTTTTAAAACGATGGTTGGTATTTCAGCTTTTAAAATGCATGTTTATGCAGTTTTGGGCAAGCACCTGCAATTTTGAAACTTATCCCATATGGGCTAGAACATCCAATAAACGCCCGTCCTCAAATTTATACAGTAGCCGGTCTAGAGGTCTGTATATTGGTTAAAGTTTTTATCTACATCCGTGCTTTTGAAGGCTCTGTTGAGCCTTGTTTCACTTCTAAGGACAAAATCAAAATCATGTATTATGTTAATCGGTATTGTGAATATATAGCTGAAAATATTTGAAGGGACATCACGTGGTTTGACATTCATCACAATGCAAATGCACCCATAGTTTGACTAGTTTTATAAGATAAAAACATCGTTGTTTTGTAATTAGTTTGGTGACCCGTCAAAGATGATAGATATTCTTTATTTCCTCCAATCTTGGAGAGTTTCAAAACATATATGAACATATGTACAACAGTAAATATAATAAAGACAAAGCAACTACAACATATATACATGATACAAATTATATGACTGAGCAAGATGCTCGATGCTAAGCTGTATACAAGTACATCTGTCCCTTGTAAACTCCCTTACCGAAACGAAACGTAAGAGTATAACTGGGTACAGATACAGTATATATCACCTCTTTAATTCCTTAATCGGGTTGGCAGACATCTGTATATAGACATAGATAAGGCTGTTTAGATTGATTCGATATCAACACAGCATTGGTCCGCACCAGGTCTCGAGGCTACAAAACCCGAGCACAGTCTCAAACTCAAAACGAAGCGCAACGATTGGCTGCTTGCGGACACGTGTCCGCAAACAGTCAATCGCCGCGGTTCACCCCGAGTCCGAGAATGAACTCAAGTTCTACAACCTCGAGGCCTGGCCATTTACACAAATCTGTGTCAACATCGACCCAACGACAGCATGCTTGAAGTTGCAGATTTATATTTTTGACACAATTTGTGCAGATTTAAAACGCATACTCGTTTAAAATTATCCAGCTCATCGTTTAAAATATTATTTAATTGAGCATTTGCCATGCCAAGTAGAACATTAGACACAAGAAACATGTTTTGGCTAAGCAAAAATTCGAAAGCAGCCGTACTTGTATTACGGATGTCTTGCCATAGCTTTGTTCTATCTATTGTCAGATAACTACACTCGTGTATACAATGGTCAGCAATATTATCGTAATAAGAATCACAAGCGGCGCACAATATATTATATCTTGTATCAGTCAAGCTAGCAGTCATTTGTATAACCGACGTACAAGGTGATAACAGTTTCCGCTGATTTTTGGAGAAATACCACGCCCAATGAGGCTGAAATTCAGGGTGAACAATTCTAAAGCGATAAAACTCTTGTGCCAATGTTCTACTATTCCATGAACAAATCGCACTTTGGTGCAGTCTGCCTTTGAGGAAATCTACTAGTATCAACAAAACTATGTACTATATGCAACATCTGATATTTTTCTAACAGTTTTATAACATCTGGTATGAAACCATGTTGACCATTATAAGGATAGGTCATATATGACAACAACCTAAACAGAAATACCCTTTTCACCCATGTACATGTATTAGTTCTACAGAATTGGCCGAAAAGTGTTAATTTCCTAAAATCAATCTCTGTTTCTAATGGAAATATACCCATCAAACTGAGGGCAGCATCAGTACGAGTTTGCATGCCCAGTGACTGCATGCGTTTTATGCAAAACCTGTGAGAACGTTCTAATGTAACCATTTCACTTTCAGTTATGTTGTTAATGTACTCACAGCCATATAGAGCTTTTGGTATTACTACGGACTTGTAGATCGTAATACATGTAAGAGGGTGCAACGTTTCTTGTAAGAGTATCCCACTATTAGCAAGACTGAAATAGGTTCCTTTTAATTTGTCTGTTACATCTTTGATGTTTAGCTTTTTGCTTAAATATTTGTTATTTATAATACCTAGATGCTTGTAGTTTTCGTTTTCTTTAATAATACCATTCCCAAAGCGCCATACTCGTTTTGACTTCATATAATTATATTTGGTTTCATTGTATACAATGACAGAACTTTTCAGGGCTGAATATTCATATCGCCATTTGCACGAGTATGCGTAACAAATGCATAAGAGACAGAGAAGACCAGCAACAGACAAAGCTAAAAGTACCATGTCATCTGCTACAGTTGGAGAACATACATTCATTGTCAGCATTTTAAATCCGACATTGCACTTTGTTAACTGCTCAAGTAAATCATCGTTATAACATGAAAACATGAAGGGAGATAACACTCCACCCTGACGTGAACCTTGCAGTATATGAAAGTAAATCGATTTATGTCCCTTATATAATACACAACTTTTCATATTGGTATGCAAGTCTATGATAATTCCGAGCAATTTTGATCTTATTCCCAAATCATAAAGTTTTACAAACAATCCATTGTGCCACATTCGATCAAATGCCTTCTGTATATCCAAGTAACAAACAAACAATTTGCTATGATTTTCTTTAGCGTACGATATACATTCTTTGATCATCAATGAAGACATATTACAACCCACCTGTGGTCTAAAGCCTCCTTGTAAACAATTAAGAGGCTTTGTAATAGCTGCTTTTACTTTTTCGAGCAGAAGCTTTTCAAACAGTTTCAGTATAGCTGATGACAGGGTAATTGCCCGATAATTATTTGGGTCTGTTTTAGACTTTTTACCACCTTTGTGTAAGGTTATAATAATGCCCTCTTTCATGCTGCATGGGATATATCCATAATTAAACATAGATGTATAAAAGTTTGCTAATTTTTCATACAATAAATCCCCACCATAGATTAAATGCTCATTATAAATACAGTCCGCACCACAAGCCTTCTTCTTTTTTAGTTCTTTTATGGCCTCTTTGACCTCTAACATGGATATATATGTAGGATTAGCGTCTCGTTCATTTTCAATTTCTTCCTTGATAAACTTAACCCTGGTATCTACTTCCCGCTGAAAATTTGAATCATAATGAGGTCGCTCAGTGTCAGTATACAAATCTTTAAAATAATTCCCCCAACCAGATACGATTTGCTCAGGATCCCTACATACTGTAGTACCAAATTTCATCTCGCAGCCTGCTTCAGTACTTGAAAATTTCTTTCGACAGTTTATTTTCTTCCAAAACAGAGCACTATCAACCTCAGCAGCCTGGTCTATGTCTATATTTATTTCCGTTAAGAAATTATCAGCACATCTTCTGTGATGTGCTCGAAACAAGCATTTAGCCGTTTTATAATCTTTATACGAAGAGTGCCTATTACCCCTTGGTCTGCCAGCTCTATGCCATTGACGTCTTTTCTCCCTCATTACTGCATGAAGATCCTTAAGAGTAGAGTCCCAGTACGGTTTTAAATAAGGCCTAAATTTCGTCCTGGGTAAAATCAGGTCAGATGCTGCTGTTATACTATTTATAATATTGGTGTATGTTTGATCAAGTTTGTCTTTAGCATTAATATTCACTTTAAAAGAGTGCGATGAAAGCAAACTACTTAGTTCAGAACTATATAACTGTAAAATACCTGGATCAAGTTTATCCCATTTAATATGCGATGAAAATGTATTTGATGCATTGATAAAATCCGCCAATGGAACGCTAATACTACATACAATCGATCTGTGACGAGATACATTCAAGACGTGGTCATCTAATATTTTACATGATATAACGGTATCTATCCTTTCTACAGGTAATAAAATATGATCAATGAGTGACGTATATGCGTCATCATATGAAACAAAACTCGCAGAAGCGCCGGAGCACATTGGTAGACTATTTTGGCTGACAAGATTAAAACTGTCCATCATATCAATTAAATATCTACCACGATCATCCGTGGGTTTTATAAAAACATTTCCTTGTAAATGAGCATTAAAGTCGCCCGTCACAGCAACAACTCCATTATGCCAGTACATGCTGATAATGACATACAGATAATCAATAAAATCTCTAAACTCTTGAATAGGATGGTTACTAGACGGAGCATAGACCTGCAAAATGTAATAATGTATGTTCGGACTTACTCTATATTGTATGCCACAAATACGATCGCTATCAATATCAAGCGGTGACACTTGATTATCCAAAGACCTGTGCCATAAAATCGCTACTCCACCTTTACCAACCCGTCTATTACTGGGTGTATTTAATGCATTATCACACACGCCAAAGCAATTATAACTATTGTGTATGGCTTGCAGAAAATGCAGGTTATGCCGATATAGCCAGTGTTCAGATAATCCAAGGACTTGAATACTTTCTTTTTTCAGAAAATTATTCGCATACGATGCACTGGACATTATGCCAGTAGCGTTCCAAGTTGCAATATTTATTGTACTTATTAAAAAAAGACTGTAAGGATTCTTAGAGTTATATACATGTACAAGCAACGTAGATCTGGACCAGTCCACACCAGTGTGCAGGCGGATCCAGATATTCGCTGATTGTATATGGTACAACATAGTCCTAGATTGATCTGCAACCTTATCTGACAAACAGTAACATACACTATAAAATACAGAGCAGACTGATTAAAAAGAATGCATGTAGTTATCGAGTGTACCTCTATTGCTACAACTGTCGTGTACATTGTAAGAATCCACGCCAGAACATGTATATACTCCTCATATGTTTGAGAAAGATATCTAAGGTAATTTCTACCTGTATCCAAACAGTTGAGACTATGATTAACATTACGCACTGGGCGTTTGGATCCATGTTTCAATATTTTAAGCCAGCAGACCATATCTGCCCTATAGCGACCATGATAATATCGTCTGCACAGAAAGAAAACACATTCTAACAATTCTTTATATTGTACATGCGGAGCTTCTCCTCCTGCACCCGTTCTCTGCACAGTGTGAATTTCACAAATACTCAAATTGATTCCGATTTGCGCATTATTTGGAACGTAAAAGCATGAACAAAAGCGATCCTCACCAGTCAACATCGTTGTGCAGGCCGGCGAGGATCTCCTCTGTTCATATATGTATTGACATGATTTCAGACACTGATCCTGCGTACAGCTAAACATTGAATATATAACTATCAAGCATAAAGTCGTAGATCGTAGATCAATTGTCACAGCTGCCGTGTAATTTGCTAAGCATGAACAATAGCGATCCTCACCAGTCAACATCGTTGTGCAGGCCGGCGAGGATCTCCTCTGTTCATGTTTGTATTGACATGATTTCAGACACTGATCCTGCGTACAGCTAAACATTGAATATATAACTATCAAGCATAAAGTCGTAGATCGTAGATCAATTGTCACAGCTGCCGTGTAATTTGCTAAGCATGAACAATAGCGATCCTCACCAGTCAACGTCGTTGTGCAGGCCGGCGAGGATCTCCGCTGTTCATTTATGTATTGACATGATTTCCGACACTGATCCTGAATACAGTTAGACATTGAATATGTAACTATCAAGCCTATGGTCATAAATCGTAGATCTGTTGTCACAGCTGCCGTGTAATTTGTTAAGGGTAACATGAACCCAGGCTTGCTTTCCTCAATTATTACCGAATACTGAGAACAGCCGAGTCTCTGATTGTCGCGTGCCAAAGTACGAGACAACCAGAGGCTCGAATGTTTCAACAATAATTCTGGTGTTATGTAAACGTGACCATATCTTGACGCTGCAATCTCCACATAGCAAGCCAGTTGTAAGATCAAAGCATCAGCTCTGCTGATCACTATACCCACGGGCACGCTATCAAAGCCTACCAGTCCGGTGACAAGCAGTATTTTAATAAAAATTTTGACAGCTGATTCTAATTTAACAATTTTTAATAACTTGTATACGAGGGCGACCGCAGACACGCGGCTAGGAAACCTTCTCTTGTGCCAGGCGATAATATCAAAGCTAGTCTGCACATCTATGCAGACCAGATTCGACCTAAATGTGTAATCTTTACGAAATAATAAATCTATTGGAGATAAACAGACAACTAATTCTGGCAACGAAATCATATAAACTAGAAAGTAAGAATATCTCCGCATATCTGCTTCAGCAACCTCCGTAAATTCAATATAGTGGAAAGTAACTGCCATTAAAAGCATGTCAATAGTCATCGTCAGCGTATTCAGCGCCATTATAATGATCTGAGTTGTTATAGTCATGTTGGTTCACAAACTTGTTGTACTGATTCTTGGTATACCAGCGTATGCATGTTACTCCCTTAGGCCAGAAATGTTCCCTTAGGAGTAAGTGCCCCTTGTCAGAATCTACATTTATTCTGATGACCGCCCTTTTCTGTCTATCGTACCGTCTTATACTTATCCACGACAGATTTACGCCTCTTCTCTTAGCAATGGTCCTTAAAACTTTCTCAGTAATTGTGGGTCTAAATCCACCGAGATAGAAGCGTGCAGTTCTGCGGCGTACATACATCTCGAAATCATCGTCGCAATCATCATAGTCGTGTTGCTCATCTTGATCAAACTCTCTCACGTGTGATTGATCGCGAAAATCCTTTCTTGATTTACCCTTATCCTCTCGACTACGGGATATGACCACAGGAATAGTACTGGAGTATTGCTCTGATTTCCTTGAATTAATGTTACCTTTGACAGCCGCGCTGTAAGAGGTCGTGTTATCTTCATATGAAACGTCACCTAGTGCACTGTAACGATTTGACACAGGGCAGTGATATTGTGTGTTAGGCGCGCTTAATACGTATTGTTCAGCAATGAAAGATTTTTCTTCATTATTCTGATATACTGTTTCATCCTGTACCACAGCGGTTCCTTGTTGAATGGTACTCCTGTTGGAATTTTCATTGTTTGATGCGCAGTGAGTGGTATTTGCGTCTTTCTTTGTGTTCGTAAACATATGAGTAAGATCAATATCCTTGGAAAATACTGTGGTTTGTCTATTTGACGCTGTCTCTCTCATCTGAGTTTCATTACTGTGTACCCTCGTAAAACGTCCTGTATTCGGAGATCTGTGGAGATGTGACACGGTAGCTGTGTCAATAGAGATTGCATTCGATTGCTGCTCACTGTCACTATCACTCCGAATATGTATCACATCATGATTGCGAGAGTCCTGTGTATCTACACTGTGAGCGAATTTTTGGTCATAACTCGTTTCTCTACGTTGTTCTAAACTACTGATCTTCTTATCTGTTCTACTAATACGTTTTTCTACTTTTTGCACAACTGCTATTGTCTCTTTTAATTGTTCATACTGGATGGTAATGGTATCACTCAGAGATGACAAGTCACTTCGAATCTGCTTGATATCATTTTTCACACAAGTTACTCCATTTTGGCTGGTGTCAATAACTTTATCAATGGAACATCGGACAGCGTCCATCGAACTTGATACATTTTCTGCATGCTGAGATAGATCACCTCGAATAACTTTAACATCTTTTTTGATTGCATTTATTTCTTCCCTTAATTCATTACTATCATGTTTCATTGCTAAAATATCTGCCTGTATGTCTATTATCAAATTTTGCAACAAGGTTATCTCAGGGTTAACAATGTCTGAATTGGCAGCACAACGGTTATGTTTAGTTTGCTCACTACACACACTGCCATTGCTTACTGTACTCTTCCCCACGCTTATAATATCTTTGATGTCATCAAAAGGGGCTCCTTCGATGACTGATATGAGCACAAAAATATCAAAGCAAAGTTTCATTGCAACACTTTCGCCAAGTCGTGTATTTTTGCGGCGTTTGAGCTCCGTACTAGCGGAAAAGGGGAATTCTTGGTGTGTTTTAAGTTCAGTGAAAACGCTATGTCGTAGTTCTTTAAGACGCAATTCGTCTGAGCTATTATCACTCAATATTCTTGAGACGAATAGATCTTTTGGAAGGTCTCTGTGCAGCTTTATGAGTTGAGTTATAGTATCGCTGTGGACATCTGCTTCACAGCTAAGATCACTAAAGAGTGCATTTACATTATCTTGTGACCTGAACTAACTGCCTTGATGAAATACTAACACTATCTATATATGGCATTTGCTGTGCACACTTTAAAGTACTGTTTATTGTACTGCATGTATTTGAAGTATAGCACTGTTTTAGCTCAGTTTCTTCCGACAGGTCTTTAATAGGTGACACATTAAGTACAGCCCTTGCTAAGAACCATGCAAAACCTGCCAAAGGTGATACATCGCATGTTACAAATGAACATTTTTTGTTTTTCCCAATTGATTATGTTCTTAAATAAGTCAAATGACCCCTTCTACTGGTAAACGATTTTGTAGAAGAATGCTATCGATGGATTAAAAATCATCATTTGAGATGAAATTCCCATAGGGTTCCATTATGAAAGTTGAAGTTAAATTTTCTCTCATGATGGTCCTGTTATTATTATGAAACTGGGTCTATTATATGGCAACAGCCTTTGTTTTCTTATTTTAAAATTCAAACCCGTGTGTTTTTTAGGTTATCTATGGTAAAAAGGCTAAAATGCAGTTGTCATGGAGATACCTCCCTTAATATTCGGGAGAAATCGTCAATTTGAAACGAAAACATTATAATTTCTATAACTATTTTAAAATAATTTCTTTGATCTATGCTAAAAACAACAGTTTTTTTCTAATTATTTGTAACACTGTAATATAGGTTTTAACTCCTTAATTATCCAAAAATTAAATTATTTTATATTACTCCTGATTTATTTAATAAGGGATCCCTAACAAGTATGGCAGCTTTTTTAAAAGAGTATTTTTGTGGTGTACCAGTACTGGCCGGGTGGGTTTATGCTTTTTGTGGTTCTATGTCCAGGAACTCCGGAAGTCGTTTTGTGGCGAATTCCTACCCCAGGAGCTGATATAAATCAGTCCCAGAGCAGGTTCTCGCCTCAGTCTTCTGCATAATAATTTTTATTGGATAATAAGACTGATTGATCGGAGCCCCGTGTTCCTCCACTCAATATGAGTGGAGTCCCCCTGGGGCCCGACTGAAAAAAGATATGACATAATATATCTTCCCTGGGCTCTGCATCCGTGCGAGGGATTAACTTGCACAGCTACAGAGTCCAGGGGTGAACGCTCCAGTTTTTAAAAGATTGATCAAATTTTGTGCAAAAAATCTATAAAATAGGATTGACCTACTTGGCATCCTGCGCGCTAGAGAACACCCTAAGCGGACCAATCAAAATGATTTTAACAAATTTTCTTAAGTGTTGAACTGATGATTTTAAAAAGTTTTTTAAAGTATCTTATAAGGAAAAATAAGAGGATTTTTGAATTTAGATATAAAATATGGAATATTAATTTTTATATCTGGGATTTTTAAATTCGTACAAAAAAGAATTTTATAAAAAATCACACGGTCAAAACGCCTTCCTAATACCTAATGTGGAGTCTTAAAAATGTGACCTTGACCCTTACGGACGTAAAAGAGAGCATTTCATATATACTATCCTATAAGATAAAACCGGAAAATTACTGTTTTTGTCATCTGCTGACTACCCAGATAGTGAAAAATAGAGAAAATTTAGAATTTTTGTAAAAATTTATAAATTTTGGAAAGAATAAGGTTCTTTTAATATTCTGAAGTGATTTTTTATCTTTTGACTTTTAATTTAGTGGAATCTTCCCATACAAGTAGTATAAAATTAAGTATGAGTTTAATAATTTTATTTTGAATATGTAAGGGTAGATTTTTATCATTACTACCTGTTTGTATTAGAGTGCTGTTTATGTTGATATTAGGTTCAATGCTTTTGAGATCACTTATTAATTTATTTCTTTTATCCTTATGGTGAGTACAAGATTCAAAAATGTGTTTTTGAGAATTTTGGCCTAACCAACAGTCTGCACAATGAGGAATATTTTTGAAAGTTTTGATCTTATGATAATAGTCTCCTGTTGGTAGAATTTTATGCATAAATTTAAATAAAATTAGTCTCTCTTTGGGATTACGAAATTGACTAACATTATTCCAAATTAGGTCCCAATTAGAAATCGGGTATTTAAATGCAATAGTTGTAGTGATATTTAAGCTGTCTATTATAATTTTATATATGAGTTTAAGATTATTTGTTTTCCAAACAGCCTCATTAATCCTATATTTGAGAATTACATTTTTTATATTTTGATTTTCTTCGAAATTTTCAATATTATGCAAGTAATTGTTTGAAGCATACTCAGAACAATAAAATTTTAAATTGATTCCAAACCAATAAACGTATAAATTAGCCCAAGGTTGATTTCTATTAATTTCAATTCTTCTTAAAGTTTGTATGATGAGACTGTCCTGTTTTTGCATTAAGGAAGGTATATTTAATCCTCCTTTAGAAAAATCCTGGTGTAAAGTTTCTCTTTTAATTTTGTCTTTTCCGTTCCAAAGAAAATTGAAGATTAATGTATTTATTTCATTTATATAAATTATAGGAATTTCTGAGAATATCATTGTGTATTGTGATATGCTGAAAATGTATGTTTTAAGTAGTATTACTTTTTCAAAAAGATTAAAATATATTTTATTCCATTTGTTTATGGTTTGCTTTATTTTTTGAATTCTTGGTAAATAGTTTTCTTTATTTTCATTTGCTCCAAAGAATACCCCATATACTTTGATTTTTTCTTTAAATATTGATTTTGAAGTCTCCAATTTTAAATTTTCCCAATCTCCAAAAGTTAAAATTTCAGTTTTTTCATCATTTATCTTTGACCCTGATGCTTTACTAAAGTTTTTGGTTTCATTTTTTAAGGAATAATATGATTTTTGATCTCTTATTATTACCGTAGTATCATCTGCATGTTGAAAAGATTTAATTTGATTTTTCATGTTTGGAATTTTTATGCCTAAAATTTGAGGATTTTGATTAATTTTGAAAATTAGAGGTTCTAGTCCTAAAGCGTATAGAAACATAGATAGTGGACATCCTTGTCTTACTGATCTCATTATTTTAAAGGTAGATGTAAAAGTGCCATTAACTAGAATTTTAGACTCAATATCTGTGTATAAAATTTCAAACCATTTTATAAAATTTGGTGGAAAGTCATATTTTTGTAGTACTATTTTCAAAAAGTTATGCTCTATGCGATCAAAAGCCTTTTCCTGATCTAATGAAATAATTGCATAATTTTGATCATTTTGCCTAATATATTTAATAATTGATTTTAGATTTAGAGCATTATTTATTATTGATCTATTTGGGCCACAACTTTGAAATTCATTTATAATATTAGCTATAGTATTTTTAAGTCTTAAAGTGAGTGTTTTTGTTAGAATTTTGTAATCCAAATTTAATAAGGATATAGGTCTCCAATTTTTAATTTCGTCAGGGCTTCCCTTACTTTTGAATATTAAAGTAATAATGCTTTGTTTAAAATTTTTGGGTAAATATCCTTGTAATAATGAATTATTATAGAGTTCAGTTAAAATTGGAACTAATTGCGGTCTAAATTCTTGATAAAACTCTGCAGTAATCCCGTCCAAACCAGGTGATTTATTTAAGTTTAAATTTCTTATTACCAAATCCACCTCTTCCTCTTTTATAAAAGCTCCTATGCTATCTTTTTGAGTTGAATCTAATAATGGAGGATTAAAATCCTGTAAATAATCTTGAATTTGTGCATTTGGAATATTTTGAGAAGAATATAAATTTTGATAAAAACTTTGAATTTCTCTTAAAATGTCCTCTTTTTCATTATACTCTTTATTATTAGCTTTAATTTTAAAGATAAATTTTGAAGTTCCTTTTTCAAATTCTTCTTTTCTATTTATTGATTTTCCTTCTGAATAAATTTTATCTAAAATTTTGTTTTTGGATCTTATTAAATTTCCTAAATTTTGAAAATTTTTAATTTCTTTTTCTTTTTCTTCTATATCTTTTAAAATTTCTTCTGTAGGAATTTGATTTTTTAAGTTTTGACAAGCAATTATTTCATTTTTCCTCAAAGCTGATAAAAAATTTCCAAATTTCTTTGAAATTGTTTTAACTTGGTTCTTAAAGGATTCCCAATTCTGATGAGGCTCATTTAAAATTTTTGTTTCATGGTAATTTAAAATTAAATCAAGTATTTCCTGTTTAAATATAGCATTTGTTAACAAAGAATTATTAAATTTCCAATAATATCTACCCCAAGGTTTAAATTTGTCTAAATTTATTTCCAAAAGAACTGTTTTATGGTCTGCAATTTTAGTTGTATGTTGAATTTTTAAAATTTTTGAATATAAGATTTTTGATAAATAAATTCTATCTATCCTACTTCTTAAATGAGTAAAATCCAATGTATTATGAATATTTGAGAAAGTATCAATTAAATTTAGTTCCTTAGGGCTAAAAATTTTGTTAACTTTTCTATCTGCATAGTCAAATCCAAAGACCCTATGATTAATATTTTCTACATAATTAAAGTCTCCTAACAAAATTATTTGTTTATTTTTGATTTTAGTTAAGTATTTTTTACATCCTCATAAAAATTAGATTTTTCTATATTTTTTGCTGGAGCATAGATATTTATAATATTTATTTCCTCCTCAGCTAAAATGCTTATATGCATCATTCTGTGCTTTAATGACGGAATGTCAATATTTAAATTTTGAATTTTAAACTGTTGTAGGGATCTCCCTATCAAGACAGCAACTCCTCTATAGTCATTTTCCACTTTTGAAGTTGTAGATACCTAAAGTATTGGTATTTTTCTCAATATAATTGAAATTTTGTAAAGAAATTTTATGCGTTTCTTGTAGGCAATAAATGTCCAAATTATTTTGATTCATATATTGGATCAAGGTATTTTTCCTTGAATCCAAACCGTTAATATTAATAGTTGCTATCTTCATTATTGAGAGTATCCGAAAAAACAGTTCCAAAAATCCGGACTATTATACTACTCTGGGAGGAAATGCTCCCTCTGGGAGCACTCCCTCTCAAAATATCCAAAAACCAAAATTCTGAAAAGTTTAAGCATCTCTGAGGAGAAATCATACAAATTACCAATATTAAGAATCTTATGTTTAAAATTATGTATATTATTGATTTTTTCAAAAGATTTTGGGGCATAATATAGTACAGCCCTGATGTAAACATCAGTGCTAGTGGAATATATCTGCTGCATCCTAAATTAGGGTGCAGCAGATACACTCTCACAGAAATCTGAAAACTAAATAGCATTATAAATGTTAACATGAAGTTGTAAAGTCTGTAGATGTCAGCCCATGGTTGAGGAGTCCTATGTTCCCACAGGCAAAACAGGGCTCTCCCTCCATGTGCTGAAATGTTCAAGAATTCTGAAAAATAAGCACTATGACCACAAATAAACCCAGATGACCATTTGGCACCGGTCCTGAGTCCCCGCATCTCACTCGGATATGTGTAAAGTTGTGAATCTGTCCGATTAACAAAGTTACATCTTGTCCAGGGTGATCTGAAAACAAAAATTATTATTAACATCAAGGTTAAGAGAATATAGAGACTCAGGAAGGGTGCCAAATCAAGCAAAAAACACAACATTCCTAAAACTTTCCATATTATACCAAGAATGTGTTCATCACCGTCCATCTTTTCTATATCAAGCAAAAACCACAATCCAAAACCCATTATCAAAAGTTAATTCACAGAATACTCAAAGGATACTTTTCTTTTCTTCATCCGGGCTCACATATGGCTCATCAGTGCTCGTCAGGTCTACATCAAGATCTGTTTCAGTGTCATCCCATTTGTTGTAGCTGTGTGAAATATTATTGACATCATCGTCTTTTGTTTCTCTTCTTCTTTTCTTCTTATAAACGGATTCATCTGAAGATTCCTGTGAATTTGAGATAGTCAAACCTTCAAAGCGATTTTCTGTTTGGGTGTCTTTCTTCTTCTTTCTTAGCTTCTTCTTTATGCTATCTTTAGTCTCCTTCTCCTTCTTCTTTCCCTTAACCTCTTTCCATTCTTCTTCTTCAATTTGTGTAGGTGAGAGACAAGTTCCATTTTTTTCCGTTATTGACTCTTCACTCCATAAGCTATTCTCATCCGTGACCCAGGAAGATTTAGGGTATTTTTCTTCTTGTTCTCTCCGTTCCTCTTCTGTTCTGTCCATAGGGTCCTGGTCTAGTCTTTCTTTAAATTCCTTCTCTTCTTCTCCTATCTGCTCTTCTTCTTCTTTTCCCGTCTGTTCCTCCATATCTTCGTGATTTTGGATTTGGGGGCATTCTGTTCGATAATGTCCCTTCACTTTGCATATCGCACAGATCGGTGTTCTGTCTTGTCCTGTGTGTTTAAGACGGATCCTGTTTCCCTGAACATATATTGTTGTTGGCAGCGGTTTATTCAAAGTAAGGAAATTGATCGATCGCACTCCATTATATATGTCCAGACCCTTAAACTTGTGTTGATATATTTCTTGATCCTTTAGTTTCCCATAGAAAGCAAGCTTTTGACGAATATAGAAGTTGTCCAGCTCAAAAGGCGCCTCAAAGATCATGACCTTGATTACTGGTATCTTCTGTAGCGCCTTTAAGTCTCTATTGCTGTATTCTTTCAAAATTTGTCCATTGAAGGTGATTCTTGCTTCAAAGATTTTTTCTTTCAACTGATCCTTGTTGTATGGGGTCTGGCATGTCACCTCCAGCATAGTGAGAGATCCAACAATGAATTTCTGTATACAAGCGATGTGGTGTTGTAGTTTCAGGGTTGTTACATAAGCAAGAAATTCTTCAGCTCGTACTGTGTTGTCTTCTATTCCATAGGTCAGAGTCCTTGTCCGTTCGATTGTTACTTCTTGTATTTGGCTATTAATCTGTTTGGTTCTTGTTGTTGTTGATGTGGTATTATCCCCCATAGAGGGGAACAATTGTTCATTATCGTTATCGTCTAAACGGTCCATTGTCGTCAACGGTAAAAGCCTGTTAAACTGTATAGTGTAGTCCTAGTGCAATGCTAGGTTCGTTGCCTTTGAAGGAGCTACATGTTGATAGTTTATCGCTGAATACATTGAATGATTATAGTTTCTAGACAAAGTAGTCAATGTCCGGAAGTCTTTGTTTGTGGCCGTGTTCCTTGGCTGTACCAGTACTGGCCGGGTGGGTTTATGCTTTTTGTGGTTCTTTGTCCAGGAACTCCCGAAGGCTCAACCGGCAGTGATTCTGGTTTTAAAGCGTCTCAGAAGACGGGGCAACGGCTTAAAGTCTCGTCCGACAGACTGGGAGAAGCCGGGAATCGAACCTGCGACCCCTGGTTTACAAGACATAGGTAGTCTGGTTCTGAAAATGCCCAATTAAAAAATCATTTACTAGATCTATCATATCTATATATATTTTTTATTATTTTATAGAGGGTGATCTTTCCTCTGTTCAAATACATAACAAATGATTTAAAAATTCTTCCCTAATACTGCAAAGCATCCATTACAAATAATTATGAGGCAAAAGCGGTTAACCAGTAATTCATGCACATACTTTCAAGTAAGAACTCAAGTAAGAAAAATATCGGTAAAAATTTATGCAATTGCCCTCCCTTGCCGTTTTTGAATTAGCTCCCTTGTAGAAATTAATTTAGCAAGTTTTGTAATTCCAAGGTGATTATTTGCTTTTTTTAATATATATATTTATTCCAAATTACAATAATTTTATTTTAAATATTTTATAATTTGATATTCTACCAAAGATGCCATTGACTGCAAGCCTTTAATCACTAAAAACAATAATAAAATATAAGAAGTAAAAAACCCATAATATTTTAAATTGGTGTCATATTTATGCATTATAGAAATAGATATAGGCTTAAATAATTACCTTCTCACGTTCAGGCGATTTATACTGAATGGAGGTGTTCCACACATGGGAAATGTTGACTATCTCTCAAACTGGACCACTAAATGGATCCAACCAAAATAAACGGGAGCCTGAACAATATGAGCTCTGTTTGAACAATGACCACATCATCATTCATGTGCAAAAATACAGTGATAAACACACATATCTACTATAGGGATACTTGACCTTTTCATTCTGGGTACTGGAAACAGGTACTTAGGCAAACAGTGAAGACCCAAACAGTGGCATTTCATCAGTGTCTGCACTGTTTATTAAGATATTTTACCAATTTTCAGGTAACTAACAAATTATAAGGCGGAAACAGAAATGACTTACTTTGCATACATGCAAACAGTCTTGACCAAGATCAAACTGCTCTGAAAAAGATCCACAATGTGTGCTACAGAGACACTAAAACTGGATCTTTAATGGTTGCAAGACTCGATCGCTAGCATACTGTTATATGGGTCTGCTAAGTCAATAGTTAATTTTGGCAAATACAAGTTTATGTATTGTCTAAAAATCGGCCCATCCCACCAGTACGGCATTCCTCTGGCGGGTCGACAGTAGCAACTCTTGAGTCTTATGCTTAGCCTTGACATAGCTCACCATTAAGGGGAGCGGCAAACTTAAACAAACGATAACAAAACTCCTTGCCCTTCCAAGCGGAATAAAAAACTTACACTTTCAGGAACAGTGGGGGTGACACTGTGCAGAAAAATTGTCACGTCAATCCCCACAAGATTGAAACCTGTTTTAGAGCATTTCAAAAATTCAAACTAATTAATGCCCCACACCTTTACTTAACGCAGATAGGCGTAGGATAAGGGCAGGATACAGCCCGAATTCCTTTTTTGAAGCCAAAGTGGGTGCATAAAACTGGGTGTGCCGTGTGTGCTATATAGCCTTTGCCTCGTGCGCAGGGACCGCGGCACACCGCCACAATAACGGAATAATGTATGTAGCTTTGACATAGCTTTTGGGTGCTCGAAAGAACTGTCTCATTAACAGGCGGAACATATTATTAAAAGTACAATGATTTAGGTATATGCAACAAACTGAAGCATTACTGTAATCATGCTGTTCGGTATGCTGTGAATAAATTCTTATCCAGCTTTTGGGTGCTCAAAAGAACAATTTCATTGGTTGGGAATAAAGAAAAATATTTCAATCACGTAATCTGATCTAGGTTCCTGGCAGACGGACGGACGGAGTGGCAGACAGACGGACGATCAAATATACCTGGTTTTTTCCTTTCATATCCATCTGGATTTCATGTTCATGCCGCCGCTAATATAGTGTTTAGATACTTTATGATATCGTAGAGCTTGTCTTGTTACAAACTCTGCCCTTTGCAGCTTTCAAAGACTGCGCGTTTCACTCGAAAAATTGCACAGCTTCAAGGATGATTGGTCGTTAATTGTGTATAATTGTACTGTTCGCGAAAATCGTATCACAGCTTTAGGATTATCTTTGTCGGGTACGATAGCAATTAAACAATGTGCCTGCAATCGCTTTTTGCTAACTATTGAAAGTGCAATGTGGCCAAGACAAAAAAATACGACAAGTGCGTGGGTTGAGCCAGTTATTCAACAATGTGCTGGACAATGCTCATACTACCAGACCCTGGGTCACTCCTTATAGGTGGGGCTCGGGGTCTGGCATCTGACTCTGAGACTCTGTGTCTAGGTGTCCGATACCGAACTCAAAGAATGCCCGGTACCAGACCCAGAGACACTGAGTATTATTTATTTATTTTATTTATCTTTTGCGTCAAACTTCAATATTCTAGATGTAGACCCCCTAACATACTCCCTAACAGGCCTGCCAAAAAACACATGCACAACTCATTAAACACAAAAATTCCGTTCTTCATGGCTTTTTTCAGCTATGTCAAGACTTACCACAACGGGTTAGGGCGACCTCCAAGACACGGATTTATCAAAACTACATTTTCGATCGCCGAAAATAGGGTTTTCGATTGTCATAACGGTTGTATAGTAGAATGCAATTATAGCGTTATCGATCGCCAATATGAAACAGTGTGATTCTGTTCAACGTTCAACCAACAGTTAAGCAATAACGGTCATGGAAAGACTGGAGAAGCCAAGAATCAAACCAACAACCCCTGGTTTATAACCGAGTGGTTTATCCACTATGGGAGAAAAAATATCTTGAAATGTGCCTTTTCCTCCATTTCTTAGATTTTGAAAGTGGTTTAATACAGATTCCTTAAATTTAATAAAATTGCACACAAAATGCATGCATGCTTTTAAAGGACATCGGACAGTCTTAATGAAGGATTGCCCATAAAATGGCCGGATAAAAGTTTCAAAGAAAATGATTTTTTTCCATAAAAAAGATAGTAGGTTCAACTCTCGAATTTTCCCCAAAAGTGTTTTTCTCATTGGACAAATAACAATTTAAAGATATGGGTAAAAACTCTGTTTTTGCTACACATATTCAACATATAGAAAATATCAAAAAAATTACAGAAGTGCTCCCCCGCTCCTCACCGTGGTCAAACTATTCATTTTGTTTACACTTGTACTTTAACATTTCACACATCATAGAAATTTTATGTTAAAATGTGTCATTTTGCTGATTTCTTCTATTTTGAAAACGGTTGCTGTTACCTTAACACAATTGCACGCAAGAGAAGAAAAAAACATGGGTTTCGTGCATTTTTGTTTAAGAACATACATTACTGTATTGGTTTTAAAACATCATTGTCTTACATAAGTATGGTCATGGGAGAAAAATTATGTTAAAATGTGCCATTTTTGCCGATTTCTTAGATTTTGAAAAGGTTGCTGCTACCTTAACACAATTGCACGCAAGAGAGGAAAAACACATGGGTTTCTAGTATTTTTGCTTAAGATCGAACATTACGTTATTGGTTTAAATACATCATTGTTTTACATTAGGATGGTCATGGGAGAAAAATTATGTTAAAATGTGCCATTTTGGCAGATTTCTTAGATTTTGAAAACGGTTGCTGCTACCTTAACACAATTGCACGCAACAGAGGAAAAACACACGGGTTTCTGGCATTTTTGCTTAAGAACAGACATTACTTTATTGGTTCTAAAACATCACTGTCTTACATTAGGGTGGTCATGGGAGAAAAATTATGTTAAAATGTGCCCATTTTTGCAGATTTCTTAGATTTTGAAAATGGTTGCTGCTACATTAACACAATTGCACGCAAGAGAAGAAAAACACATGGGTTTCTTGCATTTTTACTTAAGAACAGACATTACTTTATTGGTTCTAAAACATCACTGTCTTACATTAGGGTGGTCATGGGAGAAAAATTATGTTAAAATGTGCACATTTTTGCAGATTTCTTAGATTTTGAAAATGGTTGCTGCTACCTTAACACAATTGCACGCAAGAGAAGAAAATGTTGTATATTCTGCATATAGACTCTGCAACATGATACGATCTTGATAAGGGCTCAGCCTGTAGTATAAAACTACCTGGCTGCTTCTGCTGTCCGCTTATTTTCTTAGTTATCATCTCTCTTGTAGTTCGTATAGCTTTACTAATAAATATATTAGCAGCATACAGGCGTGTTCATTTCTACTTGTCACAGGATAAAATAAAAAACACATGGGTTTCTTGCATTTTTGCTTAAGAACAGACATTACTTTATTGGTTCTAAAACATCATTGTCTTACATTAGGGTGGTCATAGGAGAAAAATTATGTTAAAATGTGCCCATTTTTGCCGATTTCTTAGATTTTGAAAAGGGCTGCTGCTACCTTAACACAATTGCACGCAAGAGAGGAAAAACACATGGGTTTCTTGCATTTTTGCTTAAGGTTATACATTACTTTATTGGATTAAATACATCATAGTCTTACATTAGGATGGTCATGGGAGAAAAATTATGTTAAAATGTGCCATTTTGGCAGATTTCTTAGATTTTGAAAACGGTTGCTGCTACCTTAACAAAATTGCACGCAAGAGAAGAAAAACACATGGGTTTCTTGCATTTTTACTTAAGAACAGACATTACTTTATTGGTTCTAAAACATCACTGTCTTACATTAGGGTGGTCATGGGAGAAAAATTATGTTAAAATGTGCACATTTTTGCAGATTTCTTAGATTTTGAAAATGGTTGCTGCTACCTTAACACAATTGCACGCAAGAGAAGAAAAACACATGGGTTTCTTGCATTTTTGCTTAAGAACAGACATTACTTTTTGGTTCTAAAACATCATTGTCTTACATTAGGGTGGTCATAGGAGAAAAATTATGTTAAAATGTGCCCATTTTTGCCAATTTCTTAGATTTTGAAAAGGGTTGCTGCTACCTTAACACAATTGCACGCAAGAGAGGAAAAACACATGGGTTTCTTGCATTTTTGCTTAAGAGCATACATTACTTTATTGGTTTAAATACATCATTGTCTTACATTAGGATGGTCATGGGAGAAAAATTATGTTTAAATGTGCCTTTTTGGTCGATTTCTAAGATTTTGAAAAGTGTTGCTGCTACCTTAACACAATTGCATGCAAGAGAAGAAAAAACACATGGGTTTCTTCCATTTTTGTTTGAGAACATATATCACTTTATTGATTTAAATACATCATTGTCTTACATAAGGATGGTCATGGGAGAAAAATTATCTTGAAATTTGCTGATTTTGGCAGATTTCTTAGATTTTGAAAACGGTTGCTGCTACCTTAACACAATTGCACGCAAGAGAAGAAAAAACACATGGGTTTCTTGCATTTTTGCTTAAGAACATACGTTACTTTATTGGTTTAAATACATCATTGTCTTACATTAGGAAGGTCATGGGAGAAAAAATATGTTTAAATGTGCCTTTTTGGTCGATTTCTAAGATTTTGAAAAGGGTTGCTGCTACCTTAACACAATTGCATGTTAGAGAAGAAAAAACACACGGGTTTCTTCCATTTTTGTTTGAGAACATATATCACTTTATTGATTTAAATACATCATTGTCTTACATTAGGATGGTCATGGGAGAAAAATTATCTTGAAATTTGCTGTTTTTTCATAATTTTGCTAAAATCCAGATTATAAGTACCCCACCTCCCAATACTAGTTTGATTTTCGTGTACGAGTTATCATAATACAATTGTTAGTATATCATTTATTAAAGCCAAGATCAATCTACAGAACTGATATACCAAATTAACTATTCTAGTACCACGGCACAAACTCTTGGTAAATCAAAATAACCAAAAATCCGCTTTTTTGTAGCATTTACACTGGAAAATGAGGTAAAATTGAAAATTTTGGTTGCCATGGCAACGAGCTTCCATTCAAAGAAATATTGTACCAGTCTGTGTTTGGTGACAAGTACTACATGATAGGACACAAATTTACAATTTCTGTAACCATGGATGTATCGACATTTGCATGGTGCTTAGCAAGAGCTGTACTTAATATGTTGCACAGACGTATACCGCTGTGCGCACTCAAACTCGCTTGTCTGAGTATACGGTTGTTTAACGAACGTCTGCTCATCATCGTAGTAGTCGTCGTTTACCAATACTACTGGCTTAAGCGTCGTGTATTCCGCCATAGCCTCGTTGAATGGTAATGGAAATATACTCAACGTCAGTGAAAAGTTACCAGTAAATCACATACACTAAACATAGGACATTTTTTAGTTCATTCTGAACGAAGAACTGCGTATACTTCAACGCTCAATTTTATGGCAAAGAGTCCCATGCATCACCACTATGGAAAACGGTATTCATCACACCCGAATGCATTATTATCATTCCTTGACGGACCTCTGTAGTTTCCATTCCATTGTATAGGAAAATGCAAAGTTTTGATGCTACCTTAAAGTTTGATTCTCATTTTTCGCATTTAATGGGATAACCTGAAGCATTTTGGTGGCGTTTTGAATGATAATGTCTAGGGCATGTTCTGGCATGTTGTCTTCTGAAAATGATGATTTCAAATTCTTAAAAACTGCAAAAAACATAAAATGCACGTGCGTCACGTGCACTATAGTTCCAGGGCTCGTGTAACTGTTTTATCTCTCCGAACCAGCTTGTCGTTGACCAGAAACATCCACGTTACAGTAGCCAAAGGGCTGTATTATATATTTTCCAAAATATCGAAATTTCCATACTGGTTACTTTTCATTGACGCTGAGTATATGTTACATCATTGTAGGCGAATCAAACATAGCGGTACCTTAACCCATATTTAAACGACTGGAACAGTTCATAACGGTGAGGAAGTCAAGCGTGACGAAATTTTGGCGATAGCTTCAGTATGCCCAGTAAATATTTGCTATTATGCAACACTACAGGCAGGCCTTCAGGGCGGGTTAGTTGGACTGAGCTTCAGTGTAGCTATTTATAGAAGTCCCATTGTTAAAGACAAAGGAAAAAAGAAAATTGTTACTAAATCAAAATTGAAATATCTTATCTCTTCAGTGTCTCTCTGTGAGATTCACTTAGTCCTTATGTATAATTTAATCCAAAATTCACATTTATAAACATCCTAAAAACACAGTAATCGTTCATTTTCTGTCCCAAATTTAAACAACCGCCATATACACTATCACGTGACACTATATAGTGGTGATAAGAATATAGTAATCCCTTCCCGGAAATATTCGTGGAACGCTCCATGTATAAATGGAATTTTGAAAAAAAAATCAAAGTAAGTAAGGTTGCAAAGATCAGGAATCAATACAATCAAGTACCACACCTGACACAGGATACCAATGGGAAAGTGACAAACTCAGTTAGACACCACAAACGAGAGCCAAGAGGTCAGCCCTTTCCCAGCAGGTGACCACAAAGCACATATAAACAGACGCGCACAAAGAAAAAAAGCAAACACAAGACAGAACAAAAAAAAACAAAAAAGATCCACAAAAGAAGTACCGCCTTGGAACGGTCAGTAAAATATTTTACTGGAGGGAAAAAAACAGTTTAACGGCACCAACCTCACCCTTAATTCAGATGTGGATCAAGACACAAATTTCAATCAACACGACAAGAACATCGTTTATGTACATTCATTAACCATTAACGAGTAATGTAGCAGAGACTGTTAGTCAGCGCTATAAACAGATTTCTAAGATTCTATAAAGAGCTACGTGAATTAAGGGACTATTTTGGCCCCCTATGAGGCCAAAAAATTGCTTTTCACCAAATTATTCTTATTAGTTTATTAGAACAATAGCCAAAGTGTAAAATTTTGGTATCAATTTGACTTTTACCGTTGCTATGGTAACAAAAATGGCCACCAAAATAGACTGATAATAGGAAATTGGCCATTTTTGAACAAATTTTAGACATTTGACAGGGAAATTAACATAGAGCACAAGCAAATACCAAAAAGATATTTTAACAGGTGATTAGAACTATCATGGCACACAACATATTTAAAGTTTTCTTTTGGTATTTAGCTGTGCTGATATCTAATTCTTAAAATTTTGGTCCTACAAAGCCTTAAATTTGGTCCAAAAGGGCAATTTCTCTATTTTAGCGGACATTTTTGTTACTATGGCAATGGTAAATTAAAGTTGAATAAATACCAGAATTTTACACTTGGGCTATTCTTCTAAACAACCAATCAGAAGACATTGGTGGAATGCAACTTTCAGTTTTTTGCTCCAGAGGGGGCCAATTTAACTCCATAATGCACGTAGCTCTTTCCAGGAAAAGTTGTCGTTTTCAAGAAAATGGAGAATTACAAGGCAACGTACTTGAGCTGATCGATATTTTGTATCCCAAACTTTTTTCAAGTAATGAAGGATCGATGCCATTACAGACACATAGAATTTTAAACATATGAAATTTGTGCAACAATATAATTTCAATTTCCGTGGCAGTAGACAATAAAGATTATCCGACTGAATGCATGCTAGACTATTTAACAACTTCCAGACCGGAGTGCAGTTTGAAAGACAGTAGGTCGAAACATGACACCGACTGACTTCTAACTAAGTAAAATTTAATGGTATAGACGGATACTGAAATTATGGTGATGCTGACAAGAATAGCTATATTACAGGACACGTTGCAGACAGCACTTATGACCGGGTCTCGTCGCGAGAAAACCTGCCTTAGTGATATGCGATCAGGGAAGGCTCAATCCAGCCTGCTCAGCTACATAGACTAGCTAGAGTATTGAAACTTTGTGTGTACTAAGTTTAGCTTGTGCACTTTACAGGGAGCGAATAACAAAAGCGCTAGGTGCGCAGGCTGATCTGCGCCTTTGTGGTTTGCATGCAATAAAGTCAGATGTTTTTGGGTCGATGCTTATTTATAGAACAGTGGAATCAGGTGTCAAGGATGAAACAGGCTGTTGACAGTAACCTGAAAAAATATCATAGTTTTGATTCCAGTTCAACTCTTTACATGTTAGTGTCGTCAGCATGATATCCTTATCCTTACGTCTACTGATATCGTTTTGCAAACAGTTTAGGTCAAGCTGTTTGACACCCTGATACTTTTCCTAATGTTTCATTTGAGAAAGCTGGCTAAAATCCCAGCAAATAAAACTACATGTATTGGCATTATGAAAGTCATGAAGCATATTATGTTGTTTCGCTTTGATTTAAAAATATTTCATATATTATGCGAAACACCTAAAAAATTAAGAAAAACAACACTTCAACAAAGTGCATTGCTGAACCGTAAAATTCACACTTAGCATTTCCCACACGTGCAGAATTGGTACCATTACGTCACATTTGGAAAATGTGTCATTTACATACGGTCAATTTCATATATATATATATATATATATATATATATATATATATATATATATATATATATATATATATATATATATATATATATATATATATATATATATATATATATATATATATATATATTACATTTTTATATTTTTGGACGCGTGAAGATGCACACCTGAGAAAACTCGAAGGAATTAATCTAAAAGGTTTTCTAGCGTCGATGCTTGATTATAGAGCAGTGGTATCAAGTGTCAAGGATGAAACAGGCTGTTGACAGTGGCCTGAGAAAATATCATAGTTTTGATTCCAGTTCAACTCTTTACATGTTAGTGTCGTCAGCATGATATCCTTATGTCCTTATCCTTACGTCTGCTTATATCGTTTTGCAAACAGTTGGGTCAAGTTGTTTGACACCATGATAATTTTCCTAATGTTTGTTTTATAAAAGCTGGCTAAAATCTTAGCAAATAAAACTACATGTATTGGCATTATGAAAGTCATGAAGCATATTATGTTGTTTCGCTTTGATTTAAAAATGCGAAACACCTAAAAAATTAAGAAAAAAACACACTTCAACAAAGTGCATTGTTGAACCGTAAAATTCACACTTAGCATTTCCCACACGTGCAGAATTGGTACCAATACGTCACATTTGGAAAATGTGTCATTAATGTACGGTCAATTTTGATATTTTTTTTACATTTTTATATTTTTTGATGCATGAAGAGTCAGTCACACCTGAGTAAACTGGTAGGAATAAATTGTAAAGGTTTTCTCGAGTCGATGCCTAATCATAGAGTAACTGGAATCAAGTGTCAAGGATGAAACGGGCTGTTGACAGTAGCCTGAGAAAATATCATAGTTTTGATTCCAGTTCAACTCTTTACATGCCAGTGTCGTCAGCGTGATATCCTTAAGTCTACTGATATCGTTTGCAAACAGTTTGGGTGAAGCTGTTTGACACCCTGGTAATTTTCCTAATTTTTCTTTTGAGAAAGCTGGCTAAAATCCCAGCAAATAAAACTATTTAATGCTTCTGGCAGCTTATCTTGAGATGTTTCATGGGAGTATATTGCTAAATTGCTAGTTGCGTGGTTGTAAGGCGGGCTACACGATCAAACTCGATACAACTAACATGTAACCTGGGCTGAACATACTTTCACTTGTAATAAAATCTGACAACCGTCTTCCAGAGGAGAATGAACGTAAAAATATTTCATTATCAATCTCCATCAAAGGTATAGGGCCGCGCTGGGATCGAACTCGAGACCCCTGGCTCAGCAATTGGGCTCGCTACCGATTGCGCCATAGGACACGAGGTTGCTTGTCTGTGCTTGTATATCTGTACTATTGTAGGTGTTAGCTATTGAATGAGGATAAAGATTCTGTTTCTCGAACTGTAAAGCACATGTCGGGTCATGATTTAAGAGAATTTAACAAGAAACAAATTGAAAATGACGAAAGGGCTGGATGGTTTAATGGCTTCCATCGCTAAGAAATAAATAACCGATACATACATATTATTTAGTTTTTTCGGTTGCATGGCTTTGAAATGTTGAAACGAATTTTCTTTGATTTAGGAGATTTTAAATTGCAAAATCGACCAGGATGAAAAATTGTTAGCCCACGAGTGTCTGTGGTTATATACAAAGAATGGTGTCACCATTAAACTAAACAACTTCTGGTGAGGTATTCGTAAAGATTATCTTGTCTTCCAAAATATCTAGAACTTTCACCAGTCCAATAATTTGCAGTTTAAAGGTGTCTGACCGCGTAAAAAACATGTGCAAAGTACAGGTTTCATATCTCTAGCGTAACAGTAAAATTTGACATATCACGTTCAATTCAAGACATTTATCTTTTAAACATGATGAAAGTTCATTTTGGTAAGTTTGATATAGAAACGTAAAGTGACCTTCACACTGGTAAATGTATACGTCGATTTGGTGGTATTTACACGTATTGCCGGTACTTCATAGACCGGAAGTGGTAGATATTTGTGTTAATGCTATAAAGAAAAACATGCCATATGCCTAAAGGACTATATAATTAGATCGTTTTTAAGTATTCAGTATATGCATGGCGATTTATGTAAGCATTTAGGAATAGATTCGAGTACCGATCCAGATCGGTACTGGAATCTATTTCTAAATGCTTACATAAATCGCCATGTGCATGCCTAATACTTAAAAAGGATCTAATTCTATAGTCCTTTAGGCATATGGCATGTTTTTCTTTATAGCATTAACACCAATATCTACCACTTCCGGTCAATGAAGTACCGGCAATACGCGTAAATACCACCAAATCGACGTATACATTTACCAGTGTGACCTTTGTAACCAATGATGCCAGCTTTAGGCAATTTTATATGAGTTTTCCCAACACGTTTGGATTAGCTCCGAGCCCTCCCGAATAGAAACAATCTGGCCAATCACAAAACATCTCAACAACGTGACATATATATAAATAAACATTGCAGATACCGTCAAAACGTGCGAGTTTATGTAATTTTCAGTTATATTAGGAACTTCTATCGCTATCTAGATTGGCTTGATAGCTCGATGCCACACTGCCAATGGTGTATTTGGCTAGATTTTGAGTCATTCTTCAAATGGTGAAATGTTCACATGAACACCGACTCAGTCTGTGACACCGGTGCTGTGACGTACTCAATGCGACTCAGTCTGTGACACCGGTGCTGTGACGTACTCAATACTGACCTCAGAATGTAAACGTGCGGGTACTCTTTGAAAATTAATAAGGTAAGAAAAACATACAAAACGTCGCTAAGTGCCCCTTTCAACTAATCCTCACTTCACATACAATATAAGCAAGCCTGTTTGCTTACAAAACAGAATTTCATTTTGTATTTTGATGCTGGCTCGAGCACTCGTGGTAACAGGACGAATCTCCATTGGCTGAGGTAGTCATGTGATATAAGTGCATGTGACTTGAGTCCTGAAAGAAATCCGGAAAAGTACGGAAGGCCTGACAATCAGCTATTGTAGGCGTGGAGGAGCACATGATTAGTGACGTCATTGTATCAACTTTGTGGCCAACGCAACTATTTAAGTTTATGAACATTCGATGGTACAATTTTCATCGGCGCTGCATCTTTTTATGTGGTAAGCAATGTCATAATTAGTGCTTGATACGTACCTTTTTGCAGCCATGTTGGTAACAAATCTGTAAGCACTTCGATACAAACCGTACAGGTATGACAGTTTAGACAATGACTTAGTTAAAAACTTGTGTCGAAGTATAAAAAAGTCAACGAGCAGCATGTGGTCACAAAATGAAAATAATTTGAGCCGCGACACGTGATTTCCAACAACGTGGTATGTGCGACCAGAAAAGCCTCAGATCAGATCTGCGCAGTCTGATCAGGGCCTTTGCAAGTTGCTTGAATATTCTATGACTGTTAAGCCACTGAGTGAACATCATTTGGAGTTTCTAAGCTTAAAAGGAGGCTGCACAGGCTCGTCTGAGTCTACACTTGTCAAAATACCTCATTGTTGGAAATCACATGTCGCGGCTCAATAATATTTTATTTACATAAGCTGTGGGCTAGCTCATGAAATGGTTGCACGCTTTCGCAATTTTGTGTTATAGGAAAAAATCCCGCAAAAACTTACTGCATATGAAGACAATTTCCAAGATGGCTACATCCTTACTGCAACAAATATGGCGAAACAAGTCAAGTGTTCCCCAACCCTGGTGTAGACAAATCGCAATTCTGGCGAGAAAGTTGGCCTGCAATTAAAATCTTCAGGCCTGTAGATAAGAGTACGTATCAAAAAAGTTGTATTCTTATTTCTCGACCAAAACAGATGTTGTGGGTACTCAAAAGAACCGTCACAATGTCCCAAGAACATATGTTAAAACTGATGGGTAAAAATTATTTATAAGTGTAGGCTCAAAATATTTGCTTATCTAAACCTGTGAATCTTACAACATTATTATCCAGCATTACCAAGAAGGACAGGTCTCAATATTGGCACCCATGGGCCATTTTCCTTTTATGATACGGACATAATTCAAAACGTTTACTACATATGTAAAACTGAAAATAAGCACTAGTGATATTTTTCAACTGAAAAAGGGAGGGGATAGCTGAAACGCCCTGTCATACTTCCTCGCTAAATGTTTGGTGTAAAAATCATGCGCGGATCCAGAATATTTCGCCAGGGAGGGGATGGGTCCAGCTCTGACTTATTTTACAGAGGGGCGAGGTCTAATTTGCTTCTCACTGGGGCCCGTATCAGTATTTCTAAGAAACCCTGTATACATGTACAACTAAAAGTGGATCATCATCTGTCCGCCAGCGAAACGCCATTGAATATGGCGTTTCGCTAGCGGGCCGATGATGGTCCAGCATTTAATTCTAACTGGGTAGCTTTGTGATTTTCCAAGGGGTCCGGACTAGTATTCCTAAGGAAACATATAGCTTTGAGATTTTCGGGGGTGCGGGGGTGGGGGCACCGGTACCCCCAGTCTCCCTCCTAAGGAAACCTATAGCTTTGAGATTTTCGAGTGGGGGCGCACCCCCAGTCTCCCTGTCTGGATCCGCGCATGAAAATATAAGTAGTGCTCATATAACCAATGCACCGTCCACGTGTATGCCGTCCGGACAAAGTCTAAAAGCGCTGACAGTAAAACAAACTGCAGTCATGGACCAAAAATAAAAAAAGTAATCCCAAAACGTCTACATTCCATTTTTATGTTTATAAGAACATTTACTTTTCTGGCCAACATATTCTTGTGTTTTTGTACCATTTGAAAGTAGCAAGAATTCGGCAATACCTCTTTTTCTTATTTTTCAATAGACGGCGTAACATAGTTTTTACAACTACTTGACGTTCAAAATATACGTAAAAATACGCGTTTCAGTCTAAACAAGAGTTGCGGGAAATTCTGACAGTCTGTTCAAGATCGGGAAATCGTTATAAACTCTGAAGGATTCGTTCATATTTTTAATCTTTTTTGCGTGTTAGAATCGAAATAAATTCGCACTGTCAGTAATTTGTTGCTTAATATATCACTGGCTGTCGGTCAGTCGTAAGTGGATAAATCAGTCGCGCTTCGCGCTCGTTATTTATTCAATTTAACGACTGACCTCCAGTCCGTGATATATTAAGCAACAAATCACTGCGGGCGCAAATCTATTTCTTCATTACTACAAAGCTTTCAACATTTTACACGTTTTAAGTAATGTCGCCGTTGACGTCAATGGAAAAGTGGCATTTCAAAGTTTTGGTAACAAGTTTAAACTGGTTTATGTGGAAATTGCAAAGTCAAATTAAATTGCATCTAAGTTGCATACTTTGTGCACTTATTATTCAACTTTAAATACATGTACAGCAATAGCAAAATACTTGTAAATAAATTTTGATGTCACACAATACGCATTTATTTTTTGTAAACCTGAAATTGCATAAGAGTCTATTGGAAATTAATTTTGTGGAACTACTTTTGGTCCTTAATTGTATGTTACTGCAGTTCCTGAACTGAAATCGTACACGCACGGCATATCCTGTTTATCACATAATATGCTGGATATTTCATGTACCACACTTTCCCCATTTTTACCCATCGCACTTACATTGTAACATACAGGAATCAAGTCTATAGCAGCTAGATATATACACACAGAGCAGCTAGATATATACACACAGTATGGGTCCTGATGAGCTGGCTACGCAGAAGCCAACTGATCTGGATCTATACTGTTTTTCAAATACAGGATTTACTCGGGTGAAGCATGACAAGGGTTAATATTTAGTGTAGACTGCTTCCATGCTTCCAAGTTTCCTCGAAAAGTGCTTTATCGCGTTTTAATCGAGCTCTCCAAGATCAGCGTGTCAACAGACTCAGGAAATGGCACTTCAACCGCAAATGACACTTGACCAGAAAAAATAATTGAGCCAGCGCACGAGATTTAGGTACTTATCGCACATGCGCAAACTCAGTGCGCAAATGTCTCCTTTACTGAAACGTCCATGCTGGCGTATCCAGCGTAGACAGAGGCACCGTGAACTAATTATTTATCCCATAGACCCCAATGGTGAAAGCCTAGTTTTTGACAGTTTATTCTGCATCACACAACTTATATGTGGGGCATCACCATGTTCCATTAATTCAAGTAAAAACATGAATGAGGGGGCAAAAGAAAGGAAAAAAACATACCTACACCCGCTATTTTTTCAACTGTTGCATGTTGTTTAATGGCTGCCATATCTTTGGAAAACCCCGACCCAGTTCAAATTTAAAATCACTATTTTTACTTTTTGGTCCAGAAAAACACAATATAAATGCATCTGGTAGTAAACTATACACCAATTTTATGAAAATTAAATTTTGCATCTGCTAGAGAGAAACAAATATTTTTACTTCAGCATTATAAACCAATCAGGCACATCCATTGCCGAATAACAGCCTCGGAGCTCCTCTCAGTTTTTGACTCATGGGATATGTTGATATACATTGTACATGTAATTAGTTTCCGGTCCCCTATAGGTATAATTGTCGGTTTGAACCTTCATTTACACTCGTACCTTGTGTATGCGAGCAGCGAAGGCTATGGTGAGTCTGCGCATATGCTGATGCGATACGTACATGTACAAAAATAACATGGGCTGCCAGACATTTTCCTACAACCAAAGTGGGCAAACATGACGGCGGACGGATTTTTTTTCTTTTGTGCACTTTGGAATATCTTTGCTGTACTTTAGCAGATTTTCACTAAATATTTGCGTATATCTTTTCACAAATCAATATAAAGTAATTAACAGTTAATAAAGGTTGCATTTTAACGCGTAACAACTTGCAGTTCTAGTTAGCAATGGTAATATAATTAGCAATGTATACAATATTAGATAGTCCGTGCCCAGTCAGCATACAAGGTAGCTCGTTACAATGTAGAAGATACCTTTTTTCACAACGGTGTGGTGGACGACTGATTTAATTTATACAAATACAATACAATACAAATTCCTTTATTCAGCATTAAACATAATACAATGTTTCTAGCCTACATCGGCAAATATACATACAATGAGAACATGAAAAAAAGACGTACATATATGTGTCATTTAACAAGGAGCAATAGATAGATAGATAGATAGATAGATAGATAGATAGATAATATTTTATACAAAAACAGCGCATAGTAGATAGATTAGTAGATAGATAGATAATATTTTATACAAATACAGCGCAGCGGGTATATAATAAAAAACAATTTTCCTGAGGCGCATCTAGCATTTCTTCTGATATGTTTAGTGAATTGATATACAAGCAGTCCGGATCCAACAGAGCGTTGGTCCTGATCTAGATCCACACTGTTTGACATCCCGACGTTTTATACTGCTGTTTTATAGATAATGACTAATCACCAGAGCTGCCTTTTAAAACATGTTTGTTACTTGTGCGCTATTTTAATTGCTTGAGCAGAAATGCCCAAAAGGGTGCTACTTTATACAATACAATACGATACAATACAATACATATATAAAATATTGTATTGTATTGTACTTTATGCAAATACATGATATAAACTGAAGGTAGTTCTATAGTAACACGCGATATCATAAAATGTTAGGTCTGTCATTTATTAAATAGCTGGTACAGATCCAAGACCTTCATCTACAAATAAAGGTCACAGGTATCCGTACCAGATATTGAAACAAAATGACTTGCGAACCACTCACTCCCGTGTAATCAGTCCTTTTTCGAAAGCGAAACAAAGATTTAATATATATATATACATGGAAAAAAGTTAGGGAACACCTCTTGTATTACGAGGTTAAACTTTGGACTAACATTTCCTTACATTCTTAAAGTGTATTAACGAAACTTTTTTAAATAATCAACATCCGTTTTATCTAATGTTGCTTCAAACTGAAAATGGTGAGTATCAAGCAATTACTGTGGCTGGAAGCGGCCATTTTGCATACAGAAATTTAATTTTGATGTTAGGACCCTATTGATAATATTTGCAATAAATTCCTTCCATGAAGTCTGATTGTACTCTTTTTTTTCGTAAGCTGAAAGCTGATAGTCTGTGTGACGAACTTTGATCATAATTTTTTACTTTACTGGCCTTTTGTTGGAGGAGCGGGCATACTTTACCAATGCATAAAGTTATTGCGAAAAATTAAGTCTAAAAACTTAACAGCTGGAGTTTTTTTTAGTCCTAATTACGCTTTCATGAGGCGCCGCCTTTACAGTAAGCGAAAAGTCAATAATACATGTAGTACTATATGTGTTCTGTTGTGATTGCGCAGCTGAATCTACCGTTTGTATGAAACTTAAAGATAATATGCTCAAAGAGTTTGTCATAATTACTATTACCTATTTGAAAGTTTTCTAGATGTTCGATTTAGTCATGTCACGGGAAATGTATGAAATCTTTGTTTTATTTCCAACCAAGACTGTGAGAAGGTTCTTTGATGCACCTCGTATATTGTGATAAAAATCAGACTTACACCACCTTCCTCTGAATTCAATGTGTCACGTTTATTACGTTTAAGCGATTACTTTGAACTACCCTAGTTCAAGGATTTCGAGTTTTACACTACTTTGTAAGCACCATTATTGTTTGAGCTGGCCGATATTTTAACCCTTAAAGCGCCAAGAAAATTGCATCTGAAAATATTGTCTGCTGAAGTCGTCTGCTGCAAATAATTGCCCAACATTACTGGCGAATTTAAGTAAAGAAGCAAACAACCTGGATCCAGAACAGACTTCTCCTAGGAGCAGTCTGATATCGGTCCAAACTGTTTGCCAAAGAGGCTTCCTTAACATTTCAGCAGATGAGAAAATCAGACGACTTTTGTTGTGATTAGCGCTTTAAGGGTTAACCTTCTTTAAAGTGCATTTTCATCAAAGGTTTTATTAAAACGTGTACGTAGGGTTAACACCCAATGGAAATGCACTTGAAACATTTTACACGAACGAACTGAGAATCAAATGACTCGCTACAGACAATGTCATTCAAGTGCTGCTTTTTCTAATCGTGAAAGTACATAAATCAACATAAACGACAGCAAACTAACAAGTAGACATACACGATCATTGTGGTAGTGCACGTGATTTTGGTACTTATCGCATCGGCGAGCAGCGAAGGCTCAGGCTGCTCAGATACTCAAAGTATGGATGTAGATATCAGACCATAAGTTTGACCTCTAGCGCTACTGGATACGCAAGCATGCATGGGCTGGTCCAGTAAATTCCGCCAGGGAGGGGAGTTTGGGGGGTCCTGACATTTTTTCCTAGTCATCAACGTATTTCATAAAAAGGACGTTACGACATTCTTCGACATGAAGCGGTTGCAATTGGACCCAAGGGGTCCAATTGCTTCTCGAGGGGGTCTGCACCAGTATAATTTCCTATTATAATTTCCCCGGTGGGGGATCTAAGGAAACCTATAGCCACGTATGATTTCCTAGGTGGGGGATCTAAGGAAACCTATAGCCACTTATGATTTCCTAGGTGGGGGATCTAAGGAAACCTATAGCCACTTATGATTTCCTAGGTGGGGGATCTAAGGAAACCAATAGCCACTTATGATTACCCAGGTGGGGGATCTAAGGAAACCTATAGCCACTTATGATTTCCCCGGTGGGGGATCTAAGGAAACCTATAGCCACGTATGAATTCCTAGGTGGGGGATCTAAGGAAACCTATAGCCACTTATGATTTCCTAGGTGGGGGATCTAAGGAAACCTATAGCCACTTATGATTTCCCAGGTGGGGGATCTAAGGAAACCTATAGCCACTTATGATTTCCCAGGTGGGGGATCTAAGGAAACCTATAGCCACTTATGATTTCCCAGATGGGGGATCTAAGGAAACCTATAGCCACTTATGATTTCCCGGTGGGGGATCTAAGGAAACCTAAAGCCGCTTATGATTTCCCAGGTGGGGGATCTAAGGAAACCTATAGCCACTTATGATTTCCCAGGTGGGGGATCTAAGGAAACCTATAGCCACTTATGATTTCCTAGGTGGGGGATCTAAGGAAACCTATAGCCACTTATGATTTCCCAGGTGGGGGATCTGAGGAAACCTATAGCCACTTATGATTTCCTGGTGGGGGGATCTGAGGAAACCTATAGCCACTTATGATTTCCCAGGTGGGGGATCTAAGGAAACCCATAGCCACTTATGATTTTCCCGGTGGGGGATCTAAGGAAACCTATAGCCACTTATGATTTCCTAGATGGGGGATCTAAGGAAACCTATAGCCACTTATGATTTCCCAGGTGGGGGATCTAAGGAAACCTATAACCACTTATGATTTCCCTAAGGAAACCTATAGCCACTTATGATTTCCCCGGTGGGTGATCTAAAGAAACCTATAGCCACTTATGATTTCCCCGGTGGGTGATCTAAAGAAACCTATTTTCTCCCGCCTTTGTCCATATAAGATAGGTTGTCAGCTCATGTAAGAAATTTCTTTCTCGCATACCGGATCGGGATTTCCGGTATTTTTACCCATGTAAGAAATTTCTATCTCACACCCCTGGCACGTGTCGTACCAGCCCTAGGGAAAGATAAAAAAAGAACTGACGCACGTAGCGCCGAACTACTTCTGCCGGAACTACTTTTGGTTGTCAATGTAAACAATATTTGCTTTTGGGACATTTCGGCCAAACATTTTGATCATCAAGAGAACAAACAAACAAAAATTTTACTACTAGAATTCCAAATCTATCGTTTATTTTTTTACCTAATATATACTTTTTGCGACCGATATGTGTCCCAAATCAACCAAAAAACATGCCGGGCCCCTATGAAATCATGTAGTTTCTGAGAAAACTTTGATGAAAAATGTATGTTTAAGATATAGGAGTGACAGAAGGAAAAATTGAAAAAGAAGGCAAAATGAGCTTTAGCATTTTTATTTTCATTAACACAATACACTTAGCCTACCTGAAGGTGTACACAAAATTTGAAAACACTGGCTCAAATTAGAGCGGAGAAATCTGCGACAGAAATTTTCATTGGAGAGGAAGAAAAATGAACAAATGAATGGACTGACATGCAATATGTGGCTGTTTTTGTTACACAATACAACTCATCACTATCAAGCTTTGTACCAAATTTAAGAATCCTAAGTCAAGTAGTTGCTGAGAAATCTTTGACAGAAAAAAATGTCCATATGTATTTTATAGGACAGAAGGAAAAATTGAAAATTTGAATGAGGATTAGCATCTTAATTTTCATTTACACTATACACTTTGCCTACCTGAAGGTGTACACAAAATTTGAAAACATTGGCTCCAATAGGAGCTGAGAAATCTGTGACAGAAATTTCCTTGAAGAGAAAGAAAAATGAACAAATAAAGGGACTGATAAGCAATATGTGGCTGTTATTTTGTTACACAATACAACTCATCACTATCAAGCTTTGTATCTTTGTATCATACATAATTTCAAAATCCTAACTCAAGTAGTTGCTGAGAAATCTTTGACAGAAAAAAATGTCCATATGTATTATATAAGAGTGACAGGAGGAAAAAATTGAAAAAAGACGGCAAAATGAGGATAAGTACATGTATCTTAATTTTCATTTACACGATACACTTTGCCTACCTGAAGGTGTACACACAATTTGAAAACAGTGGCTCCAATAGGAGCTGAGCAATCTGTGACAGAAATTTCCATTGGAGAGAAAGCAAAATGAACAAATAAAGAGACTGATAAGCAATATGTGGCTGTAATTTTGTTACACAATACAACTCATCACTAATATGAACTTAGGCACTACCTAGATGCGGACATGAGCACTTATGAAGTTTCTCTCCCTCCTTGACTGTCTATTCATCCACCAATCCATGTATGCATATGTATCTATCTATTTCTCTAGCTCCATTTTGAACATTATCATGACAGTTGTATTAAAATGTGTTTTACTTAGGCCATATAAAAGAATATGTGTGTTTCGATCAGGTTTTTGAAATAGGGACATCTAAGGTAGATCTACAAAAATATTTTTATTTTGTTAAAAGATTTTACATGGGGAGACTGCAGTGGTCTAGATAAGGATTTGGACCAATGGGTTTTTCACACCCTACTTTTTGATTTAATGAGCATTTTACTCTATATTTAAAGTATCAAATTGCAGGAATTGCAAAGCCTTGACAAAGACCCAATATTTGCTTAACATATTTTTAAGAAAAGTTGCTTGTATCAAATACATGTTGCATTTTTATGAAAACTTACAAAGTTTATACAATTGGTGTATATTAATTAGTTTTTTCTTACTAAGAATAAAGATTTCACCACATAAATTGAACATCAGCACTGAAAACTCAAACTGCAAAGGGTATTTTTACCCTTCAATTTAATTTTCAATTCTGAATTCCAAAAAATCAATGCTGAAATACCCTTTAACCCCTCTTATCTGGAGCCCTGTCGGACTGATTGAACTGGGAAATCCCATAAAAAAGATTTAGGGACAAAAACATCAGTTTCAATGCTACCATTTAAAAAAAAGCGAGTAGTTTACTTAAATTTTAGAATATTTTTCTTGGCTTATATAAAAAATATCACACCCTACCTCCTTAAATTTAGGGGGGGGGGATCTTTCAAAAACTGGGGGAAATCCCTTGCCAAAAATAAACACTAAAAAATAGGCAGTCTGGTAACCTGAAAGATTTTTTCTATTTATTTAAGGCCTAAATGACAGCCATCAAATCTGTGGTTTGGGTAGTGACTGCACACAGAAGCTTTAAGTTTGGTCCTTATGTCACTTCTGTAGCATCAAAAGCTCACAATGTCATTACATGCTTTTCAAGGGAATCCCCCTCCTAACCCCTGGGTCGGGACATGTCCAAAATAGGGCACTATGTGATGACCTGCTAACCTTTTAGCTGTAAGCAGAGTTCAATTAGTTGTCAACTTTTTGAAGAGAAGCCAAGATGATGATCCCTAATGGCCTGACAAAGGATGACCTCTCAAGCATGCCACAGTTTCTACCCCTAGTTAGTAAACCAATATCTAACCAATATCTAACCATCATAAGATGGATATTGTTTGAATATCAGTTAGTTATTGGGGCGATATCATTTTGCCCATAGGATGAAAGTTGGACTGATATCTTGTTGGGTACACATTGGTCAACTATTGGGCTGATATCGGTTTAGTCAGCAGGGCAATACTTTACCATCATTTGGTCAATATAGCATTCATATCTGCAAGATATTGTAAACAACATTTGACTGAGTGACATAATGCCATCAGCATAAAGTCGGACCGATATTGCCACAGAAGTTTTCCATCCAACAAAATGACTAAATGTTAGGGGTACATGTATCTAGTTTCTACTGGTCTAGGACTACCAGGTAGATTTTATTTATATGTGTGAAAGTTCCAAACTTTCAAATCCTGAACTTAAGAAATAAAAATCTCAAAACTTGCAATCTACCTGGACAGTAATGAATTGTCTTTTTAAACTGAGCTGAAATCAGATAAGCTACTTTAATCTGCCTAATTCAGTGTTTTAGGTTGACTTTCTATGGAAAGTCAGCCTCAAAATCCTGAATATCCTGAAAACTCAACCATGTATTTAAGCATCTGCTGATGTATGGCTTATGGCTTTACACATTAACATGGCTAGCACTGATCCCTTTTTCATTTTCAGATCTAGCACTAGATAGTTATCACATCTGGGCCTATTTCATATCATGAGTTTTAGGGCTCTAGTTTAGTGGCTTTTTGAGATAAATCGTTCTGTTTGAAATTATTTTGAGAAAAAAACTTTTAAGGCCACTTTATACACAGAATCTTACTGTTTTTATCGGGGTACATGTATAAAACCTCTTGCAGTTTGATCAAATCAAAGGTTATCAATTATTTTAACTCTAAATTTCGTTCCTCAGAGATTGACTTTTAATTCTAAACCGTAATTTACAAGGGACACAACTTTTTATACTTCCTAAATGCTTTTCAAGAGTGAGCATGTTTTCTATCCCACCATGGAAGCTAATTTTGTTGTACTGGCTAGATTTCTATCAAATTTTGTTAATATAATTGAAGCATCCAAATCAGTTTCCAGCTGCCAACTTTTTTACTTCCACCAGGATATGAACCTGGAACCCTCACTCCAAGAGTGAGTATGTTTTCTATTACACCACGGAAGCTTATTTTGTTGTACTGGCAAGATTTCTATTTTTGTTACTATAATTGATTCCTCCAAATCAGTTTCCAGCTGCCCAACTTTGTACTTTCACCAGGATTTGAGCCTGGAGCCCTCACTCCAAGAGTGAGTATGTTTCCTATTACACCATGAAAGCTAATTGTGTTGAAATGGCTAGATTTCACTAAAGCAGTGTTATCAATCATTTTAACTCTGAATTTTGTTCCTCAGAGATTGGCTTTTAATTCTAAACCTTAACTTACAAGGGAGACAACATTTTCACTTCCTAAATGCTTCTCAAAAATGCTATATTTTGACTGAATTTTTTATCATTTTTATGTTTTTCATATTTTTGAATAAAAACAAAGCATCAAATCAGACTGCTAGTACTGGGGTTCGAACCCAGACATACCTCCAGGTGCTTTCATATGATAACCCGAGGCCGTTCTGCCAATTGAACTATACCAACTTGTCAAAAATCTGAGCTTCTTAAGAAAAGTTTGCAACATTTGAAATGAGACACAGCTTGTATCTTTCTCCCTTCTCAATGGGTTAAATTTGCCTTAAAGAGAGGTCCTCCCTTGTATGTTAAAATTGTGATCTTTGCCAATTTCTAAACCATTTTCTATTCCACTGGTGTATACAACTGACAACTAAACATAAACAACATATGTTCAATTAAAATAGCATTCCTTAAAAATGGTTCATTATCATAGGTCCAGATTAAGGAACTTTTTATGCATAAAATTGTAACCATTTTTTATTCATGTTAAAATATGCTTGGGTACTCATAGACTTAATATTAGGCCTAAGAATGGATTTTTTGTTCTGTCCCATTCTAGTTTGACCATGATGAAACTTACAAACTAGGTTATGGTCCCAGAACTAGGGTACTCACTACTTAATAAACCGTCGCATTGAGACGGTTCTTTTGAGTACAACCAACATTATGTTTTCGTTTAGAAAAATATGGTTTACAAAATTTCTCTTTCCTCATTTATCTTTCTCTTATGTTTCAGGCATCCTTCCCTATCAATATTTAATTGTTCCTTACCAGTGATTTTATTTGGCCATTTTTACCTCCTTATATGGGAGTCATTCCCAATCCAAAAATGGCCTTTATTTTCCCAATTTCATGTATTTAGTGCTTATTTTCCCAATTTTTATTATATATTTTCCCAAATGGTGAAGCTATGTTTCATAGCTAGTAATTAACTGGAGGAAGCAGTGTATAGATATCCTGTTCTGTTCTGTTCTATTCGTAGGTATACAAAATAATGTCTCCGCCCTAGCGCCATCTGACGTCACTGTATGACTATTAGAGCCGTTTATTGGTCCGCTAGTATGAGACGCTCAAATTGATTGGCTGTGCTCTTAGCGTGCACCAGAAAATTTTTCCTTATCTCGGGACAGGGCCTTACTCTAGCCTGAGTCAGTCTCATTTTACGCTTGTAACTGGAAGGTTGAGAAGTTTATTTACCCACCCTCTTCCACCCTCAACATATTTCATTAGTCTTCTATAATGTTCCATCCCCCCAAGCGGTATTATTCCTCCTTTTCTCTTTAATACTGCTGGTTCCTTGAATGTTCCAATGTTCCATCCTTCCCTATTAGTATTGTTCCTCCTTTTCTGTCTACGCCCATTTATTGACATGCATTTTGACAGGGTATGCTGGTGTTTGTACATGTAGCAAAGAATAGTGACTGTTCAAAATGAGCTAAAAATTCTCCAAATAAATGCCTTTTTGCTGATGAAAGAAGGGACATAGGTACATAGAGGATCATACATGAGTGCTCGTGTTTATTGAACGAGTTGGGGAAAAGTGATAAAATGCGAGGCTTGCCGAGTTTAATAAATTCAATAATACAGGAGCACGAATGTTAGATTCTATTTATTATATGACAACTACTTTGAAATCTCAATTCTGGCGTAAAGATGTTATAATTTTGTCATTATGTACGCAACGTTGTTATGGACGTCAACATTTCCCGTAAATCGATAAACCACTAGTGGTTTGTCGATTTTATCGCATGGCGTTATTTCACTCCCAGCGAGACATCATATGATAAAATAAAATCCCTCATATTCTGTAGGCTACTTACTAACTATCCCTTTTGTTTTCCTTTCATCATGATGCAAACATTGCCACGAAATTAGGCCTCAAAAAACAGTGTTGAATCCTCCTGCAAATGGTAAAATTCAAATACTTTTCAAGGCCTTTAAGTGTTTTTCAAGTACTTTTCAAGGGAAATTTTATTTTCAAGGACTTTTCAAGACAGTCTTGTATATTCAAGTACTTTTCAAGCCTGTGCGAACCCTGTTCAATGAATTAGAGTGCTTTAACAATGTCCATTGAAAGTGCCATTACCTCATTTATATTGTAAAAATGTGGAAAAGACTTCCAGAAAATCCTGAATACGCTGAGATGTGCCATGGTGATGTCATTTTAACTTCACAATGACGTCACGGATCGACGTACGGCGAGCATGCGGCTGTTAGTTTTTTTCATTCTCTAGGGCCGGGTTTGTGAGATTATAAGAATTATGAGTGTGAGGGTGGGATAGAATATTATTTTCTTTATTTCTCATCCAAGACATATGGTGTGGGTACTCAAAAGAACCGTCTCGATGAGACAGTCCCCCTGAGCACCCAAAACACATATTCAAATTAATGTGTAGGAAAATTAAAAGTTTACCCAAATTAAATTTCCTTATCTGGATCTATGAATAGCAATACAAAACATATGGTGTGGGTACTCAAAAGAACCGTCTCAATGAGACGGTCCCCTTCAGCCCCCAAAACACATGTTTAAATTAATGGGTAAGAAATTAATTAAAAGTTTACGCAAATAAAACAGCCAGGCCTCCAGATAAGAGTGTGTATTGGAATATATTATCTTCTTTATTTCTCATCCAAAACATATGGTGTGGGTACTCAAAAGAACCGTCTCAATGAGACGGTCCTCTCGAGCGCCCAAAACACATGTTCAAATTAATGGGTAAGAAAATGATTAAAGTTTACGCAAATAAAATTTCCTTAATCCTTGAGTTCTAATTTAATTTATAAATCAAAAACCTACTTCTGTCATCTGCTGATAACCTTAGCAAGCAGTTTAAACCCAGATCAGGACCAACAAATTGTCAGGCCTGATCTGGACCCCAACTGTTTGAACATTCTGATTGCATTTAAGAAATGAATTAGATTTTTGGAATGTTCATGGAATCATATATTTCGGGTCTCTTGCATTTGTGGAAATTTTACCTTTGAGACACTTAATCTACATGTGAGTGAATCGACACTCGAGAAGATTGTGCCACAAGGCCTGATGCGGAAAACGGAATATGAAGTATTCATGATTCCAAAAATCGAATTTATTGCTTTTATTTACATTCTATTATCTAAAATATAGAAATCATTTATAATTTAGGGGGAAAAAGTTTTGTATTTAATAAATAATTGTATTAATGGTTTTGTTGGAGTGTAAAACGGAAAAGCGGAACAGCCACCAGTGTGAACACTGGCAGCCTATGAAGCAAACAAGAAGCTTGTTTGGCACATGCGACTTCGGTATGGCTCGCAGTCAATCACAACATCAGTGTCACTTCTATGTCCGATAACTTCGATAAGTATTGCATGGGCAAGAGAGCTTGGCAGCTATCAATCAAATTATGTCATTCATTCATTCATGAGGCTATGAACAATTCTATCTGTCTTTTGCTACTGGCAGGATCGCATGCGATTATTGCGCCAGGGAGTGTGTATTTGGAATTTTGAAGAAACAAAACAAAACCAAACAAAAAAACAAACAAGAAAAATCTTTCGGCTGTGTTTTGACTAAATGAGGAGTGCCCTTAAACTCCTCAGTAGTCTGGGAATTGACCACCGAAGGAGAAAGACCATTCCACTGTGGAATAGTTCGGTTGCAAAAATTTAAAGATTCATTAAAGGCTTGCTTTGAAAAATATTGTTGCTCTAAGAGAAAAAGCAAACAAAATCAAATTTTTATGTCCCAAAAGTACATGGGCTAGGAGGAAGCATCTAGCTGAAGATACAGAATCTGTTACAGATTTGGACTGAACAAAGCAATTTAATTATATGGGGGGTAAAGTAAAGAAAAGATATTTCCTAAAAATTAACAATTTTACCCAAATGAACTAAAGCTTATCTGAGGCCCTCCCAGGGTCAGGGGTTTTGGGGAACAGGGGAAACAGGGCATTTATTTTAGGGGAACAGGGGAACAAAGGCCAAATTTTGAGGGGAACAAAGACAATATTGGGGAACAGGGAACATAAGAAAACAAATTTTCGATTTTGGGGGAACAGGGGAACAAGCCAATTTATTTCAGGGGAACAAGGGAACAGGTACCCCCTGGGAGGGCCTCTTATCTGGCCTTCTGTCTATAACAAAAGATTAGCAATCACTCACCAACACCGGGTTAACCATGTCGAGGCTGCAGACTCAATCACTGTCTCCACAGTCTTCTATGTTCTATCTCGAAGGAAAATAGAGCTTCGAGATTCTCCTAGACTGTCCCTCGTGGTCTCCGATTTTGTTCAGCTAGATTCTATTTCGGTCCGTCAATCTGAACGTAGAGCTGGGTTTTTATACAAATATTTGTACATAGTCCTTCCATCACACGTAGAAGTCATATATCAAGACGATATACTGTTGCCGGTCGCGGTAACCGGTGACATTGACAGAAAATCTAGGTTTCCAGTCTTTCATATCTGCCGCCATCTTGATTCGCGATCAAAAGAAACACCGCCAAGCGTGTTTATGTTAAAGATAAAATCCGTATTGCTATATTAGGTGTAAGGGATATCTAATGGATACAAATTCAATGTTGCATGCCCTGTAGTTATCGTTTCCAAGTAAATTTTGAGAAAAAAGGAATAAATCATGCACCCATAACGGCACTATTTTTTTAAGGCGTTGACATTGTAACCGCGTCGTGCTTAGTGTCATCGCCACAGCGCATACTTTAATTATGCAAATGAAAATAATGAGCCGGTTCTCAAAATAAAGTGCGAAGAAAGATTAACAAAAATAAATAACAAAAAACAAATAAAGATTAAAATCAGTGGTGGTATGCAAGAAAAAGGATCTAATATGTGTGTCGAGTCTAGATAGAAGTTTCCAACCCTCGGAATGACCTTGCTGATCGGAACCTCGGCAAGCCTCGGTTCCGATCAGCAAGGTCATTCCTCGGGTTGGAAACTTCTATCTCGACTCGACACACATATAAGATCCTTATAATCTTATATGACCACGTGACAGCTTTCTTACATGGGCAGTGTTAAATATTCTTTTATTCCGAAAAAGGATACTTAAAGGACCAATATATTGCGCCTAGGTAACCCAAAGGCACCAAGCAAGGTTAAGCGTTACTTACTGACGTCATATAACGTTAATGACGTCACCGAACGTGCGCCGCGTGACGAAAACGGCAATGTTACGCTAGTGGCACAGGGAGCCAAGCAGGAATTTTTTTTGCATGTTGCAACTTAACTAATGCTCCAAGGGTGTTTTCCTGACAATATCAAGGTGCAAACTACGTTTATACCCATTTTAATGCCCGATAAAAACACTCGTGAACTCAGAAATAATGTTAACCCAACGATTAAAAAGTTAGAAATTTCAGGTTTTCACGGAGTTTTTATGTTCTGAAAAAAACCCCTTCGAAAAGTGGGAGAAAAACGATCCATCATGAGCCTGTCCATGTAGGATAGATAAATCTCACCCTCGGGGTCGGAATTAAACCAGGGACCCGGCAAGCCTCGTCCCTGGTTAAACTTCCGACCCCTCGGGTTAGATATCTCTATCCTACATGGACGCCCATGGTGGATTGTTATAATCTCCTTTCTAAAGTATTTAAAGAGACTAGGTCTGCAACTATGAACATTTTCCGAAATTTTTTATTCTCTTTTTAAATCATTTGTAAAAGTAGAATTAAGTTATGTTTTCACAATAAATCTGTTCACTATAGCTGAAAACTGCACGAAAAAGTGAATTATCTTATAAAACAGGTGTGTTTTTCTCTTGTTGGTAATTATTTGCGTCCCTCTAATAATTACAGACAGCTAATTTTAACATAAATACCGTTGTTTTAGTACTGATAAGTTGTTAAGATTTACGAAATTGGTAAAATGTATACCTGAATTTTAGTTTTTTTACTGTGTTCTTGAAAAATAGAAACATTAGTTCTAAAATAAAAAGATCAACAGTTACAGACTATGTAGCTTTAACTTATCCTTATCTTTGAGCAAAGTACCTAAGGGTTAGAAAGAAGCTAATGTTACGCTGGTTTTTAAAAAAAGATGATCATACGGACTGTAAAAATTACAGACCTATATCAATACTAAGTACATTGGGAAAAATTATGGAAAAAATAGTCCATAAACACGTCTTTAAATACTTTAGTGCCAATAGCGTTATAACGTCCTTGCATCCAGGTTTTGTCCCTGGCGATTCCATTGCCAATCAACTAGTTAATATCTGTAATACATTCTCAAAGGCATTGTATGATGGCTTAGAAGTTAAGGTAGTTTTTTAGTAACACAAGCAACGCATTTGACCGTGTATGGCACTAGGGTTTATTAGTAAAACTTAAATCTGTAGACCTATGTGGCTCCATGTGAGAATGGTTTCAAAACTACTTGAGCGATTGCAAACAAATATTTGTCTTACCAGGGTTGTCCTCCATCTGGGTAAGCATAAATGAGGGTGTACCCCAAGGCTCTATCTTAGGACCACTTTTATTATACCCGCTTTTTTCTTTAGAAAAAAAAGGGTATATTAATTTCGTGTCAAAGTCGGTCTGTCGTCCGTCCGTCCGTCACGTTTTTTGTAAATGTATCGCCTCCTAAAACATTAGAGGTAGCAACTTCAAACTTTTAGTTAGAATATCTTCATGGGCTGAGAAATGGCTGGTATCTTTTAATCCAAATAAGAATGAATACATTTACTTCTCAACTCTTAACGTGCTGCTGTACGGTGAACGAAGCTTAAACAGCCATGCTTATGGTATTATCTTCAAAGCTGTTCAGGAGTTTATCACCCATCCAAAACGATTTGAGAATTAACTACCAATATTATAAGGTCGATACCGTGGAAACCTCTCACTCTCTCTCTAATTTGCTAGTTCACACACACACACACACACACACACACACACACACACACACACACACACACACACACACACACACAGTATCATTTACTATCTGCATAAAAATGAAATCATATATAATTCAATTAGAAACATCATCCAGAAATCGACTGCTAATCAAATTATGTTATTGAGATGATTCCTTTAGGGAAGCAGATTCAAACAAGTCTACGACTTATTTCTATATCCCTTTCAAATATATTGTACTGTATATATGATGTAACTTTTGTATCTTGTTGTACTTTATTGTTTACACTAAAAACGATAAAAAACATTTTGTTGGAATTATCATATGACATTAAAATTAGGTTGAGATTGCTTTTTTGGCTTGAAAACCGTCGTTAGGATTTTGTCATATATATCCGCGTCATTTCATAATGTTACCAAAATCTGTAAACCACACATGTTTTATCGATTTTAATGCATGGTGTTCTATCACTCGCAGACGCAAATGCAATACAAAAATAAACACTTGACCATTTGACCCGTGTACAAAAAGGTCAAGCTTTACAAAAAGTGCGATATGCAAGTACTCCTACTTGTATCAACTCAGGTACGCAAAAGCATGATTACTTTTTGAATTTATTGGTAATGATCACGCGATATGACGATAATATGATTATGAAATAGCGTGGTAATATCCGCCACTTTGACATAAACCATTAACCCATTTTTCTAGAACTCTTTTTTAGACCGAGCAGCATCTCATTAACACTTTCGCTGCCAAGCACCTCAAAAACCCAATACCTGAGTGCCGACTCCTGGATATTGAGGGTATATGGGTTCAACACAGAGTATCAACAGAACCATTCAACGTATTGCAGTGAAACTTTCAAAGAATGTTGCCAATATATAAACATTTATTTGAACCAATAATAACAATAATAGTCACGTGACCTTTGGCGGCCATTTTGGAAGCCATACTGAAATAAATAAATAAAATACTGGCAAAAAAGATAAAACATCCATCTACATCAAGTATCAAACATAATAACATATTCAGATGATATATTGTGTAATCAGAAATAAATCAAAATATAGCAGTTGAAGGGCTAAAATTGCGTCCTGTATGTCATTCGCTTGGACATGTTTCGTTGTTTTGATGTACGCGAAATCTTATCACAATACAATGTACAATATACAATTGATGCATTCTTTTGAGGTTAACATCAGGATTTGTCACCCCGAGAACAGTGATGTTCACCGAGGCGAAGCCGAGGTGAACATCACTTTCGAGGGTTGACTAATCCTGATGTTAACCGAAAATGAATGCACCAATTGTTTTGTTATATGACACTGTCTCTCTTTTATTTTCATATTTATAAATTTACTCACGTCAGATGTTCCTAGGAAGATTATTTCAACAATATACTTCCCAAATTTCTACAACTCTTATGAGATAAGCAAAATAATTGCATTTTAACCCATATATGCCTAGCGTCCTTTTTTGTGGGACATAGGCAAATAGTGCAGACCCAGATCAGACGCCACAGAATGCGGCGTCTGATCAGGGTCTCCACTGTTTGCTTGCATAATTTTCTATTAAAACTTGAATAAAAATGAAAATACCACCTAACACCCCTTAAAACAGAAATAGACTGTTCCAATTGATAACGGTGTGAAATTCCATTCGGCATAAATGGGTTAAATGCTGTTCTCATAAAATGAACAAATTCTGAATTGAAATATTTTACCTGTGAAATATACATAAGAAATCAGTCAGTGTTGCAATATCTATTTTTAGCTCTCAGGCAGCAGTGACAAAACTTCATGTCACCTGGGCTAGATTTAGTTCAATCTATTTTTAGCTCATTGTTAATAATGTTACCTGTCTTTAGCTCATCACTGTTTGACATCAAGATTTGTCACAACCAGTGCAAGCTAGTTTCAGCCAATAAGAGGGGGTCTTTTATAGGAGTCATATAACAAACATTGTTGTTAAGTCCATTCTTGTGCAGAAAATAGCTTAGTCTTCTATATACGATATTATTATGTCCCCTGAACGTTTTGAAATAAAGTACAAAGATTTGCGTCCCTTATAATGGTTATCATTTCGACAGTAGTCGCGTTTGGCAGTGAACGGTAAATTCGACTACAGTCGCGTTTGGCAGTGAAATGGTTAAAACAGTTACAACCACACAAGTATAAGCTTTTTAAAAAGCTTGCTATCTTTAAGCACATAACTTAACTAGGTTGTTGTCACACTGAAGCCATTTGAAAGCTGTCTCAAGGAAAGTGATGAATTTATTAAATGTAACACCCTTCTCATCGTCTTCTCCGCGAGCGGAGATGACGATGAGTTGGGTGTGTCATTTTAATGTGACACCATGAGTCAATACAAAAAGGTAATTTTCACAGAAAGGGCTATCTCATGCTACACCACTTATTCGGTGCTACCATACAGGTTGCAAACTTAGTCAATTATAATTGCCATCTTCAAAAGGATTGCAACACGAGGTTGGCAACAAGAGAATGGCAACTGAAAATTGTAAAATGGTCGTTTTGACAGAGAAATTAATATAGAGCACAAGGAATTACCAAAAAGAGGGAAAAAAGATATTTTACAGATGATACGTATAACTACGACACACACTATATTATAAGGTTGTATTGGTTTAAAGCTGACAGTGTACTGATGTCTTCTGAAAACAATCTGCTGAAGCCTCATATTTGGTCCAAAATGGCCATTTCTCTATTTTAAGACTGTATTGGTGGCCATCTTCTGTTACCATAGCAACGTTAAAATTTAAATAAATACCAGACTTATACCATTTTTCTGTTATTCTAATAAACCAATCGAAAAGCATTTTTCATTTTTTTGGCTCTAGAGGGGGCGCAAATACTCTCTAAATGCACATAGTTCTTTCAAGATGTATATTTGATTTCAATGGAAAACAATATTTGAGAAAATGGAGTTTAACGTTTACAACGTTTACATTAAAGAACAGCGGACTATCAAAATCAGTTCATCAGCCATAGTGGTTTGTTCTTACAAATTACATATTCATAAAAACAACTTGCTGTATGTTTTATCAATTCAAACATTAGACCTGCCATTATATTTGAATGTCATATTCCATCAATGCCATGCTCTGTCGGTGTCATTTCCGCTACGGGATATTGAACCATTATTTCCTAGCTGTATTGGACAAAAACTACCACTAATTGGGCCCGCCCAAGTATAATGGTACAGTATCTTACATGTATCGCGTATATTAAAATTCATGCTTTTAGCGTACCCACTACCCAGTAGGCATATCAAACTGAACCACTATTGATTCACCAGCGAAACGCCGTGTAAATTGTGTTTCGTTGGTGGGTCGATAGTGGCTCGAGATTGCATGCTAGCTGGGTAGGGCTAGGCGCCTGCAATCTCCATCAGCCTTCTGTTTGACAGCAGTATGACTCTTGCGAGACTGGGCGGCTGCGGAGCTTTCGTCCGAGCCATCGTTGCTTGGCTTTGTAGCACATTCCAAATATCTCAAAAGTTGTTAGTTCACGCTCTATATGGTAGATTAATTTACAATGCCTTTTTAGCGAAATCTAAGTTTCCTGATGGACCCAGTTTATACGTTTATGGGAATGGTAGCGATCCTACAACCCCGCAACTAGCAGGTTAGCAAAGAGGTGCTTCATGTACTCGATTTTGGAGATAAAGCTGTCATGCAAATATAAACAATTTGCAGTAGAGTGACAGGAATTTTAATACTGATTGGCAGTTTGGGATGTTTAAAAGAGATATAGACAATGGACATGATACTTGGAAAATGTAATTTTCCAAATAGTTTTCTTCCTTTTTTTCAGTAACATATGTTGTAAGTACACATTGGAATTGCCTCTATGAGGCAATTCCCATGCGTACCTACAACATATGTCTTTTCAATAAATCAGTTTTTCACCGCAAGTTTTTTTTAAAAAAAAAAAAAAAAGATTCTCAACCACTTTCATTTATTCAAAGAAATGATCATATAGAATTGAACAACTTTTAATGTAGTTTGTCATGCACCTGACAATAATAGACTGTCTATTTTATGCTTCTGACAGCTTATCTTGAGATGATTCGTGGGAGTATATCGCTAAATTGCTAGTTGCCTGGTTGCATGTCATGATCACAATTTTCAAGTGGCTATCCCAACTTATTCCGGTTATACATGCCATAGTATACGTTAACTTTTTTGTTTGCTTGGTGCGGCTCAATAATAGTCTTTGAATAGTCGCTAATGAGCTTGTAAAAATAAAATCACATTAACATTCAAAACAAAGTGTTGACGCTTGGTTTCATGCGATTCTGCATTAAACGGATGCTTTATCATGTCAGCCTCGCCTTGTCATGATTTAAATTAAAGCTCGTATGACAAAAGTAGACCCTCAACTAATCATGGACGTCAAACGTTTGAAGTGGCATATACACGTATTATAAGTGAATTTCATTTTTCAAGGTTCGTGAAGTAAAGAACGCTATGTGTCCAGTTCAAAACTAACGCGTGAGGCCTGAAGAAGGACAGTAAAGACTAATCAACTAAATATTCACGGCTGTTAAGACCAATAAAAAACCTCACTAAGATTAATCGACTGAAGCATTACGTCAAAACGGTTTAGAGGATTATGACACGTCTTCTGCGGCGTTGCCGCCACAGGCGCACTAATAGGGGTCACAGGAGCTTGGCGTTGCTTTTTTCTATACTTGTATATCCTGTAGGAACTAACGGGAAGGACGGTCACTCCGCTGCTGCTCAAAATAGTTTTTAGAAGAGTCTTACCGTTATAACTCGGCTTACAAGCATGTGTGTATATGCTTTGAACAAACAATTGGATGGTCCATCTTCCGCCATATATCAGCTCTGATCAACATTCACGGTTTTATTGTCATTTTGTTTTTTCGATGAAGTCTGATTGGATTCGTGTGGTGGGTGCAACCGGATACATGGGCATCTTTGTTGCTTTTGTGTGCATATATCGGAGCAAATGTATAGTGTCATCCGATTGGTCAATACAAGATGACCAAATGTTCTCATCATCTCGACCAATCAAATGACAATACGCATTCGCTCAGATGGATGTACATAACACAACAAAGATGGCCATGTATCCGGTTGCACCCATCACACGAATCCATCAGACTTCATCAAAAAAACAAATTGACAATAAAACCGTGAATGTGGCAAACTTCTTATATAGGGTGGAAGATAGAGCAAGCAATTGTTTATTCAAAGGGTATGTGCACGGCTTTGTAACCTGAATAATAACGGTGAGATTCACCCAGAAACAATTTGTGCAGCAGCGGAGTGTCCGTTCTTCCATTCAGTTCCTAAAGGGTATTGCACGTATAGAAAAGAGAAAAACGTCAAGCTCCTGTGATAGGGGTTACATGTTATTGTGAGATAATTGAGTGAATAGTATCAACAACGCTTCATATGCATTCATACACGAACACAGACAATATACTCTAAGTTTCGGCCATTTTGACAGTGAATGACGTGGACACATAGACGCCGCCCTGTCCACATTAACCTATATACGCCCATATGAATATAATCCCATATGAACCCAACATTCTTATTATGGGACATACGTAAACAGTGCAGATCCAGATCAGACACCGCATGATCTTATCAGGATCTTCACTGTTTACGTACATAATGGTATATTAAAATTTTGAGGAAAAATTAAAAATAACACCTCATTCCTTGCATTGACAATGGGCTCGTTCTACTGATTAGGGTAGGCAAGTCTATTCGGCTTAAATTGTTTCTAGTTGCTACTTAAGTCCAGGCATAATAGGCCTATATTTACAATGCTATCCATGGGCGGATCTAGAGGGTTGGGATAGGGGGTCCGGACCCCCCTGAAAATCGCAAAATATAGAGTTTCTTAGCAATACTGGTCCGGATCCCCTGAAAAATCACAAGACTAAAAAGCAAGCATTCAATGTTGGGTCATCATTGGCCGGCCAGCGAAACGCCATTGACATGGCGTTTCGCAGTCAGGCCAGCGATGACCCTCGCATAGTGGTATTTGGATCTTCTCATCAATCCCCCCCCCCCCCCGCAAACAAAAAAAAAAAAAACGTTGCCAGACTGGACCCCCCTCTGAAAAAACTTTCTGGATCCGCACATGCTATATTTGGCCAAAGTGAACACACCTGTCTACAATGCTACCTGTTGAAATTTTTGAAATAAGAAAAAAATCTCTCGTTTTTGTCAACCAGGTGACGCCAGCCGTCAAAGTCACCACCTGTTCTACCGCTGAACGGTGAACTACCTGAGCTATACCGCCACCGGAGCTACCTATGAACGAAGCGGGAACGAACGATACTAAACAGCGGTCCAGTCCATTCACATCGTAATTCCGTTCCGTTCCGTTCCGCTTCATTCCATTCAAAACACGAACGTCCTATAAATCGCTTATTATTTAAGTGTTTGTTTCTTTTGTCAATTTAAACAGCCTCTTGAAAATAGTAGTTTGAGTTTTTCCTTTATCTTATGTGAAGATTGTACGTTATTGTTGTTAATGTCTGACATTTAGAAATAAATTGTCAAAGATGGTTCTTTTAATTCTGAATATAATATAATATAACAAACTAAAAGAAGCAATTTAAAAATTGTCTCTGATCAAACTGCTCTTACTGGACTGTTTAAGTCACGTTTCCAGCGGTGTATAATATATTAGTTCTGGTATTACAGGGGCGGATCCAGGATTCTGGAAAAGGAGTTCATATGAATAAAGGTGTGGGGGTTCGCTTTGCTGATTTTATCTCATTTTGCTTAAATATCCCGTGAAAATGAAATAATTTGGTCTCATTGATGAGACCAAATTATTTCATTTTCATAGGATATTTAAAAACGGGGGGGGGGGGGGGGGAGAGAGAGAGGGATTAGAGCGGACCCCCCATAATCCCCCATCTGGATCCGTCAATGTACTATAACCGTTTTCATTATTATTTGGACTGTGAGCAAGAAAACCTATCTACACAGGTTTGGGAACAAAAAATGTCGCAGACCAGCCTGCATATTCGTGCAGTCTGATCAGCGGTTTTGTGATCAAATCAACACTTGCTACAAGTAATATTTTACTATTCTAGCTAGTTTCCTTAGCTGAGCAGGCTAGTTTTAGTATAGCCCCTAAAACAGATTCTCTCGCGTTTCAGTCCAAATTTATGTTGGTATTATTTTTGCGACCATGCGATTCATTTCACAGAAGTACAAGTTCCATATTTGCATGCGAGTTCACAAGATAAAAAAGACGTGTGTGTGTGTGTGTGTGTGTGTGTGTGTGTGTGTCTATTCTCTCTCCCTCACGACGTGGCTGAAATAGTGTTGACTTGGACTCTTAACGGAATCAATCAATCAGTCTATATGGACGTATGTACGGATCAGTCTGTACAAACCGTTTTTGTTTGGATTGGTGGATATACGTATGTATGTAAGTACAACAGTTGTTCGAATGGATGAATTTATGTAACGATGTATGTATGTACAACTGTTTGTTTGGATGGATGGATGGATATACGGGGGAATGCATTCATGTCCTTGGCTTCACTCGTGGTCGGTGGATGATAATTGGATTTCTATTAGCTAAAACACATGTAAAATGTGTTGTTTTTTGTGAAACGTCTTTAAAATAATAAAAAATATAAGAAGTATACCTTGTATAAGTCTACATCTGGGCCTGCACTGTCTGTTTAGATAAAAAAACACAATGTTCTTGACTATCATATAAAAGCAGAATTTTCTTATTCTCAGTGCTTTTATATTTTCTTCAATTTGCATAGCAATTGGTCATTGAACATGCTGGCACCGGTGCATCTGTCTGTCTGTCCATCAGTACGTACGTATGTTTGCATGCGCTTGCGTATGTACGTCTGTCTATATTCGGGCAAACATACGTGCATTTGTATATATAAATTCTTGTTTCTATGTAAACGTTAGCGTGCATGTGACAGACAGGCAAACGCACGGGTACATGCGTGTTCATTGACTATGTATCATGTAATCATTAAACCATTTTCATTTTTAATACTACTCAACCGGTACACTGGCAAACAGTAAATACCTTGATGATATGTCATACAAGGCACATTTCATCTGGGTCTGTACTGTTTGCTAAGATAGAAAAAATCTTCTTTGATAAATATAAAAGCAGAATAAGCCATTTTGTGAATTAACACGCAGTCATCTGTGTGTCTGTTCGAGGGACCGTTTGTACGCACGTTCGTTCGTATGTTCATATCAAAGCGCATGCATCTGTCTGTGTGCGAGCGCACATTCGTGTGTATGCATCTATGAACTTCCCTGACGAAAGCATGTCTGCACACATGCATACGAACATACATACATACAAATATACAGACAGCCCCACGTGTCTACATGCACGTTTGCACGCATACGAGGACACATGCACGCTTACATACAAACATCGAAGTTAGAAATTAGAAAAATCAGGGATGTTCATATTATACATACACACATACATATACACGAATGTACGCTTGCACACAGACAGACGCACGGGAATAACCTTTATGCCAAGAACAGTTTTTTTTTAAAAAAAAACTAAGAAAACAGTGCAGACCCAGATGAAATGCCACCATAGTGGTATTTCATCAAGGTATTCCCTGTTTGCCAACACACCCAATTATAAATAGCAATTTCCAGAATGAAAACATTTTATTTCTTTAGTAGGAGTACCCCTCCCCCCCCCCCCCCCCCCATAATGATCATAGCTCACATCAAAGGGCAGTCTTATCTACTCCATAATTAGGTATGGATTAAAACTCTCTCTGTGTGGGGCCTGGAAAGGGGCAATTGGATAAAAAAAAAACGGATTAATTTATCTTTGACCATTTTCATAGAACATAGGTCAAGGTAAACTAAATAGAACAGCGTAATCGAGTTAATATGCTGTATTCTTTAGTTATAACAAGGTGTGTGTCATCGAAAGAAACGTCCCATTGAGACGGTTCTTTTGAGTACCTACAAAATATGATTTGATTGTCAAATAGGTAGCATTTTGGGTGTTGTGCTCGATCGCAAACGCTTATAGCTGTATTGGTTCTTATCAGTGGTGCATTTAGTATCATATATATCAAGGAGACAGGGAACATGGTGTCTGGACATTGCTAGCCACCGCATGTTCTCTGCCATGTGTTGTTAAAACTAAAATGCAGTGTAAACTGTCAAGATTTTGTAAGAGCTCAAACATTTGTTGATTTACACATTGCATTCTTGCTTGTACTGTCTGCCATCATAACCATGTTAATATTGTATTTGTTGTATTCTCATGGGCTATTGGAATTTTGAAATAAACTTATCTTATCTTATCTTATCTTATCTGATTTATGGGGCAATAAAATACTCAATATTGATTTATTGTATATTGATCACCATTATTTCAGTTTCCTTCACAATCTACTAAAATGAGATAATAATAATAATAATAATAATAATAATAATAATAATAATAATAATAATAACAATAATAATAATAATGATAATAATAATAATTCTTAGCATGCTGGGTAATTTTTATGTAGCGGTTGTCGTCTGCTGACTTTTTTCTAAATTGACCTTTTTTCAAAAAATGTTGAACAGGCACACCATTGTTCTATTAATCCTAATCTGGGACGAAATTGTTTGCTGAGGTTATCAGCAGACGACAAAAGTTGCTGTTAACAAAAGAAAAGGTTTTGATAAATTAATGATTTCACTTTTAACTTTTCAACAATAATGGTGAATTTTCCCATATATATTGATACAATTAGCATGGATTCTTCCATTTTGTATTTTAGGGTTCACATTTGAATTTTATAAATTTAAATATATTTCTGTCCCCAAAGAATATTTCTATCTAAGCAAACAATACTGACCCCTGTTTCATCTGGGTCTTCACTGTGTGATAAAAAGTCAATGAACATGCAGGTACACGTGCGTCTGGCTAACATACAAGCATAAAAGTTAGAATTAAGAAACTAAGAATTAAGAAACATTCAGAAATGTTCATATTAAAATACACACGTACACAAATGTGTACGCACACATACAGTGAAGCGCACGCGCATAGAACGTACGTTAGGATTGGCGAAGGGACGGGTGCGCGAACAGACAGACAGACAGATAAAGAGGAGTGTAGGACAAAAGCCCACTAGGACAAAAGCCCACTAGGACAAAAGCCCACTGGACAAAAGCCCACTAGGACAAAAGCCCACTGGGACAAAAGCCCACTAGGACAAAAGCCCACTTATATGCATTTAACAGGGATAGGTTTGAACTGATGGACAAACCCCAGGGGGGTGCTCTCATTGTTTCTTCATACATAGGCTCGGGCCCAGCATCTACCGTTCATCCCCCCCCCCCCCCCCCAAAAAAAAAGTACCCCCCCACACACACCCAGGTGGACAAACGGACAGATGGACCTTAGATGTAGAGTCTACCTTCTCAAATCTGAAATTTCAAACATCTCTTTTTGTTTGGCACCTCTCATAAAAGTGCTTGCTAATTGTTTCTACCAGATCAAAGGTCATTGACATATGTTTCCCAATTATAATAGATTGTTTGACCAAAACTGTAAGTTGATTTTCTTCAAATATCAATGGCTTTTAACACCCAAATTAAGTTATTTGTCACAACATACAGGAGAAATAATATTGTCAGTGAAAACACACTGCAGGTGTAATATACCCTGAAGGAGCAGTCTGATCAGGGTTAACAGTTTTATAAAAGACTTAAACCTATTTTTTTCAAAGAAGTGGGCTTTTGTCCACCCTGCCAAATTAAGCAGTGGGCTTTTGTCCAGTGGGATATTGTCCAGTGGGCTTTTGTCCTAGTGGGCTTTTGTCCCAGTGGGCTTTTGTCCGTTCCCCGATAAAGAGATTCTGCTTTTATATTCTTTAATTTGGATAGCCAAGAAGTTTGGATTTTTTTATCTTAGCAAACAATGCAATCTGAGATGAAAAGCCGCCTTATGTGGCATTTCATCAAGGTCTGCACTGTTTGAAAAACAGTAACCAAAATGAAAAGGGTTAATTGATAGATATGATAAAAGTCAATGAACACACAATAATCGGTGCGCCTGTCTTCAAAGGCACACGTCCGTATCGTCTAAATGTGACAGTGGTAATTGCAATACCCCAATTAGTGCAATACCCCAATAAAAGTGTCAAAGAAGGTCGCCCAACACAGGAAGTGAATTGAATAAGACGGGAAAACGACCCATTGACTAGTTTGGGATGGAGCACCATATTTCTAACAGAGTCCGTTTTGCATAGCGATGAACTTTTGTTTAAAATTACTTTGTATGTATAATTTACAATTGGTGTAGCAGTACAGAATACAAAGTTTAAGTGTGCAAATGCACATGAGTGACAATGCCTCAAGTTTAAACTCGGACAAAGTATACTGGATCCGAGGTTTTAATCAAAGGGCCCATCGTTTTAGCCTGGCACGTCGAGTTGTAAGAAGAAAATGATCCTTAGCCCTTTTCAAATTTGACGGATTTTACTATCACTATACATATTGATGCAATAAACATGGATTTGTCCATTTTATATTTTCAGTAGTCACAGGTCAAATATTTTTTTAATAGATTTCTGTCTTATCTTAGCAATCAGTACAGACCCAGATGAAATCAGCATTGTGCTGCATTTCATCTGGATCTTCACTGTTGGCAAAAGTTAAAGGGTGAAATGATATGCTGGTCTGAAGTCCGTCGTGGAGAATGCAAAAATATACACTTTGCTCGAAGGTGGAATTACAAATATTACCACATTCAAACATTATCTGAATGCCTCAAATCAGCCTGTTTACATCGAGTTGAATGGCAGTGATTGCTTGTGCACAGACACAAGAACATACACATTTCATGTTGTACCATGCACGCTTCCTGCATGTGCATGGTTGCCAATAAATGCGCATCGATGTTCGAACGCATATCCAAAGTTCATGCTAGCGACGACGGGGGAACGGGCACCTATACCTTCGAATGTAGGACATTTCGGCCACGGACATTTCGGCCTAGGTCGTTTCGGCCCGGACATTTCGGCCACGGACGTTTTGGCCACGCAAAATGCCAAAAGTGGACGTTTCGGCCAAATCATAAATTTTGGGTTGGGGTTTGTGCATGCATAAATGTGTGATGCATTAGGAAATAATTGACTGAATAATCTTATATACTATACATAGTATTTCTACCAAATTTTTATCAGTTATTAAACTGCATGTATTTACAAGCAGATATGACATCAGTGTGGATCCTGATCAGGTAGGGACCTGGCTGATCTGGATCTGAAGTGTTTTGAAGTAAAAAGATAAACCCAGGTTCAGCATGAAAAGTAGTTAACATTCATCAATAGTTATGTACAGTAGATTCAAAGATACACGAGAATTGTTGTAAACAAAAAATACAAACTAATTCAGGTAATGGGTATACTTTATACAGGTATTTCATAATCATTTACTGGTGTATAATATATACCATAATTTACCTCTTTCTATGAAAAATAGCATACTCTTATTATCATGCATCTTTGAATCAACACTAAGTATTCACATGCATATTGATTTCAAAAGATTATGAAATGCATCACACATTTATGCATGCACACATCCCAAATCCAAAATTTATGCTTATGGCCGAAACGTCCACCTTCGACATTTTCCGTGGCCGAAACGTCGGTGGCCGAAATGTCCAGGCCGAAACGTCCTAGGCCGAAATGTTCGAGCACCATACCTTCACTCGTGACGACTTTGTTGTCTGCTGATAACAGTTTGAACCCAGATCAAGCCTGCCAAAGAATCGGGCCTGATCTGGATCCAAACTGTTTGACACTCTTATAGTATTATTATAGACAGGTTTAGAAGAACAAACATTTTCAGCGTAAAATTGTAAATATTTTCTTCACTATCAATTGAACATATGTTTTGGGTGCTCAAAAGAACCGTCTCATTGAGACGGTTCTTTTGAGTACCCACAACATATGTTTTGGTTGAGAAATAAGAAAACGCACTCTTAACTAAAGTCCTGTAGTATACATCAAACACGTTTTGAACAAAAGGTTGGTCCTTATCTTGATCCACTGATTGTACCCCCTCCCAAAGACTTTCTGAAAGGGTTTGATTTAGGGAAAATAACAGTACAAAGACCTACATATCTCGAAGCAATATACAGAGTGTATATTGCTTCGAGTACATATCAAAAGCTTCTAAATTATTCAGCATGCAAATAGTTCAACCGTCACACAGTCAGCTTATTTATTTTTGGTAGCCTATATTGCATACATTATGGACCCAGATCAGACTGTTCCTACGTGAGCAACCTAATTAGGGTTCGTAGTTTTGCTTCTATGATGAATGCTAGTCTAAAGTGCACTTGGATATATGCAGCAGACGTAAAAATAGCAGACAACATTTTCAAGACAAAATCATGTTGGCGGGATAATGGTTAAGTTTATTAGCCTCCATGCATTAGACTATGAGCATGTTCAGTACCTTAAGAATAAGAAAACAACTAGATCAAAAATGCGTATTACCACTTTATATACTTTTTGTTTGTTTGTTTGTTTGTTTGTTTGATTTGATTCTTTACGTCCCATCAACAATCTTTCAGTAAGGTAGGGACGGGTCTTCCTGGGTGGAACCAGTACTAAGCTAGGATTAATGTGTCTTGCTCAAGGACACAACGTAGTGACGCCGGTGAGGCTCGAACCCCACTTTATATACAAAGCGGATCCACGTCACCTTGGCAACAGCAGATCGACGTCGATGCAGCGTCAGGTAACAACTGTGCTCTGATATTGTTTACTCAACAGAGTGTAGGACAAAAGTCCCCCCCGACAAACCCCCCTTCTCATTTTTATATAGGTGGACATAATCCCCCCTTGAATTTTTGCAACGTGAACATAATCCCCCCCCCCCCTATAAATTTTACATCGTGTATGAATTTTACAACGATAACATAAACGGACAGAATATGGACATGGAGACTGAATATAAACATAACCTTCTTACTGTCATTCTGCTTCATTGGAATACACGTACATTTAGTTTTTATGCCCGCAAAGGAACCATCCGTCTGTCCGCCCATCCGTCCTGCTTTGTGTCCGGTGCATATTTTCTATATTCTTTAAAGCAAGAATCCCAAATTTGGTGTGTGGATGCATCTTGGGATGGCGGATTGTCGCGTACTATTTTCGGGTCACTGTGACCTTCAACTTGACCTCTGACCTAATTCTTAGAAAATCCGTGTCTGGAGCATATCTCTTATATTATTTGAGGTAGGAATCCCAAATTTGGTTTGTGCACGCATCATGGGATTAATAAGTGTCGCGTACCGTCATTGGGTCACTGCGATCTTGACCTCTGACCTAGTTTCTAGAATCCGCATTTAGTCTGGTGCATATCCCCTATATTCTTTGAGTAGGAATTCCAAATTTGGAAAACATCTTGGAATTGCAAGGTGTGGCGCACCATTTTCAGGTCACTATGACCTTGACCTCCGACCTAGTTTCTAGAATAATCTTGTCTGGAGCATATCTCTTGTATTATTTGAGATAGGAATCCCAAATTTGGTGTGTCGTTGCATATTCGGATGACAAAGTGTAACGTACCATCCTTAGGTCACTGTGACCTTGACCTCTGACCTAGTTAAAAGAATTGGCATTGAGTTTTGTGCATATCTCCTATATTCTTTGAGGTAGGAATTACAAATTTTGTGCGTGAAAGCATCTTTGGATGGTGGTGTGTCTCGTACCGATTTCAGGTAACTGTGACCTTAACCTCTGACCTAGTTATTAGAATAATAATATCCGGAGCATATCTCTTGTATTATTTGAGATAAGAATCCCAAATTTGGTATCTGGGTACATCTTTGAATGGTGGAGTGTCGTGTGTTATTTATGGGTTACTGTGACCTTGACCTTGACTTCTGACCTAGTCTATAGAATTAGCATTGTGCCTGGTGCATATCTCTTATATTCTTTGATGTAATAATTTCAAATTCGGTGTGTGAATGCATTTTTTGACGGCAGAGTGTCACATACCATTAGGGTCGGTCACTGTGACCGTGACCTCTGACCTAGCTTTTAGAATAATCATGTCCGGAGCATACCTCTTATATTATGCGGTAGTTATCCCAAATTCGGTGTGTGAATGCATCTTGGGATGGAGGAGTGTCCCATCCTATTTTTGGGTCACTTTGACCTTGACCTCTGACCCAGTTTCTAGAATCAGCATCGAATTTAGGGCATATGTACTATATTCTTTGAGGTAAAAGTCTCAAAATTTGTGTATGGATGTATCTTGGTATGGAGATATGTCGTGTACCATTTTTAGGTCACTTTGACCTTGACCTCTGGCATAGATTTTAGAATAATCGTTTCCGATGCATTTCTCCCATATTATTTGAGCTAGGAATACCAAATTTGGTGTGTGGTTGCATCTTGGGATGGCAGAGTGTAATGAACCAAGTTTGGGGTCACTGAGATTTGACCTTTTTTTTCTAAGATTATCTAGTCAGGGACATATCCCGTATATTATTTTAGGTAGGAATGCCAAATTTCGTGTATGGATGCATCTTTGGATGTTGAAATGCCGCTGACCATTTTAGGTCACTGTGACTTTGACCTATGACCTAGTTTCTAGAAAAACGGCTTCTGGAGCATATAGCCTATATCATTTGAGGTAGGAATCCCAAAATTGGTGTGTGAATTCCTTTTAGGATGGCGGAGTGATGCATACCATTTTGGGCATTTTGACCTTGACATTGACTTCAACTCCATTTCTAGATTTTTTGTATCTCAAGCATATCTCCTTCATAACAAATAACTTGCATCAAATGTGTCTAATGCTTGACCAATTCCTTTGGGGGGCATTCGTCACGTTACTGTGACATTTCTTGTTCTATAGTATCTCCTTTACGACAGGGGTAGAATTACCACTCCTCCTGAATGAGTACAGCAACCGTGTTTTTGTTACTTATCGCATATGCGTAACGTCATTCTTTAAACATGCGCTTAAGGTATAACTTTTGGCCAGAGCTTTCATCTATATCCGTTCTTTTAGAAAGCGCAGGCTCGCCTGAGCCTCTACAACTCCTAATGTGATAAGTACCAAACGCTCATGACCAAGCTCATAATACTTGGCCTGAGCCTTCATCTATATAGCTTCTTTAGAGAAAAAAATAAGTAACTCAATGTCATGCACATGCCCATAAAGTTGGCCTGAGGCTTGAATTATAATCCTTTTTTCCTTGAGAGCAGGGAAGGCTCTGGCGAGACTGTGCGAATGCACAGCCTCGTTTTAGCCTTCACTGCTCGCATATGCGATAAGAACCAAGCCCTTGTGAATTGGTCCATTCTTTAGAGTGCAATAAATACCAGAATCTCATGAACTGGCCAATAAAGCTTTGCTTGAGTCTTCATCTATATCCCTTCTTTAAAGTACGATAAATACCACGCTCTCATGAGAACTACCTCACCTCATTTGACTCTTCATAGTCAACTCACAGAAAAGGAACCCAATGAAACGAAAATCACTTTTATTTGTCAAATTTAGCTCATGGATTCTACCACTTACAGCGAATGTCCAATCTAGCATATTCTAAAAGGATGGACCCTTGCAGAAAATTCTACAACTACTAAAACAAAGACCAGTGTGCACATTTGTATACTCCAAAATGTTTCTCTAACTTGCTTCAACTGTTGACACACACACACACACACACACACACACACACACACACACACACACACGCACGCGCGCGCGCGCACACACGCTCATACGCACGTACGCACACACGCACACACACGCACGCACGCACACACACACATGTATTTGACTGTGTAACACTTTTATAAACATCTTTTGAATTCAAAATACAGGATTTAGCGTAAGTATTATCATTTTCAATCCCACAAAAATATATTATTAAGTGCTTCCTTAAAGGTCTATCGTTTTAAGCAGTAATAATCGCGCTAATTCCTGTATTTTGTATTTGAACGGAGCGGAACGATGTGTCAAGGTAAACCAGAGCGGAACTACCGATGAACGCGAACGGAACGTGAGCGGACCCAGCTATGAACGCGAGCTAAACGGACCTGGACCCGTTCATTGGTTACTTTGACGGCTGGCGGTACTGTAAGATTGTAATTAAAAATATATGTCTAGACAGATCTTCACCAGCTTTTCGTTTTTGGTTTTTTTTTCTTATGTAATAAGGCACCGAGAAAGCCCATTTCTGGCTGATAGCACACTTTGTATCGTTTTGAATGTCTACGTTTTTTGTATATTACCTTATGTTTACTGTTGAGTCTTTATGCCTCCAACCAACTGGCAGATTTTGTTTGTTTGTTTGATGCTTAACGACGCATCAACCCTTGTGGGTCATTAGCGTCAGACGATATTAAACTAAACATGATGTGGATGGAAAGAGTAAAAATTTGTAAGATAAAATAAAAGGAATGATGATGATGAATTTGTATAATGAAAATTAGTTGCAATACGATTATTGACATGAGAGACCTAGTACAATATCTGACAGTTTCAGAGAGCTATTCAGATAACTGTACATGTTCTCTAACTGAACAGAATACAACATAATATAATCTGTATTATGGTCTCATACAAATGTAAAACAAAACATGATTTTAAAAATAGCAATTAGATTTTGTTAAAAAGATTTAATTGTCTTAAAAATTTCATAATACTATCAATATGTTTATCTTGAAATAACTGTTTCATGTTGTCAACATGAAAGTAATTATTTCTTACTAGTAAGTGAGTGCTGATTTCTGATCTTATTATATGTACCTTTCGTACAAACATGATCCGCATCCAGCCGGCAATCTTCGATAAATATGGTGGGTTGATAGATGTCACTGAGGTGTGGGAGTGGATGTGTTGAAAGGCAATTAACACAATTTTTAAATTTTAATAGTTTTAATAGTTTTTAAAGGGGTAAAGTGTGTTTCGACAAGCTTTTTAAATGTTGTAAAGTGTTTACATGTATAGGGTGGTTTTAAAATAAAGACTTGAGGTTTAACGCCAAAATTTGAAGTTTTATATATTGGTGAGCATGCATGTGCCGCGGAAAACCTTTGTGTAAAATAGTTTGCTTTTACTGAAAACTCCTTCTCTTAACATAGAAATTGGTTACATGTAATTTTAACCCTCTAAACAAGCACTTAGTACCAGAGATAGAATTTTATCATTTTAACTTTGCTGAAAAGTGAAAGTGTGCAGAAATCTAAGATGGCGGACTTTGAAAAGCAGGCGGTGAGTCAAAGAAAGTAAAATATATCAGGCGCAAACTCAAGTGAGATGTGTCAAATGAACATTATCAACAAGCTATATGCAGTGAATAGCCACAATCATCTTTTGAAGAAACTTGAAGTATCCAAAAAGTCAACAATTGAACTTTTAATGGCAATGGGTGGTCTGACTACCCAGGCTGATAAAAGAAGCACGACTACAAGATTATTAACTCTATTAAACAAATGAACTTGATTGTAAGATAAAAATAATTAAAGCTACGGCGGGAAATTGTGTACAGATAACCATTAAAGTGTGTCTCAAAATCAAGTGAGTCATATACAGTAAGTTTATAGCTGACAAAATGCAGCTTCTTGATAAATGGCAAATCCATCAACAGATTTTTAGAAACTGATCAAGAGAATATTGCTAAAATGACAGAAAATGCATCGATGAACGGCAGCCAAGTTCGCAGAGGTGAATACAATTCTGTGGGAGCAACTGCATAGAGTGTTGAATTGCAAGGGTATTGCTAAAAATAACTCTGACTTAGGGATGATAAATCTACACAAGAGAGTGCGGAAACGACTCAGTGCTCAAAATGTAATAGAAAGGTAAAGTCAAAAGTGGTGTACTGCGATGCTTCTGATCATTGGATTCACTACAAATGTGATAAACTCTCTGAATAAGTAATTATTGCAGACACTGAAAATCACCAAGTGTAATGTTACATATGAAAGAAATGTAATAATGAAAGAAGTCTTTTGCACATGTCTGAAAAACAAGCAGATGTAATACGCACAAGCGTAAAAAGTCAATATTAACACAATTTATGACTAAAAAGCTAAACGACTTTCAGACATTTGAATTGAATCTAGATATGTCTACCCCTTTTCTATCCTGACTAGGGACATAAGCGTACATCAAAGTGCGAAGCTTTTCCCTTTGATGTATTAGCAGTTAGTTAATGTGATGTGGTTATTTATCTGTGGTAGTACAATGTTGCTATTAAAAACTGATGCAAAATGGTAATTAAAAGACTTCTAAATCCCATTTGTGTGGTCCAATGTAACTGTATATCAGCTATATAAATAAAATATGTTTAAACCAAATGACAAAGTCTTCGATCTAGATTCTGTTGTTGTTTAAACACACTAAATTCTTTGCTCATATATAAGATATCTAACTTATTTAATGTACTACCACAGAGAAATAACCACATCACATTAACTAACATTATTACTTCATTTTCATGAGATATTTAAGAAAAATGAGATAAAGTCAGCAAAGCGACCCCCACACCTTTATACATGTGAACCCCCTTTCAAGAAATCCTGGATCCGCCCCTGAGGACATGCATATAACAGACATTTGCCTCTTTTTATAGGGTGTAAAGTCAATTAATGCATGTGTCTGTGAAGGCACCTTCGTCTTGTCGCATTATTAGATTATGTGCTCTCCATGTAATCCAATAAGTTGTATAATTGTTGTATCATTTGAAAACTGGTCACGAAAAACGCTTGAATACTAGAGTGGAAATTGCCCTTACGCTTTCTAACGACATTAACAACCCAACTGTTTATGCACCAGTCATTTGTAACCACGCCCAAGCCCCTGAGCAGGGCGGGGGATAGCAAGGGAAATGTGCCGCGTTTTTACTTAAAATATGCATTATTCTCATAGTGCGGGGGAAATGCCATGGATTTTATGTCTAGGCAAACAGGGCAGTGCAATGTCAAACAACAGACTGAGAGGGAGAACTGCCGTGGTTATACCGGCCGGCTATCCCTGCATGTGGGGGTTATAACAGGGAATTGCTGGACGAAAAGTCAAAGTCTCCGCTATTCTTCGCGGCTGGGGACCATGGTTTCAAATGACTGGTGCATAAAACACATATATTTGGAGCTATATGTAACTTGTAACTGGCGAAAAGGAGTGGTAAGATAAATAATTAAGTATGTAATGAGCATGAAACTTCCACTGACATACTTATTTTCTTTTCCACCTTTTGCGTTGCATTGGAATGGGCAGTGCCTTCTTTGTCACAATGAAATTAAATAAGTTTAAACAACAAAGTTAACTATCATCGATATTTATTTTTGTCAATATATAAATAAGGTCACGTAGGTAACAAATATGGATTTTTCATACAAGGATAAAGATGCTAAAATTGTGGAGAGTAGACTCAAATTTTTCCTTAGCCTGATGACACGCAAGGCTTAGGTTAAATCTCATTCTACTCTCCACGTATCATTTATAACTTCAACTTTATACAAAATAGTCAAAATAAACACGTCTAGTCTAAGAAAGTGCTTTATATTTGTTTGGTTCTGCTACTTCGATATGGCAATTTCCAGATTAATTTATCAATGGTTCATAGCAATATACATGATATTTACTTCATGATTCAAATATTAGACTGAATAAACCAATCATCGATAAATAAATAAGAATAGCAAAGCAATGTATCCTGCATCTTGTGGCAAGGCAGGGGATAGTGCTGGGTGTCGTCCAGATCAGGAATTATCTGTTGGTTTCACGCAGAGAAATACAACTTTTTAACCAGTTAAGCTCTGGTTATGCCTCCTTTTAACAAGATAGAATGAGTAACAGATTGGCATAATTTGATGATGAACTGTTTTACAAGATAATGACCTTTAACAGCACAATGTCATAATTGACTCTTTATGCCAGCTGAAGTATTTTATCGTGCTTGAAAAAATACTATATTTGTTAAAATGTGAAATGTATAACCAAGAAATGTCACAATCGCAGACTACATGCCAACACAAGTGGTCACTATTCCCAAGCCTAGTAGTAATATCAATATCTTAAATAATTTCTGTGTTATCTACTAAACATAAATCTAGAACATTTCCTGGTGTGTCATGGAGCCATCTAGTTGGACGGTTAACATGGTTATCTCTAAGATTTTCCAAGAATAGATATAAGAATGATTTTCACTTCTACGTGTATTCCACTTATTCCAGTCTATTTCTGGCAAGTTAAAGTCACCAACAATCATTGTATGTGTAAATGGTTTATTTGTTGCAGCACTTAAAATTTCCAGTAATTGACTAAGATTTTCACTGTCTGACTAGGGACTTCTATTAATTCCTCCCAGTAATAGTTTTTCTACTATATTCAACCTTGTTACTACCCATATATTTATTTGTTAAATCAAGTACTATATTGGATGAAATATGATCAGATATATAAATAATAACTCCTCTACAATGAGCTTTTACATTTGATCTATATATATTGTAGCCATTAATGTGAAGTTCAGAAAGCTGAATGTCATCAGATTTTCCAGTCTTGGGATATACAACAAGGACATCAAAAGGCTTTAAATGAAGTCTCACTTTTAGTTCATCTATTTCATTCATTAAATTGTCAGCATTAGTGTAAAACACTGATAAACCGTCTTTATTATCAACAGATTCAAAATTGGTGTCACTATTGGTCACTTCATCATTAAAAGTGCTATCTGTATCGTTATTTCTTGAAATGTCTGCCTCAGAAGAATCAAATGATTGAGTGTCACTATTAGTCGCTTCGTGTTCAATAAAAGTACTATCTATCTCGTTATTTCCTAAAATGTCTGCCTCAGAAGAATCAAATGATTGAGTGTCACTATTAGTCTCTTCATGTTCAATAAAAGTACTATCTATCTCGTTATTTCTTAAAATGTCTGCCTCAGAAGAATCAAATGATTGAGTGTCACTATTAGTCGCTTCATGTTCATTAAAAGAACTATCTATCTCGTTATTTCTTAAAATGTCTGTCTCTGAAGAATCAGATGATTGAGTGTCATCTTATGATTGAGTCAGAGTGTAAACAGACACGTGCGAAACACAATTATTATCCATTTCTGAATTAATTTCTGAACTGCTATTGGCAGTATCTGAATCGTCAACATTTTTCAAATTTAAACTATTTGAACTTAAATTTTCAACTTGAACATTTGATAACTAACTAGAACACGTAATTTTGGACGTATTTACATTTAATTTAATTGTATCGCCGTTGTTGGTCTTATTGTTCTCAGCCTCCGAAACCCTGAGGACCCCTCTTTCATTTGTGCCCCGTTCTGCCCACAAAAGTCCACGATTTAAACACTTTAGTGCCAGCATATCCACTACTGCTAGAATATCTGCTTGTAGTCGATTCAGTAGGCATAGTGCTATTATTATCGTGTACCGTCACAATGCGTCCTCTGCTTATTTTTAAGTTTTTTTCCTTACCCACCAGCTTTGGATTTCGCAACTCTTCACGGAGCTAAAATGATTCTTCACACTGCCTACGTGTTTGATCTGGGGTTGCAATAATTTTGCTCAAATTGTAGTCATCACTGTTCTTCAGTTGTTTGTCTTCAAATTTGTCAACTTTGAATCGCAGTGGGCGAGTTCCTTTTTTGCTGCTAGGATTTATACTTGAACCAACATTTGATTGGGGATCCACATACATTTTCTTACCAAGTCTTATAGGATTTTCAACTATGATATTCTTATTAGACAATTTCATATCATCATCAATCAATGATTTAAGACGTTCTTTATCTTCATGTTTTCTTTCATCTTGGTCTAAATTTTCACTTTCAGGTAAGTTAAAACACACCATGTGTATCCTTCTCATTTCAATATCCTGTAACTCTCTTGCCTCATCCCGAACAATATCCAATATGTTATCAATAGATTTTAGTCGAATCTTTAGGTTTTTAACTCTTTCATCAAGTTTTTCATATTTATCTTCCAGCGAATCTAATTGGACCATTACTTGTTTACACCTGGAAAAGCAGTAAGGCAACTTTGACAAAACCACATCAAACTGCCAGGGGTATCTTTGAGGGCTCGATACACAACTTTTTTTAAGTGTCAACACTGAACACAGTACCAGTGTTCACAAATATTGCAGCAAAACTCCTTCACTAGATTTTGGTAAAAGTCTGTTACAACTGTAACATGGAGCAGTTTTGGGTTCAACCAAAACACTATTGCTATTGTCAGAATTTTCAGCAGAACTATCATCAGAATTCACGGGTTGGGAATTTGATTTATTTGACTTTTCCTTTCTTGGGGCATTTTTTGACATAATTATGTTCAGTAGAACTTCTGTCTGATAATATTAATTGTGAGTTCGTGGCTCTGGTAAGCTTGGAATTTGCGCGCGTTTGGGGACGACATTTCAAAACTTTCAAACTGATCAATATACGAAATCAGCAAGCATAATAATACTGCAAGTAGTAAGTATAATGTATTTGGCGTCTTTATACATATATATTAAGCTTGCGTCTGGTGTTCAAATTAGGGCTGTTAATATTCAGAATTTCATTTATGTTCGTTATGCTGATGCAGAAAATGCATCTTCTTGCAGGCTATTTTGTCACAGACTCCCCAGCCAACTCCTCAGGTAATGTATGGTGCCAGTAGGATTCTAGCTTGATTTTTTTACTGACCCTCAAAGAACTGAGAATGCTTAGTAAACGATATAATCAAGATAGGTTGTCTTCTAACGTTTTATGAAAGGCGAATTGTCACTCACAGACATAATAAATCCAAGCAATGTCCTGAAAAATATGCAGAGGCTGGAAATATGCCTTTTTACGTGGAGTTGAATGGGACCGAATAATTGTGCACCAAACCCATGTGGCGAGAAGTTCTGAAGAACGACGCAAGGGCCACGCTCTAGCGAGCACAGGTAGAGGCTATCCAAGTAAATTGCTCTAGCAAAGTGGTCTAAGAGGCTTTCAAGTGGCTTTCTTTTAATCCAACAGCCTGGCGCACAGTGGTTCGAATCCAGGCGTGACCAATATTTTTTCTTTCTTTTTTTCTTTTCTTTGTCATTTTCCCTGCCAGTTTCAAAATAGGAGTAGATCACAATATATGGTGCGGTTCAAGGGTTATGAGCTTTTACACTTAAGAAATAGACGGACAAAAATGATGCTCGACATCGCCTTATCACCATTTTGCATACCAGTGGCTGGACAATGTTAAAATAAATAAGTATGCAAAATTTGATCCAAATATACCACGGGGTTCAATAATTATGAGTCTTTTCAATAACTGATCATAACCTGCTCAAATGATGCTCAGCAAACCCAGTTCCATCAAAAAAGTCTGCTACACATACCAATGGTTAGATAATGGAAACATGCATTGGTATGCAAAATTTGATCAAATTATACCATAAGGTTCAATAGTTATAAGCATTTTCACTAAATGACCACGGACGAACTCACATAGTGATTATCGTGCAGACCCAAGGGTCGTGCAATGAAAAAATGCATTTAAGTTTTATCCCATACCTAATAATGCATTAATTTGTTTGTGCCTAGCGTGCAAAATGGAACAATAGCAAACACCAGTGTCTTTCAGACTTCAAGTGTGTGCTGTTCGCTTTCATATTAAAATAAATGCCATATTCAGGAAGCGAAATCAGCTCAACATTGTGGCCAGCGAACCCTTATGATGAATAAAAAGGCAATCCCAGCATAATTAAAACAGTAAGAATTCGGCGGAGAAGGGTTAATTAATTTTAAAACAGTAACACAACAAACGACTAGATCGGACTCAGTGAAGAATATGGAGTGAAAGGATTTTAATTATTAAGTTCGATAATCCAATTAGTACGGATGACTCTGAGGAAATTGAAAAAAAAAGTTAATTTCAATTAGAACCAAGCGTACGGAAAACCTTAAATCATAAGTTGCTGTACTTGGTTCAAAATTGTATGTTTCCATGCAGACTCGGAGAGTGAGCGATACAAAAAAGGGACTGCTAGAGAGAGAGAGAGACAGAGACAGATAGACAAACAGACAGACAGACAGACAGACGGGATGGAGGGGGCAGAATAAAATACTAAGTAATAACAATAATAATACGAACATGCACGATTCGTATTTAACATGCGCAGATTTATTTAGCCTCAGACACCGGAAATCAATCTGTTTGGAATAAAAGTATTTAAAAATCCAAGTTCTTGGGTACACTACCGCCCATTTATTTGTCCTTGTCTAATTCGCGTTGAAAACGCATTGAAAACGCACGTAAAACGCATTAGTTTTCTAACGCGAATTTCGAAAATCCAATCAAAGCCCACTATCGATACGCGTTGAACTGCAGTGCAACGCAGTTGCCTGTTAACCAATCAATAACTCAAGTATAGCAACGCAGTTCAACGTACAATTCGCGTTGAAACGCATGGTTGAACAGCCAATCAAAAAGGTTCAAGTGCGTTGCCAGATCTGTTACGTAAATCAATGTTTATTTCATTATTGAAACCAAGACAACAGCGAAAACATTATCCCACAAAACGCTTTGTTTATCGTTTCTTTTTCTTTTTTGTGTCAATGGCACTCCCTCATTTTTGGCCATCGTTGCGAGACATTTCATGTCAGCTGACTTCACATCCCATTGCATTTGTTTAACATCGGTTACAATTCCACTATGTGGACCAGTTCATTGTGTTCAGTCCATCAAACAGGTCCGTGGATCTTTGTTATCAGGCATAGGGATCAGGTTTCAGAACCTGAACCTGCTGCATTTTGATCAAATAACTGGCTTGAAGTATTTATCGATCTATCTCTTCTTACTGGCTTGATTAAATTTAGGTCTTCAGATGGATTGGCTCCCAGTCCAAGCCTCACAGGAGGCACTGTGTTTGGAGAGAAAGAGAGAGAGAGAGAGAGAGAGAGGGAGAGGGGGGGAAAGAGAAAGAAGGCTGTTTAAACTGTGTCGGAACCTACCTGCCCGTCACTGTGTTGCAGGAGTGCAGGCTGTTTAAGCAATGTCGGAGTCTACCTGCCGTGCACTGTGTTGCAGGGGTGCAGACTGTTTCAGCAATGTCTGAAGGTACCTGCCTGGCACTGTGTTGCAGGCTGTTTAAGTAGTGTCGGAACCTACCTGCCGGGCACTGTGTTACAGTGGTGCAGGCTGTTTAAGCATAGTCAGAACCTACCTGCCATGCACTGTGTTGCAGGGGTGCAGACTGTATAAGCGGTGATGGAACATACCTGCCGGGCACTGTGCTACAGTGGTGCAGGCTGTTTAAGTGGTGTCAGAACCTACCTGCCGGGCACTGTGTTACAGTGGTGCAGACTGTTTAAGCAATGTCAGAACCCTACCTACTGGGCACTGTGTTACAGTGGTGCAGACTGTTTAAGCGGTGTCTGAACCTACCTGCCGGGCGCAGTGTTACAGTGATGCAGACTGTTTAAGCAGTGTCAGAACCTACCTGCCGGGCACTGTGTTACTGTGTTACAGTGATGCAGACTGTTTAAGCAGTGTCAGAACCTACCTGCTGGGCACTGTGTTACAGTGGTGCAGACTGTTTAAGCAGTGTCAGAACCTACCTGCCGGGCATTGTGTTACAGTGGTGCAGACTGTTTAAGCGGTGTCAGAACCTACCTGCCGGGCACTGTGTTACAGGGGTGCAGACTGTTTAAGCGGTGTCTGAACCTACCTACCGGGCACTGTGTTACAGTGGTGCAGACTGTTTATGCAGTGTCGATACCTACCTGCCGGGCACTGTGTTATATTGGTGCAGGCTGATTAAGCATAGTCAGAACCTACCTGCCGGGCACTGTGTTGCAGGGGTGCAGACTGTATAAACGGTGTCGGAACCTACCTGCAAGACACTGTGTTACAGTGGTTCAGGCTGTTTAAGCGGTGTCAGAACCTACCTACTGGGCACTGTGTTACAGTGGTGCTGGCTGTTTTAGCAGTGTTGGAACATACCTGCCGGGCACTGTGTTACAGTGGTGAAGACTGTTTAAGCGGTGTCAGAACCTACCTGCAAGGCACTGTGTTATAGTGGTAAAGGCTGTTTAAGCGGTGTCAGAACCTACCTCATGGGCACTTTGTTACAGTGTTGCAGACTGTTTAAGCGGTGTCAGAACCAACCTGCCGGGCACTGTGTTACAGTGGTGAAGGCTGTTTTAGCAGTGTCGGAGTCTACCTGCCGTGCACTGTGTTACAGTGGTAAAGACTGTTTAAGCTGTGTCAGATCCTACCTACCAGGCACTGTGTTGCAGGGTTGCAGGCTGTTTAAGCAGTGTCAGAACCTACCTACTGGACACTATGTTACAGTGGTGCAGACTGTTTAAGCAGTGTCTGAACCTACCTGCCGGGCACTGTGTTACAGTGGTGCAGGCTGTTTAAGCATAGTCAGAACATACCTGCCATGCACTGTGTTGCAGGGGTGCAGACTATATAAGCGGTGTCGGAACCTACCTGCCGGGCACTGTGCTACAGTGGTGCAGGCTGTTTAAGCGGTGTCAGAACCTACCTGCCGGGCACTGTGTTATAGTGGTGCAGACTGTTTAAGCAATGTCAGAAACTACCTGCTGGGCACTGTGTTACAGTGGTGCAGACTGTTTTAGCAATATCAGAGTCTACCTGCCGGGCACTGTGCTACAGTGTTACAGTGATGCAGACTGTTTAAGCAGTGTCAGAACCTACCTGCCGGGCACTGTGTTACAGTGGTGCAGACTGTTTAAGCGGTGTCAGAACCTACCTGCCGGGCACTGTGTTACAGTAGTGCAGACTGTTTAAGCCGTGTCAGAACCTACCTGCTGGGCACTGTGTTACAGTGGTGCTGACTGTTTATGGGGTGTCGATACCTACCTGCCGGGCACTGTGTTATATTGGTGAAAGCTGATTAAGCATAGTCAGAACCTACCTGCCGGGCACTGTGTTGCAGGGGTGCAGACTGTATAAACGGTGTCGGAACCTACCTGCAAGGCACTGTGTTACAGTGGTTCAGGCCATGTTTAAGCGGTGTCAGAACCTACCTAACGGGCATTGTGTTACAGTGGTGCAGGCTGTTTTAGCAGTATTTGAACCTACCTGCCGGGCACTGTGTTACAGTGGCAAAGACTGTTTTAAGCGGTGTCAGAACCTACCTGCTAGGCACTGTGTTATAGTGGTATAGGCAGTTTAAGCGGTGTCAGAACCTACCTGATGGGCACTTTGTTACAGTGTTGTAGACTGTTTAAGCGGTGTCAGAACCAACCTGCCGGGCACTGTGTTACAGCGGTGAAGGCTGTTTTAGCAGTGTCGGAGTCTACCTGCCGTGCACTGTGTTACAGTGGTAAAGACTGTTTAAGCTGTGTCAGATCCTACCTACCAGGCACTGTGTTGCAGGGGTGCAGGCTGTTTAAGCGGTGTCAGCACCAACTACCAGACACTGTGTTACAGTGGTGCAGACTGTTTAAGCAGTGCCTGAACCTACCTGCCGGGCACAGTGTTACAGTGGTGAAGGCTGTATTAGCAATGTCAGAGTCTACCTGCCTGGCACTGTGTTACAGTGGTGCAGACTGTTTAAGCGGTGTCGGAACCTGCGTGCCGGGCACTGTGTTACTGTGGTGAAAGCTGTTTTAGCAATGTTGGAGTCTACCTGCCGGACACTGTGTTACAGTGATGCAGGCTGTTTGAGCAATGTAAGAAATTAACTGCTGGGCACTGTTGTGCAGGGGTGCAGACTGTTAAAGCAGTGTCGGAACCTACCTGCCAGGCACTGTGTTACAGTGGTGAAGGCTGCTTTAGCAATGTCAGAACCTACCTGCCGGGCACTGTGTTGCAGGGGTGCAGACTGTTAAGGTAGTTTTCGGAACCTTTCTGCCGGGCACTGTGTTACAGTGGTGAAGGCTGTTTTAGCAATGTCAGAACCTACCTGCCGGGCACTGTGTTGCAGGGATGCAGACTGTTTAAGTAGTGTCGGAACCTACCAGGTGGGCACTGTGTTTCAGGGGTGCAGGCTGTTTAAGCGGTGTCCGAACCTACCTGCAGAGCACTGTGTTACAGTGGTGCAGACTGTTAAAGCGGTGTCAGTACCTACCTGCCGGGCACTGTGTTACAGTGGTGCAGGCTGTTTAAGTGGTGTCAGAACCTACCTGCTGGGCACTGTGTTACAGGGGTGCAGGCTGTTTAAGTAGTGATGGAACCTACCTACCTGGCACTGTGTTTCAGTGATGCAGGCTGTTTAAGAGGTGTCTCGACCTACCTGCCGGACACTGTGTTACAGTGGTGCAGGCTGTTAAAGAGGTGTCGGAACCTACCTTCCGGCACTGTGTTACAGTGGTGAAGGCTGTTTAAGCAGTGTCAGGACCTACCAGCCAGGCACTGTGTTACAGTGATGCAGACTGTTTAAGCAATGTCAGAACCTACCTGCTCGGCACTGTGTTACAGTGGTGCCGGCTGTTTAAGTAGTGTCAGAATCTACCTACCGGGAACTGTGTTGCAGGGATTCAGACTGTTAAAGAAGTGTCAGAAACTACCTGCAGGGCACAGTGTTACAGTGGTGAAAGCTGTTTTAGCAATGTCTGAGTCTACCTGCCAGGCACTGTGTTACAGTGGTGCAGACTGTTAATGCGGTGTCAAAACCTACCTGCCGGGCACTGTGTTACAGTGTTGCAGACTGTTTAAGCGGTGTCGGAACCTACCTGCCGGGCACTGTGTTACAGTGATACAGACTGTTTAAGCGGTGATGGAACCTACCTGCCGGGCACTGTGTTACAGTGATGCAGACTGTTTAAGCGGTGTTGGAGTCTACCAGCTGGGCACTGTGTTGCAGTGTTGCAGGCTGTTTAAGCAATATCAGAATCTACCTGCCGGGCACTGAGTTACAGTGGTGAAAGCTGTTTTAGCAATGTCAGAACCTACCTGCCTAGCACTGTGTTGCAGTAGTGCAGGCTGTTTAAGCAATGTCAGAACATGATAGCCGGGCACTGTGTTACAGTGGTGCAGGCTGTTTAAGCAATTTCAGAACCTACCTGCCGGGCACTGTGTTACAGTGGTGTAAGCTGTTTAAGCAATGTCAGAACCTACCTACCTGGCACTGAGTTACAGTGGTGCAGGCTGTTTAAGCAATGTCCGAGTCTACCTGCCGGTCACTGTGTTACAGTGGTGAAAGCTGTTTTAGCAATGTTGGAGTCTACCTGCCTGGCACTGTGTTGCAGTGTTGCAGGCTGTTTAAGCAATGTCAGAACCTTCCTGCTGGGCACTGTGTTACAGTGGTGAAAGCTGTTTTAGCAATGTCGGAGTCTACGTGAAGGGCACTGTGTTACAGTGATGCAGGCTGTTTAAGCGGTGTCTTGTTCTACCTGCCGGGCGCTGTGTTACAGTGGTTCAGACTGTTCAAGCGGTGTCAGAACCTTCCTGCCGGGCACTGTGTTACAGTGTTGTAGGCTGTTTAAGCGGTGGTGGAACCTACCTGCCGGGCACTGTGTTACAGTGGTGCAGTCTGTTTAAGCGGTGTCGGAACCTACCTGCCAGGCACTGTGTTACAGTGGTGAAAGCTGTTTTAGCAATGTCAGAGTCCACCTGCCGGGCACTGTGTTACAGTGATGCAGGCTGTTTAAGCGGTGTCGGAACCTAACTGCGGGGCACTGCATTGCAAGGGTTCAGGCTGTTTAAGTAGTGTCAGATCCTACCAGGTGGACACTGTGTTGCAGGGATGCAGGCTGTTTAAGCGGTGTCCGAACCAACCTGCTGGGTACTGTTTTGCAGGGGTGCAGGCTCTTTAAAGGGTTTCGGAAGTTACCTGCCGGCACTGGTTTGCAGGGGTGCAGGCTGGTTAGGTTGTGTCGGAACCTTCCTCCTGGGCACTGTGGGGCTGGGGAGCAGGCTGTTTAAGTGGTGTTGGAAACTACCTCCTGGGCACTGTGGAGCTGGGGTGCACACTGTTTAAGCAGTGTTGGAACCTACCTCCCCGGCACTGTGGGGCAGGGGTGCAGGCTGTTTACTCGGGGTTGGAACCTACCTCCTGAGCACTGCTGGGCAGGGGTGCAGGATGTTTAAGCGGTGTCAGTTCCTACTTCATCAGCAGGTTAGAGGGGCAGAACTGGATACTGTTCTACTTTTATTTTAGGACTGATCAGGTGAAGCCTGGGCACATGCAATTGCTTTTGCTTAGGAGCGCCTTCTTATTTCTTTTGAGAGAGATCTCTATAGTTAAAATGTCAACAAGTGAGTTCGATTATTTAACTCATGCAACAAGGAGATTTTGCATCTAATGATCTCAGTTGACCCAATCTTAAAGTTCGAAATTATTTGATGCGAATCCCCAGAAATAAAATTGAATGCAGTGAGACATGTTTTTAATTCATCTGCTTTATGTCGTTGTTTTAAGAAAAATATTTTACATTGGGCACTAAAAGAGACAAATTATAGATCTATATTTGATGATGATCGATGTGATTTTACTGTTATATATTCATTTTTCGGCCTTGAGTAACTCCATTTATTTCTCCGCTGAAAAGTCGTGATAGTCGGCTCAAAATATTGATAAATGAATGGAGTGAGATATTTAATTCAAACTAGGCTTTTAAAGCTCAAAGGAAACGGGAATTGAGATTTGCAAGACAAATCTTATCAGAAATATTCAAACCGAAGTTAAACAATAACAATATAAACATTGAGCAAGGTCAACTAAATTTTGATTTGTTTACGCATCACTGCGTTGTAACAAAACGATTTGATTGGCTAAAGGAAGAAACGCATATTTTATCGTTGAAACGCGTTGGAGGGCTGCTAATGAATATTCATGAGTTTCGTAATACGTTGATTCGCGTTTCATACGCAATTTAAACTCAACGCACGTACAACGCGTTGGAAACGCACATAAAACGCGAATTCGCAGGACAAATACGCGGGCGGTAGTGTACCTGTTTTATATATCTTCCCCCGGCTTAGCCTCAGACATGGAAAATCAATAGTTTGCAGGTCGAATATTGTCACGTTAATCTATTTGGTAAAATATCAAAAACATTCAAGTCATGCGGTACCTGCATTACATGTCTTGCCTCGGCTTAGCCTCAGTAGGCTGCAAGTCCATCACCTAGTAGACTTCCACCAAATTTGTTCAAATTATATCCCTGGGACCAAAAAATGGCCCTGCCCCAGGGGTCACATGTTTTACATACATGTAGGCTTATATAGGTTAAACATGAAAATGTCTTCTTGTATGAAAACACAAGGTATTTGGTGTGTAGCATCACCTAGTAGACCTCTACCAAATTTGTCCAAATTATGCTCCTGGGGCCAAAATGGCCCACACTAGGGTCACGTGTTCTACGTAGGCTTATATATGGAAAACATGAAAGGAAATCTTTACACGGCTTGATATGTGGTATGTAGAATCACCTTGTAGATCTCTACCAAGTTTGTTCAAATTGTGGCCCAGGGGTCACATGTTTTACATAGCTTATATAGGGAAAACATTGAAAATCTTCTTGTCTGAAACCACAAAGCATAGAGCACTGCTATTTAGTATGCAGCATCACTTAGTGGACATTTACCAAGTTTGTTCAAACTATGCCCCTGAGGCCAAGAAAGGTCCCGCCCTGGGGGTTACAAGTTTTACATAAGCTTATATCGGGAAAACATGAAAAAATCTTCTTGCCTGAAATCACAAGACTTAGAGTCTTGATATTTGGTATGTAACATCACCTAGTAGACCACTACCGAGTTTGCTCAAATAATGCCCCTTGGGCCAAAATGACCCGCCGCAGGGGTCACATAGCACTACAAAAAATCTTTTCGTGGCGGACAGTAGGTCAGATACAACTACTGTGCTTCCTGGCCTAACGTGCCCCCCCCCCCCCGTTTTTTGGGCCGTTAATTCCTTAATGGTTAATTCAATTGAAAAGAAAATTTCAGAAATGAATTTAGATATAGACCGCGTATTTGGATTTTTTTTCTCACTGAAGTATGATCTTTTATATAGGCTGGGATTAGATGGAATTTCTGACTGTTTTTGTTCGTCCTCTTTGCATTAGTCCCCAAGTGTACCTTATCGATATATAAATGAACTACCGATCTGGGCCCGGAATTACAATGCCTCCTTAAAGTTAAGCAAGACTTAAGTTAAAAATTGAAATTTAACATGCTATATTAAATGCTTAACACATTGCCTGGATCGATGTGGTTTTTGTGGTCAAAGATATCATTGTGATCTTCAGAAAAATTAAAACTATTTTGATTTTAATCAGTTTTAAACGTTATTTTTAGCATTCTCGAAAATCAAAACTTAACTTAAGTCTTCCTTAACTCTAAGGAGGCATTGTAATTCCGGGCCCAGTAGTGTAAAACTGGTGCATTTAGCTTATGATAGCTAATATAGAGGCGCAAATGGGTATACATCTCAAGGAAAAAGACTAAGTTATTTTGATTTGCAGGGCCTTTGGGCCTTAGTGCAAAATAAGGTCTGCTCCCAAAAATAAGATTTAGTTACGCTTTGCGCATTTACATCCACATTCTAAACGGCGATCGCAGTAGTAAGGGTTAAAGTTGTTAATTAAAAAAAACAGGGGTCACTTCAACCCTGGAAACACAATAGCTAAAGTTAAGACCTATTTATCTAAAAAAATCTATTGGTTAATATAAAATATCTGACCAGTTCATCAATGTTCATTGGATAAGTAATTTGCATATTTTATTTAGCGATCTGTAAGGCCAAGGTCGAGCGTGATATATAAACCTACAGTCCAGTCAAATAAATCGTATATTTTTGAAAAGTGCACATTATGGCAATATGGGCGTAAAACATGTAAATAGTGAAAAGTGAAAAATATCTATAATTAAAGCGAAATACTACTTTGGGTTCTTGGATATTCAATATTTACTATTGTGCTTGATCGATAACTACTATCGATATAAACAAGATATTTTTAAAAAAGTTAAACGAAATATAGGCTTTTCCTTTAAGTTGAGATTTTTTTTAATTCATTTTACTTTCTACAGGGCTTCCTTAATCCCCCGAACTATGAGGTTGCTCCACAGAGATCCCTGAAAATAATTACCAGTGCTTCCAAGCTACCTGAAAACAAATAACTCTTATCTCTAGATCCCCAAAACCCATGAGAGCCACATCCAGACCCTCAGTTATACCCAACGGTTCTTACGGTGACAGACACATTATTTCGCGCCTGCATGGTTCCAATGTACTGCGATTGCATTTATTGCACTGCTTTTATAGCCGCTTTTGTTACCATGGGTTCTCACTGGGCAATAAAGCTGCTTATTCCAATGCTGCAGCGATTATCCTGCTATGGTTGTCGAAGCTGACTAGAATATTTACGTTAAGATAATATGAAGCTTCTGAAAAAGTATCCATCCACTTTATCCCCGCCACTAATCTTTTTTTTAAAGATATTTCATGTTTATAATATGGTCATGTTGCATATCAAATAAAAGGGAATGGAGCATACACTAACATGGTAGTAGCAAATATTTGGCTCTAAAACACACCCTTGACCCCTGTAATGTCATTTGTTTCTGAAAGTTGTCATGTTGCATATCAAATCAACGAGAATGAAATGGAACATACAATGCAACCAAATATTCTGCCCACAACCCCTGCATTGGGTCAAAACGTCAAAATATTTTTATGAAGAATGTCATATTGGCAAATCAAGGAAAGAAGTGCAGAACATTATGCAAGTAAAATGTATGACCTTATGAAAGTCACTGATCATTTGGGTTGGGTAAAAAGGTCAGACATTGAAGTTGTGCAGAAACGAGTAATGTATTATTTTGATTTAGCTTAGTGAATTGGAAGGCTTTGGTTATGATCTGAGTGATACTCAAGAAGGACTTCGGTTTTGGAGAAATGAAATTTATATTTTGTGGTAAACATCCTCTCCTCGTGATAAGGATTCAGATGAGCAATCCGAGGCACAAGGGCCTTCTTGTTTAAGGTAATGACAGCATGGCATTTATGGAAACTTAATACATCATAATCATAATATTCAGGCCTGCGACCCTTAAAATGTATAATGGGCAAACCCACCATGTCTGTTTTGTAAGATCATTTAGTTTACAAAGGGTTAAGAAAGGGCCGCAATGAGGACTTAAACGTACATTTTAGCTGAAATTGTTGACAGTTGAGGAGTAAATGAGTATGTATCGTAATGTAGAGATAAAACATGAGGTCGTGTTTTTTTCATACAATAACATTTGCCGGGTCTCAAGGAATCTGTTTGAACACGAGACCACAATACCACGTGTCCAAACATCTTGCGAGGAACCCTACTTTAAACGTTTTGCTGTGCTTGAAAACTCAGTGTCCAGCAGGACAGAGGTCTCTTTTCGAAAACACGGGGCCGTGTCATGGTTCCAACTGACATCCCAACAGGAAATCAAAAAAGTCAGATCCCAACGACGCTTCGGTATCTACATGCACCTAGCTGATGCTGAAAAATAAGTAAAGCACTGAAAGTGCATGATACTGAGACTGTTTCTACAGCAAACCCTGTGTAAAACGGCCACTCAAAAATAGACAAAACAAAGATCTTAATGACAAATGGTAGTTTAAAGAAGGTCGTAAATATTGCAGAATGCTCCACTTGGAACATTCTGCAATACTTGCTTCACTTAGAGCACTCTTCAATACTTTTGACATGCATTAAGCGATAATACGTATTGAAAACCAATTTTTTGTCTTTTTGAGAGTGGCCGTTTTGAACAAGTTTTAATGTATTTTGCTATTACTATCAGAAGAACTGTACAACTTATGAAACCTGTGGTAATTTTAATTATTTCATTATAAAAAAATAAAAGAGTTGATTCTGTAAAAAATAAGAATATATCAACAAACGACAACAAGAACATCGTAAATAACCAAGTATGCAGTGGCGGATCCAGAGGGGGTTCAGTGGGTTCGCTCGAACCCCTTCCCCGCCCCTCGATTTAAATATCCTATGTAAATGAAATAATTTGGTCTCAGTGAGACCAAATTATTTCATTTTCATGGGATATTTAATAAAAATTAGATAAAATCAGCAAAGCGAACCCCCACACCTTTACAAATATAAACCCCCTTTCCAGAAATCCTGGTTTTGTTTGTTTGTTTGATTTGATTCTTTACGTCCCATCAACACTCTTTCAGTTATACAGGGACGGGTCTTCCTGGGTTGCACCAGCACTAAGCTAGGATAAATATGTCTTGCTCAAGGACCACAACACAGTGACGCCGGTGAGGCTCGAAACCGCGGCCCTTCGGTCTCGAGTCAAGCACTCTACCACTGAGCCTCTGCGCTCCCCCAGAAATCCTGGGTCTGCCCCTGGCATTGTAATTGTAATAACCAGGACACACTTCCCTTGAAATCGCTTAAAATTCCAAGCGAATGCAAGTTTGATCTGATTTGTACCATTTCATTACAATTTCATTACCGGGTTGAGGAGACAAAAATTAAACCTGATTAATGACACTGTAATGACATTTATCTAAAAGGAGCAGATAGGATGATGTATTTTCTGCGAGGAACTCGTTTTGTGGCCTTTGGTGTACTTCTTAGACTGGCCCCAGTCCAGAACATTTATGGACCAGCAGCTTCACTGCTCCCACACTTAAATCTTTGCCTACCAGTGTCACCTGCTAGATGCCTTTTGCAAACAGTTTGGACCCAGAACAGGCCCGACCAAAGGTCGGGCCTGATCTGGATCCAAACTGTTTGATACTATGATGGTATTCCCGAAAGAATACGTCGGAAGAAATAATTTTGAAAAAGCCAGCACACGACACAATCATGCAAAATTACCCAGTAGGCAACGTGTTAAAGTTTGGTCACAGAGGCAGACATTTAAGCATGAGGGAATACATTGTATTTACGTGCACGGTATTCATACGCCAAAGCAATATGCCTTCTGAATCATTCTAAATTGGGTGGAATAAAAACGCACTAAGGATCTATACAATCTCTAGAAAGAAGAAACATATCACTGCATCTATAGAGAAGTCTGACTGGGATTATAATGATATTTCTTCGTGAATCCACACAAGCCCTCTGGTCGCTTGGACACACACATTCACTCCCGAAATTTCGAACAAGTTGGTTTACATGTAACGCCTAATGTAACACTCTAATGAAACACCACATTACCTTTCATTAACCCTGAGAGTGCTGACTATACTGGTTTCAGCGGAGTATGCAGTTTTTACAGATTGGACAGCTCACCAAACAACGATTTCAACAACACAGAGCAGATGTGCCGCTTCAGGAGGGACCTTACTTCAACCATATATACAGCATTCCTGGTGTTTGTGCATACGAGGTTCCCCCTCCCAAAAATCGGACCCCAAAAGACCCGTTTTCAACAGCCTCGTTTTGGAGACTATCCATTCACAACTTCAGTCACGTTTTCTGGAAACCACGTCAATCACTTGAAAATAGTTACTGGTGTTTTAAGCCTCGTTTATATGCACAATTTGCACCCTGGTGCAAATTTACTCCCGGGAGCAAAATTGCACCCGGGAGTAAATTTGCACCCCTTATGTAGCGTTCATATGTCAGTAAATTGTGTTCATATGTTATTGGATTTGCTCTTTAAACATATCACAAATGTTTCAGTTTTACATTAAGGAAATATTCGATGTGTTAAGAATGTTTCGATTATTATTCAATTCAAGATACCGTCGTGTGAGAAAAATGCAACTCCATTTGGTTTTATTTGCTTTATTTATTTATACAATATTTAAAGAGGATAATGCACCAGTCATTTGTATCCACGGCCCCCACCTACGGGGATAGCCGTGGGGTAGCCGGGGTAAGGTGCTGGACAATTACTTTTTGATTGTCCCCGCAGTGCCGGGGAAGTGTGGGGGTATAACATTGGGGCACTTACCCTGCTGGGATTTTATGTTGTGTAGGGTGGGGCAAAGAGCAGGGTTGTTATCATCAGCTTTTCCCCACAGGGCGGGGCTTATACTAGGGCTCTGGAAAGTGAAAACCCATTATCCCCGTCCATCCCCGAAGGTGGGAGAGCAGTGGATACAAATGACTGGTGCATAAATGGCACTTATAGAAGATGTTGCAACAGCACTAACTAAATATATGACTATCTGACCAAGAGAGGTGTACGAACGTAGTGCTTGAGACTTATACATGTACTGATGATCCATGGCTTCCGAATGTCACGGGCTCTGCGACAAACTGCGCAAATAGCTTCAACGGAATGCGCGTGTGCGTTAAGTTGTTTCAATTTAACTGCCAGTGACAGTTTGACTTAGGACTGCGCAGAGCTGGACAATTGAGAACCTCTTCGTATAATAGCAAAATAAACGTCTTGTGAATGCGTGAAACGGGTTTTACGTCCATGGTAAACATGTAGGGGTCTTTCATGCAAACCAAATATCTATGTGTCTTGATCCTCATCTGAATTAAGGGTGAGGTTGGCGCGCCGTTAAACCGGTTCAATCCCTCCAGTAAAATATTTTACTGACCGTTCCAAGGCGGTACTTCTTTTGTGGATCTTTTATGTTTTTGTTCTGTCTTGTGTTTGCTATGTCTTTATGCGCGTCAGTTTAATTGTACTTTGTGGTCACCTGCTGGGAAAGGGCTGACCTCTTGGCATTCGTTTGTGGTGTCTATCTGTGAGTTTGTCACTTTCCCATTGGTATCCTGGGTCGGGTGTGGTACTTGATTGTATCAATTCCTGATCTTTGCACCCTTACCTTACTTACTTTGTCTTCTCTTCTAAATCTCTCTTAAGTTTCCGAAGGGAAATGGCTCAACCGAGGTTATCAATGGCTACAAGAGGTTTGTGTGCCCAAATGGTGGGGGGGGGGTAGATAGAGGGTAGACATATTTTAATTATTGCCATGTCTGAACATCACGTTGATTACATGAATCGTAAAGGTGGTCACTCCATTATTATGCAGGGGGGACCTTTTCACCGATGTGTACATCAGATAGCATGGACTCGTGCATGGCGCCAGGGTTCTGGCAAACTATGATTTCTATTGCTGAGGTTAGGAAGAGATGTTATTCGGAAATAGAATCGTGCAAATCGAAGCCCATAGACCAGAAATTCCAGTTGTTCTGCGTTGCAACCCGGCATAGCCGATGAAGTAGTGAATACAGAGAGAAGCATGGCCTTAAATTTGATAAAAGGACTATTTATATAGTTTATTTTCATACACATGTACATGTTCATATAGAAAAGATGGGTAATTCATCAAAATTCTAAGATCAAATTGTACATATATGATAACAAATTGCGTTCATGTGCGCAATTTGCACCCTGGTGCAAATCTGCACCCGGGTGCTAATTTGCTCCACCGAATTTGCACCACTTACAAAAGTGGAGCAAATTAGCACCCGGGTGCAGATTTGCACCGGGGTGCATTTTCATAAAGCACCGTTTATATGACCAAAATACACCCCAGGTGCAAATTTACACCCCGGGTGTATATTTGCACCGGGTGTATATTGTGCATATGAACGAGGCTTAAGATGCAGAATTGCCTGGTAACAGAAAGCCACGCAGTGGACGCAAATCTCCATTAGCTTTTGAAGTACCTGAAACGGTTCCAGTTTATCACGTAGTTGAAATATTTGGAGATCACGTGCCTGCTCGGGAATTGTGGGTTAAAGTGACGTTGCTATCAATATATTTACAGACAAAATGGCAGCTAGATCGGACTTGATTTGTGGGGAAATCGAGTCACAGATAAGGGGTCCTCTGTTTCAAGGCACCGTTATTTACTTAGCACACTAAGGATTGGCCATGATAGATTTTATAGCCGTTTAATAGATTTCTTAATTATATAATTGAGCCAAACTATGGGAAAACTATTCCAGCCAAGTACGAAAAACAAAAGCGCAGACCAGCCTGCGATTTCGCGCCGACTAATCTGTGGCATTTATGCTTGCTGCAAAGAAAGTATGTATCAGTAATTTCAAGATTGTCGCTAATCGTTGTACAGAGAAACAGGCTTGTTCGGTCGGTTCTTGCCTGATCGCAAATCCGGACAGATTTGCCGTGACGTTACTCACATCAATATGTCTATTGCAATGTTGAATGGATTATCTGCGACAAGCGCTAATCAATGAGTCTAATCTATCAGCTGCAGACCTACTCACATTTTTCCGAGAAAACCGCCCATGTATGATACATGTATATGGAATCCTAAGTTTAACGATGCCCTCGGTAACCAATGATGACCCCTGTTTGCGTTTAGCGCACAGACAAACTGTAAATCTATACTGTCTACGCACACAATCGCTTATCAGTTGTATTATACTGGTTTCAGAAGAGTGCGTTATACAATATTGTTCTGCTCAGATTTGGAATTTGCTCTGCAACGATCCAGTATATTTCATCCTATACAAACGATGGATTTACGTAAAGACCTATAGCCTGAATATCGTACGTCACGAATAGGCCATTGACTGTATCTAGCGATAATTCTGGCTCAAAATGCTCAGTGGACAATCGTACAGTTTTTAAATCGGAAGCTGCTACTACTGTACGCCCCAGAAAAACGTTAGCTGCTTTACACAAAATTTTAGAATAACAAAAAATCAATAGAACCCATAACTAACACCTTTCAAAAACATGAATAGGATGGTAAGAGATTTTTCTCTTCAAGTTCGTTTCAATTTTGAACCATAAGGCTCATGTGTTACACTGGAGAAGGATTCTGATGTTGCATCAGTGATTTTTAACAGTCTCGTCTACGATATGCATTAATTATTCATATTGAGGCTTTCTTTCGATCATTTTTGCACATTATCTAAAATATCCCAACCACTAAAGAATTATTCTAATGCACTTGCAAATGCAACGCTACGTCTGATTGGATAACGTCATAAATTTGCGACGGTATATCCTGCAATATACTGTCGGAAACCCGACGTTATTACGTTACGTCGCTTTTCATTGGTTGACAAGTGAATATATGCAGCTGGCAGCCGTTGGACGTATAGGCACAACAAAGTACATTTTCACTGTCTTTTTGAAGGAAAATGTTAATAGTGCATTAGAATGGGGATAACCATATTCAAAATCTTCATTTTGGGAGGTATATCGTCGGATATACGTTCGGAAATCACGTTTTTCGGCTCCGCTTACGCGTCGCCATAAAACTAAATTTTCGACCGTATATCCAACGATATATCTCCCCAAATGAAATTTTTGAATACAGTTATCCCCTAATTAACCAACATATTTCAATACCTGTTTGCTAGTTTTGCTTTCATTCCATCAAAATAATATTATTCTTTGTTTTGGACCCATCATATTGCCAACTGTACGTTTAGCTGCAAGCTGAGTTTTACTCCCTGTACTAGTAGCTGTGATTATCATGGAATGAATCAATCGTGCAGACTTTGACATACAATGTAGCTGTGGCTTTAATTGGAATGAATCAATCGTGCAGACTTTGACATACAATGTAGCTGTGGCTTTAATTGGAATGAATCAATCGTGCAGACTTTGACATACAATGAAGCTGTGGCTTTAATTGGAATGAATCAATCGTGCAGACTTTGACATACAATGTAGCTGTGGCTTTAATTGGAATGAATCAATCGTGCAGACTTTGACATACAATGTAGCTGTGGCTTAAATATATCTAATTTTGATTACAGAACAACATCATGTCCGTATACAAAAAGATAAAATAGATATGTTGCAGTGGCAAATTTCTGGAAAGGGCGTGCATATGTATAAAGGTGTCAACTTATCTTTGCTGATTTTATCTCCTTTTCTTAAATATCCCATGAAAATGAAATAATTTGGTCTCACTGAGGCATGAAGATGAAATAATTTGGTCGCACTGAGACCATGTAAATGAAATTTTATGGTCTCACTGAGACCAATTTGTGTCATTTTCACTGGATATTCAAAAATGGATGGGGAGGGGGTTCGAGCGAACCTCAACCCCCTGAATCCTCTATGGATCCGCCACTGTGTTGTCGTTTAAAAGGAAGTGGCTAGACGTCCGCTACCAAACCCCTAGTCTCTAAGGCAAGATATTGCTACAAGACCAAGCCTCACAGAGTCCCTAGATTTTTCTAGCGTATCAAGCTACGGATCAGGTACTATATTGCTAGTTTACTCAAATGAGACTATCTTCGTCATCTAATTCAAATTCATTAGAGTGCCTAAAATCCATGTTCTGAGCACAAACATATAAGCAATAAAACAACTGATAATTGTCAAATTTAACAGCCGTTGATTAGAAGCTTATCGTATAGTGTTGTTTATAATATTGTATTTCGACGTGTCGTGCTAGTCTATGGTTGGGTCAAATATGGTTTCACCCTAGTATGAATTATTAGACTACAAATTATTCAAGCTTCTTTTACGCAATGTATCAAATCAAGCTATATTCTCCTCCTGGCCCATCTGCATGATCCCTCATGTCTTGCTGAAACGAGTTCCTAACAACACTTTTTAGTAAATAGAAATGTAATCTGTCTTTTATGAACAGTGAAGATACTGATCAGCTGACTTATAAGCCAGCTGATCCGGATCTGTTCTTTCTTTTCATTCACATGTCGTATGCTGGTAATCTGTGTAAAAATTTTAGACCTAGATCAGGACCGAAATTAGGCAGGTGAAGACTCACCAGAAACAGCTAAATGGTTTGTGCACTCAAGATGCCCAGCAAAGGTTCAATCACGATAGGAATCAGAGTCTGATCAGTGTCTTTACAGTAATATAATTCGCAGCTAAATACCCCAACTTTCTTTGCGCTGAAATCAAAATGGACAAAAGGTTTATTCGTTTTAAAAGCAATAAACAGGCTTTACAGTAATCACCTAAGCTGGTGAAAAACAGAACTGTAACAAATGAATTAGTAAATACTGATCAAGATGAACATATATATTCACTTTAAAGAGAAAATGAGTATTTAAACACATTATGTGCATTTTCAGTGTATTGTTTGCCTTTTTCAAAATAGATGTACGTTATCAGCTAATCGTACATATTTTTATTAAATACCTCAGCCCCTTAACCTTGATGTCCTGGCATAATTAAGAAATATTTTCAAAATATTTTTAGTTTGCTAGGTGCACTAAATGTAAGGGTTTGATTTAAGCACAAAAAATTTAGTTGTCAATCATGCATTATCCTAGCCACAGGCTGTCAAAATTTTTGGCAGATTCCGAGGTCCTTCAAGATGTTGTGGTAAACTGTACGTTACATCGCCAACAACAACAGGCATCATAACAAACCGCGCATTACATTGATGGTCGCCATAACGTTTCCCGTAAAATTAATTTTTGGTTTGCACTCTTAACTAAAGCCCTTGTCAGAAGACATGGTTTCTAGCATCACTGCGCATATACAATGAACAGCAAGTATATTTCGTCTTTATCTGATATTTTAGCGAGTTAAACGTATCAATCCTGTTTCAGGAGAAATATATATGTTGGCTAGACACGTAACAGAAATATAAGAGACTACGTGATATGATTATTTTGCTTAACCCCTTTGTGTACCAAAGTGTACCAATATTTGACACTCTGTATACCAATGTTTAACACTTTGTGTACAAATGTGTACCAATGTTTAACCCTTTTTGTTACCAATGTTTAACCCTTTGTGTACCAATGTCTAACCCTTTGTGTACCAATGTTTAACCCTTTGTGTACCAATGTCTAACCCTTTGTGTACCAATGTTTAACCCTTTGTGTACCAATGTGTACCAATGTTTAACTCTTTGTGTACCAATGTGTACCAATGTTTAACTCTTTGTGTACCAATGTTTAACTCTTTGTGTACCAATGTGCACCAATGTTTACCCTTTGTGTACCAATATATGACACTCTGTGTACCAATGTTTAACCATTTGTGTACCAATGTTTTACACTTTGTGTACAAATGTGTACCAGTGTTTAACCCTTTTTGTTACCAATATGTTCCAATGTCTAACCCTTTGTGTACCAATGTTTAACCCTTTGTGTACCAATGTGTACCAATGTTTAACATTTTGTGTACCAATGTGTACCAATGTTTAACCCTTTGTGTACCAATGTGTACCAATGTTTAACATTTTGTGTACCAATGTGTACCAATGTTTAACCCTTTGTGTACCAATGTGTACCAATGTTTAACCCTTTGTGTACCAATGTGTACCAATGTTTAACCCTTTGTGTACCAATGTGTACCAATGTTTAACCCTTTGTGTACCAATGTTTAATCCTTTGTGTACCAATGTTTAACCCTATGTGTACCAATGTTTAACCCTTTGTGTACCAATGTTTAACCCTATGTGTACCAATATGTTCCAATGTTTAACCCTTTGTGTACCAATGTTTAATCCTTTGTGTACCAATGTTTAACCCTATGTGTACCGAATGCAATGAATTATTCCATTCTGATTTGACACTATGAGGGATGGTCGAAGTAACATAGTAAAGGGTCCTGGTAAAAATTTTAAAATAAGATTGCTCTTCTTTGTCTACCCAGAGAATTAAAATTTGAAAAAAAAAACGGCCGAAAAGAATCAGACTTTTAGACTATATCCTTAGTTAGTATGATATTTCAGAAGTGTGAACACGGATATTGCACAAATTTTAAGTCTTACAAAAGATGTTTAATCATGGGCTAACCATAGCTACTCTGGTGCAGGTTTCATAGAAGCACTTAGTTCACTGTTCGAGCCTCACCGGTGCCACTGTGTTGTGTCCTTGAGCAAGACACATTTATCCTAGCTTAGAACTGGTTAAACCCACGAAGACGCTTCCCTTTGTTCATGGGACGCAAAGAATCAAATCAAACAAACAAACTTTGTTCACTGCATTATAGGTTATGTTCTTGTAATACTGACCAATCGGAGGCAAGTTGTCTGTAGACGGAGCTTACAGTTACAACTATACACCAATGTGATTAGATAAATTGATGAAACTGGTAAGTTGAGTTCTATTTCTTTTATGAATTAATATAGCCTGTGGTGGTGGCACATGAAAGTAAGTAAGGCTGCAAAGATAAGGAATCGATACAATCAAGTACCACACCTGACCCAGGATACCAATGGGAAAGTAACAAATTTACAATAAGACACCACAAACGAGAGCCAAGAGGTCAGCCCTTTCCCAGCAGGTGACCACAAGGCACATATAAACAGACGTATTCAAAGGCATAACAAACACAAGACAGAACTCTAGCATTCAATGATATGCATTTTTTCAACTTATATGCATGTCGCCCAGTTATGACCACTTTCTTACTGAAAATAATGTTTACCCCCCTTTGACCAGCTACGGTCAACCGGAGAGCAACACAAGGTATTGGTTTCTTTTTAAACTTTTAAAGATTACATGGTATTTTTTTTATATCTAATGGTGAGTAAGACCTGTTGAATCATTCTAGGGGCTAGAAAAGGGATATTTTCTCTGTATTGAGATCTATGGAAAATAAATTACAGGATCATAACCTAAACTGCCAATAAGGTTAAAATATTTTACTCATATGATAACTGTTATATATGCACCTTACTTACTCGTATTATAACTATTGTTTATTTATGGGCTGCCAAAAGACCTGTGGAAAGATCGTTTTGTACATTCAGACTTTCTTAACCACATTATACATGTATATGACTAAATCTAATATATGTTAGCTCTTGAAAAGTAGGTACATAACCATGCAACAACAAAAAATCAAATACGTGACCATTAAATAAAAGGGGAACTCCTATTCTAGTGTTATTATCACTTCTTTTGTTTTCTTGCATATCATCTTGATCTTTGAGTTGAATGCAGCTTACTAACAGAATGATATTAACTAGTTTAGTCACCTGGTATGTCTGCTATATACGTTACTTTCTTTTAAAATATTATTTTTTTTACACTGGTAGGAATATATGAATTAAACAGGTAGTGGGTGAAAATGAAAAGGACTACCATCTAAGTGCTGAAAATTACAGAAATTGTGAGTATTGTTTTTTAAACTCATTATATGAATGAGATTCAACTTCAACAAAAGCATGGTTGGTTTAAAGAAAAAAAGCTGAACTTAAAACACATTAAAATGCCATAAATATGTTTTGGTATCGTTTAAATATGTAATACTTATTTATTTTTTATAATCAAATTATGCTTCAAAAAAGCTTAAATGATTCTTATATCTCTATGCCACTACCATGTATTTGCTCCTTTTAATGCATTAAATGACATATACAAGGCATTGTCAATAGCTCAACCAAGATGAAATAATAAAAAGCACGACGAAACATAGTGAGTTCCATCATACATTGCATAAGCCATCTATTATTTGCATAGATGAACAGCTTTTGATTACAACACCTATGTTCAGCACAACTCTAAGAATTATAAATTATTCCAAAAAAACAACAACCCCAAATCAAGAAGTTAAACGTCAAAAAGCATTCATCCTTGTCATGTGAAAAAATAACAGAAGTTTGTGTAAATCATAATGACTTCTAACTCACACTTAGCACCCAGCATACATGCCCTTGTGGTTGTTATAATTTTGGTATCTACAAGGTGTCCAGTTTTGTGAAACAATAAAATAACTTATGTTGGTTACGTATACAACAAAATAATTTAAGATAATAATACTTTACCATTGTTTCGCCTGGTTCTACAATTTTACGAAACAATGAAACAGGATAGTATTTATTCTAAATTTCCATTTAAATAAATTTAAAACAGATACACGTATGTTAATTAGTTGGAAAAGCTCTCTTGCATTATTAGTATTGTAGGCATTGCTAAATAATGAGAATGTAATTATTTAGACCTTCAGCTAAACATTCTCTAGTTTAGGATTTGATTGATATATGCCAGAATTAAAGGGCTTGGAGGTATTTGCAGACGTTTGCTTTTGGCTATAGAGCTTATTAGCATATATGATAGAATCTGCTTTGGCTATAGAGCTTATTAGCATATATGATAGAATCTGCTTTGAATTATTTTTGTTATAAATTTTTTATACTAACAATAAGTACTCATTGAACCATGTAGCAACTTGTTAAATGCTACTATATGTACTGTATATATTGTCAGTTCATCTAATAGAAGCATAATCCATACTAACGCTACCACCAAAGATTAACTATAGATAGCATATTTAACAATTTATATTCTATATCATACTTACATATAGCCCAATTGAAAATAGAGACAATGTTATATCACTATCTGAGATGTATCATAATATTTGTTTAAAGCAAAGAAATATATTTTCTTTTGTAGATAAATGATATAACAAGAATACTAGACAATTTAAATATACATACATACTTTGTTAAGATTATGCATCTTTTATAAGCAGTGCATGTAAGTTTATCGTTGGTGATGAAAGTGATACTAAATAGAGCGCCTTCTCCATTGTGCTTCCATATGATTATTAAGTTTTGTTTGAGCAGTTGATATATTTGCGTACATGTTTGCCTTTTGTCTCTATACCCTGATGTGTTTACAACTAATCTACTATTAGATGTACAATAAAAAAGCAATTTGGTATGATCAGGAAGTACCACCATCACACACGGCAGACCAAAACATGGCACCACAAGGAAGAGCCACAGAAGACTGACTGTCACAAGACAACAGGAAGACAGCTAAAGCAAAGCAACGAACTCTTTCTTCCCAATCAAGATATTTGCAAAACTAGACAGACACAAAGTACTGAATAACAAAACAAGGACCAAACACAGAACCCCCACTAAGAATATGAGCAAAACTAAACATTAAATCAACAACAACAAACCACCGGCTTAGAACGTACAGCAGCCTTGTGCTTTTTCAGGAGGTCAGAACCCCTGTCCCTACCCCTCTGGATCTGCGCATGCACATACACAATTAATTGATGTACATGAAGACTCAGAACAAAATTGAGATAATTAGCTTTGTTGGATACAATAGCATCGGTGTTGCGATGTATTATAAAGCTATTGGGCCAATGTAAAGGCGGCACCGCATGAATGCGCAATTAGGGCTGATCTACCTTAGACATAGGTAAAAGTTGAAAATGGGGCGTGGTTTTACTGGAAAGTGACTGTATCATCTTACACCATAACACCTCGGTAAAGACACAAAACACATGATTTAACTCTAAAAGGCAGCAAATGACATGTAATAGCATCCGAAAATGTCTGTTTATTGGTTAAAATATGTATAGAGGCAATCGGTGTGGATCCAGATCAGACTCCTCATTTAGCAGTCTGATCTTAATCTACACTGTTTGTCGAAGAGGTTTCAGATATTTCAGCAGACGAAAAAAGCATACGACTTTTTTGTGATATGCACTTTAAGGGTTAATAAATGTGAGTTTAGTGTATACGGTCAGGATTTTCATAAAATGCACGCGCATTTGCGCGGCTCAAACAATTTTAAACTCTTTACCAAATAGGTAAAACCTGTTTTTCCGTTCTTGAGCAGATGAAATAGCCGAACCACGCCAAGATACGAATATTAATGTTACCGCCTTAACAGTGGGCCAAAAGCTCTTTAATGCTAGTCGCGTCTGCTGGCCCATTTATTTCATACCTGTGTCATTTGAGATCCACAGTACACGTTTCAAAGCGCTGTTAGAGTACACAGTTTGTTTGAAACCAATCCCGAACACGATTTCTCTTTTTCTTCTTGACAAAGTTAATATATGAAAATTGCCGATGGAAGAACTAAAAAGATAACGAATAAAATGTCAACTGATTCGAAAGCCAGAAAAATGCAAATATAATGGCTTTTCCTAAATTATCGAAATCAAACTGTTATTAATCATACAGCCTACTTGCTCTGTCGTTTACTTAATGAGATTTTAACGACACCTTCCCTCAGAGCGCCATCTATAAAACATGGAACAACATTTAAGCCGTGACATGTGATTTCCAACAATGTGGTATTGTAACAAGTTTAAGCTCAGACGAGCCTGTGCAGCCTCCTTTTAAGCTTAGAAGCTCCAAACACTGTTCGGTCAGTAGCTTAACACTCATAGAATACTCAAGCGACTAGCAGAGGCTCTGATCAGAATGCGCGTATGCGCAGCTGATCTGAGGCTTTGCTGATCGCACAAACCACATTGTTGGAAATCAGATGAACTTTATAAGCCCCTAGAACGATTGGGTAAAACATTAAATGAAGATGTAATTTGAAATTTCAAGGAGCACATGTCCAAATAATGGAAGAACGAGCGACAAAAGTAGCTTTAGGGAACATGGAACATATAAAATTCAGATTTTATTTTGGGAAAAAGGGGAAATGACTTATTTTCAAGTAAACGTGAAAATTGTTATGTAAGTCGGAGTGTATAAATTAGTGTTACTTCACGGTTTTTGCATATTCCAATTAATCAACCAAAGAACTGACTATAATGTGCACGACCCGTGGTGAAGGTAGATTAATCAGTATCCGGTGCCAGAAAGAATATTTGGAAAGCAAATTGTAATGACTGACGGTCTTACACAGTGATTTTAGTGCACACATGTGGGTCGTGCAAAATTATGACATGAAGTCGTTATTGATGATTTCGAATTGCATATTTTTCAATTAAAATAGATATTGTGATTTAGGGCAGATTTAAACTTTTTGAAAATAGTGAGTATGATCAGGAAATACCACAATCACAAACTGCTGACAAGCCCATGGCACCGTTAGGAAGAGCAACACAACAATCACGAGAAACCAGTAAGACAAACAAAGCAAAGCAACCAGCTCTCTCTTCCCCATCAAGATGATTGCAAAACTAGATTGGACACAACGTAATGTACAATAAAACATAGGACAATTACAGAATCCCACAATGGGAGTAACAATCCGCAACGAATCCACAACCAACCAACAACGAATCAACAACAACAAAACCCCCTCCATAGAACGGACAGCGGCCTAAGCCAGTACCATTCTGAATATGATCTTTGACTTGTATCCTTCGTATTTATATCACTTTCTGCCGCTTACTGTCCTGCCAGCCAAGAGTGACAGTGACTTCGTGTTTGCTTACAAAGTTTTCAAGGACTTAGAATCGAGATATCACTTGTGTATTAATCCTATCCACAGGACAGGATTAATACACAAGTGATCTATCGATTCACGTTAGCTCAAGTGAAGTGTACGCGTTTGTATTTTACTTAGCAATTGTAAACATAGTATTACGTCACTGTCACTCTTGGTTGGCACGACAGTAGCTGAAGTAATGGAGGGCCTAAAATCAGAGTAAAGGTACGTTTTAAGCTTTCCGAATGGACAGTACCACTCTGAATGCTTATAAGCGTTTCTTTATAATGATGTTTTATTTTAATCATTACCACCATTCGCATTGTCATCAATTGCTTCAGCTTTGTGCCAAGAAATGTTCTAAAAGTACTGTCCTGCCAGCCAAGAGTGACAGTGATGTCGTGTTTTGTTCACAACTGCTTATTAAAATATTAACTTATATTCACTCCACTTGAGCTTATGCGAATCGATAGATCAATTGTGTATTAATCCTATCCTGCGGATAGGATTAATACACAAGTGATTAATCGACAAACGAATTATGGAAAAATCGGGTAATATGTTTCCGTGTAAATATGTCTAATTTTCCTCTTTAGCCCCAAATTTTATTTGAAAAGTCATCTGCTTTCTTTGAATCTTTCTTGCCTCACTGGGCATCGGACCACTTTTCTCCAAGACCTGTGTCAGTTTGAAGGAATTTAGCTCGTCCACATCAATCTGAGCCGATATTTGAACAGATTTGCCAGTGAAAATGATGATAAGGCACCTACTTAGCGCAAGCCTCGTGATGTCAACAAGCTTTCTCAAAGCCTTGCCTGGTAAACTTGATATCAAAAGACACTGACCTTGCATTCTCTATGTAACAGCCAGATAAGCTATTTTAATCCTTCTGTATTCTACCGTTGGAGAAATACCACTAAAAAGAGACTGATTTATGTACTTAAGTCATATTTTGAGACGATGAGGGGAGAGAGAATCCAAATACCACTTAAAGTGGGTCATCATGTTCCGCTTGAAAGCTTTGTGATTTTTCAGGGGATCTCGACCAGTGGCTCAACTTGAGGTTTTCTTTAGCTCTGACTATCTGTGAGTCATGAGCCCTTTTCTTTTTTTCATCATGGTGTAGTAATTTGATTAGAGTGTTTCTCCATGATGATACATTGCATTAGTTAGATGGCCTCCATGCGAGCTGAACATTTCTTGTATTTCAACAACAGCAGAACCTAGGGCGAAGATTTGGTACCAGTAAAATGCATTTAAACCCCCGGTGGCTTAGGTTGCTGTCCGTTCTAAGGCAGTGGTTCTGTTGTTGTTGACTCTTTGTTTATTGTTACTCCCATTGTGGGAGTCTGTTATTAGTCTATGTTTTGTTGTACGTTACTTTGTGTCCATTCTAATATTGCAATCATCTTGATGGGAAAGAGAGAGCTGATTGCTTTGCGTAATTTGTCTTCCTGGTGTCTCGTGATGGTTGAGCGGCACTTCGTCACGGTGCCACGGGGTTGTCTGAGGTTTGTGATTGTGGTATTTCCTGATCATACTCACTTACTATTTTTGCTGTAAAACCCTATAGATTTGCGGGTTTTCAGGAAAGTTCGGACCCCCTGTACCCCACCCCTCTCACCTCTGAATTCGCGCATGGTAACTTTTAGCAAGTGCCATTATTACAAATATCTATTTGTCCATTCATTTTGTCGTTTTATGCATTAGTTCAAATTGCTAGACGTCTAAATAAGTTAGCTCACACTTATAGGCTTAGCCAAATTAGGGAGAAGAGTTTTTCATATTATTGTTCGGTTATTTTGCCTTCTTATCCATTTACAGATGTCCACTAGGCACACTGTTTCATTAACTTTACATCATGCTGGGTAATTTTTCATGATTTTTGTCGTCTGCCATTTTTTTCCAGAATTAATATTTCAAAAAAAAGACTTTCAGGAATACCACCAGAGTGCCAAATAGCTTGGATCAAGATCAGGCCTGGCGTATCGCCGGGCCTGATCTGGATCCAAACTGCTTGCAAAGGTTATCAGCAGACGACACTACCAGGCAAAGAGTTACGAAGATGAGGAATGAAAAATAACTTTAGTCAGAATTCTGCCTCTTGATTACCATGAGCTAGACGATAACATTTCGATCAAGTGGGCGAAACTTACAAAAAAGTCAGAAAGGAAGTGGGTATGACCGGGAAAATTGGGCCACAATCACACACTGTAGACCAACACATGGCACCATGAGTTAGAGACACAGAACACAAACAGCTATAACACAATGAAAGTATAGCACCCAACTTTCTCTTCCTCGGCAAAACGATTGCTTTACTAGAAAGGAGACAAGGACCCCAGCACAAAACAATGATCCACCACAAAAACCCCACGAACAATAGAAACAACAATACATAATGAATAACAAACAACAGAATCACAGCCTTAGAGCGGACATCAGCCTATACCATAAATGAGAGGGAGTAAATGCATGTTTCTGGCCAGCTCTTCGCCCTAGATTCTGCTGTTGATTTAATTCAGAATTCTCTATTTTGCATAAGCGTTCCATAACGCATACAACGCATCATCACAGAAAAACAATCAAATCAAATTAACATGATACTAGAACGTGCAGTCGACGGGGCGCCTTCGCCGATCTCTACGCTTAATTTTTGACGCCCTCCCCCACAACACCCCAAGTCACAGTCCTGGGGCATGACCCAGGCGACAGAATGAAAATTCCATTCGACATGTTTTATACATTTTATTTGTGAGAACACACACAAAATTTGGTATAAAAATCTTTGAAGTTGACTTTGTGGGTGAAATTTAATAATAATTTACCTCTTGGCTCTCCCCAGGGCCCAGGGGCGGGGCCAAAAAAGTGCTGCTGCGTCAGAACGTCAAGTAATTTCGCATGATCCCTCCGTATCGTCAATGGTTTTGATAGTCCTATATGACAGGAACTGCGTTACATACAAAACAATTATTGACTTATGTTTCGGTAGACATTGAGTGTTACTGAACAGTAAACTTGATCTTGACGTTAACTGTTCAGTAACACTCGATGTCCACTTAAACGTAAGTCAATACTTGTATAATGTTTGGTTAGGTTTTTGAATTGGTTTAAACAATATTTCACTCAGATATTTGCATGTAGACAGATTTACATGTATACAATGTCGATATACGAGGGTCGTCCCACTAATTCGTGGACTTTTTGCGCTGTATTATAACCATAAGACTTATCTAATTCAAATGTTCATAGATTCTATCTGTATTATTCAAGAATAAATGTTGAAAATTTGACGCCAATAGCTCAAAGATTATGGTTTGTAGCAAACTTCTAGAAACACCACATATCGCCATACGGACCACGTCAAACGTCAACGCCAGAATTGTATGACGTAACGTCATTTCTTTTCACTCCTTTTCGAAGTATTCTCCTGCATAGTTATTGCACTTTTGGTGGCGTTTCACCCATTTTTCATACACTTCTTTGAACCACACAGTATTTAAGTTCGAAAAGTGTATCTGACCTCTTCGCGATCTTGAAATTTTTTCCACGCAAATGCTTCTTTCACCGTGCGAACTAGAATCACACCAAACTATCCATGAATACAACACACATCACTTTTCCCATTTATTTAACCATCTTCACCTTCTTAGAGGATGGACTGTCACGATTCTTCCATACCATAGACATTCGTTTGTCCTCAGGATCAAAATAATGCACCCACGTTTCATCCGTAGTGAAGATGCGATCCAGAAACGTTGGGTCTGATCGACTTATATCCAAATTCGCCTTGATGCGCCGACACGAGCAGATTTTTCTTCCTCTGTTAGTAGTCTCGAATAATTGTTATAAACCCAGGTCTGCAGTTAAAACACGCTGAGCAGTAGACTTGCTGCAACCGGCAGCAACAGCTACTTGGCGCACTATCTTCCGATGATCGCTTCCAATGACGTTCTTGACGGGCAGAATTTGCTTTTTTTATCCTTGTATGGCGGTCGTCCACGAGGAGAACTGTCTGTCCATCATTACTAAATCTGCCATGCAACTTGTACACAGGCTGTTTAGACACATTCTTATACTTATATCTATCCGTGCTTTGCATCTGTTTTAATGTTTGTACGGGTGTCATTCCACACTCGACACATAAATTCATTACTTGTTTTCGGGCCGTTGCGTCGTCAAAAGTCGTCATTTTCTTCAATTTTCAAAAGGCAATGGTGCATGTATAACTTGCCGCATTCGTATATAAATCACGCAAGACGTTCGAAACTTGACATGCTGACGTCAGAATAACTATGACGTCCGTTGTCCGTGACGTCTTTGCACATTTTAGAGTAACTCTATCGAAAACAGTTGTTAAAAAAAATGTTCTGACTACATTTCTAAGCAAATTTTGACGTGTTCCGTACACCCATAACTGGGTTTATTAAAATGATGCTATAATCAAAACCAACAATTTAATTCTCTCAAAATTTACTTATTATGCGTGTAATAAAGTATTTGATATATGTGAAAAGTTTTATTATTCTGTGACATGAGGTTTTTGATATATTTGTAAAGTCCACGATTTACTTGGACAACCCTCGTATATTTAAGATCTGGCAGTAAGCTTTGAGCTTGTATGTAAGCCATTTCCTGATTTTTGTTTTGTTTTTGTAGTTTTACGTCCCAAGTCAACAGCTATGGTCATTGCGGGACGGTCAGTTCACCTAAGCAGACTTTTTCCTGGGCAGGCTTGAACAAGCGGTTAACCAGAAATTTGTGCACATACTTTCGCTTGTAACTGAATTTCCTGAATCTTATTAAATTGGGCTTTCCGACGATTCTTTTGAATTTATAAACTAAATCGTCACAAAAATGAAGTATCTGATATACCCTGTTGCAGAAGAACTTTTAAACCAACATTGTATTTAAAAGAAACTAGAAAAAAGTGCCCTGAGAGGCAAGAATAACCCTGGCCTATGCTCTTACTCCCCCAACCCTAATTCCCCCTGCCCCCGCGCCCAAAAACTCTAAAGATGCTTAGGGTTTTAGCTCTAGCATGCAACCATGCACCTGAAGCAGTCGAGTGGAAGCCCGCCATGCATGGAACCAAATATCCAAACTTGAATGTTGTCTAATAAATGGCTGGTAAGATATCTGCACTTTTTAAATGTGGCCTAGATTTTGACCTCTAGCCCTTCCCCTGGTCATGAACCCTATGATCTGAAGTCACAGAAAGAAAGAAAATGAAATAGTACCTGTTGTTCAAATACAAATGCTTCAATAAAAGAAAATTATTAAGACGTCCTAGAATTTGACCTCTTGCCACACCCTGGGGTATGGACGCAAGGGTCTGAATCTGATGACAGGAAGCCTACCATGAATGATACCAAATGCCTAAATATGAATGTGTTCTAATAAATGGTTGGGAAGATATCTGCATAAGTTGGAAAACTAGAATAGCACTTATGAAAGGTGTCATAGATTATGACCTCTAGCCCCACCCTGGGTCAAGAACCCTCGGGTCTTAAGTCACAGAGAGAAAGTACCTGTTGTTCAAAAAAACAAAAAAAAACAAACAAAACAAATGATTCTAAAAAAAATAAAATTAAATAATATGTCCTAGATTTTGACCTCTAGCCCTATCCGTAAATACTTTACGAAGTTTAAGGTATCGATAACCTTGTTAACTTAGCAGTCAAAAAATGGTTTTCTATTATTGCAGTCACTAGAATTAGAACATACCATCACAAAAAAGATTAAGTTGTGATTTATATACACCCTAGGAAAAGGAGCGAGGAATATTTCCATTAAGAAATACGAAATTAACGAAATCAAAACTAAAATGAGCCAGTGCATGGATTTCCAACAATGTGGTATGTGCGACCAGCAAAGCCTCAGTAAAGCCTGCGCATACGCGCAGTCTGATCAGAGCCTTTGCTAGTCGCTTGAGTATTCTATGATTGTTAATCTACTGACTGAACACCATTTGGAGTTTCTAGGCTTAATAGGGGGCTGCAGAGGCTCGTCCGAGTCTACACTTGTCAAAATGTCAAATTGTTGGAAATCTCGTGCCGGGGCTCATTAATGCGAAATTAACGAATTCAAAACTAAAATGATCTGGCTGATGAAACTATGTCATTTGCTATGGACAAGTCCAAGTGCCCCAAACAATGAGAGCAACAGCAAGGAACGAACAAACACATACAAAATCACACGGTATGAGGTCAATTTAGAATTCCCGCAAGGCTTGTATTTTGTTAGCTCACCTGAGCCAAAGGCTCAAGGTGAGCTATTGTGATCTGTTTTTATCCATTGTCCGTCCGTCCGTCGTGCCTAAAATTTTTCTTTAAACGACATCTCCTCCTTAACCACAGGTCGAAATGTTACCCATGATGCCTTCTTTCAAAATTGCATAAATGGTTCCGCTCCACCGAACAGGAGAGCCGCCAGAGCTCTAGATAAGAAATCTTTTAAACGACATTTCCTCCTGATCCACTGACCCATATTAAAAATAATTTAATAGAAATATTCCTCATAATACCCTCGACCAAAATTTCACAAATGGTTACTTACCGCTGAACAAAAGGGCTGCCAGAGCTCAAGATCAGAAATTCCACTGGTCCAAATTGAAAATAATTTCACAGGATTTTTCCTCATGATGCCTTCTACCAAAATTGCACAAATGGTTCCAATCCGGTGAACAAAGGGGCTGCCAGAGCTCTAGATAAGAAATATCTTTAAACGACATCTCCTTCTGAACCACTGGTCCAAATTCTCCCCATGCCCTCTTCCAAAATTGCATAACTGGTTCTGCTCCACCGAACAGGAGGGCTATCAGAGCTCCAGATAAGAAATCTTTAAAACGACATCTCCTCCTGAACAACCGACCCAACTTGATAATAATTTCACAGAATTGTTACTCATGATGCGCTCTCCCGAAATTTCACAAATGGTTCCACTCCACTGATCAAAGGGGCTGCCCTTATGAGAAATGTCTACTGAACCCCTAAGTTCAAATAAAATAGAAAAGGGATCTTGTAAGGGAAACAAATCTTGCAAATGCGGCTGTCTTGATTGTAGATAGATTTTCCGATTCTGGGAAGATTGATTTTCCCATACAGATAGCTATATGTCCATTATATGTTTTTGGGCGTCAGAGGTAGACTTTCCTAATAAATGTGTACTTCAGTCTCTGTAAACTGCATTTATCATAGCAAACATTGCAGACCCTGATGAAATGCAGCAAACTACCAAATTACCCTTTCAGCGGTTTCCAGTATACAAAGGATTTATTCCCCATTATCAGACAAGTTCAATGAGTAATGCCCCTGGGTCTGAAACCACTAGACCAAGAGTCTTGATATTATGATTGTAGCATCATCTTATGAACATCTACCAAGTTTGTTCAACTTATGCCCCTGGCGGCCAAATATGGCCCCGCCGCGGATGTCACTTGTTTTATTTGTTGAAATTCTACACCCTTTTAAATTAAACTGATGATCTATCATAACTCATAGCTGGACTTTTAGAGGAGCTATGCTCTCCGTTACTTTTATAAACAGTCATTCTCAGGTGAGCGACCAAGGGCCCAAGGGGCCTCTTGTTTGTAGTTTCTTATGGGATACCGTACAGGAATGCTAGACGACACATTTAAAGAGAGTATTCCTTAATATTGTCTTGTGCTATGCGTTTGATATATGCTTGTTATATTTATAAGTGTAGCTCATGGGCAGATTGGCCTTTTGCGAAATAGAATTATCTTATTTATATATACAGGGACATTCACTTGTATTCGTACATAATAAGACTAAGGAAACTCCAAGTAGACTGGTAGTTATTTTCCAGGAAACAGCTAGAAATCACTTTTGGGAGGCCGGAATGTTAATGCAAAGTTATATGCTAGAAACTTTTCAGTAATCCATGCTGAACAATACCTGCTCTGTCTGCACTCCAGAAAATGGCCCTTATGCAAATTACAGAGGTCAAAGCTCACCAAGTGCATTTTTGCTTTTGTAGCGTCATATCAATGTATGGGTTCATTTTTCAGTTGATACTTGTCTTAAAACATGTTAAGAAAAGAGGTTTAAGGCTGTTTTTAATGTTTACCAGAAAAAGGAGATGAATTTTGGGGTTTTCAGTTAAAATCAAAGCACTAAAAGTACTAAAATGTTAGTGATATTTTTTGTGGTGTAGACATATCCTTAAATGTATGTATTCTTTGTATTTATATATTTACAGGAATGTTTTGTTATTAAAGACCAATTTAGTTTAGATTTTAAGGACTTTAATTGGAGATATAGTCAGTGTTCCTCAAAATGTAAATGCATATGAGTGGATGTAGGGTGAATATATTTGTTATGCCTGTACAAGTATTGAATAGTTTTTACAGGTGCTAGTTATTCATTTGAAAAGTTATTACAAAACAAGCCATTTGGTGTACATGGACAATTCATGCCAGACAAAGTTAAGGTAAAATATGTAAGCATAATAACAGATCAAACCCTTTAGAATACCAAAAAGATTTGTGAAACTGTTGGTGGCTTGTGCCAATTACAAAGGATGACATTACTTGTGATGTATGATGTTTTGCCTACAACAAAGTAAGCATTCATAAAATGATTGACATCTTAATAAGGAGTACATTGTATTGGAAGCAAGAGTCAAACCATGCTTGTCTAAATTGTGATGAACATCATGAGAATATTATGGAACTGTCTGATCATGTTAATGCGTCAAAAAGGTTCCTCCAGACTTGATAAATCTGACTAAGGTTGGTGTTGTTGCCTCTGATGAAATATCCACATTATTACTCAGGTCTCTTGTGTGGGGAAGTGAGCAAATAAATAATTTTGAAAGAACAGACTAATGCAGAATTTGGAAAGGTTTCATAATTCTATTAAACAGAATGGATCTCATAAACGAACTTACTAAGTGACTTTACAGACATCAGAGAATAAAGGCTCGCCATGAACGTTTTGAAAGACGTTAAGCCAGCAAGGAAGCTCGTCGTGATAAAAACTTAAAGAAGAATGCATGTCATTAATTTTCAAATACCAGTATGTTTATTGCTAATGCTGACAGAAAACTCATTCCCTGTGACAGTAAATCAGATATGGCAGCTATTTTGGAAGCTTGGGGTAACTCATAATAACAATAATTGAAGGTCAAGCACGGATGCACACAGTTTGTAGAAAGACCAATGCAAACGCTTTTGGCGATTTTGCATACAACTTCACTGAAGCTACTAGTAGAAATATTGAATCAAGAAAAGATGCTTGCTTTGATACATACCAGAACCGTTCTATGAAAGGTGCAACTAATCAATACACCATCTGATCAAAAACAGAGATGCCCTTTTCTGAAAACTTGAGAGCATTTCATACAATAAGGCCAATCTTGACGCATTCTCATCTAATGAACTTATGGTCCACAGTGGCTCAACTTGATATTTTCTTAACTCTGACGAGTTCTTTTCTTTGTTTCGTTGTAGCTTGTTAATTCGAATAAATTGTTTTGTTTTTTTGTGATGATGCAGAGCATATAGATAGCCTCCATGTGAGCTAAATTATTTTTGTGTTGTACCAACAGCTGAATCCATGCCAACTATTTGGTGACAATAAAATGCCTTTAAGCCACCCTGTGGCTTTGGATGCTGTCCATTCTTTATTGTTGCTCCCATAGTTTGTAGGAATTAGTGTTTGGCCCTTGTTTAATTATGCAGTACATACTCTTTAGTTTATCAATCATATCTCTAAAGGTGAAAAACTTGGTTGCTGTACATTATATATTAAGTGTCTTCTTGCTGTTATGTCGTGTTAGTGGTCTGTGTCTCTTCTCATGGTGCTGTGGGTTGGTCGGCAGTGTGTGATAGTGGTCATATTCACTTACTTCTTGGATGTACATGTATGTGGAGATACAGAACTGTCAAAAGTTGCATCAAGCATGAGGTGCACTTTTACTCCGTTATGCCAGATCATAAAGAAGCCAGCACTAGGGTTAAATAACACCCAAAAAACACATCAGATGTAGAGTATGAACTGTTTTGCATCTGTTGCAAGAACACAGATGTTATGTACATGAATGGTAGTGCCGCCAATATTGAAAGGGCCAGCCATTTCTGACTTATGAGACACTTCAACTTGTCACAATTACTTCCCAAAGTCCATCCTTTTGCCAGACACCAGGCAGGCTAGGAATTAGTAACCATTCGTTTAACTAGCTGGAAGCTAACCAACCGGCCATATCAGAATAAACCGCACTGCAACAGACACTGGGATTCGAGCTTTCGACCTTCCGCTCCTGAAGCAGATGCCTTAACCATTAGGCTATCGGGACCGGTACTATTAACATCCTTTTTAATAGAATTGTGCTAAGGCATGTCCTGAGAACAGGTAGTTTCAAATGTAAGAAAGAAGGCAAAGATTAGAAAATGATACAATTAAGCACCACACCTGACCAGGACAACACATGGGAAAGTAACGAAATCACAATAAAACATCACACACAAGAGAGTCAAGAGGTCAGTCCTTTCCCAGCAGGTGACCACAAGGCTACAGCGAACAGACAAGAAACATGACAAACACGAAACACAGTAACAAAAATGATTCACGGTCAGTAAAACATCTTACTGGAGGGCTTAAACTAGTTTTACAGCGCCAACCTCAAGTCTGTCAAGTTCATTAAAGTAAATCAACTACTTAAGTTAGTTTGAATACACTGCGAGAATATGCATTGAAGTATTATGCTAGCGTGGCACTGTCAGCCATTTCAGAGAATATCACAAACAGAAATCAGGGAATGTAATTGAGATTAACTCAGAACTCCTCAATAATTTAGGTGCTGGCATTCTATGAGAAGAAATTGTAGTAGGTGCTGCGCATTTGTCTCAGAAAGCTCTGATATCATATTCATAAATGAGTTACACTCTTGACAGTTCGTCAAGGGATCTTAGAGCCAGAAAATGGTCAAAACATTCGTAGAGCCCATAACGAGGCTTTATGCAGTCTGATAATTGTCTTCATTAATTTCAAGACAGCAGCTTAATTCACCTTTTCAGAATGGGCGGCAGAGAGATGAAGATGGTCAACAATTAAAGTCTCTGTTTGATGCATTCCTACAGGCCTGTAAATGTACTTAGCGATTTGCAATCACGATATGTAAATGTCGCCAGGGATGACGACATGTACACCTGCATGTTCTTGTGTGGACAGTGTGTGCTCAAACTCATATAATGAGCAGTGAAAGGGACAATGTTAAAGGGACTGTTTACATATTTGGCTTCTGTTTGATTAAACTAACGAGATAGGCTTTGCACTCAGTGAAAACTCAGATCAGCCTGGGCATCTGCTTAGTCTAATAAACATTCTCTCTGTGCACTTAGTGAATATCCAATGGCCTTCTAAGCTTTTACCGTGCCTTCAGTAAAGATTCTGGTTAGACTGGGCGAATGTCAAGGCTGATTTTGTCAGGCAATGCCTCATATTTCAAAGGGTTGTATATGCATAGGAATAAATTGAAAGTAGTGATGTTTAAGTTTCTAAGTTGATGTACTTTGGACATACATATATCAAACGACAATTCAAGTTAATTAAAGTTACATCAGTCTCAAACTTTGCAAAGGATATTTGTTCAACATTTAAGTAACCTGAAAAGCATGGTATCAAAACTACTGGCTGGTGAAAACATATATTTCAAATCGAAAATTAATTATTTTAGGTTCATTACATGGAGAAAGTGATGCCTTTTTCAGCTTTTATAAAGAATGCTTAAATACTTTCAGTACTTTGATTCTTATTTTGATTATTTTGGTGCTGAAAGGAAGCACATTATTTTTATAATCTTATTAGTACAGATGCACATTAAAATGATCATGTACATGATCTTATCTTAGCTTAAAATCAATTATTGTTTAAAATCTAAGAAATTAAGCATTTTTGCACTCCATGACCTTTGACCTCCATCCTTACCTTAATAACCAATTGCCAATCTGCAGGCAGCAGGCCAAGCATAAGTGAAGAATCACATTAAATTAGCACATGCCTGGTCTTTTTTTAGGGTTAGCAATAATTATTTCATGAAAAATAACAAATTAAGCACATTTTGCACTCCATGACCTTTGACCTCTATCTTGACCTAAATAATCTATTGCGAATCTGCAGACAAGCCTTGCGCTGTTACTCAGACATTGGGCAAGCAGAATAACATTGTCTGCATCCATTAACAAGCCGGCCTCCCATGTCTGAAAAAAGTTAGATTGGACCACCAGACTAAAGCAACGTTGTCGAAATAATGAGACGGGCAATAGACTATTTAACGAACAAGGCCATTACTGACCACATATTGCAAAATAAGACAGGCTTGAGTCATAAAATCTTTAATGAAGCAATTTCTAGCAAAACACATTAGACACCAAGCTCAATGCGAGTTTTACGTTGAAATTATGTACAGAGCGCAAAAATTCATTATATATAAAGTACAGAAAAACCTCGAAAATTCGAACTTTGATTTTTCGAAATACTCGATAATTCGAAATAAATTTGGGATACATGTACTCTGGATTCATAGAAAAGGGCCTGTTCAAGATCTTTTGTAATAATTGTCTATAATAACTTGTGTTTTAGGTGCGTTAAAGTCCCCAAACGCAAGTTAAATAGAGAAATTCACTGATAATAATTATTTTGGGGTTATATATTTTTATGTCTCTATTATTCAAACTACTGATAATTCGAAGTAAAAATCTAGTCCGAAGGGCATCGAATTTACGATATTTGAAGGTAGTACCCTATCAAATTAATATAAAGATTTTATATCTGCCAGACAAATATACAATGTACAAAGTTTGTAATACTACTAATAGAAGTTTAATAAAGACAAAATATTATTATTCCAAATAATTATTACGTTTTACCTTTAGTAAGCATGTGTCTTGGGTGCACTGTTGAACCGCATTTCACACTGTGAAAAATTTGTACCAATTCTTCACAGCGCGTGAAAAATTGGTATCAATACGTGACACCAATATTTTACATTTTGTAAAAGTTGCGCACGTAGTAAAATTATATGTATTAAAAGTAAGTAAGGGTGCAAAGATCAGGAATCTGTACAATCAAGTACCACACCTGACCCAGGATATCAATGGGAAAGTGACAAACTCACAGTTAAACACCACAAACGAGAGCCAAGAGGTCAGCCCTTTCCCAGCAGGTGACCACAAAGCATATATAAACAGACGCGCACAACGGCGTAGCAAACACAAGACATAAAAAACATAAAAGATCCCCAAAAGAAGTACCGCCTTGGAACGGTCAATAAACTATTTTACTAGCGGGCTTGAACCGCACATGCGCATGCGCAATCTTCACATCGATAAAATACCTCCAAATTTGCTGCATTTTGCAGTGGATTCCAATTCTTCACATATATGTCAGGATTTTATAACGTGGTTTAAACAGGTTACAGATATATTTCATATGTTTTACAGTTGAAAAATCTGGGACAGGAGTAAGACTGCAAATCGATTATATGAGCCGCGTCGTGCGAAAACGTGTCTTTAGAGTTCATGCTCAAGATTCGCCAGCTTGTGTCCATGTAAATACAGAAGCAAACACTGGTCTTTTAATTTTAGATTGAGAATTTTTGGAGATTTTCAATCAGTGCAGGAAAATTTTCAATCAGTGTAGCAAAGAAACATAGGCCCTGATCCAGCTATGTATTTACAGAGCTTATCTGCGCCTTTTGGCATATGCAAAAATAATATTTTCTCAGGGTGGGGCTTGTATATAGCTAAATGAGAGTTAGATTCAGCTTTTCCACAATTTCATGTATCTTTGAATGGTGGATCCCTTTTTTGTCATTTCACGTTGTGGTAATAGGATGTCCGTCCTGCCAGCTACCCATCCGTCCTTCCGCCGGCCGTCAATAATAGCTTCCTCCTAAACCACTGGGTGGAATCTCACCAATCGTCACTGGGTTGATTGATCCCCTTTTAAACTTGTCCAAGATTTCAACTTTATGTAGAAATCTGGTTGCCTTGTCAACCAAAAGGAAACACTCTAAAAATCTTGTCAAAAACTTCTGCTCAGATTTCAAAACAATTAGGCACACACGTGTAAGTTAGCAAATAGATAGTTCATGAGCTCGAATTTGGAGATATAGCTGTCATGCAAATATAAACAATTTGCAGTAGAGTGGCAGGAATTTTAATAATGATTGGCAGTTTGGGATGTTTAAAAGAGGTAAGGACAATGGACATGCTTCTTGGAAAATGTAAATTTCCAAATAGTTTTCTTCCTTTATTTCAGTAACATATGTTGAAGGTACACATTGGAAATGCCTCTAATGTGTACCTACAACATATGTCTTTTCAATAAATGAGTTTTTCACTATAAGTTTTTTTTAAAACAAATTCTCAACCACTTTCATTAATTCAAAGAAATGATCATGTAGAAATGAACAACTTTTGTGTAGTTTCTCATGCACCTGGATGACAATAATAGACTGTCTATGTAATTTTTCTGACAGCTTATCTTGAGATGTTTCATTGGAGTATATTGCTAAATTGCTAGTTGCGTGGTTGTAAGGTTACATAAAATGTTCTTGTTATAAACTTGATGTGCACCTTATTTGCATTTAAATGATAGTACATTGTAAATCCGTGCATTTGTACTGCTCGCTGTGTGCACAAGGGTGACCCTTAAGTTTAGTTTCCACTGTAGTATATATAGAGAATACTAGGTAAATGTCTTTTGATATCAAGTTTACCAACCAAGGCTTTGAGGACGCATGTTCACATCGCGAGGCTTGTCGAACGATGCAACATGCGTTCTCAAAGCAGAGCCTGGTAAACTTGATATCATAAGACGCGAACCTGGTATTCTATTTCTCAGTTTACCCACTGATTCACTCTTCAAACTACCGATTATGACGTAATTTTCGATTTTTGTGTTCATTCAGCGTCATAAGCGACGTCTTTCAAAAGGTGCAACGTCATCATGACCTGATAAAGGCACATGCCACGAGATAGACAACGTTTATCAGGCAACGCGCAACAATGCAGTATATGAGAGGTAACTGATAAGTATACTAAAACCAAGTTCTAATTGGTCACTTTTCAAACGCATTATTTCTGACCAAACGCTAATAAAATTGAAATGATTTTTTGCCTATATATGTGCATTTTAATGGGCAAACATTTAGCGGTGTTTTTGAACAGTTTTCTTTTGCTTCAAAGTTTTTGGGGTTAAAAATGACAAAAAAAAAAGATTTTTAAAGAAAAAATGGTTTTGAGAGTTTGTTTTTTTCGTAGCATTATATTTTTGTTTTTTCTATTTTCAAAGAAGAACGGTGACGTTTGGTGATAATAAATAATCGCTGAAAATTTCAATGCCGTGCGGCTGATAACAAAGCGTACAGAGCAGTGCAAGTCTCTATGTAAATTGTAAGCTTAAAGCTGAATTTCAATGATTTACCTGCTAAAAGTGTTTGTCTTATGTTGGTGAGTAGCAAAAACGACGAGTCCGATTGAATAAAAACTTTTGTGGTTTATTCTTATATCACGGTAGCCAGCAACATCTTCAAACAAACAAAACGTTAATTGATAAGGGCTCTGTAATATGGTTTAAATCGACCTTTTGTAATGAGGGTACCTTTTCTCTAACTTCGTCTGTGCAAGAAGTACACGTCATTTTTAAATGAAATAACTTGCAGAGTGCGGCAAAGAGTTGCTTTATTTACAAAAGCATTAATTTTGTATACCATATGTTTCACTTTCTGAACTAGCGTAAAAATTTAAGATGACCAATTAGCACTTGGTTTTAGTATACTTATTCCGCGTCGTGAAATCACTCGGATTATACAACCTCTTAACAAAACAAACAGGAGGTCCTGAGCAGGTTGTTTTCGCATGGCCAGGTTCTGTAAGGAGCTCAGACGATTCAATTTAGATATTGAAGGTTATTCTTTGCCATCGAAATGTCACTGGAAGGATATGGCGAAACAGAGTTAGGATTTTTCAGTGCAAGAAGACAGATTCGAAATTGAAAATTCGACGCTTCTCTGAAAAGTTCGCAAAGAAAAACAAAATGCTGACATGCACTCAATTAGCTAAGTAGCTCCATTGTTATAAAGTGACGGAAGAGCTTCCGTTTAAAGTCGACAATTTTCGCGAAATCATGATACAAAACATTGGTCTTCCAATTGCTACAAGAATGCATTTGTTACATGTAACGTGATCAATGGAAGCGTCTCTTACAACCACGCAACTACCAATATTCCAATGAAACATTTCAAGATAACCTGTCAGAAGCATAAAATAGGCAGTTTATTATAGTCATCCAGGTGCATGACAAACTACATGAAAACTTGTTCATTTCTACATGCTTATGTCTTTGAATAAATGAACGTGGTTGAGAATTTGTTTTAAAAAGCTTAATATGGTGAACAACTCATTTATTGAAAAGACGTTTGTTTTAGTTACACATTGGAATTGGAATTGCAATTTGAATGTACAACATATGTTACTGAAAATTAGGAAAACTATTTGGAAATTTACTCTTACCAAGTAGCATGTCCATTGTCTCTGCCTCTTTTAAAGAGACTAGATCTGTAACTATGAACATTTTTCGTAAAAAAAATTCTTTTTAAATCATTTTTAAAAACAGAATTAAGTTATGTTTTCACAATAAATATGTTCAGTACAGCTGAAAACTGCATGGAACAGTGAATTATCTAAAAAAAAAAAACAGGCGATTTTTCTCTTGTTATGAATCATTTACGTCCCTCCAATAATTGACAGTTGATTCCTAACATAAATGCTGTTATTTTGATAGATGTAATTTGTTAAAATTAACGAAAATGGTAAAATGTTTACCTGAATTTGAGTATTCTTTTTACTGTATTCTTGAAAAAAGACACTTTATTTCCAAATTTAGAATATCAAAAGTTACAGACTATGCAGCTTTAAACATCCTAAAACTGCCAATCAGTATTAAAATACCTGTCAATTGTTTATATTTCCATGACAGCTATATCTCTAAATTTGAGTTCATGCACTCATCTTTGTTAACTTGGTAGTTGCACGGTTGTGGCACCTTAACAAAATATTGCTAAGAGGGTTAAAACATGTTTTTTATGCGATAACAGTCGCCAGGTCTCGAAGGAGATGTTAAAAACCAAGGAACCTGGCGCATATTAAAGATTGAAAAACAATGTTTGATAGTTATTGTTGCATAAATTCCACATTATATAAAACTAGAAATTGTTCTTATGAAACATAATTGATCCACAAAAGATGCATCGCTTTTGAACGGTCAGTATAAAGATACTGGAGGGCTTAAACATGTTTAACGGTACCAACCTCACCATAAAATCTGATGTATAATCATTATATGGATAGATTTCCTTTTTTTATTAACAATTGCGATGTACTTTACCAATGTGTTCAAAATATATCTGACAACATTGTAAAAGGTAAAACGACTTAAATGCACACGTATTTTAAAGCACTACATTGCTTTCTTAAGATTTCTTGGGGAATTTACAAAACATTTACTCATTTCCTGCTACAAGGTCCGAAATCAGACAAGAAAAGAAAAACAGTTACAGTAAAACCTGTGTAAAGCGGCTACTCAAAAGTGGACAAAACAAAGGTCTTAATGACAACTGGTAGCTTAATGAAGATCGAAAGAATTGCAGAATGCTCCTAAAAGCATTCTGCAATTCTTTTGACCTGCATTCAGCGATAATCGGTCTCGAAAACAATTTTTTGGTCTTTTTTGAGAACTTTACACAGATTTTACCGTAACCGAGTTTCCTAGAATAACAGGAAGAATGGTCAGTTCCATCACCGGGAAAGAGGAAAACCGACTACCAGTCAGAAATAAAATTTTATGACTTCACCCTAAATGATCGCTATGTTTTTGGTGTTATGTGTTGCATAAAAAAGGGTCTTTGCGCGGCTAAGGACGACGCTATGCACATTGACACATGCGCAGTATCAGAGAGCATTATTCGTACAAGAGTATGAAGAGTGCAGCCCTTTCTATGGCACAGCTCGTACATGATTTAGGTGACACATTAATTCGTTACTGGCAAATTAGAGGGAAGTGATACCGAGCATGTACGCACGAAAATGGTTATAGCAAAAGCGGGACGCAAGACTCACCAGAGCCTCGCTAGACAACCTCACAACGTATGACAGTCTATAGTGATTTTGACGAAAACCTAGATTGTTAGCAATCGTCATTTCCCGCGTATGCGCGTTTGAAAATTGTAGTTACGTGTGTGTGTGGAGGGGGGGGGGGGGATTACCACAATCTCCTGACACAGCTGGATGTTTTCTTGATGATTCTCTTTCAATGTAAGTCTATTTTCGGATGTCCATTTCCTTTTACATTATTATTTGCCTGCCATTGTATTCGGCTACATGTACCAACCATTGCAAATAGTTTGGACTCAGATCAGGTCCGACGAAGTGTCGGGCCTGTTCTGGATCCAAGCTTTTGGACACTCTGGTGGTATTACTAAAATATATTTATGAAAAGGTTATTTTGAAGACAGAAAGTAGAAGTTAGAATAATGCTAAGTTTCAGAGTATGTAAAGAGTCAATCTGTTTGAACCGACAGTCAATCACTCTCATTAGCTGCTTACAATCTAGCCGCGCCATAGCAATTCTTGGTAGTCCAAAACAAAATATTTTGATTCATTTTCCTTAAATTGAACGCTTAATAAATTATAACAGTTTACTGTTGCACTTTTCCGTGAACGTTTTGATCCACCAACGTACTTAAGCTTACAATATGGGCGTACTTCGAATCGAACTAAAGTCCCTACTATAGTAACTAAAGTTTGATTCGAACATCGATAGTCGCTACTATAGTCCTACTACACCGTTATACTCAAGTAGATTGTCTGGTTCCCTCCTCTAGCCCTATCTTACAACATGGGTTCAAGAGTAGCCTCAAAATAATTTGTTTTAGAAAATAAATACTCGCTGTGCTCTAGTCGCGGTCCTACTTATATTCGTAATTGTTATAGTGCTACCAAGATCTAATGACCATGTTTACATTTGCTTGTGTGTAAACGTTGAAATCAAAACATCAGGCTGGCATATTCAGCGGGCAGTTGTAGTTTTGAAAACTTTTAGATATCAGCATGTATAGCGCAGTAGGTAAAGTGGTTGGCATCAGAAAATCCATTTATTTTCCATTATGCACTGGTTCGAATCCAACAAATGCTTTCATTTATTTTTCTCCATTTATTTTTCTTCATTTTTATTGTATCATATTTTCACATGTATCCTCAAAGCATGATTGGAAAACAGTTTTAACATTTATACAAAGTGCCTATCAAATGGGACATTATCAAACACGGAACGTATATGCGAGATACCACTGAATGCATCAACTCAATAGGGTATGCATTGTTTGCAGTCATTAAAGCGATATTTATCAAGCGAAATAGTTTGGAAATGATAATGAATTATATCTATAAATAAATAAATTAATAAAATTATAGAAACGAAAAAAAAACGAAAAAAAAAACATAAGGTACGGTGACGGGATTCGAACTCGCTCCTTCCATGACAGTGGACAATCGATTCATCCACTATGCTACGAATTCTACTTGTGATTGGTTTGTGCATATATCATTTTAGATGAAATAAAATGCATGTATTATTCTAAAAATAGTGAGCTATAAAAATAACTTTGTTATTGGTAAATATCATTGTAAACACAGAATGTCAATATAGTCAAAATAGCGCTGCAGGACTATAATTAGAGTTGGCTGTGTAGTATATGAACATCATTTTTGTCTGCAATGAAGAGTTGAGGCTATTCACTTTGTTTACTTGGCAACCGACTAAAGTTCCAACTGCAGCCGTTCGGATGTAAACGTGCGCGCGCACCTAGTACGTAATAACTATATTAGGAACTTTAGTTCGATTCGAAGTACGCCATGGTTTGCTGCGGTAATACAATCTGAGCCGCCATGTTACCACGGTTGTTGTGTGTGCATAGTCATGCCGATTGGGGATGGTCAACGTGTGCATTTAAAGAGAATACTAGGTGAGTGTCTTTTGATATCAAGTTTACCAGGCAAGGTTTTGAGAACACTTGCTGACATCGCGAGGCTTGCGAGCGATTCAACAAGCGTTCTCAAACCCGAGCCTGGTAAACTTGATACCAAAAGACGCGCACCTGGTATTCTATTTATCAGATTACCAATTGTTTCACTCTTCAAACTAGCGATTATGAAGTCATTTTCGAGTTTTGTGTTCATTTAACGTCATAGGCGACGTCATTCATAAAGTGCAACGTCATCATGATCTGATAAAGGCACATGCCGTGAGGTAGACATTTTTTATCAGGCAACGTGCAGCAATGCGGTTAATATGAATGGTAGCTGATAAACGTGACCATCGAGTCTTCTATTTTCATGCAGCAACCAAGCTTAAGAAGTGAGTTCTGGGACCCAAAGACCGGAATCTTTGATTACCTTCGCAAGCTGAGCCGCCTCGTGATAAAACAAAGTGCCATGTGCGCCCTGCGCAAACTCAGGTCAGCCTGGTCACCCGTCGTGTCTGATCAGAGTTGTACATGTATGAGCCTTCGGCATTTAAATGCGGACATCTAAAACTCGGATCTATGTTGCATGTTGCCGCATATGCTGGTGATTAATTGTGCGTTTCTGGAATGTACGCGTTCAAATAAAGTATACACTTCAACAGACAATATCAACAGCCTATACTTGTCCCTTGTGATACTTAAATGGTTTGAGGAATATTAAGAAACAACATGATTTGGTTTAAGAAACACAATAACATGTTGAAGTGTTTGTTATTTCATTGTAAATTTTTACATGGTTTGAAATCCAAACATTTATCCTTTACCATTGTCAGAAGCAGTTGGATATACGATGAGGAGCGGCCACTCAAAAATAGACAAAACAAAGGCATTCGCTTAATGCATGTGAAAAGTATTGCAGAATGTCCCCCTAGAGCATTCTGCAGTACTTTTGACCTACTGTTTGTTTGTTTGTTTTATGCTTTACGACGCACCAACCCTTGTGGGTCATTGGCGTCAGACGGTATCAAATTAAACATGAAGTAAAGATTTGTAATAAGTGAAGTTAGTAATGATGGTGAATTTGGATTATGACATTGGGTTGCGATATGATTGTTGACAGGAAAGATCATGTTCAATATCTGAGTTTCACTCTTGCAATGTATTTAAAGACCTGTAATGTACGATAGGTGCAATGCACATGTACAGTTATGTAATATACCAAGTACTTTTGTGGGCCACTTGCATCATTAACTAGTTTGGCTCCAGTCCTTAAAACAATTTTTCATCAATGTGTCATATCATATACTTGTAGCTAGTCTTACTCTGATGGCTCTGTTTTAAATGTGTCAAAATATATATTTGTAGTTGTAGCTAGTCTTACTCTGATGGCTCTGTTTCAAAACAGAGCCATCAGAGTAAGACTAGCTACACGTATATGATATGGCACATTGATGAAAAATTGTTTTAAGGACTAGAGCCAATCTAATCATTAACGCACTCAGTGCCATTAAAGGTGAATAGCGATAATGAGTACTGCTAAACATTTTCTATATGTTCGAAACAATTATCGCATTTCGCTAAACATAAGTGCAACGTATTCGCGGTCATTATCGTGTAAAACACAGTTCGATGGCAGCAATGGAAAGTATAACTGATATTTTTATTGCACAAGCGATTGACCTACGTGCTTATGATGAGCCAGCACATGAGCTTTTGGTACATATCGCATTAGCGAGGTGCTTACTGGCTTAAATTGCATTAAATAGGACTAGCGTGCTGCCGATTGCTCAAAAGCTGTATTTTGGGGCGTAAAGTGATCTATGTGAGATGTATAAACTGTACATACAAGAATGTGGCCAAAGATATCCGTCTCCATGATAAAAAAAGATTTTTTTTGTTTATACAGGAAAAATTTATGCAAGAGCTTTTGAAAGATAATATCCCCTTTACCCATTTATTCTTTATGAAATGTCCCTTTCTTATCAATTTGACCAGCCCATTTCACTTTTCATGGTTGTTGGGTGGTATTTTTCATTTTTTAAACATAATAGGATATTTTGTAAGCAAAGAGTGGAGAGCCTGATCAGACGCCGCGTTCTGCGGCGTCTGATCTGGATCTGATCTTTTTGCCTATGTCCCACAAAACGGACACTAGGCATATATGGATTAATGCTAAGTGCAACAACTTTTACACCCGTAGCACCGGCTTAAAGACATAGATTACTGTTTAATAGAGATCATTTAATGATTAACTGATAAGGGACAGTTTCAGTAACTCACAAAATTATAAGGGGCCTCAAGAGGGGACTTACCTGTATAAATTACATTTCAATCACTAAGATAAAGTTCAAATTGTTATCATAAAATACCAAATCCCTTCATGGGGCCACTTTATTGCCCCTGTAAGGAAGTCATAATCACCTCATTATGACTGTTCTTTGATCTGCCCACAGTATGACCCCTGGAGAGAGTCATAATTAGTGGTACCAGTATTATTGCTAAGATATTTACCTCTTTAAGCAGTAGTATGCTCTCTTCCAGTACATGGACAAAAAATCCCGAAGGACTAGCATATGAAAAAAAGAATATTGACATGACATCTAGAAATTTTACCAACTCAGCGCAGGACAACGACAGCCATTGCGACCTATCAATAATCTGGAAAATGGATCAAACAGAAATATAGGAAACATGCATAAAATGAAATTACAGCATACTCGGTTTCATGTAGTCTGTTCATGAGAATTTATGGAAATTGCAAACAAAAAATCTTACGCCTCCGTGTCCCAACTTGGGTAGTATTCTTCCTTTTGCCAGAGCCCAATATTCCTGAAGGACCAGTATAAAAAATATCGCGACTTTATCGATGTGCCTGGAGACATTTTTACATTCTCCAAGCAGCACAACAAAAGTTGTTGTAACCTCTAAATTTCTAATGGATCCTGAAAACTACAAATTTCAAAAACGCTGCAGATTCGGTTTCATTGAATCTTATCATGACAATCGCACACTCAAGAAGCGGCTTAACCGGTACATGTATTGTAAATTTGGAAATTTTTGCGAGAATTTTGTTTTCGCAAATAGCGTTAAAAGGCATATGCCACGTTAACAATTCGTGACTAGAACATGATTTATCTACATTTGTACATCAGTAAACGACGGCGTGATTTAGCCATTATTCTAGGGTTTTATTGTCCCAAAGTTTCGCAAAAATTGAACCCTCGCGAAAATTTCTGAAATAACAGTATTTTGCTTTGAAGACTGATTCCAGGAACTCAATTACCTTTCTATGATGATTTTGAGAGCCTATAATTTTGATATTGTAAACAAGCTGAGACATAAATTTAAAAAAAAAGGTTATCTACCCAGCAATTACTGCCGTTCCCAAAACTTTGTATGGCCTCAGAATCAGTTTTTTTTATCCCTGCCCACTGAGCAAAATGCCAATATTTTTATTTCATTTCTAATACTTGTATAAATGAGGAAATCTGTATCTTTTTCTGACACTCTTTGGCTAAAAGTTGCTTTTGCATAATACCTACCTACCCAGCTCTAAACATTCCAGTAGTGAGTGGCAAACAAAATATGTTTAAGCATGGCCTGAACATACCATGAGGTAATAAATGACCACATAGTTCTATTCTGTACAGATAATCAAATTCATGCTTCAAGTTTGATGATAATCTCAACTAGAGCGCGCAGTCGATGGGGCGCCATCGCAAATCCCCACGCTAAAGTTTTTTGACTCCCCCAGCACCCCGCAGTCCCATCCCGGGGCATGATCTTGGCAACAGGATGAAAATCATGTTCAATATGTTTTCTAATTTTTATTTGTGAGAACACACACAAAGTTTGGTATAAAAATCTTTGAAATTGACATGTTAATGATATTTGACCTTTTGACCTCGCCCCTAGGTCACCAGTTTGACCCTAGGATGAAAATGTTACTTGCATTTTGTTCTGCTCGTCATTCCCGTCGATTTGATATGCTACATGACCATGTTTGAAAAAAAATGTTTGACCCCCTGGGTACCCCCAGTGCCCATAAGTCCCACCCCTGTCTGATATGTTTTGTATCTTTCATGTGTGAGAACACACACAAAATTTGGTATAAAAAATCTTTAAAATGGACATGGTAACCAAAATTTAATGATATTTGACCTTTCACCTCGCCCCAAGGTCACCAGTTTGACCCTAGGATGAAAATATTACTTGCATTCTGTTCTGCTTGTCATCCCCGTCGATTTGATATACCACATGATTATGTTTGAAAAACATTTTTTTGACCCCCTTGGCACCCCCAGCGCCCCAAAGTCCCACCCCTGAGGCATGACCCAGGGGTCAGAATAAAATCCCATCTGATATGTTTCGTATCTTTCATTTAAGAGAATACACACAAAGTTTGGTATAAAAATCATTGAAATTGACTTTGTAATTGAATTTAAATGATATTTGACCTTTTAATCCCTCCGCAGGGCCCCATGGGGCGGGGCCAAAAATAGTTTGACGTTGCACGCCCCATTCATGTCAGTAACTCACACACCAAATTTGGTTGAATTTCGTCCAATGGTTTAGGAGGAGATAGCATAACGGACAGACGGACGGACATACGGACAGACGGACGGAGGCGATTACAATATCCCCTTCGCTTTTTTTTAAAAAAAGCGTGGGGATTATAATATGCATGGGCCAAATTTATAAATAAAATATAAAACAGGGCTTCTCCAGTCTTCTATCAAAATGGGCCTCGTCACGAGAAAATCTGTCTTCGTGGTTTCTCACCAGATCATGCTCAAACCAACATGCTCAGCGACAGAGTCAAGCTAACAGCTTTCAAGTTTGCATGTGGCAAGTTAAGTTATAGTACTTGTCAAAAAGCATATGTGAAAGTGGCTGATCAGACCTCTTGGATACGCAAGCTGATCTGCGCAAGTGTTGTTCACATGCAACAATGCCAGGGTTGACGCGACGAGGACTAAATGGAAATATGTTGCCCTCCCAACAGACGTTGTAATGTTTGATTTTTTATTACATGTCATGTACAGATGTTGATCTAATCAAAAAGTTAATAATAAAAATTAATAGAAAAGTTAAAGTCAGCGCGAGGATGTATCATTTATAGACAGACATCATAGTATAACCATCACAATAACATGTCAGTACTGAATGGAGCTCTGTATGTGGGTTAAATGAAACAGGCCATATAATAAAACCAGTAAAACACATTTTCTAAATTCTACCACAGTCACATCATTATTCTGAATTAAGGGTGAGGTTTGTGCCGTGAAACCGGTTTAAGCCCTCCAGTAAGATATTTTACTGACCGTTCCAATGCGGTACTTCTTTTGAGGATCATTTATGTTTTTCTGTCTTGCTTTTTGTTACGCCTTTGTGCGGGTCTGTTTATTTGTGCCTTGTGGTCACCTGCTGGGAAAGTGCTGACCTCTTGGCTCTCGTTTGTGGTGTCTGACTGTGATTTCGTCACTTTCCCATTGTTTCCTGGGTCAGGTGTGGTGGTTGTTTGTATTGATTCCTGATCTTTGCACCCTTACTTAATTTGATCGTTAAATACAATATTGGTTTAAAACTTTTCTTACAACAAGGTATATCGGAGCAGGTATTTTATGGTGATTTAGTTTATAAAATTCAAAAGAATTGTTGGAAAGCTTAATATTAATGATCAAAAAGATAGTCAAATGTTTAAAACAGGTTGGATATAACATGGATAACATGCGGGAGCCTGCATATCTGGCTGTAAACCCAATCATCGTTTATAACTGTGTGGCGGTGGGTCAGGTTCAGACTCAGCCTCAATGACGGTCCTTTACTCCATGAGTTGGTGCATGATGCTTGTCTTTTGCCATGGCTCTGACTATCTGGGGGTCGTGAGTATTTTTCTTTGTTTCATCAAAGTGTGTTAATTTAATTAGATTGTTTCTCTGTGATGGTACATTGCATAAGTTGAGACGCCTTCGTGCGAGCTAAACGTATTTTGTGTTTTAGCATCAACATAATCCAGGGCTAATATTTGCTACCAGTAAAATGCATTTAAGCCCCCCCCCCCAGTGGCTTAGACTGCTGTCTGTTCTAAGGCGGCGGTTCTGTTATCGTTGTTCACACCTGAGTCAGTACCACTAAATCTCATATCACACCACGCTTCACTCCTCAGTCATGCGCTGATCCAGAAGGGGGGGGGGGGGGGGTCCGGCCCCACTGACAAATCACAAAAATATAGGCTTTCTTAGCAATACTGGTCCAATCCCCTGAATAATCACTAAGCCACCAGGCCAGCATTCAATATTGGGCCATCATTGGCACGCCAGCGAAGCGCAATTTAAATTGCATTTCGCTGGAGGGCCGATGATGGCCCGCTTACAATGTACGGTTGTATTTGGATCCCGTCAAAGTTGGACCCCCTGTCAAAAAACTTTCTGGATCCGCGCATGTTCACTCCTCAGTTCCACGTCGTGTCTCCTCATAACGTAATAATTGTCATTCACTAAGTACTGCATAACAAGACAAGGACCAAACACAGAACACAGGGGAGCAAAGAATATCAATGAATCAACAACAGAACAAACGGTAGCCTACGCCACTGGAGGTGGTTGTGATGGTGGGGAGGGGTGGGGCTTACATGCATTTTTGGACACCAAATCTAAACAAGGACCAAACACAGAACCCCCACAAACAATGAGAGTAACAATTAACTATGAATGAACAACAACAGAACCTAACGACTTAACCCCCCATTCCACTGGACGGTGAATCCGCTACGCTCATGGCGATCACAGAATTTCTCTAAAATTATTCCAAATCGCCGCGGAAGCGTAGAGAACCACACGATTTGGGGGTGTGACGCTTCCAGTACGCTTCCACTACGCCTCTACTACGCTTACGTTACGCTTCTGCTACGACCCCACTACGACATTGAAGATCCGGCTACGCTTAGTCTACGCTTATGGCGATGCAGCTGCGACCTTGCTATGACCAAGGCGATGGAGCTACGCTTTCGTTTCGCTTTTGTATCCTTTCTATATAAAATCTGAAGTTCAACTGATTTACGTTCAGTTGAATGCCAACGATAGACGCGCTCAAGTCGCTATGCTTCAGGTGGCCATTCTGAACCATAATATATAATGTTGGATGATCGGAGGTCCAGGCAAGACGGAGTCGGAGGGCCAAAAGGTCCTGGGTCCTTCCATCGTGATTATCCGCAGACAGGTGACTACAATGAGGGCACTATTACCAACTAATAAGAGCAATGAACATGGAAGATGGCTCTTCATTCTTCAATTACACGAGAATTGAACTGCTCAGAATTGGTCCTAGAATCCAAAAGAGCGACGCCAACTTTAGGACAGCACTTGAACAAGGCCTGGAGTTGGCCAGAACGCCAAAAGCGTAGCGGAAGCGTGGCAGAAGCGCCAAGGTTGACTATGCCTAAATAGCACATTCGCCGCGGCTAAAATTTCAAATATTTTTTTTGGGGTGCTTGAAATTCCTGATATTTTTTGGGGTGAACGGTAGATGCTGGGTCCGAGCCTACGTATGCGGAAAAAATTAGAGTACCCCCCCCCCCCCCTGGGGGAAGCGCGTTGGTCGTAGCGAGGTCGTAGTGAGAGTGTACAGAGCGTAACAAGGTCGCGCAGAGCGTAGCAGAAGCGTAGCTGCATCACGGATGAATAACTCGGCGATTTCGCCACGATGTGACGGTGAGTGTGCTACGATGTTTCTACTACGACCTAGGCGCTTCTACTACGCTTCTACTGCACCCTTGCCGTTTCTGCTACCATTTGTGTCGTTTTGACCAAAATTTCGAATCGTAGCGGAATCGCCGTCCACTGGAATTGGGGTTTAAGAATGGACTGCAGCCTAGCCACAAAAATACTTGTCAGTCGAGACATTCATAGTGGCTTTTGTGCATCCCCCATTTTTCACATATTTTTACGGATTGCAAAACATCTTTGATTGGCGTTATTTTAACTCAAAATTGGCTTGAGACATCTGTGATCAACACTGATCAATATGCGAGACTTTACTGTGGCGGGATTTTAATATTGGAAGAAACAAGCAGGAGCGATGGGCTTACGTAATGGCTTTCTTTTTAATCTACGTTATATTAAATCACACTAAAACTGTAATCACGTGTAATAAACTATATCTGAACATGATAAACTGTAGAATTTTCGTGCTTATCAGCAAATATACATCTGGCAGAATATTGTCTTGAAATAACGATACTGATTTAACAAAGTTGGCTTTGTTTTTGGAGAATGTGAATCTAGGAGTATTATTTATTTAAAAACACTTTTTTGAAGCGGAACTTTTTATTATATTCAATTCGAGGATCATCGGTAAGTACGAGAACATGTTTGAATTTACCCTTAATGTATTGATGGATTCTTGCTTCCGGTTTGATATAATAACTTGGGATGGTCGAGGGGTCACAAGAGTATAATTGTATTTTTTTTTTCGCAAACAGTGTAGACACTTATGAAATGCTTCATAATTTGGATCTGCACTGTTTACCAACGTACGCATTTAAGGGTCACTAGTATACATGCGTGCCAGATGATTTGAGTACAGTTAACGCTCGCTTACTCGAAGTCCTAGGTTCTATGAGTTAGAAAAAGCCTGAGCTCGTACTATATGAATTTTGTTTACTGTAAAGGCGGCACCTCATGAATGCGTAATTAGGACTGGTCAGCCTTAGACATATAGTCACGTGCGCTCGGGACTCCCGTGCGAATTTGATGCCGATTTATGGTGACCTATACCAAATCAAACTTTAGGGGATAACTAATGAAAATCACCTGGTCACCCATCTGGGTTTCACGTCTGGACGTCATTATGACGTCATCAAAATAGCGTTTATTGTATTAGTGCAATTTAAACGATATGTCCATTGTAGTATATGGGGATCAGGACTTTCTTGCATTTTGTGTGCCAATTTCAGTCGAAATGCACCAAATTTAATCTTAGGGGGTAAATAATTACAATTAACATGACGCCCATATTGTCTTCGCATCAGAACAAAAAGATGACGTCATTGAAATGACGCCTAATATGTAAGTACCACATATATATTCATTTTGTCCATTTCCAACGCTTGAAAATATTCCTTTAATGAACTGGTAACCTTAGCATGACTGAAAGCAAACTCTTTTTAATCGTAACATACAAAATACATTCAGATATGGTGAAGTCAGTTCAATGCCTTCACGATTTACGAATAAAAGGACAGTAGAGTGAATGAAAAACAAACAGTGTTTTTGATGTTGAACGGAGTAAATATAATCTCTTATGATCATATATATATAGATGTACTACGACCTCTGACCAATAACCTTTGGGTCTTTCTATTTCAAACGATTGATGCAGAATACGTAAAATGAGCCAGTCCGGCTAGAACATTTATGCATGTCAAAGCTTCATAGTAAATGTAAATAAATGCCTGAAACCCTTTTTTCTAGAACAACATATCAATATTGTAAATAGAGTCACGCTTCAAAGCTTTTGGTTTAACTGTAGCTGCTTATCCTACACCCAAATAAAAGATAGTAGTAATAATCATTTGCATACACTATCAACCAAACTCATTATAGTCCGATTTTGACCACTGAAAGATCAAAAGTTAGAAGAGTCTAATTAGTAGTTCATGATATGGAAATAAGGATAAACCCCTCTACAGGTTACCCATTGTACTGCGGTAGCACGGGCAATAGAAAACTGTTACAATCTGATTTATCTTTCGCATGCTACTAGGTAGAATTGTCTTCAAAGGTCAAAATCGGACAATAAAGCATTCTTGTTGATACGGCTAAAGAAATATCTGAATCAAGATGAAAATAGTTGTTCAAAAGTCATAAGCATATTGATCACTGGCAATAGTTTACATGAGTCCTCTTCTGCTCCACAGCAACACGAATCAGTACAATATAAATGGTTTGCTTTGTACTTACACCGAGATGTTTCGCATACAGAAATACTGCACCACATTTTATCAGCTGCAGAGGGGTTTCGGGGGGCTGGAGGCAACATGCGCGGATCCAGGAATTTTTGTCAGTTTTATTTAGTCCTCAGCTTATTTTACAGTTTAAAGAGGGGTTCCAATGGTTTTATTGCTGAGAAAACTATACTTATACTTTACAAAGGATCCAGAGGCGGTCCATTATTTCCCGGGGTCGGGGGGGGGGGGTGTCCAACTTTTTTCCAGGGGGGGTCCAAATGCTAATTTCTATAGAAACACATATATGTACTTGTTATTTTCCAGGGGGAGTGTCCGGACCCCCTATCCCCCTATGGATTCTCACATGGGAAATGTCATCATAACGACAGTCCGGCCTCTAACCATAATTGTCAGGCCTTGATTTGTCAGGATTAATGACAGGTGGGGTTTTCCAAATGATTCACTGATACTGCGCACGTTTGACACCTTCCAGAAACACAGCTCATGGAAGTGGTAGTTCTTGCAATTCAGCTTTTTTTCTCCAAAACATCCACCACCTCAACGCAGTGAGTCGAACAATATCAGTGACTGGCTAATGCAAAGTAAGAAAGACGGCAAAAATCAGGAATCGATACAATCAAGTACCACACCTGGCCCAGGATACCAATGGGAAAGTAACAAACTCACAGTTAGACATCACAAACGAGAGCCAAGAGGTCAGAACAATTTACAAATATATTACTCTAGTGCATCCGCCACAGTGCTTTCTAAGGGCACTGAGCCGAGGTGAAAGAATGCTTCGTGGATAGAGTCTCCAGCATAGCTAAATGCCTGCCAATATGATTTCTTGCTCTGTCCTGACATTGAACTATTAGTACCAGCACCTGAAACTTTATGGAATTCGATCAGAGCCCTGGTTGTGGCATCATGGCACATTGACATCTTTAATAAGTGTCCTGATCTTAGAAACTTGATGATATATGAGCAAGACTGTTTAAGAAAATGAAAAATATCAACACTCTGCAATTGTTTTTATATGTGTTTTATTTAAGCGACGAAAACAAAATTTGCTCCTCTGCAAAACTGGGGGTAGGGTTGTGCATTAGCTCATATAAGACAAAATATTTAAGATAGAAAAGCAAACTTTGGGTTTGTATTCGTCAATTGAGTATATGTTTGTTAAACCTTATCTAAAACAGTTTGAAACCAATTCAGAGCAGTCGTTAAACTAAATGACGATAGCCAAAATTACCACTTTTAAAATATAATTAAGTTCATGTAACGCACATAATACAACATGTAGCCGTATTAATGTTAAACAGCTGTCATATGTAGTAAAGACATCCAGTAATATGCCGACTATTAGAATGTTCATTGATTAGCTAGTTTTAATGTCTGCTTTCTGTACCTTAAACTTTCAATTTTCTTTTTCTCAAATTGATAAGATAACATATGTAACAAGCTGATACAGGCTAACATCCATGCTTACAGTGTGCAAACATCTCCTATTCGATGCGCCTTGAATCGGTACATACGATAGAATATGTCTAAAAGGGTTTGGGATGGAGCAGGTCATTACTCAGCTTGCAGTAAAAATCTTGTTTGATGATTATTCTGTTTTTTATGATATGAGGAGGACAATTATTTTACCAGATAAGCAGAAATAATAAACGATATTGTACATGTATATGACTTGGATAAGGATTGGCTTAGAATATTTACATTAGAAAGGGAAATTTACTTAATTGTACTGTTTAAATGTGAAAAGATTATTTCCTATTTTCCTCTAGGGTGTATCTTTATTTTAGAATTATTCATATTAAGAGATATTGAAAACAAATATATATAATAACATCTGTAACAAAGGTACAGGGGCTTCATAATCGTCAATACCTATGATTTAGGCACCAGAGGCTAGAGATTTTAGCTAGGAAAACATGCGAAATATATTCATTTCTAACATCAAGTCAATGTCCTTGCTCATTTATTATGTCTTGTAACATATGTTACAGCTTTTAACAAGTGCTTCAATCTTGTTTAACCTGTAAAATCTATAATTCTTTATGATATGAGCATGACAATCCCAAAAATGCAAGATATCCAACAGAGGCAAATGTTTTCATATATTTTTACTTAAATGATGCCTACCAAATTCGGCTCCTTAAAATTGAGTGTAGGATTGGGTTGTTTTTATAATTGCTCGTATAATACACTCTATTTCAAGTATAAAAGCAAACTTTGGATTTTCTCTAACCCAAATGAGTTTGTTAGTATAAAATAATCAAAACATTTTGGAAAATGCACATATCAGCTAAAAAGTAAATGATATTGGTCACACTTTTCATGTATAAAGGGTAATCTAATTAAAGTAACGCACATTACACCACAGGTTGCTGTAATTTTGCTCCAAAAGAAGTTATATGTAGCTAAAGTAGTCAATATGCAGACCATATGAGTAATTTAAATAATTAGCCTTCTTTCTGTAGCTCAAACTTTTAATTTTCTTTTTTTTCTTCTAAATTTAATATGGTAACATATGTAACAGGCTGTCAGAAACTTACGCCCGGGCGAACATAGTGCAAGCATCTATTAAAAGACGAAGCTTGAAATCCTCTTTTAGATAGGATAAGTTTGCGAAATTCCGGAGGGGGAGCAATAACATTCTCAGCCATCAGTCTAAAGATGGCCCGATAAGCTGGGTATTTATAGGAAATCTACGTTATATTGCATGCAAAATATTTTTATCGAGAAATAATTCATTGTCAAAGTCAGGTAAAGCATTGGTGTAACCATCATGTGACTAAAATAATTGATAGTATGTTAAAAAGCGTTCGTGTTGGATAAATATGACCATACCAACACAAACCATAGCTTTTATTAACGAGCAGTTTCTCATTATGGTCGCCATATTTATGACGTCATAACTAGCCTCAGACGCGAATTTGAGATGGGTGACCACCTTTAAATCAAAGGTAAGACTCCAATGAAGGTTTTGATATAGGTCACCATAAATCGGCACACAAATCGCACGGGACCTATTTTTTTGTCCCTAAGGGCCCTGACTAACAGGTAAAAGCTGAAAATGAGGCGTGGTTTTATTTAAAAGTAACTGTATCATCTTGCGCCATTACCTCAGTATAAGCGCAAAACACATTATTTAGTCCTTAAAACGCCAGCAAAATAACTGCATCTAACATAAGCATAGAGGTAAACATTGTGAACCCCAATCAGACTGATCTGGGTCCACACTGTTTGTCTGTGAAGCTTCACATATTTTAGTGGAGACAAAAACATACATTTTGTGATTATGCGCTTTAAGGATTAATAAATGTGAGTTCAGTGTGTATACGGTTAGGATTGTCATGAAATGCACGCACGTTTGCACGGCTCAAACAACTTATTATTTCTTCACCAAATTATAAATAGAACCTGAATTCCCTTGTTTAGCAGATGAAATAGCAGAACCACGCCCAGATATGAATATTAAAGTTACCGCCTTTACAGAAAGCAAAAAGCTCTATTATACAAGCAAAAGCTTTTGCTGGCACACGGGGAGAATGATACTATTATCTATGCATGCCAATGTAAAACTGATTGGTCACCCAAAAGTTTACATCCTTAAAGAATTTAATATGGAAGACTGATTCCACTATCATAAAGTACTCAAGTCAGGGTAGCTAAACTGTGAACGAAAGGACAGTTGCCACACTTTCATTTTTACCAAAAATCATAGGAATTAACTTACAGCAGGCGTTAAAGATTATTTACAGCATCTTTAACTTAGCCAGTATTCAACATGCACATAAAGAAGTGTAGTATTTGACAAATGTACAGCATTTGTAACTTCTTAAAGCCATTTTGGACCATTGCATGTATAAAGTGATGGTTAACAGTACACATTTTGTGAAAACAACTCCTTTTAGAGCTTTATGTGTATGTTTTCAATACTTTGTGAGTATTTTACAGATATATTGAAGATGAGCATAACATAATTTTGTGACAATATTTGTTTTGGGAAATTGTATAGAATTGTAAACTTAGCCAATTTTGGAGCATCGCAGTGCAAACCGTGTCTCAATTGTTTTCTATTTCAGTTTAGTGGGCAGGACTGGTTTTGATTGTAACAGTTCCTTGACACATTAAAATAATCTTATTTTGGTCCTGTTTTATTTGCGTCAACTAATAAGTCTATTTGATATTTTTAGTATAACAACTTAACAATAGGGTAATACGTTATAAGCCCTATAGCTAACAACCAATGTCAGATACTTTTTGTTTTTTATACTGTAATGCATATTTCCTATACCCTTTGACAGTTCAAATGTGTTTTGAACAGTTAAAACAGTCAAAATATACTTCAAGAAGTACAAACATAGATGCGTTGACATAGAGCCTTAAGAGGATCTAAATTGTAACGTAGGTAACGGTCTGGTGATCAAAACGGTCACTAAATATATCTTACAGAAGAGCAATGAGATTAAACAATTAAAAGGTGCATAGTTATTCTTACTAAATCAAGCTTTACTTATTTTAACAGTTTGTTTGTATTTAGTATGCTGTTTTCTAAATTTTAGGGGTAACGTAATAGACATGCAGTTTTTATCCATAAAGCTACCACCAGTACACGGCCCCCCATTTTTTTACAAGTCTACACACATAGCCCTAGATGAAAATCATAGGGGGAATTGTTCAGGTCTGATGGTACCGACTTCCAAAATTTGGGGTATTGGCTCACCGCCTATAAGGCTTTGAGCGAATTTAAGGAGGAACGTAATGTTGTGGGAGGGGGTATACTAAAAGTATTACTTGAAGCCAATTTATTGATGCCCATAAATGAGATAAGATGAATCATTGTAATGGATGTAACTTTGGTGATATGATATAATTAGCAAACCATAACTAACGATTGGGCTAAGGATAAATATATAAGTAGTAGACAATATAATATGTTTATTCAAAGTATTTACTTTGAGCTATCTGGAATAAGGAGTAAAATTAATATATGCGAACACAATATCGTTTGTGATAATTTCATAAAAATATTATATGAATTTGAGGTACGTGCACAAATACATGAAGCAAACATTTGGATATGGTACTTAATTGCAAATTTACCAGTTAACTTTCATATTAAATGCATTGTTGCACACTGACCTGTTTAACGCTGTCTATCTCACTGCACTGTTACTATAAATCCGGAAATTTTTGCGAGAATTTTATCTTCGCGAATGGCGTTGAAAGACATATCTGCAACATTTTAAATTCGCGACTGGGGCATGATTTACCAATATCAGTAAACGACAGAAAGATTTCTACATTTCACGAGGATGTTATTTATATGCGAAGTTTCGCGAAAATAAAACCCTCGCGAAAATTTCCGGATTTACCGTATCTTTACCAGGTCAACATAACGCCGTACTTTATGAATGACGTCGATGAGTATAATAGGCCGATAACAGATCATAATCACCAGTTTGAAGAATGAAACAATGGGTAAACAGACAAATAGATTACTAAATTCGTTTCTTTTCATGTAAAGTTTGCCAGAATTTGGCTTCAAAAGCATATCTTGAATCCCTCGGCGGTGTATGCTTCACATGTATTCTTAGTATACATACATTTCTTCATCTGAAAATATATTGATTAAACTATTGACTAAATCATCAATGCACAATCAGTGTATGTCGTTCCGTACGAATATTTGTTTAAACCGTTTTACAGCATTTGACAAAACTAATAAATTAAAATGAGATTATTCTCTTACTATACTATATAGATCTGATGAGAGCTGAAGCTTTGAAATCGCCATTTTGTTTTGGCCTTACTTTCGACCGACACTGCTTAATTATTCTTTATTAAAGCTCATATTCATCTGAGCGCGGCATTTCAAACACCATGTTCTATCTTCCATAATATTTTAACCTTCAACATAAACTTGCAGATCACACTTTCTAATACTCTGCAACAGCTGACAAGGTATGACTAACACAAAGATCAAGCTGTGACGTGTTTGATACCTGTGCCGATGAGATATGGACATTTCCAAATGTTAAGCAAATTTTTTTGTGAATGGGGGTGGTTTGTGCATATATTTTGCATTACATCTATGCAAACTGTGATACAGGTTATGTATTATGTAAAGTCAGAATTAAGTGTTTGTAGAAAAAAATCAGGAAACGACAAATAAGCATGTAAAAATATCCATCGTGCAAATCATGGACGTATCAGTTCACAATGTGTTTCAAATATAATATTAAAGCCTGAAACACTTGCACTGATCAACGGGAAAATATGCATCACATTTAAACAAGGGTCTGATTTAAATGCAACTGACGTCACGCATTTTCTAAAGAAAACAATTAACTGTTGATATTTAATCTCACACGACTTAATCCTACCCACTGGAAACACCATCGACCAGACAATGTGCAATTTCATGATAAATCCTTTCGAAAGCACACGCATTAACTTACGGAATGCCATGACAGAGCAATAATTTAGTGTTGCGTTTCAATCTTTATGTAAGCGCATTGGACTTTGATAAATAGACAGCCTAGCGTGTGATGAATGCTAGACATATTGACTTCTCATTTAGCTCCATAAAAACAAATAAACAAAAAGGAACTTCAACGCAGCTTGAACTTGAGTCTGCCATCTGGTAAGCAAAGTCTTTACAAGTGACAGAACACAACTCTTTTCAGACTAATGGAATTTCCCATAAAGCTACATGTATACAATAATGTCATAATGGTCCATTCTATATGTTATGGCGTCACTGTTTATAATGTCCAAAAATTGTAATACTTTATTTGATGTGCATAACAATTCTTTCTCTGAAGATTGATTTTGTCTTATCAAACAGTGTAGACCCTGGCGTTCAGCGGCATTTCATCTTTGCGAAAGTACCCATTTTGAGGTTTCCTATCTAAAATGAATTGCATTCACAATTGACGACATTCGTAGTGCCGTGCAATCAAAAATACTTTGAAATCACATCTAGGCCTGCTCTTGTTATCAATGTAAAAAAAGCTTGTCATTTTTTAAAGTGTCAAAACAGCGTGTTCCACACAGAAGTTTTTTTTCTGAAATAAAAATAATTTCCTTGAAAAATTGTTTTCTTCACTAAGCATAAGATAAATTGTATTTAAATTGGAGATGTTGTTTACCATAACAATATGGTATCGATTCAAAAATATTAATATTCTAGTTTCGCCCTGTCGAAATTAATTTTATATCACTGAAGATATCTGGTCCATATGATTCCGTCATTTTTATTAGTTTAGCGTAAGAATGAAAGTATATTGATTGAACAGTATTCAAATATACATCAGTGGATTAGCCGAGTTTTCCCTGTGTCCTATAAAAAAGAATTTGTGATAAAAGAGCGTGTTAAAGCCCTATAGTAAAATGTTTTGCTGACCGTTCCAAGGCGGTGCTTCTTTTGTGGATCATTTATTTCTGCCTTGTTTTTGTTATGCTTTCGTGCGCGTCAGTTTATTGATGCCTTGTCGTCACCTGCTGGGAAAGGGCTGACTTCTTGGCTTTCGTTAACTTTGTGATGTCTAATTGTGAAGTTGTCATTTTCCCATTGGTATCCTGGGACAGGTGTGGTGCTTGATTGTATCGATTACTGATCGGTGACCTCTTTATTACTTACATGTAAATGGAAAATGCTTACAGAATCATACGGCCTGGGAGAGTTTCTTTTTAAGCTTTGGTGGTCAACATGGGCAATTAAATGCATGTGGCGGATCCAGAGGGGTTCAGGCCCCTCCTCGCCCCACGTTTTAAGTATCCTATGAATATGAAATTATTTGGTCTCAGTGAATCTAAAATATTTCTTTTCCATTGGATATTTAAGAAAAAAGACATCAAACTAGTTAAGCGAACCCCCACACTTTCAATACATATGCCCCCCTTTCCAGAAATCCTGTATCCGCCCCTGTAAGGAGGGATATTTTGTGGTCATGTTCACTTATTTTAGGCCCTGTTTGATTAATGCGGCTGTGTATATCATAGAAAGCGGACAAGTGTCGCTGTCTTCTTGCTTCAAACAAGTCATATATTGATTCCATGATAGACATCTAATAAACCTGTCACTCTCATTTAATCAGGAACATAGTGTCTGACATATTGGAGTGACGCTCCACGGCAATACTTACCAACTAGGGTAAAGTCGGGTAACATCGGACATCAGGTAAATTCGGACACACATTTGCAAACACTGGAAATCCAGATGAGACGGCTCCTTATGAGCAGTCTCATCAGGATTTTCATTGTTTCCTTAGATAATTGATTTTTATTCCAATAATTAGAATATGAAACAATTAAAGTCGCTGTCCGAATTTAGCTGACCGTCCGAATTCACCCGGCTTTACCCTATCTTGTTTATGGTACACAAGTGTTTAAACATACGCACTTACAATTCAGTATGTTTTATTTTCTTATTTTATTGTTTGTTAACCATAGAAAATCTCACTTAGATCCCAAAAGGGTCGTTTACTATTTTTTTTTCGCACACAGCACCAACGAAATATTTGCATTCCATGACAAGGTTGCATTCATTAGTATTACGATTGTAAAATGAAATAGGAGCATCAATATTTTTAAAAATGTTAAGCTTCCTGTCCTTCAATGCATCAGGTTCAACATTTTCTCATTTACAATAACAATTACTGAAGTCATATAATGAAGCGATGATCTCCTTACTGCATTTAGAGAAATCAATATTAGAGGGAAATCTATATTTAGGGCCTTTAGAAATAATATTACGCACTGTGGGTCCACAAAATGCTCCCCTTCACAATATGCTCCTTTTAGTAGCATATTGTGAACCCTGCATGCACAATATGCTCCGCTGGAGCATTTTGTGTACCCTGCATACACAATATGCTACCAGTGGAGCATATTGTGTAGGGTCGATACATATGTTATTTCAGTGGTCGTCCAAGGGTACACAATATGCTCTTCTTGAAAACATGTCTCGTGGTATTTGCCTTTCTTTCTAACTGTCCTCTCGACATCCATCTGTCTATCTTACGAACCTTATATCTAAAGTCATGCCCGCATCATAATTGTATTAAAGTGGTCTTTAATCCCCATCAACAACATTTTGGAGACGTTGTCTCCAAATTTGGCTTCTCTCCCGACATGAAATCAACCTTTGGAAACCCTAGTAGGAAAAATGGGGAAACGCCGGGGGTTAAATGTAGAAATGTAATGAACCTGTATGAGTCGAGGACACCATGGACATTCATAAATGCTATACCTGTTCCATTGGCATATATAATATGTAGCCATCTTGATATCCTTCAAAGACCATCTTTTCCCATCCCTACGTCAGATTGAATCTAAACTTGGTTTGAGAGATAGGGGCAACATGGACATTCAGAATTGCTTGAATCATTCGATTCTGATATCCAATTTGGCTCCCATGGCAACTATTTTGATTTTTTCCAAAAGGCATAGCTCTCCAAACCATACATGTATTCCAGGTTATACTGAAACATGTTGGAATGCATGAGGCTAAAATGGGAATAGAGACTTTCTGAACGCGGTTAAATAAGGTATTGACCACAGAAATATACAATGTTCTGCACTGACACTTACTAGTAAGCTGGCGCTCGCAAAGATATGAGACGCTTCATTATAAAGGTGACGAATCATTTATTGTATGTATGTTTTAAGATTATGATCAGAACTAATACTGAGTAAACTTGAATAATGTATTTTGACAATTTGCTTGCTATTGACAGTTTTATGGTGATGATTTAATGTATGCACTTACTTCATATCCTTCGGCGCAGTAGTTTCTTGCTCTACAAATTCTTAACATATAGCGTTATCTAACTTTGAATAGTATACCATCGCAATGATTCTACTTAAGTACCATTACACTGAACCTTACCTACACAATACGCTTCCAATAAAATAAAACTACTAAGGTAGCGTATTTTGTACCTAGCATACTCAATATGCTCCAATTATCATAATACTACTGATGTAGCATATTGTGTACCTTACCTACACAATATGCTCCAATTATCATAATACTACCGAGGTAGCATATTGTGTACCTTACCTACACAATATGCTCCAATTATCATAATACTACCGAGGTAGCATATTGTGTACCTTACCTACACAATATGCTCCCATTATCAAATACCACCTGTACCTTACCTACACAATATGCTCCGAATATCTTAATACTACTGAGGTAGCATATTGTGTACCTTACCTACACAATATGCTCCAATTATCATAATACTAATAAGGTAGCATTTTGTGTACCTTAACTACACAATATGCTCCAATTATCATAATAGTACCGAGGTAGCATATTGTGTATCTTACCTACACAATATGCTCCGAATATCATAATACTACTGTGGTAGCATATTGAGTACCTTACCTACACAATATGCTCCAATTATCATAATACAACCAAATTAGAATATTGTGTACCTTACCTACACAATATGCTCCGAATATCATAATACTACTGTGGTAGCATATTGAGTACCTTACCTACACAATATGCTCCAATTATCATAATACTTCTCAGGTAACATATTGTGTACCTTACCTACACAATATGCTCCCATTATCATAATACAACCGAGGTAGCATATTGTGTACCTTACCTACACAATATGCTCCCATTATCATAATACTACTGAGGTAGCATATTGTGTACCTTACCTACACAATATGCTCCAATTATCATAATTCTACCGAGTTAGCATATTGTGTACCTTACCTACACAATATGCTCCGAGTATCATAATACTACTGTGGAAGCATATTGAGTACCTTACCTACACAATATGCTCCAATTATCATAATACTACCAAGGTAGCATATTGTGTATCTTACCTACACAATATGCTCCAAATATCATAATACTACTGAGGTAGCATATTGTGTGCCTTACCTACACAATATGCTCCAATTATCATAGTACTACCGAGGTAGCATATTGTGTACCTTACCTACACAATATGCTCCCATTATCAAGATACTACCAAGGTAGCATATTGTGTACCTAACCTACACAATATGTTCACACTACCAAAATGTTACCAAGGTAGCATATTGTGTACCTTACCTACACAATATGCTCTGATTATCATATTTCTACCCAATTATCATACTACCAATGTAGCATATTGTGTAGGTAAGGCACACAATATGTTACCTCAGTAGTATTATGATATTCGGAGCATATTGTGTAGGTAAGGTACAGGTGGTATTTGATAATGGGAGCATACTGTGTATGTAAGGTACACAATGTGCTACCTCGGTAGTATTACGATAATTGGAGCATATTGTGTAGGTAAGGTACACAATATGCTACCTCGGTAGTATTATGATAATTGGAGCATATTGTGTAGGTAAGGTACACAATATGCTACCGCAGTAGTATTTTGATATTCGGAGCATATTGTGTAGGTAAGGTACACAATATGCTACCTCTGTAGTATTATGATAATTGGAGCATATTGTGTAGGTAAGGTACACAATATGCTACCACAGTAGTATTTTGATATTCGGAGCATATTGTGTAGGTAAGGTACACAACATGCTACCTTGGTAGTATTATGATAGTGGGAGCATATTGTGTAGGTAAGGTACACGATATGCTACATTAGTAGTATTATGATATTTGGTGCACATAGGGTAGGTAGAGGTACACAATATGCTACCTTGGTAGTATTATGATATTGGGAGCATATTGTGAATGCAAGGTACACATTATGCTGCTACCTTAGTAGTATTATGATATTTGGAACATATTGTGTAGGTAAGGTGCTCAATATGCAACTGTGGTAGTATTATGATAATCAGAGCAAATTATGTAGGTAAGTCACACAATATGCTACCTGAGTAGTATTATGATATTTGAAGCATATTGTGTAGGTAAGGTACATAATATGCTACCTTAGTAGTATTATAATAATTGGAGCATATTGTGTTATTAATGCCCACAAAATGTTACTTTGGTAGTATAATGATATTGGGAGCATATTGTGTAGGCAACGTACACAATATGCTACCTTGGTAGTATTATGATAATGGGAGCATATTGTGTAAGTAAGGTACACAATATGCTACCTTTGTAGTATTATGATAATAGAGCATATTGTGTAGGTAAGGTACACAATATGCTACCTCGGTTGCATTATGATAATGGGAGCATATTGTGTAGGTAAGTACACAATATGCTTCCTTGGTTGTAGTACGATAATGGGAGCATAGTGTGTAGGTAAGGTACACAATATGATACCTCGGTAGTATTAGGATAATGGTAGCATATTGTGTAGGTAAGGTACACAATATGCTACCTTGGTCGTATTATGATAATGGGAGCATATTGTGTAAGTTGGTCACACAATATGCTACCTTAGTAGTTTTAATTTATTTGGAGCATATTGTGTAGGTAAGATACATAATATGCTACCTTGGTAGTATTATGATATTTGGAACATATTGTGTAGGTAGGGTACACAATATGCTACCTCGGTAGTATTATGATATTTGGAGCATATTGTGTAGATAAGGCACACAATATGCTACCTAGTTTTTTTATGATAATGGGAGCATATTGTGTAGGTTAGGTACACAATATGCTTCCTACCTTGGTAGTTTTATGAAAATGGAATAGTATTATGAGAATTTGAGCATATTGTGTAGGTTAAGGTACACAATATGCTACCTCGGTAGTATGATAATGTAAGCAAATTATGTAGTTAAGGTACACAATATGCTGCGAGCATGTAACGCACAACAGCAGATTTTCCTTATTTTTGATGTCTTATAACTGGTTTGTGCAGTCCGTGAAACCAATCAGTCAGACCACGTGATTGGCCACCTTAAAGTAAATCTACACTTTCCCCCCTTCTATTTGATATGCAGCATGACCATATTCAATAAATGAATATTTGACCTTTTGCCACTACCCAAGGGGTTAGGGTGTATGTAATGACAGAATGCTTGTTTTCAAGGTACTCTACGAAACATGACTAATTTCAAGGTGAAAATGCGATGACCTTTTGACCCCCTTCCTCAGTGGTCAATGGTGTCTCTGCGTGCTAAATAATTGCTATCATGTTGCTGTCATGTGCTGTTCCCTTAATTTTATATACAGAATGACAATATTCAGAATAAGTTTCATTTTGGACTCGCCCCATCCCCTAAATCTACCCAGGGGATCGGACCCAGGCATCCAATCAAATATCCAGTCTGATATATTTCATATCTATTGTTGTTTTTATCTGTCTGCATACAAAGTTTCGGTAATAATATTGAAAATTGACTAAGTTATTGCCAAATCAATGTATTTGATTTTTGACCCTGCCTAAAGATTCAAGTGGGCGGGGTATTTATTTTTACATTTTACACCGTCATACTTACCTACAGGCTTTTTATACATATTAGCTTTGGGGAAATGTTAAGATCATTACTCTAAGAAAGCCATTACAACTTTTGCATTATAAGTGCCAGAGCAAGAATGAGTTTATCAGTTGATCTTGACGAAACTTATACGATATAGAACTGTCATGCGCGGATCCAGGAATTTTCGTCAGGGGCGGGGGTCCAGGTCAATCTGACAAAAAAGCTCTGACAACCTTTTTTTAGTCCTCAGCTTATTTTACAGTCGCAAATGGTTAATTTCAAAGAAAACTATCATTTTTCAAGGTTCCCGAGGGGGTCCAACATTTTCCAGGGGGGGGGGGTCCAACTTTTTCCGGGGTGGGGGGTTCCAATTGCTTATTCCTACAGAAAATATATAACTTGTGATTTTTGAGGGAGGTCCGGACCCCCTGCGCCCCCCTCTGGATCCGCACTTGGGACTGTCCATTGTACTATCCATTCATGCAGAGAATGCACCAAATCTGACTAATAGGTACTTAGGTATGTTTCTGGAAGGACAGGTGGACAGACAGACAGATAGACAGACAGACAGACAGACGGGTGCACAGACGGCCGACGCAAAAACAATATCCCTCCGACTTCATCGGGGTGAAACCAGTACTGAGCACAGGATATTTAGTGTCATGTTCAAGAACACAACGCAGTGCTTCAGGTGAGGCTCGAACCCGCAACCCATCGATATCGGGTCAAGCACTCTACCACGACTGCGCTCCTCAGCTAGAGGGCATATTGTGTAGGTATGATACATGTCCTACACAATATGCTCCCGATTTAAGGGGGAGCATATTGTGTATGCAGGGTACACAATATGCACCTCGAGAGAGCATATTGTGTATGGAGCATTTTGTGGCTCTACAGCGCACTCTACCATCCGGAATGACATTTAGATTCCCTGTAATCACATGCCCTGCAGAGGGATATAAATAAGTAGAATTTTGACATTCCTAGGAGTCGGGAGTATTGGAATTTATATTCTTATCAGTTACAGTTTAAAGCCCCAGTTACACAGTCACGATTCCGGTCACGATTCACCACGATTCATCCCGCTTTGAGCCAGATGGTAAAATCAGGGTGCACCGGGATGCGTCGGGATGGAACAAAAGAAAATCCAGCATCAATACGGTGGCTCACGATGCTCCTACGGCGTCTGCACGATTCATCTAAGGATCCACAACGACTCGTGATGGCAGCGCTACTATTCACCAGGGTGAAGCTTCGAAGGTTCACGATGCCTCCACGATACGGTGCTAGAACGATTCTGGCCAATAGCGCTACGGTAGCATCACGACCTCACACGAATGTACATGATTTAGTGGTTGTCATGCGACAGTCCCCGGTGGGGATATTCTCATTTTTTCTTCATACATGTACGTAGGCTGGGGCCCAGCATCTACTGCTCATCCCGAAAAAATATCCTCCTACGGCGTCTGCACGATTCATCTACGGATCCACAACGACTCGTGACGGCAGCGCTACTATTCACCAGGGTGGAGCTTCGAAGGTTCACGATGCCTCCACGATACGGTGCTAGTACGATTCTGGCTGATAGCGCTACGGTAGCATCACGACCTCACACGAATGTACATGATTTAGTGGTTGTCATGCGACAGTCCCCGGTGGGGATATTCTCATTTTTCTTCATACATGTATGTAGGCTGGGGCCCAGCATCTACCGCTCACCCCCGAAAAAATATCCAGAATTTCAAGCACCCCCAAAAAATATTTGAAATTTTAGCGATCCCAAAAAATATTCCCCATTCTGTACATTGACCTTAAAAAAGACCCTAAAATGCATAGAAATGCCCCTAAATATAGTCAAATATTGTGATGAACCCAAAGAAATATCCACAAAATCTTCATACCCCAAAAATATTCATTTTTCTGAATCCCCACCCCCCCCCCAAAAAAAAAAAAAAATAAAAAAATTGAATTTAAAATTTTGAACAACAACAAAAAAAAAAAAAAAAAAAAAAAAAAAAAAAAAAAAAAAATGACCCGAGCCTACGTATGTATGTAAATATTAGAGTACCCCCCTGGGGCGACAGTTTCCCAAATTATTACACCAAATATCGTTTTCTCTTCAACCTTTGCGAAGTCAGTCATGCCATCAAAAAGGAAAGCTGTGGCAATATCAAAACAGTCACCGGTACCACGAGCTAGGCTCAGCCCTGTCCCATGTCCAGTGTCCTGTCCAGTTGTAACGGAGGACGTCCAGTTCAATGATACCTCTGTTTTTATACCAGAATCTTGTGTCAGTGATAATCTGATTCGCTACGAACGCCCACGAATGACCACGAATGCTACCACGGTACCACTAGGAATGATCCCGATCCCGCTACGGTAGAGCTACGATTTTGGCCACGCCCACAATCTAACACGATTCATCCCGACGAGATTAAACGGTTTAAACTTGTCGTAGCCCTGTCATGGAGGTTCCCGAATCACCAGGATTCTTCACGAATCACCACGGTACTACTAGGACTCGCGCCGATGTCTCTACGGTGCTGCTACGACTCATGCCGATGCATCACGCTTTGATAAATCGTGGTGAGTCGTAGCTCTACCATGGCCAAAATCGTGAATGTGTAACTGGGGATTTAAGTTATTAATTTCATTTGCTAGCGTTATATGTACAAAATGTAAAACCTGTGCAAATATTTCACAGATTTCATATTTTGCACATTACAAGCAATTGTATCAGCAGAAAAAGAACATAGCTTGTACTTCAAGACGTTTATATTTTAAACATGTTGTTAGGTTTTCCTTGGCGGTATCAGTAATGTGGGTCAGAGTTTCAACAACCATTTTGTATAGATGTGTAAACCTACCCACAAAGCGGCTACCAACTATTAGCAGTAACTGTTAGAAACATATTTTTTTTTAATGTAGAAAAAATGTCGAGGCATTGCTTAAGTATTACTTGACGTTTCGCTTTCTGTAAAGGCGGCACCTCATGAATGCGAAATTAGGACTAGTCTACCTTAGGCATAGGTAAAAGCTGAAAAGGAGGCGTGGTTTTATTCAAAAGTAACTGTATCATCCTGTGCCACAACCTCAGTCATTATTTAGTCCTTAAAACGCCAGCAAAATAACTGCATCTTTACGTGTCTATTTAACATAAGCAGGGAAGCAATTATTGTTGACCCAGATCAGACTGCTCCTACAGGAGCAGTCTGATCTGGGTCCAGACTGTTTATCTATGAGGCTTCAAATAGTTTAGTGGACGACAAAAAACATACATTTTGTGAGTATGCGCTTTAAGGGTTAATGAATGTGAGTTTAGTGTGTATACGGTAAGGATTTTCATGAAATGCACGCACGTTTGCGCGGCTCAAAAAGCTGATTAACTCTTTACCAAATTATAAATAAAACCTGATTTCCCTTCCTTAGCAGATGAAATAGCCGAACCACACCCAGATATGAATATTAAAGTTGCCGCATTTACAGTAGGCGAAAAGTCAAGTAATAAGAAAGCCTGAATGGAGCTAATGATTTTTTTTATGTTTGAACAACAGCAGAGTATATGGCTAAGATTTGGCCAGTTAAATTGAGCCGCGGTAAGTGATTTCCAACAATGTGGCATTTTGACCTGAAAAGACGTAGACACGCCTGAGCAGCCTCCTTTTAAGCTTATAATCTCCAAATGATGTTCGGTCAGTAGCTTAACACTCATAGAATATTCAAGCGACACGCAAAGGCTCTGATCAGACTGCGCGTATGCGCAGGCTGGTCTGAGCCTTTGCTGGTGGCACATACCACATAGTTGGAAATCTCATGTCGTGGCTCAATTCATTTCGCACTCTGGTGGCTTCGGTTGCTGTCCATTCTAAGGGAGTAATTCTCTTGTTGTGGCTTCATTGTTTACCGTTGCTTCCACTTTTTGTGGGTTTTAAGTTTCGTCCCTGTTTTGTTGTGTGTCCTTTCCATTTTTGCAATACTCTCGCTGAGAGAGAGAGAGAGAGAGAGAGAGAGAGAGAGAGAGAGAGAGCTGGTCATGCGCGGATCCAGAAAGTTTTGTCAGAGGGGGTCCATTTCTGATGATTTTTAAGGGGAGCGAGGCTCCAAAAACCACCAAAAGCGGGCAATTATCAGCCTGCGTTTTGCTGGCGGGATGATAATGGCCCACATTGAATTCTGGCTTGGTAGCGTTGTGTTTTTCAGGGGATCCGGACCAGTATTACTAGGATACCCTATAAATGTGTGATTATTTAGGGGGGATCCGGACACCCTGTTCGCCACCTCTCGATCCGCGCATGCTGGTTGCCTTGTTTTAATTGTCTTCCTGTTGTCATGTGATAGTTAGTGCTCTGTAGCTCTTCATCGCTGTGTTTTGGGTTTGTCTGCAGTCTGTGATTGTGGCATTTCCTGGTCATACTCACCTACGTTTTGACGGGAAACGCTGCCCTAAGGTTGAACCTTTTAGAAGAAGGACAGGTGTCTCCTATTTGCATCGAATTTTATGCCTGGTTTTAGCCCCAATCACGGTCTATAGCTATGGTTTCCTCTTAAATTGCACGACGGTGGGTCAGGCCTCAGACTCTATGACGGCTCTGACGTAAAGCTTTAATCGGTGGGTTGGTGCCTGATACTTATCTGTAGCTGGACCCACCGTGGCTCCACTTGAGGTTTTCTTTAGCCCTGACTATCTGTGAGTCATGAGCCCTTTTCTTTGTTTCATCATGGTGTGTTAATTGGAGTGTTTCTCCACTATGATACATTGCATTAGTTAGAAGGCTTCCATGCGAGCTGAACATTTCTTGTACTTCAACAACAGCAGAATCAAGGGCGAAGATTCGGTACCAGTAAAATGCATTTAAGCCCCCGACGGCTTAGGCTGTTGTCCGTTCTAAGGCGGTGGTTCTGTTGTTGTTGACTATTGTTTATTGCTACACTCATTGTGGGATTCTGTAATTGTTCTATGTTACTTTATGTCCATTCTAGTATTGCAATCATCTTGTTGGGAAAAAGAAAGCTGGCTGCTTTGCTTAATTTGTCTTCCTGGTGTCTCGTGATGGTTGAGTGGCTCTTCCTCGCGGTGCCATGGGGTTGTCTGCGGTTTGTGATTGTGGTAGTTCCTGCTCATACTCACTTACTATTTTTAGTCTATTTACCCATTCCTTATGGACACAATTAGCTCGATTGTGGGTTATTTACGCATAACATGCCTTTAAGTATTTTCAGACTTGGCGTCTGTGTCTGAACACACGTAATGAACTTACATGCACTCAATGTAGGCGTGATCAATCAACTGTTTACAGGTGGAAAGCCGGAGACTTGTGTGCCAGGATTATATTTATGTCACGGAGGATATCTTTCCACAATTTCGTCCTATTCAGCTTTATCACGCAATCAAATAAGTTATTTGTATTATCCAATTCTGACACATGTCACAGCATCCAAACTTCGATTTCCTATTTCATCCATTTGAGCACAAATAAGCTGTGATTCATGAAAAGAGTTGTTAGTACCACTTTCGATTTGGTTTATGTCGTCTGTTTATAGTTATTATTCGAGGGTTGAACATTGTCTAAAAACTGACATGTTCTGCAAGTCATGAGGTGTTCATTTGTATGTTAACAGAATCAGTTGTATAGCATCCTCTTTTAAAGCTAAATTTCTAGCAATTTTTCATGACATTTAAACTTAATTTTAACGTTTAAATGCTGAAAGAATGATAGTTAATATATGACGTCAAATAAAACACGAGCAACAACAAAAGCATTTGCTTCGATTGGGTTCTAAAATTTAATGTGTTGAGTCATCTGGAGTTGCTTCCCCTTGTGTTCTGATCTTTATTTTTGCATTTTTATTTGATGTTCATTCTTCTTCTCTCATTATTGTTTTTTCTTCTTGCATTTATGACATCCTTCTTGAATGTTCTTATATAGAAATTGCATATTGTATCGCATAGCAAATGTTTTTCAAAAGGTAATTCCAAACACCATCAACTGTTGAAATTTTAAAAAATGTCATGACGTGTTTTGATCAAAATTATAAGATACCGTAATACAACAGACGGTACTGCCAGGAAATTTTCTTAAGGAGAACCGGCGTGGTGTTGTGGATAAGTCCTTGTACTAAGAGGTAGCGAGTTCGATCAAAGGCTGCACCAGTCTTTCGGATGAGACTTTAAGTCATGGTATCATGTCTTGCCGTTTTAAACTAACACCAATGCGGGTTGAGCCTTCGAGTGCTCCCGGACATAAAAACACAAAACAATCCCTGCCTAGTGTGGATACCACCAAGGAACAGCCAGAAAAAGGAATCAATCTTACAGAGCGTGTAAATTTCATAATTATTTAAACCAGTTGGCTGTAACCCAAACACACACAATATGATAGGACATATAAAAAAGCTTAATATCCATTCAACCTTCACCGTATATCCTTTTACAACAACGCAACTAGCAATTTAGCAATTAACTCCCGTGAAACATCTCAAGATAAGCTGCCAGAAGCATAAAATAGACAGTCTATTATTGTCATCTAGGTGCATCACAAACTACATGAAAAGTTGTTCATTTCTACTTGCTCATTTCTTTGAATAAATGAAAGTGGTTGAGAATTTGTTTAAAACAAGCTTATGGTGAAAAACTCATTTATTGAAAAGACATATGTTGTAGGTACATATTGGAATTGCCTCATTGATGCAATTACAATATGTACCTACAACATATGTTACTGAAAATAAGGAAGAAAACTATTTGGAAATTTACATTTTCCAAGTATCATGTCCATTGTCTTTACCTCGTTTGAACATCCCAAACAGTAATAGTCAATATTAATCAGTATTAAAATTTCCGTCACTCTACTGCAAATTGTTTATATTTGCATGACAGCTATATCTCCAAATTCGAGTTCATAAACTACCTTTTTGCTAACCTGCTAGTTGCGTGGTTGTAATGATAATTCCCTATTGTGAATAGATGATTCGAACCAGTTTCAGCTACATTTTTTGCTACCATTTTACCAGCTTTTGAGGGTTGATGGGACATATTGATATTTGCTTGTACCTATTTGTTCTTTTTTATACTACATGTATATAAAGGGTATCTGTAATTTTTTGAAACACTAGAAAAGAGCCCACGCAAGCGCGGAAATATTTCATGATTGTCAATTTACCTTTATTTTGCATTTAAAAAAGCTGAAACTTGTATCCCCCTTTCATGTGTGTTAATTTTTCACAGCTTTATGAAATCTGAAACTTGTATTGGCGATTCTAGTCGCCGAAATGACCATGGGCCCAAATAGGTATGGGCCGAAATGACCCGAAACCGGCGAGTTTTAATTTTTTTTTACAAAAGCTGATACTTGTAAACATGATTATGCTTATATCTTCTCATCTTGAAAATCACTAAAAATCTTCAGCGAGGTGACTTTTACTATATTTGTTTTCCTCCAAACAATGCCAAAAATCGCTCAAAATCAGGTTCTTATTTCTGAACAATGCACTTTTTTAAACAGATTTTATTGATAGCGTCATTGCCTACTGCGTCAAGTGGTACGACCAAGCCTATCAATGTAAGCTGTTTAGCGACCTTGAAACTTAGGATTATTGAGCGTGAGTCAGAGAAAGGTGTCTTGAACTTTCATAACTCTAGTTGCCATCAATGGTAGTAATTAACTATTTTATAGAAGTTCTGTTTGTTTTGTTACTGTTTTGTGAGTCCCCCCCCCCAAAAGTCTGTACTTGTTTAAAGCTAGTGTCAATTTAAGTTTATACTAAGGTCTGCTGATTATTATAGTTTAGTGTTGTGTTGGTTACTGGTACTGTCCAAAAATAGGGACAATGTCGGAAAAATTAGTCTGCAATTTTTTAAGTGGTAGCTGCCCAAACCAATAAATGAGTGGTTTTCACACTCAAAATGCAAAGAAATACAATATTTAAGGAAATTTTTGTATACCAAATTATCTTCTTCAAAGGCAAACCTGGAAATGTCGTTACTTTTCGTGGTTAAAAAACAAACTTTTTCTCCTTATTTTTCTTCCAACTTCTGATTGGGAATTTTACTGTGCCAATTGGGAAAAAGGAGGTGTTTCGCCTTTGGGAGTGGGGCCGAATTTCGCCCCCCAAAATGGCCTGAAAAGGAACACTGATGCCGAAATGGTTTGGATTGATTGGTGTTTTACGTCCCGGTAAACAATTTTTCAGTCATGTTGAGACGGAGCCACTTCTTCCTGGGTATTATTAGTACTTTGGGAAGGTGAAAGTGCCTTTCTCAAGGACACTACACAGCGGTCGTGGGGTTCGAACTCGGGGCCTCTAGGTCCCGAGTCCGACGCTCTACCACTGAGCCACCGCGCCTCCATATGCCGAAATACACTTCCCTTTTTACGACCATTATAGGCGAAACGGAGCGGTCTGGGGCGAAGTATTTCGCCGATTTGCCCTCAAACTGGAACCCTGCTTGTACCTGAAAGCTAACATATAAAATTTGGGTTTGATTGGCCCATCAATTTCCGAGAAAAGCCAGTTTTAATTTTCATATACGTAAATGACCTTTAGCCAAGGTCAAGAAATGACCTCGGCCTTCAATACTCACAATTCTTCATTATTTCAGTTGGTTCTAGGTCAGAGGCTGAAATATTTGTGAAAAAATCAACAGCTTTCACTTTTTCCTGTAGAAAAGCCTAAGTTAACAAATTTGACCTTGTTGTAAAATTGGTCAAGGTCAACCGTAGGTCATCATTTGAACAAAGTATGATGGGCAGAGTCACCACTGCTACATACCAAGTTTCGTGGAAATTGGTTCACCGGTTCCGGGGAAGAAGATTTTTGAAGGGTTTTTACCATATATGGGCGTGGCGGCCATCTTGGTCATGTGACCCAGATGCAACAAACTATTTCGTTCCCCCTACCCAAAGAGGCTCCACATAAAATTTGTCTTTGATTGGTCAAATAGTTTCCGAGAAGAAGATGTTTGAAATTGTTGACGACAACGGACCATGGGCATCCTACCTATAAGCTGACATATGTTGCTAAGGTGAGCTAAAAACAAATTCAACCTCAAGCCCTCACCAGTAGCTTGCACCTGACCGTTCTAAGGTGGTGATTTTGGTGTAGTTCTTACTTCGTTATTTGCATACCTGTCAACTTTTTGAAATCTTAAAGAGTGAGATTGCGTGCGACGCCCTTAAAATGGTTATTTTCTGCTCGCATTTACCGCGCGGACCAATTTTACCAAATTTTTTAGGAGTGAGATTTATTTTTTTCTAAGAACCAAAAAGGGATTATTGGGCCGAAATGACCATGGGCCGAAATGACCCGGAACCGACGATTTTTTTTTTATTTTCTTTTTACAAAAGCTGATACTTGTAAATGCGGTTATGTTTATTTCTTCTCGTCAAGAAAATCACAGAAAAACTTCAGCGAGGCGCCTTTTACTAATAATATTTGATAGCGTCATTGCCTACCGTGATATAAGTGGTACGACCAAGCCAATCGATGTAAACAGTACATTATGCGCAGCGACCTTGACACTTAGGATTATTAAGCGCGTGTCGAAGAAAGGTGTGATGATTACCGCGACTAATAATCAGTTTTGATAAGGGATTATTTAAAATTACAGCCATATCTTTTTTTCTTTGGCGAGTTTGGCGGCGTTTTCCCCATTGTTGTTTATAATATGGCCGACTTGACACAGCATAATACACATATACATATGACATATACACAAAAATTCGGAACGCTTCGGTCATCTCCATTCAGTTTGTATTGGAAACCCAATCGATCTAAAAATAGTGACGCGTGACCATGAACGTGACATACACTAAATATAGAAACATTCGCCAGAGGGCGCAGTTCTTTTAGAAAACACACTTAATTCCAAAATTCTCTAAATCTATGCTAAATGAAAACTCATCCTAACCGAGATTATCAATGAAAGCAATATCTTAAAGTAACAGTAAAGAAATCAAGCATGAAAATGACCTCGATTTTTCAGTTTATGCGGTAATTCGTTTATTTAGTATTATAGATATGTACGGGTCTTCAAATCCCATTTATAAATTACTAATACTAAAATCTGACACGTGTTTTGTGTCTTTTCCAAAGCGTACCTCTTTTTATAGATACAGTATGCCCTTTTGAGCTAGTACATGTATTTAGTATAGAAAATCTGAACTGAAATGTTGCTTTCATCATTTTCTCTGTTATTATATATAATATTTATATTCACGATGCTTTTGATCATGGAAGTTTCAGTCCTGTAGTTAATGCTATATTGTAACCCTGATCCCATTAGGCAGCTGACGCCTAAACAACGTCGAAATAACGTCGCATTGCGTTGATACAAATTTCCGAAAGCACAATTATTCTGCTAAAAGTGAACAAATCCTTTATTCCTCACTTTTATTTCTGGCACCGGATACTATTTTACATTCAATACGGGTCGTTCATGCATGTAAATTGTCAGTAACATTTAATTATAGTAACAGTATCTTTATTCGAACCAACGCACATTTATCAACTAATGCAGCTGCACGGACAATATAGAGGATAGTTTTTTTTTGAGGTGAATACCAAATATATTTCATTGAGTGTGTTGAAAACATCTGAATTTTCTACGAGTGCGCAGCACGAGTGAAAATTCTGATGTTCTTAACTCACGAGATGAAATATATTTGGTACATTGTATTTACCAAAAAAAAGTAAATTTTCTTTTTATTTAATACTTTTTATAGGCTACATGCAATATCTCGCCCACTGAATAAAGAGTTGCTGAAAATGAGTAAACGAAAAACTTTAGCAAACCAAAAAATTTTGGTACCAAAATATTCGTCACGTTCTAACTAAGAAAATGTATACAAACGCTTGATGTTTTCGTTCACAAAAAGGAAAGTTATGGACGTTTGACGTTCTTGAGTGAAATGCATTAAGTGAATGGAAAAGTCAGAGGTTATCCAAAAACGCTACAGTGAAAACGATATCATAGCATTTCACTTATGATTAAATTCACTTTTATTTGTTTTATATACATGTATGCATTGATTTCATTGCTTTGTATAAAATAGTTGTATTCATGGATGGGACATACTGTACTACATGTAATGAATAAATATATTCTAAGATATTCCCGGATACGACACCACGACGTCTCTTTTTTCTGCGATCAGCGCCAAGTCATTTACATACTGAGCGAATCATTAGAGTAGAACAGGAGCTGACATTTCAGCTTCAGATTTTCTATACGAAATACAACCAGAGCTTAGAACGAGAATGTCACTCTCATCAATTTCTCCTTTTTCTAGACTGGCTCCAGTCCTTAAAACATTTTTTTCATCAATGTGTTATGTCTTACAGAGCCATCAGAGTTAGACTGGCTACATGTATATGATATAGAACATTGATGAAAAATTGTTTTAAGGACTAGAGCCAGTCTTACTTTTCTAGTATTTATGTTTTTTTCAAGACCAGATGTTACGTATCATATACCACTGTGCTCTTATTACATTCTGTCTGTAACATGTCAAATTATCTTTTTAGTATCAAAAAAGCGCTACAAAAATTACATTCTTGCGTATTAATTTCCTGGTCATTGCCCTGAAAATCTTGGTTCTAGCATATAGGCCTCGGCGCGAGAAAACCTGACTTTGTTGTTTACGAAAAACAAAGACGCAAATCAGCCTGTGCATCCGCGCAGTCTGATCATCGCCTTTGTTGTTCGTTCCCAAGAAAGCGTGATAACTCAACTGGTTACAATCAAACTTTCAATATCCTATCTAGTCTCTGAAGCTGAGCAGGCTGGTTTGAGTCTAACCTTGTCAGAAACTTTGACGACGTTGAGACCCAAATAATCCAGAGCATGACAATGCCATCACAATAACCAGTGCACCCAGCAAATACTCAGATCAGCATGTACTCAAACCTAATCAAATCAAATTTGTCACGCTGGCTATGTGTGCAGCTAAGGACTCACTGTTGCTTTATGACTGCTGCACAGACCCAGACCAGACTGGGCGAATTTAGCACACATGTCGTGTTTTTGAACTCATCATGCACAGGCTCATTTGATGACTTCTCTCGCGCTTTTCTGCGATTCCGTTTTCCTTTCATGTCCAGATTGCACAAACAGTCACTATATATGTTTTCACTTGGCAAACATGCCATTTTGTCGGTTTCACCATGTACTGTTTGATATGCAGACACCTCTAGCGCGCATCAGATGGTTCAGAAGTCATAAACACTATATTTACTATGCCAGGTACCTTCAGGTCTCGTCAGCTAAGCAGACTGTTTCAAACGCCTTGTCCGAAACCCTGACAAGATATTTTCTTGTGACAAGTCTGAGATACAATCAATCTTAGACGATCAAACAGGGAGGAATCCATTGGAAAAAAGCGGTCAGATTATTTTTGTTATGAATGAGAAACAGCTGATCTACGTCAAATAAGATACAGTCTATATCGATGCCTTTTACACTCTAAGTGCTGAACCTCTAACATGGACTGTTTGAGTTAATCATCTGAACTGTTCCATCCTAGTCATCAATAAATCATTTGCTAAAGAAAGCATAAAACGTAAATTCCCTTACATGTATCACACTGCTTCTCAAGGAGCATGTTGATCTGGAATTATTTTGTTTAGACACGTTTTGCAGCATGTGTAAGTTGGTTTGGCACTCAAAGAGTAACCATGCAATAAAATCGATAAACCACTAGTGGTTTATAGATTTACGGGAAACGTTATGACGTCCATAACAATGTTGCGTACATAATAACAAAATTATGACGTTTTTACGCCAGAAATGAGACTTCAAATTGGTATTAATACCATATGATAAATAGAATCTAACGTTCGTGCTCTTGTATTATTGAATTTATTAAACTCGTTGCGAAAAAGAGATGAAATGCTCGGCAAGCCTCGCATTTTATCTCCTTTCCCCAACTCGTTTAATAAATTCAATAAAACATGAACACTCATGTAAGATCCTCTTTATATACACCCATTCAATAACTTCGTAAATAATAATAAAATAGTGAGTATGATCTGGCAATACCACAATGACAAACCGCAGACAAACCATTGGAAACCGCAATGAAGAGCCACACATTAATAACAAGACACCAGGAAGACAAACTTAGCAAAACAAACAGCTCTCTCTTCCCCATTCAGATGAGAGAAAACTAGAATGGGCACAAAGTAATGCATAATAAAACATATACTGAGAGGAACTAGAAAGTTTTTTTCTAATATGTCTGGATGAAAAATAATAATAATTCAAATTAATTTTTGTTATGAAATCTGATATCCCCAACATTAAATTAATAAATTGAATTCACATATTTTATGATAGCATCAATAACCTGAACGTCAACGTCAGTGATACGTAGGGGAGGGGGTCAAATTCACAGTGTTAGCAGTTCCATAAGCTCTACCTTTCCATGTAAAAACTTATGCTTCTAGTTTTTCTCAGTATAGAACAATTACAGAAACCTTTAGTGGGAGAAACAATCAACAACGAATCAACAACAGCTCCTTCGCCTTAGAATGGACAGAAGCCTAAGTCACTGGGGGGGGGGGAGTAAATGCATTTTTCTGATACCAAACCTTCGCTCTAGATTCTGCTGTTGTTGAAGCATAAAAATGTTTAGCTCGCATGGAGGCTTTAGTTCTTTTATTGCAATGTATCAATGTATTGCAATGAGAAACACGCTTATCAAATGAACATGAATTATGATGAAACAAAGAAAAGGGCTCGTGACTCACAGATAGTCAGAGCTAAAAACTCAAGTTAAGTCGCGATGGGCCCAGCTACAGAAAAGCATCAGGCATCAACCCATCGATTAAAGCTTAACGTCAGAGCTGTTATTAAGTCTGAGGCCTGACCTACCGTCGTGCAATTAAAGAGGAAACCATAGCTATAAACTGCAATTTGGTTTACAACCAGGCGTGCAGACTGTCGCATGATATCCAAATTATATTCCACTTTTTTATAACGTTTGCTTATCTTTTTGAATTGATCACTAAAATTTGGTTGTCCAACAATTCTTTTAAAGTTATAAACTAAATCATCATAGAATATAGGTTCTGATATGCCCTGTTGCAGAAGAGTTTTTTTAACTTTTCGATTTTTTTGATAATATCTATAACCTTGTTTCAATAACTTAGCAGTCAAAGGTAGGTTTCTGTTGTTTAACTTGTGTTTGCTTAAATGAACAAGTTTTAGCGACATTTAGTATATGAATCAGCAACAACCATTTATAATTCATTAACTATGAAATTATTGCACTTAACTCACAACCATTTCAAATTTTGTGTAATAGCATGTGGTGGATGTCATGAAGTGTCGGCGATGCTCATATTTCGATGTATATTTTTACAACGTTACTAATGGTTGGCCCTTGAGCTGCAAATGGTTTCGATAACCATATCGTCCGAGGTACTTTCACTCTCTTCATGCTGGGATATTTTGCGTACCTTTATGTCGTCCATATTTTGCTTGGTTTTGTTTTCAAAGCATTCAGGAAAACAATCAGAGTTTCTACCAGTTTGGATCCATATCAGGACCAACCTCATGTCGAGCTTGATCTAGGTCCAAACTGTTTTCAAGCGTTATCATCAGCAGACGAGACTTGCAGGAAATGTGTTAATGCTCAATTAAGCAAGGCATTCTTTTTTTCATTCATTCTTCGGATTCGCTTGCTTAATACCTACATCTCTGTTTAAGCCTAGTCTGGTACCTCGTGTCTATCTCAGTTCCCACACGTCTTAGAGGCAGGGTTCCAGACTACTTTACGCTTAAATGTCGGTTATTATCTTGTTTCCCAACCCAGACAAATTATTGTGGGTACTAAAACGAATCGTCTCCTAGAGACGGTTCGTTTGAGCCCACAATGTTTTGTTCTTGGTCAGAAAATAAGGGAAATAACTCAAACATTCGTTCTTTTATCTGGAATCATGATGTCAATTCTGCATGGCTTGGGCTATGTGTGATAACCATTTTTTCATTCTTCCTTTAGAACGGATTAGTCTGCTGTGGATATTGGGCCGTCAATCAGGATTGCCTGTTTCTCCACTCCAATCCAAATATTTCGATAGAATGCGCGCGTTAGCGTTTATTACTTACAACAAAACGGCCTGTTTTGCATGTTTTGTGGATGAAACATCTCGAGTTAAGCTGTCATTTAAACAAATGCATTCCGTGATTGTCATTCAGAGACATGCACAATTGAAGTAATTTCAAAATTTCCATGTTGAGTTGACGGAAACAATGACATAACATGCAGTTCAAAATGCTTTGAACAGTTGCTTGGTATAGAGAAATATTTTGAAATCATTAAGAATGTTAAATCATGGATACTGTTGCAGTTGACACAGCCAAACAAAACGTATCAAAACGCGTCAACAAATGCTACAAATGAATTGAGAAGAAAAAAGTTTTGAAAGCCACCGACACAATTCAACTGTCTTTACTTCAGCTGTTTAAGTCGGCTTTGATGTTTATGTCACTTTGTATATTCGTAGCTGGTCGAGCACTATGTATTGCATCTTTACTAATAGGTGAGCAGGTAATCTATTTAAAACAGTATCAACATGTACACTCGACGAACAAAACTGGTCAAGTTTATCAGCATATAGATCGGTAGGCATTTGTGTGATAAGGAGCTAAAGGAATATCATTCCTCGCTTCGCCGAGAAAGTCTAGTTTTTGTTGGGTCTGCAATATAATAACTATATGCGAGTCCGTCCGTCCGTCCATGGTCAGTTAGTGAACACGGCATATTTTGATCTAATTTTGCGTATAAATGTATGTCAACATTATCGAACCACTAGCATGTGTAACAGCCTTTTTGGATGGGCGAGGGTTTGCTGAACACCATTTCAGCCGGTTGTGGTCAGTTAGTGAAAATGCTCATTAATGTAACTCTTGAACCGCATTATATAATCATTTGGATCAAATTTTGCATTAGTGTTTATTTTAACATTGATCAGCCACTGGTATGAAAAATGGAGACGAGGCTTTGCTGAGCATCATTTGGCCAGTGGAGGTATTTTAGTAAAAAGCTCATAACTCTTGAACCGTACGATCTGCTATGTTTAAGTTGTGCATACTTTTACGTTTTAACATTGTCGAGACACTGTTATGCAAAACGGTGACAAGGCGTTGCCGATACGTCAAGAAACTCGTGTAGTTGGCAATCCGAATCCAAAAAAGATGCATATTTTTGGTTTTGTTGGCATTTTTGAGTACATTTGTTAGACCACTTTTAACATAATATTAAGCATGTGTACAAAGCCATAGGGGTGGATGCCAAGTCTGAATTTGCATATGAAGGCCAGAAATTAGGTCAAAGGTCATTGAGTGCAAAAATGAGAAAATGACAAAACTGGTCAAGTTTATCAGCATATAGATCGGTAGGCATTTGTGTGATAAGGAGCTAAAGGAATATCATTCCTCGCTTCGCCGAGAAAGTCTAGTTTTTGTTGGGTCTGCAATATAATAACTATATGCGAGTCCGTCCGTCCGTCCATGGTCAGTTAGTGAACACGGCATATTTTGATCTAATTTTGCGTATAAATATATGTCAACATTATCGAACCACTAGCATGTGTAACAGCCTTTTTGGATGGGCGAGGGTTTGCTGAACACCATTTCAGCCGGTTGTGGTCAGTTAGTGAAAATGCTCATTAATGTAACTCTTGAACCGCATTATATAATCATTTGGATCAAATTTTGCATTAGTGTTTATTTTAACATTGATCAGCCACTGGTATGAAAAATGGAGACGAGGCTTTGCTGAGCATCATTTGGCCAGTGGAGGTATTTTAGTAAAAAGCTCATAACTCTTGAACCGTACGATCTGCTATGTTTAAGTTGTGCATACTTTTACGTTTTAACATTGTCGAGACACTGTTATGCAAAACGGTGACAAGGCGTTGCCGATACGTCAAGAAACTCGTGTAGTTGGCAATCCGAATCCAAAAAAGATGCATATTTTTGGTTTTGTTGGCATTTTTGAGTACATTTGTTAGACCACTTTTAACATAATATTAAGCATGTGTACAAAGCCATAGGGGTGGATGCCAAGTCTGAATTTGCATATGAAGGCCAGAAATTAGGTCAAAGGTCATTGAGTGCAAAAATGAGAAAATTTGTACTACTGTAAAACAACTTTATCTTTTTATATGTAAACATATTTCATTTCAAGCCAAATTTTGTATGTTAATAGTTATAAGTCTGAAAAACATTGAGAAAATATTTTTTATAACTAAATGTTCATATGTCGACTTTAAAATAGTGTCAAAGGTCATCAAGTGCAATAAACGGAGCATTTTTACAAACTGTGTTTCTTTTTTTCTCTGGTCCAACAGCAAGATGCTTTTTAAACTCTAAAAAGGATAGAAGTCTTTCAGAAGGCTTAAATTAACATGTTTATCAATAAAGAAACCCCTTTTGAAGCATCCTTTTATAATGTTTATGGGTTTTACAAAGACAAACATCGTAAGTTTTGTGCAATTCTGACGAAAATTCTCCCTCAAATGGGCTTAACTGAGATATATGGGCTACTTTGAGAGTTTGCTGCATCTCTCAGAAAGTAAAACTATTTTCAGTTTTGGACATGTCTTGGGGGCCTTAGAAACTCATAATTTAATAACTTTTCTGTGGTCATTTTTCTAAAAAACACCTGTAATCAACGTTACCCTACTGGCATTGAAAATAACAGTACACAGAGTAAAAGGCTAATGTTGATTTATTTTAATAGTATTCGTGAAGCAGTTTAAGCATTAAATGTTTAAACTAGAAATCATTTGCATACATCTGTGATATGTATTTCTGCTCGTCAGCGATACGTATGTTACATTTTATACTAAATTGCAGATAATGACTTTACAAATTACATGTATTAGAATAAACCATGATACCTGACCTGAAATATACATGATATTGATCTATATTCTATTTGAAAAATTTCATTTTCATATATTTGAAGTTGTTTATAACTTTTAACTGGCAATGAAGTGAAATCAAGTAAATATTTAATATACGCTAATTAGTATGTAATTTGTACTGGCTCCAGCATGTAACGCATAGCTGCTTACAGATTCATTTTCTATTTTTGACAATGCATTGGAATTGGCAAAATATCTTTCATAATGAAATCAAATTATAACTATATTAACAATAATGGATCTTAAATTGCTGCACATATATTAATGAGATAAGGTAGGTAACAAAGGGTGCCTTACATAAATGGATAAAGGTAGTAAATTGCTGTAAGGCTTATATAAAATTTGGGTCTGCTCTCCACAATTGGCTTACATATACTACACCCATTTTATTCTATATAAGACTAAATTTAAAAGAGTGCTATGGGTTGGTCTGCAATAAGTGAATGTGGCATTTCCTGGTCTTACTCAATTACTTTTTGTAATTTGCTTGGTTCTTTTACATTCATATTGCAGTTTTCAGATTTCTACTAATGGTACATGACGATAAACATGCAATCTACATCATGATTTAAATATTGACTTAATATCAATAATTTACTTAAAATAGCATAGCAATATATCATACATCTATTAGCAAGGCAGAAATTAAGGCAGGGATAGTGCTGAGTGTCTTCTATAGCAGGTATAGGTTTTTGAAGATTGCTAATAAAACATGGTAGTACAGAACCAGCATGGCTTATGTCCAAATATAGGATGTTACATAGATCTAGTATTAAAGAATTTCCTTGTATGCTTGCTGAATTCTTTTAATTTCACTTTTCACTGTTGACAATTACGTTATACAATTAATTTATCATCTGTCCCCATCAAAATCTTCTATGTTTTGTTGAACTAGATTTCGTATCATAGTGTAATGATGATTATCTTATTATATTCTGCAGCAATTCTGATAAAAACTATTCTGCTTGTTAATTATCTTAGGCTAAGGTTGGCTGAGGTAAGGTGACCTGAGCCATGTAGCAGTCTTGTAAAACATCTGAACATATTCATGGTAACATAAACAACAAATCATTCGAACTTTATTTTAAAGATCAGTTAACCGTTTTATTCTTAAGCATAAAACAAAGAACATGACTCCCAAAATTCACTAATATAGTTGCATCTCTGAAACTCACAGATTAAACTGAATGTTGAAAAAGTAGTGTCACACGCATCTGATTTCTTTGCTTTTCTTATTCACAAGGTAGTTTGTTTTTAGTTTTGTTTATGCACTATTTGATTTTGTTGGGCTATTTGTAACCCTAGTACATGTTTTATATATGTTCTATGAAAAGTGAATATGGTCTGTTTGTTGGTTTTAAAAGGTTTACTTAATTAGGCTTATTGTGATACTCTTAAATATATATGCAAAACCATCGAAAATGTAAACAACATTGCTGACAACAGCTTGCAGAAAGCATTTTAAGCATAAACTTGCTCACTCTTGTACCTATATCCTTGTAGATATTTGTGAAGACTAACACTGTTTGAGGACTGTCTTGTATATAGTGAAAAGAAAGTAGTTCAGTTTTATTTCAAGAGTAATGCCATATTAAAACTACACATTTCGAGAATGTTACCAGTTACAAGTGCTATCCAATCTGATATATCGCACTTGTATCTACGAGCAGTAGATATATACATTAATATAAGTCATCTGCCATATATGCAATCAATCCCTGTCTTAGCAAATTGCGATGGTTAACAGATAGATTCTACACTAGAACAGGCGAGTTAATTACCTTAAGATCTTATATACATCAAGCAAATCCGAGATATAATAAACCAATGGATTATGCTAGTAGATGTACATATTAGATAACCATTTCAGGACACATTTGCTCTAAATACTAAGAAATGACCCCAAACTGATGGAAAACTATAAACAGAATCAAATCATCAGGTGAACGCCTGTATTCCCAAGAAGTCACCAGACATCTGTTTTGGGGAAGTTTAATTTGGAATAAAACTTTCATTGGCATTTTACAGTTAAAAAGAATAACATAAAGAAACACATTCCAATTTCCTGATAGCATTTGATCTCTATCATCATTGCAAAAAATAATAAGCAAAATATGTTTAATAATGATACTTAGAATTGCATTTATTGACACTGAAACAATTACAATGTATAAAAGCTGCGCTGTGAAAGACATATATACATATTTTATGGTATCTTAAAATTAGAGGATACCTTATATATCATATCTATACTGCTTCTATATACAGATGAATACGTTTGCACAAGCAGCCTGATTTCAAAGAAATGCTGCTTTTGAAACATCATCATTACATTAGTCTGTGCAAATGAAAGGACACCCCTACAATTAAACGTTTAAAGTTATATGGAGGATCACCCTAAATGTCAGGCCTATTTCCATGATATACCCCACAAAAAGTTAACACTGTTTTCACTGGATGGTCACTATTAGGAATGTACCTGTATATAAGCTTTATGTTATGTATGTTACCATCTGCTAACAGGCCGATGTGAAGACCAAAGTGAGGATATATTCCTTCTAGTATATGGTATTCACAATGATATTCTATCATAGTTTCAACACACCTGATGTTTTATGAAAGGAGGCTTGGTCTTTGTGTTTTCATGAAGCTGTGCTTAGTATATGCAATTAGCAGGTAGTAGCCTTGTAAAAAGTGTTTTACAATTACTCATATATGGGAACAAATGTATGAAATGAAAAAAGAAATATATTTTAGTCCTATAAGCATGAGATCATGGCTAAGTCCTTCATGAAAGCTGTGGCTAGGAACATATACCTTTGAGAAATGACTCAATTTCAGATGGTAAAATGTAACGTTAGTCACAACTTAAAAACATTTTATGTATAAAAGGATAGATAATTGCATAAAATGATGTATTCATACAAAGCATTAAGCAAAAAAATTATTTCTTTAAATTGAAATGGTTATTCTTAGTTGTATTACATTTTAATTGATTTTATACAGTAACGTACTTTACATGCCTATTATGAATATTTGACCGCGGTACACTTGGTAAATCATTGCTTTCCAAACATGATAGACACACATCTAGCAGAATAGCAATAAAAAATTCTTCCATTAGGATAGAAAGGAACTTAAAATTTGAATTTTCCCCCTATATAAAAATATATTGCTACAATTTTCACCGATTTTGCACTTAAATGACGTTTGATCCAAACACACATCATGCCTTGATGATGCTGTTTGTTTATATAGCATGGCTGTAGTATCCAAAAGAGATTTCGCATTACTTTGAATCATAATTTTGGATAGCTAATTGATAAAAACGCTAAAATCTGACGTATATACAAGAATTTGCACTCAGTTGACCTTTGACCTAATTCAGGGACTTTGGAGCATTTACAGACTTGGCATCCACCCCTATCCTTCTTAAAACACATCAGGATACACTTTGAGCATGGATGCCAAAATGTACTCAAAAATGCCAACAGAATTTTTTTTTCAGGCTCTGGATGGCCAACTAGTGGTCAGATGCTCATAACTCTTGAACCATATTGTATATTTTAATCTAATTTTGCATACTTGTACATTTAAGATTGTCTAGACACTGGTATGCAATACGGTGACAAGACTTTGCTGTGCATCAGTCTGACTGGTCATGGTCAGTTAGTTAAATGCTCATAACTCTTGAGCAACATGGTACATTTTCATCACATTTTGCTTACTTATACATTTTAGGTTGTCTTCGGTATATGAAATAAAGTTACAAATAACAATAGACAACAAGAAAAATAACGCTCTAAACAATCTTATTTTTTTTATAAATCCCAAGAAACCGTCCAAAATGTTATTAACTTATAAGTGAATAATTATTTGGCTATCGGTTTAACATTAATGTATTAGCTCCCTTGTGTGAAACGTTTGCACTTTAGTGAAGTTGTAACATGCGATAACGCACAATATTTCACTCTCGTGATACAGATATTGAACATTTATACCCCCGGTACGAAGTATATGGGGGTATATACATGTAGTTTTTGCCTTTTCTGTTATTATGTTTGTCTGTTTGTCTGTCTGTCTGTCTGTTTGTCTGTTAACTTTTTTCCGTCAAAGATTCCTCAGCAACTACTTGGGTTAGGATCCTGAAATTTGGTACAAAGCATGATAGTGATGAGTTGTATTGTGTAACAAAAAAACAAGAGTCACATATTGCTTACCAGTCCCTTTATTTGTTATTTTTTCTTTCTCTCCAATGGAACTTTCTGTCACAGATTTCTCAGTTCCTATTGGAGCCATTGTTTTAAAATTTTGTGTACACCTTCAAGTAGGCAAAGTGTACTGTGTAAATGGAAATTAAGATGCTTATCCTCATTTTACCTTCTTTTTTCAATTTTTCATTTTTTCCTTCTTTCACTCTAATATAATAGATATGGACATTTTTTTCTGTCAAAGATTTCTCAGCAACTACTTGAGTTAGGATTCTGAAATTTAGTACCAAGCTTGATAGTGATTAGTTGTATTGTGTAACAAAACAATAGCCACATATTGCTTATCAGTCCCTTTATCAATTCATTTTTCTTTCTCTCTAATGAAAATTTCTGTCACAGATTTCTCGGTTCCTATTGGAGCAAGTGTTTTCAAATTTTGTGTACACCTTCAGGTAGGCTAAGTGTATTGTGTAAATAAAAAAAAGATGCTAAAGCTTATTTTGCCTTACTTTTCAATTTTTCCTTCTGTCACTCCTATATTACACATATGGAAGTTTTTCGTCAGAGTTTTCTCAGCAACTACTTGATTTACGATTATGAAATTTTGTACACACTTTCAAGTAGGCAAAGTGTATTGTGTAAATGAAAATTAAGGTGCCAATCCTCATTTTGTCTTCTTCTTTCAAATTTTCAATTTTTCCTTCAGTCACCTTTATATAACACATATGGCCTTTTTTCATCAAAGTTTTCTCAGAAACTACTTGATTTAGGATTATGAAATCTTTGACAATTTTGTCTTTTCTCTGAAAGTGTTACAACCTCTGATGGCTACCGCCGGGGGGGGGGGGTATGTGAGCTTTGCTCACTTCTCGTTCTTGTAAGCATAGTTTCTAATAAAGAGGACTGTAAAATATTTTCAGGGATGTTGGAATTAACGAATATCCATATCTTGAGCAGGCGGCAGTACTGATTTTTGAAGATAGAAAATGTCGAGACCTGTCTCCACCAGTCTGTAGGATGAGACTAAGCCTTACCCCCATCTTCTTAGACGGTTTAACCCAGAAGCACTGCTGGTTTAGCCTTCAGGTGCTCCTGTATATAAAACCATATAACATTAAAATCCACTTGGCCTAGTACTAGTTACTACAACAGAACAGCCACAAAAGTTTTATTTATTATTGTACAGACACTTTAGTTTGCTTGTAGGTGATTGAATTTATCACTTTAGGCATAAATTGCAAGACCCGCGATGGGTAAGTCTATCTGTCCTCCCGCTTCCAGTTAGTGAAAATGCGAATAACTCTTGAACCACACTGTATATTTTGATCAAATGTTGCCTACGTATACATGTCAACATAGTTTAACAATTGGCATGCATAATATTTTTTTAGATGGACAAGGCTTTGCTGAGCATCAGTCCAGCTGATCGTGGTCAGTGAAAATGTTCATTACACTTGAACCACATGGTATATTTGGGATAAAATTGCATACTAGAGTAAAACCTGTCTTAAACTGTCACTCAAAAATAGGCAAAACAAAGGTCTTAAAGACACATAGTAGCTTAATGAAGGTCGAAAGTATTGCAGAATGCTCTCTTGGAGCATTCTACAATACGTTTGACCTGCATTAGGCGACAATCGGTCTTGAAAACCAATTTTTTGTCTTCTTTTTGAATAGCCGCCTTAGACAGGTTTTACTGTACTTATTTATTTTCAAATTGTCCAGCCACTGGTATGCAAAACAGTGACGAGTCTGCTGGGAGATTTTAAGACATAGGAATCTCCTAAAAATCACATAATCTATTTAAATTAAAAAATATGCACAACGAAATTATCAATGAAAACAATATTTTAAAGTCTTGTTGTCGAAATTCTGCACGACCTGCAGGTTTACACTATAACCACTGTGTGAGTCTGTCTGTACGTCCAATTTATTTTCCAAACATTCCATCTGGCACCATATACTGATTTATCTACGTTCACCATGGGTCGTGCACATTACAGTTAGTTAATTTAATGAGAAGTAAGTAATTATGACAATTAGAATTTTGCTATTAATGGAGAACTTAACGGGAAAATGCTATTTTTTTATTTTTATTTTGCTTTTCTTGTGTTTGGTAAAGATGATCATGTAAATAATATTATGATGTGAAACCGTTCAAAGATGTACCACGTGTCTTGTGCTATTTGCGTGAAAGAACAAGCAAGAAATCAGACTATTGTGTAAATATTGACGTTTTAAAACGCTTTTATCAGTTTTTACAGTGTTTTTTGTATGTTATGTAAAGAGGAGAAACATAAATTTCCAATCATTTCGTCTGTAATTTCTCTTTGAAATCTGAATGCTTAAAGTATCTCTCTTTCCGGTTATCCATGTCCTAACGTTAATGGTGGAATCAATCTAGGAGATAGCTTAAGTAAGCTATTGATTAAAAATGGGCCGCGACAGTGTGACTTTTTGACAAGTGGAGACTCAGACGAGCCTGTACAGCCTCCTTTTAAGCTGATGTTCAGTCAGTAGTTTAACACGCATAGAATATGCAAGTGACTGGCAAAGGCTCTGATTAGACTGCGAGTGTGCACAGGCTGGTGGGAGGCTTTGCTGGTCGCACATACCACATTGTCGAAAATCTCATGTCGCGGCTAAAATGTTCCCTATTCTAAAACGACACCATTTAAGAGAATCTGATGGCTCTCTCCGTCCTGTGCAGAAGCGCGGGTGAACCTAGAACTGAATTTGCTTGAAAAAACAACAACAACAACATCAATCAGCTGCATGCTGGTAGATCAAAACAAAGTAAATCCGTGACAATTGTAAACTGTGTCATTGATCAGAGAATACATCCACGACACTCGCTCATAGGACATTTACGTTTAATAAGGCGCAAACAGTTTGCAATATTTTGATAAATTGCGTTTCATTGTTAAACAAAATAAAAGTGGGGGCAGAACACAATGCATAACAAACAATTCGACGTTATTCAAATAGTCGACAGTCATTGTATACTGCTGTTTTGGAAAACTAAAAATCAGTAAGTGCCAAATGACGATTGTATAAGTGTTGGCGTGTCTGATAAATGCGATGGAAGCAGGCAAAAACACTCCTGAGAGAAGTCCTGGATGAGCAAGCTCCTCTGAAACAGAAAAAAATCCCAAATAAATTAACCCCCATATATGAACTCACAGTACAGTAAAATCATATACAAAACAAGAGAAGCTAGAAATAATTATAATAAGAATAAAACCAGTGACAACTCGAAAATATACAAAATGGAGGAACACAGTAAAAATAAAAGGGATGTCAATTTCTGTTTATTTTCAGTAAAGAGTGGTGGGGCCCCAAGTCAAAAGACTTTTGGCCAACCATCACACTTTTCTTGTCACAGAAATCAACCACCACAAATGAGAGTAACATAATGTTGAAGGAGGTGATTCACTAATCGCAAACCAGAAGCAGGCCTGCGAGAGGATGAATACCTTTTATGTTAATTTAATATTGCCTAAATATTGGGATCGAAAATGACATACCTGTCAATAACAAACACCACAGCATTGAGAAAACATAGTTAATGCTAATACAGTAAATAATAGTAAGTGAGTATGATCAGGAACTACCACAATCACAAACCGTAGACAAACTCATGGCACCGCGAATAAGAGCCACACAACCATCATGAGACACCAGGAAGTCAAACCATCAAGTTGATTGCAAATCTAGAATGAATATAAAAGTAACGTAGAACAAAACATAGAACAATTACAGACTCCCACAGTGGGAGTAACAATAAACACAAAGTCAACAACAACATTAACCACATGAACCTGTCATAAGCGGCTACTCACAAATAGACAAAACAAAGGTTTTAAAGACAAATGGGCGCTTAATGAATGTCGAAAATATTGCAGGATGCCCAAAGAGAGTATTCCGTAATTCTTTTGAACTGCATTAAGCGATAATCGGTCTTGAAAACCAATTTTGGTCCTCTTTTTGAGTGACCGTTTAAAGTAAGAAACAGGGCAAAGATCAGGAATCGATACAATCAAGCACCACACCTGGCCCAGAATACAATATACCAATCATTATGGGAATGTGACAACTTCAGAATTAGACATCACAAACGAGAGCCAAGAGGTCAGCCCTTTCCCAGCAGATGACCACAAGGCATCAATAAACAGACGCGCACGAAAGCATAACAAAATCAAGACAGAAATAACATAAATGGTCCACATAAGAAGCACCGCCCCGGAACACCTGTTAAGTTGTTATCTTTACTATTGATTCACAATGAAATGTAGTTTAGTCTCTGTTAATACAGTCTGATATCCGGCTTGATAAAGGGTTTAAAACTTCAAACGCACAGTTATAGTTTCATACGTCATTAGCAGTAGCTAAGCTGTACCACGTGTACATGAATTGACAAGTCTACAATAATTGTTAATTCCAGAGGAACTTAAACGGGTGGTCATTTCATAACGAATGTAAGATCAGACTATAGGGCGTATTTCTTTTTTTTTGTCTTCATATTTTATAACAAATATACAGCCCAAAATTTACATGTTGATAAGAAATAGGATTTTGTTTTCATTCGGGTCAAATAATAAATATTGGTATATCTTTGCTTTTTGATAGTCTGTTTTTGTGGACATTGGCCAATAATTTGAAATGCCATGCATGGATTCAGAGCATTCAGTGTCGTTTCACTGTAGTGCTGATGGTGGCATGCTTTGTTTACCAGGACATAGTCTTTCTTAAATAATGATGATGGCCCGATATTGAATGCTGGCTTGGTAGCTTAGTGAGTTTCCAGGGGAGCCAGACCTGTTTTGCTAAGAACCCCTATATTTTTGTGATTTTTCAGTGGGGGTGGTTCTGACCCTCTGTCCCCCTCTGGATCCGCGCATGGTATGGACCCCTCTCGCCCCTGTATAATAATTTTAACAAATGTCAAAACTTTGGACCTGGGCCCCCTGAAAAATCTTTCGGAACTGCGCATGAATGTAACAGTCTTAACTTCGTCAAAACTTTCAGGTGCTGCAGCCTTAACCTCGTCAAATCTTGTAGGTGCTGAAGTCTTAACCTCGTCAAAACTGTTAGGTGCTGCAGTCTTAACCTCGTCAAAACTGTTAGGTGCTGCAGTCTCAACCTCTTCAAAACTGTTAGGTGCTGCAGTCTTAACCTCTTCAAAACTGTTAGGTGCTGCAGTCTTAACCTCGTCAAAGTTTTTGGGTGTTTCATTCCTAACCCTTGCCCTGCTAAGTAAATAGACATGATATATTTCCACAGTTCATTTATATTGTTTTATAAAAATAACATTGGATTCAACGGTCAGATGTGATTAAAATTTTATAGATACTGAAGCCATCTGATCTTCAGCTACAATGTCTTTAGACATTGTAAATCCTGGTTCAGTAGGACAATGGTTAACTAGTTTTATCCCCCGACGAAGTCGGAGGGATATAGTTTTGGCGTCGTCCGTGCGTCCGTCCATTCCGTCCGTCCGTCCGTCCGTCTGGAACCATATCTCAGTATCTTTTGGTCCGATTCAATTCATTCTTGGTACAAATGATTAGTACCATGGATTCTCGATATCCTATAAGTTTGGTTAAAATTGACCCCTTAACACTTGAGTTATTGCCCTTGTTTAAGTATAGGCAATTATAAGGCAAAACCTATATTAGCTTTTTGTGTGATGATCTTCACATTTCACCAGAGCAATTATATTTAACAACTTCTCACTATAGACCATAATTGTCAAGTGCCTGTAGATAAGAATGACAGTGTCAAAGTTTTACCCAACCCCCTATGACCCCACCTAAGGGGTCAAAGATTAAATATTTAAATTTCGCAATAACTAAGGCAATTATTAATATTTTTGCTGAAATTTTGCATGCAGGCAGAGCAGCAATAGATATGAAACATATCAAACGGAATTTTAGTTTGAAGGCCTGGGTCTGAGCCCCTGGGGTGGACTTAGGGGGTGGGCTGAGGCCAAAATTAAACTTTTTCAGAATATGGTCATGTTGCATATCAAATTAAAGCTGACGACGCTGGCAGCAAGATGGTGGCAAATATTTAGCCCACAGACACACCTTTGACCCAGGGGGTGGGGTCAAAAGGTCAAACTGTATCTTTTTCTGAAAGTAGTCATGTTGCATATCAAATTAAAGCTGACGACGCTGGCAGCAACATGGTAGCAAATATTTTGCCCACAGACACACCCTTGACCCAGGGGGTGGGGTCAAAAGGTCAAACTATATTTTTTACTGAAAGTAGTCATGTGGCATATCAAATTAAAGGGAATTGAGCACAGAGCACCATAAAAGCAAATATGCTGTCATTACACACACCAGCCACCCCTGGGGTACGGTCAAAAGGTCAATTTTTGTTCTTTTCTAAAAGTGGCCATGTTGCATAGCAAAGTAAAGTGGAAGAAGTGTAGACCTACATGCAAGGTAACACTTTGAATTTACACACAATCTTGACATCTGAGGCTGGGTTTAAAAGTCAGATATTGAAATTGTGCAGATGTAAGTTTATTTTTTATTGAACTAAGCACTGAAACATACTTGACACGCGTCTGTTATGATCTGAATGATACTGTAGGTGAACTAAGGGTTAGATAAATGGGATTGATGTTTTGTGATTTACATGTTTCTCTCAAATAACCCTTCGTCGGGGATATAAATTCGTCGAATTTGCCTTGTTGCATCTGTTCTCAGGCCAATTGAGTTGTACATTTCCATTTATAACAGTGGATTCAATGTTGATTGAAAACATTGTGAATCCTGATCAGATGGCTTCGTCAGAAGTCAGATGATCTGGATCTACAGTGTTTTGCAAAACATGATTTATACAACGGGCAAGATTTTGATATATTTTAATATATTTTTATCTACTTTCAAGCCACTTCCGTAGTAAAAATTCCATAAATAAACCTAGGCGAAGAGAGAGCTTGTTGCTTTGCTTGGTTTGTCTGATGGTTGGGTGGCTCTTCCTCACGGTGCCATGGGGTTGTCTGCGGTTTGTGATTGTGGTATTTCCTGATCATACTCACTTTCTATTTTTAATGGGTTGATTTAAAACCGTGTGATCCAGATCGACTCACAAGACGTCCAAATGCACTCACAATACCCTTAATGCTAACCTGAGTATGTTCAATGATAGAAAAATGTAGCAAAACCAATTTCCAATGAGCCAGTTGTTGAATGAGGTCAGATTTTTTTATTAGGTGATTTACAAACCCCCCTACTGTAATTTTTCGGAAAGTAGGAAAAAAATAAAATTCAATTTCTATCTTTTTTTATTTTATCCGCCGACTCTAAATATTATTTGTTTTGATGAAAAAAATAATATTTTTTTGAGGTTCTGTCTGTGTATTTTTGAGAGTCACACTGTTAAAAGTGATTGTCCTGACCAGATTTTTAGAAAAAATGATGAAATTTTTAAAGATTTAATACAGACTGTTGGTGTTTACCTTACTAGTTTTACTGTTTTTTTTTTCTGGAGAAACTAAAAAAAAAAAAAAAAGCTCTGAAAATGACCAGTCAACTGGTCATTTTCAGAGCTTTTATTTTTACTTTTTTTCGTCCCCTCGATCCTAAATCTGAAAAAAACATTCCCGTAAATCAACTAATAAAAAAATTCTGGTCTTACGAAACGTTAATGTTTGCATTGCTGAGCAGAAGTAATTTCCTATCGTGCCAAAAAACTATTCAATTATCACAATTTTAAACTGAGGCAATTATCTCGTTTCTACGAGATTTAAATCAAAGCTGAACCTCTGAAAAAGATGATCTGTGAAAACAGTTAACTGAACGAAAAGTGATTGCCGCAATGTTAATAGAGAGAATCAAAACAAATGGCCGCATTTAATATAATTGATGAAATGCTGAACAGAGGAATTATTTTACACTGCAAAAAGAGAAACACTGAAAGTTTTAAACTGATTGCTTAATAAGGGACCCTTTAGAAAATTCAAAAAAGAGAAAGAATGAGTATGCTTTAAAACAGAAGCAATATTCACAGTTCTAAAAACTTATAATTAGTAACAAATTATAGCAAGGTGGGCTATCTTAACAATATAGCTCACTTAAGAAGGTTCTTGATGAATTACTGAACAGAGGTAAAATAATGATTAAGCTAAAAAAAGAGATTAAAATTTCACTGCACGAAAGTGTTATGTGAAAGTTACAAAAAAAATGAAGAAGATAACACATCGCAACTCGATACGCCATTGTTGCTTTGCTGAACAAACGAAATTATCTTCATTTGCATAAGACGAATAATATTCAGCAGCAACCTATATAGCTGTGTAAGTATAATAAGGTTATGCAGTTATGATTTAAAATAAAACATTGGATTGTCTCCTTTTTAAGTATCAAATTTTGTAAAAGAGTTGGCCTTAACAAGGAGTTTCGTATCTGGCCATGGTTTATAGATATGGTTTGCCTTTTAATTGCACGACAGCTGGTCAGGCATCAGACTCAATGACGACTCTGACCTAAATTATATCTATATGTTGTTACCTGCCATTGACTGAGTACACAGTGACTCATAAGCCTTTTATTTACTTCTTCAATGTTAGCTAACTATGTATGTGCGTTCAATATCATCAAAACATACGACAAAGATTTTGCCAGGAAACCAATCTAAGTCCACCCACTCACCATGATATCCGTTCTTAGAGAAGTTTTCTTGTTATTGTAAGTTCATTGTTTGGTACTTTGCTACCATTGCGTATGAGACACTGATATAGGGTGTCATTTTCTGTGTTGTCTAGCTTTGATATATTTTTGTTGCGGAAGGTTTAGAGCTGGTTGGTTTACTTTCCTAGTTGTACTATTTTACATGTATGCATGTGAACAAAACCTCTATCTGTCTTGATCCACACCAGAAATATGGGTGGGTTTGATACCGCCAAGCATGTCTGAGCCCTCCATTTTTTATCTTACTGACCGTTTTAAGGCGGCGGTTCTGTTGTTGTTGATTTTCTATTTATTGTCACTCCCATTGTGGGAGTCTGTAATTGTTCTATGTTTTGTTGTACGCTACTTTATGTCCATTCTAGTTTTGCAATCATCTTGATGGGGAAGAGAGAGCTGGTTGCATTGCTTATTTTGTCTTTATGGTGTCTCGTGATGATTGTGTGGCTCTTCCTTGTGGTGCCATGGGTTTGTCTGCGGTTTGTGATTGTGGTATTCCTGATCATACTCACTTACTATTTTCTTTTGTGGAACATTTTTGTTATTTGTGTTTCGTGTCATACTGTATTGTCTGTTCCTTGTAGCAGTGTGGTCACCTGCCGGAAAAGGGCTGACCTTTTGGCTCTCTTGTATGTGATGTTTTTGTTCGTCACTTTCCCATATAGTGTCCTGAGCCTGGTGTCGTATATTATTGTATCGATTCCTGATCTTTGCCTTATTCCTTACCTTGGTTTTCTTTCACCTTAGATCTGTGATTGTGAAATTTCTTAGTAAAATTAACTTTTTAAAGTTTTAAACAAGATTGACTTTTAAAAAATATATCAATTTAATCAAACTGTCACACATAAAGGTACTTCGTGAATTGCTGGATAAAAACAATCCTACGAGCAAAGAGAATTTATATCAAAGTGATAATTGTTCAAGTTATTGTGGAAACGTTGAATGAAAATAGACATGGAAAAAATTGTCCACATTAGGCGAGTGTTGTAATGACTGGGGTGGAACATTGTTCCAATGAGTAAAAGCTTTTCGAAAAAAGGCTTGTCATCTTTCAGCACTACACTAAAGTTGGTTCTCGTGTACTGACCCAAAATACAGAAGCCATTTGAAAGCTGTTTCAAACGAAAGTGATGATCTATTAAAATGACACACCCACTTTATCGCCATCTGCGCAAGCGGAGATGACGATGAGGTGGGTGGGTCAATTTAGTCTTATGACACCCTGAAAAAATACATACAAGTAATTATCACAGTAATGTCTATCTCATGCTACATCACCTAGCCGGTGCTATCATACAGGTTGCAAACTAAGTCAATAATAACTGCCACCCTTCAAGAGGATGGCAAATAGGAGCGCAGTGGCTCAGTGGTAGTGTGTTTGACTTGGGGGTTCGAGACTCGACGAAAAAATTGTTTTTTTATCTAGAAATAGTTCCACCTAGGAAGATATGAAAAAAGACACAACGTGACTGATAATGGTTAATTTGGACATAAATCATTTACGCAAATAATTCCAAAAAAAGGAAAGAAAAGAATAGTGTTTTTGACATTAGAAACGTCCTATTTTCTATAAAAAAAAGTATCTTCAAAGCAATAAATTAGAAGGATTGAAAACACGTGAATTAACTGTGAATCAAAATGCAAACTGCACGGTGATTGAGAGGACATTTACTAAAAGACGAGAATATGCGTATGTAGCCTTTGTTGATCGAATATGCGTTGCATATACAAAATCACAGTTTTTAAATCTCCAAATAATCTGGAAAAAGAATCCTCCAGAAATAGAGAGAATCTACAATATTGGAGAATAGCAGACTAGGTTTTATTTAGTCTGTTCATGAGAACTAATGGAAAGTGCAACAATTCTCACCCCCTCGATAGGCTGCATTCCGTCAGAACACAATATTCCCGAAAAAAAACAGAATATGTTGAAATATTAACACGCTATCGATGCACGGGGAGAAGTTTTACAAACTCCACACAGAAACAACGACAGCTGTTGCGACCTCTAAATAATCTGGAAAACGGATCCTTCAGAAATAGAGAGAACCTACAATATTAGAAAACAGCAGACTCGTTTTCATTGAGTCTGTTCATGAGAAACTAATGGAAAACGCAACAATTCTCACGCCCCTAGCACCGGCTTAAGCGGTATTCTGCTCTCTGTCAGAACCCAATATTCCCGAAGAACCAAAATATGAAAAATATCAACATTATATCGAAGCAAAGTTGATGTTCCATGTACGTGTAATATATGTTACCTATTTAAGCCAAATGAATGTCCCCCACTTTTAAATTGGACAAGTCCATTTCCGTTTGAAGGGTTGCTGGGTGGTACATGTATTTTTTAAATTTTATTCAAATTTTGATAGAACATTCTGTAAGCAATTTTTGTTGTCCAAAAGGGACACTAGCGAAGGCTTTTATAGGTTAATGAAATTCAATTAAAATCATAAAATACAAATGTACAGAATGCACAGTCAAGTTTGACAATCTCATTTTAGCGCCTTTTGTATTTTTAATATTTTAATTCGAGTTCAACGATTAGAATTTATTTTATCGAGATTTAGATGTACATTGTATACATGCGCGGATCCAGAAAATTTTGTCAGAGGGGGTCCAACTTAGACAACATTTTTTTTTTGATGAGGGGAGGGAGGATCCAAGTATCACTATCAGCGGGTCATCACCGGCCCGCTAGCAAAACGCCATTAAATGGCGTTTCGCTGGCGTGCCGATGATGACCCAACATTAAATGCTGGCTTGGTAGCTGCGATTTTCAGGGGATCCGGACCTGTATTGCTAGAAAGCCCTATATTTTTGTGATTTTTCAAGGGGGGTCCGGACCCCCTGTCCCCCCTCTGGATCCGCACTTGGTATAGTCAATATCTTTTGCTATATCAATAGTATGCGTTGGTTTAACTGGGTCGCGTCGCTAGAAATCTCTCTACGGAGTTCGCAATCAATTACATGTAAGAAAGCTACAGCGACTAGCCAGAATTTTGATCATTTTTATTTTGAAAGTCAAGCTATTACTAGTAAACCTTCCAGAGCGAGGCAACCATCGCAAAAGGCACTGATCAGATTATGTGGATGCACAGCCTGATTTGCGCTATCGCTGTTTGCATGCAACTACGTCAGATTTTCTCGCGACTGTCTTATATCAATCAATCAAGATATGTTGGTATTTATCGTAAAGGTGATCAGCGAGGGCTCTGTCGGATTGCGCACCCGTCAGTCTCAACCTGTGATTTCGCTGCTCACAAACATACGCTTTGACCCCAAAATAATCTGAACAACCCCCCCCCCCCCCCCCCCCCCCGCTACTTTAGGTTTCGAACAAACACTAGACATCTACAATTATTCGGAAGTCTGAAGAATTATTTTACGTGGTACATTCAATTTTCACTTGAGCTGCGCTAAATTGAGTTTTATTGAACTCACAATATCTTAATAATTAAACAACAATTCAACAAAATACGTCTCTTCGAGTATACGAATAGATTGTAGGCCCAGATCAGCATACAAATGCTCCGGGCTGATTCTGGCATGCAATATACGAGGTAGTTCAGAGCACGGTAAACATGGTAAATGTGTGAGCATTTTTTGAACACACAGTCCTAGGGTTTGAATGAGGTTTAAGCTAATGGATTATTCCGAGTGCGCCTTTTTTCGCAATAAGGTCTCAATTTTAATTTAGAATGTCATTGTGTCCCCAACCAAACAGTGTAAACAATTTCTTAATAAATTCGGATCGCATAACTTCGGACAACAGGCAAAGGATATACACACCAATTCGGCCTCGGCGCAAGAGAATCTGGCTTTGTGCATGAGAACAACAATGCTGCAGTTCAGTCTGATCTGCACCGTTGGTTCCAATATATGGAACGTATCGCATGCAAACTATCTACATGAAAAATTACAGTATTCTAGTTAGGGTAAAGTCTGGTATATTCGGACAGACAGCTAAATTCAGACAGCGACCTTGTTTGTTTCATATTTCAAATATTGGAATAAATAATAAATTAACTAAGCAAACAGTGAAAACCCTGATGAGACGGCTCATAAGGAGCCGTCTCATTTGGATTTACACTGTTTGCAAATGTGTGTCCGAATTTACCCGCTGTCAGAAGTTACCTGACTTTACCCTTATATTTGCAGCTGAGCAAACAGTGGATGCTATAGCCAGACACAGTGTTGTAAAATGGACTGACGCGAGGAAATCCTTTTTTCAGGTTTAGATAGTTTAATTGGATACTATACTGTCAAAATACGCTGATCAGAGTGCGCGGACATAATTCCCAAATAACCCTTAGTGTAGGCTCAAACTTTTAGGGTTCTTAATCAGATAGTTTAATTGGATACTATACTAATTTCCAAATATGCTGATCAGAGTGCGCGGACTTAATTCCCAAATAAGACTTAAATTAGTGCAGGCTCAAACTTTTAGGGTTTTAAATCAGATAGTTTGATTGGATACTATACTTTCCAAATATGCTGATCAGAGTGCGCGGACTTAATTCCCAAATAAGACTTAGTGTAGGCTCAAACTTTTAGGGTTCTAAATCAGATAGTTTAATTGGATACTTTACTTTCCAAATATGCTGATCAGACTGCACGGACTTAATTCCCCAAGAGGACTTGGTGTAGGCTCAAACTTTTAAAAGTCGTATTTAGGAGAGTACTAGGAATTCCGTCTTCTTTGAGAAATAAAGTGAGCAGGTTAGTAATAGCTTAGACTGGCTCCAGTCCTTAAAACAGTTTTATCAGCAATGTGCATATCATATACATGTACCTGTAGCTAGTCTAACTCTGATGGCTCTGTCTTAAAACAGAGCCATCAGAGTTAGACTAGCTACAAGCATTGATGAAAAATTGTTTTAAGGACTGGAGCCTGTTATGGGGCGGATACAGGATTTCTGGAAAGGGGTTCATATGTATGAAGGCGTGGGGATTCGCCTTGTTGATTTTATTTCATTTTTCTTAAAAATCCTATGAAAATGAAATAATTTGGTCTCACTGAAACCAAATTATTTCATAGGATATTTAAAAACGGGGGACAAAGAGGGGGTTCAAGCGAACCCCCTGAGCCCCCTCTGGATCCGCCACTGTTGTTTTGCGTGTATTTCGCTGCCGTGCGTTATTAAAATGTAACAGCCCAATCATTGACGGAAGCCATATCCATATATTTACAAGGCACTTAGAGTGACACTCCCCAAATAATAGATGGGCGATAAAAAATTAGTTTGCTGCAAACTTTATTAAAATATGTTAAAATATAAAGATGCTATATGCATTTGAAGTTGTTATTTTTATCTTTATCTGTGAGTTCCTCTTAATTTAATTTTACCCACTAAAACCACAGAGCGCATTTTCATGAAAATCACTGCGTATTTATCAGGCCATACAGGCTACTTCTGAAGGTTAAATTGTCCAGAAATATTCAAGACAAACCAATGTGTACGAATTGCATTGCCAAACAATAAACCGGAAGTGTGCATTAGACATGCTGGTTAGCATCAAAACTGTTGTTTAATTGGTTCTGTTGGACAGTACCTCACTTGATGGCATGCATAATGTACCAGGCTTCTTGCATCTCAGAGATTTAAGACCCTTTTCAAGATCAATGTTAAAATGTAAAGTCTTAAGATTTTTTGATCTGCAGTAAACCTCATACAGCAATGATTTTAAAAGTATATGCCGTTTTTTAATTTGTTGCCTTGTTCTGTGGCAATATGAAGTAAATTCGGATTCAAAACATGGCTCTTTCAACGCGCAGCACTTGTTGGAGTTTTTTTACATTATCTAGAAAAACTTTTAATTTACTAGATAACGAGAAAAAAGTGGCCTGGAACTAGCGCATGAGTCCTGTCAAACATTTTAATGTCATTAAGGATACATGTACATTTCATAATGGTTTCACATGTTAAATAAGTAATGAAAATTATGCTTTCTTTTGCTGTCAAGTATATATTTAAAATGGTGGCGTTGACAGAAACTCCATTTGTAACTGTCTTATTTCTTCACAATTGTATCAGGTTTGCAACAAATTTGTTCATGTGAATTCGAAAATGGCTGTCGTTTAAGACATATTTACATTTTAATGTGCGTTTTCCTTTAAACCTGCTTTTCGACGTTCGATATACTCGTTTCTGATCATTTAACAATACGACAGCTGGCTTATCATAAGTATTGCATAGATAAGAAGGATCTTTAAACGTGATATGATGACTCAACCTGAGCTTAGAATAAATACATTTACAAACAGTATAAATCCAGATAAGTAAACGCAAAGCTTGGCTTCTGAATCTTGGTATGAGTCGGTAACAGCTGCAGTTAAATCAATTGACCCGTGTCCTGTTAACGTCGGGAAGAATGTAAAGATCATGAATCATTACAACCAAGTACCACACCTGACCCAGGACAACACATGGGAAAGTGACAAAAATAGAAGAAATTATCACATACATGAGAGCCAAGAGGTTAGCCCTTTCCCAGCAGGTGACCACGAGGCTGCAATGGACAGACAAGACAGCATGACAGACACGAAACATAGATAACAAAAATGATCCACAAAAGAAGCACCGCCTTGGAACGGTCAGTATTAATTTTAAACCCGAATATATATTGTTTTGAAAACACTGTAGATCCAGATCAGCAGGCTTCTGACAAAGCCATCTGATCAGAATCCACACTGTTTTCCATTCTAATTGAGAATACATCCTTACAACTAGAATGTTGCTAGTTAACAGATTAAAAGTGTGTAATACATAAATACAACCACGCAACTAGCAGGTTAGCAAAGACGTAGTGCATGAACTAAAATTTGGAGATATAGCTGTTATGCAAATATAAACTGACAGGAATTGTAATACTGATTGGCAGTTTGGGATGTTTAAAAGAGGTAAAGACAATGGACATGAAACTTGGAAAATACAAATTTCCAAACAGTTTTCTTCCTGAATTTCAGTAACATTTGTTGTAGGTACACATTGGAATTACCTCTATGAGGCAATTCCAATGTGTACCTACAACATATGTCTTTTCAATAATGAGTTTTTAACCATAAGTTTTTTTAAAACAAATTCTAGACCATTTTCATTTATTTAAAGAAATGAGCATGTAGAAATGAACAACTTTTCATGTAGTTTGTCATGCACCTGGATGTCAATAATAGACTGTCTATTTTATGCTTCTGACAGCTTATCTTGAGATGTTTCATGGGAGTATATTGCTAAATTGCTAGCTGTGTGGTTGTATTTTCAGCCTGACAAGGGTTAGTAGTACGGTTGTACTGACAAGCATTTCATGGACCAGACTAATGACTGAACAATCCATTCTCCTTTGATGGATTGAGGGGATGAACCCTCTCTAAGGAATCGCCCGAGACTGGGTTTTAAGTGATGCACTTGCACGAAACTCGGCATTTCTTACGAACGAATATGCACTCTTTTAAGTGCATTTGTCATATAAATAACGCTCTGCTAGTTCGAAGCACCCAAATGTATGACACACCGGGCTTATATGAGCCGTAACATGATATTTCCAACAATGTGGTATGTGCGACCAGCAAAGCCTCAGATCAGCCTGCGCATATGCGCAGTCTGATCAGAGCCTTTGCTCGTCGCTTGAATATTCTATGAGTGTTCAGCTACTGGCTGAAAATCATTTGGAGTATTTAAGCTTAAAAGGAGGCTGCACAGGCTCGCTTGAGTCGACACTTGTCTAAATACCACATTGTTGGATATCACATGTCGCGGCTCATATGCTTCCAGAGGGCTTAAAAGAACCGCTTGATCGACACGTTTTTATGTACTCACAACGCAAAACTTTGGTGAAAAATAACTTACTATCAACATGATTAAACAAGGAGATTCCGACAGTGGGGTCATAATATGTTTTGTACTAAATTTAATTTATCAGCAGATCTTAGGGGCCCACCTCGAATCGAATAAAGTTTCTAATATGGTTCTTTACGTAATAGATGCGCACGCACGTTTACACAGAACGGCCACAGTTGGAACTTTTAGTTGGTTGGCAAGTAATCAAAAAGAATAGCCCTGATGCTCCACTTCAATTCTTTATCGTAGACAAAAAGGATGTTATAAACTGCACGGCCTTTTCTAATAATCAATTACGAATAAGTGGGACCAACAAGTATGCTTAGCTAGGTTTATTTTAAAGCAAACAAATCATTTTGAGGCTACAACTGAACTTGAACCCATCTTGCTAGATAGTCTAGAGTAGGGAACAAGCCTATCTACTGGAATAACGATGCTCAGACCCGCCGTTGATCTCTAGAACATGTAGGTTCATGACGTCACCCTAGTAGCGACTATCGGTTTTCGAATAAACTTTAGTTACTATAGTAGGGACTATAGTTCGAGTTGAAGTGCGCCACAGTTATTGCAAGTTATAACGGTTTGGGGATTTATCTTAGGTCACTGCCATTAACGACTTGTGGACTAATACATGTACATGTACATGTACCATGGACTTATGCATATGCGTTTGCTAAGCCACAGTTTCAGAAGATTCATTATACACATGTACATGTACTAACGTGCGTAGATAAAAAAAAAAAACATGTAACATATAGTGTCTGTCCTTTGCTTTGAAGTGTTTTGCTTGGTTTTGGACATGATACCGATTGTTGCTGTTACTGCCCAGAAGATTCCCAGACACATTTGTAATGTACCAGCGCCCAGGCTTCTTATGAATGCGGTACATTTTGTACGCAGTCGCTCAGTTGGCAGAGGGTTAGACTGTGGCTTGAAGGATTGCTAGTTCGAGACTAACCGTCGGTGGTTTCCCGGTGTTGTATCAACGAGAAAGACATTGTCCTCTTTTTCGAATTGATTCAACACAATAAGACGGGAAATCGTCGCGACATGGCTGTAAAAATGTCGACTGGGACGTACAGCATCAAAACAAACGCAAGCATACGTATTTTCACAGTTTTCATCTTGAATCACGTTGCTTTTTCGCAACCCGTAGAACTCAATTAATGCACATATCTGGCAAAAATGAACCTTAATCCTATCCAGAGGGCGAAGGATCATCTCATAGTGCGAACGCGAAAACTGATCAGTATCTTCACTGTCTAGCAATAAATATAATTTAAACGACAATTTTTCAAGAAAAGGATGCAGATGCCCAGATCAGTCTGCGCATTTGCGCAGACTGATCTGGGCATCTGCAACCCGCATAACCTCAACGGCAACTGCCGATTGATTTTTCACTCCTATACAAGGATGGACAGTTCCATGAGTTATTTGTCAAATAAACTGTGAAAGGAGAAGTTAACAGTTTTCTGCTGTTGGGAATACATTATCAGACCTGACTGTGGATTACCCAAATGCAGTGCTATAGACGGCATGGAAAGGGAATAATTTATGCGGTTGCATTTTAATGTAGGTTGTTTTATTGAAATTCATTTTTGAAATATTAATTTGCATTTACCTTTTATGATTCGGAAGGGACAGATTATTGTCGTTTTCATTTTAATGCAAACAATTATTAAACTGCATTATAATTTCGAAAGAAAATTATCATTCACATGGATTAATTTAAATATATACGAGGTAAATAATTAGAGTTGCATTGGCAAAGGTTTTTTTTTATCGTATTGGAATAGTCAATGCAATTTTATTTTTGTGCCCGCTATTCAGTTTAATTCCTCTTTCGAAAGAATGTACTATATATAATGCAAGTGTCACTTGAAAAATGTATACAATTTGTACTCAGAAAAACAATTGAAGGACATTGAAATTCATTTGATTTTTATTACATTGGAGAAAATATTCTTGACAGTAATTTTATTTTTTGTATCTGATATAACTATCAACATAAACTTGAATGAATGATAAAAATGAAATTTACGGAGCATTTATAGTTACGATACAGTACCACGCAAATTGTAGAAACCTTCTCTGCATATAAAGTTTTTCTGAAAACTTGACCTAGTCATTGCTTACCTTTTAATTTCAATACATGTTAATTTACACACCTAGCACAACCAGGCAACCACCAAGTTAGCATTTCATTCCAATGAAACATCTAAAGATAAGCTGTCAATAATATAAAATTGGCTATCTATTATTGCCACCCATGAAAAGTTGTTCATTTCTATATGTTCATTTCCTTGAATAAATGATAGTGGTTGAGAATTTGTTTAAAAAAGCTTATCATGAAAAACTCATTTATTGAAAAGACGTGCCTACAACATATGTTACTAAAAATAAGAAAGAAACTATTTGGAAATTTACATTTTCAAAGTATCATGTCCATTGTCTTTACCTCTTTTAAACATCCCAAACTGCCAATCAGCATTGAAATTCCTGTCACTCTATTGCAAATCGTTTGTATTTGCATGACAGCTATATCTCCGGAATTCAGTTGTGAATACTGTCTTTGTTCCTTTCTCTCCTTTTTATATCTCAATTTGTATTTATAGCCTATTATACCGAGAGGCCATGGGTTCGAGCCTCACCGGCGTCACTGTGTTGTGTCCCTGAGCAAGACACATTAATCCTAGCTTACTACTGGTTCAACCTAAGAAGACCCGTGGATGGCTATATATTAATAGAGAAATTGATATGACCTTCAAGTTTATAAAATGTTAGACATAAGTAACTTTTAAATGTTTGGCAACAAATGAAACCACGCATTTTAGTGATAAGTAAGCAATACAATGTGAGCTGTATCATTTCTCAGCATATTGAAGCAATGTTTAGTGTAATAACATTAAACGGTGTATTTGCTTCGTTGATCCATATATACTCAATCATTATCACTGTTTTCTTAGCGACGATATACAAAAATTAACAGCTACGTACTGCTTATCTATGTAGAGGTTGGGCGAGTTTGGAAAACGACTTTAAGTTGACATGCAGGTGACGCGTTATTCTGATGACGTCATACAGGTTCAACGTACACATGATGGCATTATTCATCATATGCTTATGATTTCAATTTTAATTTGCATTCAGTTTGTGTCGTTTATGTTTTGCTAAACAGTGTTAAAATTTTAGATCAATTTTTCAAACATTCATGCTTTGGAACAAAAACTTCATACAATTATGACGTCATATTAAAGAAAAAATGTAAGGTTCGTATATGAAACTGGCCAACATTCTCTTTTTGTTTTAATGTAATGGAAAAATAAAAAGGGGCCACGTTAGTTATTGTACAAAGAATATGGCTACATATAATTACGCCGTTTACATGTATGATGAGCTGTCACGCTCCTTGGCCAATCTTTGGTCTACGTTAACGTCATTCAAAACGGACATCTGGAACACGAACTACATTACGTTTCCTCTGCAAAACAATATTTTCAACCATTTTGCAAAGCCATGAAGTTTAAATTTTACTCAAATGCATGGCGAAAAAGTGGATGGGGTATGTTGTTTCCTTCAGCAGAAGCATATAATAGAACTTTTTGCTCTCTGTAAAGGCGGTAACTTTAATATTCATATCTGGGCGTGGTTCGGCTATTTCATCTGCAAAACAGGGGAAATCAGGTTCTATTTATAATTTGGTGAAGAATTAATTAGTTTTTAATCACAAAATGTATGTTTTTTGTCGTCCACTTAAATATTTGAAGCTTCATAGACAAACAATGTGGTCCCAGATCAGACTGCTCCTGTAGGAGCAGTCTTTTCTGGGTCCACAATGTTTGCCTCTATGCTTATGTTAAATAGACATTTTCAAATGCAGTTATATTGCTGGCGTGTTAAGGGCTTAATACTCGTAATTTGTTTTACGTCTATACTGAGGTAATGGCGCAATTTTGAATAAAATTTCGCCTCATTTAAAGCTTTTACCTATGTCTAAGGTTGACCAGTCCTAATTACGCATTCACGAGTTGCCGCCTTTACAGTCACCAAAAAGTCATATAATACGAACATTTTCTGAACATTATTAACGCATTTTTGGTGAAATATTGGCGATTTTAAAATTGTAAAACAAGTCGCTCTTGACAACGGATGGTGTCTGGAAACAAAGCAAAAGCGGCTAAATGAAACACAAAATTGGTGACCCCTGTCTCAAACCGAGGTCGTTTTCGCAACCTCAAATATTCTTACAGAATTTTTTTTTTCATGAGATACGCTTGACTGATAAGATGTTATAATGCACTAAAATTCATCACTTGAGTCTGTTCAGTCTAGGGCCAAATAAAAAAAAAATATGTGAGTTTCTGGTAACAGGTCTGAAAAGTTTAGGTAGGACAGGTACACATATTTCTTTTAATTATTTTTTTCTGGAAAAATTATTTATGCATTTGAAAGGCATGTTGCCTTTCAAAATGCATAAAATTATAATTTATCCAGAGAAACCTGAAATAAATTCTAAGTTTCACCAGTAAATTTAGGTAGGGTTGGGTAACCCTAAACACAAGTTTTTTTCTACTTGGCCCAAGTAATATTCATGTTTACTTCATGTTCTCTTTTTTAACAAAACAATAAAAAAAGATTTTATACATGATTGTTAAAAGTGTACGACATGGCTTTTTTCTAAAAAAAAGTATGATACATTTTATAGTATCTTAAAAGCATTAACAGTCAGTCAAGGAAAGACAAAACCCATGTATTAACAAGACAATTCACGTACTTTATTCAAATCTATTCGGAGTAGCGATACAATGCTCTACAGAGCCTCGCACCAACTCGTTCGATAAATTGATAATAATATTACTTGACTTTTCGCTTACTGTAAAGGCGGCAACTTTGATATTCATATCTGGGATTGGTTCGGCTATTTCATCTGCTAAGGAAGGGAAATCCGGTTTTATTTATAATTTGGTAAACAGTTAATAAGCTTTTTGAGCCTCACAAATGGGCGTGCATTTCATGAAAATCCTAACCGTATACACACTGAACTCACATTTATTTACCCTTAAAGCGCATAATCACAAAATGTATGGTTTTTGTCGTCCACTAAACTATTTGAAGCCTCATAGATAAACAATGTGAACCCAGATCAGACTGCTCCTCTAGGAGCAGTCTGATCTGAGTCCACATTGTTAGCCTCTCTGCTTAAGTTAATTAGACATTTTCAGATGCAGTTATTTTGCTGGCGTTTAAATGACTAAATAATGACTGAGGTTGTGGCACAAGATGATATAGTTACTTTTGAATAAAACCACGCCTCCTTTCCAGCTTTTACCTATGCCTAAGGTTGACTAGTCCTAATTACGCATTTATGAGGCGCCGCCTTTACAGTAAGTGAAAAGTCATGTGATACATGGCCGTTCTTTAGCCTTTATGTGTTTCCTAAATGAAGACAGCTATCCTTTTCTAGTTTATTCGGTAATCGGATACATGTAGATCTACCTGATTTTGTTTCATTTTAGCTAGGCTACTTTAATTTGTTATTGTGTCGAAAGGTAACATGTACATCATTACATTTTCTCTTGTATAAGCAAATGAATGGAACTACATTTCGACATTTTCTTTATATATATATATACTAGAAACGGGCCCGCGCAAGCGCGGGTTATGATGAAAAGTGTTCTGAGCTCGGCTGAGCATGGCAGATGTCCTCATGAATATTAAAATTGAGAACAATTGTTAGCATTTCAATATCTAAGTGTAGGATAAATACTAACGAAATTCTGCTATGAATCAAGGGCCATAACTCTGTTATAAAGTATATTATCTATTTCTATCAACCTAACTCAAAAATAAGGCGGTAACGACCCACGGGTGAATCTTGATCGAAACAACGCATATAGCATAACGCACTACTATACTGTTAATCGAAGTGACTGTACCGTACGACAGCCAACGTATATGTATGCCAATGAAAACTGTAAGTTGTCATATCAACTTTAGTCCTTTTCCAATGCTTTTTCATTCCCCTGAGATGACCAGATATTGAGGGGATGCAGACCTTGGGTCATATTTTAATGTCTTACTCATGCTTGTGCTTGCTAGATACTATAAGTGAAATATGGAATGAGCTTCACAGCTTAAGAGAGACCCATAGATGCCTGTACACACCATAAGCTCATCTATGAGCCTTCGGCTCAGATGAACTAAAACGTATACGAAATTTTGTGACTGCAGGAAAAATAGGCCAAAGTTTTCTATTCTGTCTGTATAGATTAGTATAATTGATAAAATGAATACAGCAAATTCATTCTGTATGAAAGAAAGACCAGGAATCGAACCAATTGCCACTTGGTTGATAGTAACACTCTTCTGATTGAGTTAAGCAGCCCATCAGTTAAGAGTGGTGTATATGGTTAAAGCATTAATGAATGTGGCATTAAATCCAAAGTTTTGAAAAATGTCTACTGTAATATTCCAAAATTTTATGACTCCCTAAACTTTGCTGTAAATATGCCAAAAATTGAACCAAAGGGGTTTTTATAGAATAATACCAAATAAAGATATTGACAGAACTGCAAACAGTGAAGACCCTGATTAGACTGCTTCTCTAGGGACAGTCTGATGTGGGTCTGCACTGTTTGACCATACCTAATTGTCCAAAAAGTTGGGCATTAATTTCATGGCAATTTCTTTTGGTAATTGTGTTATCTTTCACGACTATTGATGAGGACAGTGATTATTACAATAAAAAGAAATGGGTACATACACTTTAATTTATGTTTTCAACCAAACACATGGTGTTGGTAATCAAAAGTACTGTCGCAATGAGACGGTTCTTTTGAGCACCCAAAATATAAAACCATGGTTGCAAATAGAGCTTACACGTTTACAAAATTTTGTTAAGGTTTAGACGAATTCCAAAAATCGAAATGATTCCGTTTACACGCACCTACACAGTATTTCTACACGTCGAATCACGGGTTCGTTGTAACTACCATGCAACAACAGACTTCTTTCTTCATAAGAGATGATACCTATGTAAAGCTTTTATATTTGAAAAGCAAAAATGAAATCGGTATATACATCCGCTGTAACTACCAGACAACAACAGACTTCTTTCGTCATAATAAATGATACCACTGTAAATTAAGCTTATATCTTTGAAATACAAAAAAGTATCAGACTCAAAAGTGCCGTATCAATGAGACGGTTCTTTTGGGCACCCAAAATATAAAACCATGGTTGCAAATATGGCTACCATGTTTACAATTTTTACACGGATTCCAGAAATCGAATAATACCACGGTAAAGCTTATATCTTTGAAACACAAAAAAATCGGTATGTACACTTTAAATGTTTTCAACTATAACATATGTTGTAGGTACTAAAATGTACCGTCTCAATAAGACACTTCTTTTGTGCACCATAAATATAAACCCATGGTTGCAAAAGGACTTCCATGTTTACAAATTTTTACACGAATTCCAGAAATCGAATGTTACCAATGTAAAGCTTATATCTTTGAAACGCAAAAAAGAAATCAGTATATACAATGTACACTTTAAATGTTTTCAACCAATGTATATCTTGTGAGTACTCAAAAGTGCCGTCTCAATGAGACGGTTCTTTTGAGCACCCAAGATATAAAACCATGGTTGTAAATAGGGCATTTACGATTTTGTAAACGTTTACACGAATTCCAGAAATCGAGTAATGCCACTGTAAAGCTTACATCTTTGAAAACGCAAAAAAGAAATCGGTATATACGCTTTAAATGTTTTCAAATAAAACATATGTAGTACCATCTCAATGAGACGGTTCTTTTGAGCACCCAAAATATAAAACCATGGTAGCAATTTTGCAAATGACCTGTGCATAAAAGCGGGGTATGGTTGCAAATGATTTGTGCATAAAAGCAAAAAAATAGGTGTGGTTCGGTAAAACAGTCGAGTTTCCAGTGGTTTGGTGTGTTCAGGGCTACACGGCATTTCTACACGTCGAATCGCGGGTTCGCTGTAGCTATCTTCTTTCATTATGATAGATGATACCACTGTAAAGCTTTTATCTTTGAAACGCCAAAAAATCGGTATGATACACATTAATTGTTTTCAACCAAAACATATGGCCACATATGTTGTGGGTGCTCGAAAACCGTCTCAAGAGACTTTTCTTTTGAGCACCCAAAATATAGAGGTCTGTAGCCTGTAGGTCAGCATTTTTTTTTTTCAAAACTCTGCTTTCAGGGCAGGCAAGTTTTATCTTATTTGCCTATAGGCTGTGAGGATTATTTACGTTTTGATTCGACAGGTACCCGTATGATGATCAAAAATATATGGAACACCGGTAAGAAAAAGTCTGCAAGAGCCGGAAATAGACTAACAATAACTCTTTAGGTGCCAACTAAGTATTGAAACCACACACCCTGGTTTCACCCCTAAAAGTATGCATTTCCTGTTCCAAGCAAAACCTTCGTGCATTATTCATTTTCAGAAATTTGACAATCCAGAAAATGAGCGAAAGGCAGGGTATACATACATGTATATATGTAGTTAATATTAAAATAAGTTGTTAATGGTGAGGTAAACTTTTTTTGAGAAACATGGGGTAATTAAATGCCATACTACTTTTGTCGCAAGAACTGAACTGCAGCAAAAAATACTTAAAGAATCTGATTGGAACCTTATTTGGCAGACTGTTGAGAAATGGTCTATTTGAATAGACATGTTGCTGTAAATTTACCAAATTGGATCCAATAACCGAATCAAGCCTGAAAATGGTCAATTAGCTTGTTTATCTTTTTTTTTCTTTTTTTTTGGGGGGGGGGGGGGGGGGGGTGGAGTGGGGGTGAGGGTTTGGCAGTTAGGTCAATGCGCTCATTGGAACATGAATATAAGCGCCTAGTGTAACTGATGCTACCCACATCATCTTATTGCAAAATTTAAGACGTCTGCTGTGTCATCTGTTGATGACTTGAAATGCTGCTGTGGCAAGTAGTGTAGGCACAGATAAGACTGCCTTTTAGTCCACACTGTTTATCTGGAAGTATGGAACTCAACACAGCAGACAACAACAGCCGGGTAATATATTCTATTGCATACAAAATAACTAAGTACCATTATTAATTTATATTCACCTTTCTAGGAAAAGAAACCACTCAGGCCAACAAAGAATATGACATTTTCGGGCCATTTTGAGTCCGATTCGGTAAGTTTACAGACCCCCCCCCCCCCACCATATCTAAATCCTTGTCAATACAAATGCTGTAGTAGACTTAGAGATAATGTTTATTTTGAAATAAAAGTAATGAGCTTTCGACAGACTTTGTTGTTCCTTGATTGGGTCCGATTCAATAATTGGGCCAGATTCGGTAAGTTACGGACCCTCCAAATCTAAATCAATTTCAAAACTTTTTTTTCATAACATAGGCTTAATGATAATGTTTATTTTGAAATAAAACCAATGAACTTTTGACAGACTTTGTCATTCCTTTCTATGTCCCTTCCTGTGCATCCTCGTTAACCCAGGGGTGAAGCATTCCGTTTCACTCCTTTCATCACAGATGAATGCAGTGTAACGGAATGGGTTACGCCTGGGTTACCGAGGATGCTTCCTGTGGTGCAGGATGATAGCCTATGCACGCCAATAATCACTTGGAATTCGTTAACCCCCCCCCCTCACCCCAAACAATATTTCCCCACCCACAGGCTCAGATTCAAGACCTCTCTCAAACACTTGAAAAGTCAAGTGATCGGCCAAGAAATCTGCTTAAATGTCTATACAAATGCATCTTTCGAGTGATGCACACTGTTGTCGTTGCAATTTGAACAGAAAAAATGTTATCGCCGCTTCATTTTGAGCACCACAACTTGAAAAAGTTTTGACCTTTCTCTGCCGACAGAATCGACAGAGATAAACCAGTAATGATCTTCGCTGAAACACTCTTGTTGTTTTTGTGGAAAATCAGCGAGACAGAAAATCCCAGCTGACATCAGCCATCTTTGTTTTTTTTATCGGGTCACAGAAATGTTATCGGGTATGAAAGCCATGACCGGTCCAATCTGCCGTGCCAGAAATCTATTTTTATTTACAAAAAACATTATTACGTACCTTTTTATTTTGCAAATGAGAAAATATTTTATGCAGAGGATAGAGCAAAAGTGAATAGAGAATTGAACCTCTTTGTTCTGTGCGAAATTGGATTTCTGGCGCGGCAGATCGTACACGGCAGCACCATGCGGTCACGGCTTTCATAACCATCACGTGTCAACTTTGACCCTTGCAAGTGACGTATGACCGCGCGACATATGGAAATACACCTTACGACCAATCGTTGCAGCCTTTCTTGGTAGAAGTTGGGAGAATATGAAAACATCGATCGATATACATATGACATATACACAAAAATTCGGAACGCTTCGGTCATCTCCATTCAGTTTGTATTGGAAACCCAATCGATCTAAAAATAGTGACGCGTGACCATGAACGTGACATACACTAAATATAGAAACATTCGCCAGAGGGCGCAGTTCTTTTAGAAAACACACTTAATTCCAAAATTCTCTAAATCTATGCTAAATGAAAACTCATCCTAACCGAGATTATCAATGAAAGCAATATCTTAAAGTAACAGTAAAGAAATCAAGCATGAAAATGACCTCGATTTTTCAGTTTATGCGGTAATTCGTTTATTTAGTATTATAGATATATATATATATATATATATATATATATATATATATATATATATATATATATATATATATATATATATATATATATATATATATATATATATATATATATATATATATATATATATATATTCGAACGGAAATGTGTATTTAATTTCTTGCTGTATCGATAAGCAGATGTAGTTTGCTTCATTTAGCTAGACAAGTATATTACATTATACTTTCGTGAAGGAATCTTTTATGTAACTATCTATTATGATTTTCCCCAATGGCATCATGTTCCAAAAGAAAATTGATTCATTTAAGCTAGGCAATTATACGTATTATACTATATCTACGGAAGGAATCATTTGTATCTAATTGCACTTTCCTCTGGTATTAGAATAGGAATAGGGCTAGTTTATATGGTTTCATTTAAGGAATTGCATTATATCTTCGAAAGGAATCATTTATTTAATTACACATTTCTCTGGTAATTCCATCGGACTAGTTTATATGGGTTTGGTTTACATGCTGACCGTTCTATGATGGTGATTCTGTTGGTCTCTGTTTTTGTTGATTCATTGTTTATTGTAGTTCCCATTGTTTTGGGGATTTTGTGTTAAGTCACAGTGTATTGTAATGCATTTTATCAGTCACCTCTCATATTAACTGCATTTTTATTGTTCGCTAATAAACGTTGCCTATCTCACGGCATGTCATCATGACGTTGCACTTTTTGAATGACGTAGTCAATGACTTTGAATCAACACAAAAATCGATAATTACGTCTTAATCACTAAACATGCTGAGCCAACTTGTAAACAGATAAAAAGAATACCAGGTTTGCGTCTTTTGATATCAAGTTTACCAGGCTCGGCTTTGAGAACGCATGTCAAATCGCTCGGCAACCCTAGCAATTCAACAAACATTCTCAAAGCCTTGCCTGGTAAACATTACATCAAAAGACACTCACCTAGTATTCTATATGGGCCTCGACGCGAGAAACCTGTCTTCGGTGGTTTGCGAACAACACAGGCGCAGACCAGCCTGCGCATCCACGCAGTCTGATCAGCGCCTTTGTTATTCGCTTTTTTGAAGGTATCATATGTAAACTTGCTACAGGTGAGATTTTAATTTTCTAGATAGTCTCTGTAGCTGAGGAGACTGGTTTGAAACTCGCTTTGTTGGAAACCCAGAAGACAGGTTTTCTCGCGACGAGGCCAATATATAGTAGTGTAATCATCTCCGTGAGGAAGAGGGATAGAGCTGGTCCCAGGAGCTGGTTCTTGAGCTCTACGTTAACTGTGGCTGATTCTTAACCCTCTTTTACTTGTTGTGCCGTGTGTTGGTCCGTTTTCAGTGATTGTGACATTTCCTGACCAAACACACTGACTTTTTCGTGTATCTACATAACGGAGAAACAGTTTGATTGCATTGACGACAGTAGATAACCAAATGAACCATAAAATTACGCTGAAACCATTTTTACTCTGTTGTTGAAAAAGAGGAATAATAATCCATTATTATAAGAAGAACAGCGTCATTTTCTATTATTTAAAGAGGTTTATTTCTTCTAAATAAAAATAATGAAGAAACCTTGAGAATAAGAAAGCAATTCCTTTTAACAGCAAATTTGTTTGTTGGGAAACACAGTCGTTATAAAGCCTGTTGACTTACAAATGTTGTAAAATGTGTTGAGTCACATAAACTGGTTCCCTGATTAAATTGCGACCAGACCTTAAAGCCGCATCCGGATAAAATAAGTTAACCATAATGCTATTGTCTCAGGCGATTGTGTGATGGTCTAGGTTTTAACAGACAAAGGCATATCGTAGCAGGTTATGTAATATCGTGCTTTGGACTTGTATCAGACATACATGTATAGGTTGTAGGGGGGGGGGGGCATTTGTTAAACCAAACCTTCACTTTGAAGGCTGGCGGGTCGGACCTCAGACTCTATGACGGTTCTGACTTAAAGACTTATCTATAGATGAGAGGGTTCTGGTCTGGTGTTGAGATTGTGGTTTGGTCCACCAGGGTTTAGCTGTTGGATTTCTTTTCCTCTGATATTCAGTTGTATATACTGTTGAGTCCTTGCCCCAAGGTTATACAACTTGAGTTCATTCTCAGACTCAAATTAAAAGCAATGATTGGCTGCTTGCGGACACGTGTCCACCAGCAGCCAATCATTGCGCTCAAGTTATTTTGAGTTTGAGAATGAACTGAAGTTTCATAACCTCGAGGCCTTATCTTTCTGTATCTCCTTTTTGTATCTTGATCTGTATGTACAAGATGATACATCGATAAGTTAGGGATCTTTTATGCGAACCAAACGTCTAGTGTCTTGATCCACATCAGAAAAAGAGTGAGGTTGATACTTTCAAACATGCTTAAGCCCTCCAATTATTTTCTTACTAATCGGTGCTTCTTTTATTAAGTTTGTGTTTAGTGCTTGTCCGTTAGACTGTTTTGACTGTTCCTTGAAGCCTTGTGGTCACCTGTTGTGAAAGGGCTGACCTCTTGGCTTCTTGTATGTGATGTTTTCTTGTGTTTTAGTGTCCTGTGCTACGTGTGGTACTTGATTGCATCGATTCCTGATTTTTGCCTTCTTTCTCACTTTTAAGCACATTTTCTTGGCACCCATCCTGGTCGTCTGTATTTTTCCTATCAGGTCGACAAACTGTATGCCTTCCCATACCACACCTCCTGAAAAACTGTGAAAGAAGTGACGACATACAGAGGAAGGTTAAGCAATTAATAGTCTGCTTCTAGAGTTGGAAAACCTAATTTTAGTGATAAATTTAGAAAGATAATCAAACGTTACAAATAAGATGGATATAACATGGATATCATGAGACAGTCTGTATGTCTAGTTGTAAAAACCCAATCACTATTTATAGCTATGGGTTACTCCTTAATTGGACGACGGTGGGTCATGCCTCAGACTTAATGACGACCCTGACGTAAAGCTTTAGTCTGTTGGTTGGTGCCTGATGTTTGTCTTTGGCTGGGCCCACCGGGGCTTAACTTGAGGATTTTGTCAGCTCTGACTATCTGTGAGTCGTGGGCCCTTTTCTTCGTTTCATCATAGTGTGTTAATTTGATTAGACTGTTTCTCTGTGATTGTACATTGTAATAGTTAGGAAGGCTCCATGTGAGCTAGGGCAAAGATTTGGTACAAGTAATGTGCATTTAAGCCCCCCCCACCCCAGTAGCTTAGACTGATGTCCGTTATAAGGCGGTGGTTTTGTTGTTGTTCAATCATTGTGTACTGTTGCTCCCATTGTTGTTGTTTTTTAGTGTGTTTTTAATGTTTTTTTTCTGTTTTTTTTTGTTTTTTTTTTTGGGGGGGGGGTTCTGTGTGTGGCCCTTGTTTTGCTGTTCGGTGTCCTTCTGGTTTTGCAATCATCTTGATGGAGAATGGATAGCTGGTTGCTTTGCTTTAATTGTCTTCTTGTAGTCTTGTGACTGTTAGTATTCTGTGGAACTCCCTTACAGTGCCATGGACTGGTCTGCCCTGTGTGATTGTGATTCCTAATCATACTTACTTACTTGTTTGATGCAAGCAGATGTACCACCTTTAGAAAATATTATGTGAACATATGGTTAACAGCGTATGACTCGCGTAAAATTGAAGGTTCGAAAGTCAGGGATCAAATTTTAGATTTTTAAGCACTTGCTAAAAGTAGTAAGTGACTATCTTCTCACATGCTAAAGGCCTTGATTAACTTGCTTTTTCACTGAAAATGAAGTTATTACTGTTTTATCAGCTACATCACAAATTAGAAAATTGAACAATTCAATAAGCATCCAGGTTAACATACACCATATAGATTAATTGACAATACCTTTATCATCTTTCTGAACCAATATTTAGCTTTTTTGCAAACAGTGTGGATCCTGATCAGCCAGCTTCTTCAGAAGCTGGCTAATCAGGATCTATACTGTTTGCCATACAACTTATGCTCTGTTGCATAGTTTGGTTGATATGAAGACTTGTTTTCACTTGCTAAAAGTAGCAAGTCATGGCAATTTCTACTTGCTTTTTGGAGAAAACTACAAGCATTTAGCAAGTTAGCAAGTGCTAAATTTGATCCCTGAAAGTACCAGTGAAGCTGGGTGATTTATTCTGAAAACCATCCATTTCCATCATTTTTGCATCCTGTACGCAGAAACAGCGAAGGAGCGTATGTAATAAGTACCATAATAAATTGATTTTCGTACGAATGTGCTCAAATGGTTTCTAAAATAAAAGACGCTGAAAAGCATAACATTTATCTGAAGCAGAAACATCACGTAGCAAACAATGATCGATCATCTGACTTGAGTCACACCTTGGAAAAGAACCTTTATATCTTTACGACCAAGGCCCACTTCGAATCGAACTAAAGTTCCTACTAAAGTTCTTACGTAATAGATGCGCGCGCAAGTTTACACCCGAACGGCTGCAGTTGGAACTTTAGTTGGTTGCCAAGTAAAGAAAGTGAATAGCCTTGCATGCCCCCTTTCAATTCTTCATTGCAGACAAAAATGACGTTCATATACTGCACAGCCAACTCTAATTAACAATTACGAATAAGTAGGACCGCAAATAGAGCACATCGAATATTTATTTTCTAAAACAAATAATTTTGAGGCTACTGATAGATCTTGAACCCATCTTTTTAGATAGGGCTAGAGGAGGGAAGAAGACAATCTACTAGAGAAATAACGGTGCTCTGACCCACCGTTGGTCTCAAGTTGAACTATAGTAGCGACTATCGATGTTCGAATCGAACTATAGTTACTATAGTAGGCTCTATAGTTCGATTCGAACTATGCCCAAGAAAGACACTATGATCAGCCAAGGTAGAATTATAGACTGGTTATAGGCAGAAGAAAGAAAATATATAATATGACTTATATAGATGTTGATGCGAAACTAGGTATTATAGTGTGTCATAAGCTCCTAGTGTCATCTGCTGATAAGTTTTGTGAACAGTTTGGACCCAGATCAGCCTGATTTGGATCCAGACTGTCTGACACTCTGATGGTATTCCTGAAAGATTTTTTCAAAAAAGTTGATTTTCAAAAAATCAGCAGACGACAAAAACATGAAGAATTACACAGGAGGCACAGTGTTAAGTTTATAGATTCTCTACCAGGCATGTCCCATTTCCCTAGAGTTCAGGCATTGTCACATCTGTGACTCTTAAACACCTATAATTCAAATACTATACATTTCTGTATAAATGAAATATATAAGAAACGTTCAATGGCTTTTGTTCCTCTATACCAGTATAAAGAAATCAATTAGTATCGTATTCATATACTATAGGTATTAGAGAGACATGCCTCTTTGGCTGCTAGCGCTCGCGGCGACTTTTGTCATCTGCTGATAATCTTTGCACAGTTTGAACCCAGGACAGGCCCAACAAAAAGTCGGGCCTGACCTGGATCCAAACTGTTTGACACTCAGATAGTGTTACTGAAATGTTTTTTGAAAAAGAAAATTTCGAAAAAAAAATCTGCAGACGACAAATAAATCATGATCAGTTACCAGGGGCATGCAACGAGTTAATCCAGTCATGTACATGTAGCATCTGCAACATAAGATCTTTGACAGCCTGATTTCTAGGTTGCTGAGCGTTCACTGGGTTAATCCCTAAAGCCCCAATCACAATCAAAACAGATGTCGTCTGTTTTATCGTCTGCTGAAACGTTTAGAAGCCTCGTTGATAAACAGTGTAGGCCCAGATAAAATTGCTCTGGGTCCACGCTATTTGGCCCTCCACCTAAATTAGTCAATAATGGTTATCAATTATTTACAACAGCGCTTAAAGGGTTAACATACATGTACGAGGGGCATTTTTATGTTCGTAGAACTGTTAATTTATTAAAAAAAGCGAAAGTAAATAAGCACATTATATACATATTTGGAAAGATTGAGCTTTTATCTATCCATGCAACCTAAATCTATTTCAAAATGTATTGCTTTAACGACTTCCAAAAGGCATATAAATACCTATATATACTCAGAAAAACAATTGAAGGATATTAAAATGCTTTTGACTATATAACATTTGAGAAAATAATTTCCAAACAAAGTATTTTAATATCTGATAGAACTACCAATATGCATTTCGGCAAAATGCAAACTAAAATTTACTGGCCATTGGTTACGATACAGTACAACACCAAATGTACCAACCCTCTTTACCCAAAGTTCACAAGCTAAAAATTTAGCGTTGTTATTTTTTGCTGCAACCTTTACCTGGTCATAGCTTATGTTCTAATTCCGACCGCAGACAGATTTTACAGTAATTACATCTACAAACGTGACAACTACTTCAACAAAAAGGCACAGATATGGCATACCCCAGCCAACATGTAACAAAGTGGAAGTAAACAGCTACAAAATTAGGCGTCATACTTTTGACTGAGGGCCAGCAACGATTTTGGAGCCAGTCATTATGGAATACAAACGATAAAAATGGGTTTCAATCTTTTAGAGTGTTTGTGACTTTTCAGTACAGAGGGTTGCACCATTTGGACACGTACTGTACTTAAATCATTGAAGCACGGCTAGCATTCATTTTGATTGCAGATACCTGTAACTACGAAATGCATGCATAATTAGTTTAGTTTTTATTGTATTGAATATTAGAGATGGAACTGAATCTAAATATCTTTCAATTGTTTTTCTGAGTATATCGGGCACTGGAAATATGGTAGAAATAGTACAATTGTGGACTTTGTCTCTGACAGACGCATGCATATGGGTTGATTTCCATACACGGCTTCCAAAATGCAGATAGAGGATACTAATGATATGGAAGATTAATTTGGAACCTAAGCCAATTGTACAGTAGGCATATAAACTTTTATTGAAAAAAGGTGATATAAATCGAAGATGGATACGGGCTTTTGAATGTAATTTATTATGTCAGGCGTAAAGTACTATTATAATTTTTCGTGTTTAAAAGGTAGATGGGAGTGTTATGATAACTTTCATTCCAAAACAAAATTAGTACTTTTGTTTTTATTTGAAATGAACTGCAAAACAGATAGCCTAGGGTTTGCTAAAATCCCTTTCTTTGTACATACATGACGTCACGAATCATTATTATATTTAAAAAATACCTTAAACTTGACTCACTGCAATAAGAAAGTTATGCAGATCTAATTGTTATTTGTTTTTTCCACCTAGGATCGATTTACCCCACCCACTTTTTATGAAATGGGGGTATGACAGTACCAGAAGTCGCCAGGTACACGATTTAATCGATACAGCATTATAATTGCTGACGAATGATCGCATATATCGGAAGAAATTTGAAAATCTGTTCATGATCTTAATTTTAACAATTATACTAACCAGCCATTGACTGTGATTATTTTTAGTATACTGATGAGTGTTTTTAAATTGTTCTAGAATGGCAAACAATGTGCTTATGATTTTGTTGCACTGGTCTATGATTAGCATTTCAACGAATTATTTTGATGGTGCAAAAGAAAAATGGGCTTGACAAAGATTATTTTACCATAGCGAACGAAACATAGCAGCGTCTAATTTCCTGCTGACCGCGTGCTTAAAATGGCAGTGTCCTTTACTACCCCCTATTCAAAGCTATACATGTACATGTATCTTCACTGAACTAAATGCTGTTAATGTAAAATTTATATCAGTTGATAAACAGAAGCTAGACCTTTCAAAAGATGTATACTTATGCTACCGTAAATGTTATCTTTGTAGCGATACAACCCAATTCTACGAACTTGAAAAAAGCCCCTCGTATATACTGACGGACTTTACAGACTAACAATAACTTCCCTTTATATCTTTCAAAAGACGGTTGTATGTAGCATTCCTTTGCTTCGGGAACACCTTAGTTTTAATATTGTACAACTAAACTCGACGACGTTATTTTCTCTGCATGAATTTAGTCCCTGAAACATTTCCTAAGTAGAGGAGATTTTAAGTCATCGAATGAAAGGGTGCTGTATCACAGACCTGCCAATCAATACGAAAGTGATTCCTCGATGACTAGGGCCAGAATTTTTTTATTAGTTGATTTACGAACCCTCATACTGTAATTTTCCGTAAAGTATAAAAAAATAAAATTTAATTTCTATTTTTTTTTCATTTTATCCACCGACTCTAAATATTATTTGTTTCATTGGAAAAAAATAATATTATTTTGAGGTTCTGTTAGTGTATTTTTGAGAGTGACACTGTAAAAAGTGATTGTCCTGTCCAGATTTTTAGGAAAATGATAAAATAGTAAAAATTTAATACAGACTGTTGGTTTATCTATTACTAGTTTTACTGTTTCTGGAGATAATAATAATAAAAAAAAAAAAAAATGACCAGTTAACTGGTCATTTTCAGAGCTTTTTTATTTTATTTTTTTTCGTCCCCCCCCCCCCCGACCCTAAATCTGAAAAAAAATCCCGTAAATCAACTAATAAAAAGTTCTGGCCTAGCAAAGCTCTTGACACAAATTAGAGGCTTCTCCTGTTCCTTGATTTAAGGAAGTACTGTCCTGCCAGCCAAGAGTGACAGTGACGACATGTTTTGTTTACAAAGTTATTAGGACTTAGAATCGATGGATCACTTGTTTATTAATCCTATCCGCAGGATAGGATTAATACACAAGCGATTTTTCGATTTGCGTTAGCTCAAGAGTCGAGTACACGATAGTGTCATACTTAAGCAATTGTAAACAAAATATACGTCACTCTTAATTTTGGTTGGCACTACAATAGGGACTCTTTTACTGATAACATTTTGTCACGTGAAACAGTTAACAAGTTTAGATTTTAATGCGTTAAATTCATCTAAATTGGACAAGTTTTCCATGTGTTACTTACAAATGAACACTATTTAAAGACACTAAGTCTGCAACTATGAACATTTTTCGAAATTTTTCATTTTCTTTTTAAATCATTTGTAAAAGTAGAATTAAGTTATGTTTTCACAATAAATCTGTTCACTATGGCTGAAAACTGCACGGAAAAGTGAATTATCTTATAAAACAGGTGTGTTTTTCTCTTATTGGTAATTATTTGCGTCCCTCCAATAATTATAGACAGGTAATTTTAACAAAAATGCTGTTGTTTTGATACTGATAATTTGTTAAGATTTACTAAATTGGTAAAATGTGTACCTGAATTTTAGTTGTTTTTTTACTGTGTTCTTGAAAAATAGAAACATTAGTTCTAAAATAAAAAAGATCAAAAGTTACAGACTATGCAGCTTTAAAATACAATCAAAATGATTGTTCTGCCTTCTTTTTCGAGACATAATTCCAGCTGCTATCCGGGTGTTGCGTTTTTAAATTCTGTCACTACATAAATACAAATAAGGATTTTATTTGAAACTATAATCTATATGTAATCTATATTTTAAAAGATTTAATTTCAAAAGTGAACACACCATAACAAGCTCAGCAATATCATATAAGAATAGAATATTTAACTTCAGCATTCCAAACGCCTGTAAGTGTTGTTAAACTGTGTCCTTTAGTAGATCATATGGACCAATAATTCTCCAAATATTTTCGACCTTTCTAAAGATGAGGGAATGCATTTCTCTAAATTCAATGTTCCTGGGATTTCAGTTTTGGAAGACAGACACATTATTCATCGTCATCACACATATAAGACGCCATGTTTGACGCCAGACGTACAAACTACTGCTATGTGTTTAAATTATAACACTTGATATATATTGTGGAATGAAAAAAATGAATAATTGATTTGTGGCCGCACCCATGATATGTATACGCTGCTAAAATTATTTATAGGAACACCAAGATGATTTTCCATAGGTGATAATAGTAAAACCCGTCCAATAGACACACCCTACACTTCACTAGAAAATAAGTCTCGGAATCCCAGTTTGTAATGCTATGTTTGTCAAGAAAGCAAAAATGTTTTTGGTAAAATAGTCGCTGCTCCAAACCAAATTGGCTCAAATTTGCTATTTTTATTTTCTTAAACGTAACGATTTGTTTTTTGGAATTCTTTAGAGTTTTAGGAATTGTTTGTAACGTAACCTAATAATTTCCTCTATATTGAAAACCTGGCTGTGGAATATAAATAAACAATGTCCGTTTTGGTGTTTGATTTAAACATTCGTCACGAACGACACTGACATTAAGACGTTAGGTAACGTCACAGTCATATATAAATGACAATTTATCTTGTGTATTTATAGATAATGTTCAACGACACTGACGTTACAACGTTAGGTAACGTCACAGTCACATATAAATGACAATTTATCTTGTGTATTTCAGGCAGATGTGTTATAGATAACGACACTGACGTTACGACGTTAGGTAACGTCACGAACATTCATATATAAATGACATTTTTTCTTCTTTATTTAAGGCAGAAAATGTTATAGATAATGTTCAACGGCACTGGTGTTACGACGTTAGGTGACGTGACAGTGATATAGTGACAATTTATCTTGTGTATTTCAGGCAGATGAGTTATAGATAATGTTCAACGACACTGACGTTACGACGTTAGGTAACGTCACAGTCATATATAAATGACAATTTATTTTGTTTATTCCAGGCAGATGAGTTATAGATAATGTTCAACGACACTGACGTTACGACGTTAGGTGACGTCAAAGTGATATATAAATGACAATTTATCTTGTGTATTTCAGGCAGATGTGATATAGATAATGTTCAACGACACTGACGTTACGACGTTAGGTTACGCCACTGTCACATATAGATGACAATTTCTTTTTTTATTTCAGGCAGATGAGTTATAGATAATGTTCAACGACACTGACGTTACGACGTTAGGTAACGTCACGAACGCTAGTCAGAATGTTGGCAACCTCAGGTTGTTTGCTCAATCGTACGCTGAATTTCATGGATATGTCAGCATATGTGTTTGCTTGTTTGGAATTGTTACGAATCTCTTCAACATATCAGGTAAGTACGCCATTTAAGTTGGTATCCAGATAAGGCACACGTTGGCACGTACGTACAGCGAAGATTCAAATCAGTCTGTTCACCCACAGGCTTATCAGAGTCTTACAACCACTCAACTACCAATTTAGCAATATATTCCAATGAAATATCTGAAAATAAGCTGTCAGAAGCATAAAATAGGTAATCTATAAGCAGATAAGTGTCACTCAGGTGCATGACAAACTACATGAAAACGTGTTCATTTCTACATGCTCATTTCAGTCACTGAAACAATGAAAGTGGTTGAGAATCTGTTTTTTTTTTTAAAAAAAGCTTATGATAAAAAAATATTATTTATTGAATTGACATATATTGTAGGTGCACATTGGAATAGCCTCAATGAAGCAATTCCAGTATGTACCAACAACATACGTTACTAAAATTAAGGAAACCTGTTTTGAAATATACATTTATCAAGAATCATGTCCATTGTCTTTACGTCTTTTAAATATCCCAAACTGCCAATCAGTATTAAAGCTGCATACTCTGTAACTTTTGATCTTTTAATTTTAGAACTAATGTTTCTATTTTTCAAGAACACAGTAAAAAACTAAAATACAGGTATACATTTTACCAATTTCCTAAATCTTACCAAATTATCAGTATAAAAACAACAGCATTTATGTAAAAATTAACTGTCTATAATTATTGGAGGGACGCATATAATTACCAACACCAGAAAAACACACCTGTTTTATAAGATAATTCACTTATAAAATAAAAAAAATCGAAAAATGTTCATAGTTGCAGACTTAGTCTCTTTAAAATACCTGCTACTCTATGGCAAATTGTTTATATTTGTATGACAGCTGTATCTCCTAATTTGAGATCATGAACTACCTCATGAACTGCGTATTTGCTAACCTGCTTGTTGCCTGGTTGTACGTTTCCGCCTTGGGCACGGCTGGACACTTTGCTAGCCATAGAGTGCATATCAAAGACTCTGATCAGACTGCGCGGATGCGCAGGCTGATCTTAGTCTTTGATAAGCGCATATGCCAACTTGTACATTTGCCTGCACCACATCATTTTATGTAGAATTAATGTTATTGTTTATCGACTAAGATATATGTTGTGGGTACTCAAAACAACCGTCTCATTAATAGACCGTCCAATCCGATTCGTTTAGCACAGATAATGCGTTAAGAACAGATGACTTGGGTGGAGGGCGTTTTTTGTGGAATGTAAATAATGACCTGATTCAAACAGTTCCCGCAAGATTTGAACCAAACCAATGGTGCATCTTATTTAGGTATTGTTTAGTCTACCACTATACGAAATTTGGTTCCGGTCGGTCTTTTGATGTATGAGCAATCATTTGAAAAAGTTTATCAGAAATGTACCTATTGCACGAGAAAGCTCAACCCCTTTCCTTCCACTATGCCCAACGACAGTCTTCATTTTCTTGATTTACTGAGTTATTGAAGAAAGAAGATGGTATATAAATAAAACATATGATAACGTTAAGCACAGTTTACAATCTGAAAGGACAGTTCATACACAAAATATGATAACGTTTAGCACAGTCATATCTTATTGCCATAGAGTCAGTTTTATGTGCGTTTTTCATTAGTTTGTTTGATTATGATACTTCTGTAAACAAACAATTAAATGTTGCACTTCAAACTTAGTGTAAGCATACAATTGTGTAGTTTGAAAACTATCTAAGCTTATAATACGTTTGACATTGCTGTAATATGTTGACACATTTCTACCATGATATACTATTAGCATACTCGGAAACATATATGAAATATATTTTCTGGTAGGAGTTAAAACTAAATTGGTCTTGTGTTGAAAGCCAACGAGAATACCAAAGACAGCACGCATCTTGTATACGAAGTACGTGTGTGGAGCTTGTATATTCCTGTCTGCTTGCTGTCCTGCCAGCCAAGAGTGACAGTGATGTCATGTTTTGTTTACAAAGTAATCAGGGACTTATAATCGATATATCACTTTTGTATTAATCCTATCCGCAGGATAGGATTAATACACAAAAGATCTATCGGTTTGCGTTAGCTAAAGTTAAGTGTACAATGTAATGTTTTACTTAACAATTGTAGAGAAAATATTACGTCACTGTCACTCTTGGTTGGCACGACAGTAGTATACTTATGATATAAGTACATATAACATATATAAAGAGAACTATTAAAGCCAAACAATTTTTTAAATTATACAATAAGTCGCCATAAAACTCTGATTCTGAAAGTCCCTGGAGAAGAGAGATTTAAGTTTGACATTGAATTTAGTATCAAATCATAGCACCAGCGGTATAATTTTAAAAAAAGGTTTTGTGAAGCTTATGATACTAATAGCCTTATCAAAAAAGTTTCTCAGTTAACAGTTTATTGTGAGTGTCAAAGCCAGCAGCATGGCTAGATGATCTAGCCAATTGGATAAATTGAGAATTATAAGCACCATAGGATGTAGAATGTAGAGCGAGGAACATAACCATCTCAAATGGGAAATGGGCAATTTCAAATCAAACCCTATAATCCCAGTAGAACAAAGAACTTACTTGTTTTTCCATTGCACACAAGGGTGTTGAAAATGAACCTCATTTTCTTATTGAATGCCCCATCTGTGATGACATAAGATGAAAATGTTGCACAAATTAAGGAAGAATGCAAAGATCAGGAATCGATACAATCAAGTACCACACCTGACCCAGGAAACCACATGGGAAAGTGACAAAAACACAAGAAAACATAACATACAAAAAGCCAAGAGGATAGTCAACGGAAAGGCAAAGGAAAGTGATTTTACATGCAATCCCTGACGATTGAAATAATAAGAGCATTATACAATATTGATTTTTTAACATACAACACTACAGAGAAATTAATATTTTGATGAACCATATAAAATGCAGCCTATTGTTGCCAGTACTATACAGTGAGCCACTTTAGTTACGCACCGCTTATTAAATGTAAAATTACACGGAAAAGAAATTTGATAATTTTATTCTGAGACTACCAACGTAAAGCGCATTTATATTTGTATTAGCCATTGAAATTTTATTGTGATCAGATCAGAAACGAATGAGAAAATGGATCTTTAATGGCACTACCTTCAAAACACCGTTTCACATTGCATTATCTCGAATGATGCTCAGATCACATTGCACTTTTTTCAGGGTCGAATTTCTGCTATGCCAGAGATAAGAGCTAATTTATTCTTGGCAATATCTAAGACTGGAATATAATTGTTAACTTCATCATTTTTTAATGTTTTACTATTTTGGTTCCCAGCTGGTCAAGGTTTGAAAAAGTTGGTTTTAGTACTTTTTTTAAAGTAAGTTAAAATTTCGTATAATTCTCAGTAAACTAGTTATCAAAACACTTCTTTTATAATTTCATTTTAAACAACCATGTATCCACCTTTTATTTTCGTAAAAAAATTAATGGATTTATTGGCGTCATGGTGTTGACGTTAGTGATGACGTCACTGCTCCAAGGCTATAGGATGTGTCAATGATAAGATGGTTTAGTGTTTTGATACGTCTATGTCAACAAGTGACTCGTAGCAAAACAACTTGCAAGAAAACCCTGTTTGATTATTGTAACTGACGTCAATATGACGTCAAAACGAGCATTTCTTCAAAAAGTAACGGTGTTGCTAAATTCAACGACCGAATATGGGGGTTTTACTTAAATAAAATAATTGTTTTTGGTGTTTTTCTGTCACAACGATCACCATTGATAATGACTGGCGCAAAACAAAAATAGAAAATATGGATGTTCAGCTTGCACGTGCATTTTTGCATTTTTGTCAAAATTGCCTTTGGTGTAGCAGAATGATTCACATGAGTGATTCCAATACTTTTTTTCGAAGTCATCAAACAGATAAAATGTCAATAAATAAATTATCATAGAGAATGTTCGATTCCAGCATTTTTGCCAAAAAATGTGGGCCCTGAAAAAATGGTGCGTAACTAAAGTGGCTCACTGTACATGATATGATATATATCTGACTAAGAAAAGATTAAGTAAAATATACACTTTCTCGTTCTATTTTAGCCATTTTAAAGTTTTAAAGATTCATACATGTGCTAAGTGCTATAGAATGGTTTTAATTAACTGTAAGATGTAACATTATTGCATTGTACTAATACAGTAAAACCTCGAAAGTTCGAGCTCTGATTTTTCAAAATATTCATAAATTCGAATTTAATTTCAGACACAATGGATTTAGAAAATAAGGCCTATATATAAATCATTTCAATAACTATCTATAAAACATATGTTTTGTGTGCGTTATAGGCATTTTCTTTAACGCACACAAAACATCTGCTCGATATGAAAAAGAACTTTTCAAACTGATGATATGTAAATAAGATATAAACGTTATCATGATTTGTGTATGAACTGTGCTAAAAGTATTTTTGCAGATTTTGAACTGTTTTAATGTTATTATATTTTTACTTATATGCCATCTTCTTTCTTCAATAACTTGGTAAATCAAGGGAAATGAGGGCTGCCTTGGGAATAATTGAAGGAAGGGGGTTGAGCTTTCTCTTATGTGAATTTAATCCTGTGGAAAGAAAAATACATATTTGGGAGAATTGGCTTATATTTTTGGGAATTTGGGGAGAACCTGAATTAATTTTAAGGATTTGGGGAGCAAATGAAAAATACTTTCAGGGAGCTGATATTTTTTTCATGGATTTTGGGAGATCAATGCATTACATTATTTTCAGGGATCAAGGGAGCACAGACCCCCCCTCCCCTGGGGGCCTCGATATCGGAATGGAATTTAGCAATTCTAAAAATCTATGCTGGCCTGGTCTCTCGTGTAAAGATTAAGCTTAATCTAACTTAGGCTTCAGGGGATGTCGGAAATGTGAAAAACATACAATGGGCATCGGCAATAGCCAACGGATGAGATATTAATCATCAATTAGGATAGAAGCGTTTATTTAGTTCATTAATTTTTTGGAACGAATTAGTTCCATTTTCGTACAACAAGACTCATATGCTGTTCGTTTTTATTGAGTTAGTTTTTATGATATATAAAATAATGAGCAAAATCATTGGGCGTCGGAGGAGCGGGAATTTATTTTATGGATAACCATATTGAATCATTAGATCTTTCCAGTTAATTTTCTTTTATGTAAACACAATCAAGCACGGCATGGAAAAAAGCAAACACTCCTATCTGATCATTCAAAAACAGTACATTTTGTATAAGCGTCATATTTCTACATTATTAGCCACAGTTTGTTCTAAATTTGTATTGTTTTTCTCTCTGCAAAGGGAGCAATCGCAAGACTTAATTAATAATATTCAATGCATAGTCGGTTCTGATGATCTGTTGATCTGTTGTTGTTAATTCATTGTTTATTGTTTGCGGGGTTTTGTGTTTGCTCCTTGGTTTGTAGTGTTCTTTCTAGTTTTGCAATTATTGAGGGAGAGAAGGCCTGATTGCTTTAGTTTTATTGTGTTCTGGCTGGCGTATGACTCTTCTTCGCGGTACCGTGGACACCTGTCTTTGGTCAGTAAGTGCAGCATTTCCAGCTCATGCTCACTTGCTTCTAGATCTGAGTATATTCACTTCGTGTTTTGAAACCTTCACCATGTACGTGCACACCGATTATATGCCCACTAAATAGTTGTTGCACCTCTGGTCTTATGCCAAACAAATATTTCAAAATATTTTACATAGAATGGTGTCTTCTTGATGAAATCATTATAAAACAATATATAGAGAATACTCGGTGAGTGTCTTTAAGCCTCGCGATGTCAACCAGCGTTCTCAAAGCCTTGCCTGGTAAACTTGATACCAAACGACGCGAACCTTACCAGTATTCTATTTATCAGCTTACCCATTATTTCACTCTTAAACTAGCGATTATGACATAATTTTCGTTTTTTTGTGTCCATTCAGCGTTATAAGCGACGTCATTCAAAAAGCGTAACGTCATCAAAACCTGATAAAGGCACAAGCCGTGAGATAGCCAATGTTTATCAGGCAACGCGCAACATTGCAGTTAAGATATACCTTGTCCCATACTGTCGTGAAATAATTTCCACGGCCATTCTCCTCCATTCCGCTAATTCAAGAAGTTACAAGCGAAAGTATGTGCACGGAGTACTTACTGGTTTCATGTAACTGGTTAGGTGAACTGACCATCCCGACATGACCATAGCTGTTGACTGGGACGATCAGCATCAAACCAAACAAACAAACATCATCAAATATGATGAATAAACGACGATTGTATAAAATTTCGCTTGTAACTTCTTGAATTAACTGAATCAAGGAGAATGGCCGTAGAAATTATTTCATGATCAATCTCCACGACAGTATGGGACAGGGTATATCTGCAGTCAGATACGTTACCGAATGCGATATTTAATTATGTGTTTTTTTAACTATTCGTACACGTATCACTCTTGTCTCGCGCCCTTTTCAACATTCAAAATTGTTTTGTTGTAATATGCTGGGACATTTAAAAACGTGCCATAAGAATTTTATAATTTTTGAAACTGGCATATATCTAGGTGTAAGGGCAATGTAATGTTTCCTTTTTTAAAGTGTTAATGTCAAACCCTACGTAATACAAGTATAAGCTTTTCAAAGAGCTTGCCATCTTTCAGCACTTAACTAAAGTGGGTTGTCGACAGTAGTCATTTAAAAGCTGTTTCAAATGAAAGTGATAATCTATTAAATGACGCACCCATCTCATCGCCATCTCCGCTCGCGGAGATGGCGGTGAGCTGGGTGTGTCATCTGAGTGTTGTGACATCTTGATGTAATATTCGTGGAAATGGCTATCTAATGCTACACCACTTAGCCGGTGCCACCATACAGGTTGCAAACTTGGTCAATTATAATTGCCATGCCATGTAATAAAGAAAATAAATAAATAAACTGTTTTGCAAAATAATATACAATTTTCTACATATACTATTGCCATAAAGTTAAGCATATTCCATTTGATAACACCACGTAGGTTTTAGAAACGGTAAGAATGGAAACTTTTGAGAGATACCAAAAAAATATTGTGGTAGACAACAACAGCCGAATACCAGCAATCTGACAAAGAAAAGCCGTGGAATCTCTGACTTGTTTATGGGCTGCAAACACCTTACAAAAATTACCCATAAATTTTACAAATTCAAAGTTAATGAAAACAACATGGAGGCTATGAGTCAGCAAAACTTTTACAATAAGGCAGCGATAGTTGCAATTTCTTCAAAACTTTCTCTTTGGAGCATACACTTTCAGGATCTGGTGCAAAAAGTCACGAAATGGCTCATTATAATCCACTACTTCCGATTTATGTTGTGTGTAGCATTCACACTGTCGAATAACAACTTGGCACATTTTCATCATTACATTCACTGGGTACATGCTTTCAAGACATGAAATCCAGTCCCATTCATGCAGTAGAGTCAGCAAAATACACAATGGTTTTTATACGGCTGGTTCCCGGTTTCAAACACGTCAGCCCAGCTTGTCCCACACATGTTTGATAGGTTTCAAGTCCGGCAACAAGCTCAGCTGTGGAAGACAAGCGATGTTCGGTTGATTTTGTATTCCTCGATGATGCGAGTACAGCAAGGTTTTGCAGTGTCATCTCGGAGCATCACGTTCTGGCCATCTAGAGAGTCCAAGGGTGACCTAACATCATATTCCAGGATTTCGTCCTGTTACTTTTGAGCGATCAGTCCCAGTAACCACCTTTACCTGTATCAGGTGGTCGTCAGATAATGCACCGCGTACCATAATGCGTCAGTAACAATTCCTTGCACTCAAGAATCAATGTAGACCGTTTCCTTTTTCTAATACTGCCACTCTCTCTATGTTCTTTTAAAGGTCTGCTTACAACATTCTGAAACACGTTTAATACCCTTGCAATGTCATCTTGTTTCATACCAGCGTTCCTTATGGCAATTTTACACATTCTGTCCTCTTTCTTCTTTGTAGATTAATCCAACATACGCGTTTTAAGGCTATTTCATGACTCAACAGTAAACGAATTCATTTTTGCATATCGACTCCTGGACAGTACTGTGTCATATGCTTCCCGTTCATAGACAGTAGTGAATTAAACTAATCCAACTTATCCGAATTTGGTAGCCAAAATACAAGTGTACGTGTCGAATAAAACCCAAAACTCAAAATATTTTTCATTACTTCGAAAATAGGGATCGTATAAAAATATGCTTAACTTTATGGCAATAGTATATATACGAAATGCGGTTCTTATTTTTTTAAAATCTATTTTCCAATTATTAAACTCCAGTTTTTCTGTCAATTGCGCCGTCGCAGACATTAGTGTCACAAGTAAACCACTCTAATAAAGAACATATGACTTTTTTGGTTCAGAAGAATTAAAAACATAAGAAAAATGAAACGCTATCATTTTTTTCACTTAATGAAAAACACGCGTCTTAAAATCTGAAACGTTCTTAGGGTGTGGTTGCTATAAATGTCTCAGTAAGCTAGTCTGTCCACGCCATTGAGCAATTTTCTTATTCTTTAAAAGACAAATGGACATTCCTACCTTTAGCTATAGGACATCTTAGGGTAATATTTTTTCTTTCTCTTTTAAAAGTTTAATAGAATATACTATAGGTAAAGTAAGTAAGGGTGCAAAGATCAGGAATCGATACAATCAAGCACCACACCTGACCCAGGACACCAATGGGAAAGTGACAAACTCACAGTTAGACACCACAAACGAGAGTCAAGGGGTCAGCCTTTTCCCAGCAGGTGACCACAAGGCACATATAAACAGACGCGCACAAAGGCATAGCAAATACAAGACAGAAAAAAAACACATAAAAGATCCACAAAATAAGTACCGCCTTGGAACGGTCAGTAAAATATTTTACTGGAGGGCTTAAATCGGTTTCACGGCGCCAACCTCACCCTTAATTCAGATGTGGATCAATACACATAGACGAAAGACCCCTAACTTATCAATAACTCGTAAGTTTCGTTTTCCCACTGCGGAACAAAATATTATGTGTTAATAAAGGAGATCGATTGTTTTATTATGTACCAGAGTTTCATAAACAGCTACGACCTCTTCTCGATGCCATAACTATATTGATAGACAAAGCATGAGAAAAAGTACATTTCATTCACATAGGATATTACCTTCGTACTTTATAATAGTCCATATGATTTACATTCACATAAGATATTACCTTCGTGCTTTATGATAGTCCATATGAGTTACATTCACATAGGATATTAGCTTCTTGCTTTATAATAGTCCATATGATTTACATTCACATAAAAAATTACCTTCGTGCTTTATGATAGTCCATATGATTTACATTCACATAAGATATTACCTTCGTGCTTTATGATAGTCCATATGATTTACATTCACATAAGATATTACCTTCGTGCTTTATGATAGTCCATATGATTTACATTCACATAAGATATTACCTTCGTGCTTTATGATAGTCCATATGATTTACATTCACATAAGATATTACCTTCGTGCTTTATGATAGTCCATATGATTTACATTCACATAGGATATTAGCTTCTTGCTTTATAATAGGTCATATGATTTACATTCACATAAGATATTACCTTCGTGCTTTATAATAGTCCATATGATTTACATTCACATAGGATATTACCTGCGTGCTTTATAATAGTCCATATGATTTACATACACATAGGATACTACCTTCGTGCTTTATAATAGTCCATATCATTTACATTCACATAAGATATTACCTTCGTGCTTTATAATAGCCCATATGAAATTCACAAAATGAACCAAGTTTAAAAGCTACATGTTGTAACGTATAATAAAGATACTATGTCTGCATAATGTTAACTTTTCCCAGCACAAACTGAATAAACGTTTGATATCATGATCATGCTAATTTTGATAAAAATGATGGTACGAACTTTTCAGACGTTCAAACACTATAAGTCGGTTAGGTGAGGGGTACTTGATTGTATCGATTCCTGATATTTGTCCTCTTTCTTACTGAGATAGTATTATGAAGAATTCATCCTACACAGTATGGATAGCAGAAACACTTAGTGCAGTTAGTGCATACTGTAAGTGTCCACATGACTGTTAATGTTGTGCGACAAGTTGAAATTGAAATTATTGTATGTTTTGAGCGTCTAAACGTGAAGTTAATCCACGAGCTTTTAAAGCGAGTGAATTGTCGGCCGTACAGACGCAAAACCATACAATAACATGCTTATTGCACCAGCATGCATTTGCACTTTGTGCACTGAGAGATATCTGACGTTAAGCACTGGAATATCGATGAAACGTGCAATAAGTAATAGTTATACCATGGGTTGTCCGCCTGTACGTGGAGATAATACACGAGCTTTAGCGAGTGGATTATCTTACGTACAGGTGGACAAACATGGTATAACTATTTTATACCACCTACATCAGTGTTGACCTTGCACATCACGAGATATATCGTGCTAAAGTTGGTAAGGGTGGTATAAGGTATTTTCTGAAATAATTTAAGATGTGTAATATTCTCTTGCACCATAATTATGTCCCTTTATTCTGAAAGAGGTAATACTGTTAATAAAACCAACAGCAGTTGTATGGGCATGTCGTTGAAGCACATTTTATAATTGGACAATTTGCCAATTGGACTTTCACATCTGAATTAAGGGTGAGGTTGGCGCCGTTAAACCGGTTTAAGCCCTCCAGTTCCAAGGCGGTACTTCTTTTGTGGATCTTTTATTTTTTTGTTCTGTCTTGTGTTTGCTATGTTTTGTGCGCGTCTGTTTATATGTGCTTTGTGGTCACCTGCTGGGAAAGGGCTGACCTCTTAACTCTCGTTTGTGGTGTCTACTGTGAGTTTGTCACTTTCCCATTGGTATCCTGGGTCAGGTGTGGTACTTGATTGCATCGATTCCTGATCTTTGCACCCTTACTTACTTTCAAATACACTCGAGCTTTTACTCTTCACGACCAAGTAGCAAGAGTTACCTTTGAACGTGGTAAGCTGATGCTTACGCCACATCGTTAACTTGGAAAATTATTTTATCGCCCAGTGTGTGGAATATTTACTCTTTTTCAATACCAGCAATTAAATTGCACACTCTGCGGACGAATGTGATGAATTATTAAAAAGATGATTTTTTGTTATTCATTTTTGCAATATTCCATGAAAAGCTCGATTAAGGTCTGCTCTTATTTTATCCAGCGTGAGATTAATTCTGAGAAAAAATGCTTTCAGCGTTTTCGCTTATTCTAGGATGAGTCATGCAGCTTATGTTTCGTGCTTCATGCGTGGATCCAGGAATTTTCGTCGGGGGGGGGGGGGGGGGGGGGGGGGTCCAGGTCAGTCTGACAAAAAAGCTCTGACGTTTTTTTTTTTGTTTTTTTTTTTTAGTCCTCAGCTTATTTTACAGAAGTCAAATGGTCAATTTAAAAGAAATCTATCAGTTTTCAAGGTTCCAGAGGGGGTCCAACATTTTCCAGGAGGGTCCAACTTTTTCCAGGGGGGGGGGGTCCAATTGCTTATTCCCTATAGAAACCCATATAACTTGTGATTTTCAAGGGGGGATCCGGACCTCCTGTCCCCCCCTCTGGATCCGCACTTGTGCTTTCTCACAACCTCATTACGCAATATGTACATATACATGTAGTAGAATTTTCAGGCTAAAATGTTCAATCACGCTAAAACCCATTTTCTAATAACATATTATCATAAACTAACTTAACACTAAATCTGGTTGCAGCTTAATCTTCTGATAGAAAAATATGTAAGCAAAAGTGGAGCGTCTGATACTGTTTCCCTATGTCCCACAAAAAGGACGCTAGGCTTATATGGGTTGATGGACACTGAATTTGGTATCTTTTCTCCTGTTATTCGCCAAGCTATGCTCTGTTTGAAAGTAAAGATCCAGTGTATAACTACATCAATGACAGGTATAAATGTTTTCCCCAAGGCGTTTCAGAATAGAATGTACATGTAAATGTAAGTTTACAGCAAATGAGTGGCAGCTCAGCTTGAAAGTTTACACATCAAAGACGGCATAGGATTTGGAATCATTTTAAGAAGAAATGGTGCTGAAAATTGCATTTTTCATTTGCCTGTTATTCTTTGTGATCCTCTTTAGCGTTTGGCATCATTTCTGACACCGAAAGTCTTCACACGATTATATTGACTCGGGGAACTATTTTTCAATTGCTCTATAAAATCTTATATTTTCCAAAAATCTTTTATTTTGGATGGTTGTTTACAGCCTTTCAGTTAAGTAAATGTACTAAAGATTTATGTATTAAGATGAATGACAACTCCATTTAGAGTTTCGAAACTAGTTAGGAAATATTCTTATCACTACGGCCAATGCATGACAATGTTTTTGTCATATACCACCATTTTGCTTCTCGAGCCCAAAAGTTTCCCAGGGGTACTTGATTTTGAAGATATTTTTTTTCTCTGACAAAATATTTGATTACGTCCCGTTGTCTATTTTTTATCAAGTCTGTTGATATTAAGAATTCCAGTGACATTTATTTGATGGACAAACAATGTTTATGTATTCATGCAACACTGGCAGCTTAGGCGCGACAGGTGAGAGACAGACAGATACGGAGACAGAGAGAGAGGATGGCATTTCTTCAGCTTTTATATGTATGTTTGAAACGACCCACGCTCTGTAAACAACTGCAGGAAGGAGTTTAGACTATATGTGATCGAGTTATCCCCAAGGTCTTCTCGTCTGAAAGCTAATTGTCTATATTATGGAGATATATGTGAATTATTGCAGTTATATTTCAATACCGTATTCATTCTACTGTCAGACAGGTGTGTTGGCAATGTACCAAACCATGCACAGTTGCTGGATAATTACAAAAACAAATAATCCTGTGCATCATGCAAATAGTCCATATTTTGTTTTATTATATAAACTATAAATAAACATCTTTTGACTGGCTAAGATGCATATCCATCGCCGTTTATATAACTGCATGTCGCATGGTCTGCCGTACATGACGTTACAAAGCAAATGGCACGATGAAACATATTGCATGGCTTAAGGGAAATGACGTCAGGACGTCACGTAGTTTCGCTTGATCCATCCGTAAGGCCAATGGTTTTAATGGTCCAATATGGCAGGACATGCATAAATTACATTAATTATATAATACATGTAAAAAAAATTGTTGACTTATGTTTCGGTAGACATGGAGAGTTATTGAACAGTGAACTTAATCATATTGACCTCCACTCCATGTCGGTCAATGTGACGTTTACTTTTCAATAACACTCCATGTCCAACTCAACATAACTTGAAAACAAGAGACTTTATAAACCGATGCTGTATCAATTATGTATTGCGAATACTGCAGTTGAAACATGTGTTTGGCCCTATCGTGTTTTACGCAACGAATCAAAATTAAATTGCACCGTTTGCTCTTCTTAAATTTAGCACATAATCAAACAGTCATTTCAGCACATATTTATAACTTTATATCTTTTGATCACATATAAATTAATCTTTATTTATCCGTGCGTAACTTTTGTTGAGCAGTATATGTCTCTTTTTAGTCAAAAAAGAAAAAAAAGATAGTTTTCTCTTCGCACTAGTAAATAATGCCTAACCTGCTTTTCAACCGATCAAAGTAAGTAAGGGTGCAAAGATCAGGAATCGATACAATCAAGTACCACACCTGATCCAGGATACCAATGGGAAAGTGACAAACTCACAGTTAGACACCACAAACGAGAGCCAAGAGGTCCTCCATTTCCCAGCAGCTGACCACAGGGCACAAATCTTTCTTTTTCATCATTTCAATTACATATCTGTACAATTTGGTTCGTTCGTACATGTACCTGTATAATAGGGTTCTTTTTGCATTATTACACCAAACAGATGTCTCCCTTTTAACCCAATATGACAAACGAGTCTGTATAATTGGTTTCTTCTGATATCTGTATTTCTATTAGAACTTTGATAAAAATTAAAAATACACCCAAACAACCCTAAAACTGGAAATGGACGGGTTCAATGATGATAATGGGAAGTTCCACTCTGCTTAAATGAGTTAATACTGCCAGGAATTGCAAGTGCTAAGATTTGTCTTACCATTACGTTTCGGGCAAGGCTTAGATTGGGACATGTGCATACATTTGGAGTTAATAATGAGGCCAACGGTCGGTTACTGTCTTGTATACATGGTTATATAAGACCGCGGCCTACAGAAGAATGTGTATAATATGTTTCTTTTTAATCGCGTGTTTTATCGCCTCGAGAGCTGCTTCCAAAGAGCATATCGAAATGTTTCTTTGACAAATTGTGTTAAATCTAACCAATTTCGTATAATTTAAGGAGCTCTAGCGATAAGGCGTATATTTTCCCTAGTTGACATGATTGCAAAACCTTAATTTTTCAAATAGCCCTAATGTTTTCAAAATTGGTCTGTTCCGGTAGTAAAATTTACATAGAAAGCATAAAATAGGTTTCAAAACGATTCATCATTTACAAAACCGTTAAAACTTGCGCCTTCTACTCCCACCCCTCATTTAACGTCTTTAGACTGGGTGCCCTCTAGACGAGAGTTTTGGTAAATCCTTTGCAGGTTTTCAAAAAGTAAAAGTGCTAAAATATTAAGGATATAAGTGCCCTTCCTTTTCGAAACTTTGCGGTATTCCTTCTGTGCATGCGTACGAAATATACTTAAAATTGTGACGTTTGTCATTGAAAAGTTGAAAAGATGAAACTGGCGTCTTTCAGTTTGTTTTTTGATGCTTTCCACCCTCCCCCTAGACCCAAGATGCCCTTTGGATAATTAAATGTCGCTATACAAATATATAACATATATAAAGGGCGTCTTGGGTCTAGGGGGGAAAGGGGTTGTATAAGCGAAAGAAGACATAACATATCTGACAAAAATAGACCACTTTGCAAGATGGTCGTTTTTATTGTACATCAACTGTATAAATAGTTTTACTGTACATAGCGTGATAGGACGATTGGTACCCTTGTTTAACGGTCTAGTTCCCATATATGTTACTGAATAACAAGTACAGTTGATAATCGAAATAAATTCTCATTCAATAAGAAGTAGATTTATTACATGCATTAAGGAAATCCCGTTTTAAATATACAAATTCGGGGGCAATGTTGCATCGACGGCCCGTCTCTATATATTTCTTGAATGTGCCTAGTTTCTTCAGTCGTTATTTCAACAAAATAAAACGAACGTCTCGTTTAGGGAGATTGAACGCTTTATCGCTAGAAATTCAAAGTTTACATTGGCTCACTTTTGCATTGAGATGTTTCCTTGATTCCTTGATGGAGACATAAATGCTCTTGATATGTGATAGACAATCCCGTCTCATGATGTCGTAAATCAGGTTATTTCATAGAACTTGGCAATTTCGTCATATTTCTTGGAAACCTTTTTTTCTCACAATGAAATGGGCCCGCGCATTAGAATTGTGGTGCTTATCGCATATGCGCAAGAGCCTCTGATAACTGTGCATGCTGACGTATCCAGCCTGGCTAAACGTCTTATTATTTGTCTGAGTCTTCATCTATATCCATACGTTATGTGTACAAGCAGGGAATGCTCTGTCGAGCCTGTGCATATGCGCAGGCTCGCCTAAACATTCGCTGCGCGTCGATGTTATACGTACCAAAATCATATACGTGTACTGGCTCAAAAAAGCGGTTACAGTAAGTCGATTTTTTCTCTTCGCCACCACCCATTACTGCCTTAACTGGTCAAGTACGCTGATTCGTCGATTCTTAACTTCATGTCAATGACAGTATTAGTCAATTCCCGGCGGATACATGTTCTAAGAACAGATTTTTATGGCGTTAATGACTCCCTCTTGGAGCAGATAACAGGAAATGGAGAATATGTAAAAGCGTGTCACGACAATAAATGGAGGCTTTAAACTCTCATTTTGAATTGTGTCGATGACATAATTGGTACTCTTCAAGACAAAATGTACCTGACCAAGGGCCGTACGATGTGTATATATGAACATCAGAACACCAAAATTAGACTAATAGAGTCTGGTGGGATGTTAGCATATTTTGTTGTTAACTGCCACCGGAATTTTTTTGCCAAACCAGTTTTTGGCAAAATGACCTAGTACTTTTAGTTGACATAGAAAGCTAAAGTGACTTATTTCCAGTAGAATAGACCCTACTGAGGTAATTCTATAGGTTTTTCCCTTAAAATCTGTAATGACCTAGAAAATATTTCACGACAAATGTCAAAATCCCCGCGGGGATTTGCAAATCCCCGCGGGGAAAATATTTCCCCGCGGGGATTTTTCACCATCCCCGCGGGGATTTTTTCCCCGTGCGAAAAATTTCCCCGCGGGGATTTTCGAAAATTCTAAAACTCAGTTTTTTATTCAAATATGACAAGGTCTCATGTTAATGGTGTGTAAAAATGAATGTCCACCAGTAATAACAATTTTTCATTTTTCCCCGCGGGGATTTTTCCCCGCAGGGATTTTTGGAGAAAAAATCCCCGCGGGGATTTTTTAAAACATCCGTTTCAGGGTCTAAAATCAAGCTTAGGTTCACTCTTGCAATCTGTATGACACATGTGAGTATGTTTCAAGTATATATTAACATTTTGATTTTCCCCATGGGGAAAAATCCCCGCGGGGATATTTCCCCACAGGAATTTTTCCCCATGGGGATTTTTTTTCTGCACAGTATTCATCCTTAGAGGATCTTATTCAATGGCAAAGTATTTTTTCTGCATTTATTCACATTTATATTGTATATGGTATGGATCCAGCTCAGTTGCTGCATGTTGTAGTGAAGCAAGCGTGTAAACTGTATTTTTAGATTTACTTGGTCACAAACCCAAAGACAGTTTTTCACATTATGCTTCCCATATATCTGTATTCACAGTAAAGCTGCACCTGTTAGGGCCACCTGCTTGTTCCATCTCTTTGTTCACTTTGCAAAGAGTTTAGATCCAGATCAGGCCCTACATCTCGGACAGATTACAGGATCAAAGTTGTTTGATATTGTGGTGTTTTTTTTTCTGAATTTGCTTGGGCATAGTAATAAAACTAATATTATTAATACCAGCAATAAAATAAAACATTTGTCTACTTTAACAGTTTTTGTTAAATAGTTGAGAGGTAATATGATTTTAGCATTTATGTTGTCTGCTGATTCTACATGATTTCAAATTCTGTAATACCAACAGAATGACAAACAGTTGGATTCGGACTTTGTCTTAAGGGATAATTAGTAGGTTTGTATTGACATGCACAGTCAAACAAGCCATGCCTCCTTTAAGCAATAACTGTTTGAATCCAGATCAGGCCCTACATCTCAGGCCTGATCAGAATCCAAACTGTTTGACATTGTGGTGGTATTCCTGAATTTGCTTCGGAATAGTAATAAAACTAATATTAATATCAGCTAGGTATACATAAAACATTTGTCCATTTTAACAGTTTTTGTTAAATAGTTGAGAGGTTACATTATAATTTTAGCATTTGTGTTGTCGGCTGATTCTTTATAAAATTACTTTTTCAAAACAAATTCAGTAATACCAACAGGAAGACATACAGTTTTGATCCGGATCTGGCCCAAATGAAATATGTATTCATAATTTAGATGACCTTTTGGGCCATCTGCTAGGGTATTCTGTTGGTAGACTTTGAACAAAGTTTAAATCCAGATCATACTTGGCTGTATAGCACATGGCAGTCAGTAATATGTCTGACTACAGATGTATGTCTTACTGCAGATCCAGGGGTCGCAATTTCGATCCCAGTCTGGTCCCATAATTTCTTGGAGACTGATCATGAAATAATTTCTATGGTTATTTTCCTCCATTCTGCTGATTTATTCAAGGATTATTGTCAGAATTTTATGCACGAACTACTGGTTAACTGCTTGTTCAAACTTGCCCAGTAAAAAAAGCGTTGTTAAGTGAACTGACTGTCCCGACATGACCATAGCTGTTGAGTGAGACGTAAAATAACAAGGTAAACCAAACTAAAATACAGATCATACCTACACTAAACATCAGGCCTCATACTGTTTAACATCAATTTGACACCAGGACTCTCAGATGTTTATATTACAAACTGTATCCTGCATTGTGACAGGGATTTTTACAACTACACAAGAACATAGCCAGCAATTACTTTTTTCCTTAAATTATTGTCTGCTCATACATTCAAATGCACTACAGACTGGATTTTTTCAATAAGATTTTTCATGGAAGGAAATGTTTACAAGGGAAGCAGTCTGATCTGGGTCTGTATTGTTTGCAGTATAAGCTAAATAAGAACATTTACAGACCAGGGAAGCAGACAAAAGTGGCTAAATAATGCTTTATTAGTCAGGGCAGGCCTTGAAATATCATAAAATAGCACTTGCCCTGCATCACAAAGTATTTGCATATATATATATGGAAAAAAAATCACTAGAAATATCAAAATTTTCACTTGCCCTGCAGCCTAAGGCACATGTAAATCCGAGCAGATAAGTGCTATTTTCGAGCCCTGTGGGGGCAGGGGCAGTTGACTGCTGCACACCCAATTCCCTTTAATTTGAAATGCAACATGAAAGTGTTCTGAAAAAGTTGAAATTTGACCTTTTGACCCTATCCCCCAGGGGGAGGGGGGTGGGTGGGGGTCTGCAGGAAAAAAACATTTGCTGCCATGTTGCTGCATACCTGATTCCCTTTAATTTGATATGCAACATGACATTCTGGAAAAGATGAAAGTTGACCTTTTGACCCTATCCCCTGGGTAAGGGGATGGGATTCTGGGGACAAAATATTTGCAACAATGTTGCTGCATTCGTGATTCCATTTAGTTTGATATACAACATGACCATGTTTTTAAAAACTTGAATTTTGACCTATGGACCCCACCCCATGATTCGGGGAGGGTCTATGGCCAAAATATTTGCAACCATGTTGCTGCAATAGTGGTTCCCTTTAATTTGATATACAACATAGAGGGCATTATGGGGAACATTCATGTGAAGTAATTTTACAATTGGACCAGTGGTTCGAAGAAGATGTCCTTTAAAGAAAAAGTTTACTGACAACGGACAAAGACCGATCACAATAGCTCACCTTGAGCCTTCCCCACAGATGAGCTAAAATGAGCCATAACTCAGTAAAAAATTTGCAGATTACCCCTCTTTTCTAAGTTGACCTGTATTTTATGATGCTTGACCCTTCTGTGAAGTTTGAATGAAATTGATGCATCCCTTCAAGGGTTATCGATTGGTAGCCAATGTGTGACAATGGGGAGAACTATTATGCCGACGAAGACATGATCTATAAGTGTTGACCATGCTTCGCAGGCGATACAAAAGCATGGGAATAATAATCTGTCCCACTTGATTATGTCTACTACAAAGATTTTTACTCTTCTCCAATTCAGTGATTTTGTACAGCAACTTCTTGTTTTTTTTGCCAGATGGCTTGTCCATCAGTTTGCAGATTTACATATAAAAATTTTACTCCATAAAACATTCTATCCTGCTGAACAATATTCTATAGTCCTCCCTGAATTTCAAGGATGTGTTGTATGATTTCAGTTTTACAATTGACTTATCGTTTTTCTCATCTAGCATCTGCTACAATTTGGGTATGAGACTGTCTTCACATTTGGTGTAACAGCAAATGAGTGTCCATGAATCTGTAAGAAGAATATCAAGGGTTACTGTTAATTTGCAAATTCAAATTTTAAATATGTGAGAGCAAAATTCATCAAATAAAAATACAAAACTTAGATCCTTTGACAGCAGTGAAGACATTGGAAAGAAATAGAGTGGGTCATACTGTGCTATTTAGGATAATGGATTCTCATATCCTGCATAGAGTAACAGGGATTTTTTTAAATGTTATTAAGTCGAGCCAGGGGCCCCAAAAAACATTTGTTTTGGATGCTTAAAAGAAGTGTCTCATTGAGACATCGCTTTTGAATAACCACAACAAAAACTTCCTTTAGAAAATAAGAAAAACTATTTTTAATACCAAACTCTTATCTAGACGTGTATGCCAGGAATATGTTATCTATGCTGAACAAATAAAGTGAGGAAGAAGGCATAGATCAGGAATCAATACAATCAACCCAAGTCTGTTGCACTTTGTTGGTGTAGACCACATGCTCTGTGGCCTCTGACCTTATCTACACTATTTCCCTATGTCCCACAAAAAAGTAAACTTTAAGACTTTTCCTACTATTTTAATTCCTCTGCTGATGACCTTTGCAAATAGGATGGACTCAGATCAGGCCCGACAAAGCCTTGGGCCGGATTTGGACCCAATATGTTTGATAATCTCAAGATCTTTTTGAAAAAGACGACTTTGAAAAAAAAAAACACACAACCAAAAGGCATGCCAAATTACCCAATAGGTGTCCGATCTGGGTCTGCACTGTTTGGCTTTGTCCCTCAAAAAGGATATTAGGCTTATTTTGGTTATTTTGTTTGTTTGATTTGATGCTTTACATCCCATCAACAACCTTTCAGTTATGAAGGGACGGACCTTCCTGGGTTGATTTGTCTGTTTGTTTGATTTGATTATTTACATCCAACCAACAATCATTCAGTTATGTAGGGACGGGTCTTCCTTGGTTGAACCAGTACTAAAGTAAGAATTAATGTGTCTTGCTCAAGGACACAAGGCAGTGATGCTGGTGAGGCTCGAACCCGCGGCCCCTCAGTCTCAAGTCACCCACTCTACACTGAGCCACTGTGCTTCCTATTATGTTGGTTATGTCTGTCATGTTGGTTATGGCTGACTACTAGTGTTTTCTGCTTATAATCTTTGCAAACATGGTTGAACCAAGATCCGGCCAAACAAAATGTCGGGCCAGATCTGGATCCAAACTAGTAGACATTCTAATGGTAGAGACCTTCATCAGACCCCACATTCTGTAGTCTGATCTAGGGCTACACTGTTTGCATATGCCCCGCAAACAGGATACATGTACTAGGCTTATGTTTATTAACTGTAGTCTGCCTATAATCTTAGCAAACAGGTTGGAACCAGATCAGGCCTGACCAAACAAACAGATTGGACCTAAGATCTTGATCCAAACTTTTTGCGAACTGAAGGTAAAGACAATACATTCTGTGGTATCTGATCTGGTCTACGCTCCACAAAAAGGATATCAGGCTCACATTTTATTAACTCTTTGCCTTCTTCACTAATGTCATCTGCTGATATACCTAGATCATTTGTTTGTTTGATTTGATTCTTTACGTCCCATCAACAATCTTTCAGTTATATAGGGATGGGTCTTCCTGGGTTTAACCAGTACTAAGCTAGGATAAATGTGTCTTGCTCAAAGACCACAACGCAGTGACGCCGGTGAGGCTTGAACCCACGGCCCTTCGGTCTCGAGTCAAGCACTCTACCACTGAGCCACTGCGCTCCCTATATATACCTAGATCAGACAAGACAAAACAATTGGTCTGATCTGGATCCATTCTCTTGGACGCTCTACAGAAATTTTCGTAAAAGATGACTTTGGAAAAAATCAGGAGATGACAAAAAAGCATGCAAAATTACAGAAGACAGATAGTTTATAGGAGTTCTCTGAGAAAAAAACCCAGGCCTTTTGTTTAGAGTGCGTACCAGAAAATAATTTTCTTGTTTCTCAACCAAAACATATGTTGTGGGTACTCAAAAGTACCGTCTCAATGAGAGGTTCTTTTGAGCACCAAAACATAGGTAAGAAAATATTTACAATTTTACACTGAAATTTTTTGTTTATCTAAACCTATGAAACATACATCTTTTACATATTAATTTGCTTCATACATTTTGTCATCTGCTGATTTTTTCAAAACCATCTTTTTCGAAAAATTCCTTCAGGAACACCCTGAGAGTGTCGTCAAACAGTTTGGATGCAGATCAGGCCCAACACATTAAATGTCATTAATTTGTCATAAAATCAAATCTAGTTAATAGTCAGAAAAGGTGCCTGGTTATTGACTCCTTGTAATGAGCTGTATACTGACTTGCCCATGTGTATAACATAAATCATTCAGGATCATACAGTTTGGATCCAGATCAGGCCCAACACATTAAATGTCATTAATTTGTCATTAATGGTCAGAAAAGGTGCCTGGTTATTGACACTTGACACTTGACAGCTGTATACTGACTTGACCAGGTGTATAACATGAATCATTCAGGAACACCCTGAGAGTGTCGTCAAACAGTTTGGATCCAGATCAGGCCCAACACATTAAATGCCATTAATTTGTCATAAAATCAAATCTAGTTAATAGTCTGAAAAGGTGCCTGGCTATTGACTCCTTGTAATGAGCTGTATACTGACTTGCCCATGTGTATAACATAAATCATTCAGGATCATACAGTTTGGATCCAGATCAGGCCCAACACATTAAATTTCATTAATTTGTTATAAAATCAAATCTAGTTAATAGTCAGAAAAGGTGCCTGGTTATTGGTCGCTTGTAATGAGCTGTATACTGACTTGACCATGTGTATTACATAAATCATTCAGGATCATACAGTTTGGATCCAGATCAGGCCCAACACATTAAATGACATTAATTTGTCATTAATAGTCAGAAAAGGTGCCTGGTTATTGTCACTTGTAATGAGCTGATACTGACTTGACCAGGTGTATAACATAAATCATTCAGGAACACCCTTATAGTGTCGTCAACCAGTTTGGATCCAGATCAGGCCCAACACATTAAATGTCATTAATTTGTCATAAAATCAAATCTAGTTAATAGTCAGAAAAGGTGCCTGGCTATTGACTCCTTGTAATGAGCTGTATACTGATTTGCCCATGTGTATAACATAAATCATTCAGGATCATACAGTTTGGATCCGGATCAGGCCCAACACATTAAATGTCATTAATTTGTCATAAAATCAAATCTAGTTAGAAGTCAGAAAAGTTGCCTGCTTATTGACCACATGTAATGAGCTGTATACTGACTTGGCCATGGGTATTACATAAATCATACAGGATCATACAGTTTGGATCCAGATCAGGCCCAAAACATTAAATGTCATTGATTTGTCATTAATAGTCAGAAAAGGTGCCTGGTTATTGACCACTTGTAATGAGCTGTATACTGACTTGACCATGTGTATAACATAAATCATTCAGGATCATACAGTTTGGATCCAGATCAGGCCCAACACATTAAATGTCATTGTTATATACCTTATGAGTGTTACTATAGACACTTGACGTGTTTCAATCGCTGACAGTTGTACTTTTCATCTAAATTTAACGTGTCGCAATGCGACAAATCACTGTCCGCGGGCTTCATTCCCATCAATACATGGCAGCAGAGGGCTGCAATGCCATTAAAGCCCGCTCAAGGACATCGTCTGCAAGTTAAGATATATCATCGCTAATGTTTTATGAAGAAATGACCAAAACTATTTCAATTAGCATAAAATACTCTCCTTTATCATATTGGACAGGCGGCAATCGAAAACACTCTCAACAATCGATGAACGTGGATCACAATTTGCTGGAAACTGTGTTTTCGATTGCCATTTGTCGCCAGTCAAAAGCTCTGTTTCTAGCGATCCTGGATCCACATTCGTCGATATATTTGACATTTTCGATTGCCGCTCTCTGAAGTGTTTATTTAATGTAGGCCTACTGAATACGTAGCAAAAACAATCCGAAACAAGGGCTACTAGGAAAAATTTACAGTCTGGCGACAAACAGCAATCAAAAACTCTGTTTCTAACGATCTTAGATCTACGTTCGTCGATAGTATTATCGTTTTCGATTGCCGCCTATGTGAAGTGTTTATTGAATAAAGGCCTACTGAATACATCGCCAAAGCAATCCGAAACAAGGGCTACTAGGAATAATTTACATTTTTAATGTTCCTGTTGAAAAAAATGTTTCCATACCAGATATGTGGCAATCGAAAACTCTTGACGAACAATCGATGAACACGGGTCAGAAATCGCTACAACCTGTGTTTTCGATTGCCACTTGTCGCCAGTCGGGCGAGTATTGGCAATAAAAAAACTCTGTTTTTTTTACAATTTTTAGTCGACGCTTGGTGATTATATTGACGTTTTCGATTGCCCCCTATCCGGTGTGATATCGTTGTACGCTTCATGATGTTACGGTGGACATTTTTGCATACAATTGAATGAAATTATTTGGACTACTTATGCTTGAAAGGAAGGTATATAACAATGACGATATAACATTCTTTTCCGTATATTAACATTTGCCAAGCCCTCGTGTGAAAATGTGTTGCAGCCCTCACTGCTTCGCGGTTCGGGCTGCAACACAGTATCACACTCGGGCTTGGCAAATGTTAATATACGGAAAAGAATGTTTTATCCTCTTATTAATTTGTCATAAAATCAAATCTAGTTAATAGTCAGAAAAGGTGTCTGGTTATTGACCACTTGTAATGAGCTGTATACTGACTTGACCATGTGTATAACATAAATCATTCAGGATCATACAGTTTGGAACCGGATCAGGCCCAACACATTTAATGTCATTAATTTGTCATAAAATCAAATCTAGTTAATAGTCAGAAAAGGTGCCTGGTTATTGACCACTCGTAATGAGCTGTATCCTGACTTGACCATGTGTATAACATAAATCATTCAGGATCATACAGTTTGGATCCAGATCAGGCCCAACACATTAAATGTCATTAATTTGTCATTAATAGTCAGAAAAGGTGCCAGGTTATTGACCACTTGAAATGAGCTGTATAGTGACTTGAACATGTGTATAACATAATCACATAGCTAATATGTTCAAAGCCCCAACAGAAGTTTTTTTTAACTTGAGTGGATTAGGTTTGATGACTTCAGAGTATGGTGCTTGGAGTACACCATGTATTCTCAGCCGCCTGCTAGTTAGTTGCTTTGAAGTACTCCCATCTCATTACTCATAGGTTAACATTTGGAAGGGTTTTTAACACTTTGGTATCTAGTGTCATCTGCTGATAACCTAAAAATGCAAACAGTGTGCATCCTGATCAGGCTCGACTGATCTGGACCGAAACTGTTTGACTCTCTGATGGTGTTTCTGAAAGAACATTTGGGAAAAAAAACGGCCAATGACAAAAAAAGCAAGCAAAATTACCAAGGTTACAAAATGGACACACATTAAATTCAAAATCACAACTTTGGTGCAGTTCACTTTTATTCTAAATTTTTCTCATAAAACAAGTTCCTTTTTCCAGCTGTTAAAACTTTATGATGTGAAAGAATTTTACGTACCCCAGATCAAAATTCTAGCACTTAAAAGTTGGTATTTACAAGAAATAAATAAAACCCTGACAGACCCTCTAGATCGGTACTCTAATCTCAGAGTTTACGAAAGTTTCCCAGACTTTACAGGACAGTCGGTCTGGTGGACTGACAAACCACAATTTCACCAGACCAACACCATATGAGAACAAACAACAAAAATAGAAAAAAAAAAAGTTTTTAAGTTTGAATGTAATATTATGTATAAAGACCAATGACGGCAAAATATCCAAGACAGCTCAGTAAACAAAATATTGATTGCTGCTAAACACATTTTTCCAATATGACTTTTGATTGGTTGATTAAAACAGAGTATTTTGTTATATTCCGCCAAAACAGTAACTTTTGGGCACAGTCGGTCCTGTGACGAGGTAACTCTTGTCAGACGGCAAGTTAACCCGCCAGTCAGGACCGCCGGTCCTGTGATGTTTCATAATGACTGTAATCTATTCCTAAATGCTTACATAAATCACAATGTACATGCCAAACATTCCAAAAAGATTGAATTCTATATTGTCCCTTTGGCATACAGTGTGTTTTTCTATGTACATGTAGTATTAACACCAACAAAAATGAAAAAACCTACCACATCCGCTCTATGTGCGTAAATACGGGTAATAACATGTCTCCCATAATAAGTCTATGGGGATTTTTCCAAAGCTCAAGGGCAGCTTACTCCTATGTCCTAATGGTTGGATCTTGGCAAATTTCAAACCAATCAGAGATTCTATGGTTGTCCTTGTTACCTGCAAGAATAAAAATGAAAGAGTAAATTCTGATATAATTATGCTCCCTTACAGTCTGGGTCTTATCACCAGTTTTTTCTACCAATATTGAATACCAAACGATGTAAAATTGCTTTTAATTAACCCACATCATCTGTGGTGTATTATCGGATACAAATTGATGGTCTATTTTGTATGTTAAAATTTCTAAAAAAATTGTGGACGACGGAGTGACTGATATACTATTAGCTCACCCATGATCCTTCGACTCAGGTGAGCTAAAAATATAGTATTTTTGTCCCTGTGGAATGTCTTTAATTTTGCATCTTACTGGGTAATTTTGAATGCTTTTTTGTTGTCTGCTTGAGCTATCTCAACAGGTATATCTTTTAAAACTCATTACCACCTCACTACTTTTGTTATCTGCTCCCTAAGCTGCTTAGGTGGCCTGTATAGGTAGTCTATGACAGCTCCTTGTGGCCAGTCTAAGGTCATGCTTCCATAAGATCCAGGCTGAAGTGCACTTGAATATACAATACAGGCAGCACAGTTGTAATAAGCAGACATCTTTTTCAGGACAAAATATTCCCATGTAAGGCACTGTCTGCCAGTGGCAAAAAGTCATCTGCTGCTGATCTTTTCATACAGTTTGAACCCAGATCAGGCCAGACAAAACATTGGACCTGATCTAGATCCAAAATGTTAACACTACATGGTTGCGTCCCTGATGAAAGATTTTTTGAAAATTTATTTTAAAAAGGTCAACAGATGACAAAAAAATCATGAAAAATTACTCGGCATGCTGAGTTAATTTATGCTCCTATTTTAACCACATTGACCTACAAGACTATAAACTGATTCTTTGCATGCCGGGGGGGGGGGGGGGGGGGGGGGGGGGGGTGGGGAGAAGTGAGGGGTGGAGTTATTTTGTTAATGCTTTCGCTGTCGTATGCTAAATGCCATACCAATGTTAAAGCTCTGTTCTCAGGTGCTGCATAACTCAGTATCTAAGATCCAAATTACAATAAACATGGATTTGCCCATTTTGTATGTGAAGGAGTCGCAGGTTGAAATTTCTATATTTAAACTCTTTGCATTCTGGGTACATGTAATTGTTTATTCTTATTCTTTTGTTGTCGTCTGCTGACTTATTTCATTTTGTTTTTCATATATATAATTCTTTCAGGAACACTAAAAGAGTGTCAAACTGTTTGAATTCAGATCTCGACCAACATTTTATCAAATTGGATCCAGAATTTCAGTCCTAATCTGGATCCAAACTGTTTGCAAAGGTTACAACATATGACAAGCTAAAGTGTTAATTTATAACTGTCAATGAAGAGTGATTGATTTAGTCACTGCATTTTCAAAATTTTAACTCAATGGATTCCATAACTACACTGCTCAGAGAACTACAAACACAAAAGTCACAGACCAACCTGAATAGGAGTAATCTTCTCAGGGATAATTATTACTTGTATATTTGTTTATTGAAAGCTAGTATGTATAAGACCAATTCACCAATTGGAAGATTCCATTTTAGAAATTCAGGATCTAAAGTGGAAAAACATGGAAACATGTTCTCTTTCTAGTCTAGTGTATGCTGCTAAATGAGCAGTCTACTCAGGGCCAATATTTTTTCTTTCATTTATTGGCAAGTCAGTTCACCAAAAAGAAGATTCCGCTTTAGAAATATAGGATCTATAGGGGTGAAACACAGAAAAATGATCTCATTCTAAGTGCCGCTGAAGAAACAATATTATCCATTCCACAAGGAGAAACACAAATTTATTTCACCACTTCATTTTAACATGTATAAAGGGCTTTAGATAAGCTTGCGTATAGCGTAAATTACACAAATATTTGGTAGGATACGTATTTACTTAAATTTTAGAACGTATCATGTACGAAAAACAAAGTAAGCATTACTCATTCAATGTTTTTCTAGAGCATAATGTCCGAAATATTATATTTAGTTTCTTGTTTACACGATAGGAAATTAGGTAGAAGTAATCCGACATTTTTCCTTTCGGGCATGAATGCATAGCAAATCTTCGTAACTGCATTCTAAATATAGATCAGTTAGAAATGAAGCAAGCGCAAATCTCGGCGGATCAACAGTGTAGCTTGTGGAAACAATCGGAAACCACAGAGGAATGCTGAGTGTTTTACTTTCGGTTTCACGACACGCTGTCAAAAGAAAGTCATAAAATTCAAGCCATATGTATCCTAGCACACAATGCTTTCTTGCAAGAAGGAACAGTATTTTCCGTAAAACGTCTCTGAAATCCAGCCGCCTTTTCTTTTTAGAAAAGTGATCAGAAGACCTGTGTCGCGAGAATCCAATACACAAAATCCAAACAAGTATTGGTGTATGCAAAAGATGGTCCTATTTATCTATTATCATATTTCGGTCTATCTGTCTTATGAGAATAAATTTCTATAAAATCATTCAAATCATCTTTTTCTTTAGTTTTTAAGTAGCACCTAGTTCCTGAAGATTCTACATTTTGATGATTTCCACACAACCCCCTCCCAAAGCATACAATTTAAGCCACCTAAAGGGGACTCATAATGCTCCAATTGGCACTATTTTTTCCAAAAATTCTTCATCTCCGGCACCCTACCCCCATCCCCATTGTGGCTTAGTTGTATTCCTGCAAAACCCAAAACCTACTATGCCAAAGAGAAATTAAATATCTTAATGTTTACTTAGCTCTGAAGAGTCAGACTATAGACACAGTGCACTTATAGGGTGGAATACAGCTAATACTTGATCAGAGACAGTATGATAAAATTTGAAAGTGGACATATAATAAGTCACATGGCCATATTGAGCTATAATTTGCAGACATCTGTATATTTACCTGTCTGTAATTTTTTGATTGTAGATGCTGTAGAGCATAGATAAGAAGCTACTTATACTTAGATTAATATAAGAGACTATATACTCAATATGAAGGACAAGTTTCAAACAACCGATTTTTTTTGTCCTGTATATAGGTTCTGTTAATTTACAATAGGAAAAGGTTGAAAAATATCTTGAAATCAAGTCTGTATAGTAAGTAGATTTTTCAGCAGGACAAGGGTAAACCATGGCCAGGAGACTAGGATGACTATTTCCCTGCTAGCAGTAACTTTTGTCATCTGCTGATAACATTTGAAAACAGTTTGGATCCAGATCAGGACCAACAGAATGATCTGGATCCAAACAGTCTGACATTTTGATTTTGTTCCTGAAAGAATTTTTGAATGAAAGAAGTCAGCAGACGACAACAAAATCGCGAAGAAGTATGCAGCATGTAAAGATATACATATAAAAAAAATGCTAACTATTTCTCCTCTTTTGTGTTTTTGTCCAGCAATTTTAAGTCCTCACTGAGCATTAGCATATTGTGTTTACGAATATCAGGGAAGTCTGGTCAGACCTTACAGGATTTGACGTTCGCAAATATGTAAAGATGTGGGGGAGGGGGTTCGCTTTGCTGATTTTATTTCTTTTTTTATTAAATATCCTGTGAAAATGAAACAATTTGGTCTCACTGAGACCAAATTATTTCATAGCATGTTTCAAAGCGGTGGTAGCAGAGGGGGTACAAAACAAAACACTATGGATCCGCCACTGAATACCGCCTTAGTGATCACACATTTCATTTTTAAATGAAATACATGACCATTTAATTTACCATTACCACTTTTTCACCTTGTAAGCAGTTAAAATTAGAGAAAATATCCAGCCAGGTCCTGATCCATGCTCAAATCAACTACTGAGCATGTAATTTATAATGCTCATAATGTTAAAATGCCAACATTGTTGGCATTTTAATATTTAACAACATCTGAGAGTTTAAAAAGAACATTTTTTTCGCTATATTTTGTTGAAATGTTGTAAAGTTGTAAATTAAATTCTAAAAATGCTGCTTGCTTATTACATCTGCTGCATTGATTCAAGACTAGTTTTATCATGGAAGCAAACAATATGAACCCTGATCAGAGGAGCCATCTGAAATGGGTTCATATTGTAATAGAAGCCATCAAAGTACATCAGCAGATGAAAAATCAGCCAACATTTGAGCCGGGACATGAAATTTCCAGAAATGTGGTATGTGAAACTAGCGAAGGCTCAGACCAGCCTGCGCATATGTGCAGTCTGATCAGAGCCTTTGCTAGTCGCTTGAATATTTTATGAGTGTTAAGCTACTGACCGAACAGCATTTGGAGTTTCTAAGCTCAAAAGGAGACTGGACAGGTTCATCTGAGTCTACACTACTCAAAATACCACATTATTGGAAATCACATCGATACTCATTTGTCATGAATAGCAGGAAAAGGGTTAGCTCTGTATTGTTTCAAACAACTGACCATTGATCTTTTAATTTTATCATGTTCAAACGATCACAAATTTTTTGTTGTCCGCTCGTTATTTATGGTGTATACTTTTTTTTATTATTTTATTATGTAGTCCTTGCTCCATGTGTATGCCTGGTATAAGCACATCAAACAAAAAGGGACCTAACTCTTTTAGAGCTGTATTTAGGAAATTGAATTTCAAATGATGATCTGAAGTAACCTGTCGTGACATCAATAAATAATTTGCTGAAGAAAGCAAAGAAATATAGCTGACATGTTTAGATAAACAAACATTTTCAGCGTAGAATTTTAAATATTTTCTTACCCATAATTTTTTGCGTATGTTTTGGATGCTCAAAAGAAGCCTCTCATTGAGAGGGTTCTTTTGAGTACCAACAACATATGTTTCGGTTGAGTGTTTTTCTGTTACGCACCCTTTACTAAAGGCCTGAGATTCTGATCCAATTGTTCTCTAGGAAGAATAAAGTCTACCAAAGTACATAATAGCAAATAGCAGTTGAGTAAGTTGAGCAAGCAGACAGAATTAAATTTTGTAGTGAATGGCAGAAACTGGTTAAGGCCGTTTTTGTTTGACCTTCTTATTGTGTGTGTGTACTCTTGTATGTCTGTGTTGACTGTATAAAAAGATACAAGTGAAAGATAGGGGTATCCATAAACCTATTGCACATGAAATTAACTCAATGCATGTTGTTTTGGCCATTTCATGGGTAGTATTAACACTTTGCTTGCCAGCACAGGGTTCTCACTAACTCCAAATTTGGATTATTTTACTCCAACTTTTTGATTCTGACTCTAACTTTTTCAAAAGTGCCAATAGAACTCTGGCAAACAGCAATTTTACTCCTATTTTCAAAATCCTAGTGAGACTCTGCCAGCGGCGAATTTTGTCGTCTGTTGATGATCTTTGCAGTTTGGACCTAAATCAGGCCCGCTAGAACATTGGGCCTGATCTGGATCCAAACTGTTTGACACTGAAAGAATTATTTGAAAAAGTGAATTTTGAAAAATGTCAGCAGATCACAAAAAGGCATGAAAAAAAACAGCATGCAAAGAGTTAATTTGAATCGGAATCAAATATACTGTTTGGCAAAACATAAATCTAACTTTGTGTAGTACATGGATAAATAGAAAGTTAGCCTCAAAATACTGAAGGCTGTAGCAAGACTGCGTACATGTGCAGGCTTGTCTGAGCCTTCGCTGACAGCATATGTCAGGCCTTTAGTTAAGAGTGTGTACCCCCAAAAAAACACTTTTCTTATTTTTCAACCAAAACATATGTTGTGGGTACTCAAAAGAATCATCTCAATGAGACGGTTCTTATAAGTACCCAAATCATATGCTAAGAATTATGGGTAAGGGGATTTTTACAATTTTACGCTGCAAATTTGTGTTTATATAAACCTGTGATATGTTATATGTACCAAAAGTTTGGCCCATATTATGAGTTGAATGTTTCAAGGTATGCATGTGTTATAATTATGATAATACACTTTTCCTGCTAGATCTCATTGTTATTCATTCTTGCACTAGGCTGAAGCTATATAAAAAAAATGACATACCTTAAAAAAATATTTTGTTGAAACAGGCCCATTTTTTTTTTAAATCAATAGCCTCCAGGCTAGATCTGGATCCAAACTATTTGCAACAAAGAATTAAACAACTAATATAGGCAAATAAGCATATATTTAAAAAAAAAGTCTCAGATCAGCATGCTTCAAGAAGAGCAGTCGATCTGATCAAGGACTATTTTTATTTGGTTCTCTGAACAAAATAATTTATTCAAAATGTAATTCCAGGAGACTTTCTAGCAGGACATGACTTGAAGATTTAACCGTTAGCGGCTTCTCATCTGTATCTACCCCATTTTGGTTAAGCTAGTATGTGCATTTCAGTATAAACCTGAAAATTCTGTGTTTATCAATAAGGGATCAATCACCAGGTGATAGCAACTCACCATGTGGTCAAAACCTACTATTTGTTGTCATGGTAACAACAAAAACATCCTTCAATTTAGATGGACAATAAATTTCCAGACCAATCTAGTCATGCCCACATTAATGTTTTGAGGTCTGCTGACTTTTGAGAAATTGAATTTCTCAAAAATATTTTTCAGGAACACTTTTAGCGTGACAAACTGTTCTATAGTCGATTATTAAGACAGAAGACAGAAAGATCTTTTTCTATCATTTACTCAGTTTGCAAGCTTTTTTCACGCTTTTTTGTTGTCTGCTGACCTTTAGCATTCAAAATTAACTTTGTAACAAAAATTCTTTCAGGAACACTATCAGAGAGTCAAACTGTTTGGACCCAGATCAGGACCAACAGTCTGCCATCTGTTATATTGTTCACAAAGGTTATCAGCAGATGACAGAGGTGGCTGAGCACTAACAAGAATAGGTAAAATGATACAAATTGTTATTTTTAGATCCAGAAAGAAACAAACTGTCCATCCTATTCTATTCTTTATATAGTTCTCCTTTCAAACTGCCCAAATTGACATGAGACTGATTAATTTTCGCCGAAATCTTCGTGATATTCGTGCTTTTATATGAGTGATTTTCGTGTGACTTGTTGATTTTCGTCTATTTTAGAATTGTCAGTGAGAGGCGAGTCCAATGAGTTTCACAAATCTAATAATTTTATTTTACAGCAAATCATTGTAAGAAAGTAACTGTACATGTCCATCCTCCACCTTAATTATAGCAAAGTAAGGGGCCAGGTCCCTTGCAGTTTCTTAAGAAAGAATATAGTCACATTTTGGTTTTCTTGGGTTTCTTCACTTTATATAAAACTATGACCCGTTCTTTCCAAAATTTATCTTAAACGAGAGAGTACAACTTTCTGCACAAAGACAAATCTAAAGACATATTGTCCTAATTGCAACTTCTGAATAATTTAGTGTTTTTTCTGTTTCCTGACCATAACAATGAAGTTGTATTGGTAAAATTATAGATAGAATTATAACAATTATAGTACATCTGTCTTGAAAATACATACAGGATTTGACTCAACTACCTGGTACCGTATTTAACATAAAAAAGCCAAGCTTGATGAAATTTAATGTAATGCAATGAGACCTATTTTCCCCCTGTCACACTTTTTCGTGAAATACTCCAACCTTGATCATGCTTTTACCAACAATTATTAAGATAATGTCAATTCTTAAATCTATATGGTCTGATAGCCTAGTGATTAGTTCACAATTTGAAAAAGATCACCCAAACCTGGATCAAATCTTTGGGTGGGAGACTTTTTTATGACTGGCAAATGTATGCATTCTTTTTAAGTCAAAGTTGTTCAAATATTTTATGCCACCTTCTGATTATCTTTACATCTTTTCATTTGGATATTCAGTATTAATTGCCTCGGTTTTATTAACTCTTTCCTTGCCAGCGGCGACTTTTGTTGTCTGCTGATAGTCTTTGCAAACAGTTTGGACCCTGGTCAGTACCGACAAAACATTGGTCCTGAACTGGATACAGAGCGTTTGCCATCATCTGAAAGTGTTTCTGTAAGAGTTTTTGAAAAAGTTAACTTTGGAAAAAAGTCTGCTGATGACATAAAAGTATTAAAATGACCCAGCATGCAAAGTGTTAATTACATGTGAGCTTATATTGAAATCATACAGTGTGCTAGTTGTAGTTGATCAGATTTTTATAGTTATTATATATTATCCATTTGTGCACAAAAGACTTAACAAACAAAATAATGAAAAAAGACTAAAAAAATAATTAAATGAAATGGAACAAGATTCGAACCCACATCTTTTGAATGCTAAACACATCCTGTTAAATGTATCCATAAAGCTATCGAGAAATTGTAGAATTCTTTCATTCAGACAAGTAATTGTACCACAATCTAAAGCTCACTTTTTACGATGATTCCCGAAGATTGGATGTAAGGTCAATGAATATTCATATGTCTCGGGTCAATTTTGACAAACAATAACTATAAACATAGAACATTACAAGATATATATAGATATATAATGTACATCCCACAAAGGGGGTTCATAATATTTAAAGGTGTGGGGATTCGCTTTGCTGATTTTATCTCATTTTTCTAAGTATCCTATGAAAAAGAAATAATTTGGTATCACTGAAACCCAATTATTTCATTTTCATAGGACATTTAAAAATAGGGGGGGGGGGGGGAGGGGGTTCAAGCGAACCCCTGAAATTCCTCTGGATCCGCCACTGCTTGACCATTTAAACCAGAAAGATCTTTTTTAAGTAGTTGAATGCTTTTCATGCTTTTTGTAGTCTGCTGACTTTTTTATTTTTCAAAATTAACTTTTTTCAAACACTATTAGAATGTCTAACATTTTGGATGCAGACCAGAACTGACTTTCAATAAGTGCTGATCTGAGTCCTTACTGTCTGCAAGGTGATTAACAAATGACATTGTCTGATAAAATGGACTTGACCTAGACCCTCATTGCCTGTGTATTAAACAGGGAAATGGTAAACCTTCAAAAATTGGACTTTTTGTGATTTTTCTTTATGCTTTAACTATGAATGCATGCTTTAACTCTTAGCATGATCGATAATTTTGTTCATGCTTTTGCTGTTCGGCTAAAACAAGATCAGATAGGGATTTTGAAATGAGCTTGTGTTATACCCCTGAAGCATTTTTCTGCTTAGAGGAAACGAAATACAATATAAACCACTGTTTAGAGCTTGCTCCAAGCTTTCCGAAAATGTATAACATTACAATGTTTTGATTTGATATAGCAAAATTACAATCTTAAATACACCTAAAAATGAGGCGTTTTTCAACGTTATGCCGTGTCATTTCAAATTTGTTAATTTTTGAAAATTTGTATTTCAAATATGTGTGTTAGAAACATATTTTTTTTAAAAAGAAATCTTAAATTTCATGTATGAGCTAATGTGAGATAACCATTAAAAATTGTGAAGGCAGAGCCCAGTAATTTTAAGCATTTTTTAAAAAAATGCTTGAAGCGTTATACATTTTGTCTTTTCTTAAGAATTAACTTTGCTGTATTGTTGTCACTTGTTCGGTCACACGTATGCATAATTTTTTGCAATTTGTTGAAGCTATGGGCATGTTTCTCTGTAAAAAATACAACCTCTACCAATGAATTGTCTTTTCCAGTAATGTTTTCATCAGTTTAAACCTACACTGTTTCAGGTAGTGTCCGTAGATCACATATTTTGCATCTAGCATATTGCTGTATTAGAAGATTAATGAACATGTTTCTGCTATTTTATATTTCAGTGAGTGGCACTGATTAAGAAAAGGTCTGCTTCTTTGGTTGTCTTTCAGCAGCACTTGTGATATGAGCGGCCAAAGTCTGTCCGTAGAACGTAGTGTCCATAGATCACACTTTTCAATGTTAAAGAAATAACAGAATATGTCATAATGGCCCATATTTTTAGATTGCATTTATTAATTTCAACCAAAAAAATAGTATGTAAATCAATATTTGGGTTATATTTGGCTAATTTGTGAAAGAAAGAGGTACAGACAGTTCTGAAACAATATGTCCTTTAGAATCTCTTCCATTCACACATAAGCTAAAAATTGCCCAAATACTGATTTACATACTATTAATTTGGTTGGAAGTAATAAATACAGCATAAAAACATGGACCATTATGACATGTTTTGTAATTTTATGACATTAACACGTGTGATCTACGGACACTACATTCTACGGACAGACTTTGGCCACTCATATCAAAAGTGCTGGTGATAGACAACTGAAAAAACAGTGCATTTCTTAATCAGTGTCACTCTCTGAAAAAGAAACTAGCAGAAACATGTGAATTAATTTTCAAGTACAGCAATCTGCTAGATGCAATGATGTGTGATCTACGGACACTACCACTACCAAACAGTGCAGTTCTAAAGTGGCGAAAAAAATACTGGCAAAGATAATTCATCGGTGGGGGTTAAATTTGTTACATAGAAACATGCCCATAGCTTCAATAAATTGCAAAAAATATGCATACTTGTGACTGACCAAGTGGCAACAGGCTCAGAGAAGCAAAGTTAATTCTTAAGAAAACCCAAAATGTATAACGCTTCAAGCATTTTTTTAAAAAATGCTTAAAATTACTACGCTTCGCCTACACATTTTTCATGTTCATTTTACGTTAGCTTATATGTGAAATTTAAAGTTTCTTTTTTAAAAATTATGTTTCCAACACACATATTTCAAATACAAATTTTCTAAATTTAACAAATTCAAAATGAAACAGCATAACATTGAAAAAAGCCCAATTCTTAGGTGTATTCAGTATTGTATTTTTGCTTTATTAAATCGAAACATAGTAATGTTATACATTTTCAGAAAGCTTGGAGCAAGCTCTAAACAGTGGTTCAAATTATATTTTATTTCCTCTAACCAGGAAAATGTTTTAGGCATATAACACAAGCTAATTTTACCATATTTGTCATTTCCCTAACTGATACTTCTTTCATTATATTTATCTGGCAAATTTGTAAAATTTAAAGTCAATGTATTTTTTCAACTATTTGAAGGACCTGCTGTTTATCCCAAACAAATTAACAGGGGGAACGTTATATCTTTCACTTTCAAATTGCACTTTTTCCTATGTAACCAATTTTGTAGTGTCCGTAGAAAATATTGCACACTAAGACTGAACTTGATTTCTACACAATTTGATGACAGAGGCTATGTTAAACTACTTTATTGTTAAGAATCGAAATCATGTGATAAGTTAAGAGGTTTACTTGTTCCTGAAAGTTCAATTCATTAAAAAATTACATTTAGAAAGCTTACTAAATTTAAGCATTTTCATAGCCTTGTTTCTTCTGTGCGAAAATTTCAAGAAATCATTCTTGTAAATAAAATATTGAGTGGTATCCATGGGCACCAATACTTGTGCGAAGTTCTGCATGGTATAATCATTGTTTTAAGCCAATAATTAAAAAGATACAATTAAGTTATGCTTTAGTCTGTAGTGTCCGTAGATCTGCCACCTAAGATTGATCCAAATGCTGTAACTTTTTAATGAAAAGAACTTCAACAAAAACCTTCTAGAATTAAATGCACAAGATATGAAGCTATGAAAAGAAAAGGCTTGTTTTGTGATTCCTGCGACTTCATTTTTGCCCAAAAGTGACACAACTTGTCCCTATCTGATCTTGTTTTAGCCGTGTTGTCTGTTAGCTGCTCACCCCTAAGTTAATCTATACCACTTATGTTCTTTCATACTTTAAAAGACTGTCATGTTTTTATTCTACTGTGGTGTCACTCACAGAAAAAAATGCTGAAAGATCACAAGCATTTTACAAAAGTTTTAACTTGTAATTGTATAAATAATAATTTGTTTAAAGGCAAAAAACATCAAAGTTTTACACTAATGATAACATTATGTGTCCAGTCTGATCTGGGTCCAAACTGTATGCCAACCCCTTTTTCGGTGGAGCAAATCTGTTTGTGCAGGTTTGGTAGAGGGAATCATGAGGAACATTTCTGTGAAATTATTTAAAATTTGGACCAGTGGTTCAGGAGAAGATGTCATTTAAAGACATTTCTTATCTTGAGCACTGGCAACCCCTGTATTAAAGTAAGTACGGGTGCAAAGATCAGGAATCGATACAATCAAGTACCACACCTGACCCAGGATACCAATGGGAAAATGACAAACTCACAGCCCGACACCACAAACGAGAGCCAAGAGGTCAGCCCTTTCACAGCAGGTGACCACAAGGCACACATAAACAGACGTGCACAAAGGCATAGCAAACGAAAGACAGAAAAAACATAAAAGAAGTACAGCCTTGGAACGGTCAGTAAAATATTTTACTGGAGGCCTTCCAAACTGTTTGCATAGAACATCAGCAGACGACAAAATTATCACTAGCTGGTATAGGGGTAATTTACTTACCCTTTTTATTAAGCAAGCACACAAAACAGACATCTTTGCTCCTAAACTACTGGCACAAATTATGTGGGGTACATAGTGGCTTTAGTGCTGATCCTGTTGGCGTTGTGAGTCCATGTCACCATCCGTGTCGCTTTGAGGGTGTAGCTTCTGTTCCACAAATTTTTCTGCAAAACCAATGATTGAAACATTGTTTAGGCCTCCAGAGAGCATATTTGAAAATCATATTTCATTTTTCTCAAAATAAAACATTTGTTGTGCAAACGTGGGTACTCAAAGGAAGCGTCTCAATGAGTCGGTTCTTCTGAAACACAAAACACATAATTATTCTGAAAGGGCTCAAATTTTTGTTTATCAGGGCCTTTGATAGTTAGGAGGGTAGGGGGAGGGGTATTAGGTTTGAGTTCAATTCATTAACCTTAATTTCAAGGTCAGATCAGCACTTTGAAATGCCTAATTTTGACCAAAATAAGAATTCCCCATGTTGTTTCTAAATGAATTGAGCTGAATTTCCGTGCCAATTGTAAATAATTGCACACAAATGATCCCCTTAACTCTTTTTAGGCCAATAGAACATCCCATAGTTTTTTATAAAATGAAGTTGGGATTGTGCATTGTATATATATTAAAAGGTCACGGGTTAAAATTTAAAAAAAAAATAATGCATGGCCAAAAAAAGTAGGAGCTTTAACAACAAATGAACGGACTTGAAATTCTATATATCCCGAGATATTATCAAGCTCTAGATAGATAAATGACTATTTTGAATCTGAATTCTGACATTTGACACTCAACACCTTTGTTACAATGCAACCTGTCATAAAAGCTATCCTTTTCAAAAAATGTTCTCAGCAATTATTATATGGATTTCCATATGAAGCAACAATAGCGATACATGCGAGGGTCCAAGAATTCTCGTCCAGGAGGGTGGATTCAACAGATACACCATCTGCCATTAAAAAATCTTTTTTTTTTGTCCTCAACTTATTTTATAGAAGTCAATTGGTTTATTTCAAAGAAAATTTTAATTTTCCATGGTTCCAGAGGGGGTCCATCAATTCTTCCAGGGGTGAGGATGGTGTCCAACTTTTTCCAGGGGGAGTGGGGGGGGTATCCAGGTGCTTAATTATTCCCTATCTAATCCCATATAACTTGTGTTTTTTAAGGATGTCTGGTCTCCCCTCTGGATCCAAGCATGTAATGCTTGGATTATCTGGATGCTGTGACAAAAGTTAGATATTTGAAAAAGTTATCAATTTTGAACCTCCCTGAATACATGGTGTCTGGGAAAACAGCCATATAGATGCCTGATATTGGCCTAAATTAAAATTTTATTTTTTCCCCTTACCAGACTGACCCTGAAAAAGCCCCTACACAAAAAATTCTATTACAATCTTTTGTCAAGATTTTTTTTTAAATTTCATTGCAAACTTAGAAAATTGTCAATTGTAAACAGTGTTATCTTTAAAATATATTCTAAAGCAAATTGTTTATGTGCAGAAAACCCTGCCTAAAACAACCACTCTCTAAAAATTGCTTTCAAGACAAATCATCACTTAATGCAGGTCAAAAGTATTGCAGAATGCTCCAAAGGGAAACAACAATATTTCTAAGGTTGGCCTAACCCTTATGGTTCTGACAAATTTAGGTCAATTTAAACCATTGCAGTTTACCCTTTGCATTAAATCTGTAACCTTTACAACAGTTTGGACCCAGATTAGGTCCGGCATTCTGTCCGGGCCTTATCAGGTTCCAGACTGTTTGACACTTTTGAGCTTATGACAAGTTGAAGTTGAACCTATGTATTTAAACTAAGCAAAAAACATTTACATGACACTGTCATCTGCTTATAACCCTTTAAGATAATTTGGACCCAGATCAGGCTGACATTTTGTCCAGACTTATCAGGGTTCTGAATGTTTAGCACTTTAAAGGATATGACAAGTTGGAGTTAAACTGATGTTTTTTAACTTTACGTTACATCTGTACATGACATTGTCATCTGTTGATAACCCTTTCAAACAATTTGGATCCAGATCAGGCCCGACATTTTTTATCGAGGTTCAGAATGTTTGGCACTTTAGAGGTTACGACAAGTTGAAGTTAAACCTGTATTTTAACTTTCCATTAAATTTTCATGTGACATTGTTATCTGCCAATATGCATTTCAAACAATTTGGACTCAGATCAGGCCTGACATTCTGTCCCGTGTATTTCTTCTCTGCTTACAAGCTTTACCTGAAATTGTCATCTGCCTTTAACCTTTGCAAACATGATACATCAGTACATAGAACAGTCTGCTAAGATGTAACATCATAGACCAGCTCACAACAGTTACTCTATCTACAGAGGACAGTCTGCTGAAAAGGAACATGATACACAGGTTTGTAGCTCTTATCAACAGAGAGCAGCCTGCTGAGATGAAACATGATAAACAGGTTTCCATATCTATCTACAGTGGGCAGTCTGCTGAGTATAGTGTGATACATCAGTTTCCAGCCATATGTACAAAGAGTAGTCTGCTGAGAATTAATATGAGAAACCGGTTTACAACCAGGCCTACAGAGGGCAGTCTGCTGAGATTAAACATAATATAACAGTTCGCGACTCTATCTACAGAGTGCGGTCTGCTGAGCTGAAACATGATACACAGATTGTGATTCTATCAACAGAGAGCAATGTGCCGAGATGAAACCTGCTACACTGATTTGCAACTCTACCAACTGAAAGCAGTCTGCCAAGTTGAAACATGATACACTCGTTTGTCATTTAATATTCATTTTATTTTTGCAACTGTAGTATCCACAAAGGGCAGTTTGTTGCGATGAAACATGATACAACTTAGGGCTGTGACGATATATCGATATGTATCGATACGGACTTGGCCGATACCGTATCGATACGCTTGGGTGCCGTATCACGATACTTTCAGATATTTACTAGTAAAAAATTTGGTAATTTCTAACCTCAAAATATATATTCAGGTACATTCTATTCTTACAGTGTAAATGTTCGCTACTTAAAACAAGATCAAATGGACAAATAGTCAAAAGTAATGATAGATAAAAAAAATTCTATCGTGCTCTCATAGGGCAACCACATGCCGATTACTTGCTGTTATTCAAATGCCTGTATAGGATTTTTTTCAAATTTAGGTTTGGTACTTCCACAAAATAGGAATAACTTTTAAGGTTTAGCAGAGCTGCATGGTACACAGGACCTGCTGAGATCTATCCATTAAGGCGGTGCTCGCTTCATGTTTACTGGTTTTAATAGTGTGTATTAAATGCTTCACTACACAATTTCGGTATACAACATAAATGTCAAATTAATGCTCAATTTTTCAAAAAGAGTGACAAAAATATTTGTCTTATTGAATAATTGGCAAATGGGATAGAAAAAAGTGCAAACATTTTTTATCAATATACTACAGAAATAGTGCTTCTAAGTGTTGGTGTATCAGTGTCGATATATCCTGATACGTATCGTATTGCATGTATCGCGATACGTATCATATCGGATGACAGCCGTATTGTCCCAGCCCTAATGCAACTTCAGAGGGCAGTCTATCGGGCAGCGTAGCCCAGTCGATAACGTGCTTGCAGGGGTCATGAGTTCGATCCTGGTCCGGTCCCATACTTTTGTGGAGATTGTCCTGAAACAATTTCTGCTGTCATTCCCCCTTCAGCTGAATCATTTAAGAAGGGTTGTGGTCAGCTACGAGGGTCATCCAATAAATAGAGAGAATTTCCTTATAATGCAAGAAAATGTACCATTAGAACATGGCAAATGTAATCATTAGATGGAACAACCTTATGGGCATGCAGCAGCATATCCAAAATGTTGTTAGAAAGTGAGGTCGCTTGTTGCCTAGCAACGAAAAAGTGATACTAAAGCTAGCCTGGCCAGATTTTCTACATACAAAAACCTAATGCTAAAGAAACAGAGTTTGACATTTAATTATTATCATTTATTTGAACATAGATTGTCCTTAAATCTGTCATAGTTTAATTGTTCTCGTTGTTTCATATAAGATATGGCCATTAACGTGTACCAGTTAGTCTTGGTTGCCTAGCAACCAGGCAATTGTGAAAAAATGGACTATTTGTTAAATCTATATTTTTCTGTTGCTAGGCAACAATGGACACATGGAATTCATGTTTGTTAACGATACAGTTTTAAAATATAAAATATATTTAATAAGTTTAGGGTGATTTAAAACTCATATACCAACCAACAATAATTCAAAGGCAAATTCATGCCCCATACCCCCATTTCTGATTCCACAATTTTGCATTTTTGTCGCTTTTTTATGCTAAATGTACCTGTCAATTTGACATTTTTCATAAGAACTCAATGAATTTTACAAATTAATTGCCTTATGTTGTAGTTTATAGAATTTATGCTTTTTGGAACTTATCTGCACATGCCAGTAACCATGGCAACCAATTCAAGGCATCCGGCCAGGTAAGCTTTAAGTACGTGTTTGCGTTGCTAAGCAACAAACGACATCACATTCTGTCAAACTTTTAGATATGTTGTTGCATAAACAACAAGTTATGCCACCTTATGGTTATATTTGTGATGCTAAAGTGGTACAAACTCTTATATTATAAGGAAATTCTCTCTATTTATTGGATGACCCTCGTACAAGCGAAAGTATGTGCACGAAGTACTGGTTAACCGCTTGTTCAAGCTTGCCCAAGGAAAAGTGTGCATGGTTAGGTGAACTGACCATCCCACAATGACCATAGCTGTTGACTGGGACAAAAGCAACAATACAAACAAACAAACAGAAGGCAGTCTGCTGAGATGTGACATGATACATGGCTTTGCAGTCATGAATATCTACACTCCTTGTGAAGACCACATTTATGAAATTGAGCTACCCAAAGAAATTGACAACAAAAGTCCATAGTGTATAACAACCCATACTGTACTCACTTTTCATTGAAAGTTCAGGATATTTCAGTGACTAATCTATCTATCTATCTATCTATCTATCTATCTATCTATCTATCTATCTATCTATCTATATATGTGCACTGCGACAAACATATCTGTACTGAAATGGTCTTTTAAAATTGTTGTTGCTTAACTGTTGACATTTAGTGTCTATATACGATATTTCTAAGCGTTTGACATAATAATTTGGGAGCTAAAGACCTGTATTTTCTCGTCTTTCATCGTGTTATGATTGTTGCAGCCTAATGCAAACTACGATTTTGCCATTTTTTGAAGGTCTTCTGTCTTGAGGGAAACACAAAAATCAAAATATCGAAAAAACATGTGGTTTTCATATTCGGTAGACTAAGTCCTTGACAACCACTGCTAACTGGAAGTGTGGTCCCGAGAATTGTTTAAATGGATGCATAGGAAAGCTCCTGTTTTAAGGATACAGTAGTTTGCTTTAATTAAAAATAAAAAGTTATCAATGTGAAATTCTGTATCAGGCCTTGTGGCACTATCTTCAATGTAAACGTCTCACGATGTAGGTTGAGTGACTAAAATGTAAAGTTTCCACAAATGTAATTCACATAAAACATCAAGCTTACTGATTTTGAATCTTTGAAATCATTTTAGTGTAGATCTATCTGTCAAAAGATGAAAATTAAAGGGGTGGACATTTTAAGCTATTTTAATTAATTAAATGCCTAATCTAATTTAAGCTTTTTGCTAAGCTTCCAAAGTGCCACTATAATCCATTTTATAAGCGTAAATTTGGTATAATTTTTCTCACCAATATTAAGCATGTGTCTTCTTAGTTGCTCAAAAGAACCGTCTCAATGAGATGGTTCTTTTTAGTACCCACAACATAATTTTTTTCTCACCAATATTAAACATGAGTTTTGGGTGCTCGAAAGGACCGTCTTATTGAGACGGTTCTTTTGAGTACCCACAACATATGTTTTGGATGAGAATTTAATGGAGAAAATGGTTTTCCAACGGGCGCTCTTATCTGGAAGCCTGAATAAATTATAGCTGTATTACATACAGCTGATAAGGTCTACTCTCCATTGATCGACCTCATCTTTTGGTCTATCTGCGCCCTATCTAGGTTTCGTCTTTCGCCTAAGAGCCTTGAAACCATGCAGCCATCATAGCGATCAGGGTCTCTTGAGCCCCTTTTATCCCACCTTAGTTTCTTCAATTCCTTCCCCTAGATAGATCGCAAAGAAGGATCTCTTATTTATATGCTCATAATATATATTTTAACAATAGAAAAATTATCAGTTTTATAAAAAAAATATCTTTATAAGATTTTATCCAACATATGATCTTAACTTATAAATATCTGTGCTATACTAGTATAGCAATGTAAATTTCTGTGATATTAATCCAAATTTCCTGTGATTTGTTATATGTTTATACTTGTACTGTCTTTCACTTTGTTTGTCAGTAAAATAGCCTTGATGGCTAATGTTTGATATGTTAAAATTGAATGCTGACTTTAAATAAACTTTCTTGTATCTTGGTAGAAACTTTCTTTTCGAATTTAAATCTTGACAGGACAGAGGCCTTGAGTGCCTCACCCTTTACAACAGACACTTAGGGGAAACGACTAGCAGAATGAATAAAGCCAATGGACCGAGTACGAACTGCTTTGGGGACGAAACGCAACAATTTTTTTCGCTTCAACAGACGAATTAGGAATGAAACAACGCGATCTGTATGATTTCTTACCTCCAAAACATTCTTTCTCTCTTTTTCTGCCATTGAATACAGATGACTAGTTATTTAAACAAAGAAAAAACATTTTCTGTGGCACATTTGTTATACACACATTTTGCTAAGTCTCGGCTTAACCAAGTATCGGCTTTTACTAAAAGTAACAAAGAGGGGCAAGATCAGGAATCGATACACAATAGGTCCCCAGGATACCAATGGGAGAGTGACAAATTCACAATTCGACATCACAAACGAGAGCCAAGAGGTCCCAGCAGTGACCACAAGGCATCAATAAACAGAGGTGCACAAACGCATAACAAATACAAGACAGAAATAACATAAATGATCCACAAAAGAAGCACCGCCTTGGAACAGACAGTTGAATATTTTAATTGGAGGGCTTAAATAAAATCTCTTTACAGAATGTGAGTAAGAGCAAAATAAATATTATATAAAATTGTTCCGTGTCTGAATCCAGAAAGATCTAGAGTTTAAGTAATTTAAGTCAGGAAGTATGTGTGTGTGTAGGGGGGGGGGTATTTTTGACCGATCCTGTTCCTTACTTTAATAAATGACCTGCCGGATAACATAAGGTCTTCAATCTGTGGCCAATCATTGGCAAATGAAGTTCAATGTGGCCAAATGTCACTCCATGAGAGTTTTCGGTCATAGAGTGACTCGGCATCAGCATTACAAACAAATTCTCTTTGATTATTCCCTTCACAAGAAAACTTTGGAAAAGTTCAGTCAGCAAAATACCTTGGTATAACCATCTCTGATAATATGGTTTGGGGTCAACACATTTCAGAAATTTCTTCCAAAGCAACTAAGACACTCGGTTTCCTTCGCAGGAATTTGGCTTTCGCAACTACAAGTACTAAGGAAGTTGCATACAAAACTTTGGTTAGGCCTTAACTAGAGTATGCAGCACCTTTTTGGAGCCCTTACTCAAAACCTCAGATTAATCAGGTAGAGAAAGTTCAGAGGACAGCGCCCGCTGGACCTGCCGGAGATGGCGAAACACAGGTGCCCTGAAGAACTTTTTTCTGCGGACTATTCCACAGTGGAATAGTTTTTTCCCTTCGGTGGTCAATTCCCAGACCACTGAGGAGTTTAGGGCACTCCTAAATTAGTAAAAAGCACAGCCAACAGATTCTATTTTCTTTTTTCTCAAAATTCTAAAATTTGCGTAATGATCAGTATCAATTGAGCAAGTGTCTAAAGAAAAAAAGGGGGGGGGGGCGGTCAGGTGGTAGAGGGGGTGATTTTTAGTTCCAAACAAGAAGGTGGAGCACTGCCTACATGGGTGTAAGTATTTGTATAATTTGATTTATTGTGGAGTACTCCAAAGTGTCCAGTTTTACTTGTGTTAGGTGGTTGTTCTGGCATATGCCGAGTACTAATCCAGTCGGCCCAGTACACTGTACTTTTGCCAGTAATTAAGTCTCTCCGACCTTTTATCCGCTAATGTTGTCTGCTGATAAACAAAATATTAAGCAAACAGTTTAGACCCAGATCAGGTCTAACACATTGTTGGGCCTGATCTGGATTCAAACAGTTATTGCTTAAAGGAGGCACAGCTTGTTTGACTGTGCATGTCAAAACAAACCTACTTATTATCCCTTAAGACAAAGTCGGAATCTAACTGTTTGTCATTCTGTTGGTATTACTGAATTTGTTTTGAAGAAGTTAAATCATGAAGAATCAGCAGACAACACAAATGCTAAAATCATATGACCTCTCAACTATTTAACAACTGTTTTATTTTTATTAGTTGATATTAATAATATTAGTTTTATTACTATGCCCAATCAAATTCAGAAAAAAAAACACCACAATATCAAACAACTTGGATCCTGATCCTGTAATCTGTATCTGAAATGTAGGGCCTGATCTGGATCTAAACTCTTTGCAAAGTGAACAAATAGATGGAACTAGCAGGTGGCCCTAACAGGTGCAGCTTTACTGTGAATACAGGTATATGGGCAGCATAATGTAAAAAACTGTCTTTGGGTTTGTGACCAAGTAAATCTAAAAATACAGTTTACCCGCTTGCTTCACTACAACATGCAGCAACTGAGCTGGATCCATACCATATACAATATAAATGTGAATAAATGCAGAAAAAATACTTTGCCATTGAATAAGATCCTCTAAGGATGAATACTGTGCAGAAAAAAATCCCCATGGGGAATAATCCCTGCGGGGAAAAATTCCTGTGGGGAAATATCCCCGCGGGGATTTTTCCCCATGGGGAAAATCAAAATGTTAATATATACTTGAAACATACTCAAATGTGTCGTACAGATTGCAAGAGTGAACCTAAGCTTGATTTTAGACCCTTAAACTGATGTTTTAAAAAATCCCCGCGGGGATTTTTTCTCCAAAAATCCCTGCGGGGAAAAATCCCCGCGGGGAAAAATAAAAAATTGTTATTACTGTTGGACATTCATTTTTACACACCATTAACATGAGATCTTGTCATATTTGAATAAAAATCTGTGTTTTAGAATTTTCGAAAATCCCCGCGGGGAAATTTTTCGCACGGGGAAAAAATCCCCGCGGGGATGGTGAAAAATCCCCGCGGGGAAATATTTTCCCCGCGGGGATTTGCGAATCCCCGCGGGGATTTCGACCTTTGTCGTGAAATATTTTCTAGGTCATTACAGATTTTAAGCCAAAAACCTATAGAATTTCCTCAGTAGGGTCTATTCTACTGGAAATAAGTCACTTTAGCTTTCTATGTCAACTAAAAGTACTAGGTCATTTTGCCAAAAACTGGTTTGGCAAAAAAATTCCGGTGGCAGTTTCTTATTGATTTTTTAAAAAAATTACAATATGACACCATTTTGAATCCCCCTCAAATACTTTATTTTCCTACAGCTATTTCATACAGCATAAGTTAAGATCCAGTCTGGCATGCTAGTAAAAATAAGATGCGACATGGTAGCGATTGGTATGAATTCGTGGAGGCATCAATAACAATGATAACATGCGCGGATCCAGGGGTGGGTAGGGGCGGGGGCAATGATTCCGGACCCCCCTTTGACAAATCACAAGTGTTATATGTTTCCTTAGGAATAAGCAATTGGGCCCTTGGAAAGACTTGGGCGGTACATGTACTTCTTTTGTGGATCATTTGTGTTGTTTGTGTCTTTTGTTCTTCGTGCTTTCGAGTCTGTTCATTGCTGCCTTGTGGTCGTCTGGGGGGGGGGGAGGGGTGGCTGGCCTCTTGCCTCTTGTTTGTGATGTTTATTGTGGTTTTGTTACTTTCCCATTTGATATCCTGGGTCAGGTGTGATATACTTGATTGTATCGATTCCTGATCCTTGCTGTCTTTCTTACTTTGGACCCCCTTGAAAACTGTGACCCCAATCCCTGTAAATATAGTTACCTTTGGAATATACAATTAGACCCATACACGCTGTCAGAACTTTTTATTATTGGTAGGAGTATTGTCGATCGACTCCAAAATGTGTTCTGCGATCTGGCCTTTGCCAGTCACCTTAAAGGGTATGTTCATGGTCTTGAACATTTTACTTAAATCAAAATTAAATGTTTCATTACAACCAGGCAACCACAAAGTTAGCATTTCATTCCAATAAACCATCTAAAGATAAGCTGTCAATAATATAGAGTAGGCAATCAGGAAATGGCTTACATACAAGCTTAAAGCTTATTGTCAGATCCTGAATATATTAACATTGTAAATATTTGTCTAAATGCAATTTATCTGAATAAAATATTGTTTAAACCAATCTATAATTGTCACCCAGGTGCATGACAAGCTACGTGAAAACTTGTACATTACTACATGCTCATTTCATGCTCATTTATATGGCGTTTCGCTGGCGTGCCGATGATGGCCCAATATTGAATGCCGGCTCGGTGGCTATGTGATTTTTCAGGGGACCAGTAATCCAGTATTGCTAGGAAATCCTTTATTTTAGTGATTTTCAGGGTGGGGAAGGGGTCCGGACCCCCTGTCCCCCACATCTTGATCCGCGCATGTTTGAGATACCATATTTATCTTATATCTGAACCTTTCACGTACGTGACACCTGTTCTGCTGTCTCAGCCAGCTCTGAACTTACGTAAGTCGGTAAACCTAGGTCTATATTGGTCAATATGCCACTTACATAATACATGCACATGACAGTGTCGAGCTCATTTAGATGTACGCGTTCTATGTATTGTTAGATATGTCTGTTTTAGACACATTCTTTGTGTACAGACTGCCTTTCTTTGTCTTTTTATCTGAATTTGAAAGACTTATTAAGAAGCAAGAACCTAAGTGCACAGTGTATATAATAAGCGTATATTTAAAGCTATATAAATGGATATATAAAAAAATAAACTTATATTGACGTCAATTAAAAACAAATCACTAATAATTTACTTTGTTCTTTAAAAATTGTATAGAATATTGGCCAGCCACTTGCTGCCTATTTGTGTTGGATGATATCGCGGTGTCGTCGTATTCTGATGACGCCATAACAGGTCCAACCAACACATAAGCCATTATTTATCAATCCATTATGACTTGAATTTGATTTTTGACTCAGTACTCTGTCGTTGATGTTAAACAGAACCATTTTTAATTTGGGATAAAATCCTGTGCCACACGAAATTGATGACCCCTATCTCAAATTGCGAGTGTTGTTACTTTTTCAGGAGATACGCTGGACTTTAAAAAGACGTTATATAGAGGAGCTTACATTAGTGCTCATGTTTTATTAATTTATTAAATGAGTTGAGTGCTTGACTCGAGACCGAAGGGCCGCGGGTTCGAGCCTCACCGGCGTCATTGCGTTGTGGCCCTTGAGCAAGACACATTTATGCTAGCTTAGTACTGGTTCAACCTAGGAAGACCCGTCCCTGTTTAACTGAAAGATTGTTAATGGGACGTAAAGAATCAAATCAATCAAACAAACAAATGAGTTATATGATAAAATGCACTAAAATTCATAACGTAAATCTGTTCAGTCTAAAATATATTCATGTTTAGGCCAGATATTTTATGAATTGATTTACAGTAAAATATTGAATTTGAATGGGTCGAGGGGACTGAAAAAAAAATAAAATAAAAAAGATGAAGAAAGCTTCAGTCGATCAAATAAAAGTAAATTCTCATTTAGGATACATGTAAAATTTTCTTTAAAAATATTGAGGGTCGTGAAACAAAAAAAAAACTTTTATTTTCTGTAGGGCATAAAATCTTAGGTTAGGCTCCCCCGTAAATAAATTTATTAAAATATCTAGCCTTACGTGTAAGTTAGGCGTTTACAATCGGCGTAGTATAGCTTCTCAGCAAAGCATCTCACAAAATAGTAAATAGGAGGAGATACGCTTATTACAAGATGGTTCCCGTTTCATGTAACTGAGAGAATAAGATAGATTGATTGATTGATTGATTGATTGATTGATTGATTGATTGATTGATTGATTGATTGATTGATTGATTCTGTTTCCGAGGATATAATACCTTTTCATGCTCAACTCAACCGAGCATGAAATTTCGACGGCTGATAAAAGCTGAAATGCTGAAAAATATATTTTTTTTTTTTGCTTTAAAACTCCCATATGTTGTATTTGTGCTTTAGCGTTCGCCAGGTGAGTCCCGAATGAGTTGTTAAAACCCGAGGATGAATCCCAAGGTTTTCAATCAATGGCGTAGCCAGAACACTGAAAAAGGTACGCACATTAAAAGTAGACTACTGGATCAAGCAGTGGTTCTCTTCAATTGAGTCCCTTTTCAAAATGGGCACTTCTCCTAAAGGAAAGAATTTGCTCCCAGAGGGAGCGAATTCTTTCCTTTAAGAGCAGTTCCTTATGGTATGGAAAATCACTTTTACCACATTTGGTGACCTCCCTTGAATGTTACTAATTTTTATTACGCACATGCGTAGCTGCGTAATGGGAGTTTTGACATTTTTTTAACATCTCCCACGGGACCTGAGGAACGTTTATATATGGAAAACAATGTTGAATAAATTAAACGATATATATCTAAATTTGTGAAAAAATGGCACCATAAACGTGTTATTATTCGCAGTCCAGCGCTAAGCCATGCATATAAGAGCTACAAAACGGACTATGGGTCGTAAAATATATTGTTTATTTGAGTTACTAACTCCGTATGCCCTTCAAATGGAACACTGTTTTTCGGCAATAACATTAAATTTAAAATGCGAATTTTAAATTTAATTGGAAATGTATATTTGAACCAAAAACCCTAATCGAAATATTTTTTGATTTTGCATGCGTTTTTTCATAAATGCTGTGATAGGATGACATTCTAACATTCTAAAATGCTATCAAATAAAACATTTTTGGAAACTAGAATTCAACGGCTACTTGATGGTTTAATTTTTGAACAAAGGTGACTTGGCGTGCACGTGCAGCGCATGCTCAAAATGAGTAGGGGTTTATATACTGGCGGAAATTTTAAGCAAAATATTTGGAAAAAGGCGAAAGAAAATTGGGGACCTTATTTGCGATCATGATTTAACAAATTAACGATTTGGTGCCAACATTTTTTTTATTATTATAATATATTATTATCTGATCACTGCTTGCACGACTATCACCTTTACATCGGGAAAATGTTTATAAATAGAGAAATGGTAAACTTTCAAAAATGGGACTTTTTTCGATTTTTCTTTATACTTTTACTATAAATTGTGTCACTACAGGAGCATGAAAAAAGCCTATTGAGTATATGATTTGCTTTATTTATAGTCAACAATGCATAACAATCATTTCGTCGCGCAAAATGTGTGGCTTTATTTGTTCTGTATTCAAGAAAATTATTCCTTATAACACTACCCCTACTTTTCAAGAAATGGGTGGGTAACTCAAGCCTGCATATTTTGTTGATGGCATGAGAACTTCTAATGGTATCGCGTTAACCATCACAAAATTGATTGATTTCTACTCTTAATATGTTTTTACTTTTTTGTTTGCCACTGTTTTCATTTGAAATGTACCAGAACGTCAAATCATAACAAAACTCATGCTGCCCATGGGAAGATTTAAGAGTTATCTTCCCTTTGTTCTTGTTTACAAAATTTCTTTTGGTTTCAATACAAAGAACATAAAGTGTGGTTGACAAAAATGCACACATACGCCATTTTTAGACTACTGTCGTTTATATATATATAAATATGTGACTCGTCACGCGAAAAGGGGCGAGTTGGGTGTCATATAGTGAAATTCACTTTTTCCGCGTTTTGAATAGAGAATTTTATGACGAATCAAGAAATATTAACATGTTGGTGGGTTCTTGATCATTTTGGGTCTCAAAATGTCCAAAGAAGATGGGTACCGTCTTGAAGCGTCACAAACTTTCTATTGACGTTATTGTAACGTTACATGTACATCATAAAATCCAGCAGATAAAACGCGTTATAAAATATTGCAAAGAACGTTACAACGTATTTGTTGTAATCAATTTTCTGTTGTCTTCTTCTATTTATTATTCCTCTCATTCTTCCTCCTCTTTTTTTTCTTCAAATGTCGCACCAGATATTTTTTTAGCCTTCAGCTACACTAGTAGTGTCAACACTTAGTCAACTTAAAAACAAAAGCAAAAAAACTTCACACTGACATATTTTATGTGTTGTTTAAAAATTATTTTCCTCGTTGTTAATGCATCAAACTAGATAATAAGGATACCATTTGAAAGGAAATTGAAAAACGCAATAAACAAAATTTATTTATTAGCCAAGGTGTCTTACTTCCTGAAAGATGATATAGTAAAACTGCAAAATACTGAAAAACTGAGTTTTCGCTGACGTCAACGGGAACGTCGCAGAGCCATGACGTAAAAGATCTTTTCTCAAACATGTGTACATTTACTACATTATCAGTTGAATGAATTTAGCAAATATTAGAATGTATATACATTGTTATGCTATTTCCACCAGCTTTCTGCTAGTATATTGCTTATTGTCGCCCGCCTTTCAGAGAAAATGATAAGCATAGTATCCGTGGTGCCTTGTTTGTGGAGCGTGGTTCAGCTCGGGTGTCATGTGTGTGCAGCTCCTTCTTCAGTTTAATTGTACCGATAGAGTTGAAACTTGCCATTGCTTACAGATCATTCCGATGCGCAAGTGGTTTATATACAATACTCAATCACATTTTTAGTTGTGACCATCGACTGCTACCAATGTCTCATGACATTGATTGTTGCTATGTGCATGGGTTTTAATATGATTCTCAATTTTTTTGTCACTATTTTATGTTTTGCACTTAAACACAAGTCTGAGGCTTGCATAGTGACTATACCATATGCATGTGAAAAAACTTTACCTATACGGTTTATAGCCTACTAATTGTTTGAAACTATGCATGTACAGTCACGGGACATAAGTATTCGCATACTTGGGAAAGTATTCGCCTATTTGTGACGTCGCCGTTTAAATTAGCGTAATTCCAGATTTTTTGCAAAAATTATTGTCGCAAAACTACAGAAGCTACAATCATGGAAAAAGTACCAAATGAAAGCAAATTGATTTACGCAATAAACAAATTTATTGTAGCTTCCTGGTGTCTAATGTTTTCGCATGGTAGTCATTTAAACACAAGACAAATTAAAATTTCATTTTTTCGGTGACGTTAACGTCAGCGTAAATTGGAATCGTGATATTTGAAATTGTACGTCCAATTTAAACGCGTTCTCTTGAGAACCAAAAGCATAATTATTTTAATGTTTAATTGTATATTACTATTTTCTTTTTGCTTTTCATCCGTGTAAGTTTTGTAAAAATGCACCCATAAACTTCGTCATAATAATTTTTGCAAAAAATCTGGAAGTGCACTGTTTTAAACGGCGACGTCACAAATGTCTGTCCAGGCAAAGTATTGCGGGTCAGATCGTCGCTGCATGGTACATGTATATACATATGCGAAGCTCTTCGGGACTGTTTCACGTTCATATCAATGCTAAAAGCGTCAATCAATTCCCGGCAGGTAAGCGTAAATTTACTCCGCCTAGTTTTGAGAAGGAATGTAAACGGCAATGCCGTGAAGATGCTGCTGTAAAATAATAGCCCGCTACCCTTAGTCCCACACGGCCACATTTGCCGTAGCTCCCAATGAAGGATGCATAACCGGTATTTTGTATCTTATGACGGAGGGGGAATTAAATATGCAGATACTATTGGTCTGTCAATATCATTTTGTCTACAGCAAAAAAAGTATATAAAAAAGCCTAAAAAGAAGCAAAAATTAAATTGGAATACCGAAGCTCGGAATCAAACTTGGGCCGTTTGCGTGAGAGTCAGGTATCGTAGTCTTACACCATTGCAGAAATTTTTAATGAATTTGCTTATAATTATTTCAAATCACATTGCATAATGATGAATTATTTTTTCATATGTTTTTTTATTCACTTTAAGTTCCCAAAGGCCATTTTGAATTTTTCAAAAAACACTTCTTTTGCCTCTGCTGTACTCATAATACACTAAATTATTCGTTAAAGAAAAACTGTAGCAAAAATTCGTTCTTTCCCGATGACATCATCACTACGTCATCATATAAACTTAAAAATATCATTCAGTATCTTGCTACGGCTTGGGAAAAGAAATATTTTTCACTTTTCCTTAGAAGCTTGATGTCGTCCCAGGGGGTTACGCTGACATTTTTGTACATACGTAGGCTCGGGTTATTTTTTGGGGTTCAAAATTTTGAATTTCAATATTTTTTAGGGTTTTCAAAAAAAATAGATATTTTTTGGGGTATGAAGATTTTGTGGATATTTTTTTGGGGTGTCACCACAAAATTGGCCTATATTTAGGGGTCATTTCTATGCATTTTAGGGTCTTTTCTAAAGGGCCAGGTACAGAATGGGGGATATTTTTGGGGGTTCCTAAAATTTCAAACATTTTTTGGGGTGCCCGAAATTCCTGATATTTTTTTGGGTGAACGGTAGATGCTGGGCCCGAGCCTACGTATACAGAAAAAATTAGAGCAGGCCTACCCCGAGTAATAATTGAAATTAAAATAAAGATAACAATTATTTTAACTTAATAATCAGGACATCAGTGTTTGTTTTTTCAGAAAATTTGCAAAATGCTGAAAACTTCCATGTGAGATTATGAAAAATCTAACGCGATGACATATCCTTTTTATTTCATAAATTGACAGTCCATACATAGAACAACCTGTATGCAAAAAATTAAAAAGATTTTAATGTGGGAAGTATTACCCGCAACTGCCCTTAAATAAGTAGGCCTAAACCATGTAAACCGGATGAGAAATAGTTCTAAGCATAAACTGAACTGCTTGGACGATTCTCGACCCAACTTTAACTTATGAACATTCAAAAGGGAACATTTAATATCGTACAAAATGTATGACAATCTGGTGGCAGAAAACCTCAACATGAAAAACGCTTTTGATCCGGTATTATAATAAGTTAAACTTCTCTTTGAAACACGCTTAGGTGTGCTATTTTTGCGCGACGCGCGCGACGCTAACTTTAAGACGCATTTTCTCGAAATGACGTCGTCCACCCAACTCGTACCTTTTTGCGTGACGGGTCACATATGTGTATTGTGACATGAGATTTTTAGACGTAAAAATAGGCGCATTTTTTTGCTTTCTAAACGGTTTTGGTATTGCTGTTCCGGTATTTATTTATTAGAGACATCCATCTCGGTCATCAATTGTATAATCATTGTACAAGATTGAGGCCTACCAAATGTTACAAAAGTATCTAATTTCATGAACTATTCTTAATGTTCTGCACACTGTTCCAAAGGTAAAAAGTTATATTTTCAACTGAAATTTTGCGTTTTTCAGTATACAAACAGCACATGTATTCACAATAGAATTTTTCGTGTTTGCATCATAACATCCTCATGAAATTAATGGTATGACAAAGAGGAAAGATAGCTCTTTAAACTGATACCAACATGATAGGATTTGTAAATTGGTTACTGAGATAAAAGACCATGCTAAGAACTTTCCAAATGCCCCTCGTACATTTTGGCTAGTTTTGCCATTATCAGCCTAGTCAATAATGTTTCAGTTAATTCCATCTGTGTCACAAAGATGGTGACCCAAAAGAAAGTCATTATTCGTAGACCTATAAAAAGCAGCATGTATGCATCGTAAGCCGCCCAATTTGATGCCTTCAACAAGGTAATCCTCTGCTGTAATCTCTATTGGACATTTTATAGATGAGCAAATACTGGTATATCTATCCCAGGTGTATTGCACCGACAGTACAAAAATGGGTACTAAACGGGTATTTTCATTCAACAAAAACTTAGTTATTTATTTTTACAAGATATCAGAGCAGTTAGCTTGACATCACTCTCCGCCAAAATTTAATTCTAGTTAAGGTTTTGCTATTTCTATGCGCATGCAAATTTTCAGGTTGAAGATCCCTTTATGTAAAATTTTAAAAACGAAAACTGTGTTCCATTTGAGGTACAAAACTACAGTAACAGCATATGATTTGTCATGTTAATACATGGGTTTGTGTCCGTTGAAACATGACTACTTTGTACTAAAAGCGTGTGGCACAGATTTTATTCAATGATGAATGATAGAGCTTTGTTTCGCATGCAGAACGCACACTCAAACCTGAAGTTCTTGGAAGAATTTGTCAAGGTTACACGTTGATGTCGGTAAATCACTTTAAAGTGCCATACAAGAATTACGCTTAGATTCCATCTTCTAGATTACTTGTCATAAAACTGATTTTAGAATTGAAAAATTGATAACAATGCTCACAATAAACCAAGCATCTTAATCATATCGTTTATTACATCTGTCCAGGTCGAGATATTTGCTCTTTGATAGACACACACTTACATTAGTGAAATAGAACAAGCCCATTATCAATGTATTGCTACACCGGATGAAGGCACAGCAAGAAATTAAACCAAACAAGAACCTGTTAACAATTTACACATTTTATTTTATAGTAAATTAAAGAAGCATTAAGGGGATATATCTTTCAAAAGCTCTTACTTACATGAAATTATTCCTGTATAAACAAAAAATGCTTTTTTTTATCAAGGAGACAGATACCTTTGCCCACCTTGTTGTATGAACAATTTACACACCTCACATAGATTTCTTTACGCCCCAACATACAACTTTTGAGCAACCGGCAGCATGCTTGTCAGTCTTTTTAGAGTTACTTCCTGATTTAATACCGTTTGCAATATTGTGACACGCTGGGTGAACTTTAGAGAAACCCATTTGCATGAACATTAACTACAATAAGAATGATTTTGATCCAAATATTATGTATTTCTGGTATTATTTACAATTTTTCAATTTAACCTTGAAAAATTCATAAGCAAAAATTGAAAATATATATTTTTCTACCAGAAATTTGTACATTTTGGGCGAAAATACTTCTAAATATTGTAGTCGGATAATTGCAGTTCATGTTCATGAAATTGGATTTTTTCTTAAGTTCATCCAGCGTGTCACAACATTGTAAACGGTATCAAACCAGAAAGTAACTCTATAAAGACTGATAAGCATGCTGCGAATTGCTCAAAAGCTGTCTGTTGGGTCGTAAAGTGATCTTTGTGAGATGTATAAGTTGTTCGTACAACAATGTGGCAAAGGTATCCGTCTTCTTGACAAAAAGCAATTCTTGTTTATACAGGAAAATTTTCATGCAAGTAAGAGCTTTTGAAAGATATATCTCCTTAAGAAAAACATAAACAGGGAACTCGATAAGAATTTTAAAAATACAGTTAAAACTCACTTTTTAGATTGGAATTAGGTATATTTTTTATTTACAACCACGCAACTACTAAGGATCATTGACACTTGCTATGGGGAAAATGCCTACGGTTTTCAGTTAAAATAAAAGTTTGTCAATCGTCCCTTTTTTCACCCTGAAGCTACCCTGACCTGAGTACTTTATGGCTATGAAATCCGTTTTCGATATTAAATGCTTCAAAGATGTAAAATTTTGGGTAGAACAATCAGTTTTACATTAAGATATATAGGAATCCGAAAACATTTTTTAAAATATCATTCCCCCCCGTGTGCCAGCAAAAGCTTTTGCATGAATATGTGTTACCATATTTTACACATTGTATGGAAGTGGCTTGCTGGCACAAGGGGGGGGAAAGATGTTCAGCAGCCCAAAAACCCAGGGCCTAAGCCCATAAAATGCCTTTTCTACCAAATAAGAAATTAATGACAGAAATGAAGTTCTCTAGAACCAACCTCCTAAATTGCTTTGTATTCTGTGCTAGTTTAATATAAAGTACTTAAAGATTAAAAGTAGAATTAGCAAGGTTTTATGCTTTTTTTCATAAGAAAAAATCTCACTGTTATTAAATGACACATTATTTTGCAAACGTCCTGTACTTATCTATTTGCATGCTAGGGATTGTTCATGTTTTTATTTTCGTCTGCTCACTTTCTTCAAAATTATGTTTTTAAAAATAAACCACCCAGGACCACCATCAGCGTGTCAAACAGTTGGATCCAGATCAAGACCGACGTTCTATTGGTCTTCATCTGGGTTCAAACTGTTTGCAAAAGGCTATTGGCAGACGACAAAATTATCCACTGGCATGCAAAGAGTTATAACAGGTAAATACTATAGTGTTCAATATATTGTCTCATATAGGGATATACATGCATTATGTATACCATAAATATTAGGACACGTTAAATCCATTTCAACATGCTATGCCCTTTAAACAAAGCAAAAGTAATATTCAAAGGATCTAGTTTGAATCAGTTTTACTTTCCAGTGCTAAATGGGACACTTTCATTCCTTCAAAAAATATTTATTTCTTTTGTCGAGCTTTCAGTTTTGTATTATTTACGGTACATGTAGCCAAAAATGTACAGGTAACTTCTAAATTACCTCCCCAAAATCATTTTACTACAAAACATATTTTGTTTTTAAAACAATTTCATCAATTATCGTGATTCGTTAATACTCTGCATATGTTATATTCAATAGATATCACCATGCCTACCAAATAAATCAAGAAAACGTGCAGAAATCACTTTTTAAAGCACTTTTTATTTTCATGAAATTTCAGACCCCCACCCCTTTCTACCCGCCATAACTCTCGAGTGCGTAGGAATTTTGAAAATATTTTGCTAGCTGGCTCTTGCCATTAGATTCACCTATTGCACTGATACTACATGCAGCACACTAGAAGCTCAAAAGCAGCGTTCTGGGAATCAGAAAAATAGGCGTATAAGGCCCAAACCGTCAATGATCCTTTAGCAATATGTTCCAATAACACATCTCATTATAAGTTGTCAGAAATATAATATAGGCAGTCTATTATTGACATCCACGTGCACGACAAACTGCATTAAACTTGTTCATTTCTATATGCTCGTTTCACTGAAACAATAAAAGTAGTTTAGAATTTGTGAAAAGAAAAGTTTATGGAGAAAATCCTAATTTATTGAAAAGACATATGTTGTAGGTATACATTGAAATTGCCTCTATGAGGCAATTTCAATGTGTACCAACAACATATTTTACTGAAAATAAGGGAAACTTTTTTGAAATTGACACTCATCAAATACCATGATAATTTTTAGCACCTTTTAAACATCTCAAGCTACCAATCAGTATTGAAATACCTGTCACTATATGGCAATTGTTTATATTTACATGACAGCTATATCTCCTAATTTGATTACATGAACTTCCTCTTTGCTAACCTGGTATTTGTACAGTTGTAAAGTCTTAGTTTACACAATTCTTCGTGATATGTTGAATTTTTAGATTGTAATTGGATTTTACTGTATTTCTGACTGGATTTGTGATTCTTTTTGATCAATCAATCGACACACAATTTGAGCCGTGGAAATTCATATTCTTTCAAGAATGGGCTGACGACATGTTTATGACATAACTGTTAAAATGCACATGCTTTTCAATTTTGAAGTTAACATCGCTAGAAATTTACAAAAATGAGACCTGTGCAAAATGCAGAGGTTTCATTTTTTGTAAATGTCTTGAGGTTGTATACACTGGTGCCCTGTTGTCATCTCAAAATGACCTAGATAAATCTAGGGGGGGGGGGGGGGGGTAACCAGATTAGTCGGTGCAATCTTAGCCTGGGTCCAGTCGTCAATATTTTGGCAGTATTTTCTAATGCTAATGTTCTAAAAAATAAGAGAATAAAAAGATACTACATCAAAGGTATCGGATGTCCGTTATTGATTTCGATTAATATTCATTTTTGACCAAGAAACGGAAAAATAAAAGGAAGAAAAATGATCAGACTGGAACCCAGGCTATGGCAATCTTTGCGATCGAAAGGTGTTCTCATTTCCGACAGTAATATTAATTGTTGCTTTGTAATATATTTTCTTTATTTTCAGTATTAACAAGGAAACACATGGAGACCCCGGTGAATCAGATCCTGACATGGCTTGCTGTCTCAGATATACTTACCATGATGTCATACGTCCCATTTGCTTCTCACTTCTATTGCATCTACCCCGCCGGAAGTAGGATGAGTGAACGGCACAGCCATGGCTGGATGACATTTATGATATTCCATATAAATCTCACATCGACAACGCATACGATCTCGATTTGGATGTGTGTCCTTCTGGCCATAGTACGATTCCTACATATACGGAAGCCTACAAAAGCCAGCATATTTAGAAAACGACGAATCTACCAAACGAAAATTATAATTATATTTGTTTATTTATCATCGGCTGTGATTCTTATTCCAAATTATATGAGCAATGAATTACACGAGTCAATATCGGATAACGAAACAGCATATGGATTAAAAGATCTTAAACTGGGACGAAACGGAACGGAAACAATGGTGTTAGTTAACGTGTGGATGTATGCTGTAATAGCGAAACTGGTACCCTGTTGTCTGATGTCAGTGTTCGGAAGCCTTCTCATCTATAATATACACGTGAAGATCAGACAACGACGCAAAGTTTTGCAGATCAGCGGAAACAATAGTTTACGTTTAACTGAACATTCCAGGACAACTAAAATGTTACTGGCTGTGATTGTGTTGTTTCTCATAACAGAACTACCACAAGGCGTCCTAATCGTGTGCAGCGCATGCGTACACGGATTCTTCGAAAATGTGTACATTCCGCTCGGTGACGTCATGGATATTGTTGCCCTTGTTAATAACGCCATAAATTTTGTTTTGTATTGCTCAATGAGTACAAAATTCCGCCAGACCTTTGTCCACATATATTGCCGCACCTGTAGCAGAGGTAGAACAAGTGAGACTAGAGTATCACTTTCAGACTACTTACACGCGGTGAAATTTGACTCCCATAGTAACAACAACAAACTATTGCCTTGATATTTGTCTCATAAAGTGGTTTAACTGATGCGTGTTCTTTTTTCGATTATTCTTAATCTGCAGATCGTAAACGTCATAGTACACTAAAGCAAACTTATAAACGAACACATTACATTTTTATGCTAGTTCAGAAAGTAAAACTCTGTCATACACAAATTTAATTTTATAAATATACCTAGGCTTTGTCGAGACGCTACAAGTGATTTCATTTCAAAATGTCTCTTTCGTCTTACACAGACTGAACTCGAGTAAAGGTACCCTCATTAAAAAAATTAACACTTTTCACATCAATATTAAATATTTCACAGAAACATTACCCATTGACATGTTTGGTTGTTTGAAGATGTTACTGACTGCCATGATTTCAGACGAATACAAATCAAACGTTTTGACACAATCGGACTCGCCACTTTTTTCCGTAATAACATGAAAACGGGCGCTAAGAGCAGCTTAATCTTAGAAATTTGGCTTTAAGCATGCACTTTAAGTACAAACTTTGTACTGCTATGTACACTTTATTATCTGCTGTACGGCATTGACATTTTTGCGATTATTCATTTTTACTAGACATCACTGTTCTTTTTTCAAAAAGTAAATTAATTGTTAAAATTTCACAATTAAAACCGGAAGTGTGGAATAGTCGTGAAAGCTGTACCGTTGCAGAATAGACTTATCAGGTTCTGTTCGGGTTTATCTACCATGTTCAGATGAAATTAAACGCATACTATTGACTGACGATTTTCAGAAATCTCGAAAAATGTAAAAAAATCAATTTTAAAGATGCGTAAAAAATCGACATATATCAAATTTTAAATATTTGGTGTTTTTAGCTACCTGGACCAGCTCGTAAACACGTGCACTTCAATTTGATAAAAATGCACGGAAAACTATTTTTTCACCAAAAACGTTGATTTTTACATTTTTGAACCCCAAAAACGTAAAATAAAAGAAACTATCACGAAATACTCATACAAATTACTCCATTGAAATGCTCATGATTAGATTAAAATTCATTCAATATTATTGGTGCCTTAGTCAGAAAAGATGAGTATGTAAAGTGTTCTTTTATAAGTTTGCTAAAGTGTATTACAGTCGATTCTCGATAATTCAAAGACAATAGTAGCAGATTTAACAATTTCATTCAACCAGCGCATGAGATAACGCAAAAGCAAAGTCCCAGTCTTTAAGCACGCATGCCCAAAAATAGTAAGTGAGTATGATCAGGAAATACCACAATCACAAACTGCAGACAACCCCGTGGCACCGCGAGGAAGAGTCGAAAGATTGTATAGAATAAATCTCTATCTCAGGTGCACACCGTGACTCCACTATATCTTATCATTGGAAAATCTCTCGAAAAGTTAGTGAGTATGATCAGGAAATACCACAATCACAAACTGCAGACAACCCCGTGGCACCGCGAGGAAGAGTCGAAAGATTGTATAGAATAAATCTCTATCTCAGGTGTACACCGTGACTCCACTGTATCTGATCATTGGAAACAACTTTCGAAAAGTAAGTGAGTATGACCACATTCCTGGATAAGAGGCTCAGAAGGTGAGTAAGACCAGGTCCCAAGGTTATAAAACTTTTTTCATGCTCAACTCAGCTGAGCACGACATTTATCCTGCTCATAAATGTTAAAATGCCAACAATTGTTGGCATTTTAACATTTATCAGCATGATAAATACAACATCAGAGAGAGACTTGGAGCAAGATACTTCATTATTTGTTGGTATTTTAGTTTTTATGAGCAGTTGAAATTTCGTGCTCAGTTGAGTTGAGCATGAAAAAGTTTTAAAACCTTGGGGCCAGGAAATGCCACAGTCACATACTGCAGACCAAGCCACGGCACCATGAAGAAGAGGCAAAAACAATAACAGCCACAAGACAGCAAGAAGAAAATAAAAGGAAAGCAACCAGCTCTCTCTTCCTCAGCAGAACTAGAAAGGACTCAACGTGCTGCATAACAAAACAAGGACCTAACACAAAACCTCCACAAACAGTAGAAGAAACAATGAACAACAATATAATCACCGCCAATGAACGGGCAACCGACGAAACCACTGGGTGGCGGGCGCGGGGGGGCATAATATAAGAACCTATCATGAGTGTGAGGGTAGGATAGAAAAATCCATCCTGATGATCGCTGTTTGGCATCACGAGGCTTGCCCTCACACGAATAATGGATTCTTTTTCTTGCTCATCACTTTTTTTTTTTATTTATTTTAGAACAAGCTTCAAAAGTCCCTCTTACTAAACTCTTTAATTTATCTTTAAAAACTCATACATACCCAGATTTATGGAAAATTGCACATGTGATGCCACTTTTTAAAAAAGGGGAAAAGTCGTTTTGTTGTAACTATAGACCAGTTTCATTAACAAGCAATGTTGGCAAGTCTTTCGAACGAATTGTTTTCAAGCATATGTACAATCACATTTTTGAAAATGAACTTTTATATGAATATCAATCAGGGTTCCTGCCTGGTCATTCTACTGTTCACCATTTAATTGAGCTTGTACATAATACGTGTCTGTCTCTTGAGAACCATGAAGCTAATTGTCAGGTCTTTTGTGATATATCTAAAGCTTTTGACCGGGTTTGGCATAGGGGATTAATACATAAATTAGAAAAATATGGCATAAAATGTGATATTTTAATGTGGATTAAAAGCTATTTAGCATCTAGATAACAGAGGGTGTTTGTAAATGGAGTCTTGTCAGATGAACTGCCATTGAATGCAGGAGTTCCTCAAGGATCTGTTCTTGGTCCATTGTTATTTTTGATATATATTAACGATATTGCAGACACATTGTTAGGAAAACGCGTTTATATGCAGATGACACTTCTCTCAGTTACTCATCATCTGAATTAGCTCAAATAGAAATTGTACTAAATAACGATCTAAAAAAATTGAAAGAATGGGCACTTAAATGGCTAATAAATTTTAATCCTGCAAAAACAGAAGTTATACTTGTTTCTAACATTTTTCATGATTATGACTTACCGTTGACTTACGACGACGCTGTCTTAAATATTGTAGAAACTCACAAACACTTGGATATCTATCTCTCAGCCAACAATAAATGGACCAAGCATATTGATTTAATAATAATGTCTGCTTCTAAGCAAGTTTCATACCTGAGGAAATTAAAAGACAAATGGTCTAAAGATTCACTTAATAAATTGTATTTTACGTATATAAGACCCTTACTAGAATATGGATCTGAAGTTTGGGACGGCTGTTCAATCAATGACACCAATCGATTAGAGCAGATACAGCTTAATGCAGCTCGTATAGTTACAGGGCTTCCAATTTTTGCTTCTTTGCGCTCTCTATACTTTGAAACTGGATGGGAAAATTTGGGTGCCAGAAGACAAATTAGAAAGTTAACCTTAATGTACAAAATTGTAAATGGAGATGCCCCTTTGTATCTTATCGATTTATTGCCAAATAAAGTAAATAACATAACTGTTTATAACCTGAGAAATAGTAACGATTTTGAGATTCCATTTTCTAGACTTTGCTCATACGAAAATTCCTACTTCCCGTCCACTTTAAAGCTATGGAACGAATTAGATCCACAAGTTCGAACACTTCCAACAATATCATGATTCAAATCAAATATCAAGACAATACCAAATAAAATACCTGATTATACAAATGTAGGAGAACGTAAATACAACATAATGTTGACTCGCATCAGACATAGAAGCAGTAGCCTAAAAGATCTTTATGGTGTGAATATTATTCCAAGTCCTGCATGTAGTTGTGGAGCTCCTATCGAAAATGCAGACCACTATTTTTCGAATGTCCCATATATATTAACCAAAGAAACAATCTTTTCATTAATTTAAATAGACTGCAAATTAATGATGCTGACGTTGCTGTACTGACTACAGGATCTCATAATTTTGATGAGAATATAAACAGATCAATAATTCAGTTCGCTATCAAATTCATTAAAGACTCACAAAGGTTCGAATGATTGACATGCCTGTCTACACGCCTTCTTTGCAATATTATTTCAGCAGCAGTGGTGCCACGGTATGGGAGGATGATGGTATTTGTGATTGTATATGTATGCTGTTAACATTATTGTATCCACCATTGTAACTGATATAGTCTGTTGTTATATTTGGGAAAGGACTATCTAATGTTGTAATAACTTGTGTCCAATCCCTTTGTTTGCTTATGCAATAAAATATGTTTAATCTAATCTAAGTCCCTGAATACGCTAAAATGCAATTTCACATGATGACGATTTTTGAGATAAAATTTTCCGGTGTGCAAGAAATTAATTTTACCGGCAAGTATTTGCCCTAGATTCTGTTTAACTGTACTGTATTTGATCATTTGAACATGTCTCAAAGATATGCTACGCTTACACGCCTCAAAGATACATCTTAGAACAAATTGTATTCTTGGATGTAAGAAAGATTATTAGTGGTGTCACGTGATTTGACAAAGATTACATGCCCACATAGGTACAGATTAACAAAACAAATCAGAATGAAATTATAAATATTTGTTTATCCATTAGGTTATTATTTGTTTTGTGTGCTCAAAAGAACCGTCTCAATGAAACGGTCCTTTTAAGTACACACAGCATAAAATTATGTTTTGGCTGAGAAAAAAGAAAACAAATTTTAATTACGTACTCTAATCTGGAGACTTGGATTTAGAAGATTCCTTAAATTATTGTGATGCCAAAAAGAGCGTCATTAAGGCGTAATGTATGTCTTTCTTTGCTCAAAAACTGTGTTTGAGGACCTCAACTGCTGGAGGGCTGTTTTAGCCGACGCTGTCAAATTCTATTAAAACCCGCCAAGGGAGCGGTGAAACTTTGTTAATCTAAGTGCTCCATATGATGAATTCAATTTGATCTGTTTTCTGATAAGTGTTCTGTCTTATTGGAGTGCAATGCTGACACACAAAAAATCAGGAGGCCAAATCGGGAAAAGACATACCGCGACGTGAGAAAATAAAGCAGTGAGCTCTCTTTGGCTTCTAGTGTCTACTGATGATTTTTGCAAACAGTTTGACATTTTGAACGTACTCCTGAACGAAGTTTTCGATTTTTAAATGATATTTAAGAAACGATTTCATTTTTGGAATGTTCATGAAATCATGAATACTTCGGGCTTCACTTACTTTGCAAGAGACCCGAAGTATTCAAGATTCCATGAACATTTCAAAAATTGAAGGAGCTCTAGCGATAAGGCGTATATTTTCCCTAGTTGACATGATTACAAAACCTAAATTTTCAAATCGCCCTAATGTTTTTAAAATTGGACTGTTTCGGTAGTAAAATATGCATAGAAAGCATCAAAATAGGTTTCAAAGCGATTCATCATTTACAAAGCCGTGAAAACTTGCGCCTTCTACTCCCACCCCTCATTTTACGTCTTTAGGCTGGGTGCCGTTTAGACGAAAGTTTTAGTAAATCCTTTGCGGGTTTTCAAAAAGTAAAAATTCTAAAATACTAAGGATATAAGTGCCCTTCATTTCCAAAAAATGCGGTATTCCTTCTGCGCATGCGTACGAAATATATATGAAATTGTGACGTTTGTCATTGAAAAGATGAAACTGGCGTCTTTCAGTTTGCTTTTAGATGCTTTCCCCCCCCCCCCTAGACCCAAGATGCCCTTTGGACAGTTAAATGTCGCTATACAAATATATAACATATGTAAAGGGCGTCTTGGGTCTAGGGGGGGAAAGGGGTTGTATAAGCGAAAGAAGACATCAAATATCTGACAAAAATAGACCACTTTGCAAGATGGTCGCTTTTATTGTACATCAACTGTATAAATAGTTTTACTGTACAAAGCGTGGTTCCTTGTTTAACGGTCTAGTTCCCATATATGTTACTGAATAACAAGCACAGTTGATGATCGAAATAAATTCTCATTCAATACGAAGTAGAGTTATTACATGAATGAAGCAAACCCCGTTTTAAATATACAAATTCGGGGGCAATGGTGCATCGACGGCTCTTCTATATATATTTGTTGAATGTGCCTAGTTTCTCCAGTCGTTATTTCAACAAAATAAAATTAACGTCTCGTTTAGGGAGATTCTCGCCTTATCGCTAGAAATTCTTTACGAGTATTGCTTATATTTACATTTTATTATAAATATCTAAAATGTAAAAAAATTTAATAATTTAGGAATTTTGCAAACAGGTTGTCACTCTGAAGGTACTCCTGAAAGAAGTTTTCAAATTTTTCATGATATTCAGATATGTCAGCTGATCTGTGTAGCTCATACCTGATAGACAAATTAATCATCATCTGAAAGATATATAAAAAAAACATAGGTCATACTAGACTTAACTAACCTGACGAAGCTAAGACCGTTTGAGGTTGAATATAAAGAATCTCAACGATGACAAAGTCGTGCAAATAATGAGCCTAAAGCTAACCATCTAATAACGTTCTATTCATTTATATATCAGAGAACGTATTGCGGGGCTCTGTCTGCGAGTTAGGTCAGTAGCTCGTTATGCAACACCTTCAACTCTGCAGTCTCCAATTCGGACAGACACGAAGCTAGTTGTTGTTAACCTACTTGTAGCACCAGCAATCTACCACAGGAGCCCTGCTGAAGAGATGTGTACCCTTGGCCCTCGGCATGTTGATAAAGGTTGCCAAGCTTGCAGACAGTCAATGTGTTTGGAGTACAGCATTCAAAACAGCATTTCGTGAACAGTGCCTGCAGCCCGTAAAATCATGACTGTGAATTGGGGCCTACGAGGAGACATTGGTTTAAATTCCTAAACAGTCAGTTTGTTTGTGTTTGCTTTGTACTTTTTTTTGAATCGTATTCACATACATTTAGTCACAAATACGGAAATTGTGGAAACTGGTTTAGTTTATTGCATTCTCTCCCAGAAAGGAGCTGAGAGACTCATTGTCCAGTATTTTCTCTTATGTACGTTGATGTTGTGTTTAATAAAGACTTTCCTACATTTACCTACAATATTATGTTTAGAGTATTCAGATAAATACACTGACCCAAAATGAAAACTTTATATAGTATTCAAAAGTATATACTTTGATGACAAATTAAGTTCCGGGGTTAATTTTTTCGGTCATCGAGCCTTCAATGCCTTTTCGATGTCTCTGAAAAAAAAATCGGATGAAAATCATAAATTGCATAATTTTTATGAATAATTCAGTTCAGAGGGGTCAAAATAAAAATTTCTAAAAAAACAAATAAACCAGTCACACAAATTTTGAAATCAAGAAATTACTGACTGAAAGCTTTAAGTTATGTTAAAAAGATCCTCAGAAACCAGTGTGACCTTTATTTTTACGAATACTTAGCAGAATACGTAGCCACATTGAATTTACGTAACGTTGTATGAGCACGTTAGGGATACGTATGTAATGGTAACAGAGGCGCATATTGAAGTCATTTAACGCATCCATTTGATGATTTGACCTGACCCTCCGACCCCATTCATCCTTTTCGTGTTCTATGGGGTTCATGACCAGGGATGCCGCAGGCCAAGGCAAGAGGTTGACGTTATTTTTAGCGTGGAATTGTGTGGTCATTTAAGTGTTGTATGAGGCCTTGCATTGTCATGCTGGAAAATGCCAGGTCTGTTATTTTGCACGAAATGACTAATTATCTTTTGTGCATCAGCCCCGTATAGACAAGCAATACTGGTTGCCGTTTAAAACAATTACGTGTGTGAGTTAACGCTTTAACGTGATAAGTCCGTAACGTGGTCACAGGTGCGCGACCAGGTCTTGCACGAACTCTGACATACCCAGTTCTGTTGTACGGGTTTATAAGATAATGAACAGTCTGTCTAGAGCAGCCAAAATGATGCGAGTTATCATTTACCGTAGACCCCGCATTGAGCACGCCAATAACTTGGTTTCTTTGATCTTTTGAAAGACGTGCCGTCACTAAATGGAAGCGTTTTGTAACAATAAATTATTTTTTATTACCAGTACTCAGCTGCAAACGTTTTCTTGTCGGTTTTAAAGCTGTAAATGAACCACCTGTTCCTCAGCACGTGCAACGTAAGGAACAAGTTTTTCAGGCGTTGACGCTTGAATAAACCTAGGATCTGAATAAAAATTGCATAATCGTTATCTGCGACGAAGTCTCGATAAGCATGCGTAAATCTTACAACGACATGTATACTCACAAAACAGTTATTCAAAGACATAAAGTGTAAAGTTTTCATTTTGGGTCAGTGTACAATATCAGGGGTCCAAATGGACCCCAGCTGGTAGGATATGATGTATACTCTGTTGGTAGGGTGAAGGTTAAGTTTTCGTACATAGGTATTTGGTGAGGATAGGGGCATAGCTATTAGTATGAGCCTTCATCGACGTCCATTCTTTGTGTGTTGAGTAACGAGAGCTCTTGCGTCAGAATCCTGACTTTTACCGAATCTTCAGACTGTGACGCGGTGATTCCTGTTTTGTCCCGGCAAATATATACTTACATGTAACTACTAAAGAAACCTGACACATACTATGTGTCAATTGCTTGGTAGTAAATGAATACGATACACACTTGTCTTTCCATTTGCGTAAAGCTGAACAAAGTTAGACTAAGATGCACTGAGATTATTTGAAAAGATGAACTAATTTCAGACGTCAGCTATCAAAACGTCACGTAACTCCTAAAATCATTTTTGGCATGAACAAAGAAATCACGCAAAATCTTCATGGCGTTCAAATAAAGCATGCAAGCATTTTTTTAACCAAAAGCCTAAGTCAATTTATTTCGTTTTCAGCGTTTTATGAGCTTTTAAAAAAGCACTGCCACTTTATCAACTCTTTTCACTTTATATGACGTTTGGAATGCATTTTGACAATGTTTCAGTCCTTTTGAACTCCGTAGCTGTCGCCTACGTCCATTAAGCGACGTCAAGCGTTACAATGACATGCTGATATGTGTATACTGCAAAGCTTGAAATTCATACGCGATTAAAGTAAAGTGTAGCCAATTGGCACTATAACAAAGAAGACACCATTTAACGTGACGCGAAACGTAAATTCTGATTTTTGAATTTGCATTCTCTTACAATGATTGGTTGGCTCCAAGTCATTTAAGTTTCTAGAAATTGCTTAAACAAAGGAAAAAAACACTGCCATTTAGACAACGTCAAAAGCAAAACTTAAAAACCCCATATCATACGTCACAGCAGGAAATTGCAAGTTTTTAAAATGCACTTTTGTCTGTACTGGTATTGGCAATGCATACATGAAAAAAGTTTTCAAAAAAATATCTAGACATACAATCCCGAGGAAAAAGTGATGAAAACGATGTTTTTGACGTCATGACGTCATGTACTATATTTGATAAATATATTTTTTCGAAGAATACTTTCTAATGTCTTGTTATCAAAATAAGCATATTGGCTTAGTTCTATCATTTGTTATTTACGTGTTTGAAGCAAGTAAAAGTGCCAGGCTTCTTTAGTAGTTCAGTATATAAAACAAAAATACGCTTATAAGGCACCTTCCAGGATTGGAAACTAGAACGCAACTTTTGGTGGAAAACTAGGTCGTCAAATTTATCGATGCGTTAAATTGTGAATACATGTTGTTAATTAATCAGCATGTTCTTTTTATATCAATGCAATAAGGTCACAGCTGTCGCATTGAATTGCCTTCTGCACCAAAAGTAAAAGACTTCCTGGAACGAAATTAGACCCTTGCAGATCCGTTTAATTATTCAATTATAACAATTTGTCGTAATTTGCGATAGCAAGCAGCCCTGATCTTATATGCCAAATAGGCACTGTGTCTTGTTTCGTATCTGACAGTTAAAGCACCTCTCCAACGACGAGAATTCCATTGGAAAAGCTCGAGACAGCATCACTGAACTGAGCTACAGAAACTAACACAACAGTACCAGCTTGATACGATCATCTTCATGAGGTACCTTGTTCTTGAGCTGAGCTCTACAATGATTTCCAATTCAATGTATTGCATTACCAGAGACGCCATAATCAACAAAGGACACTTTCTGCTAGATAGTACCCTTTAGGACCTGCACATCACTGCATTAGTCAAACTCGCCTAAGGAACCAGTGCCACAGATCTGAGAACATTGTCTGCCAGAAATACTGCTAACATTCAACAATGCAAGAGTTTTCAATGGATTATTGAATGGGTTAAACAACTACAATTTTTGAAGGCTAAACGTCTGAAACTTGAGGATAAAATAAGATGAATTAAAGCAAAGGAATTTGGATGCCCCCATTAGGACCATTAAACATGATTTAGAAGAGACTTTCTAATGTTGACATAAGCCTAAAATGCAGTGGTGGTGGGCTGGATGGAGGTTTAATTTTTTATCAAAATTATTAGTTCAGCTCAAGAACACTAAAACAAAGCTCATAAAACAAATACATTGTACTCAGTCGAGGCTTTGACACCAGCCAGTGCCCAGGGGGGCAGGCCATATAAATGCCACCGGGCCTTCAGACCACTTTCACCTGTTCACCTGAACACACCAGATAAACGAATAGCACTGAATAATTATGACACTTACTTTGCTGATCATTATGATATGAGCCGTGGCATGTGATTTCCAACAATGTGGCAGTTTGACATGTGTAGACTAGGACGAACCTGTACATCCTCCTTTTAAGCTTAGAAACTCTTAATAGTGTTCAGTCAGTAGCTTAACACTCATGGAATATCCAAGCGGCTAGCAAAGGCTCTGATCAGACTGCGCATATGCGCAGGCTGATCTGAGGCTTTGCTGGTCGCACATACCACATTGTTGGAAATATCTTGTCCCGGCTCATATTTACTTCTGCTAATCGAGCCTCTACATATTGCATATACCTGATTAGAAAGTAACTGAGTATGATCAGGAAATACCACAATCATACACTGCAGACCAACCCACGTATACAAGTGTATGTTTAGTTAAAATCTTGACAAAGCTGCAAAGCTTAAAATATAAAGTTAACATAAATACACCTCTGCGAAAAAAATGTGACAAAAGTGGCAACGTAATTTACAAAGAGGATAAAATTATTTCAGTGGCATAGGCTGGTGATTCTGTTCTGAGGCGGTGTTTGTTTTCTAGTTGATTCATTGTTTATTGTTTCTCCCATGATTTATAGGTTCTGTGTTTATTCCTTGTTTTGTTTTGCAGTGTCCTTTCTAGTTGTGCAATCATTTTGATGGGGAAGAGAGTGCGAGGACTGGTTGCTTTACTTGGGTTTTTCTTCATATTAGTGTTCTGCGGCTCTTCTTCACAGTGCCGTGGAGTAGTCTGCAGTGCGTGATTGTGGTATGACTTGACTTTTTGGTTACTGTAAAGGCGGCACATTATTAATGCGTAATTAGGACTGGTCAATCTTAGACATAGGTTAAAGCTGTAAAAGGCGTGGTTGTATTCAAAAGAAACTGTAACATCTTGCGCCATTACCTCAGTATAGACGCAAAACACATTATTTAGTCCTTTAATAATGTCTGTTTAACATAAGCATAGAGGCAAACATTGTGGACCTAGATCAGACTGCTCCTACAGGAGCAATCTGACCTGGGTCCACATTGTTTGTCTAAGAGGCTTCAAATATGGGTCGACAAAACATATGTTACTTTTCGTGATATGCGCTTTAAGGGTTAATAAATTTGAATTCAGTGTGTATACGGTTGGGATTTCATAAAATGCACGCACGTTTGCGCGGCCGAAACAATTTATTAATTATTCACCAAATAAATATAACCTGATTTCCCTTGTTAAGCAGATGAAATAGCCGAGCCACGCCAAGATGTGAATATTAAAGTAACCGCCTTTACAGAGAGCAAAAAGTTCTATTTCCTCACTTACTTCAGCAGGACAGATGTAAAAATATCTACAATATGAATGTTCTTTTTAAGTGTATTTCATAATGAGTCTGTGCGTAACAAAACAAACAATTTGACTTTGTGCCAGAGCTATGCCTCAGATTGACATGGATATCTGCCCGCTTCGATAAATGTCCTAAAAGAGCACATAGAATAACCTTGTGTCCTTAGCATTAGCTATATGAACCCACTGACTGCACAGCAAAGACTATGATTCAGATGCACAAACCTTAAACGGTTACCTTATAGAGACACCTTTTTAAAGTTTTGCAAACAGAGCACATTTAGAACCAGATCAGGCAGCTCTAGTTAGTAAAAGCTGCCTGATCAGTGTCAACTATGGGTCTACTCTGTTTGCTCATGGTTATATGATTAGATATGATACTACACTAGTGGACCTGACAAGCATATGTCATTTATATGCTCCATGTACAAATGTGAAAGTTCATTTATATTATTATTCATAGTGGGTGGAGCTTAGCATGAATATTCATGACGAAAAGGGTTAATGCAATACGGCCTCAACTATTTCAAAGCTGAGGACATCAACATTCCTCTTGTAGTATGACCAATGCTTTTTTCTTTGATCTTTTTGGATGTTTAAATCAGACACCCTAGCATAACAACGAAGGAGGAGCTTAAAACCGTACTCTAACTTCCAATTTTAGTTAAACAGCGATGTAGGCGGGAACATCCTAAATAGCGACAATTAACCCGTAGGTAAATGTAATATATTTGGCAGCTTCGGCCGGATGCAGGGAGTAGTGAATGTAAATTTCGTCAGGTGTCAGTAACACGTGTTTATTTGCGCCTGCGCCATACTACAAGCTAAATTAAGGATTTTTCCGCGGCTTTCTGTTTAAACCGCCCTGTGGGCTACGCCCACCTCGCGGTTTAAACAAGAAAGCCTCGGAAAAGTATCCTTTATTTATTACTTAACAATTGCCAAATAAATACAGTCAATGAAACCAAATAAATCTTAAAAAAAAAGATAACAGTACAATAAGAATGCTTTCAGCAGTTCAGACAAATTCCCACCGACTTTTGGCGTAATAATCCGATTTGATATATAGTTGGTTCTATAACGATGTCCTTAATCATCAATATAATTCGACTAAAAAGAAGCATTAGACACAGGGAAATAAATGCCTTCAATATGTCATTTTCGCACTCACAGATAGACACCAAAATTTGGTCACTTCTTTGGAAGGAAATATAACCAGCGCATGCGCGGATCCATATAATTTCGCGGGAGGGGGTCAAACTCTGACATCGTTTTTTTTCCATTTTTTATGAAAGCAGAGAGGATCCAAATAGCACTAAAAGAGGGCCATCATTGGCCCGGCAGCGAAACGCAATTTAAATAGCCTATCGCTGGCGGGCCAATGATGGCCCAACATTGAATGCTGGCTTTGTAGCTTTGTGATTTTTCAGGGGATCTGGACCAGTGTTGCTAAATAACCCTATATTTTGTAATTTTCCAGGGGGTGGGGTCCGGACCCCCTGTCTCCCCTCCTTCTGGATCCGCACATGCAGCGAACGCTCATATAATTTCTGAAACTCATTCTGTAAGAACCTAATATACCTTTTTAGACCAATGGACTTTTCTTTAAATAGAGAAAATCAATACTAAGTGAGTTTTTTTTATATCAAGTTTACCAGGCAAGGCTTTTAGAACGCTTGTTGACATCGCGAGGCTTGCCGAGCGATTCAACATGCGCTCTCAAAGCCGAGCCTGGTAAACTTGATATCAAAAGACGCGAACCTGGTACATGTATTCTATTTATCAGTTTACCCATTGTTTCACTCTTCAAACTAGCGATTATGATGTAATTTTCGATTTTTTTTGATTCAGCGTCATAGTCGACGTCATTCAAAAAGTGCAACGTCATGATAATGACATGATAAAGAGACATATGCCGTGAGATAGACAACGTTTATCGGGCAACGAGCAACAACATATTTGATATGCGAGGTAACTGATAAAAAATGATATACATGTAGTTTCAATGATCCCACTTTTGGTGAAGGGTTCATACGTCATCTGGGCTTTCGTAGGTTCTACGATATGCGCTGTTCTTGTTTATACTTGCTTAACGGTGCGAGTGGCTTTCATTTAATTCTGGAACTAATGCACCTTCTCACCATGGAAATTGTGGGAATTTCACGAGGGCACGTTTTTTAACTGCAAACACGAACAGTCATATATGTGTCTCTTTAGCGACAATGACGTCATAAAATCCAAATAAGGGCATCGAAACCAAGATGGCCGCCATTTGATTTAGGAATGAATCTGTGGACCTCTCGACCTCGGATGACCATATGACGCGTTCGGTTCCACCTGGGAGGGTGAGTCAACGCACTAGACCACTGGAAGGTAGCATGGCTTCATAGAGCATCTCCTCCTCCTCTCACATCCCCTTATTCCCCTCCCCTCCCTTCCTCCATCTTCTTCTTCTCTTGTGCCACTGCATTGTTAGATACATTAAATCACCTTCAATGTGAACACCATCAAGTCCAAATGCTCAAATGGGGTGTTACTCAGAGCTTAAGTGCACATGTTGATACTTGTCAGACTATAAATAGACATGCTACATCTAAACTCCTACTTCTCCTCATAATCCTTCATCTCCTTCCTCCCCCTCACCCCACTCTTACTTCTACCGCTCAGTATATCTAACACACAATTAGATTGCTATGCGAATTCCAGAATAACCTTCACCTACATTTATACATGTAAGCAACGAAGATTCATTTATCATATGACGTCGCGTCTGGGAGTGAAAGAACGCCATGCAATAAAATCGATAAACCACTAGTGGTTTATAGATTTACGGGAAAAGTTATGACGTCCATAACAACGTAGCGTACGTAATGACTAAATTATAACGTTTAACGCCAGAAATGAGATTTCAAAGTATTTGTCATATGATAAATAGAATCTAACATTCGTGCTCTTGTATTATTGAATTTTTTTAAACTCGTTGCGAAAAAAGAGATAAAATGCTCGGCAAGCCTCGCATTTTATCTCTTTTCCACAACTCGTTTAATAAATTCAATAAAACATGAGCACTCATGTAAGATCCTCTATTTATTTAATCTGTTCAGAGACTAAGTATACATAATGATACATGTCATACTACAAATAGACATGCTTCATCTAAATTCCCTTCCTCCTCTCTCCTTCCCCACCTTGTAATCCAAAAGAACTCTGTGCAGTTAAAATGATCTCTTTACTACTACTGGAGACCACCACAACCACCGCCACCACCACCTCCAAATCCACCAACAACATCTCCACCACCACTGCTACCACAATCGGCACAACCACACCCACAACTGCCAACACTACCACCACAACCATATCCACCACCATCACCACCTCCTCCGCCACTTCCACCAGCGGACAATACATCAGTTTCTAACATTAGAAGAATCCAACTGACAAATATTTGCTTGTTTTTTAAAGCATGAACACAGTATGTAAACTGAAATAAACATCCTGTACCCATTCCTCCTAGCTCACGCCTTATACATTATGAATTACAGCACTCGTGCGTAACCAGTTGTCGGAAATCGTGATGTGAGAGTTGTTGGTACAGCTGTTATTGCGAGTGCCCACCTATTAAAATTCATTTTTCCACAGATCTAAGTAACTGTTATAGTTACAACCATGCAATCATGTGTACATGTGATTGCCAATTCCACTAAAACCGTGCAATCTGGCATTTAAGCTCGTTTTCGACACAGAACGGCTCTGATTGTGAGCAAGTCGATTTTTAACAAAGCAAAATGCAAAGGAGGAAGCCGTTAAAATCATGGAATAAAATAGATAAAATGGCTTTTCTTACCTTGTTCGAATGTGTATTGTCTGTATCACTAACAATATAAATCTAAACGTGTACATGTACCTAATCACACGCATTTTTCGACTACTGGTTACGCACGAGTACAGTTATTCATTTTTATAAGGCGTGAGCTAGCGGAGGAACGGTACAGGATGTTTATTTTAGTTTACATACTGTGATGAACAGACTGAGCAAAAATTTATATGCTTCCAAATGAGACACTGCGTTCCACATAGCAGCATTTCTTTTTCTTTCACAAAACTTCATTTGATAGTTCACCTGCATAGACGTCTCTCGGTAATGCAATCTGTTGCAGGATAATTTTGTCATCTGCTACAATGTGGAGCACAATGTCTCATTTGGATGCTTAGCAAAGACATGAGAAAAACAGCAATGTGGCTCAGTGTCGAGAGAAGACTCAGATCAGCCAAGTCATCAGCTTATTCCGATCAGAGACTTTACTGTCTGCGTATGCATAGTTATCAACTGATGATAAGGCGGAGACTCTGGTCAGATTGAGCGGATGATCTGGCTGATCTGAATCTTCGCTCTGCGCACATTCATTGTGTTGGTTTTGTCATGTCATGGCTGATTTGGGCCTCGCAGCGAGAAAACCTTTGTTTGGGGTTTCTGAAAAAGTGGTATTCAAACCAGCCTGCTCAGATACATAGACTAGCTAGAAAATTAAAATTTCGATTGTAGCAAGTCTAGATATAATTCTTTCCAAACGCAATTAAAAAAGGCGCTGATCAGTCTGCGCGGACGGCAGGCTGGTCTGCGCCTTTGTTGTTTGAAAACCCCCGAAGACAGGTTTTCTCATGACCAGGCCCAATTGATTTCCATGCTGCTTTCTGTGCCAGTGTAATTGTTCCCTAACTTTGTTGTAAGTGTTACTTTAGCCAATGACAATATCGACTGATATCCATTATTTTAAAGAGTGAATCTGTTGTTGTAAACTATTTGTATTATGTTATGTACATTATTTTCATGCTCAACTCAACTAAGCACGAAACGCATCATGCTTGTAAATGTTAAAATGCCAACAATTGATGGCATTTTAATGCTGTTGAATGATATATATCTATTTAATCTGGGAGTTTGAAAGCAAAATAAAGTATTATTTTTCATCATTTTAGTTTCTATGAGCAGTTTCATAGTTGAGTTGAGCATAATTTTTTTATGACATCGAGGCAAGTACCATTTACGAGAGCCCCGGATAAAATGTTAACAAAAGCATGCAAATCTTCATAAAATGGATATATCAGCAGCAATTATAACACATCGAAAAAAAGTTTTATAACCTAGGGACCTGGTTCTTTTAATGTGGCTTTTTATCCTATTCAGTTTGATAATCTGTTTGCTGAGAGATAAAAAGAGAGGTGGTTTATTTGTTCTTTGTAATTCTGCTTGTACGATCATATCCTTACTGTAAGTGTTCTGTTGTCTCCTACTCTTATGGCCGTGGGTTGGTGTACTAGGAGGTAATGCACAGATAATTAGGGATCTTTCATGCAAACAAACCATCTATGTGTATTGATCCTCATCAAAATTAATGGTGAAGTAAGCGCCGTTAAACATATTTATACCCTTCGCTGATTTTTTACTGACCGTTCCAAGGCAGTGCTTCTTTTGTGGATACTTTTCTGTTATTTATGCTTCCAGTTTGTCTTCATTATGCGGTCTTGTCTGTTCCTTGCAGTCTTGAGATTACCTGCTGGGAAAGAGCTGACCTTTTGGCTCTCTTGTGTGTGATGTTACCTTGTGTTTTGTCACTTTCCCATATGGTGTCCGGCCTGTGTCTGGTGTGGTACTTGATTGTATTGATTCGCGATCTTAGCCATCTTCTTTACTTATATCTGCGATATGTGTTTGGTGGCATATCTGGCCCACCACTTTCGTTGTAACTTTAAATATTGACGAGTACCATGACTTTATCAGTTTCAATCATATTATCTGTCAGCAGCTATACTATAGTTACTATTGCATTATAATTGAATCAGTTGAACATTATTCAAAAATTAATGCTAATTACGTGCAACTTGAGCTTACAGGAGACAACATTGAAGTTATAATAATGTTGTATTATAATTGAATCAGTTGGACACTATTTAAAAATTAATGCGCAATTTGAGCTTACAGGAGACAGACAGGGTGTACAATTTTTAAAAAAGCGATAGTCCTGTCTGGTTACAATGATACTATAAACACGCACCGACAACGGAACATTACAGCGATATACGAGTATGTGTATGGTTTCGTACAAATGCAATACAAAACAAAGCAGTGAGGTTTAATTTCATTTTACAACAAATAAGCCCCTCCCACACCTCCATTCTCAGTGTTGATTTCACATTTTTCTTTAATGTCTTATTGCTTTGTGGCTTTCCTAATTAAACAAATACCTCGCCGAGAAACAGAGGTCAAGTTGATGTGATTGTTGTATGTTGGTATAGATCTTTTTTTAAAAAAATATTTTACATGCATTCTTTGTTGTTTTTTCCTTTTCCTCTTGATGAAATATGTTGGCCTGTGGTAAGGTATTTTCCTGTAAAAATAAGTGTAATATGGTAGCAATTTTACAGCCACTGATTTTGGTCAAATATTTCAACTTCTTAAAAAAACTACAGTAAAGGTTATAGATCATTTATTACAATCATAAAGGAATGAAGTGGGAACGCGCGTAGCGAGTGAACTACTAAACTGCTTTATAATTGTAAAATATGATCTACGACCTACTTATAGTTTTCTCCTCCCCTTTCCCGTGGAAATGGTCGTATTGGCCACTTTTGGATTTAGTTAAAGATTCACTTAATAGATATTTCAAATATTGAAAAAATATGTAATTAAGTGGGCCAAGCATTTCAATTTCTGTGCAAACTGATTGGTGGTGAAGCACAGAAAGGGGCGGAGTGAACTATAAGCTCTTTTCGATTATATTGATCAAGAGAATATTGAAAATTTTAAACACTTATCACTTGAGAATTTTTGACATCAAAGTAAGGAAGAAGGCAAAGATCAGGAATCGATACAATCAAGTACGTTGTTAAGTATACCTGACCTAGCACACCATATGGGAAAGTGACAAAAGCACAAGAAAACATCACACACAAAAGAGCCCAGAGCCCAATCCTTTCCCAGCAGGTGACCACAAGGCTGCAAAGAACAGACAAGGCAGTATGACAAACAAAAAAAGAAATGCCATAAATTATTTACAAAACAACCCCTTGGAACGGTCAGTAAGAAAATTACTGGAGGGCTTTAACATGTTTGACGGTACTAACTTCAAGTTGTTTAAGGATGGAAGGAGGTATAAGTCTACTCCAAAACGGGTTGCAGCTCAGCTGCCCTCTAATTTGGCATTACATTTGTAACTCAAACGTATTTTGACAGTGTTCCTGTTCATATACTCATGTTATGTCTACTGTTTTTGCTTCTTTATAAAAACTGTTAAGTAACCTACTATAGATCAGCTTAGCGATCGTTTCTTATTACAGTAAAACCTGTGATAAAAAGGACACTTAAAATAGTCAAACCAAAGATCTTAATGAAAAATGGTAGTTTAATGAGGGTCGAAAGTATTGCAGAATGCTCCCCTTGGAGCATTTTGCAATACTTTTGACCTGCATTAAGCGATATTTGGTATTGAAAACCAATTTTGGTCTTTTAGAGAGTGGCCGTTTTACACAGGCTTTAAGGATACCATTTTAAGAATATATTTTACTGACAGTCCCTCCTGTGAAAATTTGGCGAGGGCAGTTATACCCAATTTATCTTGTCCTTCCGCATTCCAGATCACCTTTTCAATAGGCAGCTTGTCAACACAGCTCCTCCTACATTTTACCAATCACTTAGGAAGTCTTTTGCAGGTATTTATCCATGAACTATGGATTAGCACGTAGTCTTGTTATAATATTTCAATAAATACTTATTAATCACAATTTCAGCTTTGTGAACAGGGTTTTCCCTGTCAACTATTTTTTAGTAAATGACCCCAATCTTACCCAAATGACCCTTTAAATGAAAGTTTTTAGTCTTTAATTTATATAAAGGGGGTCAAAAGACTCCATTTTTAAAAGGTAAACCTTGCTAAATTTGACTTCTATTGCAAGATATTGTATCAATATTTATATAAAAAAGGGTGCCTTGTTAAGACAGTGTATAAAAATCATTTTGATACACGTTTACTTATTGTCTTGCTTTACTCTCCATTGCACAGTTACCGACTTGTGATTCTTATCTGGTGATGTTATTATCAGACTGAGTGCGATATTGTTTGGAATCAGATAAAATATGCTAGAATAACGTTTACACATAATTGTTCCATTGCATAAAACTTACCAGGTCCATTTTGCGATGTTTGAAAACTCGGCCTAACAGCTTCGGGTCAAAACAGCTCGCTCCTGTCACAGCAATTTTTGATACACGAACAAGCATGTGTGATTCCTTCAGTCAGATACTCGGAAAGCTCGTTTTAATCCGGGAATTTATATTTTGGTGGCCTAGGAGTTATATTGTTCTGCAAATATGATCAGACCGATTGTGTTTTATTTTGTTAAACTGGATTATCTTACCATTATCAGCAATACCACATGACTTCCATAGAATCGAATTAAAGTTCAGCTCTTAACAGCTTTTGTGCAGTCGTCGTGGGCAATCTCAAAACATTTCCACTTTAGTATTAATGAAATTTTATTTTCAATGTCATTCGTACAATGCAGTTGAAAGTGATTTATTAATTTTGTATGTATTTTATGTTCGAAAGCAATTATTCTGTGACGATGATTTAATGGCTCCTAAAGTGCAAAGCAGCAAGGCAATTTACAGATCGAAATTCAGTCATTTCAGTTTAATAAATATGCCCGTTTAAAGGTGATAACTAAAACATACATTCTGTTATAATTGGATATAGATTTTGAAACAGGAATTCAATAGATTTGACATGAAGCATGCTCTGATCCAGATGGGAAATACCTGGGAATTGGGGGTCCAGCCTCCCTCTAAAAATTCAAAAGCCTAGGGACCCCGTGCCAAATTATAGTTTCCTTTGGACTAGACCAGTTGACCCCCTATTAAGTTGAGGACAAAAAAGTCAGAACTTTATCATTTGAGCGTAGACCCCTCCCCCTCCTGACGAAAATCCGTCTTTTACGGTATTGCTTTCTCTTAAAAGTCGGTATTCCGATACATCATGTATGTATAAATGTACATGTCTTCTCTGGCATATGAGCCATTTTCATTTTTATCGCAAGACTCTCTTTTGCTCCGGTATTCAGTTTTATTTACTGTTGAGTCCTTATCATGCTTTATCTCCTTTTTATACCTTGATTTATATGATCTAGGAGATGATGCATTGATAAGTTAGGGGTCTTTCATGCAAATCAGACATCTATGTGTCTTGATCCATATCTGAACTAAGGACGAGGATGGCACCGTGAAACGGGTTTAAGCCCTCCAGCAAAATATTTTACTGACCGTTTCAAGGCGGTACTTCTTTTGTGGATCATTCATGTTATTTCCGTGTTGTGTTTGTTTTGCTTTCGTGCGCGTCTGTTTATGATGCCTTGTGGTCACCTGCTGGGAAAGGGCTGACCTCTTGGCTCTCGTTTATGATGTCTAATTGTGAAGTTGCCTCTTTCCCATTGGTATCCTGGGTCAGTCGTTGTGCTTGACTGTATCGATTCCTGATCTTTGCCCTCTTTCTTACTTCCTTAGGGACCCCATGGCAAATTATAGTTTCCTTTAGACTAAACAAATTGTTAGTCGATGTCGAATGGGAATCCAGTGTAAATTTTGTGACGATTTTTGGTGACCTATATCAAACTAAATTTTGGGGCATAATTTTTGTCCCATTCGACGTAGACCATGACCCCCTATTAAGTTGAGGTGAGATGTCAGAAGTCAAAAAATCAGAACTTTATCAGTTGAGTGTGGACCTCTCCCCCTCCTGAAGAAAATCCGTCTGTTACGGTATTGTTTTCTGTTAAAGGCCGGTATTCCGATACATCATGTATGTATACATGTACATGCCTTTATAAATACATTTTGTTTCAATTCCCATTGGAAGTGACAGAGGACCAAAGTTCCTTGGAGAAATACAGCAGAACCTGTGTAAACGGCCACTCTCAAAGAGACCAAAAAGATTATTTTTAAGACTAATGTTCTCTTTTGACCTTCATTAAGCTACCATTTGTCATTAATGTCACTGGAGCTAGGTGTATAAACACACTTCTACTGCCTTGAGGTATATGTAGAAGCGGGCTTTTACAGTGACGTGGTGGCGTGTTTGTCTGTAGATCCAGCGACCTGGGTTCGATTTCCAGCTTGGGCAGGTAAAATAGTTTCGCTCTACGACAATGGCGCCCATCGGGGGACGTCGCTGTAAAAGCCGGCTTTTACCGCAAGGCAGTAGAAGTGTGTTATACACCTATCCCCGTGACATTACGACCTTTATTTTGTCTATTTTTTAGTAGCCGTTTTACACAGGTTTTACTGTAAATGCACATAGAGCCAGCACATGGACATTTGGTCAGTTTCGCAACGAAGGCTCAGGTTTACATTTTTGCATATTACATTGTCCAGTTATATAAAAATGACTAGCAAATGACATTTTGATTTCTAATATAATAACAATATGATGTCGTTGAGTAGCATTAAAAATGATATCATGAGCATACCAGTGGTTTGTAAGTTTTATCGGTTGCATGTATTTGTCTTCCTATTCATGTATTTGTCAAGTCCATATTATGAATAAAATTGAGGTGAAAATGAAATGAATGTCTAAAATTCTTAAAAATTTATGCATTTTTGTTCATTTTGTGACATTTAATTTGGAACATAAGTGTTTATGTATCGCAAATGCGCAGTGTACCTATCTACATGTACGTGCTGGTCCCAAGCCATTACTTTTTAAATAAGAGAAACACATACCCCGGTGAGACAAAGTGTATGCGCAGGTTCGCCTGGGCCTATGCTGCTCGTTTTTGCAATTATTACCAAAGTTATACGCAATGTATCATCACAAAAGAATATAGTATGAAAGCTTGCGATAAAACTAAAAATGGCTCATATGTCAGAAACAGCGCATCAGATAACACCCTGCGATGCTAGGGACGTCATTTAGTCTGAAATCTGAGATTAAAGGGTATCAACTAGGCCTCGAGAAAACCTGACTGCATGTGTTGCATGCACACTCATTTGTTGTTGTTGATTTTTCTTGGGTTTTTTCTTGTTATTTTATTTTGTTTTGTTTTGTTGTATGGTTCTATAGAAACTTCCAGGCGTCAAAAATATAAAAGAAGTCATCTTATTCTGTCCCGCGATATTGTCCTGTATATATGAGAACAAATGTTTAAAATCAGCGACCTGCTTCAATGGACATTAATCTAGTAATTTCGTATTGGCTCAGTTACAGGTCCGAGGTGCGAGTTCCCTGGATCGCAATCATGGTATTTCGCGTTTTCCCATTGCGCGCTTTCTAAGGCTCTGACATTTTTAAATTTTACACGCCGCTAGGACCAACAGAGACGCAGCTAATGGCCTGTGCATCCGCCCGCAACAATGTTTAGATACCGATTAATTGGATTGCGGAGATTCGCGGCCCCGAAAGTTTAGACACTTCAGTCTCGCGAACTACTCTTTTGATCATGCCCAAATCGGCATCAGTTTGTAGTACGGGAGGCCGTCTACAAATGATGAAAAATTCAAAGCGTTCCGTCTCTTCCCCATGAAGATGATTGCAAAACTAGAATGGACATAAAGTAACGCACAACAAAACGAAAAACAATTACAGAATCCCACAATGGGAGTAGCAATCAACAACGAATCAACATCAACAGAACCACCGCCTTAGAAGGGGAAGCAGAGGCCGAAGACCGAGGACCAATACAGCTTACCAGGTACCTGTAACTGAGCCAATGCGAAACCACTTGAATAATGACATGTTTATTGATTAACAACTAGGGGAGGTACGGAAGCCTATATGTGACATTGTGTTTTGTGTTATGTCGTTTTGATTTCGATGTTTTAACTTTTTTCTTTTGTATTTTGTGTATAATGTTGCACATTTTAAACGGCGTAATTCACGAGGTAGAGCCAAGATGGAGAAGAAACGAGGAAAGAAAGGCGAGAGTATAAGTATTTTAATGCATCCGTCGTAATGTTACTTTTTATATATTTGAACTCAATTCAGCTGGTAACTATCACAGTCAAAAAAAATCCGGAGGCTCTCGATTTGATTATGCTACATACTGGGTTTTCACTGTGAAAGTAGTCACATAGAACCAGTGCAATTCGATATAATAGAGTTCGACTGATTATAATAGTTCGACCCATTTAAATCGACCAATTTAAATTGTTACAGAAATTAATTCCGAGATTTTAATCTGTATGTCTAGATCTGATACAGTGCAATCGAAAATAAGATGGCATTAAAGGCAAAACTTATCTATCTATCTAACTATCTATCTATCTATCTATCTATCTATCTATCTATCTATTTATCTATCTATCTATCTATCTATCTGTCTGTCTGTCTGTCTGTCTGTCTGTCTGTCTGTCTGTCTGTCTGTCTGTCTGTCTGTCTGTCTGTCTGTCTGTCTATATGTCTGTCTGTCTGTCTGTATGTCTGTCCGCAGGTCTGTCTGTTTTTCAGTTTGTATAAGAAAATAAGTAAGTATTGCCTGAAATTCCATACTCACTGTTAGAACGAGACATAAAACACGGACAGCCACACGACAGCAAGAAAGCATTTAAAGTTAAGCAATCAGTTTTCTGTCTCTTTTTCTCAGCAAAATGACTGCAAAACTACATGTATAAAGTCACTACGAACTTCACAACAGAATTATTAGTCAATGCACCCCTTACATACAATGGGAGCAACAAGGAATAATGAATTAACAACAACATAATCAACGCCTTAGAACGGATCACCAGGGAGGGGGGCTTAAATATATTCACCTTCCAAATCTTCATCCTAGATTCTGATGTTGTTCATGAAACTGTTTTCCACTGCCTCCCTCATACCCTACTACCACCCTATAAGTTCATTGGGGTTATCTACATATCTGTTTGTCTGCCTATCTGCCTTCCTACCTGCCTGCCAGCATTTATGTATGTCTGTCTGTCTGTCTGTCTGCTGTATGTATGTCTGTCTAATACATACATACATACATACATACACACACACACACACACACACACACACACACACACATAGGCTCAGACTATTTGTGGGGTTAAAAATTTAGAATTCCAATATTATTTTGGGTTTTCAGAAAAATGAAAATTTTTGGGGTATGATGATTTTGTGGATATTTTTTGAGCTCATCGCAAAATTGGCCTACTTAAGGGGACCTTTCTATGCATTTTAGGGTTTTTCTTAGGGGATCTTTTTGGGTGTTGCTAAGATTTCAAACATTTTTAGGGTGCTTGATATTTCTTCTTTTTTTTGGGGGGGGGGGGGGAGTGGGGGGTTAAACAGTAAAGGCTGGGTCCAAGCCTACGGATAGAAGAAAAAATAGAGTACCCCTTGGGAGTTATACATGTACTTATATTCTTTTTATTGTTTTGACTTTTATCTTTGGCCTTTTTACCTCATCATTTGTGTTTTGCCTTTTATGTTTTAAATTTTGTCTTCAGAAAGGTTTCTTTCCTTTATTGTCTTTTGCCTTTTGCATTTTAACTTTGGGCTTTTTGCTTTTGCCTTTTGTGTTTTAACTTTTGTATATTGTATTTTGCTCTGGGTTTCCTCATGCTATTTCTATGATAAAAAAGGCATCTCAGTACCCCTTCAAATTTTGGCAGCAGACAGACATACAGACAGACAATTGATAGCGCATCGGATATGGGAAGGTGGTGGAAATAGATTGATAGATAGATACGTTTTGTATTTAATGTCATCTAATAGTCGATTGCACTGTATTCGACCTACATAATAAATACTCAAAATAAATAAATTGTTACTATTAAAATGGGCCAAACTGTCATGTTCAAAATTGCCATAGATCTATTTAAATACTTGTAAACACAGATAGCATGGTTGAACGGAAAACCTTCATTAGACATTTTTGGACTGAGATATTTACCAGCTGCATCGGTTTCGAATGTAAAAAAAAACGTTACACAGGATGCATTAAAATACTTGCACCCTTGTCTTTATTCCATCTTTTCTCTCCATCTTGGTTCTACCCCATGAACTGTGTTGTTTAAAATGATGTACAACATCAAGCATAAAACATATATATGTATGCCAATTCATATATGAGCCACACCATAAGAAAACCTGCATTTTGAAATGTGAGAACAAAAAGCCACTAATTAGATGTGTCCTTACATGCTGGTCAATAAATTTGTTGCTCACTAGTGTTAAAGTTAAATATTTTATTTCAAGATTACAGCGAGCTTTTGTAGCTTAGAAGGTCAATTTGAGTCCAACATAAAAAGTTGGAAAATTCGAAATTAGAAAACGAGTTGTTTAGCGATAAGGCTAATTGCCACTGTTTTGATGCTTTATCAGTTTCTCAGTGGATGCACAGCTGATCTGCGCCTTTGTTTTCTGTACGTGTAAAAATGCAACTCAGTTTTTTGGGCATCACTTTGATCAGTTTATTTTTCTATATAAAGATTATTTGTCTATAGCTAGTCCCTGTAACTACACAGCCAAGTTTGTGTTGGACTTAAAATACCAAAAGGCAAGTTTTATCATGATGAGGCTCATATGTCAAAGATTATACAATACAACTACTCATACTTGGCGTGAAAACTAATAGACACAATTTACACAATTTACTTTTGTTTTAAAAGAGTAACAAAATAAATGCAGGTACACTGAACGACTAACAAAGTACGAAAGACAGCAAGAATCGATCAGGAATCAATACAAATAAGTACCACACCTGTCCCAGGATACCAAATGGGAAAGTAACAAAATCACATTAAACATCACAAACAAGAGCCCAGAGGTCAGCCCATTCCCTTCAGGTGACCACAAGGCAGCAATGAACAAACGCAAAAGCATGACAAACACAAGGCATAAATACCACAAATTATCCATAAAAGAAGTACCACCTTGGAACGGTCAGTAAAAATATTTTACTGGAGTGCTTAGACCAGTTTCACCGCACGCCAACCTCACCCTCAGTTCAGATGTGAATCAAGACACATAGATGTTTGGTTTGCATTAAATACCTCTAACTTATCCACGAGTCATCTCCTAGATAATATAAATCAAGATATAAAAAGGAGATAAAGCAACGAAAAGGACTCAGCAGTACATAAAACTGAATACTGGAACAAAAGAAATCCAACAGCTAAACACCGATGGGCCTGACAACTGCCAAAGCATCAGGCCCCTACCATAGTAAGTAAGGCTGCAAAGATCAGGAATCGATACAATAGAGTACCACACCAGACCCAGGGTACCAATGGGAAAGTAACAGACTCACAGTAGACACCACAAATGAGAGCCAAGAGGTCAGCCCTTTCCCATCAGGTGACCACAAAGCACAACAAACAGACGCGAACAAAGAAATAGCAAACACAAGACAGAACAAAAACATGAAAGATCCACAAAAAAGTACAGCCTTGGAACGGTCAGCAAAATATTTTACTGGAGGGCTTAAACCGGTTTAACAGCGCCAACCTCACCCTTAATTCAGATGTGGATCAAGACTCATAGATATTTGGTTTGCATGAATCTCATCAATAGATAAGTCTTTAAGTCACAACCGTAATAGAGTCTGAAGTCTAACCAACGGGTGTGCAGTTAAAGAGGAAAGCAAAATTGCCAACCATGATTGTGTTGACCACCAAGCATGCAGTATATTGCAATACAGACCTGGCACTAACGAATAACGAGTCCTGGCACATTTGTTTGTCTCTTACTTGTAAAGAACAAGTCCTAAGGCTAAAAGAAAATGTTTATTTTAATGAAAGAATATCAAATGTGATTTTTATAAAAGCAATATTTATCAAATACATCTATAACATTACAAATTTGTCACTTTTTGCCTGAACGGCTTGTATGAAGAAATGTTCAAATTATTTTCATATTTGTAAAATCAATACTACTCATTACGTGCAAAATTGCCATAACAACGGTAACATCTGGAAAAATATGCTGTTTGTCACACCTGCTGGCACTGGCATGGTCTGACATAGGAGTCCACATTTCTGTCCAGTCCTGCACAAGTTTGTCAACCAACAAGTGTGTTGACATTTGCGACCTGGTAAATTTTAATGCATTCCACCATCAATTTGCCGTAAAGTATCTGCTCCACATGCTGAACTGGCTAGCACATTAAAGCAGTGACCTTGACCTATATTTTACAAGCTCCAGTGCCTTGTATTTTTATATTTGTATGTCAACCCTTATGCTCTCATCAACCCTAATGCCTAACACCATTAAACATTGCATAAGGCATCCCCTTAACATCTTGAGTCAGCACACACCTTAATCCGATGACATTGACATTGCCATTTTTATGTCCAACTTCAGGATCTCGCAAAATCGTTGTGTCTACGACCACAAAAGGGTACATAAGACATCTCCTCAAAATCATGTCTTGATCCTGAGACCTTGACCTAAACTGAAACAAAGTTCTAATTGGTTAACACCTTGACCGTTGACCTATATTTTTTGCTCCATTAATAAATAAAGGCCCAATGACTTTGTCTTCATTTCACAAGCAGATGCAAACGCAACTTATATGGAGTTCTTGTTCTTTGTCGAAACACATCCCAGTTTCATGTATGCAAGTTACTTTGTTGTGGCTGTGTAGCCAAAGTACATCGCGTCAAAGTCCGAAAGCTAAAATGATTCTGACCCCTATCTATTTTTCTCTTAATTTAAATTGAAATCACACGTTCATCTCATCAACATTTCAAGTAAAGTAGATTGAACCTGGAATGAATCTGTATTAACTTGATTCAGAATGAAGATTTCATACATCTAGATAAACCAAATATTTATTCACTTGGCAATTCAGAAAAGCAATGCCAAGAACTGATGCAATTAGATTCTAAACCCTGCCCACAAAACCACAAGGTAAAAGAGTCACAACCAGATTGATGTGAGTAAACAGATGACATATGATGAACAGAGTAAGCAGCTCTATTCCAAATAGGTGGTGACTCATAATACGAACATAACTGACTACAGATTGCATCTTAAATAGGACAAAGAAATAATAACACAGAACAGCAAGGAACCACAACAAAACATCAACTTAGAAAGAGCCAACCATGATGAGGACCATAGCAAGCTTCCTACGTTATACTGGTTACCTAAACTTCATAAACGGCCCTATAAGTCACGTTTTATTGCTAATTCTAGCGCATGTACAACTACTGAGTTGTCTATTCTTTTGACTTCTTGCCTCACTGCGATTAAAAACCATGTCATTAAATATTGCATAACAGTTTATGAAAGAAATGGTAAAAATTTATTTTGGTCTATTAAAAATTCAGGTGAAATTCTTAATAAATTGAAGTCTAGAGGTTTTCTAGCATCTGGTTTGTCTACATATGATTTCTCTACTCTCTATACTACATTGCCTCATAATCTAATAAAAGATAAACTAACAGAAATAATTGAACAAACATTTAACAGAGAGGTCTCACTTTATTTGGCTTGTAATGATAAAAATGCCTTTTTTTACTTCTGAACAACCTAAACGATATAAATTGTGGTCATGTCAGAAAATGTGTGATGCGCTCCATTATCTTTTGGACAATATATTTATAAGATTTGGCTCTAAATTATATAGACAAATTGTCTGTATTCCAATGGGAACTAATTGTGCTCCTCTTGTTGCAGATTTGTTTTTGTTTTTAATGAGAGAGACTTTATGTTATCTCTGTCAGACAATAATCAAGCTGATATTATTGAAGCTTTTAACTCTACCTCCAGATATTTAGATGACTTACTTAATATTGATAATCCTTATTTTGAACAAATGGTAGGTCAGATATATCCCACTGAACTTCAGTTAAATAAGACGAATTCTTCTGATATTGAAGCTCCGTTTTTGGACTTGAACTTGTCAATAACAAATGGCATAGTTTCTTCTAAAATTTATGATAAACGGGATGATTTTAATTTTGAAATAGTAAATTTCCCATTTCTTGATGGAGATGTTCCTCGCTCTCCTTCCTATGGTGTATATATTTCTCAGCTTATTCGTTTTGCTAGAGTGTGCTTTAATGTTGATGACTTCAGCAACAGAAACTTATTTTTAACTGCTAAATTATTAAAACAAGGTTATAGATATCATAAAATTCGAAAAGTATTTTCTAAATTCTACTACAGACACTCAGAGTTAATTGTTAAATACAACATTGGGTTAAAAACTCTTCTGCAGCAAGGCATATCAGAACCTATATTTTATGGTGATTTAGTCTATAAATTCAAACGAATTGTTGGAAAACCTAATTTTAGTGATCAATTCAAAAAGATAGTAAAACGTTATATAAGGGTTGGATATAATTTGGATGTCATGCGACAGTCTGCATGCCTAGTTTTAAACCCAATCACGGTTTATACCTATGGTTTCCTCTTTAATTGCACGACGGTGGGTCAGGCCTCAGACTCTATGACGGCTCTGACGTAAAGCTTTAATCGGTGGGTTGGTGCCTGATGCTTATCTGTAGCTGGACCCACCGTGGCTCAACTTGAGGTTTTCTTAAGCTCTGACTATCTGTGAGTCATGAGCCCTTTTCTTTGTTTCATCATGGAGTGTTAATTTGATTAGAGTGTTTTCCATGATGATACATTGCATTAGTTAGATGGCATCAATGCGAGCTGAACATTTCTTGTACTTCAACAACAGCAGAATCTAGGGCGAAGATTTGGTACCAGTAAAATGCATTTAAGCCCCCTGGTGGCTTAGGCTGCTGTCCGTTCTAAGGCGGTGGTTCTGTTGTTGTTGACTTTTTGTTTATTGTTACTCCCATTGTGGGAGTCTGTAATTGTTCTATGTTTTGTTGTACGTTACTTTATGTCCATTCTAGTATTGCAATCATCTTGATGGGGAAGAGAGAGCTGATTGCTTTGCTTAATTTGTCTTCCTGGTGTCTTGTGATGGTCGAGCGGCTTTTCCTCGCGGTGCCACGGGGTTGTCTGCAGTTTGTGATTGTGGTATTTCCTGATCATACTCACTTACTATTTTAGAACTGTCAGTAATGTGTTACCAGTGGATTTATGTTAAATTTACGAGGGTTCAGTCCTAGTCCTCACTTTCGATGTGGTTCTAAAACATGTATTTGATTTGCCCACGAGGAGGTTTCCAACTCATCAATAAATCAAAATCCATGGGCATCAACGGATTCGCAGGTAATACCATGGTGGTTCAATGATGAAGGGTTAAGAGAAGCAACAAGAAATCTGACCTTTCACATCGCCACTGGAACACTGGAGGAAATAAAAGCCAAAAGTTGTATCCTGGTGAGCCAACAAACAGAGTATGTGTAACGGTTACTTTGTGCGAAAATTTTGCTAATTTCATATGTTAAGCAAATACAAATTTTTAATTAGGATTACACTCTGTTGCTCTTCTATGGATGATGTAAAAGCTTCAATGTTTCATGTGTCTGACATGTGTTTGCAAAGTAGGAAAGGTGGCACAAATCTGGAATCGATACAATCAAGTACCACACCTGACCCAGGATACCGCATGGGAAAGTGACAAATATACAAACAAAAACACATCAGATATATGAGAGCCAAGAAGTCAGCATTTTCACAGTAGGTGACCACAAGGCTGAATGACACAGACAAGACAATATAGCAAAGACAAACACAAACTAAAAAAGATCCACAAAAGAAGTACAGCCTTGGAATGGTCAGTAAGAAAGTTACTGGAGGGCTTAAACTAGTTTCACGGTACCAACCTCACGCTTAAAATTCTGATGTGGATCAAGACACATAGATGTTTGATTCGCTTGAAAGATCACTAACATATCCATGACTTATCTCCAAGTACATATACATCAAAGTATAAAAAGGAGATAAAGCAAAGATAAGCACTCAACAGTACATACAACTGAATACCAGGGAATTATAAATCAAACAGTTAAACCCTGGTGGGCCCGACGACAGACACAGCATCCGGCCCAAACCCTCTCATCTATAGAAAGATCTCTAAGTCGGAACCGTCAAAACAAATCTCTTAATTTCCTACCACCACTGTCATCACATTAAGCAAATCTACTGAAGGTGAAAGTAGTAAAAAGAACTTGTGTTCGCTTGAACATGTATATAAAGCAAAACGTGATTGTTTCAGAGTTTTTTCCAGTAGGTCTTTAAGTCCAATGAACAAATTCGTTGACGTTTCAAAATCAGTTCTTTGGCTTTAGAAGGCTCAGTATCACAAGAAATTCATTTAAGCACGTCTTCTTATTTGAGCTTTACATTTCTTTACATGCTGTTACATCAACTTGATCTGCCAGTGTTCCAAATTCTACGTGGCCATTGAGGCTATCATTCTGATATATTAACATTTCTCTGCACTCTTATTGAATGAGGATTCAAAATTTGCACAAGCTAAGAAGCCACCATGCGAGCTAATCAATATTTGTGTTTTAACAACGGCAGCAACTACGGTACATATTTGGTCAGTAAATATATATCTAACCCCCACCCCAGTGGCCTTGGCTGTTGTCCGTTCTGAGGTGGTGATTCTGTTGTTGGTGATTCTTTGTTTGTTGTTGCTCCCATTGTGTTGAGTCCTTGTTTTATTCTCTACTTCTTATTGCCCTGTATAGTTTTGTATAGCTGGTTGCTTGACTTTGACTATGTTGTCGTGTGGCTGTCAGTGATCATTGTATCATTGGTGTCATAGGTTGGTCTGTGGTCTATGCTAGTAGCACTTCTTGGTCATACACATCTGTTTTGGGCGTTTGTATTTAGTTCTGCTTAATGAGATCAATAAAACAGAATTGGACACATTCAACATAAAATGGGGTTAGTGTCTTTAATTATCCTATATCTCTCAGGTCTTTAAATAGCGTATCAAGCAATGAAAGCTCCGATGCCTAAGCGTTCCCCGCCATAGCTCTATTCGCTGATTGGAACATGAAGAAGTTTTAAATACAACAACTGGGTCTGCAGCTGTGTGTCTAAAAAGGGTTGCAGAAGCAGAATTCACATTTATCTTACAGAGATATGATTTGACCTGAAAATAAAAATAATAAATTATGAATAATTATTAAAAGTAAAACATCTTCGGATGCACAAATATATGTTTTCTTCTGCGTAGTGTTTTGCAGACTGGTTTCACATTATATACATGTATTAAAACAACTATTAAAGTTTGTTTTTTTAGAAAAGAAAAACTGATTTGATATCAGTAAAACTACCAAATTTTAAGGTTCTCATAGGTACAATTATTGCATTTTATGGTAAAAAACAAAGATCTCCAGTAGAGTACACTGCGCTCACAAACATAGAATGAGTACAATTCAGTTATTTAACGACCTGCAGACAGACAGAAAGAGAAAGACAGATATACTCATAGATAGATAATTTCATTGATAGATAGATAGATAGATAGATAGATAGATAGATAGATAGATACATACATACATACATACATACATACATACATACATACATACATACATACATACATACATACATACATACATACAGTAACTATACATGCACGTCGATAGATAGATAGATAGATAGATAGATAGATAGATAGATAGATAGATAGATAGATAGATAGATAGATAGATAGATAGATAGATAGATAGATAGATAGATAGATAGATAGATAGATAGATAGATAGATAGATACGTTTTGCATTTCATGTCGTCTAATTGTCGATTGCACTGCATCAGACTTACAAAATAAAACCTTTAAATAAATTTCCGTAACAATTTAAACTTTTATAAGGGAAGGACTAAATTGTCTCGTATTTAATTGTCCTGGATCTATTTGAATGTTTTCACAGAGAGAGAACCCACTTTGTAGCATGAACCCACTTTGTAGCATGCCCTGTACATTTGACTTTGTGATAGTTACCAGCTGCATCGATTTTAAATGTAAAATACCAACTAACATTACATGAACAATGAATGCATTAAAATACTTACAACTTTGTTTTCGCCCATCTTTTCGTCTATATCTTGTCTCTACCTCGTGAATTGCGCCGTTCAAAATGAACAACATCGAACACAGAACACAAAACAAGAAACTCAAAATGCGAAAGTAAAAAGTTAAAACACCGAAATCAAAACGACATAGTACAAAACACAATGTCACATATAGGCTTCCGTAGGGAGGAAATGGCTTGGATGAAACGTCCTGGATTCAGAATCTACTTCTTGTTTTACCGCTTCGGTTTCCTCAGCGTTCAGAAGCTCGTAACGGCTTAGGTCATCCGACAGAACATACATCCTATCTTCGTCATTTTTCGCATTTCTGTCTGACATTCTGCCCTTCGAAAACATTTGCGTGTGCTTAGGGGCGGACTTGCATGTGGATTACAGTCGAAACGTCCCCAAGTCAAAATGTCCCTAGCTAAAAACACAATTTTACTGTTATAAAAATCAAAACTGGGACTATCAAGCATAAGCATCTCAAATCAAGATCCAATGAAGAGCAAAACAGCTGCATGGATTTCTGCATTGAACTAATGTGAAATCCATATTGTCTAAGGTGAACTCCTTATTGTCCAAGGTGAATCCATTTTGTCTAAGGTGAATTCCATATTGACCATGGTGAAATCCGTATTGTCCAAGGTGAAGTAAACATTGTCCAAGGTGTAAATCATATTGTCCAAGGTAAACCGTATAGGTCCAAGGTAAAATAAAATATAGACTTATGAAAGTAGAAATAGTGCCAGTATTTCACTGGCTCATTCCTCTGTATAAGTGCTATTTATTGAGCAGTTATTTTTTTCATTTAACCCATATAAACCTAGGTCCTTTTTATTGGACATAGGCAAACAGCGCATACTGAGATCAGACGCCAAAGAACGCGGCGACTGATCAGGGTCTCCACTATTTACTTACAGAATGTTCTATTAATACTAGAATATCAATGGAAACCTTATATTAGGTTGAACATGACTTCAACAACAGAACAGGAAGTAGAAAAAAATCTTTATAGATTAAAAGTCATATAACAAAACGGTTATTGACTTCAATTTCGGCTTGCGGCCTCGGTGAATATCACTTTTCGGGTAGATAAATCCTCATGTCTACCTCATTGAAGTTAATAAATGTATATTAATGCGAAGCCTTTGACGCGCATGTAAAAAGACATGCGACGTACATGTCAGATTTTATCTTGTTATCAATCTGGGAATCAGTCCCAGAGTTTCACAGACAGGTCAGATTAAGTTCAAGAGATAACGAGTACAATATAATATTTCATTTTGTAATCATTTAATCCAAGTTTCTTATCTCTTCAGATTTTATTGATCAATTTGATAAACAAATTAACCCTTAATGTGCCAATCACAACAAAAGTCGTCTGCTATTCTCGTCTGCTAAAATGTTTAAGAAGCTCTATGGCAAACAGTGTTGACCCAGATCAGACTGCTCCTATAGGAGCAGTCTGTTCTGGGTCACGCTGTTTGCTTCTATACTTAATTCGTCAGTAATGTTAGGCAATTATTTGCAGCGGACGACTTTAGCTGAGGACATTTTAAGATGCATTTTTCTTGGCGCTTTAAGGGTTAATAATGATTGGACCAGCGCATGAGATTTGGGCACTTATCGCATCCACTGTGGCATGACTGGCTAATTAGAATTTCAAAATTTCGTGATTTTTGGACATTGTAATTTCGTGATCACTTAACTTACACTTATTTTGTACAGTTTGGCACATAGAGGAAGAAACACAGGAACAGTGATTTACAAAATATAAGTACGAAGAAAGCAGAGCAACCAGCCTTGATGAGTGTCAAACTAAAAAGTTATTTTGAAAATTTTGTAGATCCAGATCAGCTAGCTTCTGACGAAACCATCTGTTTAGGATCCACATTGTTTTCCATATAGGGATCAAACAGGACTTTCTATGCATTAATATCTGCTGGACTCCGAGGGTGGTGTTAAAACCCGAGCCTGAAAGTTGGGTAATAATGGATAACTATAACATTCCCTGAGAGGGGGATAGTCGAAAAGATCATCCCGAGGAATGTGATTATCAACCGAGGCGCAGCCGAGGTTGATAATCATATTTCGAGGGATGATATTTTTGACCATCATCCCCTCAGGGAATGTAGGCTTATATTTATTTGATTTTATTATACCGAACAGAACATTAGATCCTTTATTTTATGCCGTTTTTTCTTTTAGGCCTACTATGGTGAGGGGGTTCCAAAGGGAATGCATGAATGAAAGAAGATACATTTTTTCACAAAAAAATTGTTCTTTTTTTAACTGTTTGAATGCTCGAGCTGATCACTGACGTTCGGTAAAACAAATTACGTTATAAAAAGCTGATGACGTTAAACTTTTACGTCATTTAAATGGAGGTACTGTACAGTATGGTATGCGGTTTAGAAGCAAAATAGAAAATTTCAACTTATCCGCTCAAATTTGGTCTCGACGTGTTCCGCTTGTCCTAACTAAGGAAACGAGTACCCACACTTTATGTTTCTGACCATAAACAACATAAGTTATTGGGAGTTGAAAGTGGCCAAATTATGCCTCATGTCGGTTATTACTGTTGAACGTCTCCTTACGTGAACGAACCGTACGCGCATTGGCATTGCGCATCATATGACCATACTGATATTTTAGACTATCACCCGCTGCTATGGCAAACGAGAGACAGTATTCGTCGTCGCTATAGCAGCGGATGGTAGTTTAAAATATCAGTCGTTCGTCTATGGAAGTTTTGTATGGGAAACTCACGTGAGGTATGATAATTTAATTTATCCAACTGGACCAGATAAAATAAAATAAATAATTATTGCACACATGCCATTAATAAATTTATGCCACAGGAGAAGGGTTTATTAATTAAAATTCAACAATAAAATCAAATAATGTACTTAGCATTTAGCAATGCCAAACAATGGAAAACACAGATCATAAGGGTATTAGAGACCTATATTCCTGTCCTATTAGTAGAGCAAACGAGAGCTCAAAAGTCGCCTCCTTAAGGACTTTTAAGTGCCCTCTCTGTTAACAAGTAGTGTTATATACCAAATTGTTTGTTAGTATCCCTAGTTTCAGAAAACCAATGATGTCGGTGTCGGAGTCGCGTACTTACAGAGTTATGGCCCTTGAAAGTTACCTACCCTTAACACTCTTTAGACTGATTTTCGGGTATAAAATGAGCATGAAATATGCATGTTTTGCTGGAAATAACCAGTTTTACGTATTTTCGTCTAAAGTTTGAATCAGAAACGGAAAATATGTTATAGTTCTATTCATTTTACCCGACAAAAGAGGGGATTGGGATGAATGCCTTTTGTAGCGGGACCTGACGGCGCCGGCGTCGGTGTCATCACTAATATAGGTGTGGCCCTTTGATATATGTTGAATATCTCCTGATTGGGTGATCGGATTTTATCAAAAAATTCAAGGATACAGCATCTACGTATGATAAATAGTCGACCAGGGTAAGGTGACCTTGACCTCATTTTCAAGGTCAACACAGAGAAAAGTTTGCTAAATTTATGCCAAAAATTACTTAAATTCACGTTATCTTCGGAGTAGGTCAGCGGATTTTAACCAAATTTGCATGATTTTAATAACTAGACATGGCAAAATAACGATAAAGTTTATGAGACCTTGACCTAATTTTCAAGGTCACAGTAGAAAAAAACTGCTAAATTTAGGCGAAAAGTCACTTAAATTCACATTATCTTCGGAGTGGGTCAGTGGATTTTGCCAAAATTTGCATGAATCTAATACATGGACATGGCAAAAATTTAAAAAACTTTTGGAGACCTTGACCTTATTTTCAAGGTCACATTAGAAAACCAAATTGCAAAATTTAGGTCAAAAATACTTAAATGCACATTATCTTCGGAGTGGGTCAGTGGATTTTACCCAAATTTGCATGAATTCAATATCTGGACATGGCAATAAACCGATAAAATTTTGGGACCTTGACCTTATTTTCAAGGTCACATTAGAATAAAAACTGCTTAATTTAGGGCAAAAAATACTAAAATGCACATTATCTTCAGACTGGATCAGCTGATTTTGCCCTAATTTGCATGAATCTAATACATGGACATGGCAAAAAGCTGATAAAGTTTAGGAGACCTTGACCTTATTTTCAAGGTCACATTAGATATCGAAATTGCAAAATTTAGGCCAAAAATAATTGCACATTGTCCTCGGAGTGGGTCAGTGGATTTTACCCAAATTTGCATGAATTCAATATATGGACATGAGAATAAGCCAAAGGAAATATTTGAGACCTTATCCTTACTTTCAAGGTCACATTAAAATAAAGACTGCAAAATTTAGGGCAAGAATACTTAAATGCACATTATCTTCAGATTGGGTCAGCTGATTTTTCCCAAATTCGCATAAATCTTATACATGGACATGACAAACCTCATTTTCAAGGTCACATTAGAAAACGAAGATGCTTAATTTAAACCAAAAATACTTAAATACACATTATCTTTGCAGTGGGTCAGTGGATTTTACCCAAACTTGCATAATTTTAAAATCTGGACATGGCAATAAGCCGTAAAGTTTTTGGGACCTTGACCTTATTTTCAAGGTCACATTAAAAAATTGCTTGATTTAGGTGAGTAATTACTTAAATGCACATTATCTTCAGACTGGGTCAGCGTATTTTACCCAAGTTCACATGAATCTAATACATGGACATGACAAAAAGCTGCTAAAATGTTTGGGACCTTGACCTTATTTTCAAGGTCACATTGGAAAAGAAACTTCTAAATTTAGGCCGAAAACCTTTAAATGCACATTTTCTTCGGAGTGGTTCAATGGATAATACCTAAATTTGCCTGATTTAAAACCTAGACATGACAAAAGTTGATGCGGTTTTTGTGACCCTGCTAAGTTTAGGCAAAAATTATCTAATTTGCGAGGAGTCGGCCGATGTTTCAAAATTTACCAAATTTGTATGAGCAGGTATAAATAGTGGATTGTATTATGTGAATCTTTCAATGTCAATGAAGAAAAAACCCTGCTTAATTTAGACCAAAGGTACTTAAATGTACATTATCGCTTGAAACATGTTAGCAGATTTAAATGGAGTTTGCATGTCTGCAACACCTGGACATGATAAAACTCCGACTAGGTTTTGGTGAATTTAACCGAATTTCAGAGTTACAGCAGAAACAGTACTGTAAAATTAAAGCCAAAAAAAAATCACCTGAATATTTTCTGAATGGATTTTCTTCCTTTATTTAGGACGCAGATAGTACCACCAAAATACATTTTAAGGCTGTGATAATTGATATTTTCAGATGAAAGATTAATACATTCTTATGTTTGCTCAAATATAGGCTGTGGGTGCGCATCAATGAGTCGGTCCAAACGAGTACACACAATTTATGTTTTATAGCAAAATAAGAAAATTATTTTCGAACCCTTTAACTCCGGGGATGACTTGATTGATCAATTGTTTGTTGCAACCATTCAACTATGCAACGAGCTGGTGTTTTTATGTCTACAAAATCATTTTGTGAGTGTTTCAATCATTTTGTGAAGCAACTAGGTTCGCTGTTATCGAATTTAAGTTCAATATTAAAGAAGAAGGCTCTTGGGTCCTTGGTCGCTCATCTGATATGACCATTCGTAAGGTCAGAGAAAAGCATAATCACTCCCAACATTACAGCTGTCAATATTCGATGTATCTGTAGTTTTAATAAAACTTTGGTTTTGAACGTGTGTATGTAATGTTAAGGAATGTAAAGATAAAACCTCAGTTGATATTAACATTTAAACCAAATTAAATCAAATCAGGTCAATGGTTAATGGATAACAGTTCCAGGCAGACAGATGAACGCAAATGAACAGACAGAGACATATCAAGGCCCTTGATCTTGTGGATTCAGACAAGAAGATGTGCTTTATGTTTTCTCTATAATTAGCCGATGTAAACATTGTAACCCCAGGACAGAGCCACTTTTGGCCCCAGTGCCATAATTGGAACAGACTTGGTAGACGTTTAATAGGTAATGCTTCATATTAACATGTTAAGCGTTAAGGTACAATGCTTTGTGTATTTTGTTTCTTTAGTTTGAAAGTCTATTTTAGCCCATTTGAGCTAGATTCATGTATAAACTGGAATAAAACCATTTAAATAATTAAATTTATGAAGGCCATATATGGATCATCCCTGTCAAGTTTGGTCAAAATCCACCCAATAATGCAGGAGAAGATTCTTTTGAAGCAATTGTTGACAACAAACAACGGGCAACCGAGACCACAACAGCTCACTTTGAGTAATGGCTCAGGTGAGGTAAAATATCTTGTCTGCTCACCTTGACCCAGTTTTTGGAAAACAATATGACTGAGTAAACAGATCATTGATGCGAGAATGTGTCTGCATTTATTTAGAAAGGACGCTCGAAGGTAGCTTTAGTGTTGACTTTAATTCTACTAGAGCTTTTTATATTATCGATAACGTCAATTGTTCAATCCTAAAGACCGTCCAACTCTCCAAAAGGTTCGAATTACTGAGCAATACAGGCGAAAAAGGTGATTGGGGTACGCCTACGTTTTGCAATGAGCCAAACAAACGAATTTAAACTTTGATATTAATCATAAGAAGTGATAAGTTTGTAATCAGGGGATAAAACTAATCTTCAAAGACATGAGTCCTAACTTTGGTCGTTCACAACAACAGATAGAATCAGGACGCGAATGTTACGTGATACAAGAGTTTAAACACCTTTGTCGAGAATGACCTTGATGTCAAGGTAAAATAAAGTATTTTTTAAAACCATAATTGTAATCCAATTAGATATTTACATGTACATAGGTAGAAGAAGATTCATTTTGCAAGTCCAAAAGGGTTAAAAAAGAATTTCATTATGGTATGCACAAATAAGTGGGTGGGGTATTTCTATGTTCTCCTTGCTCTTTTTGGGCGTTTGAACTTGCTATCATAGGTAACGGCTATGATTTTGTGTAGCACAGATTGTGGTCCCACTACAGAAATGTGACTTTGAAACTTTGGACCGAATTAAAGTAGAGTATGTTTTAAATTGGACTGCCATTTAAACGTAATTTAAATGTTGGACTTTGAATGTCAGCTGATCTAGTTATAAACCTAATTTTGTGGTGAAAGGATTATCTTGATTTAGAGTTCAATGCTACAACAACATCAGCTTGATTATTGTCTAAAAGAGACAAAATGAAGTCTCTCTGATAACAACACAAACATAAATCTGTATTAAGCACATTAAGTTCCCATTGTCATATCTTAAGTTGGCCCATGAGCTACATTTTGTCTAAATATTGTGGAAAAAGAGAGGCACTCAAGCCCTCTAGAATAACATTGAGGTCAAGGTCACATAAATTTATTTTTGTACGATAAATACTGATCCATTTATATATTTATAAAGGTACAAGATAGTCCTTTTTGGTAAGAAATAGGAATTTCTTTTTTATACATAAAAAGTGAGTGGGGTACTTCCATGTTCTCCATGACCCTTTGGGACATTTGATCTTGCTATCATATGTAAATTTTATAACTTAATGTAGCACAAATTGTTGTGTTGCTATAAAATGTGACTTCAAAATTTGGACAGGTTTAAAGGAGAGACTGGTTAAAATTGGAATAGCATTTTTTCTGGCGCAGTAATGTAGCATAAATGTGTTCTTTAAATGTAAGATGATATGGTTAAAAACATGATTGTGTGATGAAATATACCTATTACATATCTGAAAGCATATTTTGAAAGAAAATATGCAAAAATTGCCGATCAATTTTAACAACCACAATTGGTTTTCATTTTAGCACAATAATTGCTTCTCCAGCTTAAAAAGTGGGTGGGGTACCTACATGTTCTCCGTGTCATTTTGGGGCATTTAAACTTGCTGTACTAGGTAACTGTTACAATACTTACGTATCAAAGATTTTGGTTTCGCTATGGAAATGTGATTTTGAAACTTTGGACCGAATTAATAGAAAGTCTGGTTAAAATTGGAAGAGCATTTATTTTCTGACAGTTTTTAAAGCTAAATTTTGTACTTTAAATGTCAGGAAATATAATTATAGACATTATTTTCTAATCAAATTTGCCTATTTTATGCTTAAAAGTATCTTCAACAAGAAAATATGTAAAAAATGTGGATCCGTTTCATTAATTTCAATTATTTATCATTTTAGCATAATTATCGCTTCTCAGGCTTAAAAAGTGGGTGGGGTATTTCAAGGGTAGATAACTCGATAAGTACACGGGACCAAATGCGACATCATTGGTTTTCATAAACCGCAGATATTGGCTATAACTTTGGTATATGACTCAACTTGTTAACAGAGATGGCACCTAAACTTCCTCTCAGCACCTTGATATTTGCAGTACTATATAGAGATCATTAACGGATACACTGATAAGGGACAGCTTCAGTATCTCACTGGGTTAAAGGGGACCCAAAAGGGGTTTTACCTGTATATAACACAATTTCTGCACTGGGATAAATATCATTTTTTTATCAGAAAATATCTTGACTCTTCATGGGACCACTTTATTGCCACATGTAAGGAAGTCATAATCACCTCATAAAGATAAGCCTTTGAAAGGGCTGGAATAGCCCTCAGATAGTGATACCTCTTTCATTGTCTAAGAATTAAGGTCTTTAAATATACTTGAAGAAAATTTCTTGAACACGGAGCAAATATTTGCCATACACTAGCAAATATTCATATGAACATTAATTGTATTATGTGCATTTGTATTACTTGACTTTTCGCTTTCTGTAAAGGCGGCGCCTCATGCATGCGTTATTAGGACTGGTCAACCTTAGGCATAGGTAAAAGCTGAAAATGAAGCGTGGTTTTATTCAAAAGTAACTGTATCATCTTGTGCCACAACCTCAGTCATTATTTAGTCCTTAAAACGCCAGCAAAATAACTGCATCTAAATGTCTATTTAGCATAAACAGGGAGGCAAACATTGTGGATCCAGATCAGACTGCTCCTATAGGAGCAGTCTAATCTGGGTCCACATTGTTATCTATGAGGCTTCAAATAGTTTAGTGGACGACAAAAACATACATTTTGTGATTATGCGCTTTAAGGGTTAATAAATGTGAGTTCAGCGTTTATACGGTTAGGATTTTCATGAATTGCACGTACGTTTGCGCGGCTCAAAAAGCTTATTAACTCTTTACCAAATTTTGAATAAAACCTGATTTCCCTTCCTTAGCAGATGAAACAGCCGAAACACGCCCAGATATTAATATTAAAGTTGCCGCCTTTACAGTAAGCGAAAAGTCTAATTATATTACTGTCGATAGACATGAGGTCAAGTACGTGCATACAGCTGTGCATTGAAGTTGCTAGATCATCACTTTATAGCAAAACACCATAATATTATTGAATGTCTTATACGAGTAAAGAGCAAAGATTTATACAACTAAAGTAAATCCTGTCTTAAGCGACCACTCAAAAAAAGACTAGACAAAACAAAGGTCTTAAAGTCAAATGGTAGCTAATGAAGGTCCAAAGTATTGCAGAATGCTAGCATTCTGCAATACTTTTGACCTACATTAAGCGATAAACTCTCTTGAAAACCAACTTTTGGTCTTCTTTTAGAATGGGCGCTTAAGACAGGGTTTACTGTAAAAGTGTGTTTTCATATTCACAATACAAAAACAACAACCTCAAAACAATAAGCAGTATACTTCCACAAAACGCTTTGAAGCGCGACTGTAACGGTAAATTCATTGAGTGAATCGAGGGTCATTACTTAGAGGTCGTGGTACTACTGTAAGTAGTATGTAGTTTATCAATACTGAATCCAGGTTTCGTAATGTACTTTACAACTACTTACATGGGATTCAGAGATTCTGTTGTGACTCAGCTTACAAGCATTTATAAGCTCATGTACAGTACATGATCCAATGAATGTTACTTAACCCATAAAGCGCCACCGATAATTTGCAGCAGACGACACTTTCAAATTTTGCCCCTTTTTTCAAAAATAACAAATAAGGCATGATAATTCATGAGAATCGTCTGCTGGCTGAAAGATAATTCCTTATTTCTTTCGAAAATTAGCAAAGATGTCACAAAATTTGGCGTCTGCTGCAGTCGTGATTGGCGCTTTAAGGGCTAAGCAACAGGAACAGGACCTCAGTTAAGAGATGTTATAATACACATCTTTTTCATTCTTCTCAACTCAATAATGCATTGTGGATGCTCAAAAAAAACTGTCTCCATGAGACGCTTATTTTATGAGTCTTCATAATACTTTTTAAGCATATTGCATCGGAAATTCACATTTTATGCTCGATAACAATCTATATTATCTAGAAGAATGACAGCTTGCTAAGAGTTCAAAAGAATTAAATCATTATGGACACAGCTTTTGATAATTCTCCTGTTGCTTGTATCGGTTTTAATAACATCAAATAGATACAAATGGCAAATGTGACTATGCACGGGTAGGAAACTACAAGTACAGAACCACCAGTACCGTATATGAAGGCTGCAAAAAATGCAAAAAAAAATGTAAGTTTTTTCTTTTTGCGTGTAAAATAACGAATAAAGAGGACTGTACTGCTCCGCGCTGATCTTTGATTTTTCGCGTGCGGCAAATTGTGAACGGTTCAATCTGAATGTTTTTTGTCGTGAGTTGAACAACCTTCATTTACCTCTAAGACAAATCGTATATAGTTTGCAGCTCGCATCTGATTCAGCTTAAATAAAAAAATACTAAAAACAACAAGAGTGGAGCTCAACATTCTCTCTTTATTTTTGTTATTTTACACCACAAAAGTACTAATTGGGAAAACACGATATTTAGGCGATTTTTCAGCCTGCATATACAGAACCGAAAGAGCCTCATAAGATTTCCTTTTCAGAGCCGATGGTTCTGTCTATGACGTTTCCTACCCGTGCGATGTCCAGCGTATGTGTCCATCAAATACTCAGATCAGCCTGCGCATCCGCGCAGTCTGATCAGAGTCATTGATGGACACTCTATGGGTATCCAAGAAAACAAATTTCTTCAGGCGGAAAATTCAGACTCCGGTCATACTGTGTGGGGGGCATTCTAGCCTTGGTGCACTGTGTCCCCCATTGCAAGCATGTGTTTTGCTAGGGGACATGGTTTGATGCCTCTCTCTATACCAAATATGTTTTTTCCTAGGATAAATTTCGCCTTACCTAGTTGTCTTTAGCGTTGGAAACTGTGGCCTCTTTAGCCAGAATAAGGCCTTGCCATACATTGGGGCAAAGGCTAACCTGGGGTATATTATCTCTCATTTAACCCAGCCAAGAGTAACGTATCCTTTCAGTCATTATGTGTCCATACAAAGAGGGACACTGTAAAATAGGGTAATGTATTACCCTTAGCTTAGGGAAGTGTGTGCCCTTAGGAATAATACAGCCTATGGTGGTATGTCCCTCTACAAACTATATACTAAGTTTATACTACCTAATATAAAAGCACTTATAAAAGACATGCAAATAACATGTTGTTAGGGGTGGATATTTTACGCCAAGGTAAAGTGTCCTTGGGGACAGGAAAAACCAGGGTTAAACGATTTAACAATGGATTATGGTCCCTTTCATTGAAACTCTATACATATCTTATCCTACCTACTCACTTCAACAATGGATTCTGGTCCGTTTTATTGAAATTTAAAAAAAACAGCAACTCATCCTTACTAATATAACACACAATTAAATAACAAACCACTTATAAGACATGCAAATAATATGTTTAATGGATGATGGGGGGAGGGGGGGGGGACATTTTACTCCAAGGTAGTGTGTCTACGGGGACAGATAGACCAGAGTTAGACACTTTACAATATATTAGTTGGGTCTTTTTCATTGAATCTTTATACAAATCTTATCCTACTTAATATTAAAACTCTTATGAAAATGCAGATAATATGTTGGAGGGGTAGAATGCCTTGGGTTAAAGTGTCCCCCCTTACAACATATAATTACTTAACATTAAAAATGGATTTGGATCCCTTTCATTGAAACTTGTGACAAATCTTATCCTATCTAATATAAAAATTTCAACACACAAATAAACAAAGAAACACTTTAATTCTTATAAAATGCATGAAACATACCTTGCTCTTTATCCCGGGATTAAGTGTCCCTGGGGACATGACAGACACGGGTGGGATACCTTAACTCGGGTGAAGGTGTCCACGGGGACAAGACACCATGGGATAAATTGTCCGTGGAGACAATATATCGCGGAGACAAGATAAACGTTTCACCGGTGAAACGTTTTATCTTGTCTCCGTGATATATTGTCTCCACGGACAATTTATTCCATGGTGTCTTGTGGTTTTGTTGTTTTTGTTTTAGATTTTGGAGCTTTCTTTCTATACATATAACATTCAACTTTAAAGTTCCGTATAAGCTTAATGCATTTTCTTTGTCCAGGATAGTTTGGTTTCTAGAGAATGTCAATACTCTTGCATGAAAGCAGGCCAAATATATTTGCATAGGCTGTTCTAGGATTTGATTGTCTGAATTTCTTGTTTAATTTTGACTCGTGTTTTTGCAATGTCTCCTTTTAGGTTCCAAGCGATCACGGGACCCTTTACTCTGATGTCTTTTACAACCCTTGATTAGATTGCGCAAATGCGCTACTTGATCAGACTCCACATGCACGTGATTAGCGCTTTATGCGCCTTTTCACGCGACGTCTCTCTAATTACTGTTGTGCGTTTCGTCTCTACGTTAAACCCTTTAAATTAGCTAGTTCAAACATTGACCTAATAAACTGCCTGGAAAGTTAATTTCCTCCGCGGAATTTCGTCTAAATGTCAAGACAAGAAAGCAACATGGAATATACATGTTCCTCTCACAAGGCGGTGATTAACCCAGTAAATTAAATGCCTTTCGTCTCAAAAAAGCAATATTGGGCACGAAATACAATTTAAGAGGCTAAAACATATTATGGAAACGTCGACTTGTATACCACGATGTACTCTTGTAATACAAGTTGACTTTGCATTTAAATACATATGCGGCTAATTTTTATGCGCATCATTTCCGCGTCAGGAAACAGTTTAAGTTGTCTGGGTCCTGTTTTACGCCCAATTACGGATTCGGATCAACACAGCATTCAAAAACTCTTATGTCATATCGATGTTCCGACAATTTCTTGACAAAATAAAGTAATTCAAGTTTGTCCGAAATATCTATTGTCCTTTTTATCAGAACTGATCGTCCCAGTACCAAAGACAGATAAATGTAGCTCAGACGAAATAAAACGATGTACACAATTACCTTGGTTACAAATACGAAAGTGGCTGAGTCTCTTGTATTTGTACGGTTATTTAAAGCGGCGCACGACCTGACCTCGTGGCCTAGTGGTTAGCGTGTCTGGCTACGGAATCAGAGAACCTGGATCGATTCCCGGGTGCACACCTATTTTCAGTGAGTTTTTCTTTCTTTTTATTAGCATTTTAATGTTTTGTTTATTTGTTTGGTGCTTAACGACGCATCAACCCCTGTGGGTCATTAGCGTCAGACGATATTAAACTAAACATGATTTGGATGGAAAAAAAAAAGTACGCAATTTTTATAAATAAAATGGATGATAATAATGAATTTTAAAATAGCATCGAGTTGCTGTACGATTGTTGACAGGAAGCATCATGTACAATATCTTCAGCTTCAAAGTTCTATTCTAGACGACTGTACATGATCTTGGTCTGAACAGAATATAGCGATAAACGTTTATAATGATGCAATGATACTATATTTAGGGCGTTATAGGTCAAACAAATCTAGGTACATAAGATTTTTTGTTGAGATAAACGAACTTGATTTAGTTGGTTGAGAAGCTGGGTGCGAGTTTTCAGAGTCAGTATCTGAATTTGCTATGTGTCGTTTTTTGCTTAGCCATGTAGTTGAGTTGAAAGATTCATCCTCCATGCTCCCCACACGATTTTTAAAAGAGAATAAGGATTAGATTTTGTTAAAAAGATTTTTTTTAATTATGTCATAATACTATCAAAATGTATATCTTGAAATAACTCTTTCATCTTATCAACATGGAAGCAATTATTTCGTACTTGTGCAAAGTCGCCACATTCCAAAAGGAAGTGACGTACAGTGAATGGTGCGTCGCAACCAACACATTGTGGCTGCTCTTGACCTTGTAGTAGGTATGAATTAGTGCCTCTTGTATGACCTAAGCAGAGTCGAGCTAAACGACTTCTTCTTTTCTAATGTTTCGACCAACTGATTGATATTCATCAATAGTTGGTTTTATGTCACGAAGTTTATTTCCAATGCTATTATTCCATGAAGGTTGTCATTATTCCAAGATATACTTATTGATGGATGGCTTAAAATTAGAAAATGGAATCTTAAAAGAAGTTGGTTCTAATGAAAGCGATGGTTTTGCTTGCTGATCTACCACCTCATTCCCTAAGATTCAAAATGTACCTATATGATTAGGAATCCAGCAGAGAACAATTTCTTTATTTGATAAAAGCTCGTGACATTTTTCTATAAGTTTCTGAATGTGTGGATTTTTTGAGCTGGTATGATTCATAGCTTTCAATACTGAAAGCAAGTCAGAAAAAATAATGAATTTATTGTTAGTGTCCCAAGTTCTAATGAAATTTAAAGCTAGATCAACTGCTTTGGCTTCAGCAGTGAAAACTGATGAATCGTCAGGTATACGTGCTTATTAATATGGTTGCCTGATATAACAGCACAACCAACCTTTGAGTCTTCTTTTGACCCATCAGTATAATTTGGTTGATAATTCTTATAACGACTTTGCAGCCATCTAAAATCATCTTTTAATTTGTGTGGATTTGATTCAGATTTTTTTAGAGTGTAAATCGAAAAGTATATCAGGTAGTTTCACACATCAAGCTGGAATATTTGGCGTAAAATGTTTTTCAACATTTTGTGGTTTAATATAAGCAGATTCTAAGAGTGGTGAAATTCTGATACCTAATGATTTAATAGCTTTAGGTTTTTGTTCATATTAATCGACATAATTTGGTGGGAATGTAACTTCATGAGCAGGATTAAATGGGTTAGCAGCAAATGTTATAGCATATTGCAAAGAGAGTTTCTCATTCGTGAGTATAGGGATGGTTCATCTGCTTCCCCATAGAGACTAGCAATAGGAGAAGTTCTAAAAACTCCTAAAGCTAACCTAAGTCCTTGATTATGTATAGAATCAAGCATTTGAAGGTATGATTTTCATGCAGAGCCATACATATTACAGCCATAGTCTAATTTTGACCGGACTAGAGACCAATACAGCTTAAGCAGTGTAATTCAGTCTGCACCCCAAGAAGCATGGAAGAGCAATTTAAAAGAGTCAATGCTTTTAAACATTTAGCCTTGAGATAATTAATATGGGGTATAAAACTGAGTTTTCTATCAAAAATTATGCCAAGGAATGTAGGTTCCTCAACAACTGGAATATGTGATCCATATAAATGTAAAACAGGATCATCATGTTGCTTTCGCAACTGACAGAAATGTACACACTGTGTTTTAGATTTGAAATTTTTTTTTTTGACATTGCTTGTTGCCCAATTTTCAATCTTATTCAAATTTTGTTGAAGTTGACGTTCAATCGTCCCCATGCTTTTTGAGCGATAAAAGATACAGAAGTCATCAATATATAATGAGCAATCAGTAAAGTTACCTAAATATTTCTCAATATCATAAATTTTGATACTAAGAAGTGTTGTTAACAGAACGCCCCCTTGAGGTACACCTTGCTCCTGGTCATAATAGTCAGACAGAGAGGAGCCAACTCGGACTGCAAGGAGATGGTGCGGTCTGCAAGGAAGTGTTCAATGAATGTAGAAAGTCTACCTCTTAATCCTAGTTGTGGATATATTTTAAAATGCTGTATCTCCATGTGGTATCATAAGCTTTTTCCAAATAAAAAAAAACACAGCGACTACATGTTCCTTTTTAATAAAGGCATCACGTTTGAAGGTTTCCAATCTAACTAAATTATTAGTTGTACTATGGTCAGATCTGAAACCAGATTTGAACTGGGATATATGATTATTAGATTCTAAAAACCAAGTAAGTCTTTGATTAGTTATTCTTTCAAATGTTTTACATAGACGACTTGTTAAAGCTATAGGTCTGTAATTATTAAGTTGCGCAGGACCTTTACCAGGTTTGGGAATAGAAATAATTGTTGCATATTGCCAATCTTCTGAAAATTTACCAGCAGCCCAAATGTAATTAAATATTTTCAAAAGGGTGTCAAGCGAATTATCTAGGAGATGTTTAAGCATTTGATAGTGGCTCTCATCAGGACCCGTGGCTTAGTCATGTGATAGTTGAATAGCTTCAACTAATTAATCTAAATTAATAGCATTGTTATAAATTTCATTATTTTGTGATTTAAAATTCAAATTAACTTTCTCTCATTCAGTTTTAATCTTTTGGAAGGATTCAGAGTAATTGAAGGATGATGAATTGTGACAAAACATTTCTCCTTAAGTGTCAACTCTTACTGTTTTTGAGGTTGCTTTACTGTCAGCAACCACTCTGTTTAAATGTGTGTAACTGGGGGATTTGTTTTATCCAGAGATATTTCTTACCATATCCCAAACTTTTTTAATAGGTGTTTTTATGATTGATTTTCGAAACATAAGATCTCATTGACTTATGCCTTTGATTGACTTTTTCCTTTGTTCCACGGGCTTTAGCTCTAAATACTTTGATGTCATTGAAATTGTTGGTATTTGGAGAATTTTTTGAATTTTGATAGAGCTTCCTCTCTTAGTTGGATTTGCCGAAGTTTGAGGAATACATTCTTAAGATATTTCAATAAGAGAATAGGTAAAATCAGATATAGGATCAGAAGATTCTTTGAAGTTTTCTGGTATCAATTTATCAGTGCATAGAGTATTAAACAGATCCCAGCTGGCTTTATTTAATTTCCACTTTAGATTGTGGTCCTCAGTGGAAAAGTGTTCTGTTAAATGATGATAGGGAAGTGATCACTATTGTGTTGGTCTTCACATACAGACCAATTATACTAAAAAAACAGTGATGGATGACAGAAGGAAAGATCAATAGATGTAAAAGACTTTGTACTTGGAAAATGATAAGTGTAAGACTTACCATTCATAATACATATGTCATTCTTTGTAATGAAATTTTGGATAAGTTCACCTCTGGAATCATTATTGTGACCACCCAGAGGATATTGTGACCGTTGAAGTCACCTTATAAGATATACAGAGAAGGAAATTGTTGCAGTAAATTGTCTAAGTTTTGGGGGTCAAGAGAAAATGATGGAGGAATATATACAGAACATATGGTTATTTCCCTGTCTAGAGTGACAGAAACAGCAGTTGCTTGTAGTTCTATTTGTAAATCAATCTTTCCTTGTGGGAAAGATGACTTTACAAATATTGAGGCAACACCAGAGGGCCCCAGACAATCAGTATGAATATAGTTATACAGTATATATCAAAACCTTTTAATGAGTTGTTTTCTTCTGGTTTAAGAAATGTCTCTTGAAAACAAAACACAGATGGATTATAATCAGAAATCAATAAAGGATCTTCATTATAATTTGGTTTCAAACCTCGACAATTCCATTGAATAATTTAAGTTTAAAATCCATACCTGAAAATAATTTTAAAAGGGATAATAAAATAATGGTTAGATTGAAACCTTCCATTATTTAAATTAATGGTAATCGTGGTAGTGTGCCTTTAGGGAGATGATCACTGGTAGAATGTTCTGTGAAAATCACAGAATCATCTTCCATGCCATCCTCCTCATCAGTTTTACTAAACACAGAATATGGGTTCCTTTGAGATTTTTCTGCTTTTTCAGCTTGTTCTTCATCTTTCTGTGTTTTTTCTTTTAGATAGATCTGTCTTCTTTCTTCTTCTTTTTGATTTTGTCTTTCTCTTCTTTTCTCCTCTTTTCCTCATCTTTTTTCATTATAACAAGGGTTGCCTGCTTGAGGGCTGGCCCACGATGAGATGGGTTTTCCTTTCCTTGCTGTGTTTCTTGTGTATTTTCTTGTGCTTTCGTTTGTTTGTATTTTTATATTCTGTGATACTTTCATCTGTTTGGGTACATTTGTCCTTGGTTTGTGTTGCTTTTTGCAAGTGTCAGGTTTTACTGCACTTGCAAAAGTTTCTGCTCCGTTAAAATGTGGTGTTCGTAGAGGCTTCGTGCTTCTGGGAATGAGATGTTCTGTCCACATTTAATTTTTTAATATTTGCTTCTCTTTTTCCCACTGTGGTCATTGTTTAGAGTTTGCAGGGTGGTCACCTAAGCACTTGACATTTTTGGCAGGTTTGATTTGGCACTTTGCTTAATTTGTCTTCCAGGTGTCTCGTGATGGTTGAGCGGCTCTTCCTCGCGATGCCATGGGGTTGTCTGCGGTTTGTGATTGTGGGATTTCCTGATCATACTCACTTACTACTCTATTACACATGCCAGATGCGCAACGTTCAGGTTGAGCACAGTTGCAGCATACAGCATGTCTACCACAATTGTTTTCGTGGTGACAGAACACTTTACAATTTTAACATCGAAGTAGATTCGGTATGTAGACATCTACTTTAACTTGAATAAATCATATTCTTACAACTGTTGGTAAGATCATGTGTTGAAAGTTATAACAAATGTGTTGATTGGTTTTATTATACCATCACGACGGACAATGATTCTGCGAGCATATGTAACTCCCTGTCTACCCATGAACTCAGTGATATGTTCGGGTGTCACTTTGCTTAAGGCAGGACAGCCAACAATACCCTTTGATGTGTTCAGTGATGAATGGGGTGTTACAGAGCATTTGAGATTACAAAAAGTGTTCATCTGTAGAAGAATTTGCTCGTGTGATTCTTTTGCATATTGAATTAAAAAGTCACAAGATCTTAGTGTATTAATGCTCTTTGGTTCTCCTGTCAAACTCATAATTGTTTTATGCACGAGGAATGGAGACAGAGAAAAAATGGTCTCTTCTTGGTCAGAATGTATAAATAGAAATCTAGGTACATTAGGTGTTTTTGTTGAGGTAGACAAACTTGATTTGCTGGTTGAGAAGCTGGGTACGATTTTCAGAGTCAGATTTGAATTTGCTATGTTTCCACCTCAGTCTACCCTGTCAAAGAGGACGAAGTGACGTGTTAATTCATACAGAATTTATAAACGTCCATATTCTACACGCTCTCATTCTCCAGACCATCCCCTTCGAGTTACCGAGAATGCCACCCACGGCAAACTGGTGGGACACTACTCTTGGCACTTCCAGAGGAGACAAGTATTACAATCAATATCGTCCTCAGTGTGAAGTGTGCCCCAGAGCCAACGGCAAGGTGGTAGAGCCACTCCAGGGCATTTTAATGTTAAATTGCTTCATTCTAGTAAAATGGCATCATCAAAAGAACCCAAATGGTCATTCCTGTACTTTGTCTATTGATTTATGCATTGAACATATGGGATTGGGTTTAAATTTGACCCTCCTGAAAGAGAATTAGTTTGGCGACCCCAGATTTTTATTCTTCTTTCAGAAAGGTATTATAATAGTCCATGAAAAAAAAAAATTTTTCAATATATGATTTATTCTAAAAACAAATTCCAATTTTCGATGAATCGCCAAAATATATCATGCAGTATCTTGCCAAAGCTTTGGATAACAAATAAACTTGCACATTTTCTAAAAGGTTTGAGGTCATGGGCAATAAATTTAGTTAATCCAAAAGAAGCTGGCTGAAGATTACAAACAATTTTTGCTCAATATTTAGGACTAGTTTTATTCTTTCATCTGTTTCATCTGAAAATTGGTCAAATGCTGAAAACTTCCAGATGAGATAATGAACAAATAAGCAGGCTGACATATCCTTTTTATGTCATAAATGGATAGACCATGCATAAAACAAACTGTATGCAAAGTATTGAACAGATTTCAAGATGGGAAGTATTTAATAGCATATGTTCTTAATTTTAACGATATGTCCGCATCATCTCAGCAGTGTACTATAAAGCTATGTACTTTCCATTACATGACAGGAGGAGCGCAGTGACCCAGTGTTTAGTTTAAACATATTTTATTGTCAAATTTGATACAGCAATGGGGTTGGGTCACAGGTTCTCAAAACCTTAGTTACAACCCTCCCCCTACAATTTAATGATAGCTAATAAACTTGGCTAAACAGGTACACATATATGTGATAACTTAACAAGCTATGAACAAGTTAAGTGAAAGCAATATAAACTAGGAAAAATACATGGAAAATAAGTAAATAAATAAATAAATAAATAAATAAATGAACAAACAGCCAAACAAATTAATAAAAAAAATAAATAGATATGCATGTAAGTATAGAGATGAAGAAAAAACATTGATGAATAGAAAATTAAACATAAAACTGATAACATGAACCCCTTGAATTTTAAAAACAGAAAAAGCCAGGTCATCTAGTACTGGTTTCTACGTATGTTTTAAAACAGAGTCATAGAAGGTTATAAGGTTATCAAAAGCGTTTGGATGCGTGTAATTACCGATGTACAGCCCTGAACAAGACCATATTATCTTTACTATTCCAATTTTCATTGCCATAAGGAATCACATTAATGTTTAGAGGCTGAAAACCTCTTACAGTATCACTGAAAATTTGTCTTTCAACAGAATAATTTCTGCATTGAAAGAAGTAGTGGTAGGCATCCTCTACCAACATCACACAAATCACATAAAGGGTTATTACGAATATGATTTCTCAAAGGATCACTGTTTAGACCGCTGCATTTATTTCTCAGTCGTGCATGTAGGACAGACATATATCTATTTCCAATAGAAAAGTAGGGAGGAACATGTGCTATTCTAAACTTTGAGATTATATGCTTTTTAAAGGTGGGCAATGTTGATATATTTTTAAGTTATCCTCAAGAGAATTTCATAGCCTAATGGATGATTGAATACAAGATTTTTGTATAATGCTAGTTCGATTAAGAGGTACAGATATATTGCTGTTGCTTCTAAAGGGTAATCCCAAATTTCACTAACTAAAGAAGGAATTAAATCTTATGTGTAAGAAGGCACTATGCCAGTATTAACATTATATACTCCTCAAAATAATTAAAGGACCAAGATTTTAGAACGCGAGTATATTTAGCTCAAACATTTAAATTCTGTAAAACTAGGCCCAAAATTTTTTATTCTTTCTGCCCATAAATCAAGAATCATTATTAATGATTCCAATGCCTAATTCTGCCATAACTGTGCCTCAAATCCACATACCCTCAAAAACACACTTTCAAAAGGCAGTGGGTGGGGTAAAGAAATTCTTCTGTGGTCATTCGAGTAGAATGAAAGTGACATCAAATTGAACTTTGCTTAAAACAGTTCAGCTTACATGCAAAGACATTCTTCAAACAGTTTCTATATACCTGGAAGCAAGCGTTTTTAATATCTGACAATTGAGTTTTGACATTGTTTTGTTTTCTGAAAACGAGTGTACTTGGCCATTAATAATCAGATTTTCAATCGTCATTCTATGCCTTTGAGTGTTAGAAAGATGTCCCGACGAATTTTTAAAAGATTATCACAGACAAATACCAAAACCAGTTGTCAGAATCCATAGTCTGTCCATTACGCCACAACCAAAAGGGGCAATTTTCTCTCACAGGAAGAGGTGGAAGGTATCGACGGGATAAAACACCATAAAATCATGCAAAAACAGAGATTTCAACATCTAAAAGCAATTTTCATTCACTTCATGCAGTTCTGTGGTCCATGGATCACACACAAAAAAAATGATATTCCAATACATTTAGGTCAAGTTTTAAAATGACAAAAAATCCTTATTAGTAACATTTTCTACCATTTTCCTTTTGCTGTTTCACTTGGCAGTAGGGCCTCAAAGATGTCAAAAAAATTTAGGCTAGGTCGTAAAATTGGTTTTGAAAATACGTTCTACACAAAATGCATCAATGTTATAATTTATAGTATTGGTCCTTCAATTATTTTGAGGAGTATACATAAATTATAGTTTATGTTGCTGCCTTCTTTGTGATAGAGTTCCCCTTCCACATTCTTTTTACAGGTTTTCCAATGATACAGTTCTAGTCAATCCTGTAACAATTGGAGCTGCTTCATTTTGGACCTTTGAAGTGTTTGTGAGTCTTGTTCAGACCATCCTTTCCAAACAACGGACACATTTTCTACAACTGGTAACAGATAAGACATATACATTTGGTTGAGAGCATTATTTGCATACTAATAGAATAACATTTAAAGACATACTGTAACACTACTATAACATGATACAAATGGGATTCAGAAGAAAGACTTTCGACTTTTGATTGCTACTATGTGAAAAGGTATTTTGTTACTTAAAAACTTGGAGAAAAATCTTCGAAAAAATCAAGTTTTGTAGTAACTACGTGTATAATGAATCAGAAAAGCATGAAAGATGAATTGGTTTTAGAAACGCCAGTTCAAAAGCATACACTTAAAGTCATCCTGAAGTCACTAAATTATATTTACTTCTATGCACATTACTGATGATGGCGTCATGATTGTATTAGTCTCAGATTGCATTATGTAAAGTAAAATGCTGTGCATAACAGCACATAAATTGCCTTCTAAACACATGGGGTTGTCTAAAAGTCTGCGACACGTTTTTATGCTGCCAAGCGCTTAGAACATACAGTCTTTTTTCTTTACTCTAACAAAGAAAACAAACACAGTTTGCATGTTGGCGCGCTTTAATGTGAGCAAATGAGCAGCGTGACATGGAAGGACGTTGTAGACCTTGATGAGATCTATTTAAGAAGTGCTTGTAAAAGCCCTGCCAGTAACACAGCTTACTTAACCCTTAGTTCTTCTAATTGCCGAAGTACCTGCCTTCCAGCCCACATGCCACCAAACATTCTATTTTTTGTTTGGCGAAAACTTGCTGTGATTTTAAACAGTGCAGTATACCACATAGCAATGACGACGTGCAAATCAACACGGCAAGATCTCTTGCTCGAATCTATACAAAATTTTGTGTGTTGCTCACGTCTTTGAAGCCGCCTTAGAACTGATTTTTCACGACACTTCGTTCACAAATACCTGATTATTCTCAGTCCGTGCATGACGACTGAGTAATAATATACTGCACAACCTTTGTTAATGATAGTACCGACTAGACAAATATTCTGCTCTATTCGATGAAACGAGCAGAATGTTAAGTCTTTTCTTTACTCTAACAAAGAAAACAAACCAGTTTGCATGTTGGCGTGCTTAGAAATTACAAATGTTAGAGAGCGACACAATTTTGTATAGATTCTAATTACGTTTTCATGTTAAGTCACATCACAATGCCTCACATAGACATGACCTCTATAATGTTTAACATTTCTACTCCAAAATCTTCAACGTACATATTTTACTGTCAGGTGACTTCCACCGAATTGGGCTGCATAAGTATGCCATATATCTTGTGTGCTATTTTTCTTACAACACTGGCGTTTAGATTAACCTTAGATGTTACCATAATAGTTGATAAAACAATATGATAAACAGTTCATACAACACGCGGTATACGTGTACTTATCTGTAGTTTTGCTTGCTTCAGGACACAATGTGTTGACTAGTTAATTGCTTTTTCAAAACCGGATGCTGTTGTATGTTTCTGATTGAGCCAATACCTGCACCAAATGAAAACAAATAGCCATATACAAATAGCCTTATTGTCAATACATATTATTCTTATTTTAATTGCAATCATGTCGAAGTCTAAAATTTATTTTCCAAAAATATCATTGTTTATATGCCCCTTTGCACTTTGTCTGATACAATTGACTTTATCTGGTACTCATTTCATTTACTTATTTATTTAATTTTGTTTTGCTAAATGTATCACCTATTCAAATTAGACAATCAGGTGCAGACGGCTGGTCAGAAACCCTTAAAGTACAACAAACTGCCATATCTATTATACTTAACAGTTCCCCTTTCGCTAACTCTGATACAAAGCTAAAATTCGGGGAACTTCTATACTGGGAACCCATCTGGAATTAACTTATTTGCATCTACGTTATAATATACACTGAATTTGTCATTTGTTTGTGATCCTATATATCAGCCAAATTAATTTTCTCCTTTCTCTGATTTAAATAAACGCATATCTCATTAAAACTATACCATATCCATTTTACTGACATTTTAATTTTTATAATGTCACGTAATTTACCACCATGTCGATATTTTGAAAACCACTTTTTCTACTCCTGATTTTTTATGAGTGACTTCATTTTCTTGTTATGTAATAAACATTGACCTCATATTTTATCTTCTAAATAGTGCTCTATACAACCATATTTACTCCCCAGTCTTTGTTCATATGGAGGACATTTTTTTCTTTTAAAACCATGCTAAAAACCCAATACTTCGTTGTTTAAAAGTCTACTCTTATTTTCATGTGAGACTTCGGCTTTTGCTCATTGATTTTGCTCTCGGAGACTTTTGCACCTTTAAAAAAATTAAGCCCTTCAGTCTGCATTTTCAACCTGACTTCCACTTCCGGGAAAATCTCAGTTATTATCTGTTTGCAGGTAAATAACTTTGTCCCCTTCCTGGGAAATCTCAATTATTACCATCTACCAGGTAAATACCTTTTCCACTTCCGGGGAGTTTGTTTCCACTCCTGGGAAATATCAATTGTTACCTTCTACCAGGCATTATACCATTTTCCACTTCCGGGGAACTCTTTTCCACTTCCGGGGAAATCTCAATCATTACCTTCTACCAGGTAAATACCCTTTTCCCACTTCAGGGAAACTCGTTTCCACTTCCGGGGAAATCTCAATTATTACCTTCTACCAGGTAAATACAATTTTCTACTTCCAGGGAACTAATTTCCACTTCCGGGGAAATCTCAATTATTACCTTCTACCAGGTAAATACCCTTTCTCACTTCTGTGGAATTCGCTTCCACTTCCTGGGAAATCTCAATTAGTACCTTATACCAGATAAATACCTTTTTCCACTTCCAGGGGAGCTTCATATTTCCACTTCTAGGAAATGACATGTGACCTAGTCACCAACAGATTTTTAGAGTTCTCTTATGAGGAAAGTTTGTTTTTCCCACATAAATCTACTGCTCCTATGTTATGTTTTCTTACCTTTAGAAATAACCTTCTACCAAGTTAATACCTTGTTCCCACCTCCTGGGCAATCTCAATTATTACCTTATACCAGATAAATACCTTTTTCCACTTCAGGGGAACTTCATGTTTCCTTTTCTTGGGAAATGACATGTGACCTAGTCACCAACCGATTTTAGAGCTCTCTTTTGAGGAATGTTTGCTCTTCCCACATGAATCTTCAGCTCCGATGATATATATTCTCACCGTTAAAAATAACCTACCAAGTAATTACCTCTTTCCCACTTCTGGGAAACTCGTTTTTATCTCCTGGGCAATCTCAATTATTACCTTATGCAAGATAAATACCTTTTTCCACTTCAGGGGAACTTCATGTTTCCTTTTCTTGGGAAATGACATGTGACCTAGTCACCAACCGATTTTTAGAGCTCTCTTATGAGGAATGTTAACTCTTCCCTCATGAATCTACAGCTGCGATGATATATATTCTCACCTTTAAAAACAACCTTCTACCAAGTAAATACCTCTTTCCCACTTCTTGGAAACTCATTTCCTACTCCTGGACAATCTCAAGTATTACCTTATACCAGATAATTGCCTTTTCCACTTCTGGGGAACTTCTTGTTACCTCTTCTAGGGAAATTACATGTGACCTAGTCTCCAACCGATTTTTAGAGCTCTCTCTTATGAGTAATGTTTGCTATCCCCACATAAATCTACTGCTCCTATAATATATATTCTTACCTTTGGAAATAACCTATGAATTTCCACGTTTGGGGAAATTGATTAAAACTGCAAGAGTAACTGGATATTTTCACTTTGTCTCACTACTTATAACATTGTCCATATCAGCATAGCCAACATAAGCACCGCCGTTTTTATTTTGCAAATAATTCAGAATTGAATGCAGTATTCTCTTTCGATACTCATAGTCAAAGTTTTTATGACTCATTTTTACTCTAACAAGCTTACCTTTAACTGACATGGCTCTAACATATATTCTACTGTGGATGCAGCGATTTCTGCTCGTACCCTCTGATAACTTTAAGTTTCTAATTGAAATCTCCTTTCTTTGATTATCTTTAACATTTTCTTCACCTTTCATCATACATAAACCTACCCGTTTTCGATGCATGAATCGTTATAGCTTTGATTCAACATAAGCAGTCGCTTACAAATGCACTTATTCTTTGACCGTTTACCACAATAACAAAAACCCTATTAAAACTTTCCACAATATTTGACCAATGCTCGCCAATTCCAGTAAATTATGTATGTAAAATGCTTCCTTACCTGCGTCTGGCCACGAGAAAGCGGAGACCGTTCCATTTGACTGAGCTTTATCCATGCGGTTAATATAAGCCTTACCATTTTCAAATTAGCTCATGAAATATCATTTTGAAGTTGTTGTCCTGTTATCTTGCAACTTTTTTTTAATTTTAAACTTGGATTTATGCAAATTATCGCTTATGCTGTTACAATCCAGTACTAATCTATGCTTTGTGCCTTGTTATTTTAGAGTATTTTTAGCATGAGGCTACGTTTCAATTTTTAAGAATACATTTCTAAGATAGTAACCAGTGGATCTCTGGTTTGTTTTATTACTGTAAGACCTCTTAACAGATAAGCACTTTCCGGCAAAAAAACAACAACAAAACAACAACAACAGTATTTGTCTGGATCAGTACAGCAAATAGGTAGATAAAGTGTAATCCTCTTCTATAACCAACATAAAATACTAATATGACCATGCATCTATTTATATCTAATATTTAGCCTATTTCATGGGGATTCATCTGTACTTACTCTCTGCCAATCCACCCACCTTCGTTATCGTCTCTCAAGATCTAACTGATCTGTACTACCAGCCTTTGTATAGCGCCAAGCTTCACATCTTAAAACAATCTTTATATCTGAAATGTCTATCTGATGAAAACAAGAAAAACTACTTTCTGTACTTATCTTTACAATGTGCTTTAAATATGAACTTTCAAATTTCCATTGCTGACTTGGATTGAGCTCATCAAATGTGTTTCTGAATCTCCTCATCGCTGGCGACCTCCAGATGTAAATAATCGTCAACTACTTTCTAGCCTATGTGGATTCTAATAACCTGTCGTTGTTCCAAATATTGGTAACTGAAATGTAAGAACGTTAGATGTAAAACTGTGATTGATTCCATCGTTGACTGCATGATTTTATTATTGCTATTGTTATTATTACTATTATTATTATTATTATTATTATTACTATTATTTTTCTTTGCAAAACCAGCAAATGCCGCCCATTTCATGAGGCCGTATAGCCTGCTCTTAACGCTTATATTCGTGAACGTGTTTGAAACTATGATCGTGATATCCCTGGTATATTCTTTCATAATGTGTATGTAGTGTGTTGCATTATTTTTTATTTGCTCTATATTAAACAACATTCTCCGCTTTTGAGCGTTTCAGATGAACATGTATAGCTTGCTCTTGACGTCTATAAAGGTGAACATGTTTGAAACCATGGCGTGATATCTCTGGTATATTCTATCATAAAGCGTATGTAGTGTGTTGCGTTATTTTTTATTTGCTCTATATTATACAACATTCTCCGCTTTTGAGCGTTTCAGAGAAAATTTTATAGCGTGCTCTTGACGTCTATATACGTGAACATGTTTGAAAATATGATCGTGTTATCCTGGTATATTCTTTCATAATAAATATGTAGTGTGTTGCGTTATTTTTATTTACTCTATAGTATTTAAAGGCGTCTCAGATAAAAATGTACCTTTCGCTAAATTCTTCATCTCCATGTACCGTTCAATAATGGTTTAGATTTCTTTCGCAATCAACTATTTTTTGAACATGCCATCTTCTACACATTGAACGCATTTACCTTTTGAGCCATAATCTGCAGATGCGACAGACGCACTTTTATTACCATATAATTCACAAAATAAATTTTTGAGTGTCACTTATCTTTTTAATTCTGTATAAGTCAACTTGTTCATCTCGTTCTGTCTGCTGTAATATTCAAGGTCGATGCCATGATATCTTCAACCTCCAGAAATATAGACCAACGTCCTTCGCTTTTTGTGTGTTGCTCACGTCTGTGAAACCGCCTTAGAACTGATTTTTCACGACACTTCGTTCACAAATACCTGATTATTCTCAGTTCGTGCATGACGACTGAGTAATAATATACTGCACAACCTTTGTTAATGCTAGTACCGACTAGACAAATATTCTGCTCTATTCGATGAAACGAGCAGAATGTTAAGTAGAAGACAGAGTTGTCCGTGCACCATGATACTAATTTAGCTGATTTCAGATTCTGTAGTTAATTCAAAGGTCTGTGTTTGTAAATTCTTTACAACCAAATTTTGTTGTTGGTGACTTTCCGCTATTAGGTAGCGAAGCTTTACACGGGAAATGGTGCTATTAGATTTCCCCGATTGATTTCCTCTTAATGAGACCATTAGAACTGGGACCTATAGCCACACAGTAAAATGGCCTTTACAGCACATTATTGCATAAACAGCCGTGTCAAACGCTATTAACAGACATGTTTTAACCGACTCAAACCCGTGTACTAACAAGGTAATTCACGTACTGTAAATACACAGCGTTTTTACTTTACGTATACAGTTTCAGAGACGTCACAAAAATTACGTCATCAACAGTGACTTACATGGAAGTGAAACAAAATGTAGTCACGTCAGGATGACGTAGGTCTTTGCTCTAGAACTGGCTTTTTTTTTTAAAAAAAACGCATATTTCAAGCCGTTGCACGCAATTATAGGTAATACAAAAATTGAACTTTTCGAAGAGTTTTTCGATGATGAAATGGGTTTGTTTTCGGAGCGTTTTTTTTTTCTTCAAATTTCTTAAGCAACAAAATGATTGTATTATTTAACTTTTCGCTTACTGTAAAGGCGGCGCCTCATGTATGCGTAATTAGGACTGGTCAACCTTAAATATAGGTAAAAGCTGAAAATGAGGCGTGGTTTTATTCAAAGGTAACTGTATCATCTTCAGCAATTACCTCAGTATCCAGTATAGACGCATTAAACACATTATTTAGTCCTTAAAACGCCAGCAAAATAACTGCATCTGAAAATGTCTATAAAGCATAGATGCAAAGATTGTGGATCCAGATCAGACTGCTCCTACAGGAGCAGTCTGATAGTCTGATCTTGGTCCACACTGTTTGTCTATGAGGCTTCAACTATTTTAGTGGACGACAAACAACATACATGTTGTGATTATGCGCTTTAAGGGTTAATAAATGTGAGTTCGGTGTGCAAACGGTTAGGATTTTCATGAAATGCACGCACGTTTGCGATGCCCAAAAAGCTTATTAACTCTTTACCAAATTATAAATAAAACCTGATCTCCCTTCCTTAGCAGATGAAACAGCCAAACCACGCCCAAATATTAATAATAAAGTTGCCGCCAGAACAGTAAGCGAAAAGTCTATTAACATGCAATACTCATGATAATAGCGACCGAACATGTTAGCCTAATAGCCTATCTGGAGTCTGATCATCTTGAAGCCTCTGCAATACGGCGAACAATTTTCTTTTTTATCTTTTCTTCAAATTACCATTACTTCGCTTAAATTCTAATGGATCTAATTTGCTTTTACAAAGTTTGATGATAGCAAGAAAACCTGAAACTGCCAACTGTGCAATCTGTGCTAGCATTAGCAAATTTCAGAATGTTTCTCGTGCAATGTCTGTGAAATCATGATACATCAATGGCAATCGGGAAAGTCCGGCACGATTCGAGAATCAAGTCTCAGGTGTATGCAAGGCGCATTACACGTAGTACAACACTACAACTAGCGTGTTTGTACTTGTCATTCGCATTGAAAAACGCGTTGACAACGCAGGTAATACGCACTGTATTTCAACGCGAATTTTCAATCCCTGCTCGTACCGATAATGCGTTGAACTGCAGTGTAACGCATTTACCGCTCTACCAATCGATTCAGCTGATCAACTTATATCATCGCGCATCAACGCAGTAACGCATTGAAATGCATTGCTGCATAGTCAATCAATAAAGGAAGGATAAAAAACGTTTAAAGGGATTTAATAGCAAAATAAAACATTTAGTTAAGAAATGATATTGTTTAAAGCACGATGATATTGCAATTTATCAAACGATAGACTAGATTTAGCTTTAACTGAGTCAACACAGTCATTTCGATATCATTTTTTTCTAAAAAAAACAATTTGATTGGTTAATGCACTAACGCTTCCCATCTCGTATGAATATCCATGAATATTACCTTGCGTTGATTCGCGTTTTCAGCGCAGTTTAAATGGTTCGTGCGTACAACGCGCGTTGGAAATGCCCACGAAACGCGAATTCGTAGTACAATTACGCGAGCGTTAGTGTAAGTATGAAAACGGTCCATTTTGTTAGCCGGAACCGCATGGCATTAGGAAAATTAGTTCTGTAGCATGCGGGTTCAGTCCTATTAAATTCCGTTTTTCTGATTACCCGAAAAGTTTAATCAGCAGAATAAATGAAGAATATGTATTTTTCAATGAATTATCGCTATAGCAATTTTTAATGAAAAAAATATGATTCCACGGAATTCCACAGAATTGGCCGAGGCAGTTCCGATTGATCAATGGCATAACCTTACCAAATTTTCCAGGAATACACAATCGTGGATCCAAAAGGAGGCAAAGGCTGGGGGTCTGAACCCCCTGGAAAATCATATGTGACTAAATGTTTCCTCCTGAGAAATTCTGGTACGCCCCCACCCCAGCCCCCGTACTGCCCTATATATGTAATACATGAATGATTAAAGAACATCAGAACCCCCACACACGACACAATTTTCTGGATCTGCGCATGATACGTATGGTTAAGTGCACATTATAAGTACATCGAAACACGCTTCTAATGCTGAATGCAGAGGTTTTACGAGTGATACATGTAAGTACATCACTTGCCCTGTTTCTGCTGTTCTGGTACAAACTTTGATTACTTTTCTACGATGTTACTGCGGTGGTACTGACCCGCCTCCGTATAATTCTGGTAATCGTCGTAAAGCATATAGCAATGCAGTGTTAAGTACATATTTTGGCCTCGCCAGAGAAATTGGTTGATAAATCATAATAAAACCCAGTTGACAATTTAATGCACCTGAGCAGGGAGGATGGCAAATGTGCTGCATTTTTACTTTTGCATTGTCCCCATAGTGTGGGGGAATGTTAGGAATTTGATACACCTAGGCAAACATGCCATTGCAACGTAAACCATGAAAAACTGCGGGTTTGAACTGCCATGGATTTACCAGTTACCAGCTCGATGTCCCCGCAGCGTGGCGCTATAGCAGGGAATTGCTAGACGGAAAGACAAAGTCCCTGCTGTTCACTGGGGCTTGTGGCCGTGGTTACAAATAAAATGACTAGTGCATAATAATTAAACTTGCTTCATGCAAAAAATATAACAGAGATGGCTCACTTCAATTGGCTGTAGTGAGAAACATGCTTTTCACTTCTGAACAACAGAAACAATATATATTATGGTGTGGTCAAATCAGAATATTTTGAAGCACTTATTTATTTTTCAGAAATAAATCAATTGGATTCGATGACACTCAGTAATTGTATTAGGCGCCGTTGTTAAAACTGATGACGTAATAAACCTAATAAGCAAGAAAGCAATAACTGACAACTACCTTTAAAGAGAATAGTTTTAAGCCACATTTGAAGGGGCTATGTACATATACCACACGCTGTCAATTTTAATCAATCATATTATCATTAGGGATATTACATGTAGCTCCTTGCACACTAGATCGACAGATAGTTTTTGTTTATCGAACTCACAGCCCTCGGACTTGGGGACGTCTCTGTATGAACAAGTCAGCAAGAGGCGATGTAGGTTTGTGACAGGACAGGGCAGGGCAGGGAATTTTCAAATGTGCTGCCCGAACGCACAGCCTTCAGAACACTGGCCAGGCGCTCTAACTCTGAATCTGTCAAGTACTACAGACACCTCTATTAAGTATTTCATGGAGTGCGCGCGCACGGCAAATGACGATTATAAAAAATATAACGAAACAAATCATATCAAAAGTAAGCTGTTTTTTTACTTCATACATTAATACAGATTTTAGAATTTAGTTTTTTTCTTCTATTTTTTGAGCTGTGAAATCAACGTAGGTTAATGATTTAGTGGAAGACATCATGATAGAATGACGATAAATGGATACTGGAAATGTTTAATGAGGTTGGAATTGGGTGAATATGGTGATGATGGAGTGATGTTGTCGGTTAGTTAAAGAGTTTTGAGGTGATCCGAGGTCAATATTATTACAAATGCCAGGTGGGAGATTGTTCAACAGTTTGACAGTTCTGGGAAAAAATAATATCTATGTAAGTTAAGTCTTGATCGCGGAAATGTATATCTGGATCTCAGGGAAGGCTGATTATTGCTCGGAAATTTAATGTTAACTGGATGATGTTAGATTTTTATAAAACATAGTGAGAGATGAAATTTGTCTGCGTTTCTCGAGCGTTTAGAAGGTTTAGCTTAGATAACATATTGCTTACACTGCTAGTGAAGCTGTAGTCGTTGAAAATGTAATTTATGACCCTGTGTTGGATCATTTCAATCTTGTTTATATAGTTTTTTTGCCATTGGTCCCATACAGAGGCCGCATATTTAACTAAGGGACGGACATATGTTTAGTATGCTGACTCTTCAGCTTAGGGTTGTTGGTCTGGATGTAACGTTTAATGAATTTTAATGAGTTGTTGGTTTTCATGGTGATTTGGTTGAAGTGTTTCGCCCACGACAAGTCACGTGAGATATTGACCCCCAATTATCTAGCAGAGTCGGTTTCATTTAGGCTTATTCCATGGAGGGTGTTGTTGAATAGTTTTTTTCTTGTTTGAGATTCTGATCACCACACACGTGTCGGGGTTATACGCATCAACCATTCCATCTCACAGGTTTCAAGTTTTGTAAGATCTGACTAAAGTGCCTGGCAATCTGTCTGGTTTGAAAGGGTGAGATACATTATTGTGTCGTCGACGAAGAGTCTGATATTACTCTCTATCATGTCCGGCATTCCATAAAAATACGTAAGAAACAGACAGGGTACCAGCACAGAACCCTGTGGCACACCAGGCATGACAGAGCAAGTGTCAGACTCCTCGCCTTCAAGCACTACTCGTTGAGTTCTGTTTGAAAGAAAGAAAGAATGGCCGCCAGTCACCCGGTACTACATTTTGTATACCCTCGCGTAGTGAGCTGTTGTAAATGTCAGTGAACATGGGGCTATCTCACTGTGGAGTTCTTACAGTATTCGAGAAGTAAGGCTGTCTAGACTAAGACCAGCAGCTTTACCTGGATTCAGCTTTGAAAGTTGTTTTGACACTCCATTTACTGAGATATTAATGTTGGACATTGTTGGGAATATAAGCTGGCTTGGAAGGATCAATTCAGCAGGGTGTTTCATTTTTAGTAGAACAGGTTTTGTTTAAGGCGGACTGGAATCTAACATTCAAGATATTTTCCTTATGTAAGGCTTTGTATGTGTTACACCATTTAATTTCAGAGAGGTGATCTCTTTACTATCTGATTTTTGTTGTTTGATAAATGTCCAGAAATGTTTGCTGGGCCTGGCCGCTTCTTCGGCATTTCCAGGTTGATCAGTTATGTAATAGTTATACCATGGGTTGTCCGCCTGTACGTGGAGATAATCCACGAGCTTTAGCGAGTGGATTATCTTACGTACAGGTGGACAAACATGGTATAACTATTTTATACCACCATCATCAGTGTAGACCATGCACATCACGAGATATTTCATGCTAAAGTTGGTAAAGGTGGTATAAAATTGAGTGAAGGTATTGGTTATATGTTTGACGAATTTCACTTTGAATTTTATGAGAAGTAATTTGGATTTGATATTATTATTTGTTTTGTTTCATTTGTATTTTGCGTAAAGTTTGTCGCGCTTTCGCATAAGAGGATTGATGGAGTTATTAACCCAATGAGGACCGTCGTTTGGTCTACACAGTTTAGTGGGGATACATTTATCTGATAATTTGTATTGTTTGTGTTTTGGTTGCATTCCATTTACTAATTTACTAACAAATTCCATTTGTTATTCAGGTTTTCTGAAAGTTTGAAAAATTATGTCTGGTATTCAGCCATATCCGATCTGTAACCATCCCAGTCCAGTTTCTTGTTGAGTTTGACAGGCATTTGCTTTTGTTTGTTCCTACCTAATTTTATTTTAAGCTCGCGGAGCACTTTGCAATGATCCCCTTGCCCAAGAGGAAGGAGTGTTTTGCGCTTTTAACCAGATTTAGATAATTTGTTAGGAAGAGATCCAAGGTGAGGAGAGATCCAGGCAGAGAACTACCGCTTTATATTTCTCACCGTGGAGAATAGCTATTTTCAAAAAGCTCAAAAAGCCTATTAACTCTTTACCAAATTATAAATAAAACCTGATTTCCTTTCCTTAGCAGATGAAATAGCCGAACCACACCCAGATATGAATATTAAAGTTCCCGCCTTTACAGTAAGCGAAAAGTCAAGTAATACCTTGTATGCAGCCTATCCAATAGTATCAGGATGACAACTTTGCAATTAATAGACGATCCTGGTGATGGGGACTATAATTAGGGGATAACTGTATTCAAAATTCTAATTTGGGGAGGTTTATCGTCAGATATACGGTCGGAAATTTAGTTTTACGGCGACGCGCGAGCGGAGCCGTAAAACGTGATTTCCGAACGTATATCCGACGATAATCCTCCCCAAATTTAAATTTTGAATATGATTATCCCCATTCTAATGCACTTCTGCAGTTTCGACTCAAATTGAAGCATTGCAAGCCGCATAAAGCCGCACGTCATCCAACGAAATGTCACGTAATAAATGACGTCAAACAATTTCCGACAGTATATCGCAGGATATACTGTCGCAAATTTTTGACGTTATCCAATCAGATGTCGCGTTACAAAAGCAAGTGCATTAGAACGCACTATGAATGTTAAAGCTGCCAAGTACAAGTGTTAATTTATCTTTTTAAAATCGTTATTTTCAAAGGTAAACAAGACATTTGCCCATTTGGTCCTACATTGTATTTTTTATTTATGGCAGTCATCTTGGACACGTAACTGTAAATTGTATTGTCAAATCAAGGATTTTTTTCCATTTTACTTATTTATCTATTTTTTAAGATTAACGAAAAAATGCAATTTGTTTTACTTCTAAGTGGCTGCTACCTCGTACTATGTTAAGGCCTTGTTTTTACGTATTGATATCAGAAATGGCATAAATCCAGATGGTCCGCCCATAAAGGTAAGCAAAACAGTTGGTAAGAGTCTGATATTAAACCTTAATTATAGGCGATTTTTATTTTTTCACGTCTATCATCTTGAAAACATTCCAAAATGACGAGTGTTAACAACTTGATTCTTGGTTTGGGGAGTCCAATCATATTAATAATAGTATACATGTACCACTCCTAGAGGGTCCTACGAGGCGCATGATGACCCCTCTTGTCCCATGGGCTAATTGGATGTAGATGGAGACTCAGACAACAATTAGACCTCTAGTCTGGATACGTCAGTATAGGCGTTTAAAGGAGGCGTTTATGCATGCGCGGATCCAGAGGGGGGTGGGACACGAAGACCGGACCCCTCCCCATGGACTATCACAAAAATGTAGATATACTGGTCCGGATTCCTTGGAGAATCACAAAGCTACCATGCCAGCATTCAATGTTGTGCCATCATCGGGCTTTTCGCTGATAAGCAGAGGATGGCCTGCTTTTAGTGGTATTTGAGTCCTGTCTCCCCACAGCAACTAAAAGAAGGAGATTAAACCGTTTTTAGAGTTGGACCCCCTCTGACAACACTTTATGGATCCGCGCACGTTTTCGTATATGCGACTCATTACCTGGTCCCGACTAAAAGAAGCAGTATGTGACCACGCATGAATACACATCTACAGAGTTACATTTTGCAGTGTGTGACAGTTCAGTTATATAATGGACCGGCTCCTTTGTTTTGTCGCAAGCATAAAATTCATGAAAAGTACAGTTTTATTTGTACAAAATTCGATTTTGCCCAAACCATATGTCTGTGTTCGTAGAATTGAGGTTTTGATGCCTAGAGTGACACTTTCGGATTACTTTGTCTCCGTCGTTGTGTTCTTATAAGCAAAATTAGCATCTTATAATTAAACCGGACAACGAAGAAAGGTACCACATAACTTATACAAGCTGGAAATCCCAGAATTTTTTGTTTTGTTTTTGTGTTTAAGGTTAGATAGGCCACCAGAGAGTCTGCGATTCAGCGCAGTTCCACGCGCTGTTCTTATTATGAGCCACGACATGTGATTTCCAACAATGTGGCATTTTAACAAGTGCAGACTCAGACGAGCCTGTGCAGCACATTTTAAGTTTAGAAACTCCAAATAATGTTCAGTCAGTAGTTTAACAGTCATAGTATATTCAAGCGACTAGAAAAGGCTCTGATCAGACTGCGCATATACGCAGGCTGGTCTGAGCCTTTACTGATCGCACATACCACATTGTTGGAAATCTCATGTCGAGGCTCTTATATACATGCGTAAGATAATTCATGAGATTTTGGAACTGATCGCCCGAGGGGGCCCAACTTTGACAACGTGTTTTTAGTTGATGAGGGGAGGGAGGATCCAAATACCACTATCAGCGGGCCATCATTAAAAGGCGATTCGCTGGCGTGCCGATGGTGGTCCAACATTTAATGTTGTCCTGGTATCTTTGTTATTTTCAGGGGATCCGAAACAGTATCGTTAAGAAACCCTGATTTTTCGGGGGGGGGTCCGGAACCCCTGCCCTCCCCTCTGGATCCGCGCATGGATCTGAACAAAGCGGTCGGTCAGTTTTGGGATATCTGTATTTTAGAGTTGTACGTGTAGCTGTACTTTATCCATTTGTATTCGAGAAAGCCATGAACGAGTCACGTGACTATTGCAGACAGTGAAGACACAGATAAAATACAGTATAATGCTGCATTCCATCGGGGTCTACACTGTTTCTAAAGGTATAAAGATCTTCAGATAAAAATACAATATTTTTAACATTATAACCTGACACCCCTAGATATGTACAATGGACTATTCCAAGTGTATTGTGTCAAACCAGAAAGAAAAATCCATTAGTATACAAAGGGTTAATTGAACATATTACATGTATCTAAACAGTGGTGATCACTCTTGATACGATCGACATAAACTGGAAAATCTTCTTAAAGACATATGCGGCTATTTCCAATGCGCACCTTTTCCGCGTCTGCAAACGGGGAAAGTTGTCTGGGTCCTGTCTTTCGACCCTTAACGGATTCGGATCAACACAACTTCCGATATTCTTATGTCATACATGTATCCGTGTTCCGACATTTTCTTCACAAAATAACTAATTAAAGTGTGTTCGAAATATCTACTGACATCTTTTCAGAACTGATCGTCTCAGCACTAAAGACAGATAAATGTAGCTCAGTCGAAATCAAACGATGTACACAATAACTCTGGTTACGAATACGATAGTGGCCGAGTCTATACTATTTGTATGGTTATTTCGAGCGGCGCACGACCTGACCTCGTGGCCTAGTGGTTAGTGTGTCTGGCTACAAAGCCAGAGGACCAGGATCGATTCCCGGATGCGCAAATATTTTCAGTGTGTTTTTTCTTTCTTTTTTTAACATTTTAATGCTAAATTACTTCATATACTAGTATAATGGCATCATCAAAACGACCGAAATGGTCATCCCCGAACTTTTTATATTGAATTACGCATGAACATATGGGGGTGGGGTTAAAGGCCCTCTAGAAAGAGAATTAGTTCGGTGACCCCAGATTTTTATTCTTTTTTCTGAAAGGTATTATAATAGTCCATGAATTAAAAATAAATTTTCAAGATTTTCAATGTCAGATTTTTTGATACATGATTTATTCTAAAAACAAATTCCATTTTTTCGACGAATTGCCAAAATACATCATGCAGTATCTTGTCACAGCATGGGATAACAAGTAAACATGCACATTTTCTTAAAAGTTTGAGGTCATGGGCAGTAATTTAAGTTAAAAGAAAGAAGCTGGCTGAAGATTACAACCGTTTTAGCTCGATGATTAGGACTAGTGTTATTATTATATATTTCTTGAAAATTGGTCAAATGCTGTAAACTTCAATATGTGATTCTGAAAAAATAAGCACGGTGACATATCCTTTTTAATTCAAAAATGCATAAAACAAACTGTATGCAAAGTATTAAAAATATTTCAATGTGGGAAGTATTTAGTAGCATATGTCCTTAAAATGCCTTTGTTACATTTTAAGCCGTGCCACACCCTTTTGCAGTGTACAGATAGACTGACAGTAATATGCACGACCCACGTTGAATGGTCCGTTCTAGGGGCGATGGTTTTGTGGTGTTAATTCATTATTAAATCTCCATCCACTTGTTCGTGGGTGTTCTGTGTTTGGTCCTTGATTTATAATGCAGTGCTTTGTGACCTTCCTAGTTTTGCTTGCCTTACTTAGATTGACTTCCCGATATCGTGTGTCCGTTAGTGTTTTGTGACTCTTCCTCGCGGAGCCGTGGGTTAGTCTGCAATGTGTAATTGTGTTTTCCCAGATCATACTCACTTGCTTTTTATACCCCGCCACACTTTAGTGTCGGGGTATTATGTTATACCTTTCGGTCTCTGTCCGTCTGTCCGTCCGTCCGTCCGTCTGTCCGTCCGGCCGTGCTCACCATTTCCGATCGATAACTTGAGTATTTATTCACAGAATTTTTTCAAATGAGTGGTATGGGATTGTTAATGGGCAAAATCCGTCCATTTTTAACAGAGTTACTGCCCTTTTTCGTATTGGAAAAATGATTTCTGGCCTGTTATTCCTTTACTGTTCATGATATCTGAATGAAACTTCACAGATATGTTGCACATCAAAGGTTACATATTGTGACTAAGGACCGTCACTCTGACATTCCCAGTTTGTGAGTTATCCGCCCTTGATAGGTCTGAAAAAAAGGTTTTTGACCTATTGTTCCTTTACTATATGGAATATCTGAATATAACTTCACAGATATGTTTCACATCAAAGGTATTATATTGTGACTAAGAACCGTCACTCTTACCTTTCCCGTTTCTGAGTTATCCGCCCTTGATTGAATTAAATAATGTTTTTTACCCGTAGTTCCTTTACTATGTGGAATATTTAAATGAAACTTTACAGATATGATTCACATCAAAGGTTACATACTGTGACAAAGAACCATCACTCTTACCTGTCCAGTTCATGAGTTATCTGCCCTTGATTGATCTGAAAATGGTTTTTGACCTGTAGTTTATTTACTTTATGGAATATCTGAATGAAACTTCACAGATATGTTGATTATCAAAGGTTACATATTGTGACTAAGGATCGTCACTCTTACCTTTCCAGATTGTGAGTTATCCACTCTTGATTGATCTGAGAATTGGTTTTTGGCCTGTAGTTTCTTTTACTTTATGGAATATCTGAATGAAACTTCACAGATATGTTGAACATCAAAGGTTACATATTTTTAGTAAGGACCATCACCCTTACCTTTCCAGATCATGAGTTATCCGCCCTTGATTGATCTGAAAAATGGTTTTTGACCTGTAGTTAATTTACTATATGGAGTATCTGAATGAAACTTCACAGATATGTTGACCATCAAAGGTTACATATTGTGGGTAAGGATCGTCACTCTTACCTTTCAGATTGTGAGTTATCCACCCTTGATTGATCTGAGAATTGGTTTTTGACCTGTAGTTCATTTCATCCATCCGTGCTCACTGTTTCCGATCAATAACTTGAGTATTTATGCACAGAATTTTTTCAAATTTTGCATACATATTGTTATTGGGGATGAGTGGTATGGGATTGTTAATGGGCAAAATCCGACCATTTTCGATGGAGTTACTGCCCTTTCTCCCTTTAAAAATGGTTTCTGGCCTGTTATTCTTTTACTGTTTATGATATTTGAATGAAACTACACAGATATGTTGAACAGCAAAGGTTACATATTACAACGAAGGACCGTCACTCTTACCTTTCCAGTTCATGAGTTATCCGCCCTTGATTAATCTGGAAAATGTTTTTGACCTGTAGTTCCTTTACTATATGAAATATCTGAATGAAACTTCACAGATATGTTGACCATCAAAGGTAACATATTGTGACTAAGGACGTCATATCACTGTCTATCTCAGTTCTGTTGCTATTTAGGCATTATATATCTCACAAAATAACTTTTGGTGCCCCCAGCAGTGGAGGGGTATTATGCAGTACTTGCGGTGCTTTTATTTCTTTATAATTTTCCCCTTGGTGCGACTCATAAAAATAATATGATGGGGAGAGCTGATCATTATTTCATACTTCTTTGATAAATAATTACGCGGCTGCCTCGGGAAACGTCATATAACCAACATCTTATCTGCTAATAATACATTTCCAGACATATGAAACGTGTTCTTAGCCGAGGAACCAGTAAATTGTACTAATTTTGTTACTCAACAACATATTTAAGCACGCCACCACCGCGACAAGGCGCATCTGTCCCCCGAAAGCTGACCCTGAAATAAGTACTTTAAGTCGTATTAACTGGGCCGTGACATGTGATTTCCAACAATCTGGAATGTAAACTCAGATCAGCGTGTGCAGCCTCCTTTTAAGCTTAAACTCCAAATGGTGTTCTGTCAGTAGATTAACACGCGTATAATATTTAAGCGACTGGCAAATGCTGTGATCAGACTGCGCGTATGCACAGGCTGACCTGAGGCTTTGCTGGTCGCACATACCACATTGTTGGAAATCTCATGTCGCGGCTCAACTATTTGCCTGATATCGTATGCTGATAACCTCTGCAAACAGATTAGACGGCCCGGCAAAATGTCGGGCCTGATCTGAATCCAAAAAAGGTGAGTGGGTATGACCAGGAAATACCAAAATCACATACTGCAGACCAATCCATGGGACCGCGCGGAAGATCCTCATTACAATAACGGCCACAGGACTTGCTACCGTGAGGAAGATCCACATAACAACAACAGTCACAAGACTTGCTACAGTGAGGAAGATCCACATAACAACAACAGTCACAAGACTCCAGGAAGACAAATAGTATAGCAATCAGGTCTCTTTTCCCCATCAAGATAATTGCAAAACTAGAAAGGACACACAAAGCAATGCAAAAGGAAACATGAGCCGCGACACGAGATTTCTAACAATGTAGTATGTGCGACCAGCAAAGCCTCAGATCAGCCTGCGCATACGCGCAGTCTGATCTGAGCCTTTGCTAGTCGCTTGTATATTCTATGAGTGGTCCACTACTGACTGAACATCATTTAGAGATTTTTAAGCTTAAAAAGTTCATCTGAGTCTACACATGTAAAATTCCACATTGTTGGAAGTCACATGTCACGGCTCACATGGAACAAATACAGAACCCAACAATGGGAGCAACAATAAACAACAAATCAACAACAACAAACCCGCCATCTTAGAACGGAAGCAGCTTAAGTCACTGAGGGACTTAAATACATTTTACTGTTACATGTACAATGTACCAAATCCTCGCTCAACATTCCATTGTTGTAGAAACACAAAAAATGTTTAGCTCGCATGGTGGCTTCCTAACTATTGCAATGTATCATCACAGAGAAAAAGTTCATTAAACTAACACGCAATGCTGAAACAAAGTAAATGTGTCTCACGACTTACAGATAGTCAGAACTTTAGAAACCCCAACCTGAGCCTCGGTGGACTATTTTACACTGGTTTAAACGTGTGTTTTTATATACCTAATATACATATACTTGACTTTTCGCTAACTAAAAAGGCGGCAACTTTAATATTCATATCTGGGTGTCATTCGGCTATTTCATCTGCTAAGGAAGGGAAATCAGGTTTTATTTATAATTTGGTAAGCAGTTAATAAGCTTACGTGCGTGCATTTCATGAAAATCCTAACCGTACACACACTGAACTCACATTTATTAACCCTTAAAGCGCATAATCACAAAATGTATTCCACTAAACTATTTGAAGCCTCATAGATAAACAGTGTGGACCCAGATCAGACTGCTCCTGTAGGAGCAGTCTGATCTGGGTCCACAATGTTTGCCTCTCTGCTTATGTTAAATAGACATTTTAAGATGCAGTATTTTGCTGGCGTTTTAAGGACTAAATGATGACTGGGGTGGTGGCACAAGATGATACAGTTACTTTTGAATAAAACCACGCCTCCTTTTCAGCTTTTACCTATGCCTAAGGTTGACTAGTCCTAATTACGCATTCATCACGCGCCACCTTTACAGTAAGCGAAAAGTCAAGTAATACATAAATACACTTGTATAATAGCATAATCACAATAAGTATGTTTGACACTTTGATGGTATTCCTGAAATTAGTTTTTAAAACAGATGGTTTTGACAAAAAAAATCAGCAGACGACAAAAGAGCATGCAAAACTACCCAGTAGGCAGAGTCTTAAAATGTTAACCAACAAACATTATGTTTCTATCCTATATACTTTATGAGTTTTTGAACGTTGAACATGGTAACCCCATATCACACACAATTTCTTATGTAATCATGTGGTACTTTTGCTGAGGAAATATTTCAATACAAAGAATAAATTTTCAGGTTCTCTATAGAAAAAAAATCAAATATGGTTAACGTAATACACATGGAAAGTGTGTAAAATATAGTTTAATATATGAGTAAATAATTTAAAACTCAAAGAAAAAAAAACATCAGGTCGAAGTTCTAATAATATCAATTATATTATAGTTTCTTGCCAAACTAGCACCTCTTTGCGTACTACACAATGGTTTAAAGATTTTTTCGAATACAGCTCATTAATCCTCATCAGATTCATCTTCAAATACTTTATCTACCATATTTGAGCCGCGACATGTGATTTTCAACAATGTGGCATTTTGACAAGTGTAGACTCAGATGAGTCTGTGCAGCCTCCTTTTAAGCTTAGAAACTCCAAATGATGTTCAGTCAGTAGCTTGACACTCATAGAATATTCAAGCGACTAGCTAAGGCTCTGATCAGACTGCGCGTATGCGCAGGCTGATCTGAGACTTTGCTGGTCGCACATACCGCATTCTTGGAAATCTCATGTCGCGGCTCATTCATCATCATCATCATTATCTGCATCCCCATCAACATTCAGCTCACACAAAATGTCGATGAGTTATTCAGGGACAGTTAAGTTTCCCTTCACCCAACCATACTCAATGTCCTTCCCGTTTATTTTCCTCATAGTTTTGCTTGGATCTAAAAGGTCTTGCTTATTTCCATGGGAGTGTTTCCAGACACAGACTTGATAGTCCACTGTGCGTTTGTACATATCGATAGCAGAACGGCAGGGAGGTAGCAAGCTTACATGTATGTCCGTGCCATTTGAAATAGTCAGTGTATTTGTACAGCTTTCGTACTTTTTCAGAAAGCTTATTAAAATGTATATAAATAGCACATGGGAGGACTTCCGTGTCGCTGATGACCTCAGGGCAGCTTTTCTCTTTTCCTACCCTCCTTAGAATTTAGATGAACTAGGGTGGGAGGAGTTCTCTATCAGCTCGATAGGAGCGACCATTCTGTGACAAGAACGCACTGGTAGTGTCACATCTTGTTAAACATTGTCAGGTGTTACAACTGTGCAGAGTCCCCCCATGTTCTGGCCGATGTCGTTGTTTTTCAGAAGGCGCCTTTTGCTGTCCAAAGATTTCTTCAGAATTACCATCCGCCAAACGTCTTTCTAAAGTGAGCAGAGGCCCTGTTTGACAAATTTATCATGGTATACTGAAATAATGTTTTGAAAAAAAATGTCATTTTGACAGCAGGAGACGACAAACTCCTGCAGATTATTCAGCATGAAAAAAGTTAACTTTATATTTTTTTTTTTTTTTTTTTTATTTATTTATTTATTTATTTGATCCATTCTTTATTAGTATCATGTATTTTGCTTCTGTGAACATAATTAAGGTAATTGTCTAAATATTTCTAATTTTCAATGAAATAAATTAAAAAACGATTATATTTTGATTTCTATAACCATGATGAATGCACCTCTCCGCGAATTGAGGTGACCTTTTTTAAGAAGGCCAACTAGTTGATGTGTCTATATAAAGTATAAGGAGGGGTCAATGTCATCTTAGAGAACAGGAAGCATATTTTAGTAAACTTGAATTTGTCACGATTAATACTAATATAAGTCACGGTGTGAAATACATTAGAGTCCACTGTGACAGACTAAACAAGCATGATGTAATAAAATGAATATAAAATACAGACTCACATAACTTTACTAGTTGTCACTAAGAAATTAATTAGGCCAGGTCATTGAAAATGGAATATGTAATAGCTATACCATGGGTTGTCCGCCTGTACGTGGAGATAATCCACGAGCTTTAGCGAGTTGATTATCTTACGTACAGGTGGGCAAACACGGTTTAACTATTTTAAACATCTGTATCAGTGTAGACATTGTACATCACGAGATATTTCATGCTAAAGTTGGTAAAGGGGTATAAACAGTAAAACCTGTGTAAAACGGCCACTTAAAATAGACAAAACAAAGATCTTTATAACAAACGGTAGCTTAATGAAGGTCTAAAGTATTGCAGAATGCTCCCCTTACTTTTGACCTGCATTAAGCGATAATTAGTCTTGAAATCGAATTTTTGGTCTTTTTGAGAGTGGCCGTTTTACATAGGTTTTACTGTATGTGTAACTGTTTGTCGACGATTACATTTGCAAACAGTTTTGACCCAGATCTGGATATAAACTGTTCGACACGCTGATGGTAGGCCTGATTACTTTTTTCGAAAAAATAATTTTGAAAAAAAAAATCAACACAGGACATAAAAACGTACAGAAGGCAAAGAGATAATGCCGTAAAAACAACTGTACGTGAAATCCTTGAAATTTTGCGTGGGTTTCATAATTTGCACTTTCCGTGCTATTGTAAAAACAGAATAGGCCCCGAGGTTATAAAACTTTTTCCATTCTCAACTCAGCTGAGCACGAAATTTATCCTGCTCATAAATGTCAAAATGCTATTTATTAGCATGATACATACAACATATGAGAGACTTAAAGCAAGGGACATCTTTATTTGTCAGTATTTAGTGTTAATGAGCAGTTGAAATTTCATGTTCAGTTCAGTTAGTAAATTAAACATTGCAAATAGCTGATGAAAATTTCACAGAACGGCTAAAAGGATGAAATGTTTAAGTACGTCCAATAGTGTCGCATGTGACAACAAAAGCGCACGCCGGCCTGCGCATCCTAGCAGTAAGGTGAGCGCACTTGTTATTCGCTCTCTTGAAAACATGATGGCTAAATATGATACATGTATTATTGTAATTAAAGCAGTGCTTTCAGGTGACAACGATGTCCCTCCCCAACCGCAAATTGAGTCGGCACGTATGCTTACTAAATTATAATCAGCTCTTTATCGTGTCACAATGATACAATATATAAAGAATGGTTGAAATCCAAAAGTTATTTCAAGAGAGAGCATGCCCAAACGCAATTTTGGTCAAAATTTGGAATTACAAAGTACTGTGGTAACCTTCAACATATGGTCAAACTGATCAAAACCTTATTCACTAGCTTCTGTCTCCAAACAATGTATCTATGCAAATTTGGTTGAAATCCACCCACTGGTTCAGATGATAGAGCTAAAAAAGCCTGACATTAAAAGTTTGTTAAGAATGGTGACCTTGAAAATTAGGTATCCTTGAAAATAAGGTCAAGGTCACCAAACTTATCACCTCTTCAATGCCACAATGATACAATACAGAAAGTTTAGCTTGAATTCATTGTTTAATTCAAGAGATACAGACACCCTATAAAGGTCAAAATTTGACATTTCAAAGTGCTGTTGTGACCTTGAAAATAAGGTCAAGGTAGCTAAAATCTAACCAACTCTTCCACTCTCCCAACAAGTTATTTATACAAGTTGGTAAAAATCCACCCACTGGTTCAGAAGATAGTGTGCCAAAAAGGTCAAGGTCACCAAAATCTAATCATCTCCTGATTGTGCCACAAGAAAACAATATATAGAGATTGGTCAGAATCCATTGCTCGTGTCAAGGGCGTGCTGCAGCTCTATTTTGGTCAAAATTTGACATTTCAAAGTACTGGTGTGACCTTCAAAATAAGGTCAAGGTCACTTAAATGTATTCATTTCTTAACTTCTTCCTATCAATATAGCTATGCAAGTTTGGCTAAAATTCAACCACTGGTTCAGAAGACAGTGTGCGGAAATGGCTGATATACACAGGATGATGACCTTGAAAAGGTCAAGTTCACCAAAATCCAATCAACTCTTTCAACTCTTATCCATCCACTGGTTCAGAAGATAATGCAAGTAAACGTAGGTACGCGGACTCCGACGGGACCCTCACTAAAAAGAATATGTCCCCTACCCCTTCTATTGGGTAGGGGGGGGGGGGGCATACATACTCTGGCTAGTGTGTGTAGTAGTGTAGGTTGATATGAGGCTAAAATACTTGCAAACCCGCACAGCAGTTATGGTTATTTTTCCGTTGATGCTCCTAACCAAGGGCGTAGCCGGAACGTTGATTCAGTTACGCATATCAAAGGAAGACTGCTGATACGAGCAGTGTATATATATATATATATATATATATATATATATATATATATATATATATATATATATATATTGAGGGGTCGCAGGTTAAAATTTTCAAATATGAGCCTTGACATGTGATTTCCAACAATGTGGCATTTTGACAAGTGTAGACGCAGACGAGCCTGTGCAGCCTGCTTTTGAGCTTAGAATCTCCAAAAGATCTGTACTTAGCTTAACACTCATAGAACATTCAAGCGACAAGCAAAGGCTCTGATCAGACCGCGCGTATGCGCAGGCTGGTCTGAGCTTTTGCTGGTCGCACATACCACATTGTTGGAATTCTAATGTCGTGGCTCAATTATTTTCTTTTTTTTTGCCAATATTGTCTTAGCAAACAGTATAGACCGATGAAATGTCGCATTGTGTGACGTTTCGCAGTTGTACCAAATTACCAGATCTTTGGCAGGGATACAACTCTTAAGAGAAATAACTTTTATTTAAGAAATATTTATCATTCTTGATATCTGCTCGAAAACGTTAATATAAGAACTGTCCGTATTTAGACTAAACACCTTGGCCAAAAATTACAATGTTTCCTTAAGTTATGGACGACCGAAGTTAAGTATTGATATTTCAACATGTTGCATTAAATATTTAAGAAAAATATAACTATTTTGATTTTGATAAGTTCGAAACGTTAATTTTCGCATCCTTTAAAAAACAATACTTAAGTCTTCCTTAAAGACATATATTCATGTCCAATAGAGATCATTAAAGGATTAACTGATAAGGGACAGTTTCAGTATCTCACCAAATTAAAGGGGCCTCTTGTATTTCGCTAAGATAAGGATCAATATTTTATCATAAATTACCTAATCCCTTCATGGGACCACTTTATTGCCCCTGTAAGGAGGTCAAGATCACCTCATTATGACTGTCCTTTTGATCTGCCCAGTATGACCCCTGGAGAGAGTCATAATGAATTGTACCAGTAGTATTGCTCAATTTTTTATGTCTTTAACTTTAAGAAGACATTGTAATTTTAGGCCTGGACAGCCAATATCCTTATTTTGTTCACCCTTTTAGGCTAACTAATGGTTTGTGAAACGCAAATCACTCACTAACTCACTTCAGCTAGACGTAATGTGCCATTTTCAAAATTTAGTCCGGTAATTGGACTTGCACCAATCTGTAAATCAGGCTCTTCTAGTCAAGTTGCATTTAACCCTTTTTGTGAACTAGGGCAAAGCCAGGTAACTTCGGACATCAGGTAAATTCGGACATACATTTGCAAATCCAGAGGAGACGTCTCATTAGGTTTTCACTGTTTACTTAGTCAATTTATTTTTTTTCATTCCAATAATTAAGATATAAAACAAACAAGATCACTGTCCCAATTTACCTGATGTGTTACCTGACTTTACCCTAATGGATTCTACGTTCTGTTTTGGTACACTAAACTGAGTATACTATTGGGTCACAGGTTATAGTTTCCAATTAAAGACATATCTTTCTCCGAATATCGTTTTTGTCTTAGGAAACAGTGTTGACCCTGATAAAACGTTGCATTATGCGACATTTCATCTTGGTCTTCAGTGCTTGCCATAGTCAGCTGTATATAAATATGAATAATAGGACTACTAAGAACAAAATGTTTCGGACATCAGGTAAATTCGGACAGCGACCTTGTTTGTTTCATATTTTAATTATTGGAATAAAAAAAAAACTAACTAAGCAAACAGTGAAAATCCTGATGAGCGGCTCATAAGCAGCCGTCTCATCTGGATTTCCACTGTTTGCAAATGTGTGTCTGAATTTACCCGAGGGTTCGAAGTTACCTGACTTTACCCTAATGAAACGTGTAGCTGTGAAGACGAGGAGATTGCATCGCTTATCATTGGGATTTTTTTCTATACAAACGGACAGTTTCCATCTATGCGGCCTTGGTAAATGTATAGACCTACCCGGGGAAAAGTGGTGCTCGACATGACCAGAGAAGTTGACTGGTAGGTCAAGCGTTATCACAAACAACCGGTCAGCGCGCGAAAATGTCCCTTTAGAAATATGCTGAAAACAAAGGCTTAACAGTGTGCCAATCTCTAACAGGACCTTCCTTTGATATGCACTGGCAATTTAACATAGAGCAAAACCTCGAACATTTGAGTTACGTGCATCATTAAGGGGCTAGTTTAGCCCCATTTGGAGCCAAAACCTGAAAGTTGCCTTTCACCAATTTCTTCTGATTGGTTGTTTAGAAGAATAACCCTAGTGTAAAAGTCTGGCATCTATTCAACTCTAACCGTAGCCATAGTAGTAACAAAAATGGCTTCCAAAATAGGCTTAAAATATTGGAATTTCCATCCAAATTTAAGGCCTTGAGAGACCGATGTTTGAAGAATTAGACATCAGCAGAGCTAGATACCACAAAAACTTTTAATATGTTTTGTGCCATGATAATTCTAATCATCTGTTAAAATATCTTTTTGGTATTAGCTTGTGCTCTATGTTAATTTATCTTTTAAATGTCTCAAATGTGTTCCAAAATGGTCAATTTCCAATTTTCAGCCGTTTTTGGCGGCCACTTTTGTTACCATACCAACGGTAAAGGCAAATTAATACCAGAATGGTACACATAGGCTATTGTTCTAATAAACTAATGAGAAGAATTTGGTGAAAAGCAATTTTTTCCTAAATATGGGCAAAATAGCGCCTTAGTGCACGAAGCTCTTTGAACTTCGATTTTTCAAAATACTCTCTAATTTGAAATATATTTAGGACACACTGGATCAGAGAATATGACCTTTTCATGATATCTTTGAATAACTGTCTATAATAACATGTGTTGTGGGTGCCTAAAAGAAACTTCTCCTTGGGACGTTTCTTTTACGCGCCAAAACGTATGTTTGATAGAAAAAAACAGTACATTGAATAATCATTTTGGGGTTTTATATTTTTATGTTTACCTCCCTATAAATTGAATCACTGATAATTCGAAATAAATAAAACATACAGTCTCGAGGACTTAAAATTTACGAGATTCAACTTTCTAAATAATTTATACTTACAGTAAAGTCATGGGCTTCATCGCCTCTTTGAAACTTTAAATAAACTTATGTTAGTGTTGATTTTGTGCCCAACAAAGACTCAGATCACCCTTGGCATCTGCCTTGTCTGATAAGAATCTTTACTTTGCGCTGGATGGCTTGCTAAGGGCACCAGCTTTCTTCATGCACCGAGCAAAGCCTCTGGACAGATAATGCACATGTCCAGGCTCTCCTGAGTCATGGCTAGGTGCAGTCAAATTGCTGGTTTTGCCACGCTGTACATATATTGGCTAAAAATGAATGTTCTAACCAGGACGTCCGAATAAAACAAGTTACAATGTAAGGAAACAAAGTCTAAAATTCTGTTTACTAAATAACAGTTTATTCTTTATTGAAAATATTTCATCAATAACTATAACTGGGTAAATTCTCAGACTCGATTCCGTTTTTTTTTATCTTTCAATCCATATTAGTTTGTTTTAATCAAACCAGACTTATAAACAGAATGATACGGACCAGCAGGTGAGCTTTGGTTCAAGTGAACCCCCTCTGGATAGACCGAACGTATTGTATTTGATTAAATCCGCCATATTTTGAAAGAAAGTAAACAGTTCGTCTTGGGCATAACCAATCGAGCCAGTGAATAAGATTTCCAACAATGTGGTATGTGCGACCAGCAAAGCCTCAGATCAGCCTGCGCATACGCGCAGTCTGATCAGAGCCTTTGCTAGTCGCTTGAGTAATCTATGATTGTTAAGCTACTGACTGAACACCATTTGGAGTTTCTAAGCTTAAAAGGAGGCTGCCCAGGCACGTCTGAGTCTACAAATGTCAAAATGCCACATTGTTGGAAATCTCATGCACTGGCTCAATTGGTATTTGAATGTGAACATTGTGTTGATTTAATAGTGTGGTGTAACATGGATCAAGCACTGAAACAAACTAAAACTTTCAAGAGCTTCTGTTTTAATCATATATCTTTGCATGAAAGTTATGATACACAGAGGGGATTGGGGTAAAAGAAAAGTGGCATTGGGAGATAGATATCCACATTCTTGAGAAAGATCCGGCCATTATTGCAAGAATGCCTATTGTATATTATATGAACCTCAGCCATGTTTATCTTGAATTATACTTCTACCATGATCTCTAAGTAATGACACTCGATTCATTCAATGCATTTATCGTTACAGTCACGCCTCGAAGCGTTTTGTGGAAGTATACAATTGCAAACTCTAAGCGGTTTACCCATTTTAATAATTATATGTGCCCTTACCCGACCCATTTTAATTGATTTTGTGCACTTTAAAGAAACTCAACTGCGATTGTAACTTTTTTATAAGAAGAAAAATGGGTAAAACGGCATTTGTGTTGCAGTTTTCATTTTTAAAGTATAATGAAAATATATGATGACACAAAGAAAACTTGCAAACAACAGACTTTTCATCTTTTTAAAAACAAAACATATAACGGTTCTTGTTTATCCATGACATACTCTGCTTTTGCCTGTTTAACCATTTGTATACATTTGCGGATCCAGAGGTGGGAAGGGGGTCCGGACTCCCCCCACCCCCTTGAAAAATCACAAGCATATAGGGTTCCTTAGAAACACTGGTCCGGATCCCCTAAAATCAAAAGCCTATCAAGCCAGCATTCAAAGTCGTGCCATGATCGGCCCGCCAGCGAAACGCAATGTAAATGGCGTTTCGCTGGCGGGCCGATCATGGCCCGCTTTTAGTGGTATTTGGATCTTCTCTGTCCTCATCATAAATAAAAAAAAAGAAAAGAAAAAAACGTTGTTAGAGTTGGACCCCCTGACAAAACTTTCTGGATCCACGCATGCAGTGCGGCATTTGATCAGGGTCTACTAAAATTAAAACGACCTGCAGGGACAGAAATCTATACATCATAACTTGTGACTCCTTAAGGTACATAATGGGCAGTCCTATACTTATTGTATCAATATGTATGAGAAAACCCATCAGAATACAAAGGGTTAGCCTATATGTGGTGGACTGAACTTTCCATCAACATTGTTTTTGTTGTGTTCGAATGGTCTAAGGGTTTGCCGGTTCGGATTCCAAAAAACATTAGTATTGGTAGATAGCTATACTTTATTTCCTTTTGGGACGCTTCATATCAAATGTATATGCTTGATTTATCTCATGATGTGCGTCCGGGAGTCATGTATTAAAATTGATAATCTACTAGTGACGTTAGGTAATGATGCCCATGACAACGTTGCCGACATGACAAAATCTTAACGTTTGTACGCCAAACAATTGCGATTTTTATAGTAATCTTAATGTCAAATGAATGAGAGTATTTAATATACGTTATTTTGTATTATTTAATTTATTAAACAAGTAGGCCTAGAGGAAACAAGACAGAAAATGCATGAGCATTCATAGATTCGAACAGCATTAGCATTACATTTCCAAAGCGAAATCAATCTCATTGGGACACATATGCAGTCTGCACGCCACAATCATTTGCACCGAATTGAATCAACACAAGCAAGCAAAGGATAGCAGGCCAAGCAAATTTTAAGTGCCGATAACGATACGACATTTCATCGATGTCAGCACGTTGCAGGTCCAACAATTAGCTGCTTGCCGCACCACAAATTAAGCTTAGAAGAATCCATAAGATATACATTATAAACACTGTGGCCCGGGGGGTGGTACTCTGATGGTTTCATACATACGTAGGCTCGGATCATTTTTGGGGGGTTCAAAATTTTGAATTTCAATATTTTTGGGGATTTTCAGAAAAATCAATATTTTTTGGGGTATAAAGATTTTTGGTTATTTTTTTAGGGTCCTCACAAAATTGGACTATATTTATGGGTCATTTCTATGCATTTTAAGGGCTTTTTTAAGGTCAAAGAATAGGATGGGGATATTTTTTGGGGTTGCTAAATATTCAAATATTTTTTGGGTGTGCTTGAAAGTCCTGATATGTTTGGGGGTTAACGGTAGATGCTAGGCCCGAGCCTACGTATGAAGAAAAAATGAGAGTACCCCCTGGGGCTGTGGCCCTCCTAATACAAGTAACTAACCTTGCTCTTTTATGTTAAAGTAGCAGTTAAAGATTTCTGTTCCCATTGTTATTATTATTATTATTGTTCCCCCCATTCGCATTATTATTATTGTTATTATTATTACGGTTTCTACCTCCCCCTCCTCCGCCCCCACCACTACCAACTCCCCCACCTCCGCCTCCACCTCCGCCCCCACCCCCGCCTCCACCGCCACCTGCTCCAGCTGCTCCCGCTAAAGATCCAGCCATAGCAAAATCGGGTGCCCCACCACCGTTTCTGAAAGCATCGTTCCTGAAACCCCCAACATCGTTCATAAAACCTCCAGCATCGTTCCTAAAACCACCACCACGACTCCCACCAGCACCTCTGAAACCAACATCACCATGCCGGAAACCACCTGCGTTATTCATAAAATCATTACCACCACCACCCCCAGCAGCACCAAACCCGCCTCCACCACCTCCACCACCACCCCCAGCAGCACCAATCCCTCCTCCACCACCACCTCCAGCACCAGCAGCAGCAGCAACAGCAAATCCACCTCCGCCACCACCCCCAGCAGCACCACCAAACCCACCTCCACCACCACCCCCAGCAGCACCACCAAACCCACCTCCACCACCACCTCCAGCAGCAGCAGTCGCAGCAGCAACAAAACTACCCCCACCGCCACCCCCAGCAGCATCAAAACCACCACCACCACCCCCAGCAGCAGCAGCACCAAAACCACCACCATGACCAATCATATCGACTGCCATCCCAGCCCCGCCACCACCACCACCTGGACCAAACATATCGGCAGCACCACCACCACCATGACCATACATATCAACAGCCATGCCAGCCCCACGACCACCACCGCCTCCTGCACCACCATGTGCTATCATATCAGCAGCCATGCTAACACCGCCACCGGGACCTATCATGTCATTCATATTATTGTTCATGAAACCGCCTCTTCCAGCCCCATGCCCCATCATTCCAGCATCGCCAGCAGCCATAAAACCTGCATTAGGACCAATCATTTCATTCATATTATTCATGTTGCTCATGCCAGCACTTATGCCTGGAATACCTAATCCAGGACCTGCCACGTCATTCATGTTGTTCATATTCGCATGTCCCAGCCTTGCACCAGCAGCCCCCGCAGCACCCATGAATCCCACACCAGGGCCATTTATTTCATTCATATTGTTCATATTCGCATGTCCCACACTTCCACCAGCAGCACCAGCAGCACCCACGAAACCCACGCCAGCTCCACCCATTTCATTCATGTTGTTGAAATTATTGTTCATATTATTGTTTCCTCTGCCACCAGCATGCCCTCTAAAACCAGCATGCACTCCTACGCCAGAAACACCTCTGAAATCATTGTTCATATTGTTATTCCAATTATTGTTGTTATTCCAATTGTTATTGTTATTGTTGCCTCTTCTGGCTCCACCACCTATAAGTCCGTCCATGTTGTTCAAATTATTATTATTATTGTTATTGTAGTTGTTGTTATTATTGTTGTTATTATTATAATCATACGCTCCTCCTCTGTACCCCACACCTCTGTCTCCACGAAAATTTGGTCCATACCCAATATATGGAGGTGCCAGCGGTCGAAAGAAAGGTCGATATCCAAGTCCACGGAAAGACATATATCCACGTCCACGGAACGGTAGATACCCACGTCCACGGAAGGGCATATATCTACGCCCACCTCCCAAAAACCTTCTACCATATTTCCAAGGAAAGCGGAATGGTTTTGGCTTGAATTTCATTGGAGGAAATAGAGGCGGCGGTGGAAGATGGAACTGTGGTGGGAACCAAAATGACTTTTTGATAAAATGCATCCTCGGTATCATCATTTTCCCTTTCTTTGGTCTCCAGTAACCACCAGGCCGCCCATATGGTAGAAACGGAAATGGTTCGATGCCCAGGTTGAACATAGGAAATGGCTTGAACGGGACCGATCTTGGCAGCCATTTTGTACCTGCAATAAAAGTTAGAGTGAATATTAATAACTCGAAACACCTGCTGTTAAGTCAAAATAAGTACAGTTTCATGCATTGCCCAACCATCTAATTAATACTGGGGTATATTTTTTATGCCATGCGTCACTGAAAAATTTCCTGGTGGTATAGTTTTAGGTACAGATAGATACTATACCATGACCGGTTTCCCACTTCGCTGCTAATAAGAGGAAGGCGCTTATTTACATGCGCGACGACGATGCGCATACGGTTCGTATTCGCCAAGAGACGTTATGTAACAATGGCGGATATGAGTATTTTAAACTCCCTATGACTTCGTTGTTTATGGTCAGAAACATAAAGTATGTGTGCTCGTTTTCTTAGGTAGAACAAGCGGAAAACCTTGAAACCAAATTTTTTACATTTTACACATTTTTCGCGTTTGTAACAGTCAAACCAATAGCATTTTATGAATTGTTTTTTTAAACATGTTACAGTCAAACCTGTGTAAAGCGGCTACTCTCATCAATACCAAAAATTGGTTTTCAAGACCAATTATTGCTCAATGCAGGTCAAAAGTATTGCAGAATGCTCGAAGTGGAGCAATCTGTATTGCTTTAGACCTTCATTAAGCTACCGATTGTTATTAAGTCATTATTTGAGAGCGTCAAAATCAGTTGGAAACAGAAAAATAGATTTTTTTGAAATATTGTCCATTTTAACTTCTGTTGAGAGATGAACAAAAATGCATATATTTTTCAAATCTTTACTTCCGTTTCCATGGCCACCATAATTTTTTATTTTTAATCATTTTTCAGCAACATTTTGAGCTAAAAATTACAATATTTTGGACTGCCCTACCCAAGAGGTAATGTGGCAAATGATTGTGTTTGTGCTTTCATACAATAAACATGGCTAAGTACTTTACCCTTGTACTGATTTTGAAACTTATTTGCATGGTAACACATGCTACGATGTATTTTTATATGTTATTATGCATTTTTCAATCGCAATTTTCAAAATCATTTTTCTAAAAATTTCTATATCAATAATTTTGGGGGTTCTCTCCCAATAAGTTAACTGATATCTATATTTCACCATATTGAAAAATTGAGACGGGCATATTTTTAATCTTGAAATAAAATTTATTTGAAATTTATAACCGTTGAAGAAAAAGCCATGGTGTAGCGATTGTAAATAATACTTTAAATTGTGGTTTAATGCTCATAATGATATAATATAAGGGGTCAAAGTACCCAACCCACTAATGTTTAATGTAAAATTAAATGCAATTTTGCTTAAAATTGGACATTTCAGACAAATTTTATGACAACAAGAACTTCTTATTGATATAAATAAATTACCCAGAATCTTTTTTTTTCAAATGTTGGTGTAATTAACAATCTGGTTTCTATGGTAACTACCCACATTAAGGTTATCTTAACAATCACCAATTATCTCCAGTATCATGCAGAACTTGATATAAATACCTTTTTCATTAATGTTATGTCATTGATTTGAGGAGCAAATGGATGTGTGACATTTCGTTCTCTCTCATTCTTAGTTAAACTTCAATAAAAGCATGTTTGCCATGGCATTTTGCTTATTTTATTCCTATGGAAGCCAAAAAAGTTTCAATATTCAACTATGAAATTACCAAACAAATGAAATATTTATTACTTAACATAACTTTAAGATAGCATATATAAACTACATTATTGCAAACTTACTATCGTAAACATAACACGGGTAGAAACAGGAATTATATCCAGTCTTGACCTTAAGTTTAGGTACTTGCTACCCCACCCTCTTATACAACATATGCAAACCCTTGTATATGTATATTGTTTTCTTAAAATATAACATATTTCATATATTATAGAAATTGAACTGTTACAAAGATAATTGTATATGGTCAATTAAAATTTGATGCTGATAACAAAAACATCACTGTTGCTTTGTAAACTAGTGGAAAACTATGCCTAATCATGCATAAGCAACAACGAAAAACATCGAAAAAATAAAAAAAAATCATCACTTTTTATTCTTAGTGTTTCCATAATCATTTTATGTGGCTTAGGACAGAATGGTAACCCATCCCAAACCCTAAACATTCTGTTACTTTCAATTAAGAGCTTGCAAATATAGGTTTGACATTGAAAATGAGCTTTTCTACATCTTCAGGGCTTTAATTTACTCCATCCTTCGATTTAAAAAGGTACAAATTAATGAAAATTTTGACCAAAAATGTAGATTTGGAAAAAAATGCGACAGATAATGTTTCTAAAAGTTGTTTGTGAGAAGACAAGAACAGTATTTTAAGGTTTGTGTCATCAAAAGAATGGTTGCTATGGTTAATGATGAGATGATTTACACCTTAAATAGCAAATGCCAGAAAAACTTCAAAAAGTTTCCACGTGGTTTCAAAACTGTGACTATATCGTTTGATATAACACGTTTTTTAGCATTGGCTCTTTAGGCGAGGTGTGTTAGAATCGACGATATTGCTCAGTAAACCTAGATTTAAGGTGTCTGTAAGTTTGAACAACATATTGCATACCACTATCTTTCTCTGAAGGTAAAATACAAATAACATCAGTTGACATTCAATCAAGATCAGATGAACAATCAACAGGACAATTTTTACAGTTGTTGCTGATTAATGGCATAAAAACTTATAAATACGATATATAACCTCTTTGCATTGCACTTGTAAACTCCGACAGCTCCTGGTATAGGCAAATGAAGATGAGCGAATTTTAAAATGATTTCTTATGTTGTTGGTTGACAAATTGATTTTAGATAAAATGCTTAGTATGATTGGTTTCAGGATTAATATAAGGATGAAGGACATGTTTGGTATATAACCTAGTAAGAAATGCTGCCACATTAAGTTGGTAAGCTTTATTGCAGAATTTATTAGATTACGAAGCGTAGAAAGAGAAAGTGTAACTAAACGTGAAAGTGATATATGACATTTTGATTGTTCAAAAGTGATAATTAGATAAGAAAGTGATAAAAATTGTCTAGTTTTGTGGTTCAGAAAACTAATATCAAATACATGTATACCATAAGTTTGTTTTACTACATACTTATACGAATTTAAAAGAGAACAAACATCGAATTCAAGTAATCTTAAAAAATATTTCCTTCATGGTAAATACTATCATTTAAACTTATCAATGTATTAAAATCATACATTTCCTGAGTATGCTTATTTGTTTTAAATGTCATGACTCTAGTGTTTGTACTGTGTGGTTACCGTAAATGTTTCCCCATACATGCAGTTAGTGTCGTTATTTTTACAATAGTCATGATGCGCACTTGACAATATTACGTATTTGGCATTCAGTTTCCAATTGGCTAGAGTATAGTAGTTTCAGCGATGCGAAGAATTGAGGCAAATCTATTTTTCTTATAAACAGGTAAAGCGTGACTATTCACTGCCATGCCCATATGAGGTAATCTGTGGTAGGTTCAATAAAACAGTAAACTGAGACTACCTGCACGCCCAAAATCAATGTAAACTCGCCAGTGTTTGTTTACAACAATTCTTATCTATCTTCAAACCCACTATAAATACGTGTACCTATTTTAGGAAGCAGTGTAGACCAGCGTTCGTATCTTGTTTATAACGATTGCTTTTCGAATGTACTTGTTGAGGTTATACAACTAAGTGAATTAGCTGCCTTTTTGCAAGGTTATATGTTATTTTGTTGTGTAGTTGTCCCAGTTTAGGATCAATGGTCCTACTTAGTCATAATTTACGGTGAAATTTGTAAATCTTGGCTTTGTTTGACAGAAATCTTACTAGTGTTTTAGCGTCTAATTTCTTTTTAAAAAGCTACTCTTATGTCGTGGTTTTCCGTCCACCTTGACAGATATCTTGAAACATTCAGTTTTGCTATACGGACATTGTTTTCAATTTAAAAACCTAGAGTTTCATTCTAATTAATAAACATTGAACGTGGGTCCTGCATAGTACTATCAATTAATTTCAATTAAATGCATATGACATCAAATTTGATTTTGTTGTAATGTATGTTTAGGCTTAGAAACACCAATTGGTGTTCAGTAAGTAGCTCAACACTCATAGAATATTCAAGCGACTAGCAAAGGCTCTGATCAGACTGCGTGTATGCACATGCTGATCTGAGGCTTTGCTGGTCACACATACCACATAGTTGGAAATCTCATGTCCCGGCTCATATATTAGCCACTTTAAGCTAAAGAGACTTGTCGAATGTGTGTTTCTACAAGTTGGAATGGATGCGAAACTGAGGTAATACCATATAGCCCTGCTTGAGGTGAAGGACATTGCGTTGGCTGCAGTTGTCAGCTGTTTTCTATGAGCACCAAAGGTGTCCTGTGTGCCAAGTGAGTTTGCAAAGAAGGTAATTGGTTATTGTAGTGTCCCCTTTTGATTTTAAATATTGCCTAGGACCCAGTATAAATGGACTGGTCACTGACGGAAATACAAAGTTATAATGTCGAGGCTTTAGTTTAGCGCTTTTTCAAAGTACTACAGCCAATAAAATTGATTTTGAACCGACACAAGATTATAGGCTACTCCCCGTATGCGAAGCTGAAATATTACGAGTTACAGTAAAAAGAATTGAAGTTTTCTCATCTTTTTATGATGATTTCTGACGCTTTCGGGTAAAAGTGCCTAAAATAGCTAAAACGGGTACCTAGATTTCTTGCTGATGTTCATAAAGGTGGATACATTTTCAATAAATATATCAATACAGTCTTAAAGATATTATATTGAACCATTGATTTTTGAAGAAAATTCAAAGATATGCAGAGAAATAACGGGGATATGATTATTTAATCTTCAACATACGTCAGTTTTGAAAGCTCAGCCACCGTTGAGCCATACAATGTATGTAAGTGACCAGTCCGTGTTTATTCATACTGAAAGTGAGTGACAGGGCTGGTTTCGTGCAGGTAACTTTCGGTTTCCATACAAATTGTGATGGGTTAAGCGTATTTTCACTATTCAAAAAGTGTTGATGGGGATATAAAAAACACTCCACCACTGGCACCTAGTGTTGGGCCATAGGAGCTTTATTTTTATTCTGTCAGGCTTTGACTCCTGTGGGAGTAACACAAGGCAGGAAGTAAGTTGATGTACCTATTTGTTGAAAAGTTATTAAGTTAGAAAATAAGTTTGCACCCACATACCAGTGTTTAGACAACGTTAAAATGCATAGGTATGCAAAATTTGATCAACATACATGTATACCGTGTGGTTCAAGAGTTATGAGCATTTTCACTAACTGACCACAACTGGCCGAACTGATGCTCAGCAAAGCCCCATCCATCAAAAAAGAAGCTATGCATGCCAGTGGTTCGACAATGTTGACATGCATATGTATGCAAAATTTGAAGAAAAAAATACCATGTGGTTCAAGAGTTATTGGCATTTTCACTGACTGCTAACGGACGGACGGACTCACAAAGTGATTTTAGTTCACAACAAAGTTAATACCTTTATAATAATAGTTCGTATTATTGAACTTTTTGGTTACTGTAAAGGCGGCACCTCATGAATGTGTAAATAGAACGGGGTCCGGAATTACAATGCATTCCTAAAGTTAAGCAAGACTTAAGTTAAGTATTGATATTTCAACATGCTGTATTAAATGCGAAATAAATTGCCTGGATCGACGCATAACTTGTTGTCAAAGATATTATTGTGATCTATCGAAAAAAAGTTTTTAATCAGTTTGAAACGTTAATTTCGCATCCTGAAAAATCAAAGCTTAACTTAAGTCTTCCTTAACTTTAAGGAGACATTGTAATTACGGGCCCTGGTCTACTTTAGACATGGGTAAAAGCTGAAAATGAGGTGTGATTTTATTCGAAGGTAACTGTATCATTGTGTCATAGCGTCTTACATGTAGTAAAGACTGTTATTAATTAAACTTTAAAACGCCAACAAAATAACGTCATTCGAAAGTGTATTCTTAATGTTTAACTTAAGTATAGACGCAAACAGTGTGGACCCAGATCAGGCAGTCTGATTTGGATGTACATTGATTGTTAAAGAGGCTTCAAAATGTTTCAGCAGACAACAAAAACATACGCTTTTTGCGCTTTAAGGGTTAATACATGTGAGGTCAGTGTATATGAGGCCAGGACTTTCATGAAATGCACGCACGTTTGCGCGGCCCAAAAAGCTTATTATCTCTTTACCAAATTATAAATAAAACCTGATTTCCCTCCCTTAGCAGATGAAATAGCCGAACCACGCCCAGATTTGAATATTAAAGTTGCCGCCTTTACAGTAAGCGAAAAGTCTATTAATACATATCACATAAGCGTAGGTCACTCTCTAAACATGCAAGTTAAGCAATCCAGTGGTTCTGTGTGTCTAAATCGGCTATTCTCTATATTGTAAGGCTCTGGCGAGACTGCGTGTATGCGCAGGATTACTACAATTACAACACAAGGTTAGCTTTAAAGAAAAAGCTTAGAACCATCGCATGGCGTTTTACAGTTATCAAAGAAGAACTTTTATAGTGTTTTAATATTGCATTTGCTGAAGCCACTCTTTTCAGTGTTTCATGTGCTTTAAGCTCTGAGTATTTTTTGTTTTAGTTAACGATTTGTACATAGGTGATCCATTGAAAGCAAATAAAACACAGGAAATATGCATATTCCAGTAAGACTCTGCTCATGAACACACTGAATAATGATAGAGTTAACCCCCTCCACAGCAGTATGTATAGGTCATACAACCGTATTCCTCAATCGAAGTCAATGCACATAAAACCTAGGGGGCATATTGAAACTGACCCATCTACATCTAGTTATTTAGTCACACTTAGTCTAGAATATCCGAAGGGTCCATGTTTGATCGGGATTCTAGCTCAGTGGTAAGGTCTCTAATAGGCCTTTTTGCTTTTAAAAGCAATCCGGTATCCAAAGTATATCAACATCGCTCACGCAATGGTGGAATTTTGGACGTAGCTTGGTCGAAACTGCTGCTGGGGAGTTAACAACCGATCCCTTTCCGGAACTTGCTAATGGAACAGGCCCGAATCGAACACGCGCCCAATGTAAGCTTACTAACGTATATAGCGATGGTGAATGACGCGATGGTGAATAAGCCTTCGCTGGTCGGAGTTGCGATATGTATCAAAACCTTGTGGCCTATTAAAGGTATTGGATTCTGAGTAACTAGGAAGTGTAAAAGAATGTGTGTCCATAATTGAATCTCAACGTTCGGGGTTTCTGACAAAACGATATTCAAACAAGTCTCCTCAACAGAGACTTGATAGAAAATTGAAATTTCACCTGTAGAAAGCGGCGCTTTTCATTTGCGCACTTCAGTATATCTTTTGCACACTTTGATTCCTTCATTTGCGACGATTCTGCATAACATTTGCGTACCTTTTTCACACCTCATTTTAAATTGATTAGTAGTTGTTAAGGTAATTGAAAGTCGTCACAGCTAGACATAACAAGTTAAAGATGCATTGAGCATTCTTGGGCCTTTCGTTAGCCGACCTTAAAGATGTAAATTCGTTGCCCCCTGCTCACCACATTAAGATCTTATGGCACCCCCCTCAACGTGAACACTAAAGGAGCAGAATGTGCATTGCATAATCCATGTATCAATGAAAACTTCACTGACTTCATTACACAGACATTGTAGGTTCCGGGTACACGAAAATAGTATTATCCCAGCTTTGGGGTTGTTATATAACATGAAGTGCTCCTCTTATTTTTTGTATTTATTTCCTCGATTTGTTTCAGACTGCGAAACAGCTGTAAGCTCAAAAATGCATTGTTTTGCGAGTGCATTTCATGTTCCACATTAAGAAAAAAAATCACAATCACGCATCTCACCTGTACAAGGCGTCGTTTCACGGCGGTCACTAATTACTAATTGCTCCTGGTAGGGGTGTGAAAATAGTGCGCAATTGAAATCGCAAAAAGTGCACAAATGATATCATCGCTATTTGCAAAAAGTGCGCAAATGCAAGACGCCCAGCAAGATCAGATAAAATACTTTCCAAAATGGGAGTAACAAAGGCGTTGATAAGTCTGCGCGGATGCGCATGCTGGTCTGCGCCTGTGTATTCGTAAACCCCGAAGACAGGCTTTCTCGCGCCGAGGTCCATATAATATACACTCAAGCAAACTGATACACTAACACCTGATGTTTTGCAGTATACAAGTGCGTCATTTTTACATGTAATGCAACTCAGAGAAGAAGAAAAATATTGCACACCTGGCTTTTTCATTTTTTGCCAATTTACATGCTAAATTTTAATGAAGGAACTGTAACTTCACAACAAGTCGGGTTAACATGTCACCCATCAGATTTCATGAAAAAATTGACAGCTCACGCAGACTGTTCTGACTTCGACCCAAGCATGTCTCGATGAATTGCATCATTTCCGTGTTGTACACATTTACATGTAAATACTCCTGGTCGTATTTCTTGCAAATCGGGATGAGAATACTCCGTTATATTCAATATGGTCTAAGTAATAGTTATACCATGGGTTGTACGCCTGTACATGGAGATAATCCACGAGCTTCAGCGAGTGAATTATCTTACGTACAGGTGGACAAACATTGTTTATTATTTTATACCACCTACATCAGTGTAGACTTTGCACATCGTAAGATATTTCGTGCTAAAGTTGGTTTTGGTGGTATAAAAATCCTACATGCAGCTTATTGATGAAATATGGGACTTTTATTTTGATCGATGCCATAGTTAAATGACTTCTAATCACATTAGATTTACTTTATTTTCAATGAAATTTCGCATGATATTTGGGCAGGTGTCAATGCCAACCTTGGAGTTGTATAAAAAGTATATCATATTTTCATTTATAAGTTTGATTAAGTGTAGTTGACGACAATATTTGCTCTGCTCATATTGGTATAAACTATTACCTTCGGTGATACTTGCAACAAGTGCAAAAGTAAAAACCACAAAAAGTTCCATGCTTTCCAAGATTGTTATCCCGTGTTAATCATGGCACATAACGGAAGTCCCACTAAAACACGTTCGCGCTGAAACCACAGTTTTATACTGGCAGTAATGATGGGCCACGAGGTGTCATATCGTTTCCTCTTTGCACCATGTCATCTAGACTTTCAATCTGTACAGTCATTTCCGAGGGTGTGGACGTTAACTTCTAAACAGTTGAACCTATTTTCGCGTTTGACCTTTGCGAGCCCAGACGAGGCTGCGCAACGCAGTCTCCTCTAAGCATGCCACAATTGTCTGTCTCAAATGTCGGTTTTATTGTCACGTGGCTAAGTTCTAGGTCACACCTTTGTGATCAAAAAATATTCTTCATTGTCAGAATTTAGTACCTATAAAATTATTATCAGTGAGCCGCGACATGAGATTTCCAACAATGTGGTATGTGCGACAAGCAAAGTCTCAGATCGGCCTGCGCATACGCGCAGTCTGATCAGAGCCTTTGCTGGTCGCTTGAATATTTTATGAGTGTTAAGCTACTGACTGATCATCAATTGGATATTCTAAGCTTAAAAGAAGGCTGCACAGAATCGTTTGAGTATACACTTGTCAAAATGTCAGATTGTTGGAAATCACATGTCGCGGCTCATTCATACAATTCTAAATACCGATGGCATGTATATGGAATATATCACTTGTCATACATATACCAAAGGTTTGCAGTTCCGACCCCTGTCGACCTCAAAACTTCCGTAGGAATTATAATAAAATATGAACGAGAGACAACTGTACACTTTGCGCGTTCCATAACACACAAGCCGCGTCGTGACAAAACCTGATTTTGATGTGTTGTGAACAACACTGGCGTAGACCAGACTGCGCATTCATGCAGTCTTTTCAGTGCCCTTGTTATTCGCAATCTGAAAATATTAATGTATAAAGCTAAACGGGATACATGTACATGTAAAAACCCAATGATTTAGTACTTCTTTTTAATCAAGCAAGCTGGTTTTGAATCGAGTCAGGTTATAGACCACGAAGACAGGTTTTTTTCTTGGCGGTTCCTATATAAGGCTCACGATTCGAGACTTGGCCAGTGCATCCATAAGTATAGTGGGTTCGCATATATTATGATAACATATTAAAATGATCGGCGATTTCGGACGCTCTAAAATGTTTATCTTATTGGTGGCTGATTTGCTGACTTTTTTCTGGCATTTTGATCCGAAATGTTAATCTAATTGGTGGCTGATATTTTCTGACCGTTTCTCGGCATATTGATTGGCCGATAGCCCTTGATTCTGAAATGTAAATCTCATCGGTGGCTGATTGGCTGACCGTTTCCAAACATTTTGATTGGTCGATACCCCTTAATTCTGAGATGTAAATCTCATTGGTGGCTGACTGGCTGACCGTTTTCTCGGCATTTTGATTGGCCGATAGACCTTGATTCTGAAATGTTAATCTCATTGGTGGCTGACTGGCTGACCGTTTCTCGGCATTTTGATAGGTCAATAGCCCTTGATATAGTGTAATTAACCGATATAAGCCTAGAGTCCATTTTATGGGACAGATAGGCAAACAGTGCAGAGCCAGGCCAGATCAGATGTCGCAGAACGAGTGTCTGATATGGTTCTGCACTGTTTGCTCACAGAATGTACATTTACTATTTGATTGAAATTTTAAATTATAACCCAGAAACCCTTAAATTCGAGATAGATTCGACCAGTTAATAAGGAAGGGGAAATCTATTATGCATAATAGGGTTAATTAAGAAGTCGTTAGGTGAGTAAATCAATGATTGAAGATGAAAAATTAGGATTAAATAACGCACCAACCTATTTGGGTCATTAGCGTCTTCAATGTTAAAACAATAATACACGTAGTTACTTTCACAGCAGTTAAAACTAGTCTAAGAATAAATTAATGATAGATATTAAATTTTATAATATGACTGTTAACAGGAATTACCCTGTACACTATCTGACAACAACGCAGGCTAATCAGATGACTGTAGAAAAGAGAGCGCGAAGATATGTTAAAAAAGGTTAAAAAATATAAATCATTCTTATGGATGAATTTATAATTTGTTAAGAAGATTGATCTCTTTTAAGAATGAAATATAATCGTTGAACAATAATTGCCAACCCTTGGGTCTGCACAAAAATAACTATGTGAGTCCGTTAGCAGTTCGTGAAAATGTTCATAACTCTAGAACCACATGGAGTATTTTGATCAAATTTTGCATACATATGCATGTCAACATTCCCTAACCACTGGCATGCAAAACCAACTCTTTTTGTTATAGATGAGCGATTGTTGAGCATCATTTCCGTCCGTTGGTAGTAAGTGAAAATGTTCATAACTCTTGAACCACATGATATAGTTTAATCAAAGTTTGCATACAAATGCAAGTTAACATTCCCTAACCACTGACATGAGAAACCACTTTTTGGATGGACGAGGGTTTGTAGAGCATCAGTTCCGTCCGTTAGCAGTTCGTGAAAATGTCCATAACTCTTGAACCTCATGATATATTTTGATCAAATATTGTATACATATGCATGTCAACATCCCTAACCACTGGCATGAGAAAACTACCTTTCTTGACGGACAAGGGTTTGATGAGCATCAGTCCAGCCTGTTGTGGTCAGTTAGTGAAAATCACCATAACACTTTAATCTGACGAGATATTTGGATCAAAATTTGCATACTTATTTATTTTAATAGTGTCCAGCCATTGGGATGCAAAATGGTGTAGAGGGTTTGCCGGGCATCATTTTTTCTGGTCGAGGTCCTTTAGTGAAAATACTCACAACTCTTGAACCGCACGGTATAATTTAATGAAATTTTGCACACTAAAACATTTTTACATATCGAGACACAGGTATGCAAAACAGTGACTAGGCTTTGCCAAGTTTTTTTTCATAAATCCCAAGATCCTTGTATACGTTGTACAACGTTAGTGAATTAGTTCTCTTGTTGCAAGGATATATGCTACTTTGTTGTGTAGCAGTCCCAGGTTAGGATATAGAGAATACCAGGTTAGTGTCTTTTGATATCAAGTTTACCAGGCAAGGCTTTGAGAACGCATGTTGACATCGCGAGGCTTGCCGAGCGATTCAACATGCCTTCTCAAAGCCGAGCCTGGTAAACTTGATACCAAAAGACGCGAACCTGGTATTCTATTTATCAGTTTACCCATTGTTGAACACTCTTCAAACTAACGATTATGACGTATTTTTTTTATTTTGTTGATTCAGCATCATTAGCGACGTCATTCAAAAAGTGTAACGTCATCATGACCTGATAAAGGTAACATGCCGTGAGATAGGAAACGTTTTTAGGTTATGTTGAAATAATTCAGTTTATGTTAGGGGTGACTGATAATAATAGATATAGTCATAATCTAAATTTGTAAATTTTGGCTTTGTATGACAGAAAACTTACAAGTATTCTAGCGTCTAGTTTCTTTTTAAAAAGCTATTCTTGTGTCGTGGTTTCTGTTATATTCTTGAGTCCCCGTGAGATATAATTAGAAGTACAAGCAAGAAAATGCTGTTTTAGTTGTTCATAAAAACTAAAAGACAGACAATATCTGGCTACTACCATGCATTGTCTGAGTTTATTTCGGGATAAAATGTGTCTGCATTTCTTGAAACCATCAATTTTAATAATCGTGCGATATATAATCTTAAGCCACGGTTATAAACCCTACGAGGGTGCATAAAACTGTGCGTTTTAAGAAGCCCCCAATAAAACCATAAAACCACATAAAACCACTTTCGGTGAGCCTTCGGGTGCTCCCGTCATATAATAAACACACAAATCATAAACCCTCCCGGCGGTACTGGTTTCTACCCAGGGAAAGCCACAAAAAGTTTTAAGAAGCCCCCGCGGCGTAGTGGATAAGCGCTATGACTTGTAAACCAGGGTTCGCAGGTTCGATTCCCGGCTTCTCCATAAAACCACTTTCGGTTGAGCCTTCAGGAGTTCCCGTCATATAATAAACACACAAATCATAAACCCTCCAGGCCCAGATCTGGTTTCTACCCATGGAAAAGCCACAAAAAGTTTTGTGCACGCTGTGGTGTAGTGGATACGTCACTTGCATTGGACCTAGGGTTGAAGTTCGATCCCTGGCTCTCCCCGTCTGCGGGATGAGACTTTAAGATATCATATTAGACGTTTAAAACCAGAACTACTGTCCGTTGAGTCTTCAGCTACTCCCTGACATAAAACCACAAAACCATAAGCCCACATGGTTTTGTACTGGTTACTGCCATGGAACAGCCACAAAAAAATGTGTGTGCGCTCTATATGCGATAAGCGGATGTCGCACTGTGCCGACATCAGAACCGAAAAAAAAAGTAAACTCGACTTGAATCTTTTAGTTCAGCTATCCGAATGCTGCCTCCTTACGGAACACGCTTTCGTATAGCCTGGGTCCAGTCGTCAATATTTTGGCAATATTTTCTAATGCTAATATTCTAAAAAATAAGAGAATAAAAATACTCAACATCAAAAGTATCGGTTGTCCGTTATTAATTTCGGTCATTTTTGACCAAGGAAAGGAAAAATAAAAAAGAAGAAAAAATGATCAGACTGGAACCCAGGCTAGCTTTCGTACGGTTCCTATACTGAAGGACTTTAAAAACGCACCACCCGCTTAAATGCTAATTCATGTCAAAAATTGGATATTTTCGTCATGTGAAAATTAAAATTGACAAGTTCCATCATTTAGCTTGCATTCAATAAGAAAATCGAAACGCTGTGGCTTATGATTGCCGTGACGTCGCGATAATTCTGAAACAACTCAAATTCAAAAAGTCACAGAGTCCCCCCATACCTTCCATAATGAACGAAAAAAAGTTTTCGAACCGATGTTTGTTCTTGAAAGCAAGAGGAAACACAAAAACAAATTATGAAGTTTTAGGCTCTGGCAACGTCCATTACGTCTACATGACGTGATTGATTTTTGACGTAATTGGCCTTTTATATCCTAAGGATCAGGAATAATCGAAATCTTTTTGTTGCCAACAGATACTCCTCAATCAGCTGCATAAAAGACAGAAGTATCGCGACATGCGCGGACGTCATCCGTCTGTTATTGATGTTTGAAAATTTAAGACTGACGTTAGCAAAGAAACGCTGCGAGTGGGGGAGTAATAAAACGATTATTTCTAAAAACACATTTGTGTTTTTCCATTTGTTAAGACATCTGGCTACCACCTAAAAGTGTTTGTTTTCAAATTGAATCAAATTCACATTTGTCAGACGACAATTGTTGAAAAACGCTTACGTCGATATTACGTCAGAATGAACAGCATGAGCAAATCGAAATCATGGCAAATTATGGCCTATTTTGCAAGAGGATAAAAAATGATAAAGAAAACATCCTGAAATTAATCATTTGGAAGATACAGAGAATGTAAAATGGTGCGTTTTTAAAGTGCCTAAGTATATTTCAGAACGGCTATCCGCCAAACTTCATAGATATGTTGAAACACTCAGTTGGGCTACCGGAACATTGTTGTCAATTTGAATACATATAGTTTCATTCTAATTATCAAACATCCAACGTGGGTCGTGCATATTACTGTCAGCCGATTATTATTGTTTGATAGTAGCAACATAAAAGTAGTTGTGTCTTACACGAAAAAAAATGCATCACATTCAAGAAGAACGTGACGCAATGTGACGTACATGTACTAATGCCCCAGTCACACACACACACTTACGGACTCTGCGGATGATACGTAAAGCCCGTCCGCAACGATCCGTGCATTCCGTAACTATTCGTAACTATACGTATATCATCCGCAGAGTCCGTAACAGTTCGTATCTTATCCGCAAGAGTCGTTCCATCCGCGCCAAAATTTTGAAAAATATCAAAAAAAGTTCTGCGGATGAACAAAACGCAATAATACGTAACTCTAGGCATTCATACGTTAGTATACGTATCTTATCCGTATCTCATCCGTAACTAAACGTATCAAAACCTATCACTCCGCAAACGACTCAGAGTTGCTAACTGATACGGTTTTATTCGGATCGTTACCTTTAGTAACGGTAAGTTATGATCTCGTTCAGCGAATTGTTACGGACGGTTACTTTCAGAAGCGTTTTCACACGGAGAGCTTGCGTTCCAATACGGACAGATACCTATTTATGCAGAACGTTGCGGACAGTTGCCAATAGTTGCTTTCGAATATGGATAAATACGTATTGTTACGACCTCTTTCGTTCGATAATCATGTATATAGCATTCTGGGAAGGTTTTAAGAACTATATGTTTATTGTTAAGTATTGAGATCAAATCAGTTATCAGTTTTACAGCCATGAATAATGAACAAAGACTGCATATGCTGAGACTTAGCCAGTCCAACATGAATGAGTATGGCGATGAAGTGGTCAGCAACCCTACGACAGCTGAAGGGTGGAAGGAGATTGCTGCAAGCTACTCCAGCCGATGAAATTTTCATTATGTACTAGGTGCCTTGGAAGGCAAGCACATTCGCATACGGTGTCCTGCCAATGGAGGGTCCCAGTTCCTCAACTTTAAGGGGTACCATTCGATTGTGCTCCTTGCGAGACGCAGTCTTTCCAACTCCATCGATATCTCACAACAGGAACCTCTGCCAGGTGACGAACGGCCCATACCGTATTTCATAATTGGGGACAACGCATTTGCTCTCAACGAGTGGATGATGAAGTCGTTCGCTGCAGCACTCTCTTGAACAGGACGAGTGGGTCGTTAATTATTGCCTTTCTCACGGCAGAGGATGCTTTGAAAATGCCTTTTGCATACTGGCCAATCGCTGGGACTGCCTACTCACAACCCCCCGACATGAGCCACAGAATATAGAAATCATGGTGAATGCGTGTATAACACTTCATAATATGCTGAGATGATGCTGGAGTTGGCATACGTAACAGTCCGCATCTGTAGGTATCTAATCGCATGTACTCGTATCTAAAGGTAAAAAAAGGTAATGTAAGGGAAGTAGTCCGTATCTATTGGTATCTGTCCGCATTGTGTAGGTTCAAAGTAACGCATCTAACCGTTGACGTTCGCATTTATCCTCAACCATCCGTAACTACCCGCAACTATAGGTAACTGCGCCTCAGGAAATTAGGCCACGCCCTCAATTTTTCTGCGGACGACTGCGGTTTGATCCGTAACTCTCCGTCAAAGAACGTAACTGTGTGTGTGACTGGGGCATTACACCTGAGGCGAGTTCAATAATGCGAGTGCATATTTATTTATTACCTCATATTACATGTTAACATGTACTGAGTGATTTGAATAAACTTTGAGTGCTCGCCGAGCGCTCGTTGATTGGTACCTATCTTTATTCATAATGTGTAAAGCCTGGCATCAGTACAACGAGCGCCCGAGAGCGCTCGCATTATTGAACTTGCCTCAGATCGAGATTTCCGTTATTTTTACCAATTAGAGATAAGTTTATCGCACATACCCGTAACAGCCCGTGGGAAATGTAAAAAACGAACAGCCGCACGTCGGCCTAACGCTGGCCGCACGTCGATCCGTGACGTCATTGTAATGTTAAAATTACGCCACCATGTCACATCTCAGCGTAGTCTTTTTCATGTTTTCCAATGGAGGTATTTAGTGGTGAGCAAGAAAAAGAATCCATTATTTTTGAAAGGTTGGGTGAAATCTGTCCCTCGTGATCACCGTTTGTCATCACTCGATCAGAATGGATTTTTCTAGCCCACCCCACACTCATGATTGATCCTCATTTCCAGCCAAAACGGAGAACAACTTCATCCTATTTCATATTGCGTATAGGTTGATCATGGGATGTTGGCACTGTCGTTAGATTAAGTCCTCTGCTGCAGGAAGTAGCTAGAATATTGAAATTTTTCATGTAGCAATTTGAGCTATGCCAGATAGCCACTAATAAAGGCGCTGATTAGACTGCGCGAATGGTCTGCGCCTTCGTTGTTCGCATGCGAAACATCAGATTTTCTCGACCAGAGCCCAGTTAAACTTGATAGATTAAACATATTTTTTTGCCAAAATATTTACAGCAAAGGGATTGGGTCACAAGTTCCCACATCCTTAGGTTCGACTCTTCCCTTACATTCTATATAAACACAATAACATATACAAACATGATAAACTTGATGCATGGGTAGACATGAAAAATGATTATGGTGGACCAGACCTTTTCATTCTACTCCAGAGCAAGATCCATAGTCTGGTACAGTTGGGATCTAGCCTGGTTTCAGGTCGTACTGAAATGTATATAACTACTGTCCTACCAGCCAAGATTGAAAGTGACATCATCAACATTTACTTGTGCACACCACTTGAGCTTACGCGAATCGATAGATCACATGTGTATTAATTTTATCCTGCGGATGGGATAAATACACAAATGATCTATCGATTCTAAGTCCCTGATAACTTTGTAAACAAAACATGACGTCACTGTCACTATTGGCTGGCAGGCCAGCACTACAGAGTTAAATCTATGATACTTTATAACTTCCCCATTCGCCGAAACTCAGTTAATCAGACACTTGAGTGAAAATTAGAACAGGTTTAGTAAATGCTTGTATACGTACTGTCGTGCCAACCAAGAATGACAGTGACATAACACTTTGTTTACAAATGCTAAGTAAAACTATAACATGTAGAGTCCGTGCTCGATAAGTGTAGAGTTACGTAGTTGTTGACGGTGTGGCACTTTATTCACCTGATTGGGCAAATAAACGGGTTTCTTTCATATCTGTTTCGTCACCCTACTCTTATCGAGCACGAATTAGGCCCACTTCGAATCGAACTAAAGTCCCTACTATAGACCTTACGTAATAGTTGCGCGCGCACGTTTACATCCGAACATCTGCAGTTGGAACTTTAGTTGGTTGCCAAGTTAACCAAAGTGAATCGCCTTGCATGCCCCCAATCAATTCTTCATTGCAGATAAAAATGATGTGCATATACTGCAAAGCCAACTCTAATTAACAATTCAGTACGAATAAGTAGGACCGCCAATAGAGCACAGCGAGTATTTATTTTCTAAAACAAATACTTTTGAGGCTACTGACTGATCTTGAACCCATTTTGTTAGATAGGGCCAGAGGAGGGAACCAGACAATCTACTAGAGTAACGGTGCTCTGACCCACCGTTGATCTCTAGTAGAACTATAGTAGCGACTTTCGATGTTCGACTCGAAATAAAGTTACTATATAGTAGGAACTATAGTTCGACCTATACACTTCACTTGAGCTACATGTAACGCAAATCGATAGATCACTTGGTATATTAATCCTATTCTGAGGATTAATACACAAGTAGTATATCGTTTAATAGTTCTTGATAACTTTGTAAACAAAAAATGAAGTCACTGTCTCTCTTGGCTGGCAAGACATTATGTGCACATATTTTACTATTACTCTTTTTACTGGTCTAAGTTGGGATCGTGCGTTCACCTTAAAAACTGTAATAAAGCCATATGCATTCTCTTCACGTCGTTGATACGGGCAGCTGAAGGTATAGGTACATGAAATGCTTTTGGGCGTGCCTGCTATTGAAATAGTGAACGATTTGTATATTACTTGACTTTTCGCTTACTGTAAAGGCGGCGCCTCATGAATGCGTAATTAGGACTAGTCAACATCAGGCATAGGTAAAAGTTGAAAAGGAGGCGTGGTTTTATTAAGAAGTGACTGTATCATCTTGTGCCACAATCTCAGTCATTATTCAGTCCTTAAAACGCCAGCAAATAAGCTGCATCTGAAAATGTCTATTTAACATTAGCAGGGAGGCACACATTGTGGACCCAGATCAGACTGCTCCTGTAGGAGCAGTCTGATCTGGGTTCACACTGTTTATCTATGAGGCTTCAAATAGTTTAGTGGACGACAAAAATACATGCATTTTGTGATTATGCGCTTTAAGGGTTAATACATGTGAGTTCAGTGTGTATACGATTAGGATTTTCATGAAATGCACGCACGATTGCGCGGCTCAAAAAGCTTATTAACTCTTTACCAAATTATAAATAAAACATGATTTCCCTTCTTTAGCAGATGAAATAGCCGAACCACACCCAGATATTAATATTAAAGTTGCCGCCTTTACAGTAAGCGAAAAGTCAAGTAATACAGGTCAATACCTAGAGGTCACAGCCGATTTATATGCTCTTAGACCGACACGGCCTGCTTAGAAAAACATCATGAAACCAAACATGCGTCCGCAAATCAAGTAGCATTAGCAAACAAATCATATGATCAACTTATATGAGCCAGCACAAGTGAAATCCTGTCTTCGGGGGTTTGCGAACATCAAAGGCGCAGACCAGCCTGCGCAGTTTGATCAGCGCCTTTCTTTTTCGATTTTTGAAACTATCATATCTAAACTTCTTACAGGTGGAATTTCTATTTTCTTGCTATTCTCTGTAGCTGAGGAGACTGGTTTGAGTCGCTTTGTCGGAAACCCCAAAGACAGGTTGTGTAGCTGTTATGGGCCAGCGAAAAAGCCTCGTTTTAAACGCTCATGTTGGCATATCCAGCAGTATTCATCTATAGGCCACTGGCTGGATATGGTTTACCTCCCCCCCCCCAGGGGGAATTTTGTAGACCATAATTTTCTTGAAGCCCAATGTCTTGCAAGGATTTTGCAACATGTTAGCCCTCTGACAATGGCAGCGTTAAACTGTAACAGCCTGTTACATACGTTACCCTACAAAAAATTTGATCATTAAAATTCTTTTTAAGACTTCAGAAAAGTGCAAAATATAAGGTAAGATTTCCAAATTGGTTATATTTTCTAAATAAGCTATTACTGGGCCACAAATACTGACATTTGAAAACAAATATAGTCGCCCCTAATGTAGTGTATGTTACATTTTTTCATTAAACCCCCTTTTAAATGATAAATGTATCTAATATAGTTTGTCTTAAATTTTATTGAAACCAGTTTATGTTCATTAATTTGGTATTACATTAAAGATTTTTTATTTACCTTTTCAAAACTACAAGCATTACGTTTCTATCTTATATACTTTTTGAGTTATTAGATGATTAACATGGTACCCCCATATCACAGAAAAATGTGAAATATAATTCTCCAGGCCTTGCGCTGGCTAAAGACCCCACTTCCCCCCAGGGGGAATTTCCTACACTATGATTTCCAGATACTACATTATATAAGCCACAAAATGATATATGTTAGCCCTCTAAGAGTGGCAGCGTTAGCGGGTAACATCATGTTTCTTACGTTACCCACAAAATAACATTAAATTGTCCTGATAATGTCTCCAACATGACATATTCACACTTTTTTTGAAGTCTTGCACAAGTTTAAGAACTTCTTATAGCACAGTTACATAATTTTAGCATTTATTTTATAAATGTCTTGAGTTTTTGTCATTGTATATGTTACTTTGTGTTTCATATGTTATTTCCAAGTATCAGTATGGCAGGTATTGACTATACATGTATTACATCTGTCAGTGAATGTAGTAAATCTATAAGGCTGCTATTCAAATGAATAAAAGTTCCTTATTACGGTGTCTTACACTATTTTACAGCCCAGGTTACATACGTTACTCTCTGAATACCATTAAACATTCAAGACATGGTCTCCAACAGGACCTGCTTGTACTCATTTGCATGCTGGCACAGGTCCATGTACTTCTTTTTACTCTGGCTCATTTACTGAGGAAGAAACTCAAAACATGAACTACATAAACCCTCTTTTTTTTTATAGAGACATCAAATATAGTTGACATAATACTCATGGAAAGTTTGTAACATTCAGTGCAATGTGCGAGTAACAACTTAAAAGATCAAAGAAAACCCATCAGGTAGAATTTCTAGAACAAATCTTCATAAATTATCTAAGGGTTTTAAAGAATTTTCCTATACAACTTATTACTCCTCTATCAGATTTATCTTGCAAGAATTTTGCAATATGCAAGCATTCTGGTAATGGCACCATAACCATGTAACAGCGAATTATATATATATAACCCATCAACATCTTGGATAATTTTAGTAAATGACATGACTTCTGAAAAGTGCAAACCATAAGGTAAGATTTCCAAATTGGCTATATCATTCAAGTAACCTATTATGGACCTCTGAAACAAATATGCACCCAAAGTGGTATATATGTTCCTTTTTTTCATTATTCCTATATAAATGATATATGAAACTAATATAGTTTGATATTTTGTTTAATGTGAATGTGCTTAATAACTCATTTTGTATTAAAGAATGTTTATGTACCTTTTGGAAACTGCAAATAGTATGTTACTATCTTTTATAAGGTTTGAGTTGTTGAGTTTTGAACATGGTAACCCCATATCACACAAAATGTGAAATATTTTTCTGTGGCTCTTTTGTTAGGGTACGATCAAGATTTCTTTCACCTAGAGGTACTTGATTTCCTTCCCATTTATTTTAGACACATTTTGTCCATATCTGGAAAGCCTCACTTGTTTTCATGGGAAAGACTTGATAGTTCAATCTTTGTATGTACATCTTAAGGACAGAAAAGCAGGGTGGAGGTAAGCTCATGTTCACAGCAGGGTGGAGGTAAGCTCATGTTCACACCATTTGAAATAGTCAGTATATGTGTATGGCTTTGGTACTTTTTTTAGAAACATGTCGGACTACAGCTTATTCACAATTACATAAATAGCACATGTTAGGGCTTCATATCACTGATGAGTGCCTAGAGCAATTCTTTATTTGTTTTCCTACCCTTCTTAGAATGTTGATGAACTAGTGGGGGAAGGGTTCTCTATCAGTTTGATAGGAATAACCTTTCCGTGGTACTAACACATCTGCACATTGGTAGTGTCACAATCTGTTAAACAGTGTATTACTGTATCTCTTCCCCCATATTCTGGCCAATGCTGTTGACATTCAGAAGGTGCACCTTTTCTTGCATACACCTTTGTTGAACAAAACACCCAGGTTATCCTCTGCGAGAATGTTTGTAAGACTTTAAAGACTGCTGCTTATACATTGTATATATGTATCAGTGACAAAACCAACATGCCCTGCCTTTAGTGCCTGGTTGAATACTGGTGCTATCAGATCCATGAAGGTGACAGGAAAAGCTATTATGCTCTGTAGTTACGGCATTAACATCAAAGTTATGTGCAGCACTACATGACCAATCTAATGTTGGTTCAATGTGTGATTGCAAGCCATGCTGAAGTTTGGACTTGTCAGTTTGGGTGGAAATTCTATCAGGAGTTGACAGTGACCATGGTACAGGTCCCAGAAGGAACGGCAATGTCAACACAAAGTCAACATTATGTCCAATAGAAAGTAGGTCATGCTTTCCAAAGACGCTCCTTTAAGCTCTCATCTGGCTGTTTACGTTTTGTAAATTGGGCAATTTCTTCTTGCTTGACCTTGCAAGCATCAAAATTTTATAAGCTTGTAGCATTTTATGGGGGATGTGAAAGACAGATTTTGTAAACTAAAAGTGAGTCATTGAAGTCTGCAACAGCCTTCCTGCCAATGTCATCAGCCTCAATAAGATCCTTAGCAATGCCAGGCTTAGCAGGCACACCGAAAGACAAAAAGTACAGTTCATTGTCTTCAAAACTAGAACTAAAAGGATTGGTGAAGCCTAAAACTGCCTCTAGTACTCATCTGAGCAGATTGCATATTTCATTTCAGTGCATTGAAGAGATGTTTCAATATATCGAGCTCTAATGTGATGAGTAATACACCATTCCATCTGTAGTACACAAGCATAGTTCTAGTTGCTGAAGCCTATAATACCTCTTTTTTGTTTGTCAAAGGCATTTCTCAAGCAAAGAACCAATGGTTGTGACACACTAAACCCATTTTGTTCGAGAAGTTCTTTGCATCTGCGATGTGTATCAAATTTATGTGTGTAATCAGTTACATTGGTACATATTGTGCGTAGTTGTTGTGATCGTTTGCAATGAACATTGGGAACAAGACATGCAGATAGAGATAACATGCAATTCAAAGTTGTTTTCCTTGTAGCCCTAATCAGTGTCAACAACATCTGAATCATATCCATATAACTTGCCCAGAACTGAGCTGTTTCACAGTGACTGTCTTTCAGAACTTCTGATTTGAATGCATGGTATCTATACTGTTTATATGAGCAAACAGCGAAGGTTGATAGATTATATTATGGTTTAAGTCACCATAAATTGATAAGGAACTTCAATTTATTTCAGCCTTATAATTTTCTAAATTCTCTGACAGACTTTATACATGCATAGTCAACAACTTCTATACAGATACTCAGAATAACTTATGTACCATTTGGTAATACACATAACAGTTAAAGCTCAAGGCATTTATTAAATGAATACTTAAAATAGGTAAACCTTGTTAAAAGAAGTACATAAACCTGTGCAAGCATGCAAATAAGTAATAACAGGGCTTGTTAGAGACATTAACTTAAATGTTTAATGCTATTTTTAAGGTAACATACATAACATGGACCTGAAAAATAGTATAAGCGGCCTTAATAAAGAACTTAAAATCATTTAAGTAGCAGCCTTATACATTTACTATATTCTGTGACAGATGAAATGCACGTTTAGTCAATAGATACCATACTGATACTCGGAAATAACGCAGGAAACACTAAGTAACGTATACAACGGTAATTACTCAAGACATTTATAAAATTAATACTAAAAATATGTAACTGTGTTATAAGAAGTTCATAAACCTGTGTCAGCATGCAAATATGTACGAACATGTCATGGTTGAGACATTATCAGGGACGTTTAATGCTATTTTGGGGGGTAACGTATATAACGTGCTGTTACACGTTAACGCTGCCACTCTCAGAGGGCTGACATCTTTTATTTTGTGTCTTATATAATGTAGTTTCAGAAAATCATAGTGTACGAAATTCCCCCTGGGGGGGGGGGAGGGGGGTCTATAGCCAGCTCAAGGCCTACTACGTTCACGGCACGCATACTGCGATAAGAAGCAGAACTGTATGCATTGGCCCCAATGACTTTTAAATCGTTTGATTAAAATTTCAATTTAGATAACTTTGATGGATGGAGAGTTTATACATGTATTAGATAATAAATTAGATTACATTATTCAGACATTCGTTAATAAAGGTGTCAACATCACGCCTTAATTTTTAGAGACACTTGTCTAAATTGAGACAATTAACCTATATAAAACTTCTAAATATTGTTAACACATCCAACACATGTATCCAGAGATGTACATTGTACATGTTGCCAATATTCTTGCGCATGCCTTGCAAACCAGGGGTCGCAGGTTCGATTCCCGGCTTCTCCATAAAACCACTTTTGGTTGAGCCTTCGGGAGTTCCCGTCATATAATAAACACACAAATCATAAACCCTCCCGGCCCAGTACTGGTTTCTACCCATGGAAAAGTCACAAAAAGTTTTATTCTTGCGCAAAGCTGTTTGAGCCATTAGATGAACGAAAAGCCATGTTCAAATCACGAGGTTCACGTGCTGTTTGAACTTTGGATTGAGTTCGACGATACTTAAACTATGCCCGGATTTGTTTGTCTGACGTTACGGGGAAAGCGTTGCAGCCCGGACTGATCATTGCGTCGGGATGACACTGTTATGATGTTCGAAAATTTAACGCTGACTCCATTTTGTTTGGAGAAAACCAGTGTAAGGAAAATGGTATTTGTTAACGTTTAGCAGTGTTTTCAGTGGGTTTTTGATTGGAATCAGGTAAAATGTGCAAGAATAAAGATCACACATGTTTGTTTAATAGCATTAACACTTGCCGGGGGACCGGCAAATGTTGATGCATGAAAAAAAAACATGTGTAATCCCTATGATAATGCACGTACATGTAGTTGAAAAATACCAAGGAGCTGCGAATTAAAGCGAATGTTCATAATTCTGAACTTTTTATCTGAATAAAACATACTTCACCATTTCAAATTTGTTTGTCTGTTTTTTTGTTGTTTTTTGTGTTGAAAGCTTTACGCCCCAGTTAACAATTGTTTAGCATTGTCGGGACGATTTCCTGGTGCAATGGGGGTTACGTCATAGTCACGTGACATTAACATTGAATCAAACCATAATATTTGGACATTTTGGATGGAAAGTCTCCACATCAGAAGCAGTGCGTCTTATTTTTCACCATTACCTTTGTTTTATAAGAAAAAGGAGACGGTCAAAGAAGAATCTACATGTAGCTTCAGCCAAATAATCTCTGAATTCTCTATTGATAACATGATCCATTGTCGTTATTGAGAACATAACTTAGCTACAAACGGTATTTTCTGCTCGTTTGAAAAAATATATTACTTTGACGAATAAATGCCATACTGCACTACGGTGAACGATGGCTTCACAAGTCATGTGTGAGAGAGCTCATTACCTATACAGAATGTGTCCTTTTTCTTATAAGCAAAGATAATAGTGAAAAAATATGATTTATAATTCTCAAGTTATATTATAATAATTATGTTTGTTGGTCTTAAAACCTATATGAATCTTAACTTACTGCTTCTGGTGTGGAGACTTTCTATCCAAAAGGTCAATAATATGGTCTGTTTCAATGTTTATGTCATTTGACTATGACGTACGTTACTCCCGTGTGGTACTTACTGTCCTACCAGCCAAGAGAAACAGTGACGTCATGTTTTGTTTACAATGTTTACGAGACTTAGAATCGATAGATCACTTATGTATTAATCCTATCCACAGGATAGGATTAATACACAAGTGATCTATCGATTCGCGTTAGCTCAAGTAGAGTGTATATGTTTGTGTTTTACTTTGCAATTGTAAGCAAAGTATAACGTCACTATTACTCTTGGTTGGCACGTCAGTAGTAGTGGATAAAGTGTTCAATTTACTGTTTTACAGATCATTTCTTTATCTGCTAAGGGTAATTACAGCAGTATTTATTGATTTTATCCAAATATACACATGTAGTTATGGAAATTTTCTAGAAGGATTTCAAGCGTTACTCTGATGCCATTAAGAAAAGTATTTTGATTTTTCAATAAGTTTCATTTGATTTTTTACGTCATATTATATCCAAACTGATGAATGCTGTGTAAAAAAAAGCTCTAGCGATGAGGCGTATATTTTCCTAGTTGACATGATTGCAAAAGCTAAATTTTCAAATAGCCCTAATTATTTTAAAATTCGTCTGTTTGGATATTATAATATGTTTAGTTAGCATCAAATTACGTCTCGAAGCGATTCATCATTTACAAAGCCTTGACAACTAGCGCTTTCTACTCCCACCCCTCATTTTACGTCTTTATACTAGGTGCCGTTTAGACCAGAATTTTAGCAAATCCATTATAGGTTTTCAAAAAGTAAAAATACAAAATTATTAAGGATACAAATGCCCTTCGTTTCCAAAACCTTGCAGTATTCCTTCTTCGCATGCGTACGAACTAACTTAACATTATGATGTTTGTCATTGAAAAGATGAAACTGGTGTCTATCAGTTTGTTTTTAGATGCCTCCTAGACCCAAGATGTCCTTTGGACAATTGAACGTCATTATATAAATATACAACATGTGTAAATGGCTTCTTTGGTTTAGGGGGGAAGGGGTTGTATAAGGGAAAGAAGACATCAATCATCTGACAAAAAGACCACTTTGCAAGATGGTCGTTTTTATTTAATAAAATGTATACATACTATATCGTGATAAATGTAGGACGATTGTTTACCTTAGTTTAACGGTCTATTTCCCACACATGTTACTGAATAGCGAGCACAGTTGATGATCAAAATAAATTCTCATTCAAAACGAAGTAGATATATTACATGCATTTAGGAAACCCCGTTTTAAATATACGAACTAGCGGGCAAGTGTATATAGACGGCTCGTCTTTATGTATTTGTTGAGTGTGCCTAGTGTCTCCAGTCGTTATTTCAACAAAATAAAACGAACGTCTTATTTAGGGTAATAGACCGCCTTATCGCTAGAAATTCTTTGTCGCCTGATGTAAAAACATTTAGTGCATTAGAGGATAAAGTTTAGAAAAAATATTACACATTGTCTCTTGTATCAATTATACTCATTAACAGCATTACCTTGCATAAATATTACACTGAAACATTGTAAATTTTGACCATTGTCAAATATGTATGATACTGCTCTGAGTGTGTGTAAACAGGTAGTAGTGACTCCATTACACATGTTTGGAGTTCATCGACCTGAAACAATGCCTGGACTCCAGGGGAAAGTAAATGTAATTGGTTGAAGGCATTTGGAATTGAAGAGCTTTTACAAACATTTTAAGAGGACTTATTCCTATAATACTGTAAATCTCTATAATAAATGTATTCAAAAAGGTGAATACTCACATTTATATAAAATTAGAAAGTACACTATATAAGTACTGTATAACACACAGAACCAACACAAACAATGAGAGTAACAATAAACAATGACTCAATAACAACAGAATCACTGCCTAAGAACGGACAGCAGCCTTAGCCACTTGGGGGCGGGGGGCTTAAATGCATCTTACTGAACACTGGTACCATATCTTCGCCATATATACTGCAAAACCTGCTCTGTTAAGATATGACCTAATCGGATTATTTGCATTTAGTCGGGAGAGATGACGTCATAGTCTATAGCAACGATCGGTGGACACTTGTTTGAGAGGTGCAAGCAGTATGGCTTACCCTACTATTATTTACTCGATTAATAAGGCGATGTTCATCAATTAGATTTATAGTTTATTCTGAAAATGGCGTAAAAAATGGGGAAAAAGAATAAAAGGTTTATTTGCTGAATATTGGAGAAGAATAATATAAATATTTCCACAATACACCATGTTATATATGTAATACATTAGTTTAGTGAAATTGTTTTTAGATCTAAGAAATAATATTTATTAGATCTATACGGTAATTATGCTTATATGATCTATGACTCTAACCTGGCATACAAAGTAAATATTTTCATAAGACAATATATCTATTAATTAGCCTAAGACCATTACTTCCCCGATTTATCATTTTTTGTTCAGTTTAGTCCAAAAATACCATGTAACATTGAAATGATGAATTAAAAATAGTGTGTTTGATTTAGAATCGAAAATAAAAATAAATTTGAATTTCACAAGACATGAGAAAATATGAAGTGTCACCTGTCATGGGTCCACAGAGTTGTTTATTGTTGTTGTTGTTTTTGTTGTTATTTATTTTGTTGTTGATTTTTGAAGATCTTACATGAGTGCTCATGTTTAATTAAATCTATTAAACGAGTTGAATAATATACCATATAGCATTAAAACTACTTTGAAATCGCACTATTGTCGTGAAAACGAAAAATCACCATCATGTATAGTACTATAGCTAAACAAAATTAAACTGGCACTCATGAATATGCCGTATAAACTCGTATAACTCCGTAAAACTAATTTTAGATTTGCAAACATTATGAAAAGAATTGATTTCAGAGTGATGTATTTTCTAATCCTGTATCCATTGCTGTCCCGCCTAGCCCTTTGGATAGAGCGTATAGCTGTCAAGGTTGAGATCATGGGTTCGAGTCTCACGATTTACATTAAATTTTTAAAAAAAATGTTTTCATTTTTTATCATAGATTATGCTCATGACTTGCACGACTTTTACAAGACTTACGTATAAGAGTAAATGTAATAGAATTCATTTTAAAGCATTATATTAGTTAGGAACTGTAATGTCTATTGATAAATCTTTAAAACATTTAAAATCTAAAGACAACTTTCTCATAGTTAATGTTTCAAACTATTTCGAGAATACTTAGGTTGGGACAGCTCATCATATATTCAACAGACTTTTCAGGCAACTGGGGTCAGCTGAAGAACCGTTTGCCGAGTACGAAAAGAACTACGAGAAACCGGTACACTTTTGTCGCCGCAACATTCAAAACGGGGACAATACGGGGATGTCTTTGATGAGATTGTTATCAGAAACAATGTGCAGGAGTTTTACACCCACCATCATCAACTTCCGACCATAAATAATCTCTTATCAGTCTTGAAAAATGACATCATGCCAACTATCCATCAAAATCAAAATAAACAAGAAACAATATAATAACTAAAAAATATATATACTTAACGAAACTTCTAAACCGCCAGTCAACAAAACACATTTTTTCAATGTATCTCATTTATTATTAAACTGTTTGAAATGATATTTGACACAGTATATTTGGACACATGTATGCGTCGATTGAACATAATACAGTTTGATTCAATAAGGATGTTCATTTATGCGTAACGATAGAGTACTTACACCTGTTTTGCACGTGGCACACAAATGCTAAATGTTTTTCGCCATGTGTATAATCGTATTTACATCGACAACTATCGGACAACTTTATTTTATGACAAAAATGGCAACGTTTTGGTTGTATGAGTATAAAGAAGAGGGATCAAGCTGTGGTTTCAATCAAAAACGGGGCCTCGCTGAGACTGATTCATAATTTATCATAAAGTTTGACATGTTTAGATAGAGCCTAAAGTTTACACCACAACATGTTGGTCATTTTTCATTTTTGCACTCGTATGACGAGAAAAAAAAACAAAAAAACTGAGTTTTACGTATGTCATAAAATGTCCTGTATAGTCCATCATACTTTGGTGCTGTGATGCACAAATGCTGCATTGGAACGTCGGAAGTTTCGAGATTGATGTGCAGTAAACGGTTAATCGGTGATGACGAATGTTTCAATAATTTTGAAGACAAAAACATTTCATCACCATAAAAACATTTCTGTGTTCTTTTAGGCCATATGGGCCTCCATAGGAGCACTGAATTGCATGAAAATTGCTACTTTATTACAAAATAAACACGATAGTGTTCAATAATGTCCCTTTACAGCACCAGAAAGCTTCAGTAATATTGTTGACAAAAACATGTCATCTCCATAAAGCATTCTTGTGTTGTTTTATGTCATATGGGCTTCCATAGGAACATTATGGATTACCTGAAAATTGCTACTTAATAAATGCGAAACCCAAAAATGTTCAATAAAATCCATTCAAAACACCATAAATTTGGTGTTTTTCACTTTAGATCCCTTGAATACTCCGTTTTAAGCCATGAGTTCATTCTAGCGTTTGTGTGAAAATGAAATGCGATGGTGCCTTTATACAGTCTATTAATTGAGCATGTTATTTTCAATTAATGAAAATGAAATTTTGACAGATTCTGTTTAACTGATTTTCCATATTGAGTGTAAATTTTAGCCACGCATGTATCATATATGTTAAGATATATGAGAAAATGTCGAGTGGCGGTTTGGAAGTTTCACCCTGTATATATTCAAAAATCATGCCTAAAATAACTATATCCAGTGGGAATCGAACCCTCGAAATCCGGAATATGAGTTAATCGTCTTACCATTACGCCACTGCCTCAGCATTCTTAGATCACCTTGCTGAAAGATACTTGTTCCATACATTAATCAATTTAAATAGCTAATACAAACCGAACGTGACCGAATGATGTCGAAGATTAATGAGTGCCAGTTAAACTTTGTTTTGCTTTTTTATACCATGATCTAATGACCATGTTTACATTTGCTTGTTTGTTAACATTGAATTCAAAACAGTAGGCTGGCCTATTCAGCAGCCAGGTGTAGGTTTGAAAACTGTTTGATATCAGCTTATATGTAGCTCAGTAGATAGAGTCGCTGCCAGCAGGAAATAAATTTATGTTCCATTATTCGCAGGTTCGAATCCCATTAATGCTTTCATTTATTTTTCTTCATTTTTATTGCATCATATTTTCACATTGTATCCAGCGTTATTGGAAAACAGTTTTAACATTCATACAAAGTGACCATCAGAGGGACATTATCAAAAACACGAAAGCGCATATGCGCGATGCCACTCAATGCATCAATTCAGTAGGGTATGCATTGTTTGTTGTCATTAAAGCGATATTCAGCAACCCAAATGGTTTGACAATGAATATGAATTATATCTTTAAATAGATAAATAAATTGATAAAAATATGAAATAAAAAAAAACAAGGTGCGATGGCGCAACCTCTATGACATAGACGGATGGCTGAGAATGGGTTTGCTCCCCCCCCCTAGGGAATTTTGCAGACATATCCTATCTTGTAGAGAATTGAAAGCCGAGTCTTTTAAGAGATGTTTGCACTCTGTGCTCCGGGGCGTTAGTCTGTAAGAGCCTGTAACATACGTTACTTAATCAAACTAAGAAAAAGTAAATTGAAAGTTTAAGCTACAAATTAAAGACATTAAAATATCTATTTTTAAAAATCTTTCATATAGTCTGCATACTTGATATCTTAACTACATATGACAGCCATTTGAACAAAATTGCCGCTTCCTAAGGTGTCATATGCGTTACATAAATCAGATAACCCATTAAAATTTGCAAGTGTGGCTAACATCATTTACATTCACAATCTCTCTGTGTGTTTTGTAAAATGTTTATAACCATGTCTGACTAGCTTATGCAATTGGCTAACAGAAAAATTAAAGTTTGTTTCCCTAGCTTGAATATTTTTTCTGTAATAAGCAATTAAACAACCCTACCCCTACCCAGTTTTAAGGTGAAATGTTTGGTATTAAAACTAAAGTAAAAATAGTTAAAAAATATTTGCAGTTGATGAATGTGTTCCATTGTTTGGGATTTATTTGCTTATATGAAAAGACTCATAAATCTGCATGTTTGTTGCAAAATTTTTAATATCAGAGGCTGTAACATATGTTACCTGATGTAATAAATGGGCAAGCTCATTGTCTTTACTTAAGATATGCCTAAAATGTTTTAATCTCCTTGAGGGAATTTTGCAGACATATTCCTTCTTATAGTACAACTCAAGCTGCATCAAATAAGGGATGTTTGCACTCTCTATGTTGGGGCGTTAGTCTGAAACAGCGTGTTACATGCGTTACTATATCAAATAAAGGAAATGTAGTTTGAAAGTTTGAGCTAAAATTGTGAAAAAACTTGCAGCTGTTGGATATCTTACATTGTTTAGGGATTTTAAACTGGCTCCTATGATAAAGACTTATATATCTGCTAGTTGTCATCAAGTTTTAAAGATCAGAGAGCGTTACATATGTTAGCGTGATAAGTAAAATCATCAAACAGTATTTTGACATCAAGCTGAGTAAGGGCCTGCTCCATCCTAATCCCCTTTGGAATTCTGCAGACAAATTACATCGTATGTTACCTTTCAAGGTGCATTTAATAAGAAATGTTTGCACTCTGTAAGTCGGGGCGTTAGCCTGTAACAGCTTGTCACATATGTTACTATATCAATTTGAGAATAAGAAATTTGAATGTTTGAGCTACTAAAAGAAGACACTAAAATTATCTAATAAATTGACATTCTTATAGTCTTTATACTGGATGTCTTTACTACATATGGAAGCTGTTTAACAATAATACGGCTAACTGTGGTGTTATGTGCGTTACATGAACCTAATTATAATTTGAAAGCTATAATTGTGGCTATCGTCATTTAGTTAAACAACTTCTATGACTTGGTTTCAAACTGTTTTATTAGATTTTACAAACATATACTCAATTGATGAATAGGAAAAACCAAGTTTGCTTTTCTATCTTAAATATATTGTCTTATAGGAGCTAATACACAGCCCTACTCCCAGTTTTACAGAGAAGCGAATTTTGTTATTACCGTTTAAGTAAAACACATGAAAGCGATTACAGCATGTGGATATTTTTCATTTTCTTAGTCTGTCTTGCTCATATATCTGCAAGATGTCATTAAGTTTAAGATCAGGACACTTAATGTGTACTTTAAAGTCTTTGGTGCCAAAACACTAGAAATTATATTCATTTCTGTTTATCAAGCCCATGGACTGTTTTTACAGATGTTATCAATGACCTTTTGGACACATTTCCTAATACGGTGCAAATAATTCTAAATATAGAGCCCAAATAGAAAAGATAGTTTTTCATTTTTACAAGAAAATACAATAAATGAAATGGTCCAAACTATTTCTCATCGATTTAACACTCATGTTAAACGTTTGTCGTTGTCTGCTTCTGTGGTAATCATTATTATCACACGCCTCCTTGCAACTAGTAAAATCATCACACAATATTTCAATCATTTACTGTTATTCAATTTTACCACCAGTCCACTCAAAATTGATGAGCCATTATCAACTTTCCAATTTTGCCAATCATGGCTTGGAACATTCGGAAACTGATATGAATTCCTAATAGTTGGCTCTTTGAGTATGTGTTTCAAGTGATACTCTGCAAGTAGGAGAAAGATTAAAGCTTTACAAGGAGGAAAACTATGCCATTAAGAGCAATGAGTACCTGGACTGATGTACCTTGATATTTCTGTGATAAAGAATCATATCTTAGCTGGCTAACTTTTATAAATGTAGCCTTTCCATACATGCAACCCACATATTTTCATCTAATAATGTCTCTGCACTTATTATCTTTCCCCAAGCATTCAAAAACTTATTTGAAGTCTTAGAACTTCTGAAGTGCTGAAACCGAGGTAACTCTTTCCCTTCAGATAAACAAACTAGATGTATCACAGCAGGTAAAGCAATGACATGCAGGATGAACAGAGCGCAAATAGACCCTTTAACTTCAATGATTCACTAAGTTTCTAAGATAAGAGCGCTTATTAAAGGATGTAACATATATAACTCGTTATAATAAATGAGCAAGGGCATTGTCGTGACATCCTTTTTGATTACACAGTCAGAGGCAAGTGTTTTCGATTTCAGTGTTTTCAAGGGATCATGAAATGAGGCACCCTATCAACTTGTTTACTCTGTATAAATCTTCCAAAGAGCATAATATAGAACTACTGGTTATCCCATTCTACCTATAGTCCACTTTCCTTCTTTTGAATGCAACTGCTAATGATATGGCTGTAAAAACTGTGAAATCATAGGTTTTACATTATTTTAAGACATGCTTCAATGTACTGACATCAAAAAACAACCTACTGCAAACATAATTGATGGCAATGTCCAACTTCATATTCTTTCTCTTATATCAGATAACTTTCAAGGTGTAACAGAAATTGTTTCAGACGGTCTGCCAAAGCCATCAAGAGTCATCATTGTAACTAAAGAAAACTTAAAAAGTTCTTTGGGCGTAGCAAAATACTATTGATCTAAGACCTGAGGACTTAAGCAGCAAAAGACTGGATAGGTTCCATGGCAAATGATGCAAAAAAGCAGCCTATCAAATTTCTGTTTGACCAATGTCAGAAATCTTAAAGTATTCTTACAGGTACACGGTAGAGACATAGATTTTGCAAAATCAGAGCAAAGTTATCATTTGACTAGCACGGATGCAGATGCAGCTGCAGTTAGATTGCTCTTGCCACTTCACAGGAAGAGATATATACCAGAGTCATACTCCATTGTATGCATATATGTGAAATGGCATTAAACCCATATTTAATCAGGTGTTTGATCCCATGACACTGACATGCTGTTTCTGCTTTTGAAGAATGCTAAGGATTCAATTTTGGCTGAGTCAAGTTGTTTGACGCTGGCACTGGCCACACATACAAAGAAAATTAAGTCTTTTGATGGGAAAGAGGAGGATCACACGAAATGCTTATAAGTGATGTTTGTCACAATTACCAATTTTAAAAAGTAATCTTAATTAATGTAACACATATAACACCATAGGAAGCTGTATATTTGTTAAAAAATCTTTTCTTATGTATCAAAGGTATTCAGCATGCAAACTACATGAATAATTCAAATAAATAGATAGTTTTATGTCTTCTTTCTGTTTCTCAGACTTTCAATTCATTTATTCTTAAATTGATATGGTAACATACGTATCATACCATTACAGGCTAAACCCCTAGATAATAGAGTGCAAACATTTCTTATTTGATGCAGCTTGAATTGTTCTTTAAGGTAGGATATGTCTGCACAATGCCCAAAGGGGTAGAGAGGAATAGTATTGTACTCAGTTTGCAGTCCTATTACAATGCCATGATTCTACTGGTTGTGATGAAATGGGTGATTATTTTGCCATAGAAGCAGACACAATGATAGACATTGTGAGGGTGACTTGAATAAAGATTGTTTTTGAATAATTTTGTTTAATAGGTATATTTATTAAATTGTGTCATTTAAATGAGAACTATTATTTTCTATCTATATGTCTATATATTTTAATATTATAGGCATAAGGAAATATGTGATTAAAAAGGTTATATATAACATAGGTAACACAATCCCATAGGCTTGTTACCAGCAATGACTGTAATTACTAAGACTAAGGCACCAAAGGCTAGAGATTAATAGGAAAACATGTGAAAAACGGTATTTTTCTGAAACATCATCTCTTACTTCCAAGAAAATTTCCTAGCTCATTCATTATGCCATGTAACATACGTTACATACTTTAATAAGTGCTCTGATCCTGATGTCAAACTTGCAAATGTATGATTCTTTATTGCATTAGCAAGACAGTGCCAAAAATGTAAGATATCCACAAGCGTCAAATATTTTCATATATTTTTCTTCAATAATAGATACCAAAATTGGATACTTAAAATTGGGGGTAGGGTTGTTTAATAGCCCATATAAAACAATGTATTTGAGATAGAAAAGCAAACTTTGTTTTTTCTATTAGTCAAATGAGTATTTTAGTAAACTAAGATTAAAAACACTTGTAAAAATGCACAAATTGCCTGTAAAATGAATGATGTTAGTCACCATTTCAACTTTCAAAGGGAAATTTAATCTATGTAACGCATATAACACCATTGAAGGCTGAAATTTTGTTTGAAATGCTGCTTTTATGTAGCTTAGGCATCCAGCTTGCAGATTACATAAGAAATTTGAATAATTAGATGGTTAAAGGTCTTCTATCTGTAGCTCAAACTTTCATTTTGATTTTTTCCTTAGTTTGTTACAGTAACATATGTAACAGGCTGTCAGAGACTAACGCCCCGGAGCACAGAGTGCAAACATCTCTTAAAAGATGCGGCTTGAAATTTTCTTTAAGATAGGATATGTCTGCAAAATTCCCTAGGGGGGGGGAGCAGGACCTTTTTTAGCTCGAAGTCTAACAGTGGACAAGCGATTTATCCACTATGCTACAAATTCTCCTTGTTATTGGTATGTGCAGTTACCATTTTAGGTGTAATAAAATGCATGTATTGTTCTAAAAATAGAGAGTTAAAACTAACTTTGTTATTGGTAAATATTATTATAAATACAGAATGTCAACATAGTCAAAATAACGCTGCGGGACTCTACGTAACGTTTTTTTTTCTCGCACACGACATCGGGGTTTCCGTTGTTTTTACACCCTGAGGAAGAGCCACAAAACATTAACAGCAACAAGACATCTGAAAGACAAAACAGCTAAGCAATCAGCTCTCTCTTCCTCGTCAAGATGATTGGAAACCTAGAAAGGAACAAAGTAATGAATACCAAAACAAAGACTAACACAGAAGCCCAACAAACAATTGGAGGTACATAAAACAATAGATAAAAAAAATAGAACCATCTTCTTAGAACGGACAGTAGCCTAAGCTTCAGGGGTGGGGGGCTTAAATGCAGGTTACTGGCACCAAATCTTCGCCCTAGGTTATGTTGTTTTAAAACACAAAATTGTTTAGCTCGCATGGATGCTTCCTAACTAATGCAATGCATCATCACAGAGAAACAAGCTAATCAAATTAACACACTATGATGAAACAAATAAAAGGGCCCAAACTCACAGATGGTCAGAGCTAAAGAAATTCTCAAGTTGAGGTACGGTGGGCCCAGCCAACACGATCATCAGGCACCAGACAACAGATTAAAGCTTTGTGTCAGGGACATCATTGAGTCTGAGGCCTGACCCACCGTCATGCAATTAAAGAGGATAACACAGCTATAAACCCTTATATGGTTTACAACCAGGCATGCAGACTGTCGCATGATATTAATGTTGATAATGTTTATAACGTTTAATTATCTTTTTAAATTGATCGCAAAAAATTAGGCTTTTCAACAATTATTTTAGAAGTATAAACTAAATCACCATAAATTACAGGTTCTGATATGCCTTGTTGCAGGAGTGTTTTTGAACAAATATTGTATTTGACAATCAACTCTGATAATACACTCTGAGTGTCTTTAATAAAATTTAGAAAAAAGCTTTACGAAGTTTATGTTATTGATAACCTTGCTTTAATAACTTGGAAGTCAAAAATTTGTTTAAATCCTGCATGAACACTGAAGCATATTCTGGGGAGTTTGTCCTAAGATTATGTTTGCTGGGAACTTTTCAATTTTTTTTTCAATTTTTTTACCCATATTTATATATTAATAGAAGCTTTTGGAGACATGTAAATAAATATATATTTCTGCGTTTATTGCCGCATATTGGTTTGGTTTAAAACCAGAAAACACAGACAGATACAGTAGAACACACCCCATACTGGAACGACGTACAATGTGAAAACAGATTTATCGATCAGCCTGCGCATATGTGCAGGCTCATCAAGTGCTTGCCTGGAAATACATTATGCAAATAGCTTATCATTCAAACTCTCGCGTTCTAAGGGTTAACTATAGAAATAATTGACAGATTTCTAACTCCAATGGAGTACACATGAATATTTACTTGTCCGTCCAGGTATCGCTCGAACCCATTGATGGGTTAAACTGCTTCCGACTGGCCAAAACCACGTTTATCTTTCCCCCTAAGTAAGGTGCACCTTAATCACATGTGCTTATTAGTCCCCCAAACCGGTCTTCAGGAGACTATAGGTTTGCTCGATTCTGTCTGTCTGTCCATCTGTCCGTCTGTCCGTCTGTCAGTTACACTTTCGTGTCCAGGCCATATCTCCTTCACCCTGACCCTTGACCTCACTAGTTTCTAGAATACCTGTGTCCGGAGCATGTCTCCTTCATTGTTTGAGATAGAAACCCAGAATTTGATGTGTGGATGCATCTTGGGGTGTCGATGTGTTGCTTACTGTGACTTTGTTGACCTTGGCCTCGTTCCTAGAAAAATCGTGTCTGGAGCATATCTCCTACATTTTTTGAGGTAGGAATCCAAAATTTTATGTGTGGATGCATCTTGGAATGGTGATGTGTCACGTACCATGTTTTGGTCAATGTAACCTTGTTGACCTTGACCTCTGACCTTATTCTAGAGAAATCATGTCTGGAGCATATCTCTTACAATATTTGAGGTGTGAATCCCAAATTTGGTGTATGGATGCATCTTTGGATGGCAGAGTGTTGCGTACCTTTTTTGGGTCACTGTGACATATACCTCGTGTCTAGAACAATTGTGTCGAGAGCATATCTTCTATATTATTTGAGGTAGGAAGCATGAATTTGGTGTGTGGATGCATATTTGGGTGGCGATGTGTTGCTTACCGGTTTTGGTCACTGTGACCTTGTTGACCTTGACCTCTGCTCGTTTCTAGAATAATCGTGTCCGGAGCATATCTCCTACATTTTCTGAGGTAGGATTGTCACATACCATTTTTGGGTCACTGTGACCTTGACCCTGACCTCATTTTCAGAATGATCATGTCCGGAGCATATCTCCTACATCATTTAAGGTAGAAATCCAAATGATTTTATGTGTGGATGCAATCACTGTGACCTTTGTGAACATTGCTTGGGTTTTATTTTCTGTCTGTGAGTGACAAGATCTGTCCTGATATCCCACTGGCGTCATACGTTACCTGGGGAATTGACTTGGGATTCTGTGACAATAAAATAGTAGTGGTTACTACATAAAGTTGTTGTTTTTTATTATTGTACGGACACTGCTTGTAGGTGGATGAAATCATCACTTTAGGCATAAATTGCGTTGTCAATGACGCTCATAACCACGTAGCGTAATCTTTGGCTTTTCACGCCAAAAACGTGATTTCAAATAACTTTCAGTGTTAAATTATGAATAAAAATCTCAGTGATTCTTGCTTCTGTATTAATGAACTTTTTAAACTCGTTGCGTTTTGCGGTATTTCATTTGGGTCTTCACTTTTTTCCAAACTACCCCTTTTGGCGTTTCCAGTATACAAAGAGTTAATCGTATTCCTGTGCGTGATCCAATGTCTCCCCATGGTACAATGGACTGCTCCGTGACCATGCTGTGATTGTGGTTTTTCCCAGATAGACTCTATCTTTTGCTTAAGCAAATGTTAAGCGATGTTCCTGTTTTCTAAATAAACTACCTTAAATTAATGTTTTACAACATGTCTATTTGATGAATATGTGCGAGATGAATATCTTTAAATAATTAATTAACGATCATTCATTTTTACTGACTATCTAAACACAACTTCTTTTTATTCACGTGTAGAATATTAACGGTATGGTACTGTATTGCATCCATTTTATGGGACATTGGTATGCAGTGCAGAACCAGATCAGGCGCCACAGAACGCGGCGTCTGATCAGGCTATGCACTGCTTGTTTACGGAATGTTCTTTTTTTAAAAGTTGAATGAAATGGTAAATAACTACCCAGCAACCCTTAGATTTTAAATGAATTTGTACAATTGATAAAGGAGGGAAGTTCCGATTTAAACGTTATGTAAATGAAGAAAAGTATAATAAAACTTTTAGCTCACTGTAAAGGCGGTAACTTTAATATTAATATCTTGGCGTGGTTCGGCTATTTCATCTGCTAAAGAAGGGAAACCAGGTTATATTTATAATTTGGCGAAGAGTTTTGGCCGCACAAACGTTCGTGCATTCATAAAGATCCTAACCATAACCACACTGAGCCCACATTTATTAACCCTTAAAGCGCATAATCACGTAAACGTCGTATGTTTTTGTCGTCCACTGAAAAAAATTGAAGCCTCATAGACAAATACTGTGGACCCAGATCAGACTGCTCCTGTAGGAGCAGTCTGATCTTGGTACACACGGTTTGTCTCTACGCTTATGTTAATAGACATTTTCGGATGCAGTTATTTTGCTGGCATTTTAATGATTAAATAATGTGTTTTGTGTCTTTACTGAGGTAATGACGCGAGATGATACAGTTACTTTAGAATAAAATCTCGCCGCATTTTCAGCTTTTACCTTTGTCTAAGGTAGACCAGTCCTAATTACGCATTCATGAGGTGCCGCCTTTACAGTAACAAAAAAAAATCAATAATACCGACCTATATGGAACCAGGAATAGACACCTAGAGTATCTTTTACAAGAGTGCTCGTGTATCAAACAATGTTTTATTTAATATAATAAATGAGTTAGGGGAAATAGATATAATGCGAGGCTTGCCGAACATGTTATCGCCTTTTCGCAACGAGATTAATACGTTCATGATAATACAGGAGCAAGAATAACTGAGAAAGTTAGATTCTAATAATAATCTACCACTGAAAGTTATTTGAAATCGCGTTTTGGGCGTGAAAAAGCCAAAGATTACGCTGTGTGGTTATGAGCATCATTAAACAACGCTACCAAAATCTGTAGTTCACTTGTGGTCCATTTATGCCGAATGGAATTTCCCACCTTTATCAGTTGGACCAGTCCATTTCCATTCTATAGGTCGTTTGGTTGTATGTTCAATTTATTCAAATTTTAAAAGAACATTCTGTAAGCAAACAGTGAAGAACCTGATCAGACGCCGCGTTCTGCGGTATCTGATCTGGTTATTCACTGTTTGCCGATGTCACACAAAAAGGACGCTAGGCTTATATGGATTTAGTTTTACTGTGCTTGCATTTTGATGACAATTTTTTTTTACAAGCCATATCATATTGAAAAACTATGCTCTGCGATTTCATCGAAAATATTTTATTTGTAGTTATTTCACTCCCATAACATACGCGGTATCAAATGATAAAATAAATACTAATGTAGTACATCCAGCATGTAATATAGCTATACAATGAAAAAGAAAATAAGTAAAGCAAACATAAGATGATTGCAAAATGCAAGTTTAGTTTAACCAGGTAGTGCCACAGACCAACACACAGCACCGCGAGGAAGAGACCCAGTACAGTAAAGCCTGTGTAAAACGGCCATACTCAAAAAAGACCTAAAATTAGTTTTGAAGACTAATTATTGCTTAATGTAGGACAAAAGTATTGGTTTCCAATAGTCATACCATGTTTGCCCACCTGTACGTAAGATAATCCACTCGCTAAAGCTCGTGGATCATCTCCACGTACAGGCGGACCCCCCATGGTATAACTATTACATAACGAACTCGAAAATGGAGTAGCAAAACTCAACGAACTAATTTTGGCTCTTCTGCACATCAGCATAAAAGATATTTCCACAAATTGAGAGTCACTCACAAAGTGGGTCAAGCAAAAGTAGCAAACATACCTGGCGGAATGTGGAATGTGCTCTATCCGCCAGGTATTTTTTTCGCAGTTGACCAACCTGCGAGTTAATATGCCCAATATTAGCGTTATCGAATTCCGATTTGAGCAATCAAAATCGCTTGTGGAATAGGCGTACATTGTCCGAGTAAATAATTGAGCCGTGACATGTGATTTCCAACAATGTGGTATTTTGAAATTTGTAGACTCAGACGAGCCTGTGCAGCCTCCTCATAAGCTTAGAAACTCCAAATGCTGTTCGGTCAGTAGCTTTACAATCATAGAATAGTCAAGTGACAAACAAAGGCTATGATCAGACTGCGCATATGCGCAGGCTGATCTGAGGCTCTGCTGGTCGCACATACCACATTTTTGGAAATCTCATGTTGCGGCTCAATTTCTCTCGACACTGTCGAAGAATTCATTGGCGATGTGATTATTTTAGTTTACAAAAGCTTTATTGCGACAATATACTGTGCTGAGGTCAAACAGACACGTTTGCATATTAAAATGCTTATAAACAAAGTACATTTTCTAGTTAATTAATAAAAATGCCATTAATCAAGCGATTTAGCAATGACCCAGTTACAGATCCGAGGTCAGCTGCAGGGGTCCCGAGACCTTTGGCGATCTCATTTGAATGGTGCGTTTTCTTATGCTTTCACTCATAATATGCTGATTAAGGCTTAAGAAATCAAACTTAAGTGACGTAGTGTCATTCAAAGTCGGCAAGGTGACAATTTCTATGTATATTTTTACTTTGATGACAATAAAATGAAATATGCATTTGTGACCCGCCTCGCAAAAAGGTACGACATTGAGTTAACGACGTCATTTCGAGAAAATACGTCTGGAGTAAACGTCGCGTCGCTCAGAAATAGCATGCCTGCGCGTGATTCAAAGGAAGTTTAAACAGAATCAAAAGCGCTTTCATGTTGAGGCAATCGTTAAGCATTTATTCCCTTTTGAATGTTCGTAAGTGAAAGTTGGGTCGAGAATCGTCCATGATTAGACCTATTTGGTACTGACTTCTGATTTTACATGATTCACTAGAGGCGAATAATTGTTTAAAAGATCTCACTCTGCATGCTCCGTCCCCTCCCCCTCCCAGAGGTTTTATCGCTTAGAACTGTGTCTATTCATGCTGCTTCTAAATGAGCAGCGTCTAAATGTTTAATTGTTGCTGTTGTTTTTTTGTTTTTTTTGTTTGTTTTATTTCTTAATCTAAAGAGCAGCTGTCCAAAACAATGGCGCTATATTCTAAAGAGGACATATGTACGAGGGTCATCCAATAAAGAATGCGACTATTTTCTATAGCGCAGTGAATTTACACGCAAGACATATGGAATCTCGTTCAACGCTAGCGCGTATTTCTTGGCTGTGCAAATGTACCTTAGCCGACGTGATACATAGTTCCAACTTATGTTGCTAGGCAACATTTGAAGTTTAGGCAAACGTGCGTGAACGGCTCAGTATAGGTTGTCAACGTGGTAACATATTAAGATGTATGGTTTATTTTTCTACCTATACTTATATATGTTCATGCAATCTGTCTTTAGACCACCCTTACCAGCTTTAGCACGAAATATCTCGTGATGTGCAAGGTCTACACTGATGTTGGTGGTATAAAATAGTTATACCATGTTTGCCCACCTGTACGTAAGATAATCCACTCGCTAAAGCTCGTGGATTATCTCCACGTACAGGCGGACAACCCATGGTATAACTATTACATAACCAATCGGAGAAAGTAATTCTCCAGAGTCTTTAACTGTTACCATGAATACAAAGCTAAAAATCAAGTTTCAAGAAATGTCTGGTATTTTTCGCTGACCTATTGACTTTAAAGTTAATACCCAATGGTCGAAGGCAAGTATAGTGAACAAGTTTCTGTTCATGTAAAGTTAATTACAATCAGCTGCCCTTTTCCATACATTTTTGCAGGATATTCTTTCCTAACATAGTTACCATAGTAACGCAAAGTAGTGTGTTTATGAAAAATCGAGTAAGTTGGTTGCTAGGCAACAAAAATAAAGAATATGCATATTTGGTTCTTCTTGTATAGCATTTTTTAAAAAGTTTGTAAGTTTGTTCAGTAGAGGAAATGATATCAAGAGGTTAAAGCTGCATAGTCTGTAACTTTTGATCTTCAAACATTAGAAATATATATTTTTTTATTTTCAAGAATACAGTAAAACACTCACATTCAGGTAAACATTTTATCATTTTCGTAAATCTTAACAAATTATCACTATCAAAACAACAGCATTTATGTTAAAAATCAACTATCTAGAACTATGAGAGGGACGTACATAATTACTAGCAGGGGAAGAACGCCTGTTTTTATAAAATAATTCACTTTTCCATGCAGTTTTCAGTTGTACTGAATAAATTTATTGTGAAAACATGACTTAATTCTATTTTTACAAATGATTTAAAAAGAAAATATTTTTTTCGAAAAATGTTCATAGTTACAGACCTAGCCTCTTTAATGGCATACATGTTCGAAAATAAAATAGGTTGAATGACAGTGGGTATACAAATAGTATAAACGTGGTTATGCGTCTCCAAGTCCTTCCACAAAACATCCCGTTACTATGGCAACTGATCAACCACAAACGTATTGTTTCTATTCTTGAATTCCCTAGATGGCATACTATTATTGTAGTGAATTTTAAATAAATGCACACACAGATTTTCAGACTATAAGGAAAAGTAAGTAAGGGTGCAAATATCAGGAATTGATACAATCAAGTACCACACCTGACCCAGGATACCAATGGGAAAGTGACAAACTCACAGTTAGACACCACAAACGAGAGCCAAGAGGTCAGCTCTTTCCCAGCAGGTGACCACAAAGCACATATAAACAGACGCGCACAAAGACATAGCAAACACAAGACAGAACAAAAACATAAAAGATCCACAAAGAAGTACCGCCTTGGAACGGTCAGTAAAATATTTTACTGGAGAGCTTAAACCGGTTTAACGGCACCAACCTCGCCCTTAATTCAGATGTGGATCAATACACATAGATGTTTGGTTTGCATGAAAGACCCCTAACTTATCAATGCATCATCTCCTAGAACATATAAATCAAGATATAACATGGAGATAAAGCAAAGATAAGGACTCAACAGTAAATAAAACTGAATACCGGAGCAAAAGAAATCCAACAAGTCTCATTCATTGGATGATTCTCATATGCAAAGAGATATTCGCTATTCATTAACAGTCAGATAACGTATATATTTCAAATATTGCGTTCATTGGTTTAAGTTCAGCGGTAAGGTCAAATATAACAAATATCAATTTTCAAGTTTTAATGGTGTTGCCAAGTTGATAGTATTCCTACTATTAACCACTTTATCCAGTTTCTTCTACAATCATTGGGGTTTATTAATCATGCTCTATGTATAAATTGAAATAGGACATTTCTTTGATATCACTGTCCATTTGTGTTGCTCATAGTGAATTCAAATATTGTCTGAACTTACTGTGCTGGTAACATGTTTAGTGCAGGTGATAGACATTGCAAATTCTAGCTCATGCACTACTACTAAGTTGTCTTTAATTTTGATTCCTTGCCTTTCTGCGATTAAAAACCATATTGTGAAACAGTTTATGAGAGGAATGGTAAAAACCCATTTTGATCTCTTAATAACTCAGGTGAGATTCCTTACAAATTCAAATCCAAAGGTTTTCTAGCATCTAGTGTGTCTACATCATATATATGATTCCTCTACGCTCTATACTGCATTGCCTCATAATCTAATCAAAGAAAAACTAACTGAATTAATCGAACAAATTTTTAACAGAGACGACACACTTTATTTGGCTTGTAATGAGAAACGCGCATTTTTCACTTCTGAACAACCTAAACGATTTAATTATTGGTCCTGTCAGAAAGTTTGTGATGCTCTCCATTATTTTTTGAACAATATATTTATATAAGATTTGGCTCCAAATCCTATAGACAAATTCTATGTATTCCAATGGGTACTGGTTGTGCTTCTCTTGTTGTAGATTTGTTTTTGTTTTGTTATAAGAGAGACTGTATGTTGTCTCTTTCTGACAATAACCAAGCTGATGTTGTTGAAGCATTCAACTTTACCTCAAAATATCTAGATGACTTGCTAAATATTGATAATATTTATTTATAACAAATGGGAAGTCCGATATATTCCACTAAATTTCAGTCAAATAAGACAAATTCCTGAGATACTAAGGTCCTTTTTTTGGACTTGGGCTTGTCCATAACAAATGGCATAGGTTTATCTACAATTTATGATAAATGGGACGATTTAATTTTGAAATAGCTAATTTTCCATTTATTGATTGATATGTTCCTCGCTCCCCTTTCTCTGGTGTAAACATTTCGCAACTTATTCGTTTTGCGAGAGTATGTTCTAATATTGATGACTTCAACAAAAGAAACACATTTTTTACATATAGGATCTTACATGAGTGCTCATGTTTTATTTAATTTATTATACGAGTTGGGGAAAAGAGATAAAATGCGAGGCTTGCCGAGCATTTTATCTCTTTTTCGCAACGAGTTTAATAAATTTAATAAAACAAGAGCACGAATGTTAGTTTCTATTATTTATCTGACAGTAAGATTACTTTGAAATGTCATTTCTGCCGTTAAAACGCTATAATTTTGTCATTATGTATGCAACGTTGTTATGGACGTCATAACGTTTCCCGAAAATCTATAAACCACTAGTGGTTTATCAATTTTATTGCATGGCGTTATTTCACTCCCAGCAGCGACGTCATATGATAAACACATATTTTACTTCTTTTTCTATATTTTTAAAGAGACTCAGAGTTGATTGTTAAATACATTATTGGTTTAAAAACTCTTCTGCAACAAGGCATATTAGAACCTGTATTTTATGGTGATTTAGTTTATAAGTTTAAAAGAATTGTTGGAAACCCTAGTTTTAGTGATCAATTTAAAATGATAAGTATACGTTATAAAAGAGTGGGATACAACATGGATATCACGTGACAGTCTGCATCCCTGGTTATAAACCGAATCACGGTTTACACCTATGGTATCCTCTTAAATTGCACAACGGTGGATCAGTCCTCAGACTCAATGACAGTCCTGACGTAAAGCTTAATCAGTTGGTTGGTGCTTAATGTCTGTTCTTGGCTGGGCAATCTGTATTTCCAACAGTATTCATTCCTTTATATTCAAACTTTGCATAATGAATGTTCACAAATTCAACTCCTATTTTGTGCACATTTCACGAATACTTTTTTCATTGGTGGGACGTGTTAAACTTAGACTTTTTTCTGATTGAAATGCTTAGATGGTGTCTGAGTTGTGTACTCTTAAACTCCAACAGTTTTCATTCCTTTACATTCAAACTTTGCAGAATGTTTTTTCATACATTAAAAATTTGCACCTTCTATTTTGTGCACATTTGAAAACTGTTTTCTTATTTTAGGCTCGTCGAGCTTAGACATTTTTTCATCCAAATGCTAAGGGCGTGCCTGGTTGTGTAATCTGTTATTAAATCACTTTTCATTCCTTTATATTCAAAGTTTGCTTTATGATTGATCACACATTGAACATGAGCACCCAGGCGGTGGTTCTGTTGTTTTTGACTTTTTGTTTATTGTTACTAATTGTTCTCTGTTTTGTTGTACGTTACTTTATACCCATTCTAGTATTGCAATCATCTTGATGGGTAAGAGAGAGCTGGTTGCTTCGCTTAATTTGTCTTCCTGGTGTCTCGTGATGGATGAGTGGCTCTTCCTCATGGTGCCATGGGGTTGTCTGCGGTTTGTGATTGCGGTATTTCCTGATCATACTCACTTACTATTTTGCAGAATGATTGTTCATACATTGAACATGTGCATCTCCTATTTTGTCCACATTTGAAAACTATTTTCTTATTTTAGGCCTTTTGAACTTAGACATTATTTCCATCCAAAAATGCTTCTAAAGGGGGTGTCTGGTTGTGTAATCTGTAACCCAAGCACTTTTCATTCCTTTATATTCAAACTTTACATTTTGATTGTTCACACATTGAACAAATGCATCCTACTTTTTGTTCCGATTTGATAGTATATTTTTGAGTGTTGAATTTAGACATTATTACATCTACACCACCTTTATATTGTGTAGTATGTGTGCAATCTGTAGCTAAACAGATTTCATCCTTTATATTTGATTGTTCACACATCGAAGATGTGCACAGGCGACGCAGGTCCAGAGCAGAGTTTGGTCTTCTTGTTTAAATGGCAGGACGTTACTTGTTCCACTTCTAGGTATATTTGGCAAGTACTTTTGTATTCTCTTAGAGCTTGCTACATTTGTATGAGTAGGGTCATATTGAATGAAATCATTCGAGCAGTGTTCTGATGCACAACTTTACACATACGCCTCAGACTTATTGTCACATATATACAGATGCGGATGGTAGTGACTACCATCCGCATCTGTATATATGTGACAATAGGACCAATAGGGCTTATCCAGCAGTGCTTCCAGCTGGTGTATTAAATTACAAAATCCGCTGATGGGGTACACACTCTCCAAACTGCTAGGTAGACTTCAGTGCATTTTCTATAGAAATAGTGTGACCTTGATGTTTAATCATTGAATTAATAGTAATTTTAACGGTTAATTAGTAAAGATGGGGTGTAATAATTTTCGGAGCAAGTCTGTTAAAATTTGTGGCAGTTTTTGAAAGAAAGAAAAGTAATATTTAGTGAACAAAGGAAGTATCACCTTGATGAGTGTGTGCGAACTGTGTTCAATTTAACATTGAAGAGCCCCTGACAGGTTCACAGAAATGTTGTTGTTTGAGGGAAATTTCTTCCAAATCCTGATACACTCCCAGGGTCAAGCGACATATCTATATTGTCACCTGTTTGGCATTTCTTAGTGATATCTATTGTTATCTTACATTCTCAGATGAATGTTTACCAAAATATTACAAATCTACAGTGCTGGTTGCTAAATAGATAGATGCATGTGTGTTCACTATTTATTTAGTCAGTACATAAGATTTTGTTACTTATCGCAAAGTAAATAGGTGAAGTCTCGTTGGAGCCTTGCTGCTCAAAAACAACCTGCATACACTTAGATTAGATTCGAAACCCCACTTGATAGCAAAGTTTGCAGGCTTAAAGAGTGATTTAGCTTACCAAGTATCTCACTGTCATTTACTTAATTTATTGGTTTATTAAATATTAATAGATATTTGGTGCCATTTTGTGACAGTTAATCTCATCCCCCTAACCCCAAGCTTGTCATCTGCTCTCCATTTTGGTTATTAGGTAGCCTATGTTGCAAACAACATGGGCCCAGAGCAGATTGCTCCCACTTTTGCATCCATATTAAAAACTAGTCTAAAGTGCAGTTAAATATATGCAGCAGATGTAAAAGGCAGACAGCTTTTTGGGACCAAAAAGTTGATTCAGAAAATACATTTTAGAGGGTTTAGCTATTAAATTGCTTAACAATTTGAGCACACAAAATGGTGATGACCTGTCATCTTCTCAAATAGTTTTCATGGGACCTTCCACGTGCCTTTATTTATTGCAAGCTGCGACTTTTGTCGTCTGCTGATAACTTTGACAATCCGTTTGGTTCCAGATGAGGACCAACAGAATCTCGGTCCTGATCTGAATTCAACGGTTTTCCCGCCCATTTGACACTTTATTAGTGTTCCTGGATCTTTATTTTTTTTTAAAAAAGTTAAATTTGAAAGAAATCAGCAGACGACAACAGAACATACAAGAAATATCTCTAAAAAAGATAATCGGGCTCAGATAAAATGGAAGTGATTTTACTGACCATTCCAGGACGGTGCTTCTGTGTTATTTGTTTCACGTTTGCCTTTGCTATACTATACTGTCTTGATGGTGGTCACTGGCCGGATAAAGGTTGACCTCTCTGCTCTCGTGTGAGTGATGTTTCCTTGTTTGTTTTGTAACTTTCCCCTATGATGTCCCTTGTCAGAAGTAATACTTAATTGTATCGATTACTGGTCTATGCTGTCTGCTGTAAAATTGTTAATTATGTCGTTGGATAAGAAGTGTCGTAGCTTATTTTACATATAATAACCAAAGAAATTGAGTATAACATTTAACATTTTCATATAGTACTCTACAATCCCGCATGTTAATCAACTTTGAATACATGCTCTTTGCCTGCTTCTCTCTTTTCCTCCCCTCTTCTCTCTAATAGTGTAAAATTAGTGCTAGCTGTTCGAATGATCTCCATATTTATATGTTCACAAAGTATTGTATATGAACTTATGTATATTTGTATTTTGAACAATGTGTATTACAAGTCAAATTTTTTTTTGATTGATATGCAGTTGATGAGGTCAAAGTGATTACAAAGGCACAAACGTAATTGGCTGTGAAGAGAGGCTACCAACTTTAAAATCATTCTATAGTAGCCAAAGACAATAGCATTCGATTTCATAGAATTCTCAACTGACAGATCGATTTTTTGTCATCTGCTGACTTTATTTCTGGCAATACGACTTTCTTCTAGCAGTGCGCATACGATTTCATAGAATATTCAACCGACAATTCGATTTTTTGTCATCTGCTGACTTTATTTCTGGCAATATGGCTTTCCTGTAGCAGTGCAATTCTAAAGATTCTGATAAAATAATGTTTCATAGTACCTTCAGGCGCGTACCCGAGGCATTTTATAGAATACACACTCTAAAAAGGGGTCTGTGGGTACTCCCTTATATGGGGTCATGGAGTGAAGTCCTCAGGTGGAAAAATGGTTTCAGAGCATTTCACAGGGCTAAAATGAGCTCTCAAGACACACAAGTAAACACTGTTGGCTGTATTTTCTTCCTAAGCCAAAATTAAATATACCTTAAGAACCTATACTTGCGCAGAGTTGCGCGCACATGCATATTTGCCGTTCAGGTAGGTATAGCGCTTATTGTTCCAAAAATATAGATCCAAGTCCTTGTGCCTGTGTGGGGTTTGAAAGTGCTCACCGCTTTTTCTTCATATGTCCTTATTAACACACGAAAGATACTTAGAAGCAATTCTTGGAAATAATACAACTCGTGAATTACATTTTGACAAAGATACATCAACTGATGAAGAAAATAAAGCTCTATTCCTTAAAGTGCAGGACTACATAAATAAAGTCTAAAAGATTTGCTCGTTGAGTTGATACATATGGGACTGCAGTATTGCTGTGTACTTCTTTCTATACAATATGATTAAACACCCTCTATTGTCGAAACAATCCAAATAATCATCATTGGTAGAAATAGATAAATACACGTGACAGGTTCGCGATCAACAGCTCTCTCCCACCCCTCTCTCTGTGTTTTTGTATAGTATGAAATATGCATGTGTTACTTTCTTAACGCGAGTTTCTCTGAAGCTTTATAAGCTATTCACACAAATTGTACAAATTAGACATGTTGATCTTTTGTTTTATGTATCTCGCATTGTTTGTGGTGGTTAGATGTGTTGGTCTTTGTTTTGGTATTCATTACTTTGTGTCCTTTCTAGTTTTGCAATGATCTTGACGAGGAAGGGAGAGCTGGTTGCTTTGCATTTATTGTTTTTCGGATGTCTTTTTGCTGCACGTTGCCCAACCATATCGGACTCTATCTGTGCAGACAGGACTCTATCTGTGTTTCCGGACTCTATTTGTGCTAATATCGGATTCTATCTGTGGTAAATGTAAGAGGGGTACATAAAACGCTAAAACCATCTGAAATACGTCTTATTTAGTAAAGGCAGGCTGTGCACGGAAATTCCGAAACTCTACTCTTCCAGTTTATGTGGGTATTTAGCCCGATGTTCATTACAGGGTTTTATTTCACGTCGAATAACTGACGGTTGAGGGTAAAGTGTAGCCCAGTGACCACTTTGACTGCTGTTTGTAGCATTACTTACTTGAATTCGCACATGACTTTGATATAATTTGGACACTGGAGAGCGACACGGTAATACCTGCACTGAACCTCACTGACAGTAAACTGTTAGTGAAATGTTCATGCTTTATTAAGTAGTTGTCCTGTGGTGGCTATGGAACCTTTCACTTGCAAGCTTTCCCAACGTGTTTCGCTTTATTAGATGACCTGTCAATGTGGTTTTCACAGCTAGAGTTCGACACAAGCACAGATAGAGTCCGCTCTCCACAGATAAAGTCCGATACGGTAAGGCACCGTGTACTGTATATGTTTTTGTGGCGGCTCGTTGGTAGGTCTGCCAGCACGGTGTGTGATTGTGGTAATTCCTGATCATACTCACTTTTTGCAACAAGCAATGATTTTCACATTATAGGTTACTGTCAGATTATATAACATATATATTGTATGAATCTCGGACCCGGTACCTATTATACTGGGTCCGAGTATGAATGTAGAATATTTCGATAAAATACTGTATTCGAAAATAATAGGTGTCCTAGGGTATCCTTGGGGTAATCAGACCGACCTCGCTATTGACACAAGCTTCGTGCGGCATAACCGAATGTATCCGATTGATCTTGACTTCGCAAATCACTTCCGAGTTCAACCGTGACCTTTTTTGAGCAAAATAATGACCATTTCAACATAAAACATTTATGGAAAGGCATAGAAGAAATCAGATTTGATAAAGCTAAACTCTTGATTCATTTATTGTTTGAAAGCCACCTTCTGGAAAATGAGCGAACTGACTCCTGATGAGGTAAACACACACAAAAAAAAAGATATATTTTATTTAGATCTATGAAAAAAGACTCGCACAATCACAATACAAAATATAGGGTCACAAAGCAGCGCATGTACAGTTTTACATTAATTAATTTCAAATATCAACAAAAGATTTCTGTGGAGTGTGGTGGCTCAGTTGTAGAGAGATGAGCCGGAGATCTAGGATGGGTGCACAACTAGGACCAAAACCAACTCGGCCCCTACCAACTCGGCCCACATAAAACTCGGCCCATGCCAACTCGGCCCAATTTAAGTTTTATATATAGATAACTCCATGTGTGTATCTAGAGTGGGGACAGGGGGTCCGGACCACACCCCCCCCCCCACCTGAAAAATCACAAAAATATAGCGTTTTCTAGCATTACAGGTCCGGATCCCATGAAAAATCATTTAATGGCGTTTCGCTGGTGGGCCGATGATGACCCATTTATAGTGTCCGGACCCCCTGTCCCCACTCTAGATACACACTTGGAGTTGTCTATATATAAAACGTCAAAGTTGTACCCCCTCAGACAAAACTTTCGGGATCTGCGCATGAACTCGTCCCTCATTTTAGAGGGATTGAAGTATGTGTGTTTTATTATTTAACTCAAGATTCGCCCCTTCACGTTAGCCTAGGAATCAAGTATCCTTAGTTTCCAGCTGGTACCGCACAACTGCTGAACATTGTGTCTCGTGGAGGTGTGAATGGGACTTGTCTCTATACAGTTCACATATATTCTAAATTCTAATAACTATATTGCAATACCTTTTGAATACATGTGTAATATATAGAAACCATTTACCAACCTTTTTTTTTTTTTTTTTGCAAAGTTACAAATAGCAATAACCCACGATCATTGCTGTATGTATCCTTGTATGATTCCACATACATACATACTCATGTACAGACATACTCATGTACAGACAGGCACATAAATGTTTATGCACAGGCAGACGGATAAACATAAATGTACATGTATAAACGGCAAACTAAAAGACATACAGATTAATAGAAACATGCATAATCATGTACAGAGATAATGTCAGAAACACACATGCGCGTGCATGTCGAGGCATACAATAATACATGCGCGTGTCATTATCTTTAAATTTCCCATGAAAATTAAATTTGGTCCCATCCAGACCAAATTAATGCGTTTTCATAGGATATCTAAAAATGGAGGGGGGTTCGCCACTGCTTATAGAGACATACATATACATGTATGCTAATGCACATACATTCTGGTTGTATCCTACATGTATAACAGGTATAACATGAACATGCCACTCGTATGTACTTCAAAAAATACATGGGCCGAGTTGTCTTATGAATTTGGGCCGAGTTGTCTTATAAACTTGGGCCGAGTTGGCATGGGCCGAGTTGGCACGGGCCGAGTTGGTTTTGGGCCGAGTTGTCAGTAATTCATCTAGGATCACTGGTTTATAGAGGCCAGGTCTGGGAAATCTGTGATGTAAATTATCGAGCCAATGAGCTGCACATAAATTGGGAATCTTTCCAAAGCATATGACTTATTACACCCTCTGCCAGAGCTCTCGTAAACAAAGAATTACGCATACAGGGATGTAACAAAGTTCATTTGCTCATTGAGTCACATATACCATGAAAGATACTGCAAGGCAACAGAGTACAGGTCTCCAGACAGGTCAAGACTAATGCCCGAAAGCAAGAAACTGTTCCGAAGACAGCGAAAGACAAAAAAAGCCAAAGACATCAGGCAGTACAAAGAAACAAAGGTACACCTACAAAAAGCTGAGAGACAGTCATACTGGCAGTATGTGGACAACATGATCGAGATTGGGGACCCTGATCAACAGCACCAGCCGAAGCAAAAAAGATTCTGGTCGTACATAGTCCCTTCGGAAGGACACTAGTGGTGTCGCACCCCTTAAAGACAACAGGAGACTAGGATAAAGCAGACATATTGAATAGGCAGTTTGAGTCGACATTGACAAGAGAGGACAAAACAAGCATACCAGTACCAGATGGCAAACCTTTCCCATTGATGAAGGACATACAAGTCACCAGTAAAGGCATCACAAAGCTACTTCAAAAGCTGAATCCAGGAAAAGCCTCTGGACCTGACCTACTACCTGCCAGAATACTGAAGGAACTTGCTGAGGAGTTATCGCCTTACCTGACTGCAATCTTCCAGAGAAGTTTCGATAAAGGAATCATACCAAAAGACTGAAGGACAGCAAATGTTACAGCCATTTTTAAGAAAGGGGGGAAGTTCAAGGCGAGCAACTATAGACCTATTTCTCTCACCAGTCTATGCTGTAAGATACAGGAACATGTGATCACCAGCAATGTACTGAAACACCTGGAAAGCTATGATATCCTGACAGACTGCCAGCATGAATTCAGAGCAATAAGGAGCTGTGAAACCCACCTTCTTATACTAGCAAAAGAACTACTGGCAGGCCTTGACAAGAAGCATCAGCATGATCTCATCATTTTGGACTTTTCCAAAGCGTTTGACAGAGTGTCACACCAACCCCTGATGAGGAAGCTGGACCACTATGGGATAAGCAGAAGCACCTATAATTGGATTGAAGCATTCCTGACTGACCACACTCAACAAGTTTTGATTGAAGGCGCCACATCAGACAGCATCCCAGTCATCAGCGGGGTACTGGAAGGAACAGTCTTAGGCCCACTACTATTCCTGTTGTTTATAAACGGCTTGCCAGACTGCGTCCAATCAAGAACATGTCTATTTGCTGATGATTGTATCCTTTATAGGCAGATCAATACCCAGTAAGACTGCGCCACCCAGACAAGTGCAGTACAATCAGAATATCAAGATCAAGGGCCACACCTTGACAACAGAGGACTACACCAAGTACCTTGGCGTTGAACTCAAATCAACCTTCTCCTGGAACAGGCACATCGACCAAACAGTAAAAAAGGCTAACAGCATGGTGGGCTTCCTACGACGAAACCTTAGAGTCAGCAGCGAAGCAACCTCTGCTTACTACTCGATGGTTCCTCCACTGTAAGAGTATTGTTCTACTGTTTTGAGTCCCTATACCAAGGAATATATCCAGAAGGTTGATATGGTTCAGTGTAGAGCAGACACTTATGTTACAAACCGATACCATAACACAAGTAGCGTGACCTCTGTGTTGGACCACCTGGAATGGGAAACTTTGGAGTCAAGAAGATCCAAGAACCAGCTGATCATCCTCTTCAAAATTGTGAATGGCCTTGTAGATACCTACAGGCAAGTACATAAATTACATGAAACCTGCATCTACACGGACTAGCTCTCATCACTCTCTTAAATACAGACAAATTCCCACTTCCAGTGACTACTACAAGCACAGCTTCTTTCCTCAAACAGGTCGTCTCTGGAATTCCCTTCCAGCCACAGTGGCTGAGGCTCCCGGCTTGGTACCTTTCAAACTGGAGCTCTCTAAGGTATCATTCTAAACAGTGCAGGCCGGCCAGATTTAAGTAAGACCAAATGATTTCTTGTGCTATGCTGGCTTGGACTTCATGGGGCCCTGGCACCTCCAAGGAAGCTAGACTGGACAAGATTTAAGGGACAAATGCATCTGGTCAAACTTTATTTTTCTTCTACCTTTCCTATCAAATCTTCATTTTTTTCACTTCTGACTTTCCTATCATTTCTCTTTATTATTATCCCCACGCTTTTTTAAAAAGCGAAGGGGATATTGTAATCGCCTCCGTCTGTCCGTCCGTCTGTCCGTCCGTCTGTCCGTTATGCTATCTCCTCCTAAACCATTGGACGAAAATCAACCAAATTCGGTGTGTAAGTTACTGACATGAATGGGGCGTGCAACATCAAACTTTTTTTGGGCCCCACCCCCTGGGGCCCTGGGGAGGGGTCAAAAGGTCAAATATCATATAATTTCAATTACAAAGTCAATTTTAAAGATTTTTATACAAAACTTTGTGTGTGTTCTCACAAATGAAAGATACAAAACATATCAGACGGGATTTTAAATTCTGTCCCCTGGGTCATGCCCCAGGGGTGGGACTTTGGGGCACTGGGGTGCCCAGGGGGTAAAAAAAAATATTTTTCAAACAGGGTCATGTGGTATATCAAATCGACGGGGATGACGAGCAGAACAGAATGCAAGTAAAATTTTCATCCAAGGGTCAAACTGGTGACCTTGGGGTGAGGTCAAAGGTCAAATATCATTAAATTTTGGTTACCATGTCAATTTCCAAGACTTTGGATGGGACTGTGGGGTGCTGGGGGAGTCAAAAACTTTAGCGTGGGGATTTGCGATGGTGCCCCATCGACTGCGCGCTCTAGTTTTTTTTATTTTATCCGCCTACTCTAAATATTATTTGTTTCGTTGAAAAAATAATATATTTTTGAGGTTCTGTCTGTGTATTTTTGAGAGTGCCACTGTTAAAAGTGATTTTCCTATGCAGAAAAATTATGAAATATTTAACACAGACTGGTTGTTTACTTTACTAGTTTTACAGTTTGTTCTGGAGATATTAAAAAGAGAGAGAAAAAAGCTCTGAAAATGAAAAAAAAAGCTCTGAAAATGACCAGTCAACTGGTCATTTTCAGAGCTTTTTTTCTTTTTTTTTTGTGTCCCTCAACCCTAAAATCTGGAAAAAAATTCCCGTAAATCAACTAATAAAAAATATCTGGCCTAATCTACGCATAACAAACCTGAAATGCTTTAGTTGAATTTGTTTAAAAGAAAAACTGAATTTGTTAAATTTTCTAATTAGCTATATAATGCGGGAGTGCAGTGGCTCAGTGGTAGAGTGCTTGACTTTAGACCGAAAGGCCGCTGGTTTGAATCTCACCGGCGTCACTGCGTTGTGTCCTTGAGCAAGACACATTAATCCTTGCTTAGTGCTGGTTCAAATCAACCCAGGAAGAACCATCCTGACATAACTGAAAGATTGTTGACTGTGACGTAAAGAATCAAACAAACAAAATTAGCAATATAATTGGACAGTAAGTCTACTTGTCAGTAAATAAGCCAATTGATCACTACCTTAAGCAAGTGAGGAAAAAAGTCACTTGCAGCATTTTTAGCAAGTGAATCATTTTTTAACATTTGATCCCTGTAATTTTTTTAGATTCGTAGGCGTAGGTTGGCAAGGCTGCAGGGTGGTACAAGTAACCCAGCTGGTTCCAGTCCTTCAAACTCCCCGAACAGTAAAGCCACAGCTAAACAGGAAACAAGTAATGGTGCTGCCTCCTCCCAGTCTCCTGATCAGGCAAGGCAGCAGCCTAGTACTTCAGATCAGGTGTCACAGCCGTTGACACCAGTGAAGGCCCAAGATCAGGAGATGAAGGAACAAGTTACGCCAGTAAAAATGGCCACAGACAGAACAAAAACACCACCTAGTAAGTCTTAGTAAGATCATATACAGTAAAACCTGTCTAAAACCGCCACTCTTAAAAAATCAAAATTGATTTTCAGTACCAATTATCGCTTAATGCAGGTCAAAAGTATTGCAGAATTCCCCAATGGGAGCATTCTGCAATACTTTCTACCTTCATTAAGCTACCATTTGTCATTAAGATCTTTGTTTTGTCTATTTTTGAGTGGCCACTTAAGACAGATTTTACTGTACTGTCCTGCCAGCCACGAGTGACAGTGACATCATATTTTGATTACAAAATTACCAGGGAACTAGAATTGATAGATCACTTGTGTATTAATTCTATCCGCAGGATAGAATTAATACACAAGTGATCTATCCATTCATGTTAGCTCAAGTGGAGTGTGCAAGTTAATATTTTACTAAACAATTGTAAACAAACTATTACATCACTATCACTCTTGGTTGGCATGGCAGTACTTGTTTTGTTGACCTTATTTGCATGCAGGCCTCCAGATAAGATTGAGTATTCAAAAAGTAAATTTCTTATTTTTCAACCAAATCATATGTTGTGGGTACTTAAAAGAACACTCTCAATGAGACGCTTCTTTTGAGCGCACAAAACAAATGTTAAAACAGATGTCAGTAAGAAAATATTTTACATTTTTACGCTTAAAAAAAATTGTTTATATAAACCTGTGCTTACCTATCCATTTCCAAAGGTTCACAGGGTTAGTCTGATCTGATCAAGTCTGGTACATTTATTGGGACCAAAAACACCTTTTTAAGTTGTGATTAATTTCTTACTCATCAGTTTGAACATAATATTGGGTGCTCTGAACTTTTTAAGAACCTTCTCATTGATACGGTTCTTTTGAGTACCCACAACAGATGCTATGGCTGAGAAATAAGAAAATAATTTTTAATTACACACTTTTATCTAAGGGCCTGTGGTGTTTTTACATGTGGTATTGTTTTTTCCCATTTTTCACTGGGATTGATTCCCGTCCCCGCGTAATAACTGTATGTGTAAGACGATCTTAAAGGTTAAATAAAATATGTCTGGTTCAGGGGTGTATGCAAAGATGATTTCTTTTAAACATTTTTCTTCTAAAAAATGAATAAGATTAACAAATAATAAAGTACAGGACACATGTGTCCCATTTCCACTAACCCTATTGCACTCAAAGTGGTATACATGTAAATGGGCCTAGACGCGTGAAAACCTTTTTTCACCACCTATGATCAGCACCTATGTTCACAGGTTTAGATAAACAAAAAATTTCAGCGTAAAATTGTAAATATTTTCTTACCCATCAATTTTAACATATGTTTTGTTTGAGAAATAAGAAAAATAAATTTTTGTTATGGACTCTAAACTAAAGTCCTGTATGTTATTCACTTTATATCGAAAGTATTATATCTAGACTTGCTACGAGTGAAATTTCAATTTTCTAGCTATTCTCTGTAGCTGAGCAGGCTGGTTTGAATCTCACCTTGGATTGTCATTTGAGCCAGTGCATGAGATTTCCAAGGATTTGGTATGTTCTACCAGCAAAGCCTCAGATCAGCCTGCGTTTATGGACAGTCTGATCAGAGCCTTTGCTAGTCGCTTTAGTATTCTATGAGTGTTAAGCTACTGACAGAACACCATTTGGAGTTTCTAAGCTTTAAAGGAGGCTGCAGAGGCTCATCTGAGTCTACACTTGTCAAAATGTCAAATTGTTGGAAATCTCATGCCGCGGCTCATTTGGTCTTGATTGGAATTACAATGTACCAGCCACCAATGTTATACTTTTCAGGCAGCTTAGGGGTAGATTCTAGTCAGGAGTCTCAGGCCTCACACCAGATGATGGAGACAGATTCCTCAGAATGCTCAGAGAAACAGTAAGCTCTTTTTTAGATCAGGGCTTTTTCCAGCAATTTTGGGAAAAGGCCCCTGGCCAAAATTGAGAAAAAATGATTGACTTAACATCAAAATTGGGAGAAATGAAAGACACAGAACATAACAAGGGCAGCAAAATATATTCTTAAAATCAAGTTATTTTAGATTATGCCAAGCATACCACTTAAGCACAAGTGTTTAAGTATCATTCTGACATGGGTCAATGTTTCTTATAAGTAGTCGATCTAGTGGTTTCTAAAAAAAAAAAAATTTTTTTACTTTCTTAATTGGGAAACACAGACATGGTATTGGGAAAAAATGTTGCTATTTTCGATTGGGAATGGGGTCGAAATTCGGCCCCTAGAGAAGGGCAGAAAATCCCCTGTTTAGATTTATATACACTTTGCATGCTGGGTTATTTTGCATGCTCTCTTAAAATTGATACATAAATAGGAACTTTGGTAAACAGTGCTGCCACTGCAGGGCTCACACAGCCTTGAAAAGTACCTGAAAATTAGAATAGCCCTAAAAAGTACTGGAAAATCACTCTTTTTAAGGCCTTGAAAAGCCATTGTTTTTTTTCTGTTAGTGTATGACTTGGTTTAAACATATTTATTTCTGATTCAAATTGACATGCAAGACATATATACATACAATAGCAATCTATAGGATTGGAATGAAAGCTTAGAGCTTATAGATTTCCTTTCCCAATGTGAAGTAAATTAACATATATAATAATATTGGCAGGTCATTAGCTTATTACGATAATTGTAAGCTAATTTTTTGTACTAAGAAATTTACAAAACAGTTTTTAACAGGCTTACAAATTCCTAGTACAATTATTTGGTTGATTAATACCTAGTTACTGGAATGCGAGTTAAACAGTAAATGCTAACAATAGAAACATGCGTACTGAGTATCGAAAAAAATGAAAAAAAAAGATAAAAAAAAGAAGAAAAAAAGAAGAAAAAAAGTATCTAAAATAGAGCTCAAAATGAGGAGGATTACTGTGGGGAAGCAGATCGTGGGGCCAAGGACTTCAAACCACTTGGTTTTTGTTATTGATTGTTGAACTGGTTTCTTCCCAATCATAACATGAACACTGCTTGTATAATCTGTAGAGAAGCGTCCTGTCATTGAAATTACCACATAAGTGCATTTATGGGTTAAGAAATATATTTTATTAACTTTCAACAACGCAGTTAAGTTGGATGGTGTATTAGAATCGTTTTGAGTCTTTGATAAATTTATGCACTGATAGGAATATTTTATTGTTTGTGTCAATAGAAAGTGAGCTGTCACCAGATAATAAAACATCAAGTGTTACATGACAGAGTTGAGAAACTGAGTTTAACATCTCAATTCTTTGCTGGCGGTACAGAATGCATTGTAATAGGTAGTGTTCTGCATTTTCAATACTGCCACATCTACAGAGAGGTGAGTCAGTCAAGTTCTTGAGAAATATGTCATGATTTAGAGAGCTACATTTAGTTCGTAGACGAGTGTGTAATATTTGTGCTTGTCGCTCTCCAAAGTAGTAGTATTTTGGTGTGAAAGAATTGGGCTGATTTAGTTGGTATTTGAAAGAGGCGATAGTTGGAGAGTTTCTTTGCTCTTCTGGAAGATTGTTCCATTCTCTAATAGTTGAAGGTAAGAAAGAGGAGAAGTACTGACTTGTTCTTGCGCGAACAGTCCTAATATCATTTGAGTTTCTGAGGTTGTAGCTTGATGTTTCAGTAACAGTAGAAGGTATAAGAGAGGTTAGGTAATCTGGAGTCAAGTTATGTGCCATTTTGTAAAAGAGTGTAAGTTTTTGATTTTTTCTTCTCATGTCTAATGTGTCCCACCCTGTTTCGCTATATAAGTTTTCAAGTGATATTAGTTTTGTTGTCCCTGTTGCGATTCTTGCTGCTTCTGTTTGGATTTTTTCTAGGTTATCCTTTTCATACTGCGTGCAGTTATCCCAAATTTCGTTGCCATACTCTAAAATAGGCCTAATGAAGGAGGTGTAGATCATTTTTCTAAAGATTTTCGATCTAGTTGAAACTTAAGTTTTCGCATTATTTTTATTCTGTGCCATGCTTTTTCTTTGATATAATTGATATGTGTGTGCCAAGTTCCATCATTACTAAAGTATAGACTGAGATGTTTATGATTTTCAACTTCTTTAATATCATGATTTTGCATATAGAGAGGTGGGTGAACTGGTTTTATGACTTTTCTGCTTATTAAAAGGGATTCTGTTTTCGCTGGGTTGAACTTTACAAGCCAGGTATTTGCCCATTGTGTTATTTTTTCGAGGTCTGAGTTTAAGGTTTCGGCTGCAGTGTCAGGGTTTTCTACAACAAGAAAAAGGCTTGTATCATCGGCAAACAATCTAATGTTTGAGCCAATATCATTTACAATATCATTTATATACAGAAGAAATAGCAGTGGACCAAGAATGGATCCCTGTGGGACTCCCGCATAAATGTAGTTCCAATCGGAATGTGTGCCTGGAAGGATGACTCTTTGTCTCCTTTCAGAAAGATAGCTACTGAACCAGGATAGAAGGCTACCAGAAATGCCAGCTGCTCTTAATTTACAAAGAAGACCCTTGTGCCAGACACGGTCAAAAGCCTTGCTGACATCACAGAAGACAACACGTACTTCCTTACCTGAGTCTAAAGCTTGACAGAAAGTATTGTAGAGAAATGTGAGTTGATTGGTTGTTGAGTCACCAGGTATGAACCCTGACTGAAGAGGAGAGAGGATGCCATTATCTCGGAAGTGATTGTAAAGATGCTTGAAGACTACACGTTCAGGAACCTTTTCTAGACAGCTGAGAAGAGAAATTGGTCGATAGTTTGAGACAGAAGCTGCATTGCCACCTTTAGGGACAGGGCAGGCTAATGCGTCTTTCCATATATCAGGAAATATTCCTAATGATAACGACTGATTGAGTAGAGAGCATATTGGAAAAGACAACTCGTGAGCTAGTTCTCTAAGAGTACGATTGTTTATGTCATCTGAACCAACAGCTTTGCCTAGTGAAAGACTTTTCAACACTGATTCAACTTCGGTAGGTATAATTACGAGATTAGAGAGTAAAGAGTTAACATTACAGTCTATGTTAGGTAGCTGTGCATTACTATCGTCCAGTAAGGTCTGGTCTCTGAAAAAGTTGTTCAGGAGGTTTGCTTTGTCAGTGTCATCACTGTAAATATGTCCGTCCTTTTCCAAAGTAGGAATAGATGATTTTGTTGTTGGTGTTATGAAAGATTTTAGAGTAGACCACCAGTCTTTAGAAGACAATGTGTTCGATTTTAGCTTGCTTGAGAGTTGATCGAGATATTGCTGTTTTGATAAGCGAATAGATTCTATAACTTTATTTCTGAGTTTCTTGAATTTGTTCCATAGCCTTGGTGTGTCTATTTGCTTGGCCTTGTGATATGCTTGTTTGCGTTTGCGTATAAGTTTTCGAATAGCAGTAGATATCCATGGTGGGTCAGATGGTCTTATTCTTACTGTTTTATTTGGTATGCATTCGGCTGTTAAAGAGTTCAAATGATTAGTGATGTTACTTGCATGAGTATTGACATCAGGGTCTGATAGTGAATCCCAGTCAGTGTTTGACTTCACACTGTTGATTGATAAAATTCAGTATAAAAGTGATTATCCTTTAATATTAAAAGTAACAACAATTTTATACATACAAATTTTCTAATACTAATTTTATTTATTATCTCAGTCTAACATTTCATATAGAATTTTATTATGTAAATCAGTATTTTTCATAAACTTGTGGTCTGTGAAAAACATTGCAGAGTCTTTTAGAAGTCCTTGAAAATTCTTTAAATATTACACAAACTTGCCTGTATGAACCCTGAACTGTCTTACAGTAAAACCTGTGTAAAACGGCCACTCAAAAATTGACAAAACAAAGATCTTAATGACAAATGGTAGCTTAATAAAGGTCTAAAGTATTGCAGATTCTGCAATACTTTTGACCTGTATTAAGCGATAATTGGTATTGAAAGCCAATTTTGGGTCTTTTTGAGAGTGGCCGTTTTACACAGGCTTTACTGTATATGATTTCACTTACAGGCTACAGTCTCAGGTAGATGTTGATTCCGGGATTGAGACTATGGAAGTTGATGAGTTAGAAATGCGACAAGAAGCAAAGAGGCGAAGAGTAAGTATGGGTCTTAACAATCCTTCAGATATGAGCCGTGACACGTGATTTCCACCAATGTGGCATTTTGCCTAGTGCAGCCTCCTTTTAAGCTTAGAAACTCCAAATGGTGTTCAGTCAGTAGCTTAACAGTCATAGAATAGTCAAGTGCCAAGCAAAGGCTCTGATCAGACTGCGCGTACGCGCAGGCTGATCTGAGGCTTTGCTGGTCACACATACCACATTGTTGGAAATCTCATGTCATGGCTCAATTATGTGCAAGTCATGGGACATAATTATCCACCATCGCCTTTTAAAACAGTGCATTTACATATTCTTTGTAAAAATTACGGTAAACATGTTAATGGTTGCAAATTCACAAAATTTACAGTGATGAAAAGCAAATAGACAAAAGCAATTTATACAATATTAAAGATATTAAATTAATTACACCTATAGTTCTGAGGAGCGCATTATAACAGTGGTAGAGTGCTTGACTCGAGATTGAGGGGTTGCAGGTTCGAGACTAACTGGAGGCTGTGTTGTGTCCTTGAGCAAGACACTTTATCCTCTGCTTAGTACTGGTTCAACACAGGAAGACCTGTCACTACCTGACTAAAAAATTGTTGACTGGGGTGTAACGAATCAAAACAAACAAATTTTTAAAAAACATGATTTTGAAAAAAATTAGCAGATGACAAATAGCATGAAAATTTACCCAGCATGCAAAGAGTTACATTCACTATTTTTTAAGGTATATCTTGGATTAATTGTGGGCGATGGAACACCAGCAATCTAGTTTGTTGGATTATACCACATGCTAAGTCCTCTGTGACTTTTTGAGTGACACTCAGGGGGTGGTTCAGAATCGTCTATTCTTCAGACATATGTTCCGAAATTTCAAGAGCTCATAAGGCCAGATTTTTTTTATTAGTTGATTTACGGGAATTTTTTTTCAGATCTAGGGCCGGGGGGACGAAAAAAAATAAATAAAAAAGCTCTGAAAATGACCAGTTGACACGGGAGCGCAGTGGCTCAGTGGTAGAGTGCTTGACTCGAGACCGAAGGGCCGCGGGTTCGAGCCTCACCGGATCCTAGCTTAGTACTGGTTCAACCCAGGAAGACCCGTCCTGCATAACTGAAAGATTGTTGAGTGGACGTAAAGAATCAAATCAAACAAACAAACAAACAAAACCAGTTGACTGGTCATTTTCAGAGATTTTTTTTTTTCAGTTTTTTTTTTTTTCTTTAATATCTCCAGAAAAACAGTAAAACTAGTAAGGTAATCTTTAAATATTTCATCTTTTTCCTAAAAATCTGGACAGGACAATCACTTTTAACAGTGTCACTCTCAAAAATGCACAGACAGAACCTCAAAAAAATATTATTTTTTTCAACCAAACAATTAATATTTAGAGTCGGTGGATAAAATAAAAATTTTTTTTTAGAAATTAGATTTTATTTTTTTCCTACTTTCCGGAAAATTACAGTAGGAGGGTTCGTAAATCAACTAATAAAAATATTCTGGCCTAACCTGCCAATATTGTCTATTCTAATCTAATCTAAATCCACTTTGGGACAGGAAATCTGGAAGCTCTAAGCTTCAATTCCAATCCTACAAATTGTTATTGTATGTATATATGTTTTGCATGTTGATTTGAAATAAGTGAAATAAAATGTTTAAACCAGCTTAAACAGACTTTATCTCAATTTGGTCTATTTCGTTTTAGGAAACTTTATATTCATTATAACCATCTTAACATATTCAAAGGATGCAATAGTATCAAGGTAATAAATTTACTATTCTACAAATGGGCATGAAATAACTGTTTTATTACCCAACCCATTTGATGACATACATGCAGTTTTTTTGAAAAACAGAAAATTTCATCTCCTCAAATTTTGTTTCAAAGTGTTATGCTTGTTCTAACTAAGAAAACAAGTACCCACACTTCATGCTTCTGACAGTAAACAAAGAAGGTATGGGTGTTGAAATGTGCCAAACCATGCCTCATATCCGCCATTGCTACATAACGTCTCCTGGCATAAATGAAACCGTAAGCGCATCTTCATCGTGCAAGTCGATGAGTGCCTTTAAGTTAGTGTTATTAGCAGCGAAGCGGGAAACCAGGCCATGGTATAGTCCCAGTCAATATCCCAAACTATTCCCCGGGCAATAGTTCAGTCGCTCATGAGATAGCCCAAAATAGACAATTAGTCTGTATCTAGAGGGTTGGTTAATAAATAAAATTATTACCTAATGCTGCATGACAAGGATTATCTAAACTGGTCAAAATAAATTGAGCCCCATCGGAAATTTTCCCATAGACTTAATGTAAATACATTCATGTTTGATTTATCATAGCATTTTCCTGAATAAAGATTTTTCTATAACATTTTCAGAGAAGTAGCATCAATGTTTCCTCTCAACATTTGCTAGGTTTCATTTTTATTGATAAATTTTCCATAGAGCTCTACACATTCCAGTAAGTGTCGCGTTTCGTTCCCTATCATTCCTATAGTAAAATTGACAAAAAAAAATGATACTCTTGGAAAATTTAGCGCATACCCAAAGAAAATCGGTATTTTCAATTGAAACTTTGACCTAAGATACTGTGGTCTAACTTGGATGGAGTAAAACTTTTCTAGTACCGTCGATAATTCTGAAATGAACAACTAAACTTGGGGAATTTAACATTATGGCTATGGTAAAAAGTGACATGGGGCTTAACTTATTTTGACCAGTTTATTTTTCAGGACACGAGTATTGGATCTGAGGCCACATCTGAACAAATGGTGAACTCTATATGTAGAATATTTCTGGTCTCATTTAAAGAGAAGACACCTTCTACCCTCCATCTTCCTGAGATATCGGAATCTTTACAAGAAGGTACAGTATATTGTTTGTTAACCCTTAAAGTGACACCTATATTTTGCAGCAGACGACAATTAAAAATTTTGCCGCTTTTTCAAAAATAACGAATAAGGCATGATGTTTCATGAGAATCGTCTGCTGGCAGACAATTCTCATGAAATATCATACCTTATTTCTTTCGAAAATTGGGAAAGATGTCTCAAAATTTGTTGTCTGCTGCAGTTGTGATTGGTGCTTTTAGGGTTAAGAGATGATTGTATTCAAAATTTTCATTTGGGGAGGTATATTATCAAATATATGGTCGGAAAGTTAGTTTTACTGATACACATGAGTGGAGCTGTAAAACGTGATTTCCCACTGTATATCCGATGATATACCTTCTCAAATGAACATTTTGTCCATGGTTATCCCTCTTCTAATGTACTTCTGCGATTTTTACCATTAAAATCTTCGTTTCGTCTCAATTGGAGTATTGCAAGCTGCATAATGCCATATGACATCCAATGAAATATGGCTTAATAAGTGACATTAAACTATTTTTGACAGTATATTGTGGATATACTGTCGAAAATTTCTAGGAATGCAATGATTCATCACATTGCTCCGAAAATCAAGTTCTTTATAGACATAGTAAATGGAATCAATGTTTTACACAATTTCAATTCAGAGGGAATATATATATGTTTGTTAAATTGTAGTGCCTGCTTTTTAAATCGGTTTCAGCTTTATCTCTTTCTTTGATATAACACGTAATTTTATTGGCTGATATTGAATATCTCTCTCATTTTACCATCTGCTTTATTTACCACATGCATGGGTGAAAGTTTTCAGGATTATTCCTGAATTCAGGATTTTGGGGCGGACTTTCCATAGAATTTGAAAGTCAGCCTCAAAGTTCTAAATTAGGGAGATAACAATAGCTTCTCTGATTTATTTTCATTCTGTCTAAAGGCAATTGGCAATTTATACTTGAAATTGTGAATATTTAGTGGGCATACTGCACGTTTTAAGATTGCGAGTTTTGAAAGTTCAGGATTTTTGAAATTTTGAACTTTCACCCATGAACATGGATTCGTGGAGGCTGATCGAGTTGTTTTGTGTGAACTCTTTCTCCAGATGGACTAGTACTGGAAGACAATTTACTCTGCTATAGTCATTTCAGTTTTTTCAAACTGTCAACTTTTTAGTCAGAAATTACAGCTTTTGTGTTGTTTGAAACTGTGGTGTGAGTAATGTTTTGTCTAAATTGTATCGAAATTTATCAAATCGAAAGGTCTGTATCGTTTACATATGGAATTGAGGCTTGAATGTATCGTTGCAGCTCTAGAAATTTCTAACTTTATCAAATTAGACGTCACATTACAATAGCTAGTGCATTTGAATAATACAATGTTTTAATTTTACAGGGTTTGCACAGGCTTGAAAAGTACTTGAATGTACAGGACTGTCTTGAAAAGTCCTTGAAAATTAAATTTGCCTTGAAAAAGTACTTGAAAACACTCAAAGGCCTTGATAAGTTTTAGAATTTTACCATTTACAGGAGGATTCAACACTGATTCGACGGATTCAACACTGTTTTTGAAGACCTAAATCAGTATAAAATTGTGGTACCTTGATTTGGTGCAGCATATGCTGCACCAAATAAAGGCACTCAATTTGATACTAATTTTCTAAAACTAATATCTTTAGTAATGGACTCCAGCATTTCGGAAGTAGAATTTTAACATGTAAATCAGTATTTTTCATAAGTTTTCAGTCCTTGTAAACAGTAGGAAAGTCTTTTAGAAGTCCTTGAAAAGTTCTTGAATTTTACACAATCTTGCCTGTATGAACCCTGATCAATATGTATGGGAAAATCCATCAGAATACATTTTAGGAATAATGGATGATTTCTTTTTAGATGAAGTTGACTGTAGAGATGTTGTCAATCAGACTGTGATGGAGGTGCTATGTCAGATACGAGATACCAAGGATAACCCTGTGTTACAGTTACGCCCACCAACACCAGACATTTCCCCGGTCAAACAGTTCAGTTCTAGTCCATTAGGGTAAGAAAGCTATGTCAGATACGAGATTCCAAGGATAACCCTGTGTTACAGTTAAGCCCACCAACACCAGACATTTCCCCAGTCAAACAGTTCAGTTCTAGTCCATTAGGGTAAGAAAGCTATGTCAGATACAAGAAACCAAGGATAACCCCGAATTACAGTTATGCCCACCAACACCAGACATTTCCCCAGTCAAACAGTTCAGTTCTAGTCCATTAGGGTAAGAAAGCTATGTCAGATACGAGATTCCAAGGATAATCCTGTGTTACAGTTACGCCCACCAACCCTAGACATTTCCCCAGTCAAACAGTTCAGTTCTAGTCCATTAGGGTAAGAAAGCTATTTCAGATACAAGAAACCAAGGATGACCCTGTGTTACAGTTACGCCCACCAACACCAGACATTTCCCCAGTCAAACAGTTCAGTTCTAGTCCATTAGGGTAAGAAAGCTATTTCAGATACAAGAAACCAAGGATAACCCCGAATTACAGTTATGCCCACCAACACCAGACATTTCCCCAGTCAAACAGTTCAGTTCTAGTCCATTAGGGTAAGAAAGCTATGTCAGATACGAGATTCCAAGGATAACCCTGTGTTACAGTTACGTCCACCAACACCAGACATTTCCCCTGTCAAACAGTTCAGTTCTAGTCATTTAGGGTAAGAAAGCTATGTCAGATACGAGATTCCAAGGATAACCCTGTGTTACAGTTACGCCCACCAACACCAGACATTTCCCCTGTCAAACAGTTCAGTTCTAGTCCATAAGGGTAAGAAAGCTATGTCAGATACGAGATTCCAAGGATGACCCTGTGTTCAGTTACGCCCACCAACTCCAGACATTTCCCCAGTCAAACAGTTCAGTTCTAGTCCATTAGGGTAAGAAAGCTATGTCAGATACAAGATTCCAAGGATAACCCTGTGTTACAATTACGCCCACCAACACCAGACATTTCCCCAGTCAAACAGTTCAGTTCTAGTCCATTAGGGTAAGAAAGCTATTTCAGATACAAGAAACCAAGGATAACCCCGAATTACAGTTATGCCCACCAACACCAGACATTTCCCCAGTCAAACAGTTCAGTTCTAGTCCATTAGGGTAAGAAAGCTATGTCAGATACGAGATTCCAAGGATAACCCTGTGTTACAGTTACGTCCACCAACACCAGACATTTCCCCTGTCAAACAGTTCAGTTCTAGTCATTTAGGGTAAGAAAGCTATGTCAGATACGAGATTCCAAGGATAACCCTGTGTTACATTTACGCCCACCAACACCAGACATTTCCCCTGTCAAACAGTTCAGTTCTAGTCCATAAGGGTAAGAAAGCTATGTCAGAAATGAGATTCCAAGGATGACCCTGTGTTCAGTTACGCCCACCAACTCCAGACATTTCCCCAGTCAAACAGTTCAGTTCTAGTCCGTTAGGGTAAGAAAGCTATGTCAGATACAAGATTCCAAGGATAACCCTGTGTTACAATTATGCCCACCAACACCAGACATTTTCCCAGTCAAACAGTTCAGTTCTAGTCCATTAGGATAAGAAAGCTGTATCCAACCTTGTGTTACAGTTACGCCCACCAACTCCAGACATTTCCCCAGTCAAACAGTTCAGTTCTAGTCCATTAGGAAAAGAAAGCTGTATCCAACCCTACCGGGCCGCGTAGCGCAGTTGGTAACGTGTCTGGCTACAGATGCGTGTCTGACTGCAGATCCAGGGGTTGCGAGTTCGATCCCGGCCCGGTCCCATACTTTCGTGGAGATTGATCATGAAATAATTTCTACGGTCATTCTCCTCCCTTCCGCTGATTCATTCAAGAAGGGTTGTTGTCAGTTACAAGCAAAAGTATGTGCACAAATTACTGGTTAACCGCATGTTCAAGCCTGCCCAGGAAAAAGTGTGGTTAGGTGAACTGACCGTCCCGCAATGACCATAGCTGTTGACTTGGGACGTAAAGCAACAAAACCAACCAAATGTATCCAACCCTGTGTTACAGTTACGCCCACCAACTCCAGACATTTCCCCAGTCAAACAGTTCAGTTCTAGTCCATTAGGATAAGAAAGCTGTATCCAACCCTGTGTTACAGTTACACCCACCAACTCCAGACATTTCCCCAGTCAAACAGTTCAGTTCTAGTCCATTAGGGTAAGGCATGGGTGAAGTTTTCAGGATTATTCCTGAATTCAGGATTTTGAGGATGACTTTCCACAGAAAGTCATCCTCAAAATGCTGAATTAAGGAGATTATATTAGCTTCTGATTTGTTTTCAGTCTGTCTAAGGACACTGGACCATTTAATCTTGAAAATGTGGATATTTAGTGGGCATACTGCAAGTTTTAAAATTGAAATTTCAAAAGTTCAGGATTTTAGAAATGTTGAACTTTCACCCATGGGTAAGAAAGCTGTATCCAACATAATAAGTGATTTATACCAGCATTAGGGTCCCTATTCCATGCATTTCACCAGATATTTATAGCTATATAATAAACCTGGACATCTATTGGCAGGCAATAGCTATATAATAAACCTGGACATCTATAGGCAGGCAATAGCTATATTCTAAACCTGGACATCTATAGGCAGGCAATAGCTATATAATAAACCTGGACATCTATAGGCAGGCAATAGCTATATAATAAACCTGGACATCTATAGGCAGGAAATAGCTATATAATAAACCTGGACATCTATCGGCAGGCAATAGCTATATTCTAAACCTGGACATCTATAGGCAGGCAATAGCTATATTCTAAACCTGGACATCTATAGGCAGGCAATAGCTATATAATAAACCTGGACATCTATAGGCAGGCAATAGCTATATTCTAAACCTGGACATCTATAGGCAGGCAATAGCTATATAATAAACCTGGAAATCTAGAGGCAGGCAATAGCTATATTCTAAACCTGTACATCTATAGGCAGGCAATAGCTATATAATAAACCTGGACATCTATAGGCAGGCAATAGCTATATTCTGAACCTGGACATCTATAGGCAGGCAATAGCTATATTCTAAACCTGGACATCTATAGGCAGGCAATAGCTATATAATAAACCTGGAAATCTAGAGGCAGGCAATAGCTATATAATAAACCTGGACATCTATAGGCAGGCAATAGCTATATAATCAACCTGGAAATCTATAGGCAGGCAATATAAGCTTTGCAACTGGACCAGAAATTGTGTAAAATAATGTCATACTTTATATCATAATGTTGTATTCATAAACCTTTAGAGTGTATACCAAAAAAGCTAATTTTATTATTTCTCAATCAAAACATATGTTATGGGTGCTAAAAAGAACCGTCTCAATTCTCACTGAGACGGTTCTTTTGAGCACCCATAACATATGTTTAGACTGATGGGTAAGTAAATAATTACAATTTTACGGTAAGATAAATTTGCTTATCTTGACCTATGGTATCAGTATGATGACCTTCTACTATCATTCGGAACTGCCTCGGCTTATTCCATAGAATCAGACCTCGGATGTACATTGAGGATCTACTTTGATAACGCGGGTGATAACATGATGCTGATGCTATATAACATGACGCTGACATCACAGAAACCATGTTAACACAATAACAAGTGTGATTGCAGCAAAACAAACGGTTATAAATGCAGTTTATGTTTTTCCAATAAAATATCACTATAGCGATATTTTATTGAAAAATACAGACTTCATTTATTCTGCTGATTAAACTTTTCAGGTAATCAGAAAAAAGATTCTACTAGTGCTGAACTCACATGCTAAAAAACTGATTTTCCTTACACCTTTTCTGGCTTACATAGAACTACGTGTAATGTGCCTTACGTACATCTGAGGCTTGATTCGATTCTCGAATTGTACCAGACTTTCCTGAATGCTTCTGCTACATGTATTTTCAGTGCCAGTCCAATGATGATGACCCCAGACCTACCAAGACGAGAATTCTCATCTAAACTCCGACCAGAGAATTGTAAAGAGGTTGATATGTTGAACTATTTATTTGATTGTTATGAGAGAGTGGCCTACGAAGAAAGAACAGCTCCTAAGGTTGGTTTCATCATATAATTTTAAATTGGATTCTCGATAACTGAGCATCATGTTATCTCAAAGTGACTGCTTTTAATTTAAAATTTTAGATCTGTTCAAAACAATCCCCAAAATCTAGATCCATCCAAAACAATTCCAAAAATCTGGATCCATCCAATCTAGATACACAAGTGTCAAAAACAATTCCAAAAATCTGGATACATCCAAATTAAACCCTAAAATCTAGATTCACCTTGTCAAGAACAATTCCAAAAATCTGCCCTAAACAGTCTAAAACTTCTTGATAGATCCCAAAAATCTAGATCCAGCGTTAAAAATGATCCAGATTTTGGGGAATTTTTTTTTTTAAGAGAAAAATTCACATTTTATCTGAGTTGATATGTTGTAAAGACCTTGTTTGAAAGGGTGATAATCAATTTTCCCTATTTTCTACTTTTTAGAGAGCCAGTGTTCCTCCAATGAGTTTGATGTTGTCTACAGCCAGGAGCCAGTCAGTATGTCACGCTTCACTAGTTTTACAGGGTGGCTTCACTCAGCCAAGGTATGGAACCAATGTTACACTTTACATCATGCTCTTTGTATAGATAACTTATTATGTCCAAATTGAATGATAAAATGTGAATGGGTATATGCATTGCTTCCATTATGCAGTTAAGCATGTGTGTAATTAATGTTGTACAAATTCAAAAGAAATCAAATTGTATGGAAATGTGTTTTCCATGATAACATAAGGGAATTCTTAAAGGGAAGCTAATTCTTTCCTTTAAGAGAAGTTCCCTTGTTGAAAATGGACGCAATTAATGAAAATCACTACTAGTTTCATTAGGCTCCCTTTAGTGTGTTTAACTATTTTAGTATTCTGGCTTCACCCTTGATGGGGACATATGCATGTTGGTTACGTTACAGTTCTTGTGAGGAGCTCAGTTGTGGAGTGGTTGACTCGAGTTTGCGCGTTCAAGGATCACTACATTGTGTCCTTATCCTCTTCTTAGTACTGGTTAAACGAACCCCCTGAACCTCCTCTGGATTTAAAATAATAGAAATAAGTCTCTATGATGGGGGTGGGGGTGAAACGAACCCCTTGAACCCCCTCTGGATCTGCCACTGTCTTGATTGTAGTTAGATAACAAAAGGTTGACCTTCTGTCTATTCTCATCAGTGGGAAGGGCTAGGTCTTAGGTCAAATACATAATAATGGATTATAGCAGTAATTTTACATGCAAACAAACAATAAACAGTAAATACAACAGCTTTTTTAGTTCATGACATCTTCCTGCCCATTGAGTGGACTTGTGTAGAGGAATAGTACCAAAGTGAAACTTTAGTCTGATCTGTTGACAGCCCTGATGAAAGCCCTTTATGGGACTATAGACTTTACCTGTAATTCAGTTTGTCAATTTCTGTGAAAAATCAAAAAGTATTTAAATTCGGTTGACGAAACTTAAAACCTGGATAGAGGGGACCATATGAGAGTTATACGAGGGTCATTTGGAAAGTTCTTAGCATGGCATCATAACTCCACAATGCGTTGATAAAATGCTATCAAATTATACATTTTTGGAATCTAATTCAACGGCTACTTGATGGTTTAATTTTTGTCGAAAAAGGACTTGGCGTGCACGTGCAGCTCATGCTCAAAATGAGTAGGGGTTTATATACTAGCGGAAATTTTAAGCAAAATACTTGTAAAAAAGTGAAGGAAAATTGGGGACCTTATTTGCGATCATGATTTGACAAATTAACGATTTGGTGCCAACTTATTTTTTATTAAAATATATTATGCGATCACTGATTGCAAGGCTACCACATTTACATTCGGAAAATGTTGACTAATAGAGAAATGGTAAATCTTCAAAAAGGGAACTTTTTTAGATTTTTCTTTATATTTTAACTATAAAATTGTGTCACTACAGGAGCACGAAAAATGTCTATTGAGTATATGATTTGCTTTATTTGTAGCGAACAATGCATAAAAATCATTTTGTCGCGCAAAAAGTGTGGCTTGTTTAGTTCTATATTCAAGAAAATTATTATGGGTGGGGTAACTTAACCCCTCACATTTTGTTGATGGAATAAGAACCTCTCATGGTATCGCGTTAACCATCACAAAATTGATTGATTTCTACTCTTAAGGTATTTTTACTTTTTTGTTTGCCACCGTCTTCAATTGAAATGAACCAGAACGTCAACTCATAGCTAAACTTACTCTGCCCTATTGGAAGATTATAAGAGTTATCTTCCCTTTGTTGTGGTTTATAAAACTTATTTTGGTTTCAATACAAAGAGCATAAAGTGTGCTTGATAAAAATACCAACGCACCGCATTTTTAAACTACTGTCGGTTATATATTTTCAAAATATGTGAATTGTGACATGCCATTTTTAGTCGAAAACAATAGCTGATTGCTTTGCTTTCTAGACGGTTTTTGTATTGCTGTTCCGGTATTTAGTTATTAGAAACATCCAACTCGGTCATCAATTGTTTAATAACTGTACCAGATTCTGCCCTACCAAATGGTAGAAAAGTAGCTAATTTCATGAACTATTGTTAATGTTCTGCACACTTTTCAAAAGGTAAAATGTTATATTTTCCACTGAAATGTTGCGTTTTCCACTATACAAACAGTACATGTACTCACAATTATATATTTCGTGTCTGCATTATTATATCCTCATGAAATTTGTGCCATAACATAGAGGAAAGATATCTCTTTAAAATGATACCAAACATGATAGAGTTTGTAAATCGGTTACTGAGATAAAAGACCATGCTAAGAACTTTCCAAATGCCCCTCGTATATATATAAAGTTAGAATAATTTACAAAAGCTGGCTTTTAGAATAAATAAAGAAGAATAAACGCTATGTCCATGAAATATACTTTAAAATTGTCACATAAATGGGCCACAACTTGATATTTCCAACAATGTGGTATGTGCGACCAGCAAAGGCTCAGATCAGCCTGCACATTCGCGCAGTCTGAATAGAGCCTTTGCTAGTCGTTTGAATATTCTATGACTGTTAAGCTACTGTCAGACGGAACAGCATTTGCAGTTTCTAAGCTTAAATGGAGGCTGCACAGCAAATGTGCAACCAGCAAAGGCTCAGATCTGATCAGAGCCTTTGCTAGTCATTTGAATATTCTATGACTGTTAAGCTACTGTCAGACAGAACAGCATTTGCAGTTTCTAAGCTTAAATAGAGGCTGCACAGTCTTGTTTGAGTCTACACTTGTCGAAATGCCATATTGTTGAAAATCACATGTTGCGTCTCAAATTCTACTTTTACAGGTCGCAAGCTGGCATATCCTTGCTGTTACCCTACTTATTGTCACATAATCTACCAAGAGGTTTCTTATCACAACTCATTCAGACTACTTTGTCACAACAATTCTATTTTTACAGGTCGCAAACTGGCATATCCTTGTTGTTACCCTACTTATTGTCACATAATCTACCTAGAGGTTTCTTATCACAACTCATTGAGACAACTTGGTCACAACAATTCTATTTTTACAGGTCCCAAGCTGGTATTTCCTTGCTGTTACCCTACTTATCGTCACATAATCTACCTAGAGGTTTCTTATCACAACTCATTCAGACAACTTTGTCACAACAATTCTATTTTTACAGGTCACAAGCTGGCATATCCTTGCTGTTACCCTACTTATTGTCACATAATCTACCAAGAGGTTTCTTATCACAACTCATTCAGACATCTTTGTCACAACAATTCTACTTTTACAGGTCACAAGCTGGCATATCCCTGCTGTTACCCTACTTATTGTCACATATTCTACCTAGAGGTTTCTTATCACAACTCATTCAGACAACTTTGTCACAACAATTCTACTTTTACAGGTCACAAGCTGGCATATCCTTGCTGTTACCCTACTTATTGTCACATAATCTACCAAGAGGTTTCTTATCACAACTCATTCAGACATCTTTGTCACAACAATTCTACTTTTACAGGTCACAAGCTGGCATATCCCTGCTGTTACCCTACTTATTGTCACATATTCTACCTAGAGGTTTCTTATCACAACTCATTCAGACAACTTTGTCACAACAATTCTACTTTTACAGGTCACAAGCTGGTATATCCTTGCTGTTACCCTACTTATTGTCACATAATCTACCTAGAGGTTTCTTATCACAACTCATTCAGACAATGCTGTCACAACAATTCTACTTTTACAGGTCACAAGCTGGCATATCCCTGCTGTTTCCCTACTTATTGTCACATAATCTACCAAGAGGTTTCTTATCACAGCTCATTCAGACAACTTTGTCACAACAATTCTACTTTTACAGGTCACAAGCTGGCATATCCTTGCTGTTACCCTACTTATTGTCACATAATCTACCTAGAGGTTTCTTATCACAACTCATTCAGACAATGCTGTCACAACAATTCTACTTTTACAGGTCACAAGCTGGCATATCCCTGCTGTTTCCCTACTTATTGTCACATAATCTACCAAGAGGTTTCTTATCACAACTCATTCAGACAACTTTGTCACAACAATTCTATTTTTACAGGTCACAAGCTGGCATATCCTTGCTGTTACCCTACTTATTGTCACATAATCTACCTAAAGGTTTCTTATCACAACTCATTCAGACAACTTTGTCACAACAATTCCACTTTTACAGGTCACAAGCTGGCATATCCTTGCTGTTACCCTACTTATTGTCACATAATCTACCTAGAGGTTTCTTATCACAACTCATTCAGACAACTTTGTCATGTAAATTCTATTTTTACAGGTCACAAGCTGGCATATCCTTGCTGTTACCCTACTTATTGTCACATAATCTACCTAGAGGTTTCTTATCACAACTCATTCAGACAACTTTGTCATGTAAATTCTATTTTTACAGGTCGCAAGCTGGCATATCCTTGCTGTTATCCTACTTATTGTCACATAATCTACCTAAAGGCTTCTTATCACAACTCATTCAGACAACTTTGTCACAACAGTTCTATTTTAACAGGTCACAAGCTGGCATATCCTTGCTGTTACCCTACTTATTGTCACATAATCTACCAAGAGGTTTCTTATCACAACTCATTCAGACAACTTTGTCACAACAATTCTACTTTCACAGGTCACAAGCTGGCATATCCATGCTGTTACATTACTTATTGTCACATAATCTACCTAGAGGTTTCTTATCACAACTCATTCAGACAACTTTGTCACAACAATCTACTTTTACAGGTCGCAAGCTGTCATACCCTTGCTGTTACCCTACTTATAGTCACATAATCTACCTAGAGGTTTCTTATCACAACTCATTCAGACAACTTTGTCACAACAATTCTACTTTTACATGTCACAAGCTGGCATATCCTTGCTGTTACCCTACTTATTGTCACATAATCTACCTAGAGGTTTCTTATCACAATTCATTCAGACAACTTTGTCACATTAATTCTACTTTTACAGGTCACAAGCTGGCATATCCTTGTTGTTACCCTACTTATTGTCACATAATCTACCTAGAAGTTTCTTATCACAACTCATTCAAACAACTTTGTCACATTAATTCTACTTTTACAGGTCACAAGCTGGCATATCCTTGTTGTTACCCTACTTATTGTCACATAATCTACCTAGAGGTTTCTTATCACAACTCATTCAGACAACTTTTCGTGATGAAGATAGTTTTAAAAAGGTAAGAAGTGATCACCAGGGCTGGAAATTTCTACTCGTCTGCTGGCCATGGCAAGTAGAAATTTTTGCTGAGGAGTAGAATTCTTAATCTGCACATCCTTAAGGGCGGGTGAAATTTTCTCTCAAAAATAAAATAATTTGTTGGCTGTTCAGCAGAAGTTTCAGAATGAGTCAATTTGGTTTATTATCCTCCAACGAAGTCAGAGGGATATAGTTTTGGCGTCGTCTGTGCATCCGTCAGTCTGTCTGTTCATTCCGTCCGTACGCCCAATATTGAATATGTGGCCAGTTTATACAGGGCCATTAATTAGGGGCCAAGTGTCCAAAATAACGGGCCAGTTTAGCTCCGAATTGGCCCATTAACTTCAGACTGACAAATTACTGAGGGCAATTTCCAGTTTAGACATCCATCACCAAAGACATAAAATGGCACTTTTTCAGAAGTTTATTTTATTACCTCCCCTGAGGTCTCCTGAATCATTTGAGGCAAGTTACAGAATCTTACAAAGGGCCATTGCCCCTTGATTTTTATGGCCCCTTGTCTATCACCAGAGGACTAAAAAGGCCCCTAAGTCGATATCTGTAGCACGTCCGTCCGTCCACACTTTTTGTCTGTCCCGAACCATATCTCAGTACCTAATGGTCAGATTTGATTCATTCTTGGTACAAATGATAAGTACCATGGACTCTCGATATCCAATAAGTTCCCCAAAATCGACCTCTTAACACTTGAGTTATTGCCCTTGTTTTGGTATAGGCAATTATAAGGCAAAACCTATAATTAGCTTTTTTGTATGATGATCTTCACATTTCATCAAAGCTTTTATATTTAACAGCTTCTCACTATAGACATGATTGCCAGGTGCCTGTAGATAAGCATGGCAGTGTCAAAGTTTTACCCCACCCCCTTTGACCCCACTTAAGGGGTCAAAGGTCAAATTTTTTAATTTCGCAATAACTAAGGCAATTGTTATTATTTTTTTGCTGAAATTTTGCATGCAGGCAGTGCAGCAATAGATATGAAACATATCAAAGGGGATTTCAGTTTGAAGGCCTGGGTCGAAGTCGGTTGGGTGGACTCAGGGGGCGGGGCAGAGGCCAAAATTAAACTTTTTCAGAATTTGGTCATGTTGCATATCAAATTTAAGCTGATGACACTGGCAGCAACATGGTAGCAAGTATTTTGCCCACAGACACACCCTTGACCCAGGGGGTGGGGTCAAAAGGTCAAACTATATATTTTTCTGAAAGTAGTCATGTTGCACATCAAATTAAAGCTGACGATGCTGACAGCAACATGGTAGGAAATATTTTGCCCACAGACACACCCTCGACCCAGGGGGTGGGGTCAAAAGGCCAAACTATATCTTTTTCTGAAAGTAGTCATGTTGCATATCAAATTAAAGGCAATTGAGCACAGAGCACCATGAAAGTAAATATTCTGTTATTACACACACCAGCGACCCCTGGGGTGGGGTCAAAAGGTCATTTTGTTTTCTTTTCTAAAAGTAGTCATGTTGCATATCAAATTAAAGTGGAAGAAGTGTATACCTACATGCAAGGTAACACTTTGAATTTACACACACCCTTGACCTCTGGGGTTGGGTTTAAAGGTCAGATATTGAAAGTGTGCAGATGTAAGTATACTTTTTATTAAGCTAAGCACTAAAACATACTTGACAGGCGTTTGTTATGATCTGAATGATCCTGTTGGTGAACTAAGGGTTAGATAAATGTGATTTATGTTTTGTGATTTGCATGTTTCTCTCAAATAACCCTTTATCGGGGGGATGTAAATTCGTCAAATTTGTCTTGTTTTATCTGAAAACAGTGTAAACAGTTCACCTAAGTCCGATATTTTATTCTATTTTAAATGTTTATAATGCCATTGATAGCAACGCTTTCCGCCAGAACGAGGCGGACTGTATTTCTTACTCGATAACAAGTATAAACAGTGTATTTCTTCGGTAAAATATAGGTAAATCAGTCTACTCTAGACAGAGAAATAAAAAAATGTCGGAAAAACCTGTGATATTCGATGGTTTGTCAAGGGAGACGAGAGCTCTCAAAAGGGCGATGACAATACTCTTAGATCTAAAACAAGGGGGCGGGGATAGTGAGAAAATGTTGCAGAAAGCTGCAGAACAGGTCGCAAAGCGAAAAGTTTAGCAAACCATCTACGATAAAACAAAACGGCAATGGGTGTTGAAAGTCTTGGTCTGATGGACTTTGAAAACACAGTTTGATGTTACTTGTAGGACAAGTAGAATCAGGTAAGGACGAGTAAAAATTTTAGGGCACTCGTCCTGCAGGACAAGTGGACTTAAAAATAAATTTCCAGCCCTGATCACACACAACTTATCCCATATAAGCCTATCATCCTTTCTCTAGGATATATGCAAACTGTGCAAACCCTAATTTTTAAGGACACCAGTGTCATATAACAAGTAAGAAAAAGCCTTGTCTGCACTCTACCTTCTGAACAAAAGGCCAGATTTTGACCAAACAGGCAGATACATCATTGAGAGGACCTTAAATGATTAGTTTTGTTGACCTTTGCCAAATTTTCAAGGTCAACAGGGACATATAACTATGATAAAGCCTCGTCTGCACTCTAAACCTGAAGGCTAACATTCTTCAAATCAGAAAAAAAATCAAGATTGGCGATTTTTGATAAAACAGATCAGTCAAAAAGACGCTTAGCTCAATTTCAAGAAATTTTGCTTTTTGAATAACGCTTTCAGCTCTTTCTGCCGAGGTGTGTCTTGTAAAGCCTGGGTGATTTGGTTCAAAGCATGATTCTATCACAAGAAGACCTGACTTTGTTGCATGAACAACAAAGACGCCAACCAGCCTGGGCATCCGTGCAGACCGATCAGCGCCTTTGTTATTCCCTCTGTGGTTAGTATGCAGGGGACAAAAATTCCACTCGTTCACTGGTTATTACGAGTGAAATCTAGAAAGGACTAGCAATTTTTCCCAAAGCACTCGTCCTACAGACGAGTAATCTTCCCAAAGCACTTGTCCTGTTAGGAATGAATGCTTTGGAAAGAATTACTCGAGGAAGTCATATTACATATAATCCCTTATGTTCTTTATTGCATACACATTTAAAGGACAAGTACATGTGTTTGCAGGACGTCTGAAAATTGTAAGTCACTCGTCCTGCAAGTGCAATATTAAAATATTTTTGTCCCCTGGTATGGTAGCAAATTTTCCATATTCTAGCTAGTCTCTAGATCTTTAGCTGTGTAGTTTGGTTTGAGTTTTACTCTGACCGTCAGAAACCCCAATAACCGGTTTTCTCTCGACAAGGTCCATAAACATGTACAGTAAAACCTGTTTTAAGTGGCCACTCAAAAATAGACAAAACAAAGGTCTAAATGACAAATGGTAGCTTAATGAAGGTCGAAAGTATTGCAGAATGCTTTCATTGGAGCATTCTGCAATACTTTTGACCTGCACTAAGCGATAATCGGTCTTGAAAACCAATTTTTGGTGTTCTCTTTGAGTGGCCCTTAAGACAGATTTTACTGTACATGTATCTAAATTAGTGATATGTTTGAGCAGAACTGATTTGTTTTTGTTTTTCCAAGGTGTTTGTGCCAGTCCTGCAGAGTCTACACAGAATTGTTTCCACAGTATCTCTAGACACAGACGAGTACCGAGATGTTGTCTCACTTTTTACTGAGTTGACAGAAATCAAGTGTGGCAGTGTCAGACCAATATGTAACCTGGTAAGTATGGGGTTTGCACAGGCTTGAAAAGTACTTGAATATACAGGACTGTCTTGAAAACGTCTTGAAAATTAAATTTGCCTTGAAAAGTACTTGAAAAACACACAAAGGCCTTGAAAATTCCTTGATTTTTACCATTTACAGGAGGATTCAACAGTGTTTTTGAGACCTAAATCAGTATAAAATAGTGATGCCTTTATTTGGTGCAGCATATGCTGCACCAAATAAAGGAACCACAATTTAAACTAGTTATCTTAAACTAATTTCTTAAGTTATGGACTCTAGCATTTCAGAAGTAGAATTTTAAGGTGTAAATCAGTATTTTTCTTAAGTTTTCAGTCCTTGAAAACAGTAGAAAAGTCTTTAGAAGTCCTTGAAAAGTCCTTGAATTATTACACAATCTTGCCTGTATGAATCCTGAAGTAAACCATGATGATGATAAATGTCAGACATTTTACAGGGTTTCCACTCATATTTTTTAGGGTACATGTACCCTCTAGGGTAAATTTTGGGGGCAAACTTTTTTTTAGAGGGTACACAAAAATTCTGACAGCCTTGCATTTTGAAAGCGCAGGGTAGGCCTTGATTTCCTATTAACTGCTTGAATAATGACTAAACAAACCCACCCAAACAAATTTGAGCAGGGCTCCCCTTTACATAATTTGCTTGAAAATGACTGGGAAAAAAAATAGGCAGGGGTTCCCCTATACATAATGATTTTTCATTTAACCCCAGCTCTTTTCCCCAGCCAACATAAAGTGGGGATAAGATAGAAAACTGAAGAAGTGGGTGGGGTACCTGGAACTACAGAAATTTACACCAAAGTAAGCCTATTAAAGATTGAACACTGTTTCAGGTAGCAAATTCTGTACGTGCTTTCACATTCAGCTTGTTAATTTTGTGCGTGATTTTTGGGTAACCGTTTATACGTGATTCTTTTACATATGTACGTGAATGGGAACCCTGATTTTATGATAAATGTCTGTGAACTGTGAAAATGCTAGACCTTAATTTAACCTAGAATTGGATGCTTTTAATATCGCTTTCTTAATCCATTTCACTTATTCCCTATTTCAGGTTGTTAGTCAATCTAATTGGCTCCCTGATTCTGTGACCCCTGCTGCTGGTCAAGAGTTGGAGAAACTCTCATTCCTCAGACCCTTTCTCGCTCTCAGTGTGTTTGCTGTCTTAAATATTCCCCTATATTTCAGGTTGTTAGTCAGTCTAATTGGCTCCCGGAATCTGTGACCCCTGCTGCTGGTAAAGAGTTGGAGAAACTCTCATTCCTCAGACCCTTTCTCGCTCTCAGTGTGTTTGCTGTCTAAAATATTCCCCTATATTTCAGGTTGTTAGTCAGTCTAATTGGCTCCCAGAATCAGTGACCCCTGCTGCAGGTAAAGAGTTGGAGAAACTCTCATTCCTCAGAGTTTTTCTCGCTCTCGGTGTGTTTGCTGTCTAAAATATTCCCCTATATTTCAGGTTGTTAGTCAGTCTAATTGGCTACCAGAATCCTTGACCCCTGCTGCTGGTAAAGAGTTGGAGAAACTGTCATTCCTCGGACCCTTTCTTGCTCTCAGTGTGTTTGCTGAGGATAATGTTTCTAAAATATTCCCCTATATTTCAGGTTGTTAGTCAGTCTAATTGGCTCCCGGAATCCGTGACCCCTGCTGCTGGTAAAGAGTTGGAGAAACTCTCATTCCTCAGACCCTTTCTTGCTCTCAGTGTGTTTGCTGAGGATAATGTTTCTAAAATATTCCCCTATATTTCAGGTTGTTAGTCAGTCTAATTGGCTCCCGGAATCCGTGACCCCTGCTGCTGGTAAAGAGTTGGAGAAACTCTCATTCCTCGGACCCTTTCTCGCTCTCAGTGTGTTTGCAGAGGATAATGTAAGTAACCTTTAGAGCCTGGTTGTCTGAAGTATCCAGGATCTGCACAGGCTTGAAAAGTACTTGATTTTAGAGGGCATTCTTGAAAAGTCCTTGAAAATTTGATATGCCTTGGAAAGTACTGGAAAATCATTGAAAGGCCTAGAATTCTATTTTCTGTAGGACTTAGCATTGTTGATAGAGACTTAAGTCTGTATAAAATTGTTGTGCCTATATTTGGTGCAGCATATACAGTATAAAATTGTTGTGCCTTTATTTGGTGCAGCATATGCTGCACCAAATATAGGCACAACATTTTTATACTAATTTTCTAGTACTCATGTCTCCATTATCTGAGTCAAGCATTTCTGAAGTGGAATTTTAACACTTTGATCAGTATTTTCATTAACTTTTAGTCCTTGAAAACTGTAGGATAGTCTTTAAAAGTCCTTGAAAAGTCCTTGAATTTTACCCAAACTTGCTTGTATGAACCATGATAGAGGTTTGGCCTATTTTGAGTGCAATAGGGTAAGAAGCAGATATATGTTCATACAGTTTGTTTGTTTGATTCAATTCTTTACATCACATTCAACAAGTTTTCAGTTATATCGGTACGGGTCTTCCTTGGTTGAACCAGTACTAAGCAAGGATTAATGTGTCTTGCTCAAGGACACAACCCAGTGACACGGGTGAGGCTCGAACCTGCGGCCCTTCGGTCTAAAGTCAAGCACTCTACCACTGAGACACTGGGCTCCCTGTTCTTACAGTAAAACCTGTTTTAAGCAGACACTCAAAAATAGACAAAATGAGATCTTAATGACAAATGGTAGCTTAATAAAAGTCAAAAGTGTTGCAGAATGCTCCCCCAATACTTTTGACCTGCATTTAATGATAATTGGTCTTGGTAACCAATTTTTGAGTGGCCACTTAAGACAGGTTATACTGTATTCTGCCATTAAACAAGGCATTTTCCTTTTATAAGAGCTCAAGCTAGAGGCCTTAAACCAAATCGAATCAATTCTGTGGCATGTGTGACATTTCCTCAACATAACTGGTTGTACTAACACAGGTTTAGATAAACAACATTTTTGAGCGTAAAATTTTAAATATTTTCTTACTTATCAGTTTTAACATATGTTTTGGGTGCTCAAAAGAACTGTCTTATTGAGACGGTTCTTTTGAGTACCCACAACATATGTTTTGGTTGAGAAATAAAAAAATATTTTTAGTTACACTCTTAACTGAAGGCCTGTATTTATAATGTTATTTGGACCAGCACATGATATTTTGCTACTTATCACCTATGCACAAATGCCTCCTTTAAGGGCAATATATTTAAATATTTGCCTGATTCTTCATCTACATCCATACTTTGCTTATAGGCTTTGGAGAGACTGTGCGGATGTGTAGGCCTTTCTGAGCCTTGACTGCCTGCAGCCGTAATAAGTACCAAAATGTAATAGACTGGCTATCCAGGGCCTGTAGCTCAATCGATAGCATGTCTGCTTGCTGATCCAGCAGTCTTGAGTTCGATCATGGCCCAACCCCATGAAGATTAATAATGAAATATTATCTTCTGTCATTCTCCTTCCGCTGATTCAAGGTTACAACTGAAAGTATGTGCACTAAGTACTGGATAACTGCTTAGTTTAAGCTTACCCATGAAAAGAGTGGTTAGGTATCTGACTGTCTCGACATGACCATAGCTGTTGACTGGAATGTTAACTCTTTATCTCCTAGTGTTGTCTGCTGATAACTTTTGCAAACAGTTTGGACCCAGATCAGGACCAACGAAATGTCGGGCCTGATCTGGATCCAATCTATTTGACACTCAGATGTTATTCCTGAAAGGATTTTTTGAAAAAGTTGATTTTGAAAAAAAATCAGCGGACGACAAAAAAGCATGAAAAATTTCCCAGGGGAAAAGAGTCAAGCCATAAACCAAACCAAAACAAATGGGCCTCCATGCGAGAAAACCTGCCTTTGGGGGTTTGCGAACAACAAAGGCGCAGACCAGCCTGCGCATCCGCACAGTCTGATCAGCGCCTTTGTTGTTCGCTTTTTGGAAACTATCTTATCTAAACTTGCTACCAGCAAAATTTCAATTTTCTAGCTAGTCTCTGTAGCTGTGCAGACTGGTTTGAGTCTCGATTTGTAAGAAACCCCAAAGAAAGGTTCTGCCACGTTGAGGCCCAAATAATATACTGACTGATTTATTTTCTTTTTGCAGACTAAGGTTGTGGAGAAACATTTCTCTGGGCATCAGCTCACTCCTGACAATGTGAAACTGGTTCATTCCTCTCTACAACATAGATTACAGTATCTTAGAGTAAGTACTTTGATTACACTATATAACAGTCAGAGAAAGTGGGCCCCATAACTCAGTTGGTAGCGAGTCTGGCTGCAGATCCAGGGTCACGAATTTGATCCTGGCTCAGTCCCATACTTTTGTCAAGATTGATAATGAAATAATTTCTATGGTCATTCTCCTCATTCTGTTGATTCAAGAAGAGTTGTTGTCAGTTTCAAGCTAAAGTATGTATATGAAGTACTGAATAACCGCTTATTCAAGCTTGTCCAGGAAAAAAGTGTGTTTAGGTAAACTGACTGTCTAGCTGTTGACTGGGACTTATAACCTCAAACCAAACAAAACAACAAAGAGAAGCGCAGTGGCTTAGTGGTATACTAGAGTGCTTGACTTGAGGTTGAGGGGTCCCTTGATTAATACACATTATTATAACAGTAACTTGATCTGACGTACTGTATAACGTCAAGTTGATGAGGTCATATTCATCAGATCACCTGAGACTCAAAGTGTCGAGGGTGATCCAATGGTATGATCTCATTCACGAGATCACGTTACTATTATAATAATATGTTTATTTTATACATTTTTCCGACATTCTGATTTTATAAATTGTTTTGGTTTTTAATCCAGAAAAATGCGGGAACATTTGCCATTACATTTTGTTTCTTGAAGTTACGTCATAATGTTTTCCGTCTCTGGTTCCATGCTTGAAATGTACTTTACGCAATGTCGCCGCAAAAACAGGTAACCGACGTTAGCCTAGTTTTAAGGCTAGTGATACAGATTCAGAAAACCTCAGTTCGTTGATCCGGCTTTTTGTATCAGATGGCCAGAATACAGTCAGTTCAAACGTTGTATCATTTATAGGTATATAATAAAACTGTTTAGTACTGAGTCAACCAAGGAAAACATCTTGACAGTGCTAAAAAAATTGGACTAGGTCATAAAGCATCAACTAAAATAAAATTAAGAAAAGATTAAGGACATTGATTACAATATTGTGTAAAAAGTGAATAAAAGCCATTGATTATCAGCACAGGCTGATCAACACCTTTGTTTGAATGCACAAAATCAGGTCTTATCACATCAAAGCCAGAGCTCACCCTGCCATTAGCCATTGTTGCCATTTGCTACTAAAAATGTAGAGTTGCTACAAATATAAGTCATTGGCTAAAAGTACAGTCTAGGTGGTTCAAAAATTACATATTTGTGAAAAAGTGTATTTTGATCAGCTTTTGGATATTCAAATATTGGTTTCATTATTTACTGTACCATATTTTACTCTTTGGATGCTGGAATTTTTCAATACCATCTGGGTGTCAAACCGTTTGTATCCATATCAGGCTCGACATTTGGTGGGCCTGATTTGGGTCTAAACAGTTTGCAAAGGTTATCAGCAGTCAACAAAAGTTGCCCCTAGCGGACAATAAGTTAAATACAAAACAACTTGTTGATACTACTGTCCGCCTAAAACCTTGGCTAAAGTTAATTTCATTTGGCTCCAACTTTTTTCATATGGCTAAAGTGTTGGCTACAACAAATTCTGAGCCAGGGTAAGCCCTGAAAGCCTGAGATAAACTGACTTCAGTTAGTGTGTTCATAATTTCAGGAGGAGTTGTACAAGATTATACATGGGGTACTTGTGAACAGTGGGACTAGAGAGGCAGCCATGCATTACATAGCTACAGCTCTCAACAAAAATATCAGGAAATCTCAGATACAGGTATGCATTACATAGCTACAGTTCTCAACAAAAATATCAGGAAATCTCAGATACAGGTATGCATTACATAGCTACAGCTCTCAACAAAAATATCAGGAAATCTCAGATACAGGTATGCATTACATAGCTACAGCTCTCAACAAAAATATCAGGAAATCTTAGATACAGGTATACATTACATAGCTACAGATCTCAACAAAAATATCAAGAAATCTCAGATACAGGTATGCATTACATAGCTACAGATCTCAACAAAAATATCAGGAAATCTCAGATACAGGTATGCATTACATAGCTACAGATCTCAACAAAAATATCAGGAAATCTCAGATACAGGTATGCATTACATAGCTACAGATCTCAACAAAAATATCAGGAAATCTCAGATACAGGTATGCATTACATAGCTACAGATCTCAACAAAAATATCAGGAAATCTCAGATACAGGTATGCATTACATGGCTACAGATCTCAACAAAAATATCAGGAAATCTCAAATACAGCCATGCATTACATAGCTACAGATCTCAACAAAAATATCAGGAAATCTCAAATACAGCCATGCATTACATAGCCACAGCCCTTAACAAAAAACTCAGATACTGGTATGCATTACATAGCTACAGCTCTCAACAAAAATATCAGGAAATTTCAGATACAGGTATGCATTACATAGCTACAGCTCTCAACAAAAATATCAGGAAATCTCAGATACATGTTTGCATAACATAGCTACAGCATTCAACAAAAATATTAGGAAATCTCAGATACAGGTATGGCCAACACATTGCCATGGGTGAAAGTTTTCAGGACTAATCCTGAATTCAGGATTTAGAGGCTGACTTTCTATGGAAAATGCTGAATTAGGGAGATTATAGTAGCTTCTCTGATTAATTTTTAGATTAAAATTATCTAAACACAATTAACCATTTAAGCATGAAATTATTCATTTTTGTAGGCATCCTGCAGGTTTAAAAATTTGAATTTCTGAAGTTCAGGATTTTGGAAATTTTGAACTTTTACCCATGCATTGCCAATATGATGACCACAAAAATGTTGTGTACCTGTCAGTTCTTACAAGAATGGTCATTTGATAAGACATACTGTCTGCTGATACATTGCTACAGCTCTTAACACAAATATTCTTATTTTTCAACCAAACCATATATTGTGGGTACTCAAATTACCATCTCAATGAGACGGTTCTTTTGAGCACCCAAAACATTTGTTAAAAATGATGGGTAAGAAAATGATTACAATTGTATGCTGAAAAAATTTTGTTTATCTAAACCTATGTGAACCTATTGCGATTATGATCAGAATATAACTGCTTATACTATTGACATTGCAACTTTGTTATTGATGTAGCTATATTGCATAAGTTGAGGGTGCAGGACAACTTGGCCCAAAACCAACTCGGCCCAAGTCGACTCTATCCACATAAAACTCGGCCCAAGACAAGACAGCTCGTCCCAATGTAAAAGTCAAAAGAAAACAACTTGGCCAACATTTTAGAGGGACTAAAGCATGTCATTGTATGCTATGTTATGACTTGGAAGATGCAACCCTTCAGGTTATCCTGATAGAAACATACATGCACATGTACAGGGCTTCAGATTTTTAGCTCACCTGAGCGGAAGGCTCATGGGTGAGCTAATAGTATACCAGTCATTCCGTCGTCCGTCCGTCCGTTGTCCGTCCGTCCGTGCGTCTGTCCGTCAACATTTTCAAACATCTTCTCCTCTGAAACCACTGGGCCAATTAAACTCAAATTTCATATGGAGACTCCTTAGGACGCGGGAACGAAATTTTGTTCAAATGGTCTTGGTCACATGACCAAGATGGCCGCCACGCCCATATATGGTAAAAACTCTTTAAAAATCTTCTACTTCAGAACCAGAAGGTCGATGACCTTGGGACTTGGTATGCAGCATTGGGGATATGGGGCCTACCAAGTTTGTACAAATGATGATCCTAGGTTGACCTTGACCTACTAAACGGCAAGGTCAAATTTGCTTCCTAATGCATTTAAATGGGAAATTTTTTGAAAAGTTTATTTTTTTGAAAACTGTAGAAGCCTTAGTTATTATTCTCACTGTATATGTTTAACCTATTGAGACAATGGCTATAAATAAGTTACAAAGGTCAAGGTGGACCTTTGACCTTTCAGCTAAGTTGTTCATATTGGAGCCCCATCAATATATTAAAACATAGTTTTCTCACAAACCATTGGCTCAATTGATCTCAAATTTCATGTGAAGACTCGTTATGCTAAGTTAGCCAAAATTTATACAAAATATTTTGGTCACATGACCAAGATGACCGCCATGCCCATATATGGTAAAAGCCCTTTAAAAATCTTCTCCAGAACCAGAAGGCCGGTGACCTTGGGACTTGGTATGTAGCATTGGGGATGTGGGGCCTACCAAGTTTGTTCAAATTATGATCATAGGTTGACCTTGATCTACTTAACATCAAGGTCATATTTGCTTCCTAATGCATTTAAATGGGAAATTTTTTGAAAAGTTGATTTTTTGAATACTGTTGAAGCCAAAGTCATTATTCTCACTTGAAATGTTAAACCTAATGAGACAATGGCTATAAATAAGTTTCAAAGGTCAAGGTTGACCTTTAACTTTTCAGCCAAGGTCGCTCATGTTGGAGTCCCATCCATACATTAAAACATAGTTTCCTCAGAAACCACTAGGCCAATTGAACTCAAATTTTATATGAAGTCTCCTTATGATAGGTTAGCCAAAATTTATACCAATTGTACTGATCACATGACCAAGATGGCCACCACGCCCATATATGGTAAAAATCCTTAAAATATCTTCTTCTCTGGACTCAAAAGGCCAATGGCCTTGAGACTTAGTATATAACATTGGGGATGTGGGCCCTACTAGATTTGCAAAAATGATGAATCTAGGTTGACCTTGACCTACTTTATGGCAAGGTCAAATTTGATTCCTAATGCATTTATATGGGGAAAATCTTGAAATGTTCATTTTTCTATAACTGTTCAGGTCGAAATCATAATACTTGCAAGAAATGTTTAACCTAATGAGACAACGATTTATATAAGTACCAAATGTCAAGCTGACCTGTGACCTTTTATCCAAGGCCGCTCATTTGGACTGCCACATACCTATCTAAACACCTTTTCCTCAGAAGTCACTGGGCTGTTTGATGGCGTATTCATTAGATTGTTTTAGGTCACTTGACCAAATTGGCTGCAACCCCCATAAAACAAAATATGTATCGTTATAAGCCGTAGTTGATCTTGACCTATTTTAACATTATTAAGGAGATCAGGTGAGCGCTTCAGGACCATCAGGTCCTCTAGTTTTTAAGATTGGTGGGCCACAGTGACCCATGGAGCAAAAAATGGTGGGTCATTTTCTCAAATGATGGGCTCAAGCATATTAAACTAAACACAGTTGGCATTTGGGTTGTATACTTTACCTACACACTGACACAGACACTTGTATGCATATATATATTTATTATACCTCACGTGAATTCCCCATACAAAACTTCCATAGACGAACGACTGATATTTTATAATATCACCCGCTGCTATAACGACGGAGAATACTGTCACTCGTTTGCCATAGCAGCGGGTGATATGATAAAATATCAGTCGTCAGTTTGATGCGCAACGCCGATGCGCGTACGGTTCGTTCACGTCAGGAGACGTTCAACAGCAATGGCGGACTTGAGGCATGATTTGGCCACTTTCAACTCCCAATAACTTCGTTGTTCATCGTCAGAAACATAAAGTGTGGGTACTCGTTTTCTTAGTTAGGACGAGCGGAATATTTTGAGACCAAATTTGAGCGGATCAGGCGAAATTTTCTAGTTTGCATCAAAATCGCATACTGTAAAGTATCTCCATATAAATGACGCTGCTTGGTATGAAGTTTGACGTCATCAGTTTTGTATGACGTAGATAATTTCATCCGAACGTCAGTGATCATTTCGAGCATTCAAACTGTTAAAACAAAACCATTTTTGTGAAAAGTATATCTTCTTCCATACATGCATTCCGTTTGGAACTCCCCTCACCATGGTAGGTGTAATCTTAAGAGAAAACAAACGGTAGAAAATAAAGGATCGTAAACCTGTCCTAAGCAGCCACTCAAAAAAGAAGTCCAATTATCGCTCAATGCAGGTCAAAAGTGTTGCTCTGCAATCCTTTCGACCTTCATTAAGCTACCATTTGTTATTAAGACCTTTGTTTTGTCTTTTTTGAGTTGCTGCTTAAGACATGCTTTACTGTATTGACTACCAACATGAACTTTCTGTTTTATGGAGTTCATAGACTCGCTGTAAGATGAATATTTTATTAATTAGAGATTTTTTCACAACTAAAAAGGATGGGTCCACTGGGACCACTGCCTTGGAGAGTGATGGGCCATATTTTGAAATCATAGGACAATGACCCGGGCCCACCATAAATCTGAAGGCCTGCATGTATAGCAGGATGTCAAGTGTCCTATATATTCCTATATTTGGAAGACAGTCCTATATATTCCTATATTTGGAAGACAGTCCTATATATTCCTATATTTCAGGGTAAGCAAGAAATGTTGAATTCTTATTTAAAACAAATGTTGTTAATTTCAAACATGGAAAGTAGTAAGGGCCTTGTATGAAAGGATTGACCATTATTGGAGAAATATCTTCTCCATGAAGATGGAGGATGGGAAGATCAAGTAAAAGTGTTTGCCAGAGCTGGTGAAGAGTGCCTTTATTCTACCACATGGGAACGCAGATCACAGGAGTTTGAAGTTCGGCCCTTATATCACCTATATAGCCGCAAAACCAAAAGCTCACGGTGTCATTACGTAGTAATGACCAGGAGTGAAACTAAGCTCTCGGTAGCCATTCCAGCTCCAGTTTCGGGTCAATCGGCAGTGAATGTTGCGACGGCAACGTCAAAGTGTTCGATAACTTTTCTTCTACCTTATGATCAAGATGGCGACGTTAAGACAAAACAGGACAATGTCTCAAATATACTTTAAGTCGCTATAATACCGGGAAACCTATTTGTTAGGGCATAAACAATGAGACAATGACGTTTTCATCTACGGAATAAGCTCCAAGTAGCTATATCTTGACACGTTACGCTTTGTACGCCAAATCGTGCGTGACGTCAATGTCACTGTCACACGATCTTTGAAAAACCAAAGGTTTCAGTTTTGAATTTCCGCAAAGTACATGGAAAACAGAACTTTTCGTGATAAGTAAATGTAAGGGTTTGATTTATTTAATATTCTGAACACATTTAACTGATTGTTTCATTTTTTGGTTGAAGAGTTTGTAAGTTTTGAAATGTATTTTCTTCAAGTGAGACGAAGGCTCGGATTCACTGCGTCAAACCGGATACTGGTGCCTGAATGGCTACCGTTATTTTTTTCCTTATTTTCAAACGCTCATTATTTTGACTCAGTGATATGTCAGAAAAAGTTATCCATGCCTCGCATGACCTGTTGACATAGTTTTTATGGTTAGATGTTCAGTTTTCGCCAAAAATCTCCCGGTAACGGCGATTCAAAGGTGCCTGAAATTTAGTTTCACTCCTGGTCATTACTACGTAATGACATTGTGAGCTTTTGGTTTTGAGGCTATAGGGGTGATTTAAGGAGCGAACTTCAAGCTCCTGTGCGCAGATGTTGAAAGAAGTTTGTCAGTGAACACAAGTGTTGTGACTCAAGATAGACCACACATTGGAGAGGCAACAGTGTGTGCAATCAGAACAGTCAAGGATGCAGTAGAGTTTTTAGATCCAGTCAGCAATTAACCTCAAAAAGTTCCCCTCACAGGAGAGCTCCTTAGAAGTGCTAAAATGGCATATACCAGCTACAGACGGGACAAGGAAGAAAAAGAGAGACAGCTGAAAGAACAGGAGCTGGCAAAGGCTGAAATGAAAATACTAGAAAGAGAATGGGAGGAGGAAGATAAAAGAACAACATCTCTGCTAGACAAGGAAAAAGAACTCTTAAAGAAAGAGTCTGACATTCAAGAAAAGCTTGTGACATCTGAGGAGTTGCTGAATGAAAAGAGTTCAAAGTTGAATAAAGCTGTTGAGAAAGGTGACTTAAAAGGTGCTGGATGTAGCTAAAATGATGATAGCCACAGCCACTTCAAAATTGAGAAATTAAGAAGGGAAGAGAAACAGGTGTAAAAGGAGAAAAGAAAACTTCTTGAGAACAAATTAGAGAGTAAAAGTAGATCATCAACAGCTAGGAAGGAAAAGAGTACAGACAAGGTAAAGGTACCATCATGGAACAAGAGGAAAACGACTGAAGAAAGCCCTACTTCTTAAAAGCACAAGAGTCATTAGATAAGCAGCATTTGACTTTGTATTGCTATGAGTGAAACTGAAATAATCATTTGCTAACTAAGATTGGGGAGTTACATAGTTATTACGCTTTATTCTTTTTATATTTAATATACTGTCTGTAAATTTCTGTTCCATTGAAGGTGCTAGGCAGCACATTTGTCAAAACAACTTATTTTAAGTACTGACATGGTACAGTGTTATTTTCAAGTCTTGAAACCCCAAAGGTTGTGTCATTTGTTAATACATACATGTGCTTTTTAAAAGAATGGTAAAACATAGATCTAGTAAATATGGTTGACATATATATAATAGATGTTTCCATGATGAGTGCAGAAAGCAAGGAAAATTCAAACAGTTGGATGTGGTATGCTTTGATCATAAAATTTGTGTTTTAGCCAACAAAAACTTAAATGTAAATTACATGTATTTTGTTTAGCCTAAAAGTTACTGGGCAGCCTATTCAGCATTTTTGCTTTGCTTTGCCAAAGAAATTTCTGACAGCATTTTACTATATCTTGTAATCATTCATTGGTTTTGTTGAAATAATGTTTACTGCTTGTTTTTGTTTATTATTCAATAAAAGAATAGAGCGCAGTGAGTAGAGGAGGTGGCTAAATATATAATTGTTTATGTTTTCTTTGTCCTATATATTCCTATATTTCTGAAGTGACAGTCCTATATTTTAGGTGTTGGTCCTATATTTTAAGACCAAATTTCACTTGACACCCTGGTATAGGCAGGCAAACTAATAGACGCATAGCCAAACCACCCTAAACCACCACCAAACCAACCTCAACTACACTCAAACCACCACAAAACAAACCTAAACTACACTCAAACCTCCTTAAACCACCTACAAACCACCTAAACCACCACCAAACCACCCTATACCACCACCAAACTACCCTAAACCACCACTTAACCACCACCAAACCACCTTAAACCACCATCAAATCACACTAAACCAACACCAAACCACCCTAAACCAACACTAAAGCACCCTAAATCACCACCAAACCACCCTAAATTACCACCAAAACATCCTTAATCACCACTCTAAACCACCACCAAAGCACCCTAAACCACCACCAAACCACCCTAAATTACCACAAAAACATCCTTAATCACCACCCTAAACCACCACCAAAGCACCCTAAACCACCACCAAACCACCCTAAATTACCACAAAAACATCCTTAATCACCACCAAACCACCACTAAAGCACCCTAAACCACAACCAAACCACCCTAAACTACAACCAAACCACCTAAACCACCACCAAGCCACCCTAAACCGTCCTTAACCACCACCAAACCATCCTTAACCACCACCAAGCCACCCTAAACCACCACCAAACCACCTAAACCACCAACAAGCCACCCTAAACCACCATCAAACCACCCTTAACCATCCTTAACCACCACCAAGCTACCCTTAACCACCACCAAGCCACCCTAAACTACCACCAAACCACCCTAAAACACCACCAAAACCACCATAAACCACCACTAAACAACCATCAAACCACCCTAAACCGTCCTTAACCACCACCAAACAACCCTTATCCACCACCAAACCACCCTTAACCACCACCAAGCCACCCTAAAGCACCACCAAACCACCTTAAACCACCACCAAGCCGCCTTAAACCACCACCAAGCCACCTTAAACCACCACCAAACCACCCTAAACCACTACCAAACCACCCTAACCCACCACCAAACCACCCTTAATCACCACTAAAACACACTACCCTAAATTACCAGAATTACCACCCTAAACCACCACCGAACCACCCTAAACCACCACAAAACTACCTTAAACCAACCCCAAACCACCATAAACCACAACAAACCACCCTAAACCAACACCAAACCACCCTTAAACACTGCCAAACCACCCTAAATCACCATCCTAATCCACCACCAAAGCACCCATAACCACCACCAAACCACCCTTAAACCACCACCAAACCACCAAAACCACCTTAAACCACCACCAAGCTACACTAAACCACCATCAAACCACCCTAAGCTGTCCTTAACCACCACAAAACCACCCTTTACTACCACCAAGCCACCCTTAACCACCACCAAGCCACCATAAACCACCACCAAACCACCCTTACCAACCACCAAACCACCCTTAACCAACCTAAAACCACCATAAACCACCACCAAACCACCCTAAACCAACCACCAAATCACCCTTAACCAACACCAAAACACCCTAAACCACCCCCCCCAAACCACCCTTAAAGGCAGGGATTCTGTACCCCCCGGCAGAGAGATTTTTACCTGTATGAGATGGTCAGTGGGCGGTGCTTAGCTATTGACCAGGCCACTGTCCTAATCTGGTCTAGCAGATAACAGATAAGCCTCAGGCAACTACTGTTCTGTTTTCTTGTCTCAAAAATGACAATATTTTGTAATAACTATTGGTATTTTTCTGTTTTGAAAAATAAGAGCAAACAAGCTGATAAAAATTGAACGAAGACATGAGTGATGAATGCAGCTTTCTTCAATGAATTTGATTGTCATCAATATAATATTTGATTATTTTTCATTTTTATATTCATACAATATTTTTTTTTTCAAAATAGTTATCAATAATTATCATGATGAATATTTATGCACTTGATCCCTCACAAATTTGATCAAAATAATTTTACCTAAGATGCAGTATGAATTCTTATCCACATAGCTGATCTGGATCTTGCCATTTTCTAAATAAAACTTTATCCCAAACAAATTATAATCTAAAATAAGAAAAGAAAAGGTGACTGTGCATCCATGCAATTGCTGTATAAACAAACATTCACAGTCAACCATTTTGTGATCTATGGAACGTGTAGGATCAGCGTGAGCTATTCTATGCCAATTATCTTGAGTAATTACAGAGTAATTATGAACCAGTGGACACCTAACAAACATGACTTGCCTCATTTATTTTCAATGGCAGTAATTTATAAAGTATCATTACATGTATGTGGTTATCTTAGTTTGGATTAGTATAAAAAGTAAGAAATAATTAAAATAAATGAGACTTTATAAATTAGACCTTTTTTTATAATTTGTCCATTTTGTCACAATAAACAACCTTTAAAGTGATTTGAAAACAAGAATGTTGTAAATCCTATAGTAAAAAAAAAAATGAAAAAAAAATATATATATATATATTTATTTTTAACTAAATGATTTATAATAAAAGAAATTTAGTAGCAAATATTGATCTATTTTTCTAAAATTTCGATATACAGAAAAATATCCAAAATAAAGTTCTTTCAAAATTAAAATTTTACTACTTATGTTTTGACTAAATTTCCTAATAATTGATAGTGATTGCAGAATATGACAAAACACATGGCCACTGAGCTGATAACAGGTGTCAATCATTTTCACATCAGCCAATCAAAATAGAGATAAGCCTCAAGAGCTCCTGGAGATCTTCACAGCTTGAGTGCAAAACAGAAAGTGCCAGAATTGAGGCCTATTTTTCCTTATATACCCCATTCCTGCCTTTAACCACCACCAAACCACCTTAAAAGCACCCTAAGCCACCACCAAAGGACCCTAAACCACCACCAAAACCACCCTAAACCACCACAAAGCCACCCTAAACCACCACCAAACCACCCTAAACCAACACCAAGCAACCCTAAACCACCATCAAACCACCTTAAACCACCACCAAACCACCGTCAGCCCTCCTTAACCACCACCAAAGCACCCTAAACCCCCACTAAAACCACCCTACACCACCACCATACCAACCATTAACACCACCAAACCACCACCAAACCACCAAACCACCACCAAACTGACCTAAACCACTACCAAACTACCTTAAACCATCACCAAACCACCCTAAATCACCGCCAAAACACCACCAAACCACCCTAAACCACCACCAAACCACCTTAAACCACCACCAAACCACCCTAAATCACCCACAAAACCACTTTGAACCACTGTAAACCACCACCAAACCACCCTTAATCACCACCAAAGCCACCCTAAACCACCACCAAACAACCACCAAACCACCTTAAACCACCACCAAAACCACCCTAAACCACCACTAAGCCACCCTAAACCACCACTAAAACGCCCTTAACCACCACCAAGCCACCCTAAAGCACCACCAAACCATCTTAAACCACCACCAAGCCACCCTAAACCAACACCAAACCACCCTTGATCGCCACCAAACCACCCTAAACCACCACTAAACCACCCTAAACCACCAACAAAGCACACCAAACAACCCTAAACCACCTTAAACCACCACCAAACCACCCTAAACCATCCTTAGCCACCACCAAACCACCCTAAACCATCTTTAACCACCACCAAACCACCCTAACCCCCACTAAACCACCTCAACCACCACTAACCACCCTAAACCACCACCAAACCACCCCTAACCACCACCAAACCACCACAAAACCACCCTAAATCACCACCAAAACCACCACCAAATCACCACTAAAACCACCCTTAACCACCACCAAACCACCCTTAACCACCACCTAAGCATCCTAAACCACCACCAAACCACCTTTAACCACCACCTTAAACCACCACCAAAGCACCCTTAGCCACCATCAAACCACCCTATATCACCACCAAACCCCCAAAACTAACGTAAACCACCACCAAGCCACCCTAAACCACCACCAAATCACCCTAAATCACCACCAAACCACCCTAAACACAGGGCTTTAGATAAGCCTGCGTACCATGTAAAATACGAAATTATTTGGCAGGATACGCATTTATTTAAATTCTTGTGCGTATCATGTACGAAAATCAAAATAAGCTTCAGCAATTAATGTATTTTTCAGAGCGTAATGTCCAAATTTGATATTTTGTTTCTTCTTTACACGTTTGGGAAAAGGTAGAGGAAAACTGAATTGGTTTCCCTTTGGGTATGTTCGTTTTATTTGGGGAGACATCACAAATCTTCGTAACCACATTCTAAATATAGACCAGTTGAAAATAAAATACATTTTAGTCTCCGGTGGATCAATAGTGTAGCTTGCCGGGGGGGGGGGGGGGGGGGGGGGGGGGGGGGGGGGGGGGGGGTACTCTGATATTTCCATACATACGTAGGCTCGGGTCATTTTTTTTGGTTCAAAATTTTGAATTTCAATATTTTTGGGGGTTTTCTGTAAAATTAATATTTTTTTGGTTATGAAGATTTTGTGGATATTTTTTGGTGGTCATCACAAAATTGGACTATATTTAGTGGTCATTTCTGTCATTTTATGGTCTTTTCATACGGTCTAAGTTCAGAATTGGGATATTTTTTTGGGTTGCCAAAATTTCAAATATTTTTTTGGGGTGCTTGAAGTTCCTGATATTTTTTGGGGGTGAACGGTAGATGCTGGGCGCGAGCCTATGTATGAAGAAAAAATGAGAGTACCCGTCCCCGTGGGGTAGCTTGCGTAAACAATCGGAAACCACCGACTTTGTTTTACTTTCGGTTCCACAACACGCTGTCTGCAAAAAGCCAGCAAAGAAAGTTCTAAAATTCAAGCCATCCAGGCTCGTTTGCTTTCTTTAAAGAAAGTACAGTAATTTCCTTTAACATTTCTGAAATCAATACGCCTTTTCTCTTTAGAAAAGTGATAAGAGAGGTGATGGGTGTTGCGAGAAATTAATACACAAAATCTAAAAAGTACTGGATTATACAAAAGTTGGTCCTATCGAATTTCAGTCTTTATAATGATTTTTCATAATAAACTCATTCAGATAAAGTTTTCTTGAACTTTTATGTAGCTGTGTAGTTCACATCCTATATTTTGATGATTTCCACTCAACCCCTCACTCACTGACCCCCTCCCAAAGTGTACAAAAGTCACCAAAATGGGACACGGAATGCTGCAATTGGCACCTTATTTCCCAAACCAACACCCCAATCTCCCCACTGCATCTGTTGTATTCCTGCCAAACCAAAAACCTACCATGCCAAAAAGAAATTCAAATTCATTGTCTTTACTATTTGCTTTCTTGTTAATGAATAGCCTAGGAAAACAAACAGTAAACACAGGCTCAATTAATCAGCAAGTTGAAATAGCTTTTATGCTTCTTTGTGTATGTGATAGGACAAACAGTCAGTACTCCTAAAATTTTTGTTACTCCTTTTTTACAAAATGGACGAGTACTGTACTCTTTTGAAAATAAAGTTTATCTAAAGCCCTGCTAAACCACCCACAAACCACCTAAATCACCACCAAACCACCCTAAACCACCACCAAACCACCCTAAATGACCACCAAACCACCCTAAATCACCACCAAAACCACCACCAAAGCCACCCTTAATCACCACCAAACCACCCTAAGTCACCATCAAACCACCCTTAATCAACACCAAACCACCCTAAACCACCAAAAAACCACCTTAACCCACCAACAAACCACCCTAAACCACCACCAAAACCACCCTAAATCACCACCAAAACCACCACCACCACCACCAAACCACCCTAAACCACCTTAAACCACCAAACCACCCTAAACAACCACCAAACCACCCTAAATGACCACCAAACCACCACCAAACCACCATAAGCTGTCCTTAACCACCACCAAACCACCCTAAAGTTTGGGCCTAAACCACCACCAAACCACCCTTAAACCACCACCAAAGAGGCACCAAACCACCCTAAACCACCACCAAACCACCCTAAACCACCACCCAACCGTCCTAAACCACAACCAAACCACCCTAAATCACCACCAAATCCACCCTAAACCACCCTTAACCACCACCAAACCACATTGAACCACCACCAAACCACCCTAAACCACCACAAAACAACCCTAAATCACCACTAAAACCACACTAAACCACCACCAAAGCACCCTAAACCACCACATTAAGCCACCACCAAACCACCTAAACCACCACCCAAACCACCCTAAACCACCACCAAACCACCCTAAACCACCATGAAACCACCACCAAACCACCCTAAATTACAACCAAAACCACCCTAAACCACCACCAAACCACTCTAAACCATCCTTAACCACAACCAAACCACCCTAAACCACCACCAAACCACCTTAAACCACCATTAAACCCAACAAACCACCCTAAACCACCAACAAACCACCCTAAACCACCAACAAACCACCTTAAACCACCATCAAAGCCACCCTTAATCACCACCAAACCATCCTAAATAACCCCCAAACCACCCTACATCACCACCAAACCACCTTTAACCACCAACAAACCAACCTAAACACCACCAAACCACCCTAAACCACCACCAAACCACCCTAAACCACCAACAAACCACCTTAAACCACCACAAAACCACCCTAAACCACCACCAAAACCACCGTTAATCACCACTAAACCACCATAAATCACCACCAAAACCACCCTAAACCACCAACAATCCACCTTAAACCACCACCAAACCACCCTAAACCACCACCCTAAACCACCGTTAATCACCACTAAACCACCCCAAACCACCAACAAACCACCCTAAACCACCAACAAACCTCCTTAAACCACCAAACCATCCTAAACAACCACCAAACCACCCTAAATGACCACCAAACCACCACCAAACCACCATAAGCTGTCCTTAACCACCACCAAACCACCCTAAACCACCACATTAAGCCACCACCAAACCACCCTAAACCACCACCAAACCACCCTAAACCACCACCAAACCACCCCAAATTGCCAACGTCTGCTGAACATCCTCATACCATATATATGCTTAACCACTTTTAAATGTATTATATACTTTCTTTTCACCACACCTGAGGGATCAAGAGCCAATTAACAAAATACTTAGCTGTATTGATCTTCCCAACAGAACATGTAGGCCCCAAAACCACATAATACGTCACCAAAACACACCCGAACATCCACATACCATATGCAATCCACTTTAAAACTCATGGCTTACCATAGTTCAGAATTTGTTGTAGCCAACACTTAAGTCAAATGGTAAATGTTGGAGCCAAATGAAATTGACTTTAGCCAAGATTTAGCCAGAAAGTAGTATCAAGTAGTTGTTCTGTATTTAACTCTTTGCCAGCTAGTGGCAACTTTTGTAATCTGCTGATAACCTTTACAAACAGTTTGGACCCAGATCAGGCCCGATGAAATGTCAGGCCTGATCTGTATCCAAACTGGTTGACACCCTGATGGTATTGAAAACATCCAGCATCCAAAGAGTAAAATATGACACAATAATAAAGAGTGAAGGAATAATAAATGCAATATTGGAAAATCAACTGATCAAAATACACTTTTTGGCAAATATATAATAACATAGAGTGTACTTTTAGCCAATGACTTGTATTTGTAGCCACTCTACATTTTTAGTAGCAAATGGCTACAATGACTAATGGCAGGGTGAGCCCTGAAAACTCGTTTTAACCTTTCTTATTACCACAAAATGCATCAAATCAAATAGCAAATTCCTAACTATATATATTGTCCATACTAGAGAGAAATACCCCCTTAATTGAATTCAATGGAAATGCACACATATGGGTCTTGTCACGAGAAAACATGTCTTCGGGGTTTTCGACAATTTGAAAGTGAGTTTCAGACCAGTCTCCTCAGCTACAGAGACTAGCTAGAAAATTCAAATTTCACCTGAAGCAAGTTCACGTATGATACTTTCTATAAAGCGAACAACAAAGGTGATGATAAGACTGTGGGGATGAGCAGGCTGGTCTGCGCCTGTGTTAGTTGCCACCCCCCGAATACAGGTTTTCTCGCGTCGGGGCCCATATGGTAGGTATGCTTGTTAAAATCCTGAGAGGCTGGTTCTGAGGTGGTTTGGATAGCTTTGGTATTGGTTTAGGGGTGGTTTTGGTGTGGTTCGGGGTGGTTTGAGGTGTTTAAATGGACCGGGGTTTGAGCTGAGTCATCCGTAATTCTAAGTTACTTCATTAGCACCACACCATCGCCTGTTATTTAAAATCTTAACAACAAGTTCTTTCATGTGTTGGCTCAAATGAATCCTTATTTTTTTTCTCAGGTGGATGAGAATTATGTGGCAGGAGATGGTTTCATGTTAAACTTACTAGCAGTTCTACAGAAACTGAGTTTGAAGATCTCATTAGACAGGGTATGTATACTAGCCAAAAGTTCTAAACGGCCACCTGCATTTTATTAATTTTCTTCAAAACTTAAAATGACATTGCAACTCTTCTTGCATCTCGAAATTAACAGACGTGTTATGTGCCCTTGTCATTGAAGACATTGACAAAATGTTCAACAGTACATGCAGGATTCTAACTTGAATAATGGTACCCCCATTTTCAAAATTCACATTTTGGCACAATTTGTGAGTCATGACTTTTTGAAATAACCCCCTTTCACACGCAAAACGTTTTCATTTCAAAAGCCAATCACATATTGAACGCTAAAGTGCTGAAATGAACACTCCATCTGCATGAGACTCGTTGCTATTTGCTAAAGTGTCAAAAATTACCTCACCATACAGTGCAAATTCTTGTGAATTTTGAAATTGAGGGTAAGTGTTTTCTGCATAGCCTCTCTGATACAATTTAAGGATTTTTTCTTAGTCGATTTCTGTTATCCATTACTGATCGGCTGGCCTATTCCGGAATACAAATAAAAATGATACAGTGCTTATAGCTTTTCCGAAAATCGGTTAAAGCACACGTGGCCGGTTAGAACTTTTGACTAGTTGATTTAGCAGGGTGGTTATGTAAAAGGGGAGTTAAAACTGTCAAGTATCTGGATAAAGGGGTGTAACTACTGTTTTATTTTCTTTTTTTCTCAGCCAAAATATATGTTGTTGGCACTCAAGAGTACCGTCTTAATAAGGTTTTTAGAGCACCCAAAGCACATGTTTCAACTTTAAGGATGAGACAATAATCACAATATTTCTTAAAAAAAGTTTGTACAGTAAAACCTATGTAAAACGGCCACTCAAAAATAGACAAAACAAAGATCTTAATAACAATTGGTAGGTTAATGAAGGTCGAAAGTATTGCAGAATGCTTCATTTGGAGCATTCTGCAATTCTTTTGACCTGCATTAAGCAATAATTGGTCTGGAAAACCAATTTTTGGTCTTTCTTAGAGTGGCCTTCAGGTTTTACTGTTACTGTATCTTGAGCCATCAGGGCACAAAAAAAATCAACTTGTCCCCTCGTATTCATGAGTGCTTCAGGTTGCAAGGCAGTTAAAAATTTTGATGTTTCCCAGGATAAATTAACAACTTTTCCCATAATTATTGATCATTTTTGTGATGCAAGACAAGAGTCTATCCTAAAATATTTCAAGGTCTGTCTATTAAATTTGTTGAAAGTCACCATTTATTCAGTCTATTCTATTAATGTATTGTTAATACATTAAATAGTTAAATTTTGATACCAAATTAAATGTACTGCAATGTTTCATATTGATTAGTCAATTTATGATGAAGAATGTTTTTGATATCTATATATTACTTGTATTTCTAGGTGGACCAGTTTTATCTGTACCATCCTGACTGTAGAGTGAAGATCAAGTCAGAGGCCAGGTTAAAGATGAGTGCTCAAGATATAGATCACTGATTATTAACATTTATATATAACTTGTATTTCTAGGTGGACCAGTTCTATCTCTACCATCCTGACTGTAGAGTGAAGATCAAGTCAGAGGCCAGATTAAAGATGAGTGCTCAAGATGTAGATCACTGATTACTAACACTTTTATATTGTTTGTATTTCTAGGTGGACCAGTTCTATCTCTTCCATCCTGACTGTAGAGTAAAGATCAAGTCAGAGGCCAGGTTAAAGATGAGTGCTCAAGATGTAGATAACTGATTATTAACATCTATATATTACTTGTATTTCTAGGTGGACCAGTTCTACCTGTACCATCCTGACTGTAGAGTTAAGATCAAGTCAGAGGCCAGGTTAAAGATGAGTGCTCAAGATGTAGATAACTGATTATTAACATCTATATATTACTTGTATTTCTAGGTGGACCAGTTCTATCTGTACCATCCTGACTGTAGAGTGAAGATCAAGTCAGAGGCCAGATTAAAGATGAGTGTTCAAGATGTAGGCGACTGATTATTAACATCTATATATTACTTGTATTTCTAGGTGGACCAGTTCTATCTCTTCCATCCTGACTGTAGAGTGAAGATCAAGTCAGAGGTCAGATTGAAGATGAGTGCTCAAGATATAGATAACTGATTATTAACATCTATATATTACTTGTATTTCTAGGTGGACCAGTTCTATCTGTACCATCCTGACTGTAGAGTGAAGATCAAGTCGGAGGCCAGGTTAAAGATGAGTGCTCAAGATGTAGATGCCTGGATGGAGAAATTAAGTATGCATTTATGTAAAATTCATTGCTAAGATCTAGATCTGCTGCCTTTTTGCCTTCTTCAGTCAAAGCATCAGCCACTATTGCAGTAGATATATTGCCGCGACCCCTCGGTCTCCAGTCAAGCACTCTACCACTGAGACACTGCGCTCCTTGAATAAATTATTGTACTGTTTTCTTAAACACGTAGCATAAGGGGACCAGTAATTGATAAGGGACCAGGCATTGATCATTTTCTCGTTATTTACACTTTATTCTCTAGGAACACCTGAAGCAAATCATCTGTTTGTCTCGACTGTTACCTCACAAATTAAAATGAAAACATATTTCACGAGCGTTTTTATCTTGCACTTTTCTAGCCCTTCTCAGTTAGACGGCTTACCTGCCATGACATATCTAGTTCTCTTAAGATGAAATGATTTGCATTCATTGAGACTCCTGAAAAAGATTACCTACACTGCATACCAAACAAATACAAGGCTTAGGACAGATTTTTTTCATTAGTTGCTTTACATGAATTTTTTTTCAGATTTAGGGTCAGTGTGAAGGAAAAAAAGAAAAAAAGCTCTGAAAATGACCAGTCAACTGGTCATTTTCAGAGCTTTTTTTTTTAACTATCTCCAGAACAAACAGTAAAACTAGTAAGGTAAACCAACAGTCTGTATTAAATCTTTAAATATTTCTTCAACTTCCAAAAAATCTGGATAAGACAATCACTTTTAACAGTATCACTTTCAAAAATACACAGACAGAACCTCAATTTTTTTTTCTTCAAAGAAACAAATAGTATTTAGAGTTGGCGGATAAAATAAAAAATATAATTTTAGAAAAAATAAATTTCTACTCTCCGTAAAATTACAGAAGGAGGGTTTGTTAATCAACAAATAAAAAAATTCTAGCTTTATTCACGATTGATTACAATATCGCTGCCACTGGTGAACGGTTTCAATGTGATTTTCTGATCAGACGACTCTATAATCCCACTTAATTTTTCAGAATCTGATGCCCATCCACCGTGGCAAGACCCAAAGTTCCCCACTGAATGTTTCTACTTAACTGTACAGTCTCATCGTCTTTCAATACTAGCCTCGGTACGAAAGTATCAGAGGCGGCTACGTGCAATACGTGATCTCACACGGCTTGTCGAGGAAATGGAGGCAGCGGAGATACACTGGGGTCATATACCAGCGATTGCCGGTAGGAATAGGGAGCTAGTGAAAAAATGGAAATCTCAGTCACAGGTAAGAGATATAGGGCAAAAAAATCAAACTTTATGAGGTGAAAATTGCGTGTTACGATTTTCTTACCAATCAATTTAAACATGTGTTTAAAAAGATGTAGGCTTGTATCCTTTACATGCGCATGGCATAAAAAGTAACGTCAATGCACTGACGCCTAACCAGATTACGTTTTGTCTGGCGGTTACGAAAAAACATTAATTTTAAGATCCCCAGACTTGTTAATTAACACCAAATAAAGTATTTCATATTCATTCAAACCTGGATATGATATTAAAATCCGTGCTAAACTTTTGTTGAGCAGTATATGATACATAAAAATGATTTGAGGCTTGTAGATAAGAGTGCCTAATTAAAAATAATTTTCTTATTTCTTTTACAAAACATAACGTTGTAAGTACTCTTATTGAGATGGTTCTTTTGAGCACCAAATTATGTTTTCAAAGTGATGGAAATGAAAATATTATTCTACACCCAAAAATTTGCTCATCTTGGACCTATGATGATACGATATTATACCTAATAAACAGATTGTGTGATTAACCGTTTTCAAATTATATATACTATCTTTTGATACCATAACTGTTACAGTGTAGATCCAGAGCTGATCAGGATTTACACATTTTCTATCCAAATGGTAAATACATATGTACCAGGATGTTTGTTTGTTTGATCTGATTCTTTATGTCCCATCAACAATCTTTCAGTTATAAAGGGACAGGTCTTCCTGGGTTGAACCAGTACGAAGCTAGGATTAATGTTCTTGCTCAAGGACACTACACAGTGACACTGGTGAGGCTCAAACACGCGGCCTCTCTGTCTCGAGTCAAGCACTCTACCACTGAGCCACTGCGCTCCTGTACCAGGATGTAATAAAAGATACCTTATCATAGATCCAGATATGGAAATTTTATTAGCATAAAGTTGTAATTATACATGTGTTTTGGGTGCTCAAAAGAACCGTCTCATTGAGACGGTTCTTTAGAGTACCCACAACATATGTTTTGGGTGAGAAATAAAGAAAATAGTTTTACAATACACACTCTAATCTGGAGGCCTGCCTTATGGTCGCAGTAATCAACATTCAGCTAATGATATATCTGAAGAGCACTTCAGAGCATTGTCTGAAAATTTGAAGTGATTCTCTTCAAAATTGACGAATTTATGTATGTTAGAAACAAAGTATGTAATCAGGTTTAAAATGTGACGTCAAGAATGTCGTTAAGCCTGTAATGACGTCAGAGGGTTGGTCTCTGTTTGTTTGTGAATTTTTGTGTGCTCAGCTTTAAAAGCTATCAAATTATATGTTTTCACATGTGTCATAATATGTGTTATAGAACATGTAATGATGCAAATGCAAAATTTTAATGAATCTTTATTTTCTAGGTCATATTTTAGGCATTCTAAGTTTTCTACTCTTCTTTATACAGCGTTGTAGGTGATATGACCTAATTGTTGCCTTGGCAACAGCTGTCATACAAAACTTATTCAGAACCCTTTGCTATTTTGATAGTATCAAAGTTAAAAAGCATTTTCATGGAAATAAAAAGACACATTTCTTTGTTATTTTAGGTAGTCTTCAAATGTATCTTACATAATAATTGCTATGATGCCTTAAGGTCCCTTTTGTCAGATCTGAAGATATTATAATGATAGAATTACAGTAAAACCTGTCTTAAGCGGCCACTCACAAAAGTACACCAAAAAAATTATTTCTCAACAAAAACATATGTTGTGTGAGACTGTTCTTTTGAGCACCCAAAACACATGTTTAAATTGATGGATAAGGAAATAATCGCAATTTAACGCTAACAAATTTTGTTTAACTGGCCCTATGCATACAGTACTGAGTGTGCTCTTATCATAGCGTATAGAGGATATTACATGAGTGCTCATGTTTTATTGAATTTATTAAAGGAGTTGAGGAAAAGAGATAAAATGCTCAGCTTGACATGCGTTTTATCTCTTTTTCGCAACGAGCTTAATAAATTCAATAATACAGGAGCATGAATGTTAGATTCTATTTATCATATGACATTAATAATCATTTGAAATCTCTTTTTTGCCATAAAACGTTATAATTTTGTCATTGTACGCAACTTTGTTATGGACGTCATAATGTTTCCCAAAAATCTGTAAACCACTAGTGGATTATTGATTTTATTGCATGGCGTTATTTCACTCCCAGACACAACGTCATATGATAAATGCACTTAATATGATGCCTGTCAAATTCTGTAAATTAATTGTATATTTGTGTTTCAGCGGCTACAAAAAAGCAAGCTTTGTGCCGAGGCTGGAGTTCTGGATGAATCTCTATTAAGTAGATGCTTGCAGTTTTATAGTCTTCTCTCAGAGTTCATCCTCAGGTGTATGGATCCAAAGAACCATGGGTAATGTTCTTTTCTAATTTATTATTTCAGTAACTGATTTGCAGAGGCTTGAAGATTACTTAAAAGTACAGGGTTTTCTTGAAAAAGAAAACCTTGAGAATTGAATATGTCTCGAAAATACAGGAATATGGCTTTAAAATGCTTGAAGAGTATTTGACTTTTTTTTCTTTCTTTAGGGCTGAGCCCTGTTTTATTTGACACCTGATAAGTTGAATAAATGATTATAAAGTATAAATATCAGTATTTTTAGCTCACCTGAGCCGAAGGCTCATTGGTGAGCTAATAGTATACCAGTGACTCCGTCGTCCGTTCGTCCGTCAACATTTTCAAACATCTTCTCCTCTGTAACTACTGGGCCAATTGACTTCATATTTCATATGGAGACTCCTTAAGATGGGGGAACGAAAGTTTGTTCAAATGGTCCTGGTCACATGACCATGATGGCCGCCATGCCCATATATGGTAAAAACCCTTCATAAATCTTCTTCTCCAGAACCAGAAGGCCGATGACCTTGAGACTTGGTATGTAGCATTGGAGTTGTGGGGCCTACCAAGTTTGTTCAAATGATGATCCTAGGTTGACCTTGACCTACTTAACGTCAAGGTCAAATTTGCTTCCTAATGCATTTAAATGGAAAAATTTCTGAAAAGTTGATTTTTTTGAAAACTGTGGAAGCTTTAGTCATTATTCTCCCTTGATATGTTTAACCTAGTGAGACAATGGCTATAAATAAGTTCCAAAGGTCAAGGTTGACCTTTGACCTTTCGGCTTAGGTCGCTCATATTGGAGTCCCATCAATATATTACAATATAGTTTTCTCACAAACCATTGGCCCAATTGAACTCAAATTTCATATGAAGACTCCTTATGATAAGTTAGCCAAAATTTATGCAAAATATATTGATCACATGACCAAGATGGCCGCCACGCCCATATATGGTAAAAAACATTTAAAAAATTTCTTCTCCAGAACCAGAAGGCTGATGACCTTGGGACTTGGTATGTAGCATTGGGGTTGTGGGGCCTACCAAGTTTGTTCAAATGAAGAACCTTAGTTGACCTTGACCTACTTAACATCAAGGTCAAATTTGCTTCCTAATGCATTTAAATGGGAATTTTTTTGAAAAAGTTCATTTTTTGAAAACTGTTGAGGCCAAGTCATTATTCTCATTTGATATGTTAAACCAAATGAGACAATGGCTATAAATAAGTTTCAAAGGTCAAGGTTGACCTTTAACTTTTCAGCCAAGGTCGCTCATATTGGAGTCCCATCAACACATTAAAACATAGTTTCCTCAGAAACCACTAAGCCATTTGAACTCGAATTTCATATGAAGACTCCTTATGATAGGTTAGCCAAATTGATACCAATTGTACTGGTCACAGGCCACCACGCCCATATATGGTAAAAACCCTTTAATTATCTTCTTCTCTGGAACTAAAAAGGCCAATGGCCTTGGCACTTGGTATGTAGCATTGAGGATGTGGGCCCTACCAGATTTGCAGAAATTATTAATCTAGATTGACCTTGACCTACTTTATGGCAAGGGTAAATTTGATTCCTAATGCATTTATATGGGAAAAATCATTTTTCTATATCTGTTTAGGCTGAAATCAGAATACTTGCAAGAAATGTTTAACCTAATGGGACAAGGGTTTTTACATAAGTTCCAAATGTCAAGCTGACCTGTGACCTTTTATCCAAGGCCACTCATTTGGACTGTCACATACCTATCTAAGCATCTTTTCCTCAGAAATCACTGGGCTGTTTGATGGAGTATTCATTAGATTGTTTTAGGTCACTTGACCAAAATGGCCGCAACCCCCATTAAACAAAATATGTTTCATTATAAGCTATAGTTGATCTTGACCTATTTTAACATTATTAAGGAGATCAGGTGAGCGCTTCAGGACCGTCAGGTCCTCTAGTTACTAGCTCTTTCCTTGCTAGTGGCTACTTTTGCAATCAGTTTGGACCCAGATCAGGGCCGAAAGAATTTTAGTCCCATCTGGTCCCGAGGTTGTAAAACTTTTTCCATGCTCAACTCAGCTGAGCACGAAATTTATCTTGCTCATAAATGTTAAAATGTCAATTGTTGGTTTTTTAACATTTTATGAGCATGATAAATACAACATCTGAGAGACTTAAAGCAAGAAACTTCTTTATTTGTCGGAATTTAAGTTTTTATGAGGAGTTGAAATTTCTTGCTCAGTTGATCATGAGTTGAGCATGAAAAAAGTTTTATAACCTCGGGGCCTGGATCTAAACTGTTTGAAACTCTGATATTGTTCCAAGCAAGGTTTTCCATGACTCGCTATATTGAGCCATAGACACCGAAATTCCTGTTTTGAACCACAGAAAAAATTTCTGTGCATCCTGTTGGGCTCCAAATTTTATTTAGATCTTAACACCAATAAAATGTATTTAAATCAGGGGCCCTTTCTGCAAAGCATTTTGGCTTAATTTTTTGTATGGAATTGTTTATATGAAATTTAATATTTCATAAACATGGATTTTTTTTATGAAATACGGTTAGTAGCTTTTACACTTAGTTGCTCACTTTTTCATAAAAAAAAGAAAGCATTTGATTTTTTTGTGATTCAAAATTTCTTGAAAAAAATGGCAATCCAATCCTTGTGATAAATTATTAGCACTGGTTTAGTTAATGAATCAAAGGAGTACCCTTGATTTATACTTGGGAACCCTTTGTGTAAGGACATGAGAGTCCCAGGGACACTTAAAATTTATTGCTTAGCCATAGGGCAAACGCTTTATTTTTCAGGGTAATGCTACCACTGCCAGCTGATGTACCGAACCATTTTTCTGCTCTACCAGAGTTCTATGTAGAAGATATTGCAGATTTCTTCCTATTTATACTACAGTGAGTAATCAAACCTCCAAATTGAAGAGCTGTGGCAGTGGGGAATCCAGAGGGGGTACGCTCGAACCCTCCTTCCCACCCCCCGTTTTTAAATATCCTATGAAAATTAAATAATTTGGTCTCAGTGAGACCAAATTATTCTATTTTCATCGGATATTAAAAATACATGAGATAAAATCAGCAGAGCGACCCCCCCCACACACACACACACACACCTTTATACATATGAACCCCCTTTCCAGAAATCCTGGATCCACCCCTGTGTGAGTTGGTGTGTTTGTGATTGTGGTATTTCCTGGTTATACTCACTTTCATGGGTGAAAGTTTTCAGGATTATTCCTGAATTCAGGATTTTGAGGCTGACTTTCCATAGAAAGTCAGCCTCAAAATGCTGAATTTAGCAGATTATAATAGCATCTCTCATTTACTTTCACTTTCTCGTTAGACAATCAACCTTTTAAACTGAAAATTGTTGATATTTTGTATCGCATAATGCAAGTTGTGAGATCGGAATTTCTAAAGTTCAGGATTTTCGAAATTCTGAACTTTCACCCATGCACTTTTTAAAGTAAATATGTGTAATTGAAAATCTTGAACACTTTTCCTTTTCTGTTCTCAAATAGAATGGTGGTTATCATGGCTCGAATTCACAAAATGATTGTCAGAATAGCAAACAGGGAAGACCAAACTTTGATCTGTTGAAAAAAATTTCACCAGATTGTGTGTTTAGATACCATTTGGCACCTATATAAGAAGTGTGAACAAAGCTTAGGCGCTCAATACAGGGCGACCGTCCTCATGTTTATAAAAGAAAAGACCACCCATATGGACATGTATAAGGTTGGGGGTACAGTGTTTTCCAAATACTATACTAGTTCTGTATCATTTGGTCACTTTAATATCTACAAACAATGCTTTTTCAAGTTTTCACATGATGGCGAATACCTTTGCTCTACAGATTGTTTACAAAAAATAACTTAAAGTTTTTCAAAAAAAGATTCAAGAATATCACCATAGTGTCAAACAGTTTGGATCCATATCAGGCCAGACATTTTGTCAGGCTTGATCTCTATCCAAGCAGATTGCAGCAAAGGTTATCAGAAGTCAAAAGTGGCAACTAACTGGTAAAAAGTTAAATAGGCCAAATAAAAAAATGTGTGTTTCAGGTAACGGGTCTGAAAATTTTAGGAAGGGAAGGCACACATATTTTTTTAATTATTTTTTTTTTTCTGGAAAAAATATAATTTTATGCATTTTGAAACCATTTGAAAGGCATTTTGCCTTTCAAAATGCATAAAATTATATTTTTTCCAGAAAACCTGAAAAAAATCTAGGTTTCACCGGTAAATTTAAGTAGGGTCGGGTTACCCTAAACACAGGTATTTTTTATTTGGCCTTATCATATTTTACAGGTTTATGCCATCTGTGCTGGATGACCCGTGTACCGAGAAAGTGATTCAACTCCTTATTGTGATAATATGCAGTCAGAACTACGTCAATAATCCGTACCTCATAGCTAAACTGGTGGAAGTATTGTTTGTAATGAACCCTAACGTCCAGCCAAGGGCGGAGAAAATATGTGAGAAGACGTTGCTGCATGAGCTGTCACGCGAGTTCCTGGCTCCGGCACTGATGCAGTTCTACACAGGTATAGTACTAGTGCAGAGATTGTAAGGCTTGTTTAAAGAGTAATTCCTTGAAAAGTTTTTGAAAAATTATCTGCTTTTTAATAGAAGAGCTGGAATACCTTGCTAAGGTATTGAAATCTACTTGAATTGCTAAATAATGATACAGTGTTTGCACACTCTTGAAAAGTACGTGAATATTGAGTGCTTTCTTTAAAAGTCCTTCCTTGAAGAGTAACAGAATACTATTTTTTTTTTCATTTTCTCCATCTAGCATTTCCCCAAGGCCAAATAAAAAAATACATGTGAATAGGGTAATCTGACCCTACCTAAATTTACTGGTGAAACCTACAGTTTATTTCAGGTTTTCTGGAAAAAAATATTTTATGCATTTTGGAAGGCGAAATGCCTTTCAAAATGCATAAAATTGCATTTGTTTCCAGAAAAAAAAAATTATTAAAAATATATATGTGTGTCTACCCTACCTAAAATTTATGGACCCGTTACCCGAAACACACTTATTTTTATATTTTGCCTAGGTAGAATTTTAACATGTGGTTGGTGGTTTTATGTAAAATTTGGAGAGTAAAAGTGTAGACATCAGAAGGGTCTCAATGAGATGCTTTCAATGAGCACCACCCTTTGTATACTAATGGATTCTTCCTTCTGGTTTGATGCAATCAACTTGGGATAGTCCATTGTAAATATCTAGGGGTGTCGGGCTATAATTAAAAAAAAATGTATTCTTTTGTCTTAAAATCCTTTTTATACCCTTCGCAAACTTTGTTTGTAGGGGGTATACTGTTTTCACGTTGTCCGTCCGTGCGTGCGTCCGTCCGTCCGTCTGTCCGTCCTTCCGTCCGTCCGTAACGCTTTGTTTCCTTAATAACTCGAAGAGTCATTGCTGGATTTTCATCAAACCTTGCAAACATATTCATATATGCAAGACAAATACTTTAGACAAAAAAGTAAGGGCTAGGGGCCAATTCTATTAGAGTTATTTCCCTTTGTAGTTCTAAATGGCTTTTAATATAGTGCTTTATGCTTATGCTATTATAGGCCATACACTGATTTTCATCAAACCTTGCAAACATGTTCATATATGCAAGACAAATACTTTAGACAAACAAGTAAGGGCTAGGGGCCAATTCTATTAGAGTTATTTCCCTTTGTAGTTCTAAATGGCTTTTAATATAGTACTTTATGCTTATGCTATTATAGGCCATACACGGGCCAATCAACTCCTACCACAGCTTTTGATGGAGCAATTTGATACTTTTCCTGTACAATGTAGACACATTGAACATATGCATGAAGGAATTTAGTTCGGAAAAGATAATTTTTGACAAAATGACAGCTGTGAGAACTTAGACAATTTTTCCCTTATAAGGTGTTTGTATATGCATAGACGGTGCCTTTATGGGCCGATCAACTCCTACCACAGCTTTTTATGGAGCAATTTGATACTTTGCCTATACAATGTAGACACATGTAAGGGCTAGGGGCCAATTCTATTAGAGTTATTTCCCTTTGTTGTTCTAAATGGCTTTTAATATAGTACTTTATGCTTATGCTATTATAGGCCATACACGGGCCAATCAACTCCTACCACAGCTTTTGATGGAGCAATTTGATACTTTTCCTGTACAATGTAGACACATTGAACATATGCATGAAGGAATTTAGTTCGGAAAAAATAATTTTTGACAAAATGACAGCTGTGAGAACTTAGACAATTTTTCCCTTATAAGGTGTTTGTATATGCATAGACGGTGCCTTTATGGGCCGATCAACTCCTACCACAGCTTTTTATGGAGCAATTTGATACTTTGCCTATACAATGTAGACACATTTAATATATGCATGAAGGAGTTTGGTTTAGAAAAAATATTTTTTGACAAAATGACAGCTGTGAGAACTTAGACAATTTTTCCCTAATAAGGCTTTTGTATATGCATAGATAGTGCCTTCATGTGCCGATCAACTCCTACCACAGCTTTTGATGGAACAATTTGAGACTTTGCCTATACAATTTAAACACATTGAACATATGCATGAAGGAGTTTGGTTCACAAAAAATAATTTTTGACAAAATGACAGCTGTGAGAACTTAGACAATTTTTCCCATATTAGGCTTTTGTATATGCATTGATAGTGCCTTCATGGGCCGATCAACTCCTACCACAGCTTTTGATGGAACAATTTGATACTTTGTCAATACAATGAAGACACAATGAACATATGCATGAAGGAGTTTATAAGTTTTGTTGAACTTAGACAATTATTCCCTTATATGGCTTTTGTATATGCATGGATAGTGCCTTTATGGGCCTATCAACTCCTACTACAGCTTTTGATGGAGCAATTTGATACTTTGCAGATACAATGTAGACACATTGAACATATGCATGAAGAAGTTTATAATTTTTGTTTGCAAAGATTCTACTGAAATCTTCTTATCAAAACTAAGGTCTTCTTGTTCGAACTATAACTTGCCAAGTTTTTTCACTGACTCTTACTGTGCGGGGGGTATCTTATAAGCATTGCTTATTGACTTTTTTCATTACCTTTACAAACAGTGTAGACCCTGATGAAATGCAAAAGTACCCATTTAGGGGTTTCCCGAATACTAAGGGATAACTGATGTTTTCACTCAAAAATATGAAATGTGTCCCCATTTTTTTTCTCTTAAATATATGTCATACTTACAACTATCACTACTGCATATAAGCCCATTAAAATCCCATTAATTGCCCCCCATTAAAAATGCCATTAAAAAAGCCATTAAAAATGGTCCTATTAATGGTCATTTTTAATGGTAACACACACTTTCCAAAATGAAAACCTGTCAAAATACCATTAAATGAATCGTTAAAATACCATTAAATCAAACCATTAATTGAAAAAATAATGAGCATTATTTAAGCATTACTTTTTTGTGTGTAAAATTAATGGCCATTAACACCTCCCATTAAAATAAGTGCTGGTTTTTTTAATGCCCATTAATATGCAATATTTTTCATGCCCATTAATTTTTTGGCCATTAATAGAACCATAATTAATGGCTTTTGATTTTAATGGCCATTACTACAGAAAAAGTAAGTAAAAATTAATGGACATGAATTTCCCATTAATTTACTGGAAGAGAAAATAATGGGCATTATTTTAGGAAATTAACTACATATTAATGGGCATTAAATTCCCATTACTATATAGAAAAAATCAGGCATTAATAAACCATTAATTTTATAGGAAAAATAATGGCCATTAACTACTTGGCAAATAATGGGCATTAATTTGCCATTAATTTACTGGATAAAATAATGGGAAATAGTGGGCATTAAAATATGTACCTAAAACATTAATGGGCATTAAATCCCCATTACTTTATTTGGGCATCTACATTCAGTAATGGCCATTTAATTCCCATTAGTCTACATAGGGGAAACTAATGGCCATTAAATATGATTAATGGCTCATTAATGGCCATGAAATATGATTTTTATATTAATGGCCATTAAAAAGGAGGGAAAATGCATGACCTTGACCTTCAATACAACACTTCATCAACTCGTTTAGTTGTCTGCAACAGGTCACAGGCTGCAATAGTTCTGAAAACTATTTCACTTTTTTTCTGAAAACTATTTCACATTTTTTATAGAAAAGCCTAAGTTACTAAATTTAACCTTGCCATAAAATATATCAAGGTCACTCCATGGTCATCATTTGGACAAACTATGAAAGGCAGGAGTCCCTGATGCTACATACATGTACCAAGTTTCATAAAAATCCACCTGCTGGTTCTGGAGAAGATAATGAAGTTTACCATATACCACAAACAAAGCTTCGTTACCCCTACCCAAGGAAGCTCCACATAAAATTTGCCAAGCGGTTTTCGAGATGTTTGAAAATGTGGACGGAGGACAAGACGACGGACCAATGGTATTCTATAAGCTCACCAATGAGACTTTGGCTCAGGTGAGCTAAAAATCTGAGCCAGCTATTTTTATGAGGAATCAATAAACATGAAGTTATAAAAAAATGTGTCTGTTATTTTTTCACGGTGATATCTCAAACAAACGTATGGAAACATGGTACATGGACAAGCCAAAACCAATATGCTCTTCCAACTTCCAATCTATAGGTTATTCAAAATGAAATAAAATGGGGGGGGGGGGCATTGTGTGTCCCTAGCAGGATTCAAACCCAGGACCCTTTGATTAGAAGTCCTGCACCAACCACTAGGGTAAAACTCCAGCACTTAACCAGCTTTAAAAAGAAAATTGAACAGACGGAAAAGCAGAAACCAATATGCTCCCCACTTTTTCAAAACTGAGGGCATAATTATATAGATGCAAAGAGCTCTAACTTCCCAAGTGATGCAAGTGTATCTTTGTCAAGCTGCACGCTGAAGCAGGTATAACAATTACAACAAACAACAACTAAAAGGAAAGCAAAAAATTATTAATCCAACTAACAGTTTTATGTAATCCAACTAACAGTTTTACGAAAAAAGAAAATGATCAGAACTTTGTTATACAACGAGACTAGAAAGTTTCTAAAACACATTACAAATGGTCCTATAGCTACATCACTCACCTGAGCCAGTTTATGACCTTGACCTCAAGCTAAGAATAAAATCTTAGAGAAGATATCTAACAGCAGAAAAGGGATCAAGAGGTTCAGGAGAACTTGTGTTTTAAAAACTTGTGCGCAAAATTCTGTGACCTTTACCTCAGGGTTGTAATTACAGGGGTTAATGAAAGTTGGGATATTGCTGCATAAAATTTTGAATTGGGGGTGGGGGGTTTACATTGGGACCCTTACCCCAGTAATATGTTCTTGTGGGGTGGGGCTCAGGGGTGTTACCATGAGCTTGTCCCCACAGGGTCGGGCTAAAACGAGCCTTACGAGGGCTTTTAAAATTGAAAAGTAACTATCCCCGCCCATCCCCGTAGGTTGGGGGCCATGGACACAAATGATCGGTGCATTATACCCCCTTAAACCCCACTTTTATAAAGTAAAGATCTGGGATTTATAGAGGTATACATTTTTTCTCTAATTTTTTGCTCTGAAACATAGATCATGGGTACCCTTAGAAATGCCTTGATGAGTTACTATGCTTAAATAAGAAAAAGTATCACATCATGCTAACATGTCCGTGCAATGTAGACCCTCTTAAACCCCACTTTTATATAGAAAAAATGGGGTTTACACAGGTAAATATTTTTTATTTTTGCTCTAAAACATAGGTTGTGGGTATTTGTTAGAGGCGGTTCTAATATGTACCCACAATCTATGTTTTGAGCAAGAAGAAGAAAAAATATCACCTTTTCATTTAAAATGATCATTTTTTACCGCTTCCAGAAATTGTTGCATACTGCATGGAAATGTTTTCATAATGACAAAATTGACAAGAAAAAATTTTCATCTGAAATTAGTCATGTTTATAGATGTATAAATTTATTTATGTCGCATGGGCATGTTTTATGGTTTTAGGGTTGTTGTTTTTTCTGCTAGCCATTGAATATACATGTCCTCTTTTTTCCCCCAATTCACATCAAACATCACATCAAGAAACATGTTTTTCTAGAACCAATTCCATTGTGATAAGGTTCATTAATTATAATAGTTGCTGGACAAGTATCATTTGGTCATGTCAGACACACAAGTGATTTTTTTTTGTTTACTTGTCCTTGAACAAGTGGAATTGTCCCTGAACAACTGGAATTAGTGGATTTTTGTAATATTTTCACAGCTCTGTGATCCAAGCATGTCATGAATGATTTCATGGGATGAAACTTCAAATGCCAGCCTGTTCTTTTTTGTGTTGTTTTTTTTCTTAAAGATGTACGATTTGATTATTGTACAAGATATTGACCATTTCAAAGTTCACATTAATTTGCTGGCTCCCAGTCTGCACAAAATCAATTATATGTGAAACAGCAGTTATTAATCTCGCTATAAAACCGACTCCGTTTAAACTTTACGAGTATCGTTCCCATGTGTTTTTTCCAAATTTGAAGAAAAAAAATTCCCAAATCAATATTTTCCCAATCTTCAAAGTTGATCGGTACATAAGGATATTGGTAAGTTGGTAACCTTGTATTTGGAAACTAAGCTATATCTCCATCTAATCAGCACATAAATGGCTGCTTTATTTTACCACATTCGCCATAATAAGCACACCCACTTTTTTTTTATATAATTTTACTACTTGATGCTAGATTTATTACTAATTAATCATAATAGATGTAAAAAAAAATGCTCCAGATCTTGATTTTGAAAAAATCGCGAGCTCAAAATTTTCAGCCCGGCCTATTGGCTTGGACCTTGGCTTTCATACCCGACTGTAATTTCGGCTTTAGAAAGTACTGGGATGGTTGTATCTTTGTAGAGAAAAAAAAGGTGCTGATTAGCAGTTGATCTGCGCCTTTGTTTTCCCATATATATGCAATAAATAGGTTCTCTCGGTCACTCCGTTTTACCTATATTGATTTTTCTCAGACTGGGAAGCAGCAGTTAATGTGAAAAACAAAGTATTAAATGCGTTTAAAGTTGTTCAAACATTTGGTATGAGTGTGTTTGGGGGTGGTTTGGTGGAGGTTTGGGGTGTTTTGGGGTGTTTCAATGGACCCTGATAAGAGTGCGAACTCGAACTGGCTTTGGGGCGAAAAGTCACAGATCGATTTCAACAAAAACAGATACTTACAGGCCGATAGAGAGAATTTTTAAAAATTTGCACACAGGTTCAACATGTTCAAGCCTGCAACTTGGAGATTTGCATGTAATCCTCGCGAGGGGGTGTTGCCGAATTTAAAGAAAGAAGGCTAGGGCCAACGGAATGAGACAGCGATTTAGCGAACAAAAAAATATTTTCAATCTCATGGACTTACATCGCATTGACCATTGTCTGTCACATTGGCATATTGATTATCATATCCACAACGATAGGCTCACAGCTACCTTATTCAAAATTTCGTAAGAATTCCATGTAGATTGTATTTTTCTTTGTCTTATAAAAATCCATGTTGTTGTTCAATGAAGGCGGCCATCTTTATCTGCGTATTGATCTGTGATCTGTGCCAATTTAGATTTTAAATGTTCACAATTTAATTAATGCTCCGTAGTTGAATGTGGATTCTACTGTATTTGTTGATTTAATACTTATTGGTTTTTGGACAATTAAACTTATGGCATTATAAAAATTCAGTAATTTGCAATAGCTTTTTCAGGTGGAACTATTTTCTGTATCGGAGGAAGTTCTTACCTTCAGACCATTTAATTCTACATTAAATTAAACCATATTTTTGGCGCACTTGTGTCAGACCAATCAGAAACTGCAACTTTGTTTACTACAATGTTTACTTTTTACTTTTTTCTCACGCCTGGAATTTCTATTTTATAACAAGTTTTAGCTTTTACAAAACAAAGATACCTTTGTGGAGACAAATATATATACTATATAAATATATTGAGAACAGTCTCAATTGAAAACAGTCTTAAATAAGATGCTAGAAATTGTCCGAAATTGTCTGTGTAAGCTTACCACAGGCTTATCAGTATGAGAAGTGTTTTATTTATAACAAGTATAAGCTTTCACAAAAAGCTTTGTCTCCAGTCCTTGACCTAAGGATCATTGACACTTGCTATGGGTAAATGCCTATGGTTTTCAGTAAAAATAAAAGTTTGTCAATCGTCCCTTTTTTCGCCTTGAAGCTACCTTGACCTGAGTACTTTATGGCTGTGAAATCCGTTTTCGATATTAAATGCTTCAAAGATGTAAAATTTTGGGTAGAACAATCAGTTTTACATTAAGATATATAGGAATCCGAAAACATTTTTTAAAATATCATTCCCCCCCGTGTGCCAGCAAAAGCTTTTGCCTGCATATGTGTTACCATATTTTACACTTTGTATGGAAGTGGCTTGCTGGCACACGGGGGGGAAAGATGTTCAGCAGCCCAAAAACCCAGGGCCTAAGCCCATAAAATGCCTTTTCTACCAAATAAGAAATTAATGACAGTAATGAAGTTCTCTTGAACCATCCTCCTAAATTGCTTTGTATCCTGTGCTAGTTTAATATAAAGTACTTAAAGATTAAAAGTAGAATTAGCAAGGTTTATGCATTTTTTCATAAGAAAAAGACTCACTGTTATTAAATCACACATTCTTTTGCAAACGTCCTGTACTTATCTATTTGCATGCTAGGGAATTGTTCATGTTTTTATTTTCGTCTGCTGACTTTCTTCAAAATTAAGTTTTTAAAAATAAACCACCCAGGACCACCATCAGAGTGTCAAACAGTTTGTATCCAGATCAAGACCGACATCCTATTGGTCTTCATCTGGGTTCAAACCGTTTGCAAAAGGCTATTGGCAGAGGACAAAATTATCCACTGGCATGCAAAGAGTTATAACAGGTAAATACTTTAGTGTTCAATATATTGTCTCATATAGACATATACATGCATCATGTATACCATAAATATTAGGACACTTTAAATACATTCAACATGCTATGCCCTTTAAACAAAGCAAAAGTACTATTCAAACGATCTAGTTAGAATCAGTTTGACCTTCCAATGTTAAATGGGACACTTTCATTCCTTCAAAAATATTTATTTCTTTTGTTGAGCTTTCGGTTTTGTATTATTTACGGTACATGTAGTCAAAAATGTACAGGTAACTTCTAAATTATCTCCCCAAAATCATTTTATTACAAAACATAATTTGTTTTTAAAACAATTTCATCAATTATCGTGATTTGTTAATACTCTGCATATGGTATGTTCAATAGATATCACCATGCCTATCAAATAAATCAAGAAAACGTGCAGAAATCGCTTTTAAAGCACTTTTTATTTTCATGAAATTTTAGACCACCTCCCATTTCTACCCGTCATAAATCTCGAGTGCGTAGGAATTTTGAAAATATTTTGCTAGCTGGCTCTTGCCATTAGATTCACCTATTGCACTGACACTTCATGCACCACACTAGAAGCTCAAAAGCAGCGTTCTGGGAATCAGAAAAATAGGCGTATAAGGCCCAAACCGTCAATGATCCTTTGTAAATTTTGTCTCACCGCATCATGAAGGCTTCATCGATTATATTAGCTAGGGAAACCAAAAAAAAACCTGGATTGAGTAAAACTCAATATTTCAAACTTAGTTATTACTGATCATCTTCCTTTAATTTTATGCAGAGGTAATTCCTGGAATATTTAACCATATCCCGGACAACAAATCTAACAAAACTGCATGATCACAAATAAATAGCTTGACCAGGTGTAATTTTTTTTATCGTAATCTGATCACATTCGTATTAAAAACATGTACATGTATATACAAAAATTGTCTCCAGCAGAATGGTGGGTGCCACAAAATACAATATGGACATCCATTTCCAAGTCAGCAGACCTATAACATATTGACAATCAAATCTCTGAGTTAATAAACCATTTTAAGATCGCTCAGGTTTTGTTCGTAAGTTAACAATCTGCTATAAAACCGCAACTTTATTTAGACTAAGTTAATTAACTGCAATCGGACCGCTTAGCTCCTGTTTACTAAAATGTCTGACTTAACAGACCGCTGATAGATCGTTCCATTTCTGATCTCATTTTTTTATCTTAATAGACCGCAAGAGGCTCACTACCAAACCACTGATGAACCGCGATTCAAGAAAGGATTGCAAAGCAGAAAATGAAAATTGCGATCCGGCAAGCGGTCCATTAAATAGCCCGCTGTAGGATCGCTTTAAAAAACCATGAATCTGCGATTTATTAGCGGCTGCTTAACGGTTTCTTAGCGATCTGTTAGAAAATATTTTTGTTTGGGGAAGACTTGATATTATCCGGTAAATCATTAATGAAAATTAGAAAAAGGATCGGTCCTAAGACCGACCCCTGGGGTACACCGGATAAAACAGGGACTGTATCTGAGGCTTGACCGTCTAAAACTACTTGTTGACTGCGCCCAGAGAGCCATGAGCTGATCCACTTGTGGGTGGACCCTCGTATCCCATAGTAATCGAGTTTGTGTAATAGCCTCCTGTGTGGGACCTTGTCGAAGGCCTTTGCGAAATCCATGATGATCAAATCTGTCTGCTTGTGCCCCCGATTTATCGCACCATCCAGGTTGCTGATGATATCGTGCACAAACTGAAACAACTGGGTTTCACAAGACCTCCGACATCGGAACCCATGCTTACAGTCAGCAAGTATGCTATCTAAGGCTAAGTGCTTGTTGATGTTGCTCACCAATATATGCTCTAGGGTTTTGCAACAGATGCAGGTTAGCGACACCGGTCTGTAGTTCGCAGCATCGTATTTTTCTCCTTTCTTAAAGACCGGGGATACATTTGCGTGTCGCCAATCATCTGGAACATTGCCCTGAGCTAAAGAAATATCTTTCACCAGCAGAAGAAGCGGATATGAGATTACATTTTAGTCCATTAAAGTAAGTATTGTTTTAGAATCAGAATGTTTATGGGTAATAATGTAAAACGACTGTCATTCACCAAGAACTGAGGAACACACTGCTGTGGATTTTGATTGAGCCGGGAAATGTGGTACCGCAAATCGGTAACAAGACGTTTCGCCCCCAAGATGTTTCCCCCCTGGTCGTTTCCCCCCAAGTCATTTCGCCTCTATTTTCGACCCTTGTCGTTTCGCCCCACATGCCCCTTGGCAGTCCGATCTGAGTCTATGTATAGTATTTGCTCAGAACCAAACAACCAACTGAATGTTTGTACCACATCAGTTACGGAGGGTAAGGTTGGGCCCGTAAAACTAGTTTAAGCCCCCCAGTTATTCATTACTGACCTTTCCAAGGCGGTGGTTCTGATATGGTCTCTGTTAGATGTTTTGGTGTCAGAGTTTCGGTGATGTTTCACTTTATGTTTGTTCATTATACTTTTAGTTCAGTTTGGGTTGCTGAGTGGCCACCTTTTGGGAAATAGCTGCCCGCACGGTTAGCAATTTGTTCTCATTGTATTTTGTCTATTTGTAATATTTATTTATTTCCCGCTTTGGTTTTAAGAGCGGGATTTGCCTTTTGATTGCCCCAGTTCCTGTTCATTGCTTTTCTACTACTTGTATATGTTTGAAAACTAAGGAAAAGAAGGGTTCATAGTTTAATACATTTCCTTTGCAACAAGGCTGGCAAAATATCAAAAGGAGGGATCCTCGAAAGTTGTCAAGCTTTGCGACTAGATAAGACTAAAATGAACTTGCTCAGCTACAGGGCATCCACCCCAGTCTTTTAATTTCAGGAAATGCACATGCAACATATTATTCTGGCATGAAACAATCTATTACCTGTCTTAAGGATTTCATACCAGTTCTGACACAAACCAGACTGTATAGCAACAGAAGATGGCTAAGAGGCTTGAAATTTTAGATTTTGGAAGTACAGTACTACATATGTAACGAAAACAAAGGTGCTCGTCTGTGCCAGTGTTTTCACATATGCAAAAAACAGGTTGTCTCATGGAATAGTTCATATGAGAGCCATATCATGAGAAAAAGAGCCTCATGCATCTTTCAATATTTTCCCCCAGCGGTGGAGCAGCGGGATACCCAGGGGAAATTAGACAATTTTTAGAAAAATCAGTGTCAATTTCCCTACCCATGGGCAAAAACTTGGTGTCAAAAATCCCTTGGGAGAGCAATCGAATTTGTTATATATGGTTTAATTTGGAACTTCTTGAAAAAGTATCTAATTTCCATACCCCTGTCTAGGTTTTCTATCTAATTTCTTGGGGTTGGGATTTTTTCCTGTCTAATCCCCACTGTATCCCTGCCGCCTGCCTCTGTGGGAAAATATGGATAGGTGCATTACTCCAGACTCAAACGACAAAGTAAAGATCAACAACCCATTGTTGCAGCCTGATCTGACTAGACAGTTGCTTATTTGCTATCTAGCTATTTTGTATCCTATGTATTCTTGCAGTTGCTAAATCCTGTTTCCAGACTCTAGCTATGCTTGGTAGGAGAGCAGAAAACATGGAAAAGGTCACAAAGGCCCACAAACACATTTTCTCATGGTTTTGCTTATTTCTTAGAACAGACAAATGCTTGTAAATTAAACAACCACTTTTCATTTTTTTTTCTCCATGAGAAGCTTTAAAAATTTCCTGGATAAATGCTGGAGGAATTGTTCCAGCATTTCTCAAGGAAATGTTATGATTTTCGATGAAATTAATAGAGTTTGCCTTTAAAACTCATTTTCCTACAGCATTTCTCCTGGTAATTTTCTTTGTCGCCCTGAAATTTCAGTTTTATCACACAGGCAATTTCTTCATGAAAAGAAATGTGGCCATTTTAATTTATAAGCACTGAAAGGTGGAGCTCTTCATTACACAAACATGCCTATGGATGAAAGGTGCAGCAAGTTTTGAAGGCTGTAAAATGATAATGTTAAAAACTCACATTGACATGAGTGTACAAATAATGGACAATATCAAATACTCTGATTTTTTATTGATGGCCATTATTAACAAATTAATGGGTTTAAGATGTTCAGTCCCTAAAATTAATGGCCTTTTTATGCCAATGAAATTATTGTGTAAATATTAATGGCCATTAAAATATTGATCTCCTAAATTCAGTAATTTTAAAATGCATGAATATGTCTTTCATGGCCATTAACAAACATGTAATGAGGTTTTAATGGCAATTAGTTTTTGTAATGGCCATTAATACTGTAAATTTATGGGTATTAAATCACCATAAAACAGAAAATAATGGCCCATTAAATTTTAATGGTCATTATTTCATGCCAAGGGTAAAAAGTAAGGGTATTTTAATGATCATACTTGCTCTTGAAATAAATTAATGGCCATTACCACTTAAGTAATGGCACATTGTTTCGTATAAATATTGGATCCTGATATTTCACTGCTTTTTAATGCGAATGAAGTGCATATTTATATATTTAATGGCCATTAAAATATCAAACATGCAAATTTTCTCCTTTTTACTGCCATCAATAGATATGAAAAGTTTTTATAGCCATTACTTTTTGTAATGGCCATTAAATAATGCAAATTCATGGGCATTAAAACATCACAAAACATAAAATAATGGACCATTATTTCTTTTAATGGTCATTAATAATACAGATAGTGTAAATTAATTGAAAATTAATGATTTTACTTGCTCTTTAATGGCCATTACCGTTGAATTAAAGGCCATTATAATGAATATTAATGGCCTAACACACAAAACCATTAATTTTAAGAAACGAAAAGTAATGGATGATTTTAACAGGAATTTGATTATTAATGGCATTTTGATGGATTTTTAACGGAATTTAATGGGTTTTATGTGCAGTAGTGTATGCTGATGAGTTTCTAATTAAATGTTCTACATGTTTAACCCTTTACTCCATAATAACGCTTGTTGACGCCTTTGATATATGATGTATTTGAAAATATTCTGGAATTCTTTCCATAATATTTTCCAAAGTATTCAGAACTTAACTTATTTTTGAATTTTGTCAATGTTGTCTAAAAGTAGAAAATGAAGTCATGATCTAAAAATAGCATATGGAGTAAAGGATTAGAATAAATAAAAAAAGAGTAATATACTCATTGACTGAAAAGCTTATCTAGACCTCTGAATGATTTAAATTGTTTGCAGCTATTGAGACGACGGGGTCAAGCAACGAGTTTTACGACAAGTTTAGCATACGCTACCACATTAGTATTATCTTCAAGGCCATGTGGATGATACCGTCTCATCAGATGAAAATGATCGATGAAGCAAAGTAAGTGTTGCTTGAGCCCCCCCCCCCCCCCCCCCCCCCCCCCAAAAAAAAATAGTGCATATCATATAAGATCTTAGACTAATACATAGAGGATGTTCAAATTTTTGGAATGAATATAACATTTATTTCATTGACTGAAGCGAATAATGAATATTTCATGAGTGGCGAAGCGAAGTATGAAATATACTTTTTTCTTGCTTCAAGAGTTGAAATACGAGGGCTGTTCAAATATGAATGCAAGTAGTTTCATAACTTTCTTCACATATATGCTACGACAAAATGTTATACATTTCTGGAAAGAACTATTTGTCGCCTTTAAAATGGCACCAAACATAAAGAAACACTAACTATATTTCTCGAGTTACAGACCCTTTTCTAAAGGCCATTCCTGTATACTGAAGTTTTTCTGAAGCAAATTGCAATGCACGTTTTGGTACATCTATGATATAATGTCATATCTTTGTAAGTTAAAATGGCACCAAATTTTTAATGCAAGTTTAAGTAACAATTTAAAAGTTGCTTGCAGGAAAAAGTTTATATAAATCCTGTTTCAATCTCGAGTACGAGGGTCATCCAATAAATAGAGAGAATTTCCTTATAATACACGAGTTCGTACCAGTAAAACATCGCAAATGTAATCATTAGGTGGCATAACTTGTTGGGCATGCAGCATCATAAATAAAACGTTGCTGGAAAATGAGGTCGTTTATTGCTTAGCAACGAAAAAGTGATACTAAAGCTATCCTGGCCAGATTTTCCTTATACGATAACTTCATGCTTAAGAAACACAGTCTGGCATGTAATTATTATCATTTATCTGAACATGGTTTGTCCTTCAATCTGTTAAAGTTTAATTGTTCTCAATGTTACATATAAAATATGATCATTACCATGTACCATTTAGTCATGGTTGCCTAGCAACCAGGCAATTGTGGACAAATGGACTGGTTGTTAAATCTATATTTAACTGTTGCTAGGCAACAAATGACACATTTGATACATGTTTTTAAAGATACTGTTTTAAAATATAGAATATATTTAATAATTTTAGAGTGATTTAAAACTTTTATACCAACCAACAAAAAAATAAGGGCTAATTCATGACCCTTACCCCTATTTCTGATTCAACAATTTTTCATTTTTGTCGCTTTTTTACGCTAAATGCCCTTGCCAATTTGACATTTTTCAAAAGAAGTCAAAGAATTTTACAGAATAATTACCTTATGTTGTAGTTTATATAAAATATTACTTTTGGAACTGATCTGCACATGCCAGTATCCAAGGCAACCATTTTAAGGCATCCGGCTAGGTCAGTTTTAAGTACCTGTTTACGTTGCTTAGCAACAAGGGACATCACATTCCATCAAACTGTTGGATATGTTGTTGCATGCGCAACAAGTTATGCCACCTTATGGTTATATTTGTGATGGTTAAATGGTACAAACTATTATATTATAAGGAAATTCTCCCTATTTATTGGATGACCCTCGTAAACAGACACGTTTGTGACGTCATTAATTTTATGATAAACGTCATTTTGAGTTATCTACTGGAGATTGAATAATAAACATCGCTGTGTCGTTTTCTTTGCGTTTTGCTGAAAACATGCTAAATATGTCATAAGGAAGTTTTCAAAATAATCCGTCCTCTATTTACAGAGTTATCCCACTTTATATAATTTTTCAAGCATGTTTCTACTTCTTAATGACGTGTTTACATTAATTAAAATATATTCAATCTGTCTAGTCCTCAAGACCAGGTAATTAATTTTATTGTAAATAATGCCTAAGGTGGTCAAACTTAAAGTTTACGTTAAAATTTAGAATAAAGCCGCAATGTAATGATAAAAAAATAAGTATAAATTCTATAACCTCTTTCACTTAAGGCATTTTTAACTTGATAAAAAATGCTTTTCAGCGGTTAAAAAGTACCCACTATCCATCAATAATTTGTAGCAACAACTCAGTATGAGCGATCAACATATTGTCTTAGAGTTAAAACTAGTTTAAATGTTGTTTCGTGCATTTTGTTATAGATAAGTTTAACTAATAACTGAAAGGTGATGTTTTGTTTACCATTTATTTGCAAGCATAAAGAGACTTTAGTGAAAGCAATTCGTTGTAATTTAACAAAAGCATGTCGGATTTTCGCAACTTTTACAGAATCATTGTGTAAGAGTATGGGGATACTTCCTTAAAAATTTCAAGAAATTGTTGAATATATTGCTTATATTTACATTTTATTTTAAATATCTAAAATATAAAAAAATATTTTTAATTTAGGAATTAAAACAGTTTTGTATTTAAAATATAATCGTATTAACAGTTTAGTCAGAGTGTAAAATGGAAAAGCGAAACAGCCAGCTTAAACACGGACAGCCAATGGAGCAAACAAGAGGATTCTTTTGCACGTGTGACTCAGGTGTGGCTCGCTGTCAATCACAACACTAGTATCACTTCTGGTGAATGAGTTCTATGTTTGAAGCGTATTGCACTGGCAAGTGAGCTTGGCAGCTGTCAATCAAAAATTGTATAAATTATGAGGCTATGAACGGTTGCAAAAATCTAAAGATTCATTCAAAGATTGCTTCTAAAATGTAAATATTTGATAATTTATGGGCTGTGAGGAGCACAGTGGCTCAGTGGTTCAGTTTAAGACTTGGGATCATTCGAGACTCACCAGAGGCACTCTGTTGAGTCCTTGAGCAAGACATTTTAGTCTCTGCTTAGTACTGGTTCAACCCAGGAAGATAAGAAAATGTCACGACATGACTGAAAAATTGTTGACTTGGACATAAAGCATCAGTACAAACAAACCAGAACTTAATTTGTTGTTTACACATTATGAACTTTTGATTTCCAATCACTTTAGTAGTGTATTCTCATCATTGGCATGGATGCATTGTGTTGGTGAAAAAACAGTGTAGATCCTGGAAGCCAGCTGATCTGAATCTACACTCTTTTCTGAAGAGGATATAAAATTTTGAAGAAAAAAAATGCTCATGGTGTGTTTTGTTCGTTTGTTTGGTTTTAGGTTTTACGTGAAGTCAACAGTTACGGTCATGTCGAGATGGTCAGTTCACCTAACCACACTTTTTCCTGGTCAAGCTTGATTAAACTCTTAAACAGTACTTTGTGCACATACTTTCGCTTGTACTGAAAACACCCTTTCTGGAATCATTAGCGATATCAACGGATTGGCTCTCCTATCTGTCACAGTGCACAATCAATCATTTTTGAATCCATATTTCTCCACTAAATATGGCTTAATTTTACTATAGTCTTTTATTTTGAAACAAATAATACATTAATGGTGTCAATTCAAGTGTTTGTTGACTTTGGTAAAGTTAAATATGTAAGAAACATTAATTCCAATATTACGTATCCGCTGACATTTTGAAACTCCAACATTGATTTTCGGCTGACCTTGCGAGGGTACACTAATTTAAATATTCATTATAAACCATCCAATGAAACAATTGCAATTTTTTTCACACAATCACAGATGATTAATATAGAAATGAGATCATGCAAAAAATTCGGATATTTTCGGCAGTTCAAAAGGTCAGAGCCTTGCCTAAAGATTGGCCAACTTTGAGATCGTTACTCTCCGTAAATTTAATAGACCACTGAAAAGTACTGGTTTTTGGCTTTTCTCAAGGGCTTCCCCAACAAAATAAACTCAAATTTAGTAACATAGAGTTGTGCGCATCTGTGCGCAAACAATATTTATAGCAGTACTATCACGAGGAGAGTGCATGTAAACTATACGGCAAAGCGTACAAACCGCGGGAATGTGTATTGGACAATACACAATTGCGGTTTATCAGCTGATCGATTTTTGACAGAAAAAATATACCAATGGAAAATGTTTGAACTAATGTAGCTTTTTTATTTCTTGATGGATTTTCATAATTTAAACACCATTTTCTTTGTCATTCATTCTACTTTTAGCCCGTGGTTTCAGATTTCAACTAATACTAAAATCCATTTTTATCGTTAAATCAGTGGAAGGAGGAGAATGACCGTAGAAATCAATCTCCACAAAAGTATGGGACCGGGCCGAGATCGAACTCACTACCCCTGCATCTGCAGTGGGTCTTTCTACCGACTAAACCATTGGCCTAGGTCTAATAGTGCCTTATTAACACAAAGATGATAATTGAAATATTATTTTTTATTACATCTCTACCAAAATGTACCTTGTTGGTTCTGAAGAGAGCCGTCTCAATGAGACAGTTTTTTGAGTACCCATAACATATGTTTTGATTGATAAATAAGAAAAATATGTTTTAATTATACACTCTAATCTAGAAGCCTGATCAAAAGATTACCACAGAACACTACATGCTGCACCTTTTACATATGAGCTAATTGATATGTTGAAGTAAAGACTTTTTATATAGAGAGCTTCAATATTTAACACATACAAAAACACAATCAGGGAGCACAGTGGCTCAGTGGTAGAGTGTTTGACTTGAGACCCAGGGGTCGGGGGTTCAAGCCTCACCGTCATCACTGTGTTATGTCCTTGAGCAAGACACATTTATCCTTGCTTAGTACTGGTTCAACCCAGGAAGACTCGTCCCGACATAACTGAAAAATTGTTGACTGGGATGTAAAGAATCAAATCAAACAAAAACACAATCATGGTGACGTGTATATAGCTGATCTTCCATGAGGCATTTCAATTAATTGTGTTTATCGTCCTATTTTCCAGTCGTGGTAAAGAGTTTGTGAAGTTTGTGAATATGTTAATGAATGATACCACATTTCTACTGGACGAGAGTCTAGATTGCCTCAAGAGAATTCACGAAGTGCAGGAAGAGATGGACAATATTGAAGAATGGAACAAACAGTCTCAGGTAACTACTGTAAAATCGGAAATTTTCGTGAGTGTTTTATTTTCGCGAAACTTCGCATATGCGAAGTTTCGTGAAAATAAAGCACTCTCAAAATGTAGAAATCACTCTGTCGTTTACTGATGTAGGTAAATCATGCCCTAGTCGTGAATTTTTAATGTGGCAAATATGTCTTTTAACGTTATTAGTGAAAATAAAATTCTCGTTTACAGTAATATAGGAATCTACTTGCCAAAAACACTATCTGTTTATGGTAGCAAAATTTTTGAGCGTAAAATTGTCATTATTTTCTTACCTATCAATTCAAGCATAAGTTTTGGTTGCTCAAAAGAACCGTCTCATTGAGACGGTTCTTTTGAGTATCCACGACATATGTTTTGGGTGGGAACATATGTTCTTTTGATTGCCCAAAACAGATGTTTTAACAAATAGATAAGAAAATAATCATGTTTTGTCCCCAGAAAGTTTCCTTATCATGACCTATGATTAACCAATACAAGCCCAGCATCCTTTTTGCGGGACATAGGCAAACAGTGCCGAACCAGATCAGATATAGGGGCAGAGTGTGGCATCTGATCAAGATCTATACTGTTTGCTTACAGAATATTTAAAATTTTATTAATCCTTAAAGTGCCATGAAAAAAATGCATTGAAAATGTTGTCTGGTGAAGTCGTCTGCTGCAAATAATTGCCTAACATTACTGACGAATTAAGTATAGAAGCAAACAGTGTGGACCTGGAACAGACAGCTCCTATAGCTGCAGTCTGATCTAGGTCCACACAGTTTGTCATAGAGGCTTCTTAAACATTTCAGCAGACGAGAAAAGCAGACGACTTTTGTTGCGATTGGCGCAATAAGGGTTAAAATCTGATGAAAAATACTACTCAACATCCCTTAAATTTGAAAAGGATTTGTCCAGTTGATAAGGGTGTGAAATTCCATGAGGCATAAATGGGTTAATTTCAGGGCTGTGGAAATACCTGATCAGCTGGCTTCTTCTGAAGCCATCTGATATGGATCTAAACTGTTTACAAAAGAGTTGAAATCTGCATGATTTCATACTGTTTTCGAAAGTGTAAATTGTTTAAGCACAGAAAGGTATAAGCTAATCTGTACTACTAGACAAGCAAAATTTTCTTTGGACAAGTACATTATGGCCATTCGCTTGTCCCTGGACAAGTAGAACATATTACAATTTCCACATCCCTGGGTAATTTATTGCAGGAACATAAACAGAATCAACAGAGACAGCTAGCCATGGATGAGAAACAGTGTAGATCATACCTCACCCTCGCCACAGAGACAGTCGACATGTTTCATTACCTCACAAACAAAATTACCAAGCCATTTCTCATTCCAGTAAGTGATAGTTATGTTAAAAACTTCCACCATTGATTTCTCCTTGGCGTATCCTGTATCTATCAAGCAGGTTTAAACAGCATAAACTTGAAATGTTTTCCACTCTGACAGGGGAGGTGCTGAGGGGTGCACAACATTTCATCTTAACCGATTTCATCGAATAGACACTTCCTCTAATGCGGCATTTGGTCTAAAAAAACAGTCTGGTATGACATTTCGTCGAAAAAAACCTTTAGGATTTTAGACATAATGTCGCACCTTTGTTATTAGACGATCTGCCTGTTGTCTGCCATATTGTTTTCACTACCTCACTAAAATGGAAGGAGTGCAGTTCTATACTAGCAACAAGGACACCCTAAAATAGCCTATAAAGGCTTTGATTGTTCCAAAGATCGTATCAATAAGGAACATACTTACTGGAAGGAAATGCCAGGGACGTTTGACCACAAAAAAACCATCAGGTGATAAAAGAAACTGAACACAATCTTCATGGACCAAACTAACCAGATCTGGTTACAAGTAAAGATGTCAATGGCAAGAATCAAGGACGCTGTAGCCAGCTCTTTGGAACCACCATCACGTCTGATTAATCAAGAATAACAGGATGAGAGCACCAGTGAAAATACTGCTTATCTACCTTGGCTTGCAACTTTTCTTTTATTTGTCACTGGCATATAAATTTCACTTGTCTTTCCTTTCCATTATATGTGAAACAAAATTTAGACGATAAAATATTTAGACAGAATTTTTTTTAGACAATTTTAGACAAATTTAGACACTTTTCAATGAAATTTAGTCGTATTCAAGGAAATAAAATGTCCTTTAGTCAAAATGGGTTCAGACAAAATGTAATGGATCCAGTGTTGATATTGGATATTTTTCAAAATTTGCCTCCTCCAGAATCAACCTTTAAGAACCATCATCTCTTGAAAAATCTTAAGTATTTGCACAGGCTTGAAAAGTACTTGAATGTTGATGGCTATCTTTAAAGATTATTTGAAACTTCATCTCCCTTGAAAAATACTAGAGAATAACTCCAAGGCCTTGAAAAGTCCTTGAATATTTTTTTTTCTGGACTTTTTCCGTACTTTAAATGGATGCCTAAATCGGTATAAAATTGTCATGCCTTTATTTGGTGCAGCATATGCTGCATCAAATAAAGTCACAAGTTGATACTTAATTTTGTATACTAATTTCTCCACGATCTTTGACTAGCATTTGCAAAGTAGAATCTTTACTCTTTGCCTGCTAGCGGTGAATTTTGTTGACTGCTGCTGTCTTTGCAAATAGTTTGGATTTGAATCAAACTGAGATTTTAGTGTTCCTGAAATAATTTTTTGAAAAAGTTAATTTTGAATAAATCAGGAGATGACAAAAAATCATGAAAAAATACCCAGCATGCAAAGAGTTAACATGTAAAATCTATTTTTATAAACTTCTAGTCCTTGAAAAACCATAAGAGAGTCTTACACAAGTCCTTGAAAAGTCTTTGAATTTTACCCAGACCAAAGAGTAGATTGAATCTATTTTCAGGAACTAGCTGACCGCCTTGCTGCCATGTTGAACTTTAACCTTCAGCAGCTATGTGGTTCCAAATGTAAGAATCTCAAAGTGAAAACCCCTGAAAAATACGGCTGGGAACCGAAGAAATTGCTCAATACATTGACGGCCATCTATCTACATCTTGACTGTGATGAGTTTGCAGAAGCTATAGCTAACGATGAAGTAAGTTCGATTAATTTTTCATATAATGTAGGCCAGGCCTTGAGGTTATAAAAACTTTTTCATGCTCAGTTCAACTGAGCATGAAATTACAACTGCTCATAAAAACCAAAATAGAAATAATAAAGAATTTTTTATTGCATTAAAACTCTCAGCTGTTGTATTAACTCTGCTTAAAAATATTAAAATGCCAACAATTATTGGCATTTTAACATTTATGAGCAGTATAATTTCATGCTCAGCTGATGAGATGAATTTTTTTGTAATCTCAATGCTAGTTCACTGGAGGCACTGTTTTGTGTCCTTGAGCAAGACACTTTATCCTTTGATTAGTACTGGTTCAACCCAGGAAGACCTGTCTGGACATGACAAAATGACTGGGATGTCAACTCAGTCCTGATTGCTCAGCTTCATTGGCTACCTAAAATATTAGAATATGAATGTAGCAAGTTTTAGCATTTTTATTTGATTTTTTGTTTTGAAAATAAATGTTGGTTTAGAAATTGTCTTACTTTACTGCTCATTTTGATAGGGTTTGCGACAGATTGCATGTGTTATTAAGGGCTTGCATTTTAGATTCTCTTGCTTTCAATGATGCTGTCCCCTTTAACCCTTAATGCACCAATCGCAACAAAAGTCGTCTTCTTTCTCGCCTGCTGAAATGTTTAAGAAGCCTCTATGGCAAACAGTGTGGACCCAGATCAGACTGCTCCTAGGAGCAGTCTGTTCTGGGTCCACACTGTTTGCTTCTATACTTAATTCTTCAGTAATGTCAGGCAATTATTCGCAGCAGACGACATCAGCAGACGACATTTTCAGATGCATTTTTTCTTTGCGCTTTAAGGGTTAAGCTTCAATATTCGGATTGGGATGCCAATGCCTTTTTCAGCTAAAGGTAAGACGACAATGTTCAGAGATCTAAATTAAAGGATCAAAGAGCTATCATGTCTCAGTTATTTAAATAGCGCAGATGGTAGTGAGTCCGACTGCAGATCCAGAGGTCATGAGTTCAATCCTGGCCCAGTCTCATACTTTTGTGGAGATTGATTGTAAAATAATTTCTACGGTCATGCTCCTGCTGATTCTAGAAGGGTTGTTGTCAATTACAAGCAAAATGTATGTGCACAAAGTATTGGTTAACTTGCCCGCGAAAAAAGTGTGTTTAGGTAAACTGACCATAGGTGTTCACTGAGACGTAAAACCTCAAACCAAACAATCAAACAAGATTATTAAACAGTATATGCCTATTTGAGCATCAACCATTAGAGAAGATGCAAAGTTCTCCTTAAAATTTAATTAATTGGGTAAAATACTCATTGCCTAAAAATCATTATCTGACACTCTGTAATGTAGTTATCCCCCCCCCCCCCCCCCCGCAAACTTTGTTTGTGGTGGGTATACTGTTTTCACGTTGTCCGTGCGTGCGTCCATCCGTCCGTCTGTCCGTCCGTAAAACTTTGTTTCCTTAATATCTTCAAGTCATTGCTGGATTTTCATCAAACCTTGCAAACATGTTCATATATGCAAGACAAATACTTTAAACAAAAAGTAAGGGCTAGGGGCCACTTCTATTAGAGTTATTTCCCTTTGTAGTTCTAAATGGCTTTTTGTATAGGGTTTTATGCTTATGCTAGCTATTATAGGCCATACATGGGCCGATCAACTCCTACCACAGCTTTTGATGGAACAATTTTAGACTTTTCCTATACAATGTAGACACATTGAACATATGCATGAAGGAGTTTGGTTCAGAAAAAATAATTTTTAACAAAATTACAGCTGTGAGAACTTAGACAATTTTTCCCTAATAGAGCTTTTGTATATATGCATAGATGGTACCTTCATGGGCCGATCAACTCCTACCACAGCTTTTGATGGAGCGATTTGATACTTGCCTATTCAATAAAGACATATTGAACATATGCATGAAGAAGTTTGGTTTTGAAAAAATAATTTTTGACAAAATGACAGCTGTTAGAACTTAGACAATTTCCCCTAACAAGGCTTTTGTATATGCATAGATGGTGCCTTCATGGGCCGATCGACTCCTACCACAGCTTTTGATGGAGCAATTTGATATGTTGCCTATACAATATAGACACATTGAACATATGCATAAAGGAGTTTGGTTCGGAAAATATATTTTTTGATAAAATGACATCTATTAGAACATAGTATATTTTTCTGATATAAGCTTTGATATATAGAGCTTTCAGGTGTGAATAATTTTGTGTATTTGATATTAACCAAATGTTCCAGATTGCAAGCTTTAAGATCATTTGCACAGATTCTACTGAAATATTGTTTTCACAGATTCTACTGAAATCTTTTTTTCAAAAATAGGGTCTGCTGGTTTGAACTATTACTTGGCAAAAAAACACTTGCCAAAACTAAGTTTTTTCACTGACTCTTACTGTGCGGGGGGTATCTAATAAGCATTGCTTATTGACTTTTTTCATTTTCTTTTGTATTGCAGCGTTCTTTCAGAAAAGAGTTATTTGACGATGCTATAGCGCGGATGATGAGAGCGTGTATCAAAACCAACACAGAGATAGAACAATTTAAAAACTTACAACAACGGGTAGAACAACTAGTCATACAGAAACAGAAGGCCGAGATTGATTTTGGTGATATACCGGATGAATTTAGAGGTATATTTAGTGCCATAGTTGACTTAATAATATATAAATATTACATTCCCTGAGAGGGTGATAGTTGAAAATATCATCCCTAGGAATGTGATAATCAACCTCTAATTCACCGACGTCACTACGTTGTGTTCCTTGAGCAAGACACATTTATCCTAGCTTAGTACTGGTTCAACCCAGGAAGACCCATCCCTGTTTAACTGAGAGATTGTTGATGGGACGTAAAGAATCAAATCAAACAAAAAATCAACCTCTAAACCTTGCATGAACTTCCTAGTGTTTTGCAGTGAGATGGTTGTTATCTTGAGGAGTGAAATATTTTACTACTGTTAACCCTTAAAGCGCCAAGAAAAAAGCATCTGAAAATGTCGTCTGCTGAAGTCGTCTGCTGCAAATAATTGCCAAGCATTACTGACGAATCAAGTATAGAAGCAAACAGCGTGGACCCAGAACAGACTGCTCCTATAGGAGCAGTCTGATCTGGGTCCACACTGTTTGCCATAGATGCATCTTAAACATTTCAGCAGACGAGAAAAGCAGACGAGAAAAGCAGACGACTTTTGTTGTGATTGCGATTAATGGATAATATCAGTTTTTGATATCTCACACGTGATATGATTTTGCTGGAACTACTTTTTGCATAACACACATGTACAAAAAATTGAGTAGAAAATATTAAAGACTCACCATATTTGTGCTTACCTAGGGGAAGTTGGTAAGGACCTCTGACGGTGGTAATGGGAATCACAGTGTATCGCTGCCTATTATTTTGATAAAAATGAAAGTCGATCAAATGCTTCCACCTTCATATATAAGCTCGCTGTTGGTCTCTATTTTATGATTTTGCATTTGATTTCCTATTTCCATAAATGTACGGCTTTATTTTGGGGCTAAAATGGTCACTGTTTGTATTATACATATAGGAAATAGAAAAATATTTTTAAAACATCATTCCCCCCCCGAGTCCCAACTAATCCTTTTGCACGTAAGTGTGTTCTCATATTTTACATAATATATGTGAAAAGCTAGCTGGGACTCGGGGGGGGGGGGGGGAATGATATCCCACAGCCCAAAACGTGACGTCTGGGCGAGCCCTATCATTAGCACTTGGATTTTTGGTGTGCTCTCTTGAAAATCTTTTTTTCCAGCATAATGAAATAATAAGTACAAGTAAGCTTCCTTTTCGTAACCCATTAGTCATGAAATATTACAACGTTTTAGCATATTTTTCTTTAGATAATGAAAATTGTCCTTTTACTAAATTCAGTTTGTTGATTATTTTGCACATATACTGTATCTATCCAATACACATAAACTACATGGACATTGACTTAGTGTACTTTATGCATGGATGAATGGCTATAGTACATTGCTGCATAATATTGCACCAGGTAAATACATTGTCATCAAGGTTGAATATGGACTACAGTTGTACTTCAAAATATTTCTTAACAAATCAGATAGAAAAAAACATTAACAAAAATAATCATTAAAATGCTCATGATTTTGGACTTTAAAATACTTCACTGTGGTTTGTAATCGAGGATTGATGATATAAGACCCTTACACGTGAAAATAATTGATTTCTGAATGTTTTAGTGAAGTGAAATTATGCAACCCCTACCCCCTTTGGTAGCGTCTCCTGTTTTGTCATAGGGATCTGCCTGTCTTATTATAACCTTAATTCGTTCCCAATACATAAAGCGTCCTATTCAAAAGAACACCAGCGATATCTTATGCATAGGGAAAATTTGGGAAGCTTCTGAAAAATAGGCAGATACCCTATCAAAGTGTCAGAGGTCCTTTTCTCTGTCGCAAAAATGAACAAACCATGTCTTAGCTCTCTATCCCTGTGTCAAACTTGTCAGATAAAATGAGGTCACGAGTATCACTTGCAATAGTCATTATTCCAAGTATGTACACAGAAAGGTTTAAACTGACAAGTTTACAGACCTGTACATAAAAAGACACCAATTAAAGTAAACATCAAAGTAACTTTCCTTTTCTTTGATGAGAGTAGCTTTCATAAACTGATAATTCAAAGCGAATTGAACTATCGAAATGATTTAAGCTCAGCAATTACAAAACTAAGAGCACCCAGATATGAGATTGATGCCCATTGATGTTGTTGTTGTATTAACCACCGACGATTTTACAGTGCACGCCTTCAAGCCACAAGAAAGGAAGGTAGTTTCACAACACACCTCATAGGCATTTAACCTTGTTGAAAACTAAAAACAAGCATGCTGGCACATTACATTACCACAAGGTGGATGCGAGTGACACGAAGAGGGGGCTAAATCACATGATTTTCATCATAGTTTGTAACATAGGTTTAGGGTGCTCAAAAGAATTGTCATATAGAGATGGTACGTTTGAGTACACACAACATGTGTTTTGGTAATAAGAAAATTAGATATTTTTATAAAGCTTTTTAATTACCTAGGGGCCTGGGGATGGCTATAAGGGGTGCTTGGAGGCCGTGGATATAAATGCTTGAAAATGGTCAGATCGAGGAAAGTGATTGGCGACCCTGTACAGTGCAGTGCAGTCCCTTTGTAACACTATGATTGGGGTCCATAGAAATAGAGGATCTTACATGAGTGGTCATGTTTTATTGAATTTATTAAACGAGTTGGGGAAAAGAGATAAAATGCGAGGCTTGCCGAGCATTTTATCTCTTTTTAGCAACAAGTTTAATAAATTCAACAATACAAGAGCATGAATGTTAGATTCTATTTATCAAATGACCTTAAGATTACTTGAGATCTCATTTCTGCCGTAAAAAACGTAATGATTATGTCATTATGTACGCAATGTTGTTATGGACTTCATAATGTTTCCCGAAAATATGTAAATCACTAGTGGTTATATCGATTTTATTGCATGGCATTATATCAATCGCAGAAGCGACGTCATATGATAAATGGACCATATTATAAGTGAATCGTGTTATAAAAGGACAATTTTACATAGCTACTTTAGGAAACGACCCCATTATGGTAAAAAAAAAATTGGGAGCCACATGACCTTGTTATATATATCCAAATCCATGTTATAATGAGACATGTTATAAATGATTGCACTGTACAAATAAGGCCATGTCTCTATTTCTATGTTATCAGATCCATTAATGGACACGTTGATGAGAGAACCGGTGGAGCTACCTAGTGGAGCAATCATGGACAGGCACATCATTGTCAGACATTTATTGAATTCCCAGACGGACCCTTTCAACAGACAACCCCTTAAGGAAGAAGAGCTTATACAGCGTGAGTTATAGAAAAATTGAGCTGCAGCATAAGATTTCCTACAATTTGATATTTTACAAAGTGTAGACTTGGACGAGCCTCTGCAGCCTCCTTTTAAGCTTAGAAACTCCAAATGGTGTTCAGTCAGTAGCTTAACAATCATAGAATACTCAAGGGACAAGCAAAGGCTCTGATCAGACGCCGTGTATGCGCAGGCTGATCTGAGGCTTTGCTGGTAGCACATACCACATTGTTGGAAATCTCATGCACTGGCTCAAATAAGAAACACAAATTTTTGTTTAAGCCGCATTGTGAGATAACCTGCTTTTATCGTATACAAACAACAAAGGTGCAGATCAGCATGAGCATGTTTGTGCAGTCTGATCAACACCTTTGTTATCTATTGACTGCAAAGTATGATAGCTGAACATGCTACACTCAAATTTTCAAGGAACTACATTAGCTTGTCTCTAGCTGAGCAGGTTAGTTAGTCTTACCTAGTCACAAACCCTGGACACAGGGTGGTGAGGTCCATTTTTTGCGTCAAAATATGTTGTTACTTTTTTTACTCTTTTTTGCAATAGATCGAATTCGCAATTTCATTGACACAGAGGAGCGCAGTGGCTCAGTGGTAGAGCGCTTGACTCAAGACCGAGTGGCCACAGGTTTGAGCCTCACCAGCGTCACTGCGTTGTGGTCCTTGAGCAAGACACATTTATCCTAGCTTAGTACTGGTTCAAACCAGGAAGACCCGTCCCTGTTTAACTGAAAGATTGTTGATGGGACGTAAAGAATCAAATCAAACAAAAACAAAACAAATCATTGACATGGACCTATTCATTATTTTTTTATTTCGCGAGTCATAATGATTTTTTTTGTTTCTGTCATTACTTGAGCAAATATCCCTTTGTCAAGTTTGAGCATATGAAGACATTTAAGGTCCAGATTTTACTGCAGTTGTACAGCTGGCTGATCAAAACTTTTTTGTCTGACAATATCTGGCAGACTATACCTTTGAACCCTTATGCACTAATGGATTGTTCCTTCTGGTTTGATGGGAGCTCAGATTGTATTTCTTTCTCTGAAGATCGATTTTGTCTTAGCAAACAGTGCAGATACTTCACTGTTTGGAAAAGTTCACCTGTAAAGTGCAATCAGAAATTCAGTGGACATCGTTTTTCTTTTTTAAAATGTCTTTAATGATATCAATTTGAACTGAAATTTTGCACATGCATATAATTTATCACCGCCTAATATACAATTGCATGTTTGGACGTTTAAAATTGGAAAATAAGTCTGGAATATCTTGTAAGATAAAATAACTTAGTCGTTTTCGATTGAGAAAACTCCTCATTTTCCCTCAATGTATTCCATATGGGTGGCACGTGGTTTATACAGTTCAATGATTACCATGTTTACTATCGTATATCAGGTTGTATGATAAAGAAAACGGTCACCAGCAAGATAACTCTTGGTGTGTCTACATACACCCTGCAAATGCTTTGAAGAGACTGCGCAAATAACAATTCTGTCCGAGCTATATCATATTTCACGAAAATCAAATTTCGCATCTTGCTTTCTAAGCGCTCATGGTAAAATGACATAAAGCAATTGGAATGCGACTGAGAAAAACTGTCTTGAGTGATTTGTAACAACAAAGGCGCAGGTCAGCCTGCTCATACGCACAGTCTCATCCGCAACTTTGTTATCTGCTTTTTGAAAGAGTCATATCTAGACTCGCTACGAGCGAAACTTTAATTTTCTAGCTAGCCTGTTAAGCCGAGGAGACTGGTTTGAGACTCGCTTTGTTGGAAACCCAGAAGACAGGTTTTCTCGCGTCATGGCCTCGTATCTCGACAGCTCTAGGACAAATATTACAAGGGCAACAGATAATAATATTCAAAAAAAATGAGGAGGCTATTCATCAGATATGGGCCTCGTCGCGAGAAAATCTGTGGTCGGGGTCTCAGACAAAGTGAGACTCAAGCCAGTCTCTACAGCTACAGAGACAAGCTAGAAAATCGAAATTTCGCTTGTAGCAAGCTTAGATATGGTGCTTTCCCAAAAACGAATAAGAAAGGCGCTGATCAGACTGCGCGAATGCGCAGGCTGGTCTGCATCTTTTTTTTCGCAGCACTCCGAAGACAGGTTTTCTCGCGCCGAGGGTCATATGTAAACGGGGATCACATCATTTGGGTGTGTTCTACATCGTCTAATACACAAATGGGAGCGCAGTGGCTCGGTGGTAGAGTGCTTGACTCGAGACCGAACGGCCGCAGGTTCGAGCCTCACCGGCGTCACTGTGTTGTGATCCTTTAGCAAGACACATTTATTCTTGCTTAGGACTGGTTCAACCCAGGATGATCCCACCCCCCGAGGAATGTCGAGGACTTTCATTTTATGACTTTCATTTTGTGTCTGCAGTTCCCCATAGGACTTAACCACCACACTGTGGGGACATCTAGCTGGCAAAACCATGACAGTCTGTTATTATACTGCACTGCCATGGTTGCCTATGTTTATCCAACCCCTACATTTCTTCCGCATTATGGAGACAATGTAAAAGTAAAATCACAGCACATTTGCCAGGCTATTCCCGCCCTGCTCAGGGGCTTGGGTGAAGCAGTGGTTACAAATGACTGGTGCATAATTTACAGCCTATGTTGCACTTCACATGAAAATTTAGTTCTCAGTCACCTCCAAAAAATATATTGACCCCAAACACATAGTACGACATCCGCTGATATATTTTCCAACCTATTTCCAAGTACATTCCCACCCCATCACTAGTTTCTCTTTCTAACCTCAACTGTTAAAGGGCTGAACGAGCATTATTTTTATTTGATGAGTCTATTTTCACTTGGGTGACGCCTTCCGGGTGACGCCTTCCGGGTGAGCCCTGTGATCTTTTTTTTTTCTTATCAATTATAGTTACCCGGAATTACGATGCATATTTTGCATTTTCTGGTGTCAACAAATCAGTATTTGGAATAAACAGATAGAAAACTCAATTAATTTAATAAAACAAGTTGGAAAATTGTTTACAATCTGATGATCAGAGGGATAAAACTTTCAAGGAGCAGGGAACACAGAAAATCAAGATTTTAAATTGAGGAACAACGGAACACAGCGATTCATTTCACAGGAACAAGCGGATGGTTACCCACTGGGAAGGCCTCAATATTTTCTTGAATGCCAAAATTCTGTGAGCCCAAACTATGGCCATAATTTGCACTTGGTGGAACTATGTTGATATGATAAGAAACCCTTCATCTAACACGTTACTTCGTCTTACAAAACTGTATAATTATTCATCAATAGTCAACTGAAGGCAGCAATCCGTACAAAGGTGCGTTTAGGGTAAATTAAAAAAGGCAGATGCTCAAATGAGGACTAATTCCATCATATCACAGCCCATTCGGCAATACCTTTTGTAACGAAAAAAATATCACAAATTAGGTGGTGTATAGATGTATTAAATTCTGATGTTTATTGTGCGAATAGTCTGCACATATAAAAATAAACGCAAAAAAGCGTTGTTCACTGAATTCCTGTACGCACTATAGTATACAAAGGGTTAAGCACTTAAGTCTTTGGAACCTGCATTGTTATATACCTAATAAGTGTTTCCTATAGAAACTCGACGGGTTTCAATCGCTGGCAGTTGTGCATTTCATCTCAATTTTACGCGTCGCAATGTGGCTGATCGTTGATCAATCACTGGCCACAGGCTTCATTCCCATTAATACATTGCAGCAGATGACTTCATTGCCATTTAAGCCTGTTGTGCTGGAATGGATCGTGTCGCAATGCGGCTGATCGTTGACCAATCACTGGCCACAGGCTTCATTCCCATTAAGACACAACAGCAGAGGGCTTCATTGCCAATTTAGCCCAGTGGCATAACGATGATGATATAATTTTCTTTTCCGAATAAACGTTTATACATGGAAAAGAACGTTTTATCCTTTTATTGAAAGTAGCAGGGCAACCATTTTACAAATTGTTTCACATATATGCAACTTTTTAGCTATAGAATTGAATTCACAAAAAAAAAAAACATTTGTGTATACACTGAATCGAAGTTATAAGTAGCCACCATACAATTTTTGCTCCCGTTCAGAAAGTAAAAATCGCTCTCACAAAATTTAAACTCTAAAAAAAGGTCCAAGGCTTTGTCAAGACTCTGCATATTATGTAATTTCAAAATGACTGGTAGACCTTGCACAGACGAGGTCCAAGTAAAGGTACCATAATTTCAAAAAGTCACACTTTTTAGTGTGATATAAACTATTCATCAGATACGGTATCCATTTATATTTTAATTAGTTTTAAGATGTTTATAACAGCTGTGATATAGATGAAAAGAATCAAAAGTTTTTTTGACAATTGGACACTCCAGTTCTCTTCTAACGTTAACATGAAGACAGCGACGGTCAACAACTTGATCAAAGGATTTTTAGCTTAACCATGCAGTGCGCATACTACTTTTGCATTGCTCTGTACGCTTTGTTATCTGCGGCACAGCAGTGCCATTTTCAGGAAGTCTTTATTATGAATTAGCGTAACTGATCTACTTAAAAATTAAAAGAAATCTTTAACAAATGCCATTTAAATGACCCCTAAAGTTTCACGTTAAAATCGGAAGTGGATACCAAATTAGTAAAAAATATCGTTAGAAAATGGGCTCATCAAGTTGCATGGTGTTTTGTCCAACATATTAAAATAAAAAAACCCACATACAATGATTTTAGTATGTGCAGCTGATGATTTCCAAAAATTTTGGAAAATTTGGAAAATTATCAATTTTTAAAAATTCATAAAAAATCTGTCATAAGCAAAATGTCAAGTGTTTGGTGTTTTTCAAGTCGACTAGGCAGGTTTGCAATCACCTGTACTTGAATTCGATAAGAGCTGCACTCAAAACGCTTATTTTCTTCAAAAAGTTGATTTTTGCATTTTTGAACCCAAAAATCGTGAAGTGATAGAAAACTTCCCCAAACATCGCTTAACTTTAGTCAATTACAATGCACATACTTGGGCCAAAATTCATTTCAATACCACTAGGGCTTAGTCAGATAAAAAGAAATTGAAAAGTGGCTACTTAGAACTTCGGTTCAGTGTACAGTCTACTCTCGTTACCTCGAATTCCAAGGGACTGGACAAAATATGTCCAGTTACCAGTAGTTCGAGGTAACCAAATCATGACATATGGCTACAATTTTGTGGCGAAATTAATCACGTTTATCTCGTCCATTAATAGATCGTTATTGGGAGCTATTACATTAGTGAACTGCGGGATGAATTGACCCAAGAATCAACTGACATTAGGAATTGAAAAAAAAAGATATAAAAGGGAAAAGTAGAATTATTTCTCATGCGATATTATGCCCGTGTTTTCACTTTTTAAGACAAAATAAAATAAACATAGCATTTTCAGTTCTTAGTAGGTGTCGGTAACTGGTACCGCGGTCGCAGAGTTTACCCTTTCTTACAGCATAATATTTTTAAGCATGCATGTTTTAGTTTTTGTCGGCTTAATGTGCACATGCCTTCCCAATCTATTTTTGGCATGGCATGACCAATGTCCGAAAATAGCCTTACATGCACAACTGTCCAGTGCCTGAACAAAACACTGCATTTTTTTTCAAAATAAAAATAAATCAGGGTCCGAGAATAAATTTTAAAAAAAAATGGCCTGAGAAACAATTGAATTATACTTTGGCCTTATTTAAAACGAGCAGTTATCGGATGGGCTACACATTAGCCCCTACTGTCAATACATGTACCCGCTTTGAAGTTGTACACAAAAGATCAATAGAATTCCCCGACCGCAGTCAGTTATGAAATTATGCAACACAATAATTTACAACTGCATGTGTCACACAGGTGGATTAAGTTCAGTTGTTCATCGATCAAACAACTGGTTGTTTGATAATTGGTGGGGATAATTGACGTTGAAAACGGTGGATTAAAAGGAGGCGCATTCAGATAGAAAGGCAAGTTAAAAAAAGACAACCATGACTGTTGTATATACCCCCCGCAAACTTTGTTTGTAAGGGGTATACTGTTTTCAGGTTGTCCGTCCGTCCGTGCGTCCGCGTGTCCGTCAGTCCGTCCGTAATGTTTTGTTTCCTTAATAACTCGAAGAGTCATTGCTGGATTTTCATCAAACCTTGCAAACATGTTCATATATGCAAGACAAATACTTTAGACAAAAAAGTAAGGGCTAGGGGCCAATTCTATTTGAGTTATTTCCCTTTGTAGTTCTAAATGGCTTTTAATATAGGGCTTTATGCTTATTCTATTATAGGCCATTGCTGGATTTTCATCAAACCTTGCAAACATGTTTATATATGCAAGACAAATACTTTATACAAAAAAGTAAGGGCAAGGGGCCAATTCTATTTGAGTTATTTCCCTTTGTAGTTCTAAATGGCTTTTAATATAGGGCTTTATGCTTATTCTATTATAGGCCATACACGGGCCGATCAACTCCTACCACAGCTTTTGATGGAACAATTTGATACTTTGCCTATACAATGTAGACACAATGAACATATGCATGAAGGAGTTTGGTTCAGAAAAAATAATTTTTGACTAAATGACAGCTGTGAGAACTTAGACCAATTTTCCCTTCTTGGGCTTTTGTATATGCATAGATGGTGCCTTCATGGGCGGATCAACTCCTACTACAGCTTTTGATGGAACAATTTGATACTTTGCCGATACAATGTAGACACATTGAACATATGCATGAAGGAGTTTGGTTCACAAAAAATAATTTTGACAAAATGACAGCTGTGAGAACTTAGACAATTATTCCCTAATATGGCTTTTGTATATGCATTGATAGTGCCTTTATGGGCCAATCAACTCCTACCACAGCTTTTGATGAAGCAATTTGATACTTTGTCAATACAATGTAGACACAATGAACATATGCATGAAGGAGTTTATAATTCTTGTTGAACTTAGACAATTATTCCCTTATATGGCTTTTGTATATGCATGGATGGTGCCTTTATGGGCCAATCAACTCCTACCACATTGAACATATGCATGAAGGAGTTTATAATTTTTGTTTGCACAGATTCTACTGAAATCTTCTTTTCAAAACTAAGGTCTTCTTGTTCGAACTATAACTTGCCAAGTTTTTTCACTGACTCTTACTGTGCGGGGGGTATCTAATAAGCATTGCTTATTGACTTTTTTCATTTCTTATGAAATGGAATCGACTTAGGTGTTGTAAAATGCATTAAAATTGATCAGCGGGACCAGGTTTTCATAACAAGTTATCAGTTTTATTGACTTAGCCGTTGTCGAGATAAACATTGTGGAATTGCAATAATATATAGGGGAAAGTTTTGTTGACTTAGCCGTTGTCGAGATAAACGTTGTGGAATTGCAATAATATATAGGGGAAAATACCGGGTCCGGGCTGTCGGGTTGAGATAAGTGATAGTATTGAGTTATGCATAGTTGTTAACGAGAGTCGACTGTATTAGCTTAACCCTTTGTATACTAATAGATTCTTCCTTCTGGCTTGATACAATAAGCTTAGGATAGCCCATCGTAAATATCTATGGGCGTCAGGTTATACTTTTCAAAAAATATTGTATTGTTTTGTCTGAAGATCTGTTTCACCTTTGTAAACACTAAACAGTGGAGACCCTGTTGAAATGCAGCATAATGCTGCATTTCATCTGGGTCTTCACTGTTTGCATAAGTACTCGTTAAAATGTTTCTCAAATACAAAGAGTAAAATAGAATCCACTAGAATTTCTTGTGTAAATCAGTGCATAAACAGTATTACAAGCCTCCAGATTAGTGTGCGTAGTTGAAAATTATTTTGCTTAGTTTGTCTTCCTGGTGTCAGGGAGCGCAGTGGCTCAGTGGAAGAGTGCTTGACTCGAGACTGAGGGGCTGCGGGTTCGAGCCTCAACGGCGTCACTGCGTTGTGGTCCTTGAGAAAGACACATTTATCCTAGCTTAGTACTGGTTCAACCCCGGAAGACTCGTCCCTGTTTAACTGAAAGAATCAAATCAGACAAACAAACAAACTTCCTGGTGTCTTGTGATGGTTGTGTGGCTTTTCCTTGCGGTGCCATGGGTTTTTCTGCGGTTTGTGATTGTGGTATTTCCTGATCATACTCACTATTTTTGGCAGCGTAGGCATAACATTATAGCTTCTGCATAGCAGTTAATATTTGAGTCAGTGTGGGACTAATCTTTTCTCCCACCAATGACTCAGAGCAGTCTGTACATTTCCAATCTTACTAGTCATCGCTGAGTGCTTGAAGAAAGTTTGGGTCCTTGCCAGAGTTAGGGTAATTAAAATTGTAATTTCCTTGCCTCCCTATTGAGTCTACAGCACTTGTGGTACTTGTCGCATTTATGCAGGGGCCTCCTTTAGATACCCAAGCAGACATGTCCGCAAGGACTGGAGGTCTTCGTCTACATCCCTGCTTTGTGTGTGCAAACAGCAAATACTGATCAGGCTGGACAGATGCTGATCTGAATTTGCTGTATGCAAAGTTAAATTGTTTATTTAATCTCACATATGCTCATTTATTGGGCCTTGACGTGAAAATATTTGTCTTTAGGGGTTACAAACAACAAAGGTGCAGACTAGCCTGCACATCTGCCCAGTCTGATCAGCACCTTTGTTATTAACTTATTGGAAAGTGCTATATCTAAACTTGCTACAAATGAAATTTCAATTTTCTAGCCAGTCTCTGTAGTGGAGCAGTCTGACTTGGGAGTGACCTGGTGGGAAATCCCGAATACATGATTTCTCGTAATGAGGTCCTTTTTATTTAATCTTTCAGGCCCAGATTTGAAGCAGAAGATAGAAGCTTGGATTAAAGAGAAACAGTCTTCATCCTAGTCGGCCAAGAGCTTTCAGTGTTCATAAAACTTAAGCAGTGTCATGACAAGACTAGTTTTGGGGGTTGTAGGGGTGGGGGAGGAGTTATGGATTGTATTCTCAGATGAGAGTTGCACTTAGACTTTCCTGAGTTTTTGTAGCTATCTGAGCCTTTTTTTTTTTACTATTCCTTACTCTCTTAGGCTTGTGCCCACCCCCCACCCCACCAATCCTCTACACACACTATCTAGTACAATTGACAGCAAAAGAAATGCATATCAATCAACATTTGTTCAAAACCAGGCCTCCAGTTAAGAGTGTGTATTGGCAAACTATTTTCTTTATTTCTCATCCAAAACATATGTTGTGGGTACTCCAAAGAATTGTCTCAATGAGACGGCTCTTTTGAGTGCCCAAAACACATGTTTAAATTCATAGGTAAGAAAATATTCATAATTTTATGCTGATTAACTTTCCTTATCTGGATCAATGAAAACACAGTACCCATAACATAACATATGTTGTAGGTACTCAGAAGAACCGTCTCAATGAGACTGTTCTATTCAGCAACCAAAACATATGTTTAAACTGATGGGTAAGAAAATAATTACAATTTTATGCTCAGAAATTTTGCTTAACTGAACCTATTTACATGTGTTTATTTGGACTTTATTCAGGGAATAAGCTAGGTGGCGACAAGGGCGAAATAGTCACCTTAAGGGCGGACATTTCACCCTAAATGGGACCCAGGGAGAAGTGGGAGTCTCCCTAAAAAAAATATATGTTTTTTTAGGGAGACTCATTTTCATTCTGTCACCGAAAAAACGCAAGCTGTGGTGACAATCTACTTCCACTGCATGGTATTTCTCCTTCCATTTAATAGCAATAGTATGTGTAATGGCTTACATGTATTTGCTTCTAAACTGACAGAAAATGCCGTAATTTTGCGCTTAACTTCTACCTATCTGACTGTCACTTCTCCCTAATTTTCCTGGAGGGAGAAGTCACTTCTCCCTACTGTCAGGGCCCAGCCTGAATCCTGTAATATGGGCCTCATCGCAAGAAAACCTGATTTTGTTGCATATCATGAACTATGAAAACCCAGTCAAGCATACTCAAACCCAGTAGTCTGTTCAGGTTCTCTACTGGACCTTGTAGCGCTGTCAGTAATGAGTCCAACTGCAGATCCAGGGGTTGTGAGTTCAGTCCCGGCCCGGTCCCATACTTTCGTGGTGATTGATTTCTACGGTCATTCTCCTCCTTCCGCTGATTCAAGAAGGATTGTTGTCAGTTACAGGGAAAGTATGTGCACAAAGTACTGGTTAACAGCTTATTCAAGCTTATCCATGAAAAAAAGTGTGGTTAGTTGAACTGACCATCTCAACATGACCATAGCTGTTGACTGGGACGTAAAACCTCAAACAAAACAAAAAAAGGTCTGGTTCTCTGAAAAGTATAATAAATAGCTAATCTTGCTACATGCAAATTTCAATATTCTAGCTAGTCTCTTTAGCTAAACCATTTCCTTCATGAATATCCATGCTAGGCTCCACCCACTATGAATAAATATAAATAATTTTCATGTTGGTACATAGAACAAAGAATTACTTGTCAGGTCCACTAGTGTAGGATCAGATATATATTTTTCCTTAAGCAAACAGAGAAGACCCCAATCAGGCAGCTGCCTGATCTGGGACTGCTCTGTTTGCCAAACCATTACAACCACGCAGCTAGCAGGTTAGCAAAGAGGTAGTTCATGAACTTGAATTTGAAGATATACCGGTAGCTGTCATGCAAATATAAACAATTTGCAGTAGAGTGACAGGAATTTTTATACTGAATGGCAGCTTGGGATGTTAAGAGGTAAAGACAATGGACATGATACTTGGAAAATGTAAATTTCCAAATAGTTTTCTTCCTTATTTTCAGTAACATATGTTGTAGATACACATTGGGATTGCCTCTATGAGGCAATTCCAATGTGTACCTACAACATATGTCTTTTCAATAAATGAGTTTTTCACCATAAGATTTTTTTAAACAAATTCTAAACCACTTTCATTTATTCAAAGAAATGAGCATATGGAAATGAACAACTTTTCATGTAGTTTGTCATGCACCTGGATGACAATAATAGACTTAGGGGATAACTGTATTCAAAATTTTCATTTGGGGAGGTATATCGTAGGATATACGGTCAGAAATTAGTTTTTCTAATGCACTTCTGCAGTTTTATTTCGATTTTGAGCATTATGAGCCGCATAAAGCCCCATGTTATCTAAAGAAATGCGACATAATTAATGACGTCAAACTAATTCTGACATTTTTTCGCAAATTTTTGAAGTTATCCAATCGTATGTGGCATTACAAAAGCAAGTGCATTAGACTGTCTATTTTATGCCTCTGGCAGCTTATCTGGAGTATATTGCTAAATTGCTAGCTGCCTGGTTGTAAAAGGTTTCTCTATGAAGTAAAGCGTTAACAGGCTGGTTTGAATCCAACATTATTTTTTTTTGTAAAGAGGCCCATGTTAAAGTGGATGTTGTGTTCCTTAAATTTTGTATAAATTCCTTGATGTTTTCTGTTCCTTGGGCATTTGAATGTAAATAAAAATACACATGTAAATTAATTTGTGTGCTTGCAATAAAAGTCCATCAGAGTTTATCTAGTTTCTGTGTTTTCATTTGGTTTCTATAGGATACCAGATTGTAAAAGCTTACAGCTTGCTAACTGTAGCTAATGCTTTGCAGTCCAGTGTAATCTATTCCCAGAAAAACAATTGAAGGATATTGAAATTATTCTGAATATATAACATTTGAGAAAATAATTTCCAAACAAAATATTTTCGTAGCTAATAGAACTGCTAATATGCAATTCAGCAAAATGCAAAATAAAATTTACGGGTCATTAGTTACGATACAGTACCACGCCAAATGTAACAACCCTCTTTACTGAAAGTTCACATGTACAAAATTTAGCGTGAATATTTTTTGCTGCAACCTTAACCGGGTCATTGCTTATGTTCTAATTTTGACCAAAGACAAGTGTTCACACCCATTATCAGTAATTGTACCTAATAACGTGACAACTTCTTCAACAAAAATGTACAGATATGGTATACCCAAGCCAATATGACAACAAATTGGAAGTAAAACACTGACAACAACTACAAAAGTAGGTGTCATACTTTTGACACAGAGCCAGCAATGATTTTGGAGCCAGTCATTTTGGAATACAAACGATAAAAATGGGTTTCAATCATTTTTTAATGTTTGTGACTTTTCAGTATGGAGGGTTGCTACATTTGGACATGTACTGTACTTTAATCACTGAAGCGTGAAATTAATCAAACATTCATTTTGATTGCAGATATCTGGAACTATGAAATGCATGCATAATTCATTTAGTTCTTATTGTATTGAATGTAAGAAATGGAACTGAATCTAAATATCCTTCAATTGTTTTTCTGAGTATACTACAAACTGACAGTGATCAAATGGGAGCGCAGTGGCTCAGTGACAGAGTGCTTGACTCGACACAGAGGGGCCGCAGGTTCGAGCCTCACCTGTGTCACTACGTATATTGACCCAAATATATGTATTTCTGGTATTATTTACAAATTTTCATTTAGACCTAGAAATGTTCAAAGCAAAAATTGTAAATATATATTTTTCTACCAGAAATTTGTACATATGGGCGATGATACTTCTAAATATTGTAGTCAGATAATTGTAGTTCATGTTCATGCAACTGGTTTTCACTAAAGTTCACCCAGCATGTCACAATATTGCAAACGGTATCAAACGAGGAGGTGACTCTAAAAAAAGACTGATAAGCATGCTGTGGATTGCTTAAAAGCTGTATGTTGGGGCGTAAAGTGATCTATGTGAGATGTTTAAATTGTTTATACAACTATGTGGCCAAAGGTATCCGTCTCCTTGATAAAAAAATTTTTGTTTATACAGGAAAATTTTCATGCAAGTAAGAGCTTTTGAAAGATATATCCCCTTAAGAGTGTGTACCAAAGAAATATTTTTCTTATTTCTCAACCAAAACATATGTTGTGGGTACTCAAAAAGAAACATCTCAAAGAGACGTTTCTTTGAGCACCCAAAACATATGTTTAAACTGATGGGCAAGAAAATATGCATTATTTTACGCTCAAAAATGTGTTTATCTAAACCTTTGATGCAGTCGCTCAGTTGTATAGTGCTTGGCTTGAGATCAAGGGGTTGTTGGTTCGAGCCTCACTGGAGATACTGTGTTGTGCCCTTGAGCAAGACGATTTATCCTCTACTTAGTATTGGTTCACCCCAGGAAACAGTCCTGACATGACTGAAAAATTGTTGACTGGGACGTAGTGCATCAACTTAAAACAAACAAGAACTATTAAACCTGGTTTGATGCTTCATAATTTTAAAGGGACACCACTCTAAAAAAATCTTCAATTTACGAACAATTATTTTAATGCTCAAAAAATGGCATTCACCTTGGCAACTGCTTAAACATGTTCCTTGCATTTGTGAGTACAGTTAAACCTGTCTTAGCGGCCTCTCAAAAGAAGACCAATGAAAAAAGTCAATAAGCAATGCTTATTAGATACCCCCCCGCACAGTAAGATTCAGTGAAAAAACTTGGCAAGTTATAGTTCAAACCAGCAGACCCAAGTTTTGAAAAGAAGATTTCAGCAGAATCTGTGCAAACAAAAATTATAAACTCCTTCATGCATATGTTCAATGTGTCTACATTGTATCCGCAAAGTATCAAATTGCTCCATCAAAAGCTGTGGTAGGAGTTGAGCGGCCCATAAAGGCACTATCCATGCATATACAAAAGTCATATAAGGTAATAATTGTCTAAGTTCTAATAGCTGTCATTTTGTCAAAAAAAAATTTTTTTTCAACCGGACTCCTTCATGCATATGTTCAATGTATCTATATTGTATAGGAAAAGTATCAAATTGCTGCATTAAAAGCTGTGGTAGGATTTGATCGGCCCATGAAGGCACCATCTATGCATATACTAAAGCCTTATTAGGGAAAAATTGTCTTAAGTTCTCACAGCTGTCATTTTGTCGAAAATTATTTTTTCTGAACCAAACTCCTTCATGCATATGTTCAATGTATCTACATTGTATAGGCAAAGTATCAAAGTGTTCCATCAAAAGCTTTGGGAGGAGTTGATCGGCCCGTGTATGGCCTATAATAGCATAAGCATAAAACCCTATATTAAAAGCCATTTAGAACTACAAAGGGAAATAACTCTAATATAATTGGCCCCTAGCCCTTACTTTTTTGTCTAAAGTATTTGTCTTGCATATATGAACATGTTTGCAAGGTTTGATGAAAATCCAGCAATGACTCTTCAAGATATTAAAAAAACAAAACGTTACGGACGGACGGACAGACGGACGCACGCACACACGCACGGACAACGTGAAAACAGTATACCCCACCACAAACAAAGTTTGCGGGGGGTATAAAAAATAGGGTTTCAAGACCGATAATCGCTTAATGCAGGTCGAAAGTATTGCAGAATGCAGTACTTTTGACCTGCATTAAGATAACAAATGGCTTTCAGGCCTTTGTTTTGTCTATTTTTGAGTGGCCCCTTAAGACAGGTTTCACTGTATTAGTTGAATAATTAAGGTACATAGGAATTCATTGAGCAAAAAAAAAGATGTTCGCCCTGGGTTATTTTTTCAGCTGAAAAAATATTTCACTCAAATTGGTTTAAACATTTTTTATTCAATAAATACTGAACTTTATTATCATATACAGTAATAAAGAATTAGATGGATCACAATGAAAGCATACAGCTTACAAAGTTTTAGTTCACTAACGTTCATACCACATTCTTCTGTGTTTAACCCTTAATGCCCCAATCGCAACAAAAGTCGTCTGCTTTTCTCGTCTGCTGAAATGTTTAAGAAGCCTCTATGGCAAACAGTGTGAACCCAGATCAGACTGCTCCAATAGGAGCAGTCTGTTCTGGGTCCACACTGTTTGCTTTTATACTTAATTCGTTAGTAATGTTAAGCAATTATTTGCAGCAGACGACTTCAGCAGACAACATTTTCAGATGCATTTTTTTTCTTGGCACTTTAAGGGTTAATACATACATATTTAGCAAACAATTTTAACTTGGATCAGACTGCTCCATATGGCTAGCATTGGGTCCATATTGCTTGCATGCAAGTTGAAACGAATCTGTTTTTTGAAACTAAACACTGCCATAATTTCAGTGGGCAGTTCAAGTTTTAACAGGGTACCAGAACCAAGTTGTAACAGGGTACCAGCGCCAAATCACTTAGACAGGAAAATCATGTGCAAACAAAAACAGTCCATATCAGAATGCTCCTAGAGGAACAGTCTGATCAGGGACTGTTTTCTTGCATCCTGTAGCATTGTGTTCAATGTGGGTACCAGAACTAAGTAGAACCAAATTATTTAGACAGGAAAAGAATGTACAAACAAAATAGTTCCATATCAGACTGCTCCGTGAGGGGACTAATTGCTTGCATTCTTCGGCAATGTGTCCAATGTGGGTACCAGAACCAAGTTGTAACTGGGAACCAGAACCAAATCACTTACACAGGAAAAGAATGTGCAAACAAAATAGTCCCATATCAGACTGTTCCGTGAGGAACAGTCTGATCAGGGACTACCTTTCTTGCATTCTTGGACAATGTGTTCATTGATATTTTAAACTATAGGATGGATTAGTCCAGAGCATCCCCAGGAAGATTCCATTTTAGAAATATAGCACATAAAGAGTTTAGCTGGTACTTTGAGTTATTGAAAGTCCTTTGCAGACTTTTCCTGTAGAAAGAATCTTGAAAAACATCAGTCTGGATACAGCCCTAAGCTTGGGCTATAGACTATAAACTCTAATCTAACCAAGTTTATGCTTCCGTGAGGTCATCATCAAAATATAAAAGTAGTGCCGGTAGGAAGGAGTCATCGTTCATGCTCAACTGATAAAAATCTTCATCATCGTCTTTGATCTCATTTTGTTCCAGTGTCTTATACATATCTAGATTTCGACCTTCATATTTCCAAGTGTAACTAGCCGCATGAGCGTTAAACCGAAGATAGCGCTCTAGGATCTCTGACATGTTCTCTTCTGAACACACCTGGAAAATTAATAAAATAAATTCAGCAAAAGCATGAATATGGTAAGGGAGCCCAGTGGCTCAGTGGTAGAGTGCTTGACTCGAGACTGAGAGGCCACAGGCGGGTTCGAGCCTCACTGGTGTCACTGCGTTGTGGTCCTTAGGCAAGACACATTTATCCTAGCTTAGAACTAGTTCAACCCAGGAAGACCCATCCCTGTTTAACTGAAAAATTGTTGATTGGACGTAAAGAATCAAATCAAACAAAATGGATATGGGAAGGATATACACAGGTTTAGATAAAGAAAACTTTTAGCATAAAATTGCAAATATTTTCTTATCAATCAATTTTAACATTTGTTTTGAGTGCTCAAAAGAACATTCTCATTGACAAGGTTCTATTGAGTACCCACAACATATGTTTTGGTGGAGAAATAAGAAAAGTATTTTTAATTACACACCCTTATTTGGAGGGCTGTTGATAGCTGCAGTATAAAGACATTTTGGAGAATATTTTCTTATTTGTCAAATTTCATGAAAACATTTTGTGACATTACAAAATGGAAATCCGTGTGCCTCATAAGGACAAGATATGGACCTCATCTCGAGAATAACTTAGGGGTGGGGGGAGTAGAGGGGGCTTGTCCTAAGCAATGAAGTAAACCACGTAGACACTCATGTCCTTACATTAATGGTTCCAAAGTAAAAACCAAAGGTCCTTTTCAGTTCATTCATCGAAACAATGCTAATAATATATTAGCCGTGACATGTGATTTCCATCAATTTTACATGTGTAGACTCAGACGAGCCTGTGCAGCCTCCTTTTAAACTTAGAAACTCCAAATAATGGCTAATCAGTAGCTTAATTAGTTAACACTAATAGAATATTCAAGCGACTAGCAACGCTCTGAACAGACTGCGCAAATGCGCAGGCTGGTCTGAGCTTTTGCTGGTCGCACATACCACATTGTTGGAGATCTCATGTCACATCTCATATTGCAAGGAATCCTTGCCACTTGAGGATTGTACTGCCATTTAATAGAGGATTATTTTTAAATGGCAAAAGCTATTTCAAGAAATACTGGGAGCAGCTTTTGCAGTAAGTGCAAAAACTTAGCTCACAGTACTTCATAAAAATTCCATGTTTATCAGACATTCCATATAAATAGTACCACACAAAGCTTTGAACAAAGGGCCCCTGATTAAATACAGTTAATAAGAGTTAAGATTAAAATATATTTTGGAGTCCCAAACGATGCACAAATATTTTCTCAGGGGTCCCAGACAAGGATTTGGGAGTCTATGACTCAATTCTAGAGTGTCATAACTGCCTTTGGAGTATGCAACTAAGTAAGATGCTTTCCAGGCTGCTCAGCTGCAGAGACTAGCAAGAACATGACTTTAGTTAAGAGCACGTAACAGAAAAATAATTTTCTTATTTCTCAACCAAAACATATGTTGTGGGTACTCAAAAGAATCGTGTCAATGAGACAGTTTTTTTTGAGCACCCAAAACATATGCTAAAAAGTAATGGTAAGACAAAATTTACAATTTTACGATGAAAATTTTGTTTATCTAAACCTATGCCAGTTCATAAGATTTTGGTACTTATTGCATATGTGAGCAGCGCATGTGCACAGTCTTGGCAGAGTTTTTGCTGCTCACACACAGAAGACTCCGGCCAGTGCATGTGCACAGTCTTGGCAGGTCCTATGCTGCTCACACACAGGACAAGGATGAAGACTCTGGCCAAAATTTTGACCTCTAGTGAGTAAATTTAGCTCTGCTGTAATTCAGTTTTCCCTATGATCTCTGACCCTATGGGGTCCACCTCACCGGGTATGGCCGTCAGCTAAAAGCATTTGAAGAAGAAAAAAACAAGGACAATCTTTTGTCCACTACTTTTCATTACAAGCCCATGGCTCAAACCTCTATGTCTATAGGCCCTGAGGTTAAAAAACATTTTTCAACTCTGCTGAGCATGAAATTTCAACTGCTCAAAATAACTTAAATACGGCAAGATATTTTCCCCTGCTTAATACACTCAGATGGTGTACTTGTCATTATCGGATCCCGCTAATAAATATTAAAATGCCAAAAGCTGAGTTGAGCATGAACAGTCGATATCTTATAAACTTGGGACCAGCCTTAATTCAGGCCTTTACTATTAGTTAAGAGTGCATGATGACAGAAAATAATTTTCTTATTTCTCAACCAAAACATATGTTGTGGGTACTTAAAAGAACCGTCTCAATGAGACGGCACTTTTGAGCACCCAAAACATATGCTAAAAATTATGGGTAAGAAAATATTCACAATTTTACGCTGAAAATTTTTGTTTATCTTAAAACATAGCTGTGTTAATTATTAAAGAATGGCAGCCTTACCTCAATGACTTGTTCTTGTGATGTGAGAGTGTTGATTATTTTGACAAATCTTGTTTTCTTTGAGAGTATTCCTATGACATAACCTTCATCCTTCCACCAAGGCCTACCAAAATCATTGGCCCAATCCGAGCTGGGGTATGGAGGAGGTATGTGGATATATCTTCCACTCTGACAATATGGTATCACACATCCAGTCTGTGGGTCAACATGGGTTCTTATCTGAAAATACAGAATCAGCGGTTAAAGTTACGGGTACCAAATAGTATTTACCTTGATAATCCAAGTTACAGGTACCAACTAGTATTTACCTTGATAATCCAAGTGAGCTTCATGACTATGCAGCTCAGGTTTTCCATGAGCTATCCAAGTACAATTTTACAGAGTTCAATTCAGACTGTGCCATGTAGCCAGTATTCACTAAGCCTAGAGGGCAACCATAATCAATCTATTTCAGACTAAACACACATCAAACCATGTACTTATTTATAAGCATACTCAAGCTATTTTTAGTTTGTGATTTGCTATCATATCAACTTTCCAAATATATGTGTGGACTCCAATAGCTTCACCAGAGGCACTACATTGTGTCATAGCTCATAGGTCCAGATAAGGAAATTTTATGAGCGTAAAACTGTAATTATCTCCTCACCCATTAATTTAAACATGTGTTTTGGGTGCTCAAAAGAACCGTCTCATTGAGACGGTTCTTTTGAGTACACACAATATATGTTTTGGATGAGAAATGAAGAAACTAGATTTTCAATACACACTCTTATCTGGAGGCTGGGTCCTTGAGCAAGACACTTATCCTCTGCTTACTAGTGCATAGTACTGGTTCAACCCAGGAAGACCAGTCCCGACATGACTGAAAAATTGGTGACCTGAGGTAAAAAATCAAAATAAACAAACAATGTGTGGATGAACGACATCTAGTGTGGATCCTTTAAGTTAATATATACGAACATATTAGGTAATTTTGTGAATACAATATATGAGCCGTGTTATGTGATTCCTAACAATGTGGTTTTTGACAAGTGTAGACTCAGACAAGCCTGTGAAACGTCCTTTTAAGCTTAGAAACTTCTAATTATGTTCAGTCAGTAGCTGAACACTCAGAATATTTAAATGACTATAGCAAAGGCTCTGATCAGACTGCGCGTCTGAGCCTTTGCTGGGCACACATACTACATTGTTGGAAATCTCATGTCACGGCTCATTATCGTAATTGCTTAATTTGTAATGTACCATTTTCATAATAATTTTGGTTGTTTTCCCTGATATCAACAAGTCTCTATCTGATTTTTTTTGGGAGGAAGAAAGTGTTCAGAACACCTCCGAGCATGGGCATGCTATGTACATGCTTGCATGCAAACCATATGGGAATTAATTTGATTATAGACATTCTTTATTTCTTTACAATAAGCCAGTTATGTATGATTAGGTCAGATGGCCTTCATGACTGAAGTACATGTTGTTGGGAATTAGTTTGATTAGACTCTTTCTTTATGATTTTTCATTTATGTCAGATTGTCTCCTTTACTTAGGAGATGGCCTTCACAAATGAAGCACTGTTTAGGTGTACCATTAAACCTGAATACAAACAAACCAAATGGTCACTCACACATGTTCTACATGTATAGTGAAAGATATTTCAATATAAGTTTATATGTCAAATAATTCTTTGTCAGTGATTACTTTTTACAGTCTGCAGATAATCTTTGCAAAGAGTGACCCAGATCAGGCCAGACAAAAGAAGTACCCGTAACATATTTTGGAGAGAAATAGTTTTGATTGAAACACACCCTTAGCCTAGTTAGGCCAAATAAAAAAATAAGGGTGTTTCAGGTAACGGGTCTGAAAATTTTAAGTAGGTAGGCACACATATTTTTTTTAATAAATATTTTTTTCTGGAAAAAAAATAAAAATAAAATTTAATGCATTTTGCCTTTCAAAATGCATAAAATTATATTTTTTCCACAATTTAATGCATTTTGCCTTTCAAAATGCATAAGATTATATTTTTTCCAGAAAGCCTGAAAAAAATTCTAGGTTTCACCAGTAAATTTAGGTAAGGTCAGGTTACCCTAAACTAGAGCTGTAACAATATGCCAAAAGCATATTGCGATTTATTGCAATATATGAGGAACATACTGCATTATTACCATAATTTATTGTGTAGGGAGCGCAATGGCTCAGTGGTAGAGTGCTTGACTCGAGACCAAAGGGCCGCGGGTTTGAGCCTAACCGGCATCACTGCGTTGTGGTCTTTGAGCAAGATGCATATATCCTAGCTTTGTACTGGTTCAACCCAGAAAGACCTGTCCCTGTTTAACTGAAAGATTGTAGATGGGACGTAAAGAATCAAATCAAACAAAACAAACAATATATTGTTTATTATATTTTGTCATTATTCTTTAAAAATACTTAAATTTCATTCATGCAGAAATCTAAGGTTTTAAGATATGAAATAAATTCAAGCACCTTATCAACAATCATTTATAATTTGAAAATTAGTGAAAGCATTGAATGGCCAAATGAATAAAGGCAGTAAACAGCTAGCAACCAGCAAATTTTAACTTACATTTGCACTTTTTTTTGAACCACAACTACATTTCTTTTCCAATAAACTTTACTTCCATAAGTTTTTAAGACATTTCTCCAACTTTTGAAAAGAAAATCAAATAAAACCAAATACTTCACTTTCTTATTGTCCTATAGTAACCAAATTATATTGCGGTTTGTTTTTCGTACCAATATATTGTACCTTTTCAGACTCTTATTACAATATACCTGCATTATAAGGTTTACCTTAAACACAAGTATTTTTTGAGTCGTGCACACTGTATACTTACATCTTTTGTTTTAGGATTAAACCAGTGAGAAATATCATTTCCAGCATTATCAACAATTGGTTTCAAGAGAACATCTCCTGTGAAAAGAAAGAATACCATTGTTACCATAAGTAGTTGGACACCTTAACATACCCATAATTATGCAGTAGTCAAGATTTCTGTACTTATCGCATCAGCAATGGCTCAGGCAAGTCTGTGCATATGTGCAGACTGGCCAGAGCCAACACTGCTTGCATTCACAAAGTATGGTTGTAGATGAAGGCTCAGACCTAACTTTAGACCTCAGCTCTGCTGGATACGCCGGCAATAGACTCGGCATGGAGTTTACAAGAGGCTATTGATCATGTGATTACTGAGCATTTTGTGAGCTAGCCCATTTATCATTAAATGTTGGTGAGTCATTTTGTCCTAAAGTACCTGATGAGTAGTAAAAGATTATGTTGTAAAGCCCCATCAGTCTGCTCTTTCATGTTTACACCATCTGATCTGGTTTATCTGTCCAAATTATTGTTAGTAACCACAGATTATTTCCCCATTGATCAGTTTAAACATGTGTTTTGGTTGCATGCTCAAAATAACCGTCTAATTGGGATGGTTCATTTGAATACCTACAGCATATAGTGTTTCCCATAAAGAGGAATAGCAGGGGGGAGCACCCTGCTGCCCTAAAGTTCACCCCTCCTGCCCTAAAGCTCCCCCCTCCTGCCCTTATTTTCATTTCAATATAAAAATAGTCATATTTTAATTTTTATTGTATAAAATAACCTTTTGTTATCCCAATGAATAATATGCTATACTAGAAGCTATTCTTACCTTTTAACAGACATAAAACCATTATCTTACTCACATATGAAAAGTCTGTTCTAACAAAAGTGCCCTTTTGGGTGAATTTCACGCATCAAAAGTGCCCTTTTTCTGGCCAGCACCCTGCCCTTTTTTCAGGCTGTGGGAAACACTAGCATATAAGACTAAAGTTTCCTGTTCTGGCTGTTGAATGACAGGGACTGCACCTCTACACCCCTTGTTTCTTTATTGTGTAGGGCTATTCTAACACGTGTAGACCATGCTGTTCCGATCATTTGGATTCCAAAACATCTTTGTTCTTTTTCCCAAAATTCCAAAATTTGCACTCCCTGGCGTAATGGTCGAGTTTGATAATGCCAGTCACAAGAGATGGATATATAGAAAGTAGCAACCCATAAAAACTAACAGAAAATTATGCGCCTGGTAAACCAGAAACTACCCCACTCAAGGTTATCAAGATGAAGAAGGTGCTTCTATGTTCCTACTACAGACTACCCAACAAAACCAGTGAAGACTATCTGGCTTACAGTTAGTCCCGGTTACAAGCCTACTCAGTAAGCCACATTCATTTAAAGTGAACAAATGGCTACATCTACTGAGGGCTAGCTTACAGAGGTGACAGTCCAAGAAATGTAGACACAATGGCATTCATTATAACAATTATCTTTTATAAAATGCATGGCCTAGATCCCATGCCCTTATTAGCATGTGTTGTTTTATTTGATTTGAGAGTTCCAACTTTGTTGTTGTTGTTGTTGATTCTTCTGCCAATATAACACTGGCTGTATCCTCTTGGTGCTTCTTTGAACTATGCTTTCTCTAGGTGCAAAACTCTGAGTGAAATAGGTCTTCGAGCGAGTTATATTTTTGTTTTCTTTTGATAAAATTTAAATTAATTGAATAATATATAATAAATTCTTATGATTCGTTTCTTTTTTGTATATAATTATAGCTGTATGAATTCTAGTTAATGAGTCTTCCTGTAGATCTCAGGAACGTGCCGAATGCTGTCTTTAACTCCAAATTAATAGCCCTGCATATTCCATCTATATTTCCTGTCAAGACTTTAAGGTTGATATCTGTCTGGATTATTGTGTTCCTGGCTAGGATTTCCTCTATTTCTCTTTCAAGAACCTGTCGTTGTGAATCATACTTTTGACACTTGAATATGTAATGGTCAATTGTTTCTTTTTCTGAGCATAAGTCACAGTTAGGGGATTTATTTTTGTCAATTTTTGATGTTAAGTAGTTTAAACCAACTTGACCAGTAATGAGTTGATTTATAATGGCTTCAACCTTTCTATCTCCAATGCTAGGCTGTGATTTCCCTACTTCTGTAATAACATCTTGTAATGTGTCAGATTTGGGGGAATTGACATAAATCTTCTGCCATTTTTCTGACGATCCAACGAGATGAAAAAAAAGCATTTTCACCAAAAAATAAGGTCAGCTTCACGAACCTTTATGTTTCTGGCTCAGTGGTGTTAAATCGTAAACTTTCCCCAAAAATGAAATCCACAAATCACCAATCGTGTTATGTATAGCCACCTCGCTTGGGGTGTAATACTTAGGGCGCGTCATCCCGGATTTGTTGATGTTTTTGTTCCGCGATCGAAATTTATTCGCAAAATACGTTGCCAATATCAACAATAAATCATGGTCTCCAACTCTTCAACTAAAATAATATAGAGCGCCGAGAACCAGCGGATTGGAAAACTTGATAAGTGAAATAAAATACAGACGAAAAGAAATGGAAACAAATCGGCTATTAGTTCGAAAGCCGTGTAAAATTGTGGAGCACAGGACCCCGACCTGTAGCTGTTTTTTCCATAAGAGACGAGAGACGGCGAGATGCACGGACGTGTTTTTTAGAGCTCACAATTTTAGCACAAATTTTTAGCATGTTTTAGTCTCTAGAATGTTTTAACTATTTTAAAAGTCATTTAAACAACACTGTACATATTTGTGAACACGTAAAGCACCTTTTTAGCTGGAAAATAGTAGATTTTAGCAATTATTCACGGAGAACAAAGACTCTGAGGGTGGCGCCATATTGAATTCTGGAGAAATTTCTGTTGACAAATATAGCGGGAGCCTTTTGTGGTTGCTTTTGTGGTAAGAGGTTTATGATACAATGGAGAACAGTAAGGCATTGACTGTTCAGACAGTCGCACACACGACAGAGAATGAAAATATGGGTCTGAGAAGAAGTTCGCGCTCGTCCAGCTCAAACCTGAAAGGACTTTGTAAGACTAGTGAACAGAAAGAGAAAGGGTATAAACTTGATAGAAATAAAGCAATTGAAAAGAAAGCTGAAGCATGTTCAAGAGAACACATTCAATTTACTCTTAAACCAGGGAAAAACTTTGTAGCAGAATTCAGTACAGCATCATATGAGATAGTTAAATCCTCACTGATAGATATACTACAGCAAAATGAAGCAATTAATACAGGTTTTTGTATAAATTCTGAGGAAGGGGTCGATCAGACTGGAGCTAAAGTTGAGGTCAGATATAAACTGTTTCAAAAAAGGAAAGGTGGGGATCCGGGGTGTTACTCTAAACTGACAATAAATCTTTATAATACAACCTCAAGACTTCTGGCGAATGGACCAAGGATTGATATCATGACTGATATAATTCTGAAGGACATATTAGACATCCTCCAGCAAAAGTACCACGACATTGTTATAGTAGATCAGAATATCAAACAGTCAATCAGTGCATGCAAAGTTCAAGACCAGTAACAAGTCCAGAACATTAATGGGAAAAGCAATGTTATTACTACTAATGAACAAGATGTGTTGCAGGAAATATGTGATCAGGACTCTTCCCAAGTGACAGAAAAAACAGTGGTTGACGAGATTGAATATGAGGACGACGATATTGTCGAATGCCCTGTTTGCGACAAGAGTGCGATGTCGGGTGTAATTCAGTGTGAGGAGTGCTGGATGTGGCTACACTATGAATGTGCCGGGATAAATGAGGATAAAGTAAGCAGAATAACTAATTCAAGCCCATTTATTTGTATCAGTTGCAATGATCAAAAACTTTATGAAGAGACTGTAATTAATGATGATAGCCACCCCGTTCCACCACAAGAAGTCATACCTTATAATTCCAATACACCACAAATTAGCAATACAAGAGAAAAGGAGAATTTGACCCCATTACTGGCAGATGATAAGGTGGACAAAGATAAGCTATATAATTCCAATAAGGTGAAACAAAGTAACTCGGGGCTAGGGAAAGTAGGTCACATGGATACAAGTTGTAAGATACAAGCAAACTCGGATTCAGGAAGTTGTCCTAAACAAACAGGTGTTAATAAAAATAAGTCTACAAAGGCAAATGTGTCACTCAAAAGGAAATCAGCAAGCAACTCGGAGTGTAGTGATATTGAAAGTAAAACTCTAATAATACAACTTGAAAGGCAAATTAGGGAAAAAGATAAGACAATCAAACTATTAAAGCAGTTAAATGATGCCCAAACAATAGATCCTCAGATCCAAATGGAAAAGGACAAAATTAATGAACAGTACCAATATAAACAGAGTCATGCAAGTGAGAATTGTAAATCATGTGATAGTACAGAAAGTAGATTGAGACAGATAGAGTTTAATATGTTTCAAAATATGACTTTAATGACAAACTGTAATGTACAAATGGCAACCCAGATGCAAACTTATCAAGTCAAGTGACAATACAAACTCAAAATATGTTTTTACAACAACAACTTTTAAATGGAACAAATATGAACACTCATACATATGGAGGGATTCACCCGCCGTCTCATATGCCTTTTACTTATGGTTTTAATGTAAATCAATATCCTTTTATTCATGGTTTTAATATAAATCATCCTCAGGTGTTTTATCAAAGACCAACTTTTAACCCATACGTGTTTTATCAAAGGCCTGCTATGATGAATCCTCATGTATATGTACCTGCGCAGAGAACAGTTCATACACATCCGCCGACCTACAGTCAAGTTCAGCAGCAGCAAGTCTCTGGATACCCACCGGGTCACGGACAACAGATTACCCAGCAACAACTCCGAGTACCAGATTTGGAACCGGTTCACCCAGTTCAGTCTACACTACAAGCAGAAGAAAAGATACAGCAAGATAAAGCCCAAGAGAGTGAGTGCCAGCTAGCAGAACCCGTCACTTTTGAGACTCAGACCCAGCAGTACAGTGAGAGATCCTCTCCCATTGTAATCTCACCGGTACAAGTTGGAACTCAGCGGAATGATATTGAGTCATCAAATGGATGCAGATTGACTACCAAAGTAGGATCATCTCAAGCAACTGAACCCAAAAGTGATGACGTTCTTCAAGATGACAAGCACACATGTCAAAGTACACAGGAACAGAAAGACTTAAATTCTTCTTTTTTATGCATTCCCAGCCGAAAACATATGCCACCAGACAATCATGTACTACTGAGTGTCGAGAAATCAACCAAAAGACATTGAAAATTAGTACTGTAAACATAGAGGGAGTCAAATCAAATATACCATTTTTAGTAGAACTATCTAAGAGTGAGCAGATATTCTGTATTCAGGAACATTGGCTTCATGACTACGAGCAGTCTGTGCTGGAAAATCTGATTCCTAATTATTCTGGGTCTGTTCGATGTTGGGACATTAATGAAAAGGTTACGAACTTTAAGGCGCGACGGGGAAAAGGAGGTGTAGCAATCATGTGGCCGAAACACTGGACCCAATATATTAGACGACTAGATGAGGGAAATGAGCGGATAATTGGAATTGAAGTGAAAGGCTCGCCAAACAGCATTTTTATTATCAATGTGTATATGCCAACAAAAGAAACAAATTCTCAATCAAATTTTAATAAACATTTGGACATTTTACATGATATGGTAGTAAGATACAATAGACTAGGAGCTGTTATTGTCTGTGGGGATATGAACGGAACACTTATTGAGGAAAGAAACAACAGTCATGATAATAGCTTAAAGGACTTTGTGAAGGAACATAATTTGTCATGGCATAAATACGAGATGGGAAATAAGTCAACGTTTGTCAGCCACATGGGCATAGGCAGATCACAAATAGACTTTATTCTGTGCTCAAATAATTCAACTTTAGCGTCAACAAAAATAGAAGAGAAACATTATCTTAATCAATCTGCTCATACGGTAGTTAGTGCTAATGTAAATATACAACTGGAGGGTTCCCTAAATACAAATAAACTTAAAACTGTACCTAAACCATATGTGAAAATAAACTGGGAAAAGATAAACTCTGAAAAGTTTCAAGAAATTTTACATAGTAAATTAAATTCATTATCTGGGAGGCATTCATTAACAACTGATGGAAAGTTGGATTATATTAGTGACAGTTTAAAGGAATCCGCCTTTAAGGCAGCCCCATGTAGGACAGTTAAATGGCGGGGACCGCAATTTCGAGCATCACCTGTGGTTAAAAAATTACTGAAGGAATGTAAGGCAACACATATCACATGGAAAGAAAATGGCTCTCCTGGTCCAGACAGTGCATATTTTGGAAAGAGAAAGGAAGCAAAGAAGCAGCTACGTAGGCAGTTAAGGAAAGAAAATTACCTAAAAAAGGAAGCATTTTATTCCGGCTTAATGCAAAATCCAGATATAAAAACTTTTTATAGACTAATCAAAATGAACCAAATAAACAGATCAAATTCATCCACCTGTTTCATTATAAATGGGAAAAGTATACTAGATCCTGTCCTTCAAAGGATAACTTTAAAAAATTACTATGAAGATTTATCGATGCCAAAGGAGGATATTCTTTTTGATGATGACTATTCGAAACATAGCAAAATGCACATTGAGTTGATACATAAACTGAAACAACTAGGGAACTTTAAATCTACAGAGCTGTTTTCAGAAAGTGAAATTGAGTCATGTATCAAGCAACTTAACACAGGGAAATCTGCTGACGAATTTGGTCTAAGTGCTGAGCATTTAAAAGCTGCTGGGAAGGTTATAATTCCAAGGTTGAAAGACATTTTTGATGATGTAATGTATACGGGGATTGTTCCGGATTACTTCAGTGGCGGGGTACTCACACCGGTACCAAAGAGTGGCAAGGATCCTACTATTTTAGACAATTACAGAGGAATTACAGTGACCCCCATAATTGGGAAATTATTTGAAAAATTGTTATTATTACGGCTACAAGAAACTGTTAATGTGAACCAGTCAGAACTACAATTTGGGTTTACAAGTGGTTTAAGTCCAACAATGAGTTCACTGATTTGTATGGAGGTCATAAATGAGGCTGAAATTGAAGGAAAACCCCTTTACTTAGTAACTATTGACACTCAAAAGGCGTTTGACTGTGTTAATCATGTAATCCTTAAAAAGACCCTATTTGAGGAAGGTGTGGCACCTGATCTCTGGAATATTGTGGATGAACTGTATAGCAAGATGTCTTCAAAAATCAAATGGCAGGGTGAATGTAGTGAGAGCTTCACAGTAAATCAAGGAGTAAGACAGAGTGGAATATTATCGACTTCTCTATACAAAATGTATGTAAATCCGCTACAGGAAGATTTAAAAAGATACGCCTTGGGAGCCCATAAAGGCACAATATATACAGGTTGTTTGGTTGTGGCTGATGACTTTCTACTCTTGTCGAACTGCACGGAGGAACTACAGCTTATGTTCAATTTGGTGAAGGGGTATGCCGGAGAACGTAGATACAAGATTCATCCGCTCAAAACAACATTAGTATCACGAGTTTCAACTAGGACAAGTAGGATTAAAGATAAAGACAGAAAATGGAACATGGGAGATAAAATAGTTACAGAAAACTCAAAAACTGAACATTTAGGGATAATAAGAAGTTCAAAGGGGGAGAATGCAATAAATATTCAAAAGAGAACCAAATTAGCTAGGAGGACAATGTATTCATTGGTTAAAACAGGTGTGCATGGTTGTAATGGATTGAATGCCAAAATATCATATAAAATCTATCAGGTTTATGTAGTACCACGTTTGCTCTATGGATTGGAAGTGTTATTGCTCAATAAGGGTCAGTTAGAAGAACTGGAGAAATTCCATATCGAAAATCTGAAGAACATACAGTCTTTACCTACCAGAACAGCAAATTCAATAGTCTATTTATTACTTGGAGCCCTCCCTTTAAAAGCCGAAATAGAAAGAAGACAACTTGGCCTGTTTTATTCGGTCATTAAAAGTGAGAATTCTACTCTTCAACAATTATGGAAGAGACAGTTTATGCTAAAACAAAATGGAAGTTTCTTTGGTTATATAGCTGGTGTTATTGAGAAGTACCACTTACCGTCAGCGGATGAGATATTGCTTCTGAGCAAAGAAGGATGGAAATTACTAGTCAAAAAGACATTAAGGGTTTACTGGGAGGATCAACTGAGAAAAGAAGCAGAGAAGAAGTCTACACTGGAACGATGCCACCTTGATAGTTTTCACATCGGATCTACCCACCCCGTTTGGGATACCGTCAACTCCAATAGAGTGGATGTGATGAGAGCGATTGTCAAGGTGCGAGTCCTCACAGGGACTTATCTTCTACAAGTGCATAGAAAGAAATTCAGAATGGATGGGGTGACTGATGCGTGCTGTCCATTATGCTACCTAGAGGATGTGGATATAGTACATATGCTTATACGGTGTCCTGCACTTAATGAAGTCCGTATTACATGTATCAACGAACTCAAGAAATGTATCCAAACTTGGCTGGGTACAGGCGAGTGGACAAGACGTATCAGAAACACTAAAACCTTGGTTCAACTGATTGTGGACTGTCGAAAACTGGTTCCTGATGTACTTCCGGATACTACAGAAATGCTGAATGTTATTGAAAGCAAATCAAGACTCTTATGTTACAAATTACACTTGAAGAGGTTATTCTTGACTAATGTCAACAGAGATGTTTCCAGAGTGAATATGGCGCCAGCCCCTATTTCTAACATTAAATTAGTGAGACATCACGTGCGCCTATAGACAGGCGGAAAATACAGAAGAAAGAAAGAAAGAAAGAACATAAAACATCCATTATATCTTTTAAGTAGGCTGTGGTCCTCACAACTCTTCAACCACATTCAGACCTGACCAAATACACTGAAAAGTAATCAAATACATTATAGTTGGGTCAACCAACCAATCAAACCTAGCCCCTACACTAAAATGGCCGACATCAAAATATCAACCCAAGGAATCGAGAGTCTACTTAACACTTTCACAGCTAAACGCGATTGTAGACTATAGTCTGAATTTAAAGCTGTCTATTTTTAACTGGTATAAGGGACGCAACTCTTTGTTCTTTATTACAAAATGTTCAGTGGACATAATAATATCGTATGTGAGTGTCAACCAAATTTTCTGTACAAGAATGGACTTTACGGCATTTTCTGGTGGTGTGCAGCAGGCTTCAGTTTATAAGGCAAAACCATATCTTGCGCCGCAAGGGTATTCTGTACATCGAAAACTCAGAAATAACAGCTGACTCATACATTAACGACCCTGAGAAATTGAAGCAAATCATACTCGGCTATTCAGTATATGGGGCTAGAGGCGTGCTTAAGCTAGGTAAAGAGACTATGAACATTGAGCGTCTAACGAGAAAAAATATGTTATGCTCTCCATAAGTGTAGGAGTGAACTCTTGTGTCTCCAAACCAAACACCCAGCATAAACATTATATTAAGGCGTATTATACAGATTAGAAGTCTTTTGGTTGCATGCTTGTACATTTATATACTATTATCTTACAAATTTATGTAGGACTCTGTAAACAAGTTTTTGCAGATATATATATATATATATATATATATATATATATATATATATATATATATATATATATATATATATATATATATATATATATATTAATTGTGAACAATGAAGTATAAAGTTAAATCTTTCAGTGGTAGAATGCTTGACTCGAGACCGAAGGGCCGCCGGTTCGAGCCTCACCGGCGTCACTGCGTTGTGGTCTTTGAGCAAGACACATTTATCATAGCTTAGTGCTGGTTCGACCCAGGAAGACCCGTCCCTATATATCTGAAAGATTGTTGATGGGACGTAAAGAATCAAATCAAACAAACAAAACCTGCATTGTGACACACATTTTTTCCGTCTATGGCGAATCTTTGGAGGATAAATCACTTTTTTGGAATTGTACCTTTACGGAATAAATCTCACTGTTTGCATATAATGATTTCAGCACATAAGTACACTTGATCGCATTTATGGATGTGTAATCAACGGAATAAATCGCATTTCCCATCTGTAGTAAAGGAGGAGGCGATGGTCAGCATGTTACTGTATAATGATATGACATGCAATGTTTCGGCCAGCTGGCTCATGATGTCAAAACAGCGTTTTTGTTTTGTTTCATTTGATTCTTTACGTCCCATCAACAATCTATCAGTCATATAGGGAGGGTTCTCCTGAATTGTAGGATTAATATTCTTGCTCAAGGACACAACGCAGAAAAGCGTTATATCGTTGTCAATTACGTTGTTTGGACGTCGACTCAAAATGACGTTTGTGTTGACTTCATGTGCCTGCTTGGCTTATTACAGTATGAGACGCCATATCACAATTTATCATGATTTCCATTGTGTTACACAGCATGATTTTCTTTCCTTTGTGTACCCCTATATTTCTTAGTACAACAGCCAGTGGGCATAAAACAGCGTTTGCGTCACAAGGCATGGTAGTATAAAAAGGGTCTGACCATGTGCCCTGGACAAAGCTGGGGTGAAAATAGATGTTCTGTTGAAGAGAATATGTCGGATAATCTTGGAAGTAGGAGGGGTGGTGGTAGTTTCAGGGAGAGACTGCAGAGTGTAGAGGGCATTAAAATTAAAGACCTAGACAATCCTTGGAAATTTTATCATGTTTTTATGTCCAGTGAAACTGTGGTAAATAACTGGTGTCGCAACATCAATTTGCTTCCTACCATAGTCAAAGTAAAAATTGGTACAAATGAGGATGGCAGTTATATTTACGAAAATTGTGGCGGGAATATGTACCTGAAAGAGCGCGGGGGGAAAACCAGGAAACAGCACATTCAGGTGTACTATTGACAGAAACCATGAGAGAGGCATAAGGTACTTATCCTATTTTCAAAATTCTAATCTTACAATTCCTCACATGATGGTATTCATAAAATCTTACTTGGACAAGCTGACTCTAAGGCATGGTTCTGTCTTCGCAGGGATTAGCTATAAGAGTACGGCAGCTAATTGGGCTTCTTTTTTGCGCGAGTTGTTTAAAGAGCACTACCATTCTAACATATAGGAAAGAACAATTTCTGGTGAAATCAAGATTGATGAATCTTTATTCGGGAGAAAGATAAAATACCATGGGGGCAACCCCCATCCTGGGTTAAGAATATGGATCTTTGGCATGGTGGAGCGCAAATCAAACACTATCATCCTGTATCCTGTAGGTGACCAAAGTAAGGACACACTTATACCACTCATTCAACGCCACATTGCCCCCGGCTCTACAATATATTCTGACGGGTGGAGAGCCTACTGTGATTTGAACAGTCTCAGCTACGAGCACTTCACTGTTTTACACACGTACTGCTTCAAGAAAGTATATGTAAATCAAACTACGAATCAAACAGTTGTTTGCCACACCAATGCTATCGACGGCGCGTGGAAGCACGCTCAAGATCATTTCCGCAAGATGGCATTGCAGTTTAAGGGCCATATAGCAAAGATCATGTGGCGGTCTGAGGCCAAAAGTAATCTCTATAACAGTTTCTTCAACCTCCTTAGATCCGTATACACCCTTCAACGTCCCACAGAGTACCACTATACAACACCGTTGTTTGATTCCTGGAATATGGACCCTTAGACAGACACACCAATAGCAGAATGGAGCATTCAGCCTACTTATTCCGATGCAGAAACTGAAGCATCATCCCAGAGTGACAAGGAAGTGGCCACAGAAGCGGCGGTAAATATACGCAGTGACGATAGTGGTAGTGACATCCCCCCTAATCTTCTAGTTAATGTGCCATCCACAAGTAGAGTGCCTGGTGCAATCAGCTCTTCCGAGTTGTATTCAATGTTTTCGTCAGCAGCTAGTGATGAAAGCGAAATTCCACCGAACCTACCCGCTGTTGCCATGCCATCAACTAGTGCAACGCCTGGTGAAATAAGCCCTTCTGAAATTTTCATAATGTTGTCGTCAACAAGTATTTCCGATGAAGATGCTGACAAAACTATTGTTGAAAAACCTCTTACACCAGCCGCTGCTGTTCCGCGCATTTCAATGCGCCAAATTCGTAGAAAGACAAAAGCACATACATTGACTTCGCCAGCGGCCTCAGGCAAAACATTACCCGCAGGATCGACCATCAACATTACTATTAGAAAAAAAGAAAAAGATGAGATCTGACAATGTGTGCCACCCAAAGGGTTTTCAGGAAGAAAAAGTGACAAGACCTCAGCGCCGCGTAGACACAGACGAAAATCAAACCCTATGCCGAAAGCGCATTTCTTTGGGAGTTCTCGTCGGACGACCAGGACTTCAAGTAGACTCAGAAAAACCCATACAAATTAGCATGTAAATAAATTGTACATAAGTACCTTGAAGTAAAGGTTTCTTGGAAAGTACCAGTGCAGTGAAATTCATTACATAGATGTAGTCCAAAAACGATGGACAAGTTAGACATGCTCATTAAATCATAAATGTCGAACTCAGTATCCTAAAGAAAAGAAAAATAATAACTACCACCCCGTGTTAAGATGAGATACACTTACTTTCTGTTTCTCGCAAGTACAACGCTTCATTGATTGTGACCTTTGACTGACACATGGCGCCAAAAACTACGTAACTGCATAAGGTAAGCTAAAGCAGTTCGATCCTTTTCATTGTCTCATATTATTAGGTTATTACAAGCGTCTGAGTGAAACAGATTTTAATGGTGGAAAGAATCATCACCATGTGGAAAAAAACGGGATAGTGCCAAACCCTCGCTTCGGTGCTATAGTGTTCTATATACCATTGCACAAGTTTTGAGAAAAATGAGTTTGAAAATTTTAGCACCCTGATTTTTGATACCTTATTTATAACAGACCTTTGAATCATATCAGAGGATTAAAATATATACATACAGTGTAAATGACCTTGGTTTGAAGAAATTTTTACAGTATATAGAACTCACAGGCATTTTACAGTTTGTAGATAGAATAGTATGCCCTAAAAATCGCCTTCTGCGTTCAGTGCTATAGTGTTCTATACAGCTGCTTTCCAAAAATTTTATAGATAGCGATTTTTGTCATAATTATTTACATACCCTATAGTTGCTTGAGTGTTTGTAATAAACTTGTGCTTTGTTTGAGGTGTGATTTATTTCTGCTCCTGTATGCACGACATATCTAATTATATTGAGTAAAAATATGGCTTGTTTTTGCAGATGTTTTGTATCAAGTTTTAACTTCTAAAAAAGTTGATCATATTTTAGCAAATCAAATTTGCTTATCAAAACTCTATTTCAAATTATGGGATAATAAGGAGAGCAGCAAAGAAAACTGTGGTGGGAATCTATAAAGTCATGTATACGGTGCATTGTGAAAACACTTTAAGAATTGAAGCTATCGAGTGTATCAACAATGAATCACTTGATTGACTTTGGTGTATGTGCACTAGTAGGTTGCACAAATTATATAATTTTATATCATTACTTTCAAAAGATATTTGAGTAGCATATTGGGTGTTCAATTTTGATGCTACATAGTAAGAGCCAAATTAAAAGGAGAAAGGCCAATTGAGGGGACTATCTCATAACTTTTATAGGGGTCTCTCAATTTAAGCTTGGTAATGGAACAATTACCAGTAAGGCATATCAGGATAATATCAATAGCGATGTAAAACTCCAATATGAATGCACTATTCCCCAAGCATTCAACAAGATAACGCACCTTGCAATATCTCTTTAAAATATTCATGCATGATTCATATTGGAGTTTTATAACGCTTTTGATATTATCCTGATATGCCTTACTGGTGATTGTTTCATTAACAATCTTAAGTTGAATAACACGAGATAGTCCCCTCAATACGACTCCAGTGTGTTTTTTTTACCCATCCATCAATGTAATGTGGATAAATTCGTTCGTGTTTCAGACGCCAGGTGGGAATAGGTTTGCAAAAGAAATAGGCTTAGAGCATGGATTCATCTGAAAGATGACATTTTCCCAATTTTAATACAATTTCAAACCCTCTTGGCCATTTAACTGTACGGCAGGACTGTACTTTCCTTTTGGCCTTTCTCCTTATAATTGGGCTCTTACTATGTAGCATCAAATTTGAACACCCAAAATGCACTTAAAATATCTTTTTAAAGTAATTATGTAAAATGATATAATTTGTGAAACCTACTAGTGCACATACACCCAAGTCAATCAAGTGGTTCATTGTTGATACACTCGATAGCTTCAATTCTTAAAGTATTTTCCCAAAGCATCGTATACATGACTTTATAGATTCCCACCACAGTTTTCTTTGCTGATCTCCTTATAATCTCATAATTTGAAATAGAGTTTTGATAAGCAAATTTGATTTGCTAAAATATGATCTTTCTTCCACAAGATTCATTGTGGGATTATGTCTTTTGATAAAGACAAGTACTTGGTAGCGGATCAACTGGGCCTGATGTCAAGTCGGCCTCTGAATCGACTCGGCCCTGGGTCAACTCGGCCTGAGTCAACTTGGCCCGGTGTATTCTCAGAGCATTCAGCTACATATATGATATATGGTTTGTTTTGCATAATCTTTTGGGCTAAATCACGGATGAATATTTAAACAATTATTGACAAACATTGCAATTAAGCTCTTAATTGATCGAATTGAGGGCGAACTTGCCAATTGATTAAAGGTATTAATGACTGCCTTGAACTTAATGAAAGTTTTCATACTTTGTCAAGCACTGATGTCTCATATCTTGCAAACAAGGCAATTATCGTTTATTTAACATTGAATAAGTAATTGCGATTACATGTCTGATCAAAGCAATTTGGCATAACATGAAAGGTAGGGCCCACCGCTGATTTTTCTTTCTTGTTTAAAAAGAATAAGCGACGCAAAAATATATTTCTTGTCCGCTTCTCATATCATTATTGCTTCTTTGAGACTCTTTTCTCTTTGGTTTTCATCTTCCTTATGCTACCATTATGAAGTCGGACACGTTTAGTAATAAAAACATATAGTATAACTACTTGCCACTTACCATTCAGGTAAGTAGCAACCTGTCTTACCTTCCAAGGTAAAGTTTGGATCTGCGTCCTTCTTCAGGAGCTCTAGAAAGTAGGTTTTTATTGCATCGTGCTGAATAGCCGTCTGAGGTCCGTGCTGTTTGGCGGGTTCTCCTCACGTGCTGGTTCCCGGATGATGGTATAAAACCTGGTACCATAGACTAACTCCCAAACCACCGGACTATCCGTAGGAACTCCCCGAACTACTCAACCCTATTATACTACACTCCCCCCTCTTTTAAAGAACAACCTTCCTTCTTATTGCTAAAGTGGGAGTGTATGGTCTTTTTATAATAGACTTCAGGGGATAACTTATATTAATTTTATTGACATTTAAGCTCTTCTGAATAGGCACAAGCCATTGCTTAACATTTTTGCTGCAGTATGACTTGTACATAAAATAAAGAAATTAAATGTATGCAAGCATTATCTTTATTTTTTTTAATATAGAACTTGGGAATTGAAATGGAACTGCACTTTAAATCGTATACTACAGAAATTGTAATCTAACTTGCTAATATAGACTTATCCCGCATGAACAAGGGAACCGTCCATAACAGGTACTTTGTTAGCATATGTGATTTTCAACATTTTATTTTCCTGACAATTAGAAATTTGTATTTTACATAAACCAGAAATAAATAAGATAATGATGACTGTACAGTGGAAGTCACTGGATTTACAACCTCAAAATATGCTATGTTGTGCATAAAGTCACATGTGGACTAAAAGACATTTACGCTTCTGCATGTCAAAAATGGAAACGTAAAAGGATGAGATGAGAAAGCTCTTACTTTGGAGGAATACGTCTTTAGAGTCTACTTTTGAACCAGGGCAACCATTTGTGATTTGCATACATTCAACAGATGTATCATCTGAATGGACTCCTAATATGGGAACTGACAATTTTAAAGTTGCTGAATATGAACTAGAGTACCAAAAAGTTAATGGTGTCAAACGGTCATGAATTTCTGCCAAAGATGCATCACGGACAGTTGCTGTTAATGTAGGACTCAAACAAACTACCAACACCACAAGGTATTCACAAGAACTATATACAAATATATACAAAACACAATTTAAATGTGTCCTAGAATGGCTGGTGCACAAATACATATTTGCCAAAACTACATTACCAACCTTCCTCCCCCTTCTTTTCAAAATAGAGGTTTGTTGCAATTAAGAACATTAATGCACTCCTGTAGTCTAGGCATACTTCTTGGTGCAGAAATTTAATAAATGTTAGTGCTTTTTGAATATGCCTCATAAAAAAATGCCTTTTGAAAATACCTTGTGAGAAAAAATGCCATATGAGGAAAAATGTCATGTGGAAAAAATGCTTTGAGAGAAAAAAATGCCTAATGAAAAAAAAATACTTTATACCCGATGTATCAATCTGCAGATTAAATGCAATATATCTGCATCAATCTGAAGATCGATTCCAAACGGAAACAATTGATTAGCATTCGCATCCATCTGGATATTGAGTACAGATGGAAACAAATGAATAACATCTTCATCCATCTGAAGATAGAGTACAGATGGGAACAAATTGATAACATCTGCATTCATTTGAAGATTGAGTACAGAGGGAAACAAATGAATAACATCTGCATCCATCTGAATATTGAGTACAGATGGAAGCAAATGAATAACATCTGCATCAATCTGAAGATTGAGTACAGATGGAAACAAATTAATAACATCTGCATCCATCTGAAGATTGACACACACAACAACATATATACTACGATATCAGATGACATGGAAGGAAAAAGATCTTACATATTCCAAACTCAGCCTAGAAAATCTACTGTAGGGCTACTCCCTTAAATAAGACAGGGAGAAATCCTACCATTTTAACTGTAGGGCTACTCCTGCAAATAAGACCGGGAGTTTAAACGGAGACTGACTCCCCCTCTTTATGAGGCGAGAGACTGCCTCAACATTTCTGTTGAGTTTGAAAAAAACTTCCCTACCAAATCCTAGAAGAGTCTTGAATCTCCCCCTGGGTCCCACACCCACCTTTCATCAGGCAGCTTAAAAGGCGATGATGCCCCAGCAGACATCACTGGAATGCCTGGATTGCCCAACATCTCCAATAAGGGAGACGTTGGATACTCCAAACCCTGCCCCCTCCTACGACAATTTGATCCCCCCATGCCCCTCCCCATGTAAAGGCTGGGAGTGGCTCTTTTACCCCTCCGCTGGAAGATTTTTCGGAATGATTAGGCCGGAATGCGCGACACACCCAACCATACTGTCAGGCACAGACAGAGCCGGAAGAGCACCACACTTATATTCCACCCCCTCTGGAGACCTGGGAGAAAAGGGAACAACATCCAAACCATCAAAGTAGCCGGGCCCAGGGTCACCACCGGACTATCAGTAGGAACACCCCAAACTACTCAACCCTATTATACTACAAACAAGATAGGACCAAACTTTATTCCCTCAAACCAGGCCGAGTTGACCCAGGCCGACTTGACTCAGGCCGACTTGACCCAAGGCCGAGTTGACCCACATTCCAAGTACTTGACCCCATCTCAGAGAACAAGATCCATCATTTCATCACACAACTCACAGTTTTGCAGGTCCCAGACTTATAGTGATACCCTCTGAATTGTTCTTTTTTTCCCAAGGACTATTCCCCATTGAAATAGTATGGCTCCAACTATGGTCGCAGTTGAGACCACAGAGGAGTTCAGGTCACTCATTTAAATAACTCAGCCAGAAGTTTTTTCCCCAAAATTTCAAAATTCACTCACCTGGCGCGCCAGAAATTGGGACGGCAGCCCGGTGCGGTCTTGACTATACTGCACGACTGTTAAAACACTAGTCGATCTACCAAAAATTCGTTCACCAAAAATCCGAATTTTTATCAACATGGAAGATCCTGAAACGAAAGTAGGGACGAACTACATTTTACTATTTTTTACCCGAAATTAACATCTTAAGCGATGGTATTTGAAAGGAATGTCTTCAGACAAATGGTCTATAAAGGCTGTTGCAACTGAATTTGCTTTCGACCTTCGCCCCTTGATCGATTCGGCCGATTTATATGCTAGTTGTATACTGTGATAATCAGTTTTCGCCAACGTAAGCAGATATGGCTCTGAGGATAGCAAAACAAAATACAACCTGACCAGAAAATGATTTTATCATATAATTTCAACCTTTTATAATAATGTGTGATATCTTAGACCATCAAAATATGTTATTTAATTTTCAAAAACTTTGATTTGTTTGTGCACTCGTTTTTCCACCATTTTGAAAATAGTAATCTAATTTCGACAACTCTTGTTGACCTGAAAAAAGAGGCCTCAAAAGGGTTGGATAGACAAAAAATCAATAGATGTTATGAGATAAACCATTTTTTTCATTCAATGAATATAAATTTTTGTGAATCTTCTATCAATTAATTTATTGTAATCAAAAATATTTCAGTCATGTTTTTTTTCTATATTCAATTCAAATTCAGATTGATTTGAACCCCTAGGTTCATTGGGGTGCTACCACACAGACAGTAAGTGAAAAAGTAGACATAAAAACTTTCTTTTATGTACTTTATGGATACATCAAGCCATTGCAGGCGAAAAGTTGATATAATTTAACAAAAAACATTTTTAGATATATGGTCCGTACAGTTGCTCATTAGCCATACCATTGTTTCTGAGTCTTAACATTAATAAGAACCCCCTTATGATAAAATCAATGATTTTCCCCACTTGGGACCCCAATACATCACTGAGTTTTCTTACCTCTATCGTGAGGATGTCAACAGAAATGGGGAAAAAAGAAGCGATATATTCAATGAATAAAACATATCAGGATCATAATTTAAAGATTGGGGTTAAAAAGAATTAGTGAAAATGGCGGGAAAACATTGATGCAGATATGTGACCATTATTTTACCACTCAGATATGCATTTTCTCGGTCTTACTATTTACCGACAACAACCGTCAACAACCGACAACAACCGTCAACAACCGACAACAAGCCTACAATTACCGACAACAACCGTCAACGACCCAGATCAACCGACAACAAGTGCTGTCTGTCTTAATATCTTATTCATGAGGTCGGCAAAGAACTCTTCTGGCATGTACTATTATGATCATATTGATATGTATTAACATCGTACATGATCATATTGTAAATCTTTAAGAAAAAAAGAAGTCTCCACAAAGTAATTTTGCTATTCCACCCTCCAATGCAGTGGCGGATCCAGAGGGGGTTCAAGCTCCCTGTCCCCCGTTTTTAAATATCCAATGAAAATGAAATAATTTGGTCTCCTTATTTAAGAAAAATGAGACTAAATAAGCAAAGCGAACCCTACCCCTTTATACATATGAACCCCCTTTCCAGAAATCGTGGAACAGCCCCTGCAATGCCGATTATGGATGGGCACCCTGGGTGGAATGGAATGAAGCATGGAAGGATGGGTGGGTGTACCAGCTATCTAGTGGGGTTATTTTTTTTCGGACAAATTATTTATCTACGTCCACATTTTATGCATGCGACTGAGAAGGCGCCGTCAAGCAATGTAGATGCACAGGCTTGCCAGGGCATTCGCTGAACACATGTGCCTTAAGTATAATTAACAGCCTCGGAGTATATGATTATATTTTATACAAATAGATCACGAGGGTTTTATTATTAAGTAAAAAACGGACCAGGAATAATATATTAAATATTTACATTGGTCTATTGTTAAAAAAAACACAACTAAACAAAACAAAAAAAATTACATGACCATGGGAGAATATAATTGGATCAGTTCATGAGATTTCAGTGCCCTTCGCTTATATGCCCAAACCCGATAGTTCAATCATCGCGCATGTGCAGCTATCCAGTGGGGGTAGATGTCTAGGCCTGTATATAATATGCGCGAAGGAGGCCTCTGACAAGACATTGCAGTCTGAGCCTTCGCAGAACGCATGTACGTTTAGTATAGTTAACTCTTTTGAGCTGAGTATTAAAATACGCGCATGTCTAATGAAACGAGTGTGTAAATATTAGGCAGAATAAAAAAATAATGATATAAAAAATATAAATAAATCACTGCCCAGGAATAAATTGTATATGTCAAAATAATTCATAGTGTTAATTAGAAGAGTCGTTGCAATCAGATGAAATACCAGCAGCAGGTTTTAATGATCACAAGCCAATCTTATTTATGTTTCGCTCTGATTGAGGATGCCCAAGCCAATTTTGTGCTTACCTGACACGGCTTTGATTATGATTGAGTTTGACTGATTAATAAATAATTTCATCTGTTGAACTTTTGCTTTAACATTTAAGGCATTTTGCTACATTTTATATCAGATTAAAACAACAACTATAACAACAACAACAACAACTGCTATACAAAGAACGTACTTTGAAAATCGTCAGGGTCAAATCTTTCCTATAGCCAACCGTTTCAAGGGCAAACTAGCATAAAATCTCGTTTTGTCTGGAAATATCTCTTTAGAAAACTTGTTGTCGGTAGTTGTAAGTTTGTTGTCGGTTGTTGTCGGTTGTTGACGGTTGTTGTCGGTTGTTGACGGTTGTTGTCGGCTGTTGTCAGTAAATAGGAAGACCCCATTTTCTTACTGCTAAAACAACTAAACAGACAGCATTTCTTTTGCCCTTGGACATCCCCTTTTCAGAATGAGCCTGTGATGTCACACAAGTGAAAAAACGGTGGGAATGTTCAATTGGCGAAATTACATTCTTGGCGAAAATAGCTTACTCCACTGTACCAGTTTTCGTGGTATTAACGTTTCAATTATGGTATTAAAGTTTCAATTATAGTAGATGTGAATAGATAGCTAGACTCTACATTGTAAAACAAATACGTGTAACTTGACACCCATTTTGGTGGCAAGCCGGGCTGCGACTGGTCATGATGTATTAAACATATGGGCTGTATTGTAATAAGAATGATGAAAGAATCCGCGACGTTTCGCCCCCAAACCATTTCCTCCCCTAGTCATTTCGCCCCCAAGATGTTTCCCCCCTGGTCTTTCTCCTCCACTAGTCCTTTCGCCCCACTAGTCTTTTCGCCCCACTAGTCATTTCGCCCCCATTGTCGATTCGCCCATAGTATATATAAGAAGTTCTGTTGTGTCTAATCTGGGTCTAGACTGTTTGCATACAGCAAAAATCACCACATATTTTAAAGGCCTGCAAGTTCATAATGTTTTGGTACTTGAGTATGTTACACTTGAAACTTGCATGCACAGCGATGTAGTTAGACTACAGGCCTATTTAATATATCGTCTTCATCTAGGTCCCTACTTTAGGTATATGAGCTGCAATGGCTCTAGCGAGACTGCATAAAGGCACGAGGTTCCAATTTGAGCGAGATAAAATTGAGTTTGAATTTCAGTGCATGATTGTGACTGCGCAATTTTCAATCCTGTAGAATGTTTGTGGAGGGAAACTGAATAAAGTTATGCAAAATAAACATGTTAAAGATAGAAAGAAAAACTTAGCATTTTCTGTTTATTTTTTTTCTATAGAAAAAGAATTGTATTAACTTGAATGTTTCACACAGCGTAGACTCAGTGGTGTTTAATCAGGTCAAGCTCAAACCAGCATGTCCAGCTACAGGGGCTATTTGAAATAGTGAAATTTCGTGTCTCCCTTGTTCAGCTAGAGCAAATAACAAAGGCACTGATCAGACTGTGCCGATGGGAGGCTGTTTTGCGCCTTTGTTTTTGGCATCCAACAACATCGTGCTTTCATTAGGCTCATTTTTCTTTACATGCCACCCAGATCTTAGTCATTATAAATTCAGGAACGATTAAACCATTGAATACATGATAGGTCCAGAGAAGAAAACTTTAAGAGAATAAAAATGTAATGATATTCTTACCCGTCAATTTAAACATGTGTTTTTGGTGCTCAAAAGAACCGTCTCGATGAGTTGGGTTGGACGAGACCAAAACTTTTATACATTTTTGCATTGGCGTTAATGATGAATCCATTTTTTTGCATTGACGTTAATTATTTTTTTAATGATTAACGCATGAAAATAAATAATTTTAAATCAAAACCTAAACATATAACCCCCACTAGACAGCTGCTCCTGCGTAATAATCTAACCCACCCTTTCATTTAAGCAATGATTGCAGGGCTGGGGCTGGTCCCAGAGGGGTTGGGGGGGGGGGGCATTTCAAGCCGAAGGCTTAAACTGAGCGGCCTAAGCCATGAGCCAGGGTAAAGTATGAGAGGGGGTCGAACCCCCGGGGGGTCCGGAGAGCTCCCCCAGAATTTTTTTAAAATCTATGTCTCTGAGAATGCATTTCAGCACCATTTTGAAGCCCTTAATCATAATTACATCATAATAATGTCATTGGTTACATCATGTCGCTGGATAATCATTGGACGACATGCAAATTTAATTGATTCAGTAACTGATGTAAATTTCATTGCTCCATTTATAAGAGCAGAAAAATTGTGGCTTCTTTTCTGCCATACCACGATTTATGGAGCTACCACAAAAACTGGTACATCTACCGTATATTATGGTGTTAGACTGTATACGGTGATTTTGTTACCTGCGCATCCTAAATCTTTTGGGCATAAGTTTTTATTTCAGCCAGTCCCGGGATGCAATAGTATTGCAGACTTGTCATTAAAAAAAGTGATTTGGACTCATAAGTTTGCAGTTGGGACTCATTGATATTGGAAACAGCGAGTCCCAGGACCCATAAGCCCAAAATTGTAAATGAATCACTGTGTATAGTACACAAATACAGGCTTTCAACTTGGTAGTCCACGAAAAAACAACAATGCAGGTGGCAGGCACTTGTTTCATAGAAAAAAGCCCAATCCGGCTATTAAATATCTGTGACCCATTCTTTTGTTTGCGATGACAAACATAGCCCCAGATAGGGTATTGCGTATTTACGCAATTTTTTGGACCTGAAAACACAATTAAATTCATTCTGTACGTACAAAAATGCATTAAAAATCCTTGATACTCAATTCCATAGTTTTTTTGTAGTGTATGCAATAGTTTTGCAATTTTGTTTTTTTCCATACAACACAAGCAAATGTTGGGTACTAATTTATACACAGTGTGTCATGCATTTTGAAAGGCATCTTTCCCGGAAAATTTGGAAAAATTTCAAAGTTCACCAGTGAATTCAGGTAGGGTCGGGTTACCCTAGAACAGGTATTTTTTTATTTGGCCTAACACTGGCAAAACATTGGTGAAAAAGCCCCAGAGCAATGGAATAAAAGCCTATTCTGCCTCAACCTTAGTTAATACTACATGTGTGTCGGGGACTTTTAGAATCATAGATGACTTGATAAATATGTTGGATTTTCGAAGAAAGTCAAAAATATCGGGATCAGATTATGCTTAGCAGTTTTATCAGTGGGCTTTCTAAATGAGAAACTGAAGGTAAATTTAAAAAAAAAGAAACTTTATTATTAGGCCCATTTTCATTGCTAATTAATTTTCAGATGGATACCCAAAAATTGATACAAAAATTGAAATACCCAATTTAAAATTTGACATGCCCAAACTGGCCTACGGATAAGAGTACATGTTAAAAAAGTTATTTTCTTAATTCTCAATCAAAACATATGTTGTGGGTACTCAAAAGAACCGTCTCAATGAGACGGTTCTTTTTAGCACCCAAAGCAAATGTTAAAACTGATGGATATGAAAATTTTCACAATTTTAGGTTGATTTTTTTTGCCTATCTGAACCTATGTTATAGAGTTCAGGTGCACAAGTGTGGAAATAGTAAAGTTTTCTACTTGTCCATGGACAAGTAAATGGCCATAATGTACTTGTCCAAAAAAATTTGCTTGTCCGATAGTACAGATAAGCATACACCTCTCTGAGCTTAAACAATTTACACTTTTGAAAACAGTATGCAACCAGATATCAACTCTCTTGTAAACATTGAAGATCCAGATCAGCTGGCTTCTGAAGAAGCCAGCTGATCAGGATCCACACTGTTTTCAATGCAACATGTGAACTCATAATAACTAATCAAAACATGAAATACAAAATTGTATTAACTTTATACATTTGTACTTGTCCAAGGACAAGTAAATAGAAATTTACAACATGTCCTGAATGAAATAGGACCAGGACGGACAAGTCGGACATGGTATTTCCACAGCCCTGAGTTTGTGTTTATTTTAGTTTTTGTCTATTGCAGGTTGATCAGGGTCAAATGAAGGGAGATAATCTACATGGGCGAAGAAAACTGGAAAAATGGTTAAATAAGAGTATGCGAATACAGATGACCGATGGAAGAACTTTAATAGGTATTGAAATATGCTCTAATAGAGCCTCTTAGTCATCGTAAATGATGGGAGCGCAGTGGCTCAGTGGTAGAGTGCTTGACTCGAGACCGAAGGGCTGCGGGTTCGAGCCTCACTGGCATCACTGCGTTGTGTCTTTGAGCAAGAACATTAATCCTAGCTTAGTACTGGTTCAACCCAGGAAGACTTGTCCCTTTATAACGAAAGATTGTTGATGGGGCGTTAAGAATCAAATCAAACAAACAAACAAAATCATCTTAAATAACCATTTTAATCCAAAACGACACAGATGATCATTTTCTTGCATGACAGATAAAAATATCTTACCAATGTTATCTAACACAGGCTGTGACATGTGGGCTGTACATGGGTTATATTGGAAGACAGGTACACCGTACATGATAGTTAAGTGACATCATTGTTATGTTAATTAATAATAAATTTGACGTCATGTTATGTTGGGTCTCCGTTTATTCAGGATCTACTATAGGGTACTGTACCCAAGCATATATTATTTCTTTTGAGAATTGAGGAAAAAAAATATTCATAATTTCCCCCATCCTCGGTAACCCAGGCATGACCCATTCAGGCCTTCAGATTTATGGTGGGCCTGGGTCATTGTCCCATGATTTCAAAATATGGCCCATAACTTTCCAAGGCACGGGGCCCAGTGGACCCATCCTTTTTAGTTGTGAAAAATCTCACTTTAATAAAAAATATTCATCTTACAGCAAGTCTACGAGCTCCATAAAGCATTTGTCAATACAGTAAAACATGTCTTAAGCAGCCACTCAAAAAAAAGACAAAACAAAGATCTTAACAACAATTGGTAGCTTGATCATGATGAAGGTCAAAAGGATTGCAGAATGCTCGCCTTGGAGCATTCTGTAATACTTTTGACCTGCATTAAGCGACAATTGGTCTTCTTTTTTAAGTGGTAGTTTAAGACAGGTTTTACTGTATAATCAGAAGTCAATATACATATACACATACAAGTGTCTGTGTCAGTGTGTAGGTAAAGTTTACTACCCAAATGTCAATTGTGGTTAGTTTGATACTTGGTTGGGTCCATCATTTCAGAAAATGACCTACCAATTTTTGCTCCATGGGTCACTTCGGCCCACCAATCTTGAAAAAAAATCTGAAGCCCTGCCCATTCCGTTACACTGCATTTATCATCATGATGATGAATACAGTGTAATGGAATGGGTCACACCTGGGTTACCGAGGATGAATTTTCCCATTCCGGAGATCTGTTTTTTTTTTTTTCAGGTATATTCTTGTGTACAGACAAAGATAGAAATGTGATATTGGGGTCCTGTGAAGAATATCTAAAACCACCAGGTAGGTAATGAGGGGAAATTATAGATACAATTAAGCCAAATATATTAGCATAAAACTATTTTTTTTTAATCTCACAGTTTAAACATGTGTTTAATGTGCTCAAAAGAGACAATTCTTTTGAGTACCCACAGCATACAGTAAAACCTGGGTAAATCAGCCACTCCAAAATAGACAAAACAAAGGTCTTAATGACATCTGGTAACTTATTGCTGGTCGAAAGTATTGCAGAATGCTCCCTTTGGAGCATTCTGCAATACTTTTGACCTGCATTTTACAATATTCAGTCTTGAAAACCATTTTTTGGTCTTTTTGAGAGTGGCCCTTTCACACAACTTTTACTGTATGTTTTGTATGAGAATTAAGAAAAATGATTTTGAATTACACACTTTTATCAAGAGGCCTGCAGGGCTTGCCTCCCTTTGACTATACCTTAATTGACCTAATAAGCACACTCTGTGCATTCATTATACCCCCCGCAAACTTTGTTTGTGGTGGGTATACTGTTTTCACGTTGTCCGTGTGTGCGTGCGTCTGTCTGTGCGTGCGTGCGTCCGTCCGTAACGTTTTGTTTCCTTAATATCTTGAAGAGTCATTGCTGGATTTTTATCAAACCTTGCAAACATGTTCATATATGCAAGACAAATACTTTAGACAAAAAAGTAAGGGCTAGGGGCCAATTCTATTAGAGTTATTTCCCTTTGTAGTTCTAAATGGCTTTTAATATAGAGTTTTATGCTTATGCTTTTATAGGCCATACACGGGCCGATCAACTCCTACCACAGCTTTTGATGGAACAATTTGATACTTTGCCTATACAAGTGCGTCCGTCCGTAACGTTTTGTTTCCTTAATATCTTGAAGAGTCATTGCTGGATTTTTATCAAACCTTGCAAACATGTCCATATATGCAAGACAAATACTTTAGACAAAAAAGTAAGGGCTAGGGGCCAATTCTATAAGAGTTATTTCCCTTTGTAGTTCTAAATTGCTTTTAATATAGAGTTTTATGCTTATGCTATTATAGGCCATACACGGGCCGATCAACTCCTACCACAGCTTTTGATGGAACAATTTGATACTTTGCCTATACAATGTAGACACATTGAACATATGCATGAAGGAGTTTGGTTTAGAAAAAATATTTTTTGACAAAATGACAGCTGTGAGAACTTAGACATTTTTTACCCAATAGGGCTTTTGTATATGCATAGATGGTGCCTTCATGGGCCGATCAACTCCTACTACAGCTTTTGATGGAACAATTTGATACTTTGCCCATACAATGTAGACACATTGAACATATGCATGAAGGAGTTTGGTTCAGAAAAAATAATTTTTGACAAAATGAGAGCAGTGAGAACATAGACAATTTTTTTCCAAATAAGGCTTTTGTATATGCATTGATGGTGCCTTCATGGGCCGAACAACTCCTACTACAGTTTTTGATGGAGCAATTTGATACTTTGCCTTTACAATGTAGACACATTGAACATATGCATGAAGGAGTTTGGTTCAGAAAAAAATTTTTTTGACAAAAGGACAGCTGTGAGAACTTAGACATTTTTTCCCTAATAAGGCTTTTGTATATGCACAGACGGGCCTTTATGGGCCGATCAACTCCTACCACAGCTTTTGATGGAGCAATTTGATACTTTGCCTATACTATGTAGACACATTGAGCATATGCATGAAGGAGTTTGGTTAAAAAAATCATTTTTGACAAAATGACAGCTGTGAGAACTTAGACAATTTTTCCCTAATAAGGCTTTTGTATATGCATAGATGGTGCCTTCATGGGCCAATCATCTCCTACTACAGCTTTTGATGGGACAATTTGATACTTTGCCTATACAATGTAGACACATTGAACATATGCATGAGGGAGTTTGGTTCAGAAAAAATAATTTTGACAAAATGAGAGCAGTGAGAACCTAGACAATTTTTTTCCAAATAAGGCTTTTGTATATGCATAGATGGTGCCTTTATGGACCGATCAACTCCTACCACAGCTTTTGATGGAGCAATTTGATACTTTGCGGATACAAGGTAGACACATTGAACATATGCATGAAGGAGTTAAAAATTTTTGTTTGCACAGATTCTACTGAAATCTTTTCAAAACTAAGGTTATAATTTGCCAAGTTTTTTCACTGACTCTTACTGTGCGGGGGGGGGGGGGGGGGGGGGGGGGGGGGGGGGATCTAATAAGCATTGCTTATTGACTTTTTTCATTTTTTCAAAATTCCTCTTGTGAAACCGGGTTCAAGCTGGGCCCTGACAGTAGGGAGAAGTCACTTCTCACCCCAGGATATTTTGTTTGATTCGTCCCATCAACAATCTTTCAGTTAAACAGGGACGGGTCTTCCTGGGATGAACCAGTACTAAGCTAAGATAAATGTGTCTTGCTCAAGTAATGCTGGTGAGGCTCGAACCTGCGGCCTCTCAGTCTCGAGTCAAGCACTCTACCACTGAGCCACTGCGCTCCCATCCTTCCAGGAAAATTAGGGAGCAGTGACAGTCAGATAGGGAGAAGTTATAGCGCTAAATTAGGGCATTTTCTGTCAGTTGAGAAGCAAATTAGGCATTACACATTACTATTCCCATTTAATGGATGGAGAAATATGAATGAGTGATGCATCAGTGGTAGTAGAATGTGTTTATGTGGTGACAGAATGAAAATGAGTCTCCCTAAAAAAAGAAAAAAAATTTTTTAGGGAGACTCTCACTTCTCCCTAGGTCCCATTTAGGACAAAATTTCTGCCCCTAGGGGGACTATTTCGCCTAAGTCACCTCCTAGCTTATTCCCTTGTAAAAATGTAGATCATTAAAATCCAACTGATCAGGATACACACTTTTTCACCCATACTTAATAACAATGGAATCACACCAAGGAATTAAAATTTATTCTAACACACCTCGCCTATATAGCCAATGCCAAAAAGTCATGTTATATGAAACAACTAAGTCACAGTTTTAAAAGCATGAGGAAAGCGCACACTAGCTGACATCAATTGCCACTGCAAAATGACGTCAGTCACAGGCTTTCAAGTGGGTCCTACGTTTCCTATTTTTCCTACTGTCCCCTACTTTTTTGATCTGCTCCTCTTTTTCCCTACTTTTTCATGAATATGCCCTACTATCCCTACTTTTTCACTCTAATGTCATCTACAAGTAAAAATCCAGAAATTTTTCCTCGCTCACTTCGCTCGCTCAGATATTATAAAAGAACTATGTTCATTCAGGGAGCGCACCGCTTAACACATCGATTTCTTAATGTTTAACCTAAAAAGTCTCTCTGTTTGGCTAGTACTATTGCCACAGGCATTGTATATAGTCAAAGGTATTGTATTTTGCAGATATGCTAATAAATTTGTATTGTATTGTATTGGTATTATCCTTGCTTATTTAATCTGAAATTACTTATTTCAAACAGCTCGTTGTAATGAGTTTTATATTTGGAAAAGCCCTACTATCCCTACTTTTTTACACCGATAATTCCTACTTTTTCACTACTTTTTCCAAATTTTTATCCCTACTTTTTCCCCACTTTTCTGTTGATGGGCACTGCAGTCATGGGGTAAGACAGTGTTACACCGTTTTGTAGCTTGGAAGACGTAACAAATACATGTAAACGTATACAAAACAGTCCAACTATTGCAGGATTTCTTCAGTCCAATGGCAGAAAGTTGGAAGAAGCAGAAGACTTCAAAATTTTATGTGTTATCGTCGTTTATTTTGTGTTAAAATTGAAATAGATCAGCTCTAGTGGCTAAGTGCATGAATTGTTGAGTAATATTTCACTTTTTTGAGGTCAGTTGTAAAGAAGATCAAATCATGAGCTTGCAGTGTAAGTGATTGATCTTCGTACAACTGACCTCAAAACAGTGAATTATTACTCAACAATCCACTGCTAGAGCTGATCTATTTCTTAAATAAGATCCAGATCAGCTTGCTTCTGATGTGGATCTGATCAGTCGGCTTCATCAGAAGCCATCTGATCAGGATCCACACTGTTTCCCACTCTTGATTGAAAATGTTTCAGGACTTTAGTTAAGAGTATGTATCGAAAAACTAATTTTCTTATTTCTAAACCAAATCATATGTTGTGGGTACTCAAAAGAACCGTCTCAATGAGACGGTTCTTTTGAGCACCCAACCAAAACATATTTTAAAACTGATTGGTAAGAAAGTGTTTACAATTTTATGCTCAAAATTTTGTTTATCTTACAGGACTGCTGCAGGTATGATAAAAATTGAGGAAGAGTGTAGTACATAATATTCAGCATGACAAGGTCTAATGTAGAATTATCTGTTTTCAGGAACAACTGATCCAAAGGAAGAGCCAAGGATTCTGGGACTGGCCATGGTTCCTGGTTGCCATATAGTCAGCATATGTGTTGATGAGGACCGGATACCAGAGACTAGTTTAGCACACACAGCCATGATATCTTGATAGCTAAACTACTCATCTATCATTTTATCATTTCTTATTTAACTCTTTGCCTGTTGGTGTCGTCTGCTGATAACCTTTTCAAACAGTTTGGAATCAGATCAAGCCCGACAAAACATCGGGCCTGATCTGGATCCAATCTGTTTGACACTCAGATGGTACAATATTGCATTCCTGAAAGAATTTTTAGAAACACTTGTTTTTGAAAAAAATCAGCAGACAACAAAAAAGCATGCAAAATTACCCAGTATGCAAAGAGGTGAGAAATTATTTGACTTTAGTGTGAGTTATTACTATTTACACTTTGTGATCAACTGGGGCGGACTTGATTTAGCAATTTTAGAGTACACGGAGTACGCCAGAACAGTCATCTAAAACAAGCTAAACTGGCCACTTTGGAGTACTCCGAAGTAAATCAAGCGATTACTGTTTTGAATTGTGAAAAAAAAAATAACACAATCCTATTGCCAAGAAGAAAAAAGAATGACAAAATACATGTCCTTTTAATCCGCTTTACTAATGACCATATTTTTTCGATACAAATAATTATCAGAACCTAACGGGAAACACAGAAAATTATCTCAGTACAGTGTAGACATTGCTCTACCATCTTGTTTTGGAACAGGTCACGTGACTGTTCTGTCTACACCACCTTTGAAGATAGAGTACTCCGGTGTACGCCAGCACAGGTGTTCCAGTGCACTTGTTTTCTGTTCTGCCTGTTCGGAGTGGAAGGAGTAAAGAGAACAGCTAAATCAAGTCTGCCCCAGAAGATTGTGAAATAATGATTCACCGGAAAGGAGACGGCATGTATCATAGTCCAGATAGACAAAAATATTTATTAAGCATTAAATTACGATTATTTTTTTATCCATCAGTTGAAACATGTGTTTTGTGTGCTCAAAAGAACCGTCTCATTGAGACAGATCTTTTTAGTACCCACAACATATGTTTTGGTTGTGAAATAAGAAAACTAGATTTGAGCCGGCGCATGAGATTTCTAACAATGTGGTATGTGCGACCAGTAAAGCCTCAGATCAGCCTGCGCATACGCACAGTCTGATCAGAGCCTTTGCTAGTCGCTTGAATTTTCTATGAGTGTTAAGCTACTGACTGAACACCATTTGGAGTTTCTAAGCTTCAAAAGGAGGCTGCACAGGCTCGTCTGAGTCTACACGTGTCAAAATGCCACATTGTTGGAAATCACATGTCCCAGCTCATTTCATTTATGCAGTCATATCAAAAGGTCTGAAAAGCTTACCCTGGCTCAGAAATTGTTGTAGCCAACACTTTAGCCAGATGAAAAAAGTTGGAGCCAAATGAAATTGACTTTAGCCAAGGTTTTTGCCAGAAAGCTGTTCTGTATTTAACTCTTTGCCCGCTAGCAGTAACTTTTGTCATCTGCTGATAACCTTTGGAAACAAAATGTGGTGCCTGATTTGGATCCAAACTGCTTGACACCCTGTGGGTATTATAAAAATCCAGCATTCAAAGAGTTAAATATGGCACAATAATAAAGTGTGAAGGAATACTAAAAGCAATATTGAAAAATCCAAATGCTGATCAAAATACACTTTTTACAGATTATGTAAAGAGTGTACTTTAAGCCATTGACTTATATTTGTAGCAACTCTACATTTTTAGCAGCAAATGGCTACACTGGCTAATGGCAAGGTGAGCTGTGGTCTGATGTATTTATATTCTTATCTGCCCATCACCACCAGGAGGTTAGGCCATCCTTAAAAAAAATAGTTTGCTGGCACCCTACTCATAATTTTCCAGGTGGGTAGGTAGGTAGATATGTTAAAAAATCACTGTTTTGTTAAAAAGACATCAGAAATAAAGACTAATGTCTAAAATAAGAATAAAAAAAAAATATTCTGAAACGACCATAAATATTTGGGTATGTGGTATTTTGAGTGAGTTGGTCATGTGATGGCAAACAAAGAATTATTTAAGGATGGCCTTATACAGAATAGCCATAATTGACAGTCATTAACAACTGCCGGGCCGCGTAGCGCAGTCGGTAACGTGTCTGGCTACAGATGCGTGTCTGACTGCAGATCCAGGGGTCGCGAGTTCGATCCCTGTCCGGTCCCATACTTTCGTGGAGATTGATCATGAAATAATTTCTACGGTCATTCTCCTCCCTTCCGCTGATTCATTCAAGAAGGGTTGTTGTCAGTTACAAGCTAAAGTATGTGCACGAATTACTGGTTAACCGCTTGTTCAAGCCTGCCCAGGAAAAAGTGTGGCTAGGTGAACTGACCGTCCTGCAATGACCATAGCTGTTGACTTGGGACGTAAAGCAACAAAACAAACAAAAACAACTGTTAAACTGGGCCAGTACATATGATTTCGGAACTTATCTCATTTGTGAGCAACCAAAACTCAGCGAAGCAGGGTTCGCACAGGCTTGAAAAGTACTTGAATTTAGAAGGCTTTCTTGAAAAGTCCTTGAAAATTAAATATGCCTTGAAAAGTACTGAAAAATCACTCAAGGGCCTTGGAAAGTCCTTGAATTCTATTTTCTGCAGGACTTAACACTGTTGACAGAGATCTAAATCAGTATGAAATTGTTGTGCAAATGCTGCACCAAAATTTATACTAATTTTCTAGTACTAATTTCTCCATTATCTCAGTCTAGCATTTTTGAAGTAGAAGTTTAACACTTAAATCAGGATTTTTTATACACTTTAGTCCTTGAAACTGTAGGATAGTCTTTAGAAGTCCTTGAATTTACTCAAACGTGCCTGTATGAACCCTGGACAAGCCTGCACATAGGTGCAGTCTTGGCAGAGGCTTAACTCTTTGCCTCCTAGTGTTGTCTGCTGATAACCTTTTCAAACAGTTTGGATCTAGATCAGGCCCGACAAAACGTCGGACCTGATCTGGATCCAATCAGTTTGACACTCAGATGTTATTCCTGAAAGATTTTTTCAATAAAAGTTGATTTTGAATAAAAATCAGCAGACAACAAAAAGGCATGAAAAATTTCATAGGGGGCAATGAGTTAACAGCTACGAACAACTAATTATGGAAGATGATGATGGCTCAGACCTTTAAAGCTTTGCCTACTAGGTAATTTATCATGCTTCTGTGGTCGTCTGCTGACTTTTCAAAATCAATTAAAAAAAAAAAATCTTTTAGGAACACTATCAGAGTGTCAAATGGTATGGATACAGATCAGGACCGACCTTCTGTCGGCCCTGGTCATGTTCCAAACTGTTTGAAAAGGATATCAGCGGACAACAAAAGATGCTGCTAGCAAGGCAAGAGTTAATCCCACTAGAAAGCTGGGCATACACATTTAATTAGTGACTAGGCATATATGATAAGTATACCTTGAAAATATTAATCTGATCCTGGCCTTTATCATTAGCATAAATTTCACAGCCGATTGAGCATCTAAATATATCTTCGGCATTCATCGTATGTTCTAATACGGAAATGCACATGATACTTTATAGCACAGTGTACATGTATATACCGATATAATGATCAATTACCCTATCGGTTACCTGAGTGGCTCAGTGGATAGAACATGTGAATATATCTCAATTATACTTTTAAGCACTGCTTTGTAAGTTCGAATCTCATACACAACGTTTATTATTTTAACTATATTTTTCATTAATTTTTTCTCCTTTTTGCAATATCGTTTATTCATTTCATTCAATTTGATCTGTTTGGTGACAACAGCATTCTCACGTCGGATCCGTAACACTGTAGCTTTAACTCTCGCATGTCACCTCTTCAGATTGCGACATGAAATTTCCAAAAATGTGGTATTTTTACATTAATAGACACAGGTGAGTCAGAGGAACCTCAATTAAAGAATAGTGCTGTTCGTCAGTAGCTTACCAGGCATCGAATATTCAAGCAATTAGCAAAGGCTCTGATGATAGTGTGGGTATGCAAAGGCTGGTCTGAGCCTTTGCATATCGCACATACCACATTGTTGGAAATCTCATGTTGTGGCTCATATATGGACCTCCTTGATGCTCTTTATAGAAATGCTTCGACGAGCTTTAACTGATTTATTTTCCGTTGGAGCCAAGAGCAGGGGCGTGTGTTTGTTTTTAAGGCGCATTCGCAAACTTAATTCTAACTCCCAGCATCAAGAAGTTGTCATTCCTTACATTTTTATACCCCGCCACTAAAGTGTGGCAAGGTATTATGTTATACCCTTCGGTGTCTGTCCGTCCGTCCGTCCGTCCGTCCGTGCTCACCATTTCCGATCGATAACTTGAGTATTTATTCACGGAATTTTTTCAAATTTTGCATACATATTGTTATCGGCGATGAGTGGTATGGGATTGTTAATGGGCAAAATCCGTCCATTTTTAACGGAGTTACTGCCCTTTTTCATATTGGAAAAATGGTTTCTGGCCTGTTATTCCTTTACTGTTCATGATATCTGAATGAAACTTCACAGATATGTTGCACATCAAAGGTTACATATTGTGACTAAGGACCGTCACTCTGACCTTCCCAGTTTGTGAGTTATCCGCCCTTGATAGGTCTGAAAAAAGGTTTTTGACCTATTGTTCCTTTACTATGTGGAATATCTGAATATAACTTAACAGATATGTTTCACATCAAAGGTAACATATTGTGACTAAGAACCGTCACTCTTACCTTTCCCGTTTGTGAGTTATTCGCCCTTGATTGAATTAAAAAATGTTTTTTACCCGTAGTCCCTTTACTCTGTGGAATATTTAAATGAAACTTTACAGATATGTTTCACATCAAAGGTTACATACTGTGACAAAGAACCATCACTCTTACCTTTCCAGTTCATGAGTTATCTGCCTCTGATTGATCTGAAAAATGGTTTTTGACCTGTAGTTCATTTACTATATGGAATATCTGAATGAAACTTCACAGATATGTTGATCATCAAAGGTTACATATTGTGAATAAGGATCTTCACTCTTACCTTTCCAGTTCATGAGTTATCTACCCTTGATTGATCTGAAAAATGGTTTTTGACCTGTAGTTCATTTACTATATGGAATATCTGAATGAAACTTCACAGATATGTTGAACATCAAAGGTTACATATTTTTAGTAAGGACCGTCACCCTTACCTTTCCAGTTCATGAGTTATCTGCCCTTGATTGATCTGAAAAATGTTTTTTGACCTGTAGTTCATTTACTATATGGAGTATCTGAATGAAACTTCACAGATATGTTGACCATCAAAGGTTACATATTGTGACTAAGGACGTCATATCACTGTCTATCTCAGTTCTGTTGCTATTTAGGCATTATATATCTCACAAAATAACTTTTGGTGCCCCCAGCAGTGGCGGGGTATTCTGCAGTGCTTGCGGTGCTTTTATCTTATTAAAGAAAGCCTGAACTTACAAAGTCTTGTGTTCAAGTGCATTTCTTTAACAAAGTAAAAATGAAATTAAAAAAATTAATAAAAGTGGAGTCAGGGAGGATTGGAATCCATAATTTTTTACGTATTTGGAGTTATGTGGACTTACCACACGACTAGAGTGAAAAGTACAACTTTTGGGAGCTATCGAGGGATATTATAGCAATTGCACCAAGACGTTTATTTCCGTAATCGCTCAGAACATACCGATTGCACACAACCCATCGCGAAAAAATATATATTCAGTATTATAACTGTAATAATTTATTCATGCATAAAGGTCAGGATCAGGTTAATATTGTAGAGGTATATCAAAATCTCATGACCTGGCCAATTACATGTATTTTTTGATTAGAAGATGATCTAGTTAGGAACTGAAGCATTTTTGCAGCTCTAGGAATGGACAATTGGCAGTGAAGATTAAAATGAGGAAATGTTCATTTAAGAAATAGATCAGCTCTAGCAGTAAATTGTTGAGTAATAATTCACTGTTTGGAGGTCAGTTGTATAGAAGATCAAATCATGAGCGCGCAGCGCGAGTGATTTATCTTCGTACAACTGACCGACAAACAGTGAATTATTACTCAACAATTCACCCACTGGAGCTGATATAACACACAATAAACGACGAAAACACATTTGAAGTCTTCAGCTTCTTCCATCTTTCCGCCATTGCACTGAAGAACTCCCGCCAATACTTAGACTATGTCGCATACATTTACATGTAATTGTAACGTCTTTCAAGCGTAAAAACGACGTTACACCGTCTAACGCCATGAATGATGTCATTTTCCAGTGACGTCAGCTATCACACACTTTTGCTGTGAATTATTGTCCGATATATAACAGTTTGTTACCATTGGCTCTATAGGCGAGGTGTGCTAGAATTGCTCATATTCCATCAATTGTATTGACAGTTTTGGTTATGGTGCCACTCTGTGTATAAACTGCAAAGTCCTTTAGCAAAATATATTTGAATGAACATGTGTGAAAGTTTTCAGGGTTATTATTTTCAGGATAATTCCTTAATATAGAATCTAAATCCTGGGATCATTTTGTTTGATTTGATTCTTTATGTCCCATCAACAATCTTTAAGTTATGTAGGGACGGGTCTTCCTGGGTTGAACCAGTTCTAAGCTAGGATTAATCTGTCTTGCTCAAGGACACAACACAGTGACGCCGATGAGGCTCGAACCCGCGCTCCTCAGTCTTGAGTCAAGCTCTCTACCACTGAGCCATTGTGCTCCCATAATCCTGGGATTATATATAGTTGAATCTTGTAAATTCAAAGTCCTCGGGAATAGATGTTTTATTTTGAATTATCAATTCGAATTCGCTCCGACCCTGGGAGTGGGGTCAATAGATCAAAATTCTTATTCCAGAACATGGTCACTATATCAAACTTATGGGAATCACAAATGTAGCAACATGGTAGCAAATATTTTACCCCTAGACTCCCCCCACCCCGACCCTGGGGGTGGGGTTAAAATTCAACTTTTTCAAAACCAGGTCATGTTGCATAACAAATTAAAGGAAATGGAGCATAGAGCATCATGCAAGCACATATTCTCTCCTTACACACACCCTCAAACTGTTGGATTAAAAGATAAAAACAATCTGAATGTGGTCATGTTGCATATCAAATTAAGGGGAAAGAAGTACATGTATAGACAAACATAGAAACAAACATTTTGACCTTACATACACCCCTGACCTGGGTCAGGTTGAAGTCAGATAATGAAATTGTACAGATAACTTTGGCCATTGGCTCATGGTGAGCTATTGTGATCAATGGATGTCTGTCGTGTGTCGTCAACAGACCTGGGGCCAAATACTTTGAAAAGTATTCAAATACATTACAATTACTTTGACTTATCAATGATTACAATTACATTACAATTACAGGACCAGTAGAAATGTAATGATTACAATTACAATTACTTTAGAAATGTAATCAAATACATTACTAATTACTTTTGAAGTTTTTATGTAAAATTGCAATGCTATATAGTACTCACATTTAAAATTATAAAGACGGATAGGGTCTTTGAATTTATATATAAAGCCATGTCCTATACTGTTATTTCTTAAATAAATGAGAAATAATTAGCTATGAAATTTTATTCAAGTTCTTATTAAAGTTAAACAAATATATATACACTATGCACAGGTTTTAAAGTTTGATACATCATACATCATATCTGCCTACATACTTTATAGATCTTTTTCACTATACAGTACCACATAGCAAAAAGATTTATAAAGTATGTAAAATGGAAATTGTCTGTTACACAACAGCAACTTTTTGCTCAGTCAGCTATTTTTAAATTGTTACTTTGATGATTATATTTTATCATCATAAGTTTTTCAAATGTGTCATCTTTGAGGGAACATCTTTCAGGCCTAACAACTTTGCATGCTATGCTGAATAAGCATTCTACATTTAGCCTTGATACATGTATTTCCTGAAGATTCTGGTGGGAAAACAAAATGGCTCAAAACTAGTGCTGTGGGAGCCCAGTGGCTCAGTGGTAGAGTGCTTGACTCGAGACTGAGGGGTTGCGGGTTCGAGCCTCACCGGCATCACTGTGTTGTGGTCCTTGAGCAAGACACATTTATCCTAGCTTAGTACTGGTTCAACCCAGGAAGACCTGTCCCTGTTTAATTGAAATATTGTTGATATGACGTAAAGAATCAAATAAAACAAAATTTAGTGCTCCCATTGTGCATTGATTTAATGATGTGATGGAAATAAACACTTGCAACTCACTATTGGATGAAAAACAGTTATTTAGCCATTCCACAATAAAATGTACTTTTGTGTAATAACCTTTGTCCAGTTTGCACACATATGTATACAGGTAGCTTTTAAGGTCATAAGTACCTTTTCACATGAGCTAGCTATATTCAATAACAAAAGATTTAACACCTTTAAGTAGTCTTCTTTTCATGGTCAGGATTTTATGAATTTACATAGGAAATCAGCTAGGCATGTCAAAATGAACAGAACTAGTTTTGTTTCTCAAAATTTCTTTAAAGGCCGCCAGCAAATAGGAGAAACAGAAATGCTGTAAAGAGTAAATTTTGGGAGAAAATGTCCCTTATTCCATGTTAAGTTGTCTATTGCCATATTTTTTAAATTTTAATTTTGAATAAAAAAGTTTGGTTTTTAATTTTTATACAAAATACAATTAATCTTTAACACCATGTTAAGTCTGAAACTGACTAAATATTTTAAAGTCTGCTACTTTTATTGTCCACAAAAGTCAGTATGTTTTATTTATCCTATGTACTTTTTCTCATTCATAGATCTGAATTAAAATATTACCATTAGTCACCATTTTGTTTCTTGAGTTGGGCAAATTTTCTAAGTAAATAGCCAAATGTATTTGAAAAGTATTTGAAAGTAATTATAATTACAGCTAAAATATTTTCAGTAATCATTACAATTACATTACATGTATTTGAAAAAAAAAACATGATTACAATTACAATTGATTACTTTGAAAATTGTATTTAATTACAGATAATTACAATTACTGATTACGATTACCCCAGGTCTGGTCGTCAATTGTCAACAATTGCTTCAAAGGACATCTCCTAAATTGCGGGCTGGATTATGACCAAATTTGGTAGGAATATCCTTAAATGGCCATAGTTAAGAATTGTTCAAGTGGTTTTGGTCAAATGCATATCTAGATCACACAGGCTTAAAATAGATTTCTAAGATGAAAAATTTAAAAATCTTCTTTGAAACCACAAGGCCTAGAGCTTTGATATTTGGTATGTAGCATCACCTAGTGGACCTCTACCAAGTTTGTTGAAATTATCTCCCTGGGTTGAAAACATGGCTAGCCCCGGGGGTCACATGTTTTACATAGGCTTATATAAGGAAAACATGAAAAAATCTTCTGGCCTGAAACCTTAAGGCCTAGAGCCTTGATATTTGGTATGTAGCATCACCTATTGGACCTCTACCAAATTTGTTCAAATTATGTCCCTTGGTCCAAAAATGGCCATGCCCCGGGGGTCAAATCTTTAACATATATGTAGGCTTATATAGGGAAAACATGAAAAAATCTTCTTGAGTGAAACCATACGGCCTAGAGCCTTGAAACTTGGTATGTAGCATCATTTAGTGGACCTCTACCAAGTTTGTTCAAAATATTCCCATGGGGACAAAAATAGCCCCGCCCCTGGCGGTCACATGTTTTACATAGGCTTATATAGGGAAAACATGAAAACAACTTGTTGTCTGAAACCATAGTGCCTAGAGCCTTGATGTTTGGTATGTAGCATGACGTTGTCGACCTCTACCAAGTTTGTTCAAATCATGCCCCTGGTGCCGAAATTGGTTCCAACCCAGGTAACAACAGGGACATGGCCTGCTTTCAACAGATACTAATATGTAATCTTTAAACAAAACTCAGGTGAGCGATTTAGGGCTCTTGGCCCTCTTGTTTATTGAACTTACCACTGAAAACTAGTTGATAGGCTTTTAGCTTTGATCTGTATGATATCACGTTGAACTTAGTGGTTTGGAGAAGTGGGATTAATGTTTTGTGATTTATAAGTTTCTCTGAAGGGGATATAAATTCGACAAACTTGCCTAGTTGGACTTCTGTTTTGCCAGGTGACACATCCTATTCTCGGAATTTTATTTTTTTCTTGGTAAACTAGCAAAGTTTTTATTGAGGAATTTTTATTACAACGCACTTAGAGCATTTTTGATGCATTGATACAACGCACCAATGGTTGCACAGATGTGCAGTGGTTGCTGGTGCAGACTCGCCACAGCATTTTCTGCTGACATAAACAATACATAAACCGCCATTTGAGCCAACACATGGTATTTGGGGTACTGCAAAGAAGGCTCAGGCGAGCCTGTTCAAATGTGCAGACTCGCCAGAGCCATTACTGCCAGCACATGAGATCTTGGTGCATATTTGCACAGGCTTACCTTAGCCTTCATCACAGTACCAAAATCTCTCATGTACTTCCTCAAATGGCGATCTGTGTGTTATCCACATCAAAATTCCAAGTTGGACTAATATCTCTCTTGCGCCATGGACTTTCGGAACCTGAATTCTATGGTGACTTGGTGTATAATTTGAAGAAGATTGTTGGCTCTAATAATTTTTCATTAAAATAATTTCCCATTATAAAAAGATTGGCTATAACATTAATGTATTGCAACAGACTGCATGCTTGGTGGTCAACCCGATCACAGTCGACAACTTTGCTTTCCTCTTTAATTGCAAGCCGGTGGATCAGACTTCAGACTCTATGACAGCTCCGACTTAAAGACTTATCTATTGATGAGATGGTAGGGGCCTGATGCTTAGCTGTTTGTCGGGCCCACCGGGGTTTACCTGTTGGATTTCTTTTGCTCCGGTATTCAGTTTTGTTTACTGTTGAGTCCTAATCTTTGCTTTATCTCCTTTTTATATCTTGATTTATATGTTCTAGGAGATGAAGCATTGATAAATTAGGGGTCTTTCATGCAAACCAAACATCTATGTGTCTGGATCCACATATGAACTAAGGGTGAGGTTAGTGCACCGTTAAACCGGTTTAAGCCCTCTAGTAAAATATTTTACTCACCGTTCCAAGGCGGTACTTCTTGTGTGGATCTGTTATGTTTTAGCTCACCGGAGCCGAAGGCTCATGGGTGAGCTAATAGTATACTGGTCACTCCGTCGTCTGTCCGTCCGTCCATCAACATTTACAAAAATCTTCTCTGAAACCACTGGGCCAATTAAACTCAAATTTCATATGGAGACTCCTTAGGATGCGGGAACGAAAGTTTGAACAAATGGTCCTGGTCACATGACCAAGATGGCCACCACGCCCATATATGGTTAAAACCCTTTATAAATCTTCATTTCCAGAACCAGAAGGTCGATGACCTTGGGACTTGGTATGTAGCATTGGGGATGTGGGGCCTACCAAGTTTGTTCAAATGATGATCCTAGGTTGACCTTGGCCTACTTAACGTCAAGGTTAAATTTGCTTCCTAATTCATTTAAATGGGAATTTTTTTGAAAAGTTGATTTTTTGAATACTGTTGAAGCCAAAGTCATTATTCTCACTTGATATGTTTAACCTAATGAAACAATGGCGATAAATAAGTTCCAAAGGTCAAGGTTGACCTTCGATCTTTCAGCTAAGTCGCTCATATCAGAGTCCCATTTATATATTATATCATAGTTTTCTCACAAACCATTGGCCCAATTGAACTCAAATTTCATGTGAAGACTCCTTATGCTTAGTTAGCCCAAATTTATACAAAATAGTTTGGTCACATGACCAAGATGACCGTCATGCCAATATATGGTAAAAACCCTTTAAAAATCTTCTTCTCCAGAACCAGAAGGTCGGTGACCTTGGGACTTGGTATGTAGCATTGTGGATGTGGGGCCTAACAAGTTTGTTCAAATGATGAGCCTAAGTTGACCTTGACCTACTTTACGTCAAGGTCAAATTTACTTCCTAATGCATTTAAGTGGGATTTTTTTGAAAAGTTGATTTTTTGAATACAGTTAAAGCCAAAGTCATTATTCTCACTTGATATGTTAAACCTAATGAGACAATGGCTATAAATAAGTTTCAAGGGTCAAGGTTGACCTTTAACTTTTCAGCCAAGGTCGCTCATATTGGAGTCCCATTAACACATTAAAACATAGTTTCCTCAGAAGGCACTAGGCCAATTGAACTCAAATTTCATATGAAGACTCCTTATGATAAGTTAGCCAAATTTTATACCAATTGCAATGGTCACATGACCAAGATGGCCACTATGCCCATATATGGTAAAAACCCTTTAAATATCTTTTTCTCTGGAACCGGCCAATGGCCTTTGGACTTTGTATGTAGCATTGTGGGTGTAGGCCCTATCCAATTTGCACAAATGTTGAACCTAGGTTGACCTTGACCTACTTTATAGCAATGTCAAATTTGATTCCTAATGCATTTATATGGGAAAAAATTGAAATGTTCATTTTTCTATAACTGTTTAGGCCGAAATCATAATACTTGCAAGAAATGTTTAACCTAATGAGACATTGGTTTTATATATAAGTACAAAATGTCAAGCTGACCTGTGACCTTTTATCCAAGGCCACTCATTTGGACTGCCACATACCTATCTACTGTAAACATCTTTTCCTCAGAATTCACTGGGCTGTTTGATGGAGTATTCATTGGATTGTTTAGGTCACTTGACCAAAATGGCTGCAACCCCAATATGTGGTAAAGCAAAACTTGTTTCATTATAAGCTGTAGTTGACCTTGACCTATTTTAACATTATTAAGGAGATCAGGTGAGCGCCTCAGGACCTTCAGGTCCTCTAGTTTTCTGTCTTGTGTTTGCTATGCCTTTGTACATGTCTGTTTATATGTGCCTTGTGGTCACCTGCTAGGAAAGGGCTGACCTCTTGGCTCTCGTTTGTGGTGTCTTACTGTGAGTTTGTTACTTTCTCATTGATATCCTGGGTCAGGTGTGGTACTTGATTGTATCGATTCCTGATCTTTGCACCCTTTCTTACTTTGGTACCAAACACTTGCTAAGATACAAACATTTTACGTAATGATATGATATATAAAATTTTCGTATTATAATATTCGTGAATATTAATGAAAACATTAGAAAAGAGAGATAATTGTTGAAAAAATGGGAAAAAAAATCAGTGTGTACCTACAAAACTATTCATATCACATTTACCATTTATCATAAACTTCAAAACTTGGTACCTAATCAAAGCTAATGTAATTTTCCTTTACTCCGTTATTTAATATGCTAGTTATCTGATTTAAATATCCATATCTGCTAATAAAAAAAAGAATAAATATTCAAAGTCAAATTAATGATAGTGTACATACAAGACCACTAAGTTCTCAATTGGTAATTATCTTATACTACATGTACTGCTAAACGTGAATTATATAAAACAAAAACTGATATGTCTTAGCATTGATATGGTACCAAATTGGTAGTAGAGTAGCTAATTTTTTTAGCACACCCCTTACATTTTTCTACGTTTTTCCCCCTTATTTCTAATGTCTTCATTCATCTTCATGAATATGCAAATTAGATAACTTGCATATTAGACCATTAACTAATGATGTCACGTGGTAGCATTTAAGATCATATGAAAAGGTTTAAGAAATTAATTGAAATGAAACAACTAATATCATACAACAAAATGCTGAAAACCGCACCAAAAAGTCCAATTATTAAAAAAAGTTATGCCTATTTGAATTTCAGACTTGATTCTGGTTTTCCAAAACAGACTTGGAAAACTAAAAATAGATTCTATCCAACAATGTAACATTCTATGATGTCATATGAGGATTAAAAAAAAGGTGGTTAAACTTCAAATATCTCAATCTGTATATTTAAAAGTACATCTTCAGTTTGAAAATGGCAATATTTTAATTGCCTATATTACATTTTATGCGATTAAATGATTTTTGGTAAATTTGTGTAGATAAGCGAGAAATTGAATTTTAGATTTTTGTTTCAAAACTTTAAAAAGTTTTTTTTACTTTCAGAAAACATGTTTTTGGATTATCTTTTTAGTGTTTCAAAATAACATAAAAAATGGATTTACATATTTTTGTATCATTTAGAATAAGAAATGCATTGTAAAAGTAATTTTAAAATTTCGATATTTAAGCATAAAATTTTAATTAAATAAAATTTAACATACAGAAAACCCTTTATGCGAGATCAATTTTCGCTGTTTCGTAGAAAAGCATACTAAAGTCTGACAAATTCTTTGCGTTTGCAAATATTTAAATTCATTGAAAAATTTCAAACCTCATATGACATCACAGAATGATGCATTGTTGTATAGAATCTATTTTTAGTTTTTCAAGTCTGTTTTGGGGAAAAATTTCCAGTCCGAAATTCAAATAGGCATAACTTTTTAATGGATAGGAGTTTTTAGATGCGGTTTTCAGCAATCTCTTTCTCACAATAACTTCTATTATCTATAATGTTTGGTTAAAAACTATTTTTACCTTTTCAGTTGATCTTTAATTTGTACCAAGTTCGGTTGTAACGTTAACTTTCTGCAATTTTCTCTCATTTCTATTGCTTTCATTAATAGTTTTAGAACACTTGCATGTTGACCAATGAGTGAAAGCAATTTAAGCTTTAATTTGGTACCACGTATATTATTCAAGGATGAGATACTGCTGAGATATGAGTATGTGTTGGTGCACCCCAATTTTTGAGAACAACATTATGCGCTGCCATGGAAACTATGCATTTTACATAGCCCAAACAAGTTTTTTATAATATTTTTTTAGCGGCCCCACTTAACAATTTGGCATGCATGAGAAAATATCCTAAGGGTGCAAGGTCTGATTATCAACCACCTCACTTTATCCCCCTCCCCCTGATAGTTTTTACTTGAATTTCCCTCTTTTTCCCCGATTTCATATATATTTAAGAATATGCAAATATGGGACCACTGGATGAATGGACATGTCAAATTGTATCACTGATCACTGATGACATAGCAACATGCAACAATGATATCATGGGGTTGAAATCAACCTGTTTAAGTTTTTTAATGATGTTTCCTGATTTTTTTTTACTTTTTTCTAATATTCATGAAATAGCAAATTTTGCAAATAGGATAAATTGTATATCTGACCATGAAATGAAAGACATGTAACTAAGCTTTTATTTGGTACCAATTTTAGTAGTCTATGATACGTATCAGCTGAGATATCATTAGTTTTGTAGTTACACCCCCATTCTTGAATCACAATTTTAATGTTTTTAAAATACATATTTATGAATATGCACATAAGATTATGATAATTTGCATATGTGACAATTAAATAAAAGATCTATGTCTCAGCTTTAATATGGTATCAAGTGAAGTAGCCTAGAATAAGTAGCAGCTGAGATATGAGTAATTTTGTAGGCACACCCCATTCTTGAATCGATTATGGGTTGTCAAGGAAAACATGCATATTCTCATAGCCTAAACAGGTTTATAATTGGACAGCGTTGTTTCGCATTATACTGGTCATAATTAACAAATTGGCATCCATGAAAATATGTCCAAGGGTGCAAGTTTATCTTAGTTGGCCGCCAGACTATTTGTCAAGGAAGCCTTTAGATATCTGCCCATTTTACACTATGACGCTACACTTTTTCGAAGTGTCAACAGGCGGATATTGAAACTAGTGATGATAAGCTGTAATTTGAGACCATTTTCATCCTTTCTAATGATGGGTGTATTTTTCTCCTTATTTAGGGCCTTTTTGAGTTTCATACACCAGACTTTTATAAACTTTGTCATTTTCCTCATCACAATTTTACATTTATACACGGCGTCAAAAGTTAAGCACCGCCTTTTTTTTTTGCTGAAACAATTTTCAACTTACCGTAAAAACGCTTTATTGAACAAGGAAAATCTTTATCTGTTGTGAAACTCTGCATACATATTTATGTGAAAATTTAAAAATGCATGTCATAGTCAGATTTTGTTACAAAATCATGAGCTTCGCGACTTATCAAATCTTCTACCTATCGCCCTGGAATCTTCATGAAATAACCCCTAACATCTTGAAACATTTTTTCGCTTTTTTTCACACAAACTTTGCAACATTTATTCATGTCCTTGAAGTTGCATTGAAAATAAAGTGACCCCTATATGTTATGTTGAACTCACAATCACATACTTTGGCAAAATAGCATCATAGCTTCACTATCTTATCCCTTTATGATGCATTTATCTTTATTTATGTAGTTTATCTATCTCACATAACCTTACTCTGAAGTTAGTGTTGCTTAACTTTTGACGCTGTGCATATATATTGGATGCCTTGTGAGCGGAACGGAACTCCTCTTGCAGCTTTATACCGATTTAAAAAAGGGATGCGTTCCTTTATAGTATGAAGATGTGCATGTGGTTTTGACATTATCCTCACTTGAACATTTGTCATTGTTTTTTCGGGAACTTTTACATTTTTCCTCATCACAATTTTATATCTTACATGTATACATAGTAGTTGCCTTGTGAGCGGAACTCCTTAAAGATTTATACTGATCTTTATAAAACTTAAGATTCGTTTTCTGTATAGCATGAAGATGTTGATGTGGTTTTGACATCATACTCACTGGAATTTGTCATTTTTTCTGCTTGGGAACTTTGTAATTTTTGCTCATCACAATTTTATATCTTTATTCATACACGGCCTCCAATCTCTGCCTCCTTCTCCAAAAAGAGCAGAACGTAAAGGGAGGCGAAGGCCCTTCCGGGAAGCAGGCAGTGGGCATAAACAATGGAACACGGTAAATTGTGTTGACACATTTTCAATCATAAGTAAATTTTCAGCGCAAAACTCGAAAATCTAAGAATGCTATGCTTCGGGCAATTGTTCAAGCTATCCGTAGAGCATGCTGTTTGCACATTTGAACTTAGTTTGTAAGCGTGAGAGCTTTTCTCCCGTTGCACAGTTGTCCAAGAAACGGTGGTTCCCGCATGGTTTTGCCTTCTAACCAAACGTATAGTAGCGTTTGGACCCTTATTCATACTACCGAGGCCCCTCCACACCCATGTTGTCCCAAATGCAATTTTTCGAGATATTTCAATGGTAATTGAGTGATTTAGAGCCAAGTTTCTTTAGGAGCAGGAGGCGAAGGGTAGGAGAAGGAGGCTGGGAGAGGAGGAGCAGGCGGCGATGATATCAAAATTTGCATTGATTTTGCTTATTTTTAATAATATACTTATCCAATCTATATCAAACTTGCATGTATGATACGAATGATTAAACGCTATTGTTAACTGAATTATTCTGATCACTAACATTGCTATATATACCTCTCTTATAATATACATTGTATATACCTCTAGCAAGCTCATGACGTTCTGGGTTAAACAAACAACACAATGGGAGAATAAGCGAAACGCTTTTGTTTCCTTTCTAATGCGTGTACGGACATTATCAGATTTGCAATAATTAAGTTAACATCAGTTGAGACTGCTCTTATACACGAGTTGTTATATCAGTTATATGATGGTTAGGTTTGGTTTGAGTTCCTCTTTTTTCTGCGTCTAAGTCTTTCGCACCATCAGTAATTGTTGCTCTTAATCAAAGCTTGAGAGGGGGTGGGTATAAAACAAAGGTTCGACCCAGCCTGAGATTTTCGATAATCCTTTTCCCAAGAACTTTGGGAGAAATACACAAGTATCACTAATCTGTGAGCATAACATGATTCCAATGAGAAAAAAGTGAACCACACATTACGTTGGTGGTGGCATATAAAGCGAAGTAATTTCGATTTATTTAAATGGTTTGAAATATTCATACATGCAAGTTTGATATAGATTGGATAAGTATATTATTAAAAATAAGAAAAATCAATGCAAAATTTGATATCATCGCCGCCTGCTCCTCCTCTCCCAGCCTCCTTCTCCTGCCCTTCGCCTCCTGCTCCTAAAGAAATTTGGCTCTAAATCACTCAATTATCATTGAAATATCTCGAAAAATTGCATTTGGGACAACATGGGTGTGGAGGGGCCTCGGTAGTATGAATAAGGGTCCAAACGCTACTATACGTTTGGTTAGAAGGCAAAACCATGCGGGAACCACCGTTTCTTGGACAACTGTGCAACGGGAGAAAAGCTCTCACGCTTACAAACTAAGTTCAAATGTGCAAACAGCATGCTCTACGGATAGCTTGAACAATTGCCCGAAGCATAGCATTCTTAGATTTTCGAGTTTTGCGCTGAAAATTTACTTATGATTGAAAATGTGTCAACACAACTTACCGTGTTCCATTGTTTATGCCCACTGCCTGCTTCCCGGAAGGGCCTTCGCCTCCCTTTACGTTCTGCTCTTTTTGGAGAAGGAGGCAGAGATTGGAGGCCGTGTCATAGGGATGCCTTGTAAGCGGAACTCCTATACCGATCTTTTTGAAACTGTGCATGAGTTTTCTTCATTATTAAAAATGTGCATGTGTTTGGACATTATTATCAGATTTTTTTCTTAAATTACCTGAAACTTAGGAGATGCTTGATTGACAGACTTCCTTTTTTGATGCCATGATGATTATTATTTAGAACCATTAGCTGAAAAAATAATAAAGCGATTTTGATGATGAAATAATGAAGATTAACAGCCTTAGAAATATGTTAATTAAATGCCACGTAAATGCCAAACCCAGTGCTATTTTGTCAGTATCAATGACACATACATCTCGTTAACAGAGTACGCACCCTTTGTAAACTTTAAGAAAAAGATGGGCCAAATGTCGCCTGTAATGCCTAGGTCACACATTCACGGACTGGACGCCGGAATAGCCACGGATACAATCCGACATCATTCGTGGCAATCCGTATTGGTCCGTAGCTTTCCTTATTGCATCCGTAATGATACGTAGTAGTACTTAACCATACGTATATAGTGCATCCGTATCGGACTACGAAAATTGGCATTTCCTGGGTCATCCGTGAGATTTAATCCGTAGTAGAACCGGCGAGGTGATCCGTGAATGTGTGTCCTTGGCATAAATCACGAACTGCACTTGTAAATTCAATACGCTTTATCAGAAATATTTGGTGCCATATTTTTAATCAGCATGAAGAATCTGACATTCTGTTAAATGTCACGTTAACACGAAACCTAATGTTATATATTGCCAGCCTGAGTATCAGTAACGTATACATAACACGTCTTGTTAACAGAGTAACTTATATAATTAAAGAAATATGAGCTAAATTTCGCCTGTAAATCACCAACTGCACTTGTAAATACGCTGGTCGCTTTAACAAATATTTGCGCCATATTCATGATCAGGATGAAGAATCTAAAATTCTGTTAAATGTCACGTAAACACCAAAGCAAGAGTATCAGTCAGGTTTTCATGATATGTCTTGTTAACAGAGTAACCTTTATAATTAAAGAAATATGAGCTAAAGGACGTATAACGGTTTTGTATAACAAATGTGCCCATTTTACAGCAAAACATCGACTGTAAAGAAATCCCAATAAAATATTACCAAATGATACCCTGGAATCTCTAGTTTAATGTCCACAATTCATTTTATTTATTAAAACATATATGTATGATAAATTTTAGGTTTAAACGAATGCCCTATCAACCACACTTAACACTAAGTAATATCAGACGCCCTCGTGTACTTCGTGGCTTGATAACATATATGTCTGCATGCGGAACCGGATTAAACTATTTCTCGTATTATTGTGCTTATGATTTTACACCATAAAATGGTAACTGTCAGTCCGTTCCGTATGCAGTGGATACCGTAAAAAGACCTTTTCTGCAAATTTTGTGCTGAAATACCAGTCAATTCATTCTTATCAAAGCACTGAGAGTACTGAAAATCACTGGAAAGGCTTTAGATGCCAGTCCGAAAACGGAATACAATATACATCTTATCTAACTCGTATCAATATAATTATCTTTTACAAACAGTCTTTGGATACGTTGAGTTTGAAAGGCAAAATACAACAAAATCTCAGTAAATGGGAGTCATATGCGAGTCTTAGAGAGAGAGAGAGAGAGAGAGAAACAGAGAGAGACAGACAAACATATAAAGAATGGCGGAGAGAGAGTGTGTGAAAGGAGAGATTTGAATAAGCCTCCCCACTTTTTTTTTTTACTGATACACTGATTTCTGGAAACTGTCTTTTCGTATGTTCTGGTTTTATGAAGACACTAACCGCCATTTTTGTTCTGACATGACTCATTGCTTTGATATAACTTTTTCGAAATGTATGTTAAAGTATATGATCGTTCGTTAAAGCAGGAGGGATAATCAAATTAATTATTGGTATTTTTGTATTACAGGGAAGACACTGTTTAATATATTGCCAAACTAGGGGAGTTAGAAATAAAAAGTATATAACATAAGCCACACACACTTATTGGAATGTGACAAAAACACAATGAAACATCACAAACAAGAGCCAAGGGGTCAACCGTTTCCCAGCAGGTGACCACAAGGCAGCAATGAATAGACGCAAAAGTATGACAAACACAAGACATAAATAACACAAATGATCCACAAAAGAAGTACCGCCTTGGAAGGGTCAGTAAAAATATTTTACTGGAGGGCTTAAACTGGTTTCACTGTGCCAACCTCACCCTTAGTTCAGATGTGGATCAAGACACATAGCTATTTGGTTTGCATGAAAGACCCCTAACTTATCCATGCATCATCTGATAGAACATATGAATCAAGATATAAAAATGAGATAAAGCTAAGATAAGCCTTTTATTCACAGAGTTGTATTTAACCCTGGTGACCTTGAAAATAAGGTCAATGTCAACAAAATCTAAGAATTTGTTTTGACTGTCCCAGATAATTATCTGTGCAAGTCTAGAAAAAAAAATCTACTAACCGTTAATATGTTAGAGCATAGACAAAAAACTACATCAAACCACAGATATTGGAATCATTTAATATTCCACAATTTAGAAAGAACTGTCAGTTTAACAGTAATACTGTTAAAGTGAGACATGAGCTGATGTAATGTCTACAAATGCAAACGATCAACTTATATTGTAACAGACGCTCAAAGTTAACACCTAAGCTAGTAACGTCTCATGTACATATAGAATAGATATAGGTCGTCCAGATATCATCATTAAGTAAAACAATACATTTTTTTCGTTTTCAATTCAATTTTATTTATACAAAAAAGCGTTTACAACACAATATTCAATGGTCTAAATGCGAATGCCACACGCATTTAATTCATAATTAGAGTGTAATGCACTTTTAGTGCAAATTTATTATTTGTGTGTACAATATCTGCGCTAAAATATTTGTTTTCACAATACATATCGCTGTAGTGAAGTGTTTGCAAACAAAATATAGTATGTATGCAGCAACCACTTATCTGCAGACGGTAAATAATCACTAGCACCAGTGAACGAAAATACATTAAATGTTAAATGATCAAAAAACTCTATTTTAGATGTTCATTCACCTTTATCAAAACAAAATGTACGCTGTTCAAATGGTTTTGAAATTCCTGCTATGACTGAAGTTGTCACCCTTGAAACAGATGTATCTGCCACAAATGCTTGAAACATGGCTATGTGTTATTTGATGGGAGACTTTAATCGCGACTTACTGCAGGTCAATACAAAGAAAACTTTGCTTGAATATATGGAATCATTTGGTCTTGAACAAATTAGTTATGTCTCCAACTAGAGTTACAGATCATTCAGAAACACTAATTGACTATATATATTGTAATAGTTTAAGTAATGTACTCTCTAGAAAGGTGCAGATCTTGGGGCTTAGTGATCATTTCCCAGTGTTCATAACAAGAAAACTAAATTCATCTTCAGTACTTAAAAAGTCTCATCATTCAATTTCATATAGGTCTTTCAAAAATGTCAATGAAACTAAATTTATTAATGATTTGTCTTCAACGCCTTGGGATGTTATCATAATATTTGATGACACAAATGATATTGTTGAAAGCTGGTCTTCTTTATTTTTAGACATTATTGATAAGCATTTACCTTTGAAACAGCATCGTGTTAAACGTAAACAACAACCAAAATTGCTTAATGGAGAAATAATTAATGCAATAAAAACAAGAGACAGGTACAAGTCTATAAATGATAATGAGCAGTACAAAATTTGGCGCAATAAGGTATGTTCCCTGATAAAACAATCTAAAAAACATCAGTATTCCAAAATTTTAAATGAAAATGCTAACAATCCTCCCAGTATTTGGAAATTATTTAAAGAAATAAGGGCAAGTAAATGTAAGGACAGTTGTGGGATATTTTCATTGAAAGTTGACTATAATAGTATTGAAAATCCAAAAGATGTTGCAAATCAATTCATAAAATATTTAGTTTCAGTAGTATCAAAAATCAAATAAATCCCTTTGGCTAGATATCTAATTTTGATGAACTAAAAGAGTTCTGTGATAAGAAAATCCCTGCAAATACTTATTTTTCAATACCATGTTTTTCACAAGAAAAAGTAGAAACATATCATTAAAACATTGATATTACCAAAGCTACTGGCTCTGATAACATTGGAGCCAGGTTACTTTAGCTGGCAGCTCCATTTATTTCTGACAGTTTAATGTATATCTGTAACAAAGCATACTTAACTCAATTTTTCCAGATAAATGTCATATCAAAAGTGCTAGAAAAACATGTGCATGACTCCTTAATAATGACTTACTTGACCTCTCATAAATTGCTTCATTCAACACAATCAGGTTTCAGACCCAATTATTCTTGTGAAACAGCTTTGCTTCAGATGATCAACAAATTCCTAGAAGCTTTAAATAACAGTCAGATAATTGGTATGGTCATGGTTGATTTTAGGAAAGTCTTTGATTTGGTAGATCATACACTTTCGCTTAAAAAGCTAAGACACTATAAAGTTTCAGATAAAACGATAAATTGGTTTTCTTCTTATTTGTTGGACAGGAAGCAGAAAGTCGTCATAAATAATATTGAATCAAGAACTGAGAATGTTTTGTTTGGTGTGCCCCAAGGGTCAATCTAGGGTCCATTGTTATTTGTAATGTTTATGAATGATCTACCACTATATACTAATAATGTCTCTACCGATCTTTATGCGGATGACACCCAATTGTATATGATTGGTGAAGATTATATTGAGCAAAACTTGCAGATAGCTTTACAAAATCTTCCTGAATGGTGTAAGCTCAATGGAATGTTATTAAACACGGAAAAACCAAGGCAATGTTAATTACCACCTCTCAAAAACGCCTTCATCTTCATAATTACACTTTGCTTTTAACTTACAACAATGATGCTTTGAACTCAGTTGAAAATGAGAAAGTTTGTGGTGCTCGCATTGATAACAATCTAACCTGGTCTATTCATATTAATTTTACTGCTAAGAAAATTTCTTCAAATCTATGGCTATTATCCAAATTGAAAGACTATTTATCCACCGAACATGGAGTACAATCTTACAAAACATTTATTCAACCCCACATTGTTTATTGTCCTACAATATGGGGAGGAACATCTCAATATAATCTAAACAGAATTTATAGGTTACAAAAAGAGCTGTTAAAATCATTGTAAATTACCAATATGATAGCGTTACCAACAGTATGGATGAGCTTAAAATTTTTAACATATATGAACGCATTTTCCTCAGGAAGGCTAAATTAATGTTTAAAGTCTCTAAATCTGTCCTTCCCTCATATGTAAATCAAATATTCTTTTTTCAACCTTTTTAATGAAACGCTTCAGTCTTTAAGATCAACGGTTGCATTGGATTTTTATACTCCAAGGCCACAAAAACAAATTTTCAAACAAAGCTTAATTTATTCAAGTCCAGTCATTTGGAACAACCTACCAGACTGTTTAAAGAATTTAGAAACTGTTGATTCTTTTCATAGACATTGTATTAAGTGGATGAAATCCAGTCTATCTTTCAATCTTTGAAACTAATATAATTATATGTCCATATGAACATAATTTTGAGCGTAAAATTGGGAATATATTTTGTTCCTCAGTTTTATTATTTAGTTTGGTGCTAATAAGAAGCCTCTCATTGAGACACTTCTTTTTAGACCATGTGTGTAGATAAAATTGGTATTACTAATCGCTTCTATCTAGAGGTATGATATATATATATATATATATATATATATATATATATATATATATATATATATATATATATATATATATATATATATATATATATATATATATATATATATATATATATATATGTTCAGCGCAAAGTGAGAATCGGTACAATTCCGGAATTGTACCTGCGCATTGTGAGAATTCCTACTTTGTCCGCCGATTCCGGAATTGTACCGGACAATTCTAGAATCGCGCAAGGGGAATTTTATCGATTTTTGCTATAACCAGGCCCTGCGCAAAGTAGGAATGGGCTGGACAAAGTGAGAATTGGGTGAACATGCATAGGAGTCCCATTTTTAACTTTGACCATTTGCAGAGAGGTGTTTTCTCATTTTCAAACTCGAATATAATCCGACGGCAGCCAATTCAAACACATTACATTTTGTTTGCACTGTTTGCATGTTCTGCATTAGCGGGATTATCCTGTATGTGACTATTTGAGAGAGAGGGAGAGAGGGGGGGGGGGGGAGGGGATATATATTGAGTTAGGTTAATCCGGGTATCGCTTAATATGTATCAAATTCGCCAGTTTTGAGAGAGAGAGAGGGAGAGATGGGCAGCTAACACTTTATTATTTGAATAAACAGTCTAAATGTGAGTGATGCCCGTAAGTCCTTTATTCAACAGTTTTCCGGGCATCACTAGTTTATAGATGATGTCAGCAAAATTTTGGCTTAGAAGAAAATGGCTGTCCTTGAGAAGAATCATAACAAGTTACAGCCAGAGAGAGAGAAAGTGTGTGTGTGTGTGTGTGAGAGAGAGAGAGAGAGAGAGAGAGAGAGAGAGAGAGAACGATTATGATAAGGAAAACAGCATGCCTTTTTTAAAAAATAGCGACAACCTTTTGATGAAAACATAATTAAGTCAGTAAATTAAATAATATTTTGAGTGTTTGTCTAAGACGGACGGATGGATGTACTGGGCATACGAAATGGTGCCGAAAAGAGAAAAATCGCAGGTTAACTCGATACATAATGTTGGCTTCATTATTTCATTTATAAGAATATATCACGCAACGGACACAGTGCATGTCAATGCCGTTGCAATACGCAAGTTAATGTGTGGTGTACGCGCGATAATCCTCTCTCTTAGGCCCGTGAGTTAGCTTCCAGAACACATGCACACCTCATAAAATAACCATAACTTAAAACACAATGAAATCGTCACAAGAAAAATATCAGATTTAAATCAAATATTAATTTGAATTCAGAAACCAAGAGGCCGCGGGTTCGAGCCTCACCGACGTCACTGCGTTGTGGTCCTTGAGCAAGACACATTTATCCTACCTTAGTACTGGTTCAACCCAGGAAGACCCGTCCCTGTTTAACTAAATGATTGGTGATGGGACATCAAGAATCAAATCAAACAAAACAAAACATTGAATTCAACTCACATGGATTGGTCTATCCTGTTTGTTTTATTATACATGTGTAGGATTGTCCATTCATGTTTATTGTCACCCATCGCCATAGATTAGCTTGTTTTTATTTGATATATGATCCGAGAGTAAACCCAGCAAGAATCCTATCGCGGGCCACTATCGGCCCACCAGCGAAACGCCATTCGGATGGCGTTTCGCTGACAGGCCGGAAGTGCCCCGATTTTACGTGCATCCTGGGAAGTTTGACAGAGATTACCCCATTCTATTGTAAACGGTATACACTGAACAGAAGTTGTGTCGCCGCTTTTCAATTTCATTTTCCTGACGCCCCAATTATTATGATATTGAAATGAATTTTGCCCAAACATGTTCCTTTCAATCGGCTAAAACTAAGCGATGCTTTGAAATAATTTTCTATCATTTCACGATTTTGGGTTCAAAAATGTATTTTTAAGACAATAAGCGTTTTGAGTGTAGTTTTAATTAATAAAAGTACAAGTGACTTGAAAAGGCCAACCAGCTGAATTTTTGCTTATGACAGATTTTTTTGTGATCAGTTTCCGCATTTACCCTAAATATTCCGATAAATATGCCTTATCATACAGTCAAAGCGCAAATTAGAATGCAATTTGATCAGGGTTTACACTGCCATTTCAATCACCATGGGGGAGTCAAAATTTATTCACCCAAGTTTTAGATACAATGTTGTTAGATTTTTTTTCTTTTATCTAATTACATTTTTCAGTAAATGTCAAAAGAATCGAATAAATAAAATCCTAGAACTCTTCAAAATAATTTTAGTACGAATATATCGGCAATCTGTACAGCTTGCTAATTTAGCATTTATTTGTCTTTATTGCTTATCTCGTTTTTTGAGACATGAATAAAATAATTTAGGTGTGAAAATGAAATAACTGGAACCAATGAAACGATTCTTAAGGCGTGGCATGAATGTCACATGGTCAGTTAATCGCTCTATAGTGGGCGGAGTTTCGGTATTGTCTCCAAATGTTACCTGTTTATCGGTGTTTATTAGAAACTACCAAATTTACCAAAAAGCCCTGTGAGGCCAAGGTCAGCCGGCACTCTGAGTTGGGCTGCTCGGGATCTTTGATGACCTTTAAACGTAATGTTATTTAGATCCAAGCTATATGTAGTCATCAGCCCCATGTATGTCGGACTGATCAGGGTCTTCGTTGCATTAGAAAACAAATCTAAATCCTGCATAACCAAAATTGGTTTGTTAAGATTGGATATTCGACATTCAAAACTTGAATGTTGAATACCGAACATCAAAAAAAGTATTGGTTACTCAGTTTCGACCGTTTTTTTAAAAAGCGATTTTGATAAGTCAGCTCATCAGGATCCACATTCTGTTTCACATTCAAATGGGCCTTCAGTCGACATAACACCGCACGGAGACCCCAGGAAGGGGGGGGGCGCTACTCTGATTTGTTCTTCATACGTAGGCTTGGGCCCCGCATCTACCGTTCACCCAACAAAATATCAAGAATTTCAAGCACCCCAAAAAAATATTCTTCATACCCCCCAAAAATATTCATTCTTCTGAAAACCCAAAAAAATATTGAAATTCTAAATTTTGACCCCCCCCTCAAAATAGCCCAAGTCTACGTATGTATGAAAATATGAGAGTACCCCCCCCCCCTCTCCCTCTGGGACGGAGACGATCATTAGATGAACATTTCCGTTTGGACAACGCATGGAGAATCCGAACAGCGTTTTCAACGTAAAGCTCATGTTCTATTAAACAAGGAGGGTCCGACAGTGAGGTAATAATTAGTACAAAGTTTGAGGTATCAGCAGATATTACAGTTATAAAAAGTTATAACGGGTTTGGGATTTACCCGGGGATTTACCCTAACGATTTGTGGAATAGTACAATTGTATCGCTCACAAACATATGTGTACTGTTTTGGCGATCGTAAACATAGTTTTTGCATAAAAAGGTGCACATACCGGCAATGTCGTCGTTTGAACCGCGACACGAAAAAAAAATAAATAAAATGAAATGAGTGTCCAGTGAAGACTCAAGCAAGACAAGGTATCAGTCAAGTCAATTCAATTTTCGATGACAACAGTACATACACTAGTACGTTCGTCTCTACATAGGTACATGTGAACATACATACAGACAGACGGACGGACGGAATATCAGACAAATGGACGGACGGAAGATAAAACGACGAGCACAATGATATACAATCATAAGACACACAGACAGACGAGCAGAAGAAACTGATTGATGAACAAAAGGACGAGCAAAACACGCTGACATGCCCCCATGTATGCGCAATGCCGATGCGGACATTATTATGTACCCACAACATTCGGCATACATGCATCGAAGTTGGTAGTCAGACCTACCGTAAATATTAACTCTTTTCTCGTCAGTCGCATGCTTCAAAGTGAGCAGCCTGATATTTTACACAACACTTATCATTTACATATACTTTAAGAGTTCGACCTCGGCATTTTGCGCAAATACAGTGAGTGCATAAAGAAAGAAGATAAATAATAATTATAATAATTAGCACTGCGAGTGTGAAACAAATCAGGCTTTGCTGCAAATTTTCTTTGTTGATCATCATTTTAATAGACTAATGATTTTCCCCTTCTATTTTGATACCGCAGCACCCAGAACACAGTAAAATTAGAATTTGTACCCTGTCCTCCTGTCATAATACAGTTTACCCCTCCCTCATCTCAGCTGATTAACAATAACCTTATAGTCCCTTCAATGCGAATATGCAATTGGTCTACTTGTAAAAGTTTGGAAACCTCTGTTCCATATCAATTTTACCCGTAAAACATATTACGAATATACGATTCCCACTTTGTCCCGATTCTCACTTTGCGCACGGACAATTCCGGAATTGTACCGTGCAAAGTAAGAATTCTCACTCTGTCCGCCAATTTAGGAATTCTCACTTTGCGCAGAGCGATTCCGGAATCGTCCAGATTCTCACTTTGCGCAGAACATATATATATATATATATATATATATATATATATATATATATATATATATATATATATATATATATATATATATATATATATATATATATATATATAATACTTATGTAAGAAGTGTGCCTGTGTGTAAGTAGGTTTGAAAGTGTTCCATGATGTTTGTATTATCTTGTATACATGTAAATCAGCTTTGTATTTTATACTTGTATTATTTTTTGGTGGTAGTTCATAGAGGGCCTCATGGAAGATTAGCTTTTTTTCGCTAAATGTGTTACCCTCTGAAAATAAAGACTATTATTATTATTATTATCATTATTATTATTAATGCCCTACGTTATTGCTCTACGTCACAGTCAACAATAATTCAGTCATGACGTTTTCTTTGTTGACTTAATATGTAAAAAGTGTGCCCGTGTGTATGTAGGTATGAAAGTGTTCCATGGTATTTGTATTATCTTGTATACATGTAAATCATCTTTGTATTTTATACTTGTATTATTTTTGGTGGTAGTTGATAGAGGGCCTCATGGAAGATAAGCTTTCTTTTCGCTAAATGTGTTACCCTCTGAAAATAAAGACTATTATTATTATTATTATTATTATTATTATTATTATTAATGCCCTACGTTATTGCTCTACGTCACAGTCAACAATAATTCAGTCATGACGTTTTCTTTGGTTGAACATGTACTAAGCAATTAAGATGAAGTGTCTTGCACAATGACACAAAACATGATATATTTTGTTTCTTCGGAATTGTAAACTGCGATCTTTTAGTCACACGTCAGACACCACAGTTGTCTCATAATAGGTAAGGGATATAGACCAGAGAGCTATCACGACTATTGGATGTCTGAGCCAAGTCGTTTGTATGATATGGATCAGATTGACATTCTGTATACTTTACATATGCCTGCCTGCTATGACAATCGTCTTAAAATGGGGCGACTGAAACATTTATTCTGCATGGTTTTCCACATAGAAGCACATTTTACGTGCATTAATCTTTTAATCGAACCAAACATTAGGGAGATACGTCACAGACAGAAAGGTATGACATACAGACGGACAAACAGATGAACAGACAGATACTCAACATCCACATTTGTCCATTGTGTCTATCTAATAATTAATAGTTTTCAACCCTTTTATTAACATTTCGGCAGCCATGCAACCTTTGGTATTCATGGTCAGCCATGTTGTTCTTCATACCAATTCAGCAAATAAGGTTGCGCATGCAATGCTGCCGATAACATATATGCACGTTGTTGTGCATGTCCTACTGACTATATGAATAAACCGCAATAGGTTTTTGTGTGCTGAAGATAAATAGAAAAAGCGATAAAACACTAATAGCCTTAAATGCTCAATATATTGCACCTGAAAAAACAAAAACAATCTAAAACAACGTTTTTAACCAAGCTTAAGTATAGTTTTAATTAATTATGGTAGTGTTAGCAGACATGACGATTATAAACTCATGCATTTTTGATGTCATGTTTGAGGTCAGTTTGCTTTGTGCATCTTTTAAAGTATCCACATTCATGAACTTATACACACTAGTGAGGAACTTTAATTCACATGGCTGTATATGCCGTCGTTAAATTTAAAACATACTCATGTAAAAGGACAAAGATCAAACTAATTTATATCTAAATTTCAGCCAAATCCATCTCGTGCCAAAAAAAAAAAAAAAACAAAAAAAAAAAACAATCAAACCGTTACACGTCCTTTCGCCTGTAAATCATCAACCGCACTTGTAAATTTTATACGCTATCCGCATTAACAAAAATATTTGGCGACATATTTATGATGAGCATGAAGAACTTTGCCTTAAAATCACGAGCTGCACATACGATGATGGACCAACATTGAATACTGGCTTCGTAGCTTTGTGATTTTTCAGGGGATCGGGACTAGTATTGCTAAGAAACCCTTATTTTTGTGATTTTCAGGGGGTGTCTGGACCCACTGTCCCCCTTTTGGATCCGCGCATGGGTCACCACAAACAATATGATATTCAGTCTGTGACTTTTATGATCCAGATGTGATCTGAACACGATCTTGTGATGATCCTGACATAATCTAGCTTCAGAATTTTTATTTTAGCTAGCGATCACGCATGACAAGTTTGATCACTGCTACATTAGAGCGAACTGATATCTTGAGACATGTTTTCATTTTGTTTCGGCAGTTTTTGTTTCTTTCGCAAAATCATATTTTAAGCAGGAAGTGGAGTGTAGTTATGTATTTAGGATAGAATACAGTAATACCTGTCTTAAGCGGCCACTCAAAAATAGACAAAACAAACTGATTTAAGACAAATGGTAGCTTAATGAAGGTCGAAAGTATTGCAGAATGCTCCAAGGGGAGCATTCTGCAATATTTTTGACCTGCATTCTTGAAAACGAATTTTGGTCTTCTTTTCGAGTGGCCCTTTAAGACAGGTTTTACTGTTTGTCTCAAATGCAAATTGTAGAATATGTCGAAGAATGTTGGTTTGCATTATAATCAATTCAAAATGCAAATAATCTATGATCTGAAACACTTTATTTCAAAATAAAGTTCAATTTTCAATTGAGGCTCTATTATCAGTCAGGTACTGTCCTGCCAGCCAAGAGTGACAGTGGCGTCATGTTTTGTTTACAAAGTTATCAGGGATTTAGAATCGATAGATCATTTGTGTGTTAATCTTATCCACAGAATAGGATTAATACACAAGTGATCTATCAATTTGCGTTAGCTCAAGTGGAGTGTATAAATTAATCTTTTGCTAAACAATTGTAAACAAAATATTACGTCACTGTCACTCTTGGTTGGCACGACAGTACATAACCTCCAAAGTTGAAAAAATATCATTTGAAGCAGTTAAAAAATTGCTTGAGTGAAAGTGTCTTTTTTCATCTTCAAATTCTGAAGTTATTGTAATTTTCATGATCGAATGGGTAATTTTATCTGAAAGATCTATTACATAACATAACGATTATGCAATAAAAGTATGTACGCGTCGTCTATAAATTTGTACGCAAGATCATTGAAGATCAGAAAATAAGCCACTTTTTAACGCGAATCAGTTAAAGTTTTGAGATTGCAATTTTGACTTTGGCCTATATAATTATAGAAATAACCTAAATAAGTTACTTTCCGTAGCCTCACAGAAATCATTGTTGAAAAAGCACAATTTTAACTTTTTCAAGTGATATATATTTTAACTTATAGATGCTATGTCCCTGACTGATTATGTGCGTTTATACGCCGTTTGGTAAGTATTTCCAAAGAAACTTCCAAGCTTTAATAGTAACGTCTACAGGGAGTAGTGGCGACGTTTCGGCGGCTATTAGAAGATTATCTTCCAAGATAGTTTATTGCTTTATAATCTTACTTGCAAACAATAAGGATCTTAAGCTCAACACGACAGCCCAAAAGACACATTAATGCTTTGATCGCTGCTGCTGAAGGCCATCAAACGCGCACTGATTTGATGAAGTTAATTAATCGTGTACACCAATGTTCAAAGAGCATTTCTAAATGCATTCCGGTGTTTTTATTTCTTTAAACGGACAATTCCATTTACTTAATATGGATAAATCTATCTCTTCGTCACATAAACTTGATAATACCCTGAAAATGCTAACAAATAGTTCCTATTTAGACAGCTCACGAGAGCAGTCTGAAAAGGAACTATTTTGTATGCGGAGGAACAATCTAAGAAGGATACATTTATTCGTTTGCGCGCATCTGTTTTCTGCTAGGGTGAAGCGGCTTCCGCTTTGAACAATTGCGCTGCAACTGATCAGAAAAAAAGATTTTTCCTCGTCAATTCATTAAAGATTGCTTTATTTGAAATGTCTATGTCCATTACAAAATTGACCTAAAACTTTTTTTTCTGAAAAATGAAAATTCACAGTTACTTATCATACTCGCTGCTTGATTATTCCCGCGGCTCTATCTCCTAGGGGTTAATGAATCTGTGCATGCGCATTCGCAGATCGCTTTTCGTGTTTATTAGATGCATAGTGTCATTTTCTTAAAATGCCCACGTGAACAATCCAATTAATTGACGATTCTTTGTATTGCTTTAGCCATGCGTTTTTTTTTATGAATTAAAAAGCAATTTGTCGCAGACGGATTAATAGTAGATTGTCTGAACCAAGAACAAGACTTAAATCTGAGAAAATTTAATCACACCATTTCTATTGAAATTATCATATTCATTTGAAGAAAATGATCAAGTAAAAATGATTCTGATATACCTTTATTTGCATGCAGACAGTTACTTATCAGTTTCAAGGAAATAGCCACTTTTCGTTCCGGATTCACCATACGGAATCGGCCACAAGTTTACTCCTAGAATTTCGTAAAAAGGCGAAACCAGGCCGCAAGGTTAAAAAACAATCCCAACTCAACTGAGCATGAAATTTAATCTGCTTATAAATGTTAAATATTAACAATTGTTGAGATTTTAACTTTTATTAACAGGATAAATACAGCATCTGAGAGGTTTAAAGCAAAATAAATATTTAATTTTCAGCATTTTTATTTTTCTGAGCACTTGAAATAAGATACTTAGTTGAGTTTAGTTAAAAAGTTTTATAACCTCAGGGCCTGGGCTATGTTTTCATAAAACATAACAGTAGCTTTTTGTCAAACTGCAGTTCTAATGTGTAAAAGAAGCATTTATTTAGTTGCACATTGAAGGCGTCTCTCGTGACATTTCTAATGAGGACCTGAAAGATCAACATCACCAAGTTTAAGGTCAAGAACAAATGTCCAGTTCTCAGTTAAATGCTTACTCACATTACTGATCACAGTGTTCACTATATGGCTCACAATTGTCTGAAAAACAAAAACAAGAACGGATCCTTTAGAAATAGCGAGAACCTACAATCATATTAGAAAACAGCAGACTCTGTTGTATTGAGTCTAATCATGAGAACTAATGGAAAGTGCATTAATTCTCACGCTCACTAGCACTGGCTTAAGCGACATTCTGCTTTCCATCAACCCCCAAAATTTCCGAAGGAATAGAATATGTAAATATCAGCACTATATCGATGCACGGGGAGAAGTTTTACCCACTCCACACAGAAACAATGACAGCTGTTGCGACCTCTAAATAATATGGAAAAACGGATCCTTCAGAAATATGTTGCTTCTCTGTTTCGAGGATATTCACCCCAGCCCATGCTAATCTTCTATCGCATTTTCCCACAACTCTTCTTCTTCTCTTAATCATTCTAGAAACTCTCTTCGAATCTTAGCCATAATCTTTCATTTGTCCACTAAAACGTACAAATCATTTTTTTGTAAACTTGACATACTGGAATCTGAACTTTTTGAATTTGATATTCTGGCATTTACAGAGACATGGTTAAATCCTTCAATTCAATCTGACGATTTAATATTTCAATACTTTCATAAACCCGAACTTAAAGATTGAAGGACTCACCATTTTGGAAAAATAATACTATACATAAATCTGGAATTTTCTATAAGCGCAGATGTGAGTGACCTTGAATCAATGGATTAGAATGCATTTGCATTGAAGTAGTTATCAACAAGATATCTTTACTTTTTGGTCTTATCTACAGACCTCCTAATTCTAATGCTGAGGTTTACAGCAATATTGAAGAATCCATTTCTTTAGCGGTTGACACTGGTACCTCTGACATAATAATCACGGCTGACTTTAACTTCAATGTCTTAAACTCACTTAAAAAGAAGAAAATTGATTCCCTTTGTACACAATTTTCTTTGCGCCAGCCCCTTATTGATCCTTCTCACTTTACAGAGCACTCTTCTTCATAGATTGATCTCATTCTAGTTAGTAACAAGGAACATATACTTCTTCATGGTGTTGGCGATCGTTTTCTGGACCAGCAGCTGCGATATCACTGTCCCATTAAGGTTTTTTGCTAGTTTTCTAAACCAAAGACTAAGGCCTTCACAATATGAGCCAGTGCATGAGATTTCCAACAATGTGGTATGTGCGACCAGCAAAGCCCAAGATCAGCCTGCGCATACGCGCAGTCTGATCAGAGCCTTTGCTAGTCGCTTGAGTATTTATGGTTGCTAAGCTACTGACTGAACATCATTTCGAGTTTCTAAGCTTAAAAGGAGGCTGCAGAGGCTCGTCCGAGTCTACGCATATCAGAATGCCACATTGTTGGAAATCACATGCCATGGCACATATTATATATTTTGGTGTACAATGATGGTAATTGTAGGCTCTTGTGTGATAAGGCTTCTTCTATTGATTGGTACGCATTAGAGAACAACGATCTGTCCATCTAGGCTCCAAATATAAATGTCATTGGCCAAGAAATGCACCCCAACAGAACTATTAGGGTTAGAACCTCAGACCCACCATGGATAACAACAATTTTTAAAAGACAGATTCGTAAACGAAAGGGACTGTACAGAAAAGCTAAACGGACCAACTTGAAACGTCATTGGACCAAATTTAGATCACTGCTCTATGAAATTAACACAATGATTTGCAACTCCAAGCAACGTTTCTACGACACTATAGCCGATAAGCTTAAAATCTGAATCACTCTCTTCTAAAGACTATAGTGATCAACTCTTAAAATTCATATCCCCAACCTTAATACTGCTATTCACACAATTGAGTATGAGGGAATCATATATACCAATGATTTTGAAAAAGCTAACGTTTTTTAATAAGTAATTTCAAGGGCAAACAATTCTTGACGAAAGAAATGCTGTCCATCCTGAAATACTTGAACCTTCTTATCTTATAAGTCTTAGAAGTATTGCATTTAATCCTCAAGAAATTGAATCAATTCTTTAAAAAAAACTCTCAAAACTGACAAAGCATCTGGTCCTGATTGTGTCAGTAATCGTATATCAAATGAACTATCATCATCTCTGTGTTCTTTCTTTAACAAGTCCTTATCCTTAGGGAATTTCCCATCGCCCTACAAAGTAAGTAAGGGTGCAAAGATCAGGAGTCGATACAATCAAGTACCACACCCGACCCAGGATACCAATGGGAAAGTTACAAACTCATAGTTAGACACCACAAACGAGAGCCAAGAGGTCAGCCCTTTCCCAGCAGGTGACCACAAAGCACATATAAACAGACGCGCACAAAGGCATAGCAAACATAAGACAGTATAATATAGGGAGATTGTACACACAATCCTGAGGATTGGAAAAATAAGAGCATTAAATGAAAGTGCGGGGAGACTTTTTAGGGCCGCCAAGCAGCACAGACAAAACAACTCTAAGACGCAAATGTGACCCTGTACATAAGAAAGGTGACCAGTCTCTTGTTACTAATTATAGGCCTATATCTTTGCTGAATTCTGTGGAATTCTTTTTGGAAAATTTGTCTTTATATATCTGTATAATAATTTATCGGTTACCTCTTATATTAACTGCGTTGTTGCACGTTGCCTGATAAACGTCGTATATCTCACGGCATGTGCCTTTATCAGGTGATGATGACGTTGCACTTTTTGTATGACGTCGCTTATGACGCTGAATCCAAACAAAATCGAAAAATACGTCATAATCGCTAGTTTGAAGAGTGAAACAATTGGTAAACTGAAACATAGAATACCAGGTTTGCGTCTTTTGATATCGAGTTTACCAGGCTCGGCTTTGAAAACGCAGTGTGAATCGCTTGGCAAAAACTGACAAAGCATCTGGTCCTGATTGTGTCAGTAATCGTATATCAAATGAACTATCATCATCTCTGTGTTCTTTCTTTAACAAGTCCTTATCCTTAGGGAATTTCCCATCGCCCTACAAAGTAAGTAAGGATGCAAAGATCAGGAGTCGATACAATCAAGTACCACTACCGACCCAGGATACCAATGGGAAAGTGTCAACAAGCATTCTCAAAGCCTTGCCTGATAAACTTGATATTGAAAGACACTCACCTAGTATTCTCTCTCTCCAAGACAATAAATTGTTATCATCTTTGCAGTCGGGCTTCATTCCAGGTGACTCAACTGTTAACCAACTTGCTGCATTTTCTGATCATGCTCACTTACAACCACGAAACTAGCTATTTAGCAATATACTCCCATGAAACATCTCAAGATAAGCTGTCAGAAGCATAAAATAGACAGTCTATCATTGCAATACAGGTGCATGACAAACTACATGAAAAGTTGTTAATTTCTGCATGCTCATTTCTTTGAATAAATGAAAGTGGTTGAGAACTTGTTTAAAACAACTTATGGTGAAAAACTCATTTATTGAAAAGACATATGTTGTAGGTACACATTGGAATTGCCTCTATGAGGCAATTCCAATGTGTTCCTACAACATATGTTACTGAAAATGAGGAAGAAAACTATTTGGAAATTTACATTTTCCAAGTACCATGTTCATTGTCTTTACCTCTTTTAAACATCCTTAACTGCCAATCAGTATTAAAATTCCTGTCACTCTACTGCAAATTGCTTATATTTGCATGACAGCTATATCTCCAAATTCGAGTTCATGAACTACTTCTTTAGTAACCTGCTAGTTGTGTGGTTGTACTTACTTTTTGCACATTTATTATACCATATATTCACTGAAGTACTTTATGCTGGTAAAGAGGTAACGACTATTTTCTGTGACATCAGCAAAGCTTTTGATCATGTATGACATGAAGGACTTATTTTCAAACTCAAAGCTGTTTGTGTTTCAGGCGACGGCCTCAGATGGAACAAAGCTACCTCTCAGGACGCCGTCAGCGTGTAGTGCTTCCAGGTAGCTTTTCAAAATGGACTTACGTACAGGCTGCAGTTCTTTAAATCTGAACCTCTTTCACAAAAAAATTATTACTGAATCCCCACTATGTCGTTATAGAAGCATCGAAGATACACAACACATTTTTCACTGCAGATTCTACCAGTGGCATCGCAAACACTTTTGAATGTCTGTACAACCTACTAGAATCCTCCCCTAAATCCCCTTCTCTTTGGCAGCTCAACCTTTTCACAAACATAGCAATTTTGGACCAACTTGAAGTTCAAAAGTATACACCAAACGTTTACGTAATCAGGCACTACGCTATATGCTTCAGGTTTTCAACCTTCCGATCGGTCTGTGGTGTCTACTCTTATCCCCCATCCCTACCCCTACCGAAACCCTAGTAATATTTCTAGCCTCCACTACGATGTTATTTTTTCTTATTTATGCATTATATGTCTTCACAAATCTGTATGTTTTATGTTGTTTTTTGGTCTTTTCTGAATCTGTACTCTTTTTGCAGCGAACAAAAAGGCGCTGAACAGTTTGCGTGGATGTGCATGCTGGTCTGCGCCATTGTTGTTCGCAGGCAACAAAGAAAAGGTTTTCCCTCCACCAGGCACAATTATGTACTCTATACCAATCAGCCTATTTCATTCTTGCTGCAAATAGAAAGACATTCACTTTTTTTCTCATGAAATATTAACACATGTATTTTGTTTGCTAAACACGTATTGGCTATGTCGAATAGGCATAATCATTTCGCCATTTCTCTTAGTCGACGGTAAGATCCGAATCTGTAGACAACTTGATTAATTGCGTTTCGGAACATTAAAGTAACATTTGGCTTTTTCGAATTAGATGTGTCAAGTTGCTAAGAGTTTATCGTGATTAAAGTGACCCTTGAAACAAGTAGAAAATCGCAGACATATAATGATGTTGTCCCTAATAGTTACTTGGATCGTTATACGACGTTCGAGAATAAGTTTGTCGGTTAAACATATCTACATGTATATGTTCCATTCGTTTTCCTACTTAAGTTTCTGCAAACATGGCCTTAGAACCGAATACCGAGCAAGCGATGTTTGCAGATTCTAAAAAAACGGCAGATTTTTCCATGAAGCGGCTCATATGCATATAGACTTTAACGCGACAAATGATCCAAAATACCAATTCCACAAACACGACAAAAGATGAATGGAAATCTTACAGCTTTAAGTTACTGCGAGTGGACGCCAATCAGTCGTATCAGGCTGGTACAAACACGGTTTGACATGGACAAAATTCAAACAGAAATGAAGCCTATCAAAATGAATTGTTCAAAGAGTTGTAGGCCTATCTTTAACAGAAATATCCCCAAACCCCCCAAAAATGATGGAATTTGAGATACTTTGGGTTATTACATGCAATTACATTCAATTTGATTTCTACAAAACTTTCAAAATATAGCTATTATATATATTAAAAACAAATAATGAAAATGTCCCATAGTTTGTAAGTTTAATCCATCATGGACATGCATACACAGAAAACCATACATTTATGCGTTTTAAAAGAAATTTGCGTTTCTAGTGTGTTCCTTGATGGAAATTACTCCAATACACACCAAAACTGTTATAAAACAAGAAGGACAAGCTACAGAATATCTATTTGGGCGTGCTAAAAGTTTTCCCGGTTTGACTGATATGCCTAATATATTTTGGGGTAAACATTAGACGCTGGAGCCGAGCTGTATGTAGCAAGAAAAATGAGATTTCCTTCAAGGGGATGGGGCTAACAACCAGGCAACCACCAATTAAGCATTTTATTCCAGTGAAATATCTAAAGATTAGCTGTCAATAAAATTGGCTATCTATTATTGGCATCCAAGTGCATGCTAAACCACACAAAAACTTGTTCATTTCTACAAAATATATATAAAAAAATAGTTGAGAAGTTTGTGAAAAAATTATATGGTGAAAATCACTTATTTATTGAATTGACATATGTTGTAGATGCACATTGGAATTGCCTAAATGTGTCAATAACAATGTGTACCAACAACATTATGTTACTGAAATTATGGAAACCTATTTTGAAATATACATTTATCAAAAATCATGTCCATTAGCTTTGTCTCTTCAAAACATCTCAATCTACCAATCAGTATTAAAACATGTCACTATATGGCAAATTGTTTATATTTACATGGCAGCTATATTACCAAATTTGCTTCATGGATACTTGCGTGGTTGTAACTTTTTAGCTGCCCTTTTAATTTTAAAGTTCACTTAGGTCGTTCGGTTTTAAAGCTAGAGATTTCAATGCGACCAGTTTGTCTACTTATGATTTTTCTACTCTTAACACTACTTTACCTCATAATTTAATTAAAGATAAACTTATTGATCTTATTGAAAGAACCTTCCAGATAGAAGGCTCTCTTTACCTTGCATGTAATGACAGAAATGCATTTTTTTACTTCAGAAAAGCCTAAAAAATACCATGCATGGTCGTGTCAATATGTATGTGATGCGCTGACCTTTTTGTTGGACAACATTTTTGTTCGATTTGGCACCAAGCTCTTTAGACAAGTAGTTGGGATTCCTATGGGCACTAATTGTGCTCCCCTGGTTGCAGATTATTCCTGTTTTGTTATGAGAGGGACTTTATAATGTCTCTTTCTGATGATAAGTAGGCTGACGTTATTGATGCGTTTAACACTACTTCCAGATATTTGGACGATATTTTAAATATTAATAATGTTTATTTTGACAATATGGTTAGTCAAATATACTCTTCAGAGCTCCAACTGAATAAAGCCAATGCCTCTGATACCGAAGCCGCATTTTTAGACTTGCATTTGTCAATTTCTAATGATATTGTTTCTACCAAAATTTATTATAAACGTGACGACTTTGATTTTGAAATTGTCAATTTCCCATTTTTAGATGGTGATGTTCCTCGTTCTACATCCTATGGAGTCTATATCTCTCAACTCATTCGTTTTGCTAGAGCATCTAGCTATGTTGCTGACTTCAACACTCGCAATAAATTGTTAACTCAGAAACTTCTTAAACAAGGCTATCGGTATCATAAACTTCGCAAAACATTTTCAAAATTTTATAGACGATACTATGATTTGCTTTCTAAATTCCAAGTTGGACTTAAATCTCTCTTGCACCAAGGACTTTCGGAACCTGATTTCTATGGTGACTTGGTGTATAAATTGAAGAAGATTGTTGGTTCTAATAATTTTTCAGCGCAGTTCATTAAAATAATTTCCCATTATAAAAAGATTGGCTATAACATTAATGTATTGCAACAGACTTCATGCTTGGTAGTCAACCCAATCACGGTTGGCAACTTTGCTTTCCTCTTTAATTGCACTCCGGTGGGTCGGACTTCAGACTCTATGATGGTTCCGACTTAAAGACTTATCTATTGATGAGATGGTAGGGGCCTGATGCTTTGGCTGTTTGTCGGGCCCACCGGGGTTTATCTGTTGGATTTCTTTTGCTCCGGTATTCAGTTTAATTTACTGTTGAGTCCTTATCCTTGCTTTATCTCCTTCTTATATCTTGATTTATATGTTTTAGGAGATGATGCATTGATAATTTAGGGGTCTTTCATGCAAACCAAATATCTATGTGTCTTGATCCACATCTGAATTAAGGGTGAGGTTGGCGCCGTTAAACCGGTTTAAGCCCTCCAGTTAAATATTTTACTGACCGTTCCAAGGCGGTGCTTCTTTTGTGGATCTTTTATGTTTTTGTTCTGTCTTGTGTTTGCTATGTCTTTGTGCGCGTCTGTTTATATGTGCTTTGTGGTCACCTGCTGGGAAAGGGCTGACCTCTTGGCTCTCGTTTGTGGTGTCTACTGTGAGTTTGTTACTTTCCTATTGGTATCCTGGGTCAGGTGTGGTACTTGATTATATCGATTCCTGATCTTTGCACCCTTACTTACTTTTAGAAGAGTTGTGGTAGCTTTATTTTGTTGTTGAACTATCATGAACTATACAAAATGTTTTTAATAAATATGTTGTATAGTTCTTGCAATTGTTCACCATCAATCCAGGCGTCACCTAGCGGTCATTCCTTCCATTTTTACATAATGGAATCATTGGCGTAGCTCCCATTACGCACTTACGCACGTGCGTAATGGAATTGTACACATTATTTAATTGTACACATTATAGGGAAACCGCATAATATGGTAATATTGGATCTCCATACCATAAGGAACTTCTCTTAAAGAAAAGAATTTGGTCCCTCTGGGAGCAAATTCTTTCCTTAAAGAAAAGTTCCTATTTTGAAAAGGGACGCAAATGATGAGAATCACTGCTCGTTCTAGGCTCCCTTTAATTAGACTGGTATCAGACCAGTAAATAGAAGAATATTAAAATATGTGCGCATACACATACAAGCATATACACCTCTGAAAAAAATCACTGACTGTCTCCTGTATTCTGAGCTATGGGGACGTAATAAAGTATCATATATCTATCTCTGTAGTAGTTATAGAACCTTCAGTTAGATTTCATAATACAGGGCCTGAGGACAGGCTACCTTTTAATGTGCATAAGTTTTTTAGCGTTCTGGCTATGCCTTGGAAATAAAATCGAGGAGTCAGTTGTCTTCAAACTTAGACTAGTAAAAATCCTACTCTTGGAATTTTGGTGCTGTTCATCAAGTAGGATAGTGAACATAATGATACGTCTGTCATCCACTCTGTCAATACAACCTTCCCATACAGTGTGTCTGGGACAGCCCCACTCCAGTTATAGAACTCTAGAGTGCTTTCGAGTGCTTTCAAGTGTCAGGCATATAAACTCTTCAGATCTCGACATTCAGTTAAGAATGGCTTGTTCAAAAAATAATTTAAGTAAAGTCGTTTGTATGTTTTGTAAACTGTTTTATGGGAGTGTACACCACGAGATGTTAGTGAAAGACTCAATGGCCTTAGGCCGGCGAAACCATATATATCTGGAAGAAACACTAGAAAAGTGTGACTCTACCGCACTGATATTTTTACCAACGGGGTCTAATTTATGCCAGCTTGCTCAAGGATTTACTGTTGTACCTACACATCCGCATACACAAACAATGGCGTAGTCAGAACGCTGAAAAAGTTATGCACACCAAAGGGAGAGCCTGGATTCAGCAGTGATTAACTTCAATTGCGTCCCTTTTCATAAAGGGAACTTCTCTTAAAGGAAAGAATTTGCTCCCAGAGGGAGCGAATTCTTTCCTTTAAGAGCAGTTCCTTATGGCATGGAAAATCAGTTTAACCACATTAGGTGACCTCCCTTGAATGTTACTATTTTTATTACGTCCGTAACTGCGTAATGGGAGCTTCGCCAATGACAAACGCGCGCTCTCAGCGACAGATAGATATTGCACTGTAACAAGACGTGAGGCCAACTTGGACCAAACATTTCTCCATTGATAAATGCCAAACATTTATATCTGTTATTGTTGCAGCTCTCCAGATCAATACATTCGATCAGACGCAGCTGAAACGTTTCACCAAGATCAGCGGCATTACAACTGCTACCAAATTAGTGTAAACTTACACTTATTTTTCTACAGTGTGACGTCACCTCTCGTAGAAGCGTAACAGTAAAAATTAAGTGTAAGTTAACCCCAAAGAAGTGCATCAATTTGTGTGTAAACTTACCTTCTGCAACTATTTGAGGGTAACATTTTTCCATGGATAAATGTTGAACAATTATTGTAGGTATTTTCCACATCAATACAAGTTTTTTAAGAGTAGTTGAAAGCTTACACCAAGATCAGTGGCATTTCAACTGCCACCAAATTTGGCGTGGACGTACACTTATTGTCGACAGTTTGACTTCACCCTTCGTAGAAGCACAACTACATTTGGGGTGGACTTGCACTTTTTGTTCAAAGTGTGACTACACCTCTCATAGAAGCACAACTACTATCGTGCCAACCAAGAGTGACAGTGACGAAATATTTTTTTTTACAATTGCTAAGTAAAACACTATCTTGTACACTCCAATCGATAGATCACTTGTTTATTAATCCTATCCTGACGTTGGCAGAACTGGACCCCACCCCCTCAACGGGCGAAGCTTTTTCGATCTGCATAAAAGGGTGATTTAGTGCAGTGATTTAGTGCAATATAACCCTCTTGCTAAATCTTAACCATTTAAAGTAATGAGAGGACATTTGCACTATTGTGTTCATTTTTAAAGTGAAATCGGAAATTCTTGGAATCTAAACCAGACTATTAGCTCTTAAATCCTAATTGGGCGGTTTGTATTTTATAGGGAACGTAGGCCACATTTAAGTTTAATGTCATCAGTATTCAAAGCCTGTAATTACAAACTCGTCGGAAAAGTAAATAATTCTCTAAGAGATACGATTTAAAGAATTCAAGCTGATTCAACGTAAACGACACTGTCCATATTGCAATCCGAGTACAATTAATTCAAGGTTAATAGAACAGAATATGCAAGCACTAATTAAAAACATAAAACGTTCAATCTAAATTTATACAACCTAAATGCATTGGTTCGCACAGAATATCTAATGAATTTGATACAAATTGAGCCGTGACATGCGATTTCCAACAATGTGGCATTTTGACTCAGGCGGGCCTGTGCAGCCTCCTTTTAAGCTTAGAAACTCCAAATGATGTTCAGTCAGTAGCTTAACACTTGTATAATATTCAAGCGACTAGCAAAGCTCTGATCAGACTGCGCGTATGCGCAGGCTGATCTGAGGCTTTGCTGGTCGCACATACCATATTGTTGGAAATCTCATGTCACGGCTCAATTAATAGTTGATGTCAATATGGAGCCCAATCCTTTTTTGTAAAGCAGGAAAAATAAAAATTGAGAAAATTAAAAAAAACTACAACAAAGAGTAAAGTCAAAGATCAGGAATCGATAGAATCCAGTACCACACCTGACCCAGGACACCATATTTGTAAGTGACAAAACTCAAGAAAACACCACACACAAAAGAGCCAAGAGGTCAACCGGGCCCAGACCTGTAATTGTTTTTCCATAGACCTCCATTATAGCTTTTAAGTAGGCTGTGGTCCTCACAACTCTTCATTCACAATGAGGCTGCCATATAGTTACAAATTGGACCTAGGTCAATCAATAAACAAGAATGAGATACCCCACTGACTGCCATGTTTTCCACTTTTTGGCCCCTCAAGGTGGGCACCCTACATGAGAGGAAAATTCTACTGAAAAAAAACAGAATGCGAGGTCCTTTTTTCTAAGCCACACTATGAGATGTTGTTTCAAAAAGACAGCAAAGATATATCCGTCTAATAAAAACAATATAATTCCGTAGTTTGATTATTGACGAATCATGAAACGCCTTACAGCTTAAAATATTATGCTGAACGCTGAGCTTTGAGCCAATCACGTCCCTTTTTACAATTACAGGTATGTGACCAGCAAGCAGGAACCACGCATAAGGGTATTTTATGCATAAGGGTCTTTTATTTAAGCTACGGCAAAATGACATTGAAGGGAATTTTTAGAATAGTTAAACAGTTATCTAAGTCAAATCTAAGGCAAAGAAAGCAGAAAGTTGGTCTCAAGTCTTGCTTCTCAGATTTAAAATCTGTCTTTGCGGGGGTGCCGCAAGGGTCTGTTCTTGGACCTCTTTTATTTTTGGTATACATAAATGATATAGCTGAACATCGTCTTAGTTTGACAAGGCTGTTTGCAGATGATAGCTCACTTTTCTATTCTGCAGCACACATTGATGACATAACTGGTATGATTAACCATGATATGCAGTTGTTGTCAAACTGGGCTAGGCAGTGGCTAGTAACATTTAATCCACTGGAAACTGAAGCTGTTTTATTTACTCTTAAAAGGATTAATATCTTACCACAACTTATTTTTGATAATAGTCCAATTAATTTCGTAGATAGCCACAAACATCTTGGTGTTACCTTCAGTAGTACAGGGCAGTTGCACTCACATATTGAAAACATTGTCCTATCAGCGACTAAAAGTCTGGGAATATTGCGTAAGCTAAAATACTCAATTAGTAGAAATGCTCTCAGCCAAATATTTATGTCCTTTCTTTTACCAGTTGTAGAATATGCCTCAGTTGTATGGGATGGGTGCTCTGAACAGGACTCACAAACTTTATAAAAAATCCAAAATGAAGCCGCCCGCCTTGTTACAGGTTTAACAAGATCTGTGTCATTAGAAAAATTGTTCAAAGAATGTGGATGGACAACCATTTCAAAAAGAAGGCAGCAACATAAGCTCTCTTTAATGTATAAGGTAAATAATGGCAATGTACCTTCATATATATACATTTCTTTTCGGTCGGTCTTGCAAGCAAAGTGTATTGGTAGGAGTTCAAGTAATTGTCACGAGAATTTGTTTTAAATGGTTTATTTTGAGATACGTGTTTCTATTTATAGTTTAAATTCTCGTGAATTTGTTGCAATTGTTTCTATAAAATGGTTAGCTCGTTTTTAGTAGTCAGTCGACGTCATTGCTTCAGAAAGAGAAAGGTATTTCATTTTGTTCGTCAAATTTTCATTCAATTTAAATGGTATCCATAAGAGCGAACATTAGGTACAGTGGAGAATCTACATTTTGTGCATACTCGCATGGACCTTTTCTTGTTCAGTGAGAATTTTAGCTCAATGTAAGCATTTTCAGTCAGCATGAAGAATCATGTGTGGCATTTCATATTTTGTTTGGTCAAACAGTAAATACTCTGATCAGATACAGCACAGAGGTGCAATATCATCCGTGTCTTTTCTGGTTGGCACCGGCCATCTGAAGAAAGCTAAGAAGATCTTTAAATAAGTAAATCAATAGTAATATTGATGGAAAGACATGTTCGACAATGCTGCTTGAAACAGACAGTGTAGATGCAACCATGCTGTATTTTCAAAATCTCCATATTATATCATATAATAATCCATTGAGGCGACTGCATGATCAGCAGTATAGAAAATCCCTAGTTACACTTAACGTTAGCTGAAAATGTTTTAAATAGCAAAAAAAAAATGAACTAATCCCGGTTTCGCGTAATTTATACGTGAATATATCATACATTGCTTTGACTGTAATAAGATATTTACCGTTTATTACCTGTTTCTATGGATAATAGTATAGTCCTATTATTATGCATCTTTGAATTAGCAGTTACATACCATTAACATATGCTGTAGACTCTTAAACATTCACGCCTCATTTAAAAATGTACTTTGTATTTTACCTCACATTACCATGTTAACGGTTTGAGTGGAATATCACTTGTTTGGTATTGGGCTTAAATTCAGAACGTTGTGGAATTGAGTTGAGTATTTAAGAGTCATATTGCGTGGGTTGTTGGTTTTTCATTCAGCTAGATTTTTGCAATTTATAAGATCCGAGACGTTTATAGATTCTGATCTGGATTTTGAATTTTTAAGTTTAGTACAAGCTTGAATATTCTTAATTTTTGTGGTTAGATCGATAAACGGGTTCTGATTAATACTATATCTACATATATTAAAAAAATGAATATATTCAGAGGTTTAGATTGAGATTTTATGTGGGACATAAAATCAATGTCTAAGGTGAATTGTACTTTAAAGGATTTTCCAAGTTTTGCAGGATGGAGAGTACTCGTAGAACTGTTACATTGATGTGCGCTGGTACTTTGGCATTGGAAGACCGGAGTTAGCTGATATAGAACTTAAGAAGGAAATTATTTTGTTTGTGTATTAATTATATTAATAAATGTTTATGTCGGTCGATAACTGAAGCAACGGCGGCATTTCAAACTATGTGTTTGTTTCCTTTCTCCTCTAAAGAATAGGTTTTGAATTGCAAGCTTGTTTTGTAATGCAGGATCTAACCTTTAGAGTGTCAGAAAAGACTATATTTATTTTCGGACGATCAAAGAGAGGAAGAAAATAAACAAGATTTAATTCCTCTTTTAGTTAATGAAATTTCAAATTACCCTCTTAGAAATAATAGAAATATATCAGTGCCCTTCAATAGAACTAATATCTCACAAAAATTATGTATTCACTCTTCCATTAGACTATTGAACTCCCTTGAAGATGATCTAAAAATTCTCGCAACATTACAAACCTTTGGAAAACATATTACCTCAAGATTCAATAACTCATGTGTTCCTTCTCACTTTACTATAGGAAAAAGACATATTTTTATATTGCATGCACGCCTTCGAAATAATTGCAGCAACCTAAATAATGACCTTTTTAGAAATCATCTCCGTGATAATCCTTTATGTGATTTGTGTGGCATGGTAGAAGACGCCATCCACTACTTCTTTCATTGTAGAAAGTTTACAAATCGAAAGGCAGATTTTTAATACACAGTTGGAGTTTTCCAACCTTTAAGTATTGATATGCTTCTATGTGGTAATTATAATTTGAATATGGAAAACAATATAGTCTTGTTCAGAGCTGTCCACCGATATATATATGCTGCTAAGCGTTTTAAAACCAGTTGACTCTTTGTTTGAAGTTTTCTTGAAACATATTTTCTATATTAATAAGTATACTTATGACCAATTTGTTCTATTCCCAAGATGAAGGGGTTCCTGCCAGTCGTATTATTGTATTATTTTTTTATTTATCCAATATTAATTATTTACCTATTTATTTATATACTATTCTGATGTTAGATTTTTTCATCTTTCATACATTTTATATATTTTATCTTTATTTTTTTTTATTTATTTTTTATTTATTTTTTATTTATTATTTACTTATTTATTTATTTATTTATCTATTTATTAATCATTTTATTTTTTATTTGCTTATTTATTTATTTATGTATTTATTTATTTATTCTCTGATTCTGATATAGTCTTGTTTATGTTACCTATTTTAACTTGTTAAGTTAAGAAATGCGTTTGTATATATAGCCATATATATAAGCTATTGTGTATATATACGAGGGTCATTTGGAAAGTTCTTAGCATGGCATCATAACTCCACAATGCGCTGATAAAATGCTATCAAATAATACATTTTTGGAAACTAGAACTCAACGGCTACTTGATGGTTTAATTTTTGTCAAAAAAGGACTTGGCGTGCACGTGCAGCGCATGCTCAAAATGAGTAGGGGTTTATATACTGGCGGAAATTTTAGGCAAAATACTTGGAAAAAGGCGAAGGAAAATTGGGGACCTTATTTTGCGATCATAATTTGACAAATTTAAGATTTGGTGCCAACTTATCTTTTATTAAAATATATTATGCGATCACTGCTTGCACGGCTACCACCTTTACATTTGGAAAATGTTGACTTATAGAGAAATGGTAAACTTTCAAAAAGGGAACTTTTAAAAAAAAATCTTTATACTTTTACTATAAATTGTGTCACTACAGAAGTATGAAAAATGTCTATTGAGTATATGTTTTGCTTTATTTGTAGCGAACAATGCAAATAAATCATTTCGTCGTGCAAAAAGTGTGGCTTGTTTAGTTCTGCATTCAAGAAAATTATTCCTAATAACACTACCCCTACTTTCAAGAAGTGGGTGGGGTAACTTAACCCCTCACATTTTGTCGATGGCATAAGAACTTCTCATGGTATCGCGTTAACCATCACAAAATTGATTGATTTCTACTCTCAATGTATTTTTACATTTTTGTTTGCCACCGTTTTCAATTGAAATGAACCAGAACATCAACTCATAGCTAAACTTACTCTGCCCCATGGGAAGATTATAAGAGTTATTTCCCTTTGTTGTTATTTACAAAACTTATTTTGGTTTCAATACAAAGAGCATAAAGTGTGCTAGACAAAAATACCAAAGCACTGCATTTTTAAACTTCTGTCAATTATAGATTTTCAAAATATGTGCATTGTGAAAAATTAGCGCATTGCTTTGCTGTCTAGACGGTTTTAGTATTGCTGTTCCGGTATTTAGTTATTAGACACATCCAACTGGGTCATCAATTGTAAAATAACTGTACCAGATTGTGGCCTATCAAATGGTACAAAATTATCTAATTTCATGATCTATTATTTATGTTCTGCACATTTTTCAAAAGGTAAAATGTTATATTTTCCACTGAAATTTTGCGTTTTCCAGTATACAAACAGTACATGTATTCACAATAATATATTTCGTGTCTGCATTATAATATCCTCATGAAATTTGTGCCATAACATAGAGGAAAGATAGCTCTTTAAAATGATACCTAACATGATAGGGTTTGTAAATCGGTTACTGAAATAAAAGACCGTGCTAAGAACTTTCCAAATGCCCCTCGTAGAATGTAGGGGAAGGGTCGAAACTTATGTTGTGAGAACTTGTGACCCAACCCCCATTGCTGTAAATATTTTGGCAATAAAATATGTTTAAACTAAACTAGCAGGAACCACAAGGCTACAAGGAACAGACAAGACAGCATAACAAAGACAAACATGAAAAAAATCCACACAAGAAGCACCACCTTGGAATGGCATTTTCTATTTTTCTGAGTAGAAGCTTAAGGACAGTTGGGAACAGGGAGAATAATATAATCTGGTCCAAGACATGCTTATATTTGGGCCTCGACGCGAGAAAGCCATTTTCGCCAAAATGTTATTTGCAGTTTTCCTACAATGAAAATCAGTTTACCGCATGACGTCGCTTTTGGGGGTGAAAATAACGCCAAGCACCACTAGTGGTTAACAGATTTTGGTAACGTTATGAAATATCGTCCATAACAACGCTGCATACACAATAATAAAAATAATTTTTTTACACCAAAATGCGATTGTTAAAGTTATTTTAATGTCATGTGATAAATAGAAATCAACATTCATGCTCCTGTTTTGTTGAATTTATTAAACTCGTTGCGAAAAGCGATAATATGCTCGACAAGCCTCACATTTTATCGCTTTTCCTCAACTCGTTTGATAAATTCAATAAAACATGAGTACTCATGAATGTAAGATCCTCTATTTTAAAAATGTCCCAAGTAAAGATACAGAGATATTCCTTCTTCTGCGGCATGGTCTGGCTTAGACTTAACTTTAAAATGTTGAATGGTTTGCCCTGTTTGAAAGATGCCCTTACGTGACATACAGAACACAAGTGCAGGCAATGTGTACCTTAAAAGCTTGATGTTACATGTATGTTGCATTATGTGTCGTATGTTGGGGTTACTTTACTTTACGTAACATTGCCGCAAAAGCAGGTAACCGACGTTAGCCTCAGTTTAAAGGATAGTGATATGGATTCAGAAAACCTCAGTTCGTTGATCAATCAGGCCTGCTAGAAAACAGACAGTTTTAAAGTCGTATCATTTATATGATAAACATAAAATTAGAGTGTCATCAAGTGCAAACTGACTACAGGCGGTGGCCATTTAGGTGGCCATCTTGGTTATCGTTCACCCGACAAAACCCATATTCAAAACTGGGCGAGAGTTTGATAAAAGTAATTCATATATGAAATTTGGAAGAAATCAGGTGATAATTAACAAAGTTAGAATGTCCACATGTGCAAATTGACATGCGAGTGGCCATTTTGGCGGTAGTCTTGGAATATATCAGCAGCTGATATTGGAAAGTAATCCATATATGAATTTTGGGAGAAATTGGATGGTAAATACTTAATTAGAGTGTCATCAAGTGCAAACTGACTACAGGCGGCGGACATATTGGTTATCATTCATCGGACAAAACCCATATTCAATCCTGGGCGAGAGTTTGATAAAAGTAATTCGGAAATTTGTAGGAAATCAGGTGATAATTAACTAAGTAAGAAGGTCCACAAGTGCAAACCGATAAGTGGCGGCCATTTTGTCGGCCAATTTGGCTATTGGACAAAGCGCCTGTTCAAACTTGGGCAAGTGTTTGTTAAAAGTAATCCACATATGAACTTTTGAAGCAACGAGGTGAAAAATGGCTGAGTTAGAGTGTCCACAAGTGCAAACTGACCACAGGCGGCGGCCAACTTGGTTATCGTTCATCGGATAAAACCTTTATTCGAACTTGGGCCAGAGTTTGATAAAAGTAAATCGATGAAATTTGGAGGAAATCGGGTAATAAGCAACTAAGTTAGAGTGTCCATAGTTGCAAACCGACATGCAGCGGCCATTTTGTCGGCCATCTTGTTCTTCTGACAAGACCCATGTTTAAACTTGGGCGAGAGTTTGATAGAAGCAATCCATATAATAAAATTTGGAAGAAATCCGATGAAAAATGACCAAGTTAGAGTACCTACAAACCGCACGGACGGACGGAGAAGCAGAAAACAATAGAGCCCTTATGAAAATCCGCTTGGCACTCGGATGTTATTTCCAATCGTTTGCTGACAACAAGCATGCAAAATTACCCAGCATGCAAAGAGTTGATACATGTAGCAAGACCAACTATCATTCTTTACACTTAACAATGGTTTGGTTTGGAATACCGATTAGACATTTTCAGGCGCCTCTCTTGATCTGACCATACTTTATTGCCAGTTAGTAATGGGGATTTTATGTATTTGCGCAATCACTACAGACGTATTAATAATCTGAGTGACCAGTAGTTCTGGTCTAGAATGATAAATACTGTTGTTTGAGGCAAAGTATAATGTTTGAGGCAAAGTATAGCACGCAGAACTGTATCTTAGAAACTTTGCCAATTTGGAATCACTAACGCATATAAACATATTATCCTAAGCACCCAATATCCCTAGATATACGAGGGGCGATCAATATGTAATGAAAACATTCCAGTATATCCCAAAGTTTTATATTTCCACACTTCACAATTACTTTCATTAAAAGGTCTGTGTCTTGGCTAAATAATTGTAAAATTGCAGGTGTTAAACTCATATAATTTACACAAGTCACTTTCAAGATAGGGTGCTGAAGTACACTGCGATATGAAATAAAACAATGTTTTCAAAAGGAGATAATTACATGAACGAGGGATATTTGTAGTCTGATTCTTCGTGTGGTAAATATCCATATATTGGTGATTTATATTGTCCGATTTTATTAACCTGACACATGTGCATAATTTCACGGTTAGTGCACAAGATATTTTTGCCTTCCGTCGACTTTCGGTATTTACCGTAAGTTTTACGAGAATTTTGCAAGTACTTATGCAGATAATGAAACGTTTTGCACTGTACTACTGACTAGTCAAGTGGTTTTGGCACAGAGTTTACAACCAAAAGGTCCTGAGTGCGAGTCCACGTAAATTCGTTTTTTTTTTGTATTTTTACCTCTTTATTTGATTCGTTAAACTTCATTATTATAGATGTACCACGACCTCTGAGTAATGTCTTTTGGATCATTATATTCAAAAGGTTGATGTGTAACGCATACACTGAGCCAAGCTGTCGGGAACATCTACGTGCTTCAAAATAGAATAGTATACGTAATAAAACGCCTGAAACCCCTATTTCTAGATCCGTATTTTCAATTTTTGTAAATATATTCACGCTTCAAAGTTATTTGTTTATCTATACTTGCATTTGTTATTGTTATTTTTGTAGGACCCTCACCGAGAAAGTTTACCGTACGCTCGATATGTGAAGTCGAATCTCTGTGCTTTTGACATATTTTTTAAAGTAATCGCAGATATTAAAAAAATCTGTTTTGCCTTAGTGCCAAGACTTGCTGCATACTTTTCTTCAGACGTTTTCCCACTGAACTTAAGTTTAAAAAAACTGGTATAGTGAATACATTTTAACCATATGTTTTGGCTATAATGTGGAACAATATTTTCCAATAATCTCTGAAGATGTTTCGGACAGACTGGGTCATTTTACGCGTTACGCATCAACCTTTTGAAATAGAATGATTCCATAATTTCATTCCTCAGAGGTCGTGGTACATCTATAATAAATGAAATTAAACGAATCGAATAAAGGTAAAAAAACACACACACACACACACACAAATGGACTCGAACTCACGACCTTCTGGTTGTAAACTCTATATCATAACCACTTGACTAGTCAGTAGGACGGTACAAAACGTTTCATTATCTGCATAAGTAATTGCAAAATTCCTGTAAACTTACGGTAAATACCGAAAGTCGACGGAAGGTAAAAATATCTTGTGCACTAACCGTGAAATTATGCACCTGTGTCAGGTTAATAAAATCGAACAATACCTGCAAAATTTTCTGGTATTGCATTATATACTATGAAATACTGAGGCTGCCTTTTTGGTTAAAATCCTCCCTGATGCTACATTTCTGGCATTCCATTGACGGCGTCGTTTTGCGTGAACAAATACATAGCGAAAATTTATACGAACATGATTTGTAACATTATTTCTGGTCGCTATTATATTCAATTGCATGTAATACAGCCCATTTTGAAATTTCAATAATTAATTTCACCCATAAAGTACCCCAATACGTCATTTGACATAAGAAAATCACTTAAAAGAATGTCATCTCTGGCTTACACTGAAATGGATAAGACAAAATACCGCGTTTCATCAATGTTTGCTTTCGGATGCATTATTTGGACATTGCTACACGTATTTACATGTACATACTCTGGCTGGCTAATTTCAGACAATAAAATTATAGGAAACCAAAATGGTATACCACTCAGATGAGATACCCCTTTATATTGGTTACAGTTTAACTGATCTGCTGCCTATGCACTGTGTGTATTTAATTTCGAAACAATCAAAATTGTCATATCCTGGACCCAAGCCACATTCCGATTTTCAAGAACCGTGCGTAGTTTAGTGTTACGTCCATTGCTTTAAATGACGTCAACGTAAGAGATATAACGTAATAAAACCGTTTGCACGAGAAATTGATACCAGTCAAAAGTTTGTATCCTTATAGCAGATAAAGGGGAAATGGGTCAGAAAACAATGGATATGTGATTCATGCATGTTAAAGGTCTTGTGAATCTTCAAAAACATTTTTGAAACTCTTCATGATTTAAATGACACTAATGAGAAAACCAGAATGCTGAAAACCGCATCGAAAAATTCTAACCGTGTCAAAAGTTATGCAAATTTAAAAATTATGCAAATTAGCATTTAAGCCCCGCCCACATGTTTCAAGATGATTTTTTCAAAATGTCAAGTTTTATGTAGTGCGATTTCAAAGCAATTAAAAACAGCACAATAAAGCTTTTATATGCAAATGTTGTATTTTATCATATTGAATCAATTTCAGCAAATAAAATATTAAATAATGTTAAAATAAATGAAATATATTAAATTTAATATTTCCAAAAGCTCAAATGATGTCATATGAGCCTCTCGCATATTTTCAACTGATTAAATTTTGAAACCTTCATAACTTTGTAACAATTTTGAATTTTTTGATGGGGCTTTCGACATTCTGTTTCTCTCAATACTTGCTTTTCAATCAATAGTGGTTATAAAAAAATTTTTTTGAAGGTTCACAAGACCTTTAAATATTTGTTTTAGAAAATACAACATATCTTTCTACCTTAAATGAGTCTTTACCGTTCAGAGGAAAATATACTAGTCAAAATTTCTAACCCGCCACGTGTGTTTTTACCAATTTTCTGAAAAGTTGTAAGCACTATATCGTTTTCATTTGCAGTACTGAATAGGCCAGCCTATTAGTAAATGATACCGGAAAACGGCTAATATAAGCAAAATTCATTAAATTGTATCCAAAAGGGTTTACTGAATACACGGACGCTCAATTTTAAATTCACAAGAATTTGCATTGGATGGTGGGGTAATTTTTGCAAATAGCATCGAGTCTCATCAGATGGAGTGTTCATTTCAACATTTGAATGTTCAATATGAGTTTGACCTTTGAAATGAAAACGTTTGCGTGTGAAAGGTGGTTATGTCAAAAAGTCACGACTCACAAATTGTGCCAAAATGTGAATTTTGAAAATGGGGACACCACTATTCAAATTGGCATCCTGCATGTACTGATAAACATTTTGTCAATATCTTTACTGTCTAGGATACATAACATGTCTGGCTATTTCGAGATGCAAATTAAATAAATTTTACTTTCTAAAGGAGGGCTTGCCTTGTTGAAAAACAGCATGTGCACCTTGTTGGGAACACCTCCAAATTTGGTTATTGTTTACATTGCACTAAAACCACGTCATAGACGAACATTAACAATAGTTATTGAGTCGGTAAGATACTCTTTTGGAAAAAGAAAAACACAAACAGTTATCTAAAGCGGCACCTAGCACCGTACACTGAAGGACTCTAAAAACGCAAAAATATGAAATTAATAAAATTTACTTATTTTCAATGTATCATTTTTTTAGTTTTGGCAACAATGAACATCAACACGTCAGCAAAACATGTTTTTAATTTCATGCCAAAATAATGAATAATTTTAGGACAACAGTCTATCGAATAGAAATACCCTTAGATTCAAAAGTTGCAAATTGAAATTTGTCTAGGAATCAGACGTGATTTAAAGTAATTGTTTAAAAATATTTTTATTAAAAACCTGGATACAAATTACCCTCGAAGCCCTATTATTTGTCTAGAACTGACGAAAGCCAGCCAGAACGGATATCGTCGATGCAAATATAGTTGATACCTTTGACGTAAGATGCCGTCTTAACGTCAGGTCGTCATTTTTGGTTAACCAGACCTGCCTCAATATTTAACTGTCCCTGTAGCCTGATAACGATCTCTGAGGGGCTGTATAGTTGATCGCCTTTCCCAAAGGCCTAGAACTTTTCAAATAGTCATTTCATGTTTCCCATATAAACATATTCCTAATTTGTTGCTAGTCTATAGGCTGATGCTAAGTTCTGATAATCATACAACTCTACTGCAGACAATTACATTTATAGAGTAATGAACATAACCATTTGGAAAAGAAAGAAATATTATTACAATATTTTACGTGTATAAATGACCCCTTTTATTATCAGACTGGTAGCAATTCTATATAGATTACTGATGGCAATTATAATGGCCCACTTGGAACTGAAGTTTAGTTCCTACTATAATAGTAACTAAAGTTCGATTCGAACATCGATAGTCGCTACTATAATGACGTCATGAACCTACTCAAGATCAACGGTGGGTCAGAGCACCGTTACTCTCGTAGCTTATCTGGTTCCCTCCTCTAGACCTATCTAGCAAGATGGGTTGAAGATCTATCAATAGCGTCAAAATGTTTTTATTTTACAAAATAAATCCTTGATGTGTTCTATTTGCGGTCCCTCTTATTCGCAATTGTTAATTGGAGTAGTCTGTGCAGTTTTTGCACCCCCTTTTGTCTTTGATGAAGAATTGAGGTGGGACATACAGGGCTATTCACTTTGTTTACTTGACAATTAATTGAAAGGGAGCAACTGTAGCCATTCAGGTGTAAACGTACCCACGCATCTATTACGTAAGATCTTTAGTAGGAACTTTAGTTCGATTCGAAGTGGGTCAATATCATTCCAATTGTGCCAGATGGTTCATGTTTGGACAATCGTGGCATGATTAATAAAGTTATAAAACTAAATCTACATGTCAAATTGACCCAGAAGTGTATGCAACACGCCATGATCCCAAAATATATCCTCACACCAAATTTAGGATTCCTACCTCAAATTATATACAGATATGCTCTGAGCTCGACCTTGCCAGAACAGAAACCAGAGGTCAAGGTCACAGTGACCTGGAAAAATTTGGTGACTCTCCAGGGTCCAAGATGTATCTACATACCAAATGTGAAATGCTACCATAAATAAAATGGGCGATCTGCTGTGGGTGCATTTTTTCAAGAACTGACTCCTGAGATCAAGGTCACAGTGCATGAAAACAGTGAGCGATATTCCATGACCACAACATATATCAACAAATTGAATTTGGGGGTTAATATGGCATATAATATGAGACATGCGCTTGCAGGGTTCGCACAGACCTGGGAAAACTTGGCCTTGGTCTTGGAAAAAAAGTGCCTTTTGTCCTGGGATTGTCCTGGAATTTTGTCAAATCATCTTTGAAAATATGAATTAGTCTTTGAAAATATAAAAATACAACTATTCCTTTAAGATTTATGAGATGCGCTAAAAACTGTGTGAGAATCGCAAAAAACTGAATGAAAATCGCTAGATACACGTCAAAGAGCGAGGTGCAACTCGTATTCTATTTTATTCAATTTGTGCGATAGTCCCGGTTTTTATCACCGGTGTCAGAATCAAAGAAATGGAGTGCGCCTATTCATTTCGCCGCTTCTGACTGAAAAAGTGCACTTTAAAACGTTGTGTTATACAAAATTGGGAAGAAATTGAGTCCTTGAAAAATGAAAAAGTCCTGGAATAGTCCTGGAAAAGTCCTGGACTTCTGTTTTCCCATTTCTCTACGAATCCTGTCTTTAGTTGCTGTCGGTGAGTTATCTTGTCGTTGAACTGTTTTGTTCCTGTAACCACGACCGTTATGCTAACAGTTTGTTTATATAAATAGACAAACCAGGTAGAGGGTATCACTATTCCGACAGAAATGCTTGCGGCGAGAGCGCCGCAAGCAATAACTAGTCATAGCATTTCACGTTTTGAAGAAAATTAATAAAATGCTGGTGGCCGGTTAGAACTTTTAGCTAGTATATATGCAGTGTATATTAGAGTGCTTTTTTAAAATGTCTGTAAGTTATTAAATTTGGAAAGATGAAATAATGTTTCTTCCACAATTATAACGGCGTTGCATTGATCTTTCGGTTGGCATATGACATAAAACCCTAACGCGTTTGTGGATATTGAATCCGCCTCGTAGTTTGCCCAAATTGACACCAGACTGATTAATTTTCGCCAAAATATTCGTGATAATCGTGCGTTTTCGTGAAGTACTTCGAATTAGATCGTGATCTTTTAATAGGAATATGAAGATATTGTTATATGACTGGAGAGATACCTGTCTCCTGATCGGCCAAATTAGTCTTCAAAAATCTCTGTGTCCACCTGGAAACTGGTCTAAACTTGTCCACAAGTTAATATTGCATAAAAACAAGCTGGAACTAGTTTCCAGAAGTTAATATTTTTGACACTTCTGCAATATTACGCTCTAGAGAGCTAAAATTAGCATGATGAGTGTGAAATTGGCATGTGCTGCATGAAATTGATATGATTTGCTGTTTCACCTCCCAACAGGTAAATTAAAGACTTTCATAAATTTTACAACAGTTTTGTTTTGTTTTGTTTGCTTATTCATCTTTTTTCTGTAAAACAGATTTATGATAACATTTTATATTCCTCATTAAAAGAATAAATATATATTTGAAAATGCAAAATACTACATTATAATATTTTAATAACAGTTGCTTAAACTTGTGAGAAAGTCCTTAGATGTCTTAGATTGAAGTAACAACAAAAGTGAAAGTAGCAAAATTTTCATTCTTAAATGAAAAGTCATATAACAAAACAGTTATTGATTTCAATTTCGGTAGATATAAGGATTTATCTATCCTTAAAAGTCATATTCACCTCGGCCTTGTGGCCTCGGTGAATGTTTACTTTTTTGGGTAGATAAATGCTTATGTCTACCTCATTGAAGTCAATAATTGTATAATATCGATTCATTTAAGCACATGGTCTGATAGCCTAGTGGTAAGATGGCAACTTGCAGATCAAGCTTACCTGGATCGAAACTTGGAAATAGATTTTATATATATATATTTATATATATATATATATATATATATATATATATATATATATATATATATATATATATATATATATATATATATATATATATATATATATATATATATATATTAGGGTCTGGATGGGGTATAATGATTAGTGAGTAATGGCCCATTTTTATAATGAGTAGTGAATAATGAGCCAAAAAATAATGAATAGTGAATAATGAGGGCCTAAAAATTAATGAATAATCTATTTATTTTTTTAATGAATTGAAAAAAACTGAAAAGTGAATAATCACATTTCTTTGCCACCTTTCTTACTTTAATGAATAATTTGTCTTCTTTTAATGAATAACCCAAAATTTTAATGAGATGAATAATGGGCTAAATTTTTGATGAATAGTGAATACCAAAACCCCACATCCAGACCCTCATATATAATTGTCAAATTGCATCCTTTTATACATTTAAGAGTGTTCGTGTATTTTACATCATCTCGTGGTGAGCTTTACATCTTTCATTTGTATTTAGTGGCTTATATATTCATTATTCCTAGGTTTCCTCACTCTTTTCTTGTCAGCGGCGACTTTTGTAGTCTTCTGATAACATTTGCAAACAGAGTGTACCCAGGTCAGTACTGACAGAACGTCTGTCCTAATCTAGATACAGACAGTTTGACACTTTGATAGTGTTCCTGAAAGACGCTTTGAAAAGTTAATTTTCAAAAAAAGTCAGCAGATGGCAAAAAAGTATTAAAATCATCCAGCGTGCAAAGAGTTATTACATTTTGGCTAATTGAAATTATTCACATTTGTATTTGTTGAATAAACGTGTGCCAGGTTCAAATAAATATATCCATGTGAACACAAAATCAAGAATACAACCGAACAAACAAGCAAATTGAAAAGAAAGAAGAATTGTGATTTTTTTCATTCATAAAAGTAACTCTGCCACAATCTTAAGAACATATTTTACGAAGATTCCCGAAGATTCAAAGAAAGGTCATTGAATATCCATATATCTCAGGTCAATGTAGACAAATGTTCTTCTTCTTCTTCTTCTTTTTCTTCATCTTCTTCTTCTTCTTCTTCTTCTTATTATTATTATTATTATTATTATTATTATCATTATTGTGCATTCATAATGACCAATTGTGCTTCTATATTTGGCTAAACATATTTTATTCATAACTGCATCTGTATGTGTATGATCAGACACGGATAAGAACAATGATTTTTTTCCCAGAAGAAAACTAGTATGGACCATAAGAATTTATTATGAGTGCAAGGATGGGATAGAAAAGTCAGTCACGTGGATCACCGATTGGCATCACGAGGATTGCCGAGTGACGCCATGGGACGGATTTTTCTATCCCTCCCTTGCACAAATAATGGATTATTTTCCTTCCACACCATTAACCCTTAAACATGTTAAAGCACCAAGAAAAATGCATCTGAAAATGTCGTCTGCTGAAGTCGTCTGCTGCAAATGATTGCCTAATTTTACTGACGAATTAAGTATAGAAGCAAAAAGCGTGAACCCAGACCAGACTGTTCCTATAGGAGCAGTCTTATCTGGGTCCACACTGTTTGCCGAAGAGGCTTCTTAAACATTTCAGCAGACGAGAAAAGCAGACGATTTTTTGGCGCAATTAAGGGTTAAAAACAATATGCTATATCCTCTCACCTATTGAAGACATATTTTGTTATCCACCGTGTGCAAACACATTCTCCAAGAAAGGACCTCGGACAGTTTCCTATTCAATCTGCCCAAATTTTGACAGCCTCTGGCTAGGATACTGCATAACTGACAACTATATTTTTGGTCTTAAATTAAACCTTTACATTTAGAGTACCTAGCACAATAAAAATATTTTGAAAATATTGCATAATTATGCAAAGACTCTAGGGTGGAGGGGGTGGGGGTATTTTTTGTGACCAAATTTTATTTCACAGAAAGTCTATTCACCTAATTACATGTAAATATTATGTTTGCGGCATAAAACTTGAGACAAAAGTGATGCGTTTGCATAAAATTCGGGCTGAGAAGATTCCATTATTTCATCTAAAGAAGTGTGCTGTCAATTACTTTTGACTATTACCTGTAATGTTTCAAGGTCAACCGGTTTGACTTGTGCACTGAGGTGTAGTATAACTGCATACTGTACATATCACAGTCTAGATAAACACAATTTTTGACCATAAATTCGTTAAAATTTTCTTACACATTAGATTTAACCTATGATTTTGGTGCTTAAAAGAACCGTCTCATTGAGACGGTCAATGAGACGGTTCTTTTGAGTACCCATAACATATGTTTTGGTGGAGAAATGAGACAATTAATTACTTTGTAAGCACTCATAACTAAAGCCCTGATACATGCCTTTACCTACAGGCTTTTACAAAATAAGTTTCTAATACGTTTTTATACTAAAGTGTTTTTGAGCATTTTGACAGCGTCCCCCCCACGTGACCAATCAATGACGTTTTTATATGACGTGTAAAATGTAAAACTACATTTGTATGCAAAAGGATTAGTTTGGTCACGGGGGGAAAGCACTTCAGTAAAACTTTATTCTATTTTCTATATGTTGAATAGCAAAAACTGAGTTTTCAACCCATATTTTTCAATTGGTACTTGTCCAATGAGAAAACGGCTTTTGTGGATAAGTTGAGGGTTGAACCTAATATCTTTTTCATAGAAAAAATATCATTTTCTTTGAAACTTTTCTCTGGTCATTTTTATGGGCAATCCTTCATTAAGACTGTCCGAGGTCCTTGAGTGTCTTATAGTGGTCTGCATATCCAATGTCAGTAAAAACTAGCTCTTGTTTCTTTACATTCTTGCCGTTTTCTTAATATTTTCCTGTGTGTGCTTAAAATGATACAGCATTAGTTCTGCGTTTGTGCTCTTAATATTTTATTATTATTATTTTTTATTTTCAGACTTTTCTTTGTATTTTATGCCCCTAATTTCTTTTTATCAGAATTTGCTCTAAAAGTTTTCTTCTCTCAGATAAACATGTAAAACATTTTCTATATAAGATAACCCTTAGGGTAAAGTCAGGTTACTTCGGACTTCAGGTAAATTCGGACATACATTTGCAAACAACGGGAATCCAGATGAGACGGCTCCTTATGAGCCGTCTCATCAGGATTTTCACGGTATGCTTGGATAATTGATTTTGATTCCAATACAATGTAACTAGAATATAAAAGGAAAAAGTCGCTCTCCGTATTTAGCCGACTGTCCGAATTTACCCGGCCTTACCCCATATTGTACCGATAGACAGGCTAACGAGTTAATCGTGTAAGTCACACATAATACCCCTATTCCACACAGGCCCCGAATCCCACGAATTGACACGAATTGACAAATATTTGGATTCGTGGCTGAATCGTACTCAGTTCGTGAAGATCTTAACTGATTCGTACAGTCCGTAGTGAGTTCTTGCAATTCGTAGGTCTATCGGGAATTCGGCTCAAAAGTTTTGAACTGTTCAAAACTTTGGCCACGAATTCCCCGATTCGAAAAATCGTGCGTGATTCGTACCAAATTCCTAAGGCATTATTGGACATCGTAACTGAATCGTAATCGTTTGGGAGGCGTTTTTGGGCATTCTTAGCTACTCTTAGCTCATTCGTGGGGAATCGGGAGATTAAGCCAAGCAATAAAACCAAGGAAGAGATAGTAGAAGGATTTTCCCAAAGATTAATTATCCCGTCACGCGCATGTGAGCAGTCCTAGAAGTTGAAACAGATTTGGCAGATATTGGAGCACAATCAGGATCAGTCAGTAGCTCCTGGCTGGTGATTTTGCCAATGGCGAACTGCTATATTTTTCCAAGTCAAAGAGTCTGGGTCAGGGCCTCTCGACTAAAATAACGTAGTTGTTTTCTTCTAGCTATATAAGAAGCCGTTTTCAACACTTAAGTTGCATGATCAATTCTACTGCTGCTTTACGAGGAACATTCATTTTGGAAATGATGCCCTGAAGCATGCATTGGCCTTTTTTTTATAACTATCGTGAGAGAAAATCTCGCGAATCGTGGCGAATCGTGGCGAATCGTCGCGGATTTCTATTAATTCGTGCCCAATTCGTGCTGCATTCGGCATATTCTTAACTGATTCGTAATTGATTCCTTAACTTTCGTGCAGCATGTGCTAATATTATTTTGCTAATCGTAATGAATTCTTGCACGATTCCAGCCGAATTGAGCCGATTCCCCCGAATATTCGTAACGACATCGTATCTGAATCGGGACTGACTCGTAGAACATCACGATTGGAGAATTTTTTTTAAATGAAACCTCACGAATCCCCCGAATAAAAAGAAAATCAACTCGTGGCGATTCGGTCGATTCGTGGCCTGTGTGGAATAAGGGCATAAGCAAAACGATCTGCTCCCACATTCCAGTCCTAAAATGCTTGCGCAGCTACTGTAAAGCGGCATTAAAAATTTAACGATTTTAAAAGACTGACATATTGGCGTAGTTTTATTTTGGTGTAAAGCCCTTTAAAGTTATTTCATACTCTGGTAGACCCTTTTAAGAAATGGTTTCCTCTACGTTGGCCCATACTATTCCTTTTGACGACATAGATACCAACATACAAATGATGGGCGTCCATTTATTGCTTATTGTGTAACTAAAATCGAAACGGTATTTGGTGGTCTCATATTTTGCGATTTTTGTTTTAGCAACAGCGCCAAATAAAAATACCTGCCAATCATAAGTGTTTTTCAGCTTCCTGAAACTTGTGAGGCTAGATGCCTGAGTTTTGGTCTTTGTCCTTACCTATGTTCTCTCTCTCTCTCTCTCTCTCTCTCTCTCTCTCTCTCTCTCTCTCTCTCTCTCTCTCTCTCTCTCTCTGTCTGTGAGGGCGGGGGGGGGGGGGCGGTGAGCAATGAAGGTCTGGAACTTTCGAATGAATTGAACTACTTTAAAACACTTATAATTGGCGAGTACTTTTATGCGTAATGATGTTTCGAACTCAGTTATAGCAATCCTTTGTATGTTAATATCTGTATGGATAAACCAACTTTTTAAAAGTAGTGGGTTTCAACGTCTTCCAAGGAAAAGAATATGCTCTCATATAACATGTATTTCCTTAAAGATGGCATTATATTGATAAACTACCAAAATTAAACAAAGCCCAAATGTCATTCTTTTTGATAAACCACCAAAATTAAACTAAGCCCAAATGTCGTTCTTTTTGATAAACCACCAAAATTAAACTAAGCCCAAATGTCATTCTTTTTGATAAACCACCAAAATTAAACTAAGCCCAAATGTCGTTCTTTTTGATAAACCACCAAACTTAAACTAAGCCCAAATGTCGTTCTTTTTGATAAACCACCAAAATTAAACTAAGCCCAAATGTCGTTCTTTTTGATAAACCACCAAAATTAAACTTAGCCCAAATGTCATTCTTTTTGATACCGCGAACATTAAGTGTTTTACAGTAAATTGGGCAAAATAGTCACCAGGTGATCCTCTACAGAACTATTCTAGAGCTTTGATCTATCTAAGACATGGCCGCGAGTGCATTTGGCTTAGTGTGGCTACGAAAACAATCCTCTGAAGCCGCTGTTAAATTTTTTTATGTGGAAATGGTCGCGTGGTGACCTTTCAAAATATATCTAAAGCAAAAATAAATATGGGGTGTGGCTGCTTTATCATATTCCCTAAACCCATTAATTATAATTGAAAAATAAGAGGGTCATAATGACCCTGGATCAGTCCCACGCCCACTGTCAGTCATGTGTTTGGTATATCGGGATATTGTAAATTTAAGGCTTGATTGAAAGTTACCACGCGACCTTTGATGACAAACCCTTTACATTTCGAGTATATTCCTGCCAAGAATCGGGCTCAATTTATAGCAATATCATTGTTGAAGTATTGCTATACGTTTTCGTTTACAAGTAGATTTGTTTTCGTTTACCCATGCAAAAAGAAACTCAGCCAAACCCGTTAGTGACCATGTTCATGCGCGGGTCCGGAAAGTTTGTCAGAATGGGCCTAAACATGACAAAATATTTATTTATTTTACTTTTTTTAAATTTAAATGACGCTTCGTTGGCGGTTCGATAATAGCCCGACATTGAACGATGGCTTGATAGCTTTGTGATTTTCCAGGCGATCCGGCGGACCAGTATTGCTAAGGAACCCTATACTTTTGTGATTTTCCAGGGGGGGGGGGGGATGGGGGCGGCGGACACCCCGCCCCTTCTGGATCTTCATTCAACAGATCAGAATAATGTGGAGGGCTAACCAAAAACCATTTGTACTGAATAATTGTCAAATCTGGCCCATTATTTTTGAAAAGTTTATTTTCAAATTTTCCCTGTAGATGTGTTGGATGAACCAGCCCCGCCCCTGGCAGCCAGACCTTATGATAGATCAAAATAATCTCAACAATCTTGGTATAAGACCACCAGGAACCGTTTGTGCCAAAATATTGTCATATCATACCAGTAGATTTTGACAAGAATAGACCTGCACACATATGTGTGTATACCTAAGGGAATGATATGAATGCTATGCTTTTCGACGGATAATATAAATTCTTGGGAGAGGGTCAACCTAGTGACAATATGACGTGCCAAAATATTTTTAGATTGCGCCAGCAGTGCTTGACAAAAAGCATCTTTTTTGTATTTTAGTTAACACAGTCTCGATAGAATCGCCACTGCTTTGGACGTAATTGATAAATTAAGAAAGGGTGCAAAGATCAGGAATCAATATAATCAAGTACAACACCTGACCCAGGATACCAATGGGAAAGTGACAAACACAGTAAGACACCACAAACGAGAGCCAAGAGGTCAGACCTTTCACAGCAGGTGACGACAAGGCACACATAAACAGACGTGCACAAAGGCATAGAAAACACAATACACACACACACAACATAAAATAACCGCAAAAAGAAGTACCACCTTGGAACGGTCAGTAAAATATTTTACTGGAGGGCTCAAACCGGTTTCACGGCGCCAACCTCACCCTTCATTCAGATGTGGATCATGACACATAGATATTTGGTTTGCATGAAAGACCCCTAAAGTATCAATGCATCATCTCCTAGAACATATAAATCAAGATATAAAAAGGAGACAAAGCAAAGATAAGGACTCAACAGTAAATAAAACTGAATATCGGAGCAAAAGAAATTCAACAGGTAAACTTCAGAGGGCCCTACAAACAGCCAAATCATCAGGCCCCTACCATCTCATCAATAGATAAGTCTTTAAGTCGGAACCGTCATAGAGTCTGAAGTCCGACCCACTGGCGTGCAATTAAAAAGGAACGCAAAGTTGCCAACCGTGTTTGGGTTGACAACCAAGCATGCAGTTAATGTTTTTATAATTGGAAATAATTTTAATGACCTGCGCTGAAAAAATTATTAGAGCCAACAATCTTTTTCAATCTATACACCAAGTCACCATAGAATTCAAATTCCGAAAGTCCTTGGCGCAAGAGCGATTTAATTTAAGTCTTACTTGGAATTTAGATATCAACTCATAGTATCGTCTTTAAAATATAGAAAATGTTTTGCGAAGTTTATGTTACCAATAGCCTTGTTTAAAAAGTTTCTGAGTTAACAATTTATTGCGAGTGTTGAAGTCAGTAACATAGCTAAATGCTCTAGCAAAACAAATAAGTTGAGAGATATAGAATCCATAGGATGTAGAGCGAGGGACATCACCATCTAAAAATGGGAAATTGACAATAACAAATTCAAAGTCGTCACGTTTATCATAAATTTTGGCAGAAACAATATCATAAGAAATTGACAAATGCAAGTCTAAAAATGTGGCTTCGGTATCAGAGGTATTGGCTTTATTAAGTTGGAGCTTTGAAGGATATATTTAACGAACCATATTGTCAAAATAAACATTATTAATGTTTAAAATAACGTGCAAATATCTGGATGTAGTGTTAAACGCGTCAGTAACATCAGCCTGCTTATCACCAGAAAGAGACATCATAAAGTCCCTCTCATAGCAAAACAGGGATCAATTGGCAACCAGGGGAGCACAATTAGTGCCCATAGGAATCCCAACTACTTGTCTATACAGCTTGGTGCCACATCGAATAAAAATGTTGTCCAACAAAAGGGTCAGCGCATCACATATACTTTGACATGACCATGCATGATATTTTTTAGGTTTTTCCGAAGTAAAAAATGCATTTCTGTCATTGCATGCAAGGTAAGGAGAACCTTTTCTCACCCACTCTCTCTCTCTCTCTTTGGCCAACGTTGAGGCATCTAGCGTCATAAATGTTTAAATAACAATAAAGCGCATTTACTAAGTAGCATTTTTAAAGATGGCCCAAATAAATATGAGCATTTTCACTAACAGCTAACTGACGCACGTACAGACGGACAGACGGAATCGTACAGTGATTATAGTGCACACATTACAGGTCGTGCAATTATATAATTGAATGTTATCGTTATGTATAAGATACCTTTCCTTTTTGGTATTCGAATGTAAAACAGAATGATGTGTTATATTTAACCCTTAATGGGCAAATCGCAACAAAAGTCGTCTGCTTTCTCGTCTGTTGAAATGTTTAAGAAGTCTCTATGGCAAACAGTGTGAACCCAGATCAGACTGCTCCTATAGGAGCAGTCTGTTCTGGGTCCACACTGTTTGCTTCTATTCTTAATTCGTCGGTAATGAAAGGCAATTATTTGCAGCAGACGACTTCAGCAGTCGACATTTTTAGATACATTTTTTTTTCTTGGCGCTTTAAGGGTTAATTGGATATAGCTAATCAATGGAGAATGACAGATATTTGTTTAATCCGTTGATTAACATTTTATTTCTAACATGTTTATACATGCTTGTACAAGACGTTCTTGTTACCTAACAGAAATATGAATAAAGAAACTGGTTTAAGTAGAACTCGAGCCTAGCCAGCGTTGTTCATGACACTGATACATCACACTGGTAAATGTATACGTCGATTTGCTGGTATTTACGCGTATTGCCGGTACTCCATAGACCGGAAGTGGTAGATATTGGTGTTAAATCATATATAGAAAAACATGCCATATGCCTAAAGGACTATAGAATTAGGCCATTTTAAGTATAAGGCATGCACATGGCGATTTATGTAAGCATTTAGGAATAGATTCGAGTACCGATCTGGATGATCGGTACTCGAATCTATTCCTAAATGCTTACATAAATCGTTATGCACATACTGAATACTTAAAATGATCTAATTCTATAGTCCTTTAGGCATGTGACATGTTTTTCTATATAGTATTAACACCAATATCTACCACTTCCGGTCTATGGAGTACCGGCAATACGCGCAAATACCACCAAATCGACGTATACATTTACATGTGTGTACATGACAATGACATCTTTCCAAGTTTACACCTTAAGTGCACCGCAGGCACTGTGTTGTGTCCTTGAGCAAGACACTCTAACCTCTGTTTAGTACTGGTTCAAACCAGTAGGACAGGATAACGTCCAGACATGACTGAAAAAATATTGACTGAGACATCAGCACAAAACGTTGAATAGGGGAATCTGATAACATACCAGTACTGGTCCTATCAACAGCTGCTGTTATTTTTAAGAAACAATTTCTGAGTAAATCCAAGACGCTCCAGGACCCTCAGGCTTGCCGAGTAATGACAAGGAGTGATTCACAGAGAGGAGGGGGTGTTTTTTTTTCTCCGAACCTCGCTTTAAAAATGGATTCTTCTTCTTGCTCATTATTAAAATCCACACAAAAGGCTCCAATAAACCGAGATACACACAACATGATGATGTGTTTTTAAGATTCAAAAATTTATTACACTTAACAACACTTACAAGTGTGCACATATAATTGGGCATATATCTCCGTTAATACTTGTCAGATCATTTTCAAATTTTCAACAAATCGAAACGAAATGTGTGTGTTATAAAATTGCATTTATTTTATTTCGAATAAAATGAAAAGTTAAAAAATGTGAACGCAAAATTCATATTTATGGTGAAATCAAAGTTCACATTTTTTCCAATACTTTAGAAGAGACCAAACTTGATTGATAGTGTATTTCACAAAAAGTAAATATTACAATATTCTAAAATCTAATCCTGCAGCGGTGTCCATGTCCATGTAAACTTAGCGGGTATGTTCTCCCGCACTGTTCACTACGGCGTGACAACAGCCTCTAATTGACGTCACATAACGCTGAGCGTAATTCTGAGGGAGGTAATGTTCCACTCGTAGATAATGTTTGCTCTCAGTTGATTCGGTATGGTCAGAATAGCCCCTGTTCTCCTTACAATGCCAAACGTTTTCAATTATGTTTAAGTTTAGGGATTTGAGGGAAAAGTCGACATTGTGTGTGGACATCTGTCCCATTTTGTGCTTTAAGGCGTGTGGAAAGACTTCCAATGCACAATGAGGTAAAAATGCGGCAATTAACCGAATTTATCGTGCATTTTTGTTGTTGTTGCTGTTATTATTTGTAATTGCACGCTTTTTTGAAAAACATGAGCATGCACATTTATCAGTAAGAATTCCCACCGGATATTCCTGGGAACCAAAACTTACTCCACCTAATTTTATTCAAAAATGCTTAACTATTAAATAATATGCATAAATAAAATGTCATAGAAAGATAAATTCTAAAACGAAGAAAACTGTGAACTTTGATTTTACGATATCTTTGAATTTTGATTTCACATTTTAAAAGTTAAAGTTTGATGAAATTAAAATTTATGGAATATCATGCCATGAATGTCATCTGTATCTGTTGAAAAATTCAAAATGATCTGACTTTCATTTATGAAGATATGGGTCCATTTATATGTGCACACTTATAAGTGTTGTTAAGTGTACTAATGGTCCATTCAAGGCATCAGTGTTGTCACAAATTATATCCCCGGATAAAACCTCAGATCTTTCCGTATACGGTGTGCAATAATGTATGTAGACGCCTTCAATGATAATGAGAAGCATCTCTAAAAGCCAACGATTATAAGAATCTATCATTAGTGTGAGGATGTGATAGAATAATCTATCCCAAGCGTCCACGTTTGACATCACGAGACTTGCCGAGTATGACAAACGGTGACCCTGAAGGTGTTTTTTATCCGATCCTCACACTAAGAATCTTAGTGGCGTTCATGTATTCTGTATCATAATTTCATGTATTTATATATTCAACTACAAACGAAACCCGCCAGTTTTTAATTTGTCCTAGGTTCGTTATTAATTTGTTTAAGATTTAAAATTTGGTCATAGGCCATATCAAAATAGCAGTCATCAACGTTCGACGTCACTCTGACGTTCATACTTTTCCAGATAATTTTCATAGCACAAGAAGCTTGAGTGTTTAGAAAAAGTAAAAAAAAAAAACGGAAGTATTGCCGCCCTAAAGTTTCAAAAATATGTCCTAAGTGGAGAACTGAGGATGACGTAAATTTGAAAACGTTACTTTGATATGGAAATATCGATTTTCTCCGTCAATACTTTTAAAACCGTTCCTTGTCATTTCTTAGTTGCACTTGATTTCTTGAGCACATTAGTTTTGCTATACATGCTCATGATTTCATCAGAATCCGATCAGGAATTAAAAATCAAAATGACTATTGAAATATATGACGGGTTCTTTCTGAAGGCCTGTATATGTACTGTCATTGTTGTTACCGTAGGTATATTTGTGCTATTATACTATTTTTATTATCAAAATCAGCATTTTCATTGAAGCTCAGTAATACACTGAGATACGACACAACATGATGATGTTACTATAATTAGATAAAAAATACCCAGGCTAAAATCTCAGATGTCCGTATCAGGTGTGCAATAATGTATTTTATTTTCCCTTCACAACTCTCCAAAAGCAAGGATAAGAATAAAACACTAGCCGTTTGAAAATTGATGGTGATGACGAAGCCGATAGTGGTACATAATCTACACAATGGGCTCTGGAACACCGTGCTATCAGGGACTGAATATCCTGGGGTTCAACCAATGCATAATATTTTGTTTACGAGGATCATAAGCAGAAGTTTGACTTTTATCTGTACATAATGAATGCATTTACTTTCCAAATATTTATCAGATGGTGCGTTACCGTAAGTACTGAAATCGCGTGCACTGGCACATATACAATAAAACAACAGCTACATGTACAATGTTAAACATAATTGAGCCGCGACATTAGATTTCCAACAATGTGGTATGTGTGACCAGCAAAGCCTTAGATCAGCCTCGGCATACGCGCAGTCTGGTCAGAGCCTTTACTAGTCGATTCAATATTATGTGACTGTTAGATGTACACTGCTGATCGAATATCATTCAGTGATTTTGTTACCTGCGCCTCCTGCATCATTTGCGCATAGATTTGTCTCTGGGATGCAAAGTTTTTTATTTCTGCGAGACCCAGGAAGCAATAGTATTGCAGACTTGTCATTAAAACAGTGTTCTGGACTCATAAGTTTGCAGTTGGACTCATTGATATGGGAAACAGCGAGTCCCAGGACCCATAATCCCAAAATTATAAATGAATCACTGATCATTTGGAGTTTCTAAGCTTAAAAGGGGGCTGCATAGGCACGTCTGAGTCTACACTTTTCAATATACCACACTGATGGAAATCACATGTCGCGGCTCAAATATTTGTTTGAACTCTGTGATGCTTCTCTTTGTGAGTAGACTGGCTCCAGTTCTTAAAGCGATTTTTCATCAATGTGCCATATCATATACGTGTAGTTGGTCTTACTCTGCTGGCTCTGTTTTAAAATAGAGCCATCAGAGTAAGACTAGCTACATAGCTGGTCTTACTCTGCTGGCTCTGTTTTAAAACAGAGCCATCAGAGTAAGACTAGCTATAAGTATATGTGGCAAATTGATGAAAAATTGTTTTTAGGACTGGTGCCAGTCTATTTTTGAGGTAAACAATAATAAATTGGATTTTTATGCTTACTTATTCACAGGTTGGATGTTTTATAACCACTACTTTACAGACTGTTAGTAGTAGTCACATTTGAATTATAGCTTTTGCACAAGATGCGTAAGAGCCATAAATTGGTCGGATTTAATTTGCCATTAATTTACATTTGCAAAGATATTTTTACTAACACGCTTTATGATAAACAACACCGTTAACTGGGACCGTAGATTGGCACTGGTCTGTCTGTGATAAACAGTTTGCTGGAACGATAACTTCAACTGAAAATGAAGTAAACAAATATTTATCTATTTAGTGGCTAATATGATTTATAAGATCCTCTCTTTCAAATGACGTGGCTGTTTTTCAAAGCATAAAGTAATTTATCATATGACGTCGCGTCTGGGAGTGAAATAAAGTCATGCAATGAAATCGATAAACCACCGGTGGTTTATAGATTAACGGAAAACGTTATGACGCCCATAAAAACGTTGTTTACATTATGATAAAATTATGACGTTTTTACTACAGTAAAGAGATTTCAAAGTAATCTTAATGTCATATGATAAATAGAATCTAACTTTCGTGCTCTTGTTTTGTTGAATTTGTTAAACTCGTCACGAAAAAGAGATAAAATGCCTCTCAAGCCTCGCGTTTTATCAGTTTTGCCCAACTCATTTAAAGGGGACAGCAACCCAAATGATAAGTACACTTTATCAGAAAGAGCTCAATAAACCATGAATTTTGATACAAGTAACTTCAAAATCGGTTGAAAAAAAAAGAAAGTTATGGGCATTTAAAGAATTCAATATGGCCAACATTTAGCCGCCATTTTGAATATTTAATTAGTTTTCAGACTTTTTTCAGCTGCTTGATTTTTAGTTATCACTAATAGCACATCATCTGTGTTTCAGTAGATATGCAGCTTTAAACATAAGGAAAACGTTTCATTAAAGATTTATGCAAATAATCCATTGGTTTGTCTTTTATTTTGATTACGCATATTTAATTAGGCTGAGTGACGTCACTAAGCCTACAAAATGTCCGCTTCAATACAGTCAATTTGCAAATATTCAAACGCCCACAACTTTTACATTTTTAAACCGATTTAGATAAAACTGGTATCAAAATTTATGATTTATTAAGAACTTTCATATAAAACATAGTAATCATCAGGGTTGCCGTCCCCTTTAAGAAATTCAATAAAACTTGAGCACTGATGTAAGAGCCTCTATTTATCACATGACGTCGCGTCTGGGAGTGAAATAACGCCATGCAATAAAATCGATAAACCACTAGTGGTTTATAGATTTATGGGAAACTTATGACGTCCATAACAACTTTTCGTACATAATGACAAAATTATGACGTTTTTACTCAAGAAAAGAGATTTCAAAGTAATCTTAATGTACAAGAGGTGTTTCATGTTTATTTGAACAAATTTGAAATTGCTGTAACTCATTTATTTCTCATTATATTTTACATAGGTTAATCTGATCTCCAGGAATACGCAATTACCAAACAAAAAAGGCTCTTACCTTTATTCGCTGGTGTTTGAAACAGTGTCTGAAGATGAGTAGTCAAATTTTAAGCGTTTAAAAATGCTGTCTGAAACGAAATGTTCTGAAACATTCGCGAACGATTTCTTTAAAATATATGAAGTTTTTCCCTTGGAACCTATTATAAATTGTACATGAAGAATTAAAGTGTGTTCTGTAAGAAAATAAAACATTTCAGTTGGAGATTTACTTTTTGAAAGCAACTTGAACATCAAATTTTAGGGTCTACAGTTTTCAAGGCAACACTTAATTGTATGCAAAATACATGTGCATGAATGCAATATTTGGTGAGCAGTTTTATTGGCGATATATTCTTAAACTATCTAAGAATTTAAGTCGGTTATGAATTATGAGAATTTGTTTCTCACATTTTTCCAGGACATATTTTATACATGAAATACCCATTTGGGCACTAGTATGGTAGAACTTACTAAGCCCGGTTGTCAAGCAAAAACAGGCGCACAAAAGCTGTTTTTCATTTGAATAGTAGACTGAATGTTCCTCTAATCAGCAAAGAAAACTGCACACTTAAATACGCATGTGTATGAAAGATAAACCCGTTTTAGCGCTTAAAACCATAAAAAGGGGTGTGGGTGGCTGTGTATTTCGGGCCATCATTTTATGGTCATGCTTAATTTTCAGCCAGGGAATTTGAGCCTGTAAAACATTTATAGCTGTTCAAGATATGTGTCCCTTCATACGACTAAAATACTAAAAAAAGATAAGAAAAAGATAAAAGCCGAGCCAAACTAGTACAGTCCTTCTGGTAATCGAATTTCAGGCCTAATCAGTAATCACCCTCTAATCAAATGTTTGACAACTGCCAGTACAATGCTTTAGTACGTACATGTTATACCACAGCGCCATCGCTAGACGAGCGGTACCAAGTTAAAATTTACTCTGTTTGCCAACTTAATCTCGAACTCCCAAGAGACCTGCAAGAAAATGAACCAGGAGCTGAATGAACATCTTATGCAGTATATTGGGAAAAGACGAATTGAACTTTTTAAAGTTTCTTATCGATGACGTCACACTGACCTACATGTACAGCGTGGGAAAACAAGTGCTCCCCAGTAAGTATATAAAAGCGGACCACTATCAGGGCTTCAGATTTTTTTCAAGATTGGTGGGCCGAAGTGACCCATGGAGCAAAAAATGTTGGGTCATTTTCTGAAATGATGGGCCAAAGCATATCAAATTTAAAACAGAGCCATCAGTGTTAGACTGGCTACAAGTATATGATATGGCACATTGATGAATAATTGTTTTAAGGACTGGAGCCAGTCTAGTGTCCTCTCCCGGTGCTAGACATTGAAATACGTGAGATGCTCAAACTAGCCTGACAAGGACATGGCATACCATTAAAATGGGACTCAGACCACTGACTGAAGCCGCATGAGCTGCATCTGCGGTAAAAAACCTCGGTGGAGCAGGGGTAAAGCTGCTCGCCTTGTAAACTAGATCCTTTCCCTCTCACAATGGGGCTCAGAAAAGTGTGTGACCTGAGATTCGAAACTCGAGGCACCTCACATTTTAAAAATTATGTCCTTGGGAAAATATAAGTAGAGCTATTATGTTTTGGTATTATGTAACATCATACCTGTATATTTTTACTGAACCACAGCTGTTATATTAGATTTTATGGAGGTAACATGAGGCTAAATATGTCATGGAAATTACTATTATTTATTATAACAAAAGACTAAAGCAACAACGTAAGAAAGAAGGTAAAGATCAGGAATCAATACATTTAAATACCACACCTGACCAAGGACACTATATGGGAAAGTGACAAAAACACAAGTAAACGTTCCACACAAGAGAGCTAAGAGGTCAGCCGTTTCTCAGCAGGTGACCACAAGGCTGCAGGGAACAGAAACGATAGTATGACGGACAAACACGAAACACAACTAACAAAAAAGGATCAACAAAAGAAGCACCGCCTTGGAACGGTCAGTACGAAAATTACTGGAGGGCTTTAACACCTTTGACAGTACCAACCTCACCCTTTTTTCTGACGTTGATCAAGACCAATAGATGTTTGGTTCGCATGAAGGATCCTTAACTTATCGATGTATCATCTCCTAGTACATACAAACTGAGATATAACAGTGATATAAAACAAAGATAAGAATTCAACAGTACACATAACTGCATATCGGAGTAAAACAAATCCAACGGTTAAACCCCGATGGACCCGACCACAGACACAATATCAGGCACTAACCCTCTCATCTGTAGATAAGTACGTGTATATAAGTCAAAACTGTCATAGAGTCTGAGGTCCGACCCGCCAGCGTGCAATCCAACAAGGAAAGCAAGGTTGCCAAATGTGATTAGGTTGACCAACAAGCATGTAGTTTGTTGCAATATATTAAATTAATGTTATAAACAATCTTATAAGAATGAGAAATCATTTTAATAAACTGCGCCGAAAAGTGTATATCTATATTCATTTTTAAATTTTAGACACGAAATAACAAGTCTATAAGATTTGAAAAAAAGAAAAAAGAGTTCATCTTGACATTCGTCTCAACTGTATTGGGAAGTTCCAACAACTACAGGGTAGCGTTCGAACTGTATGATTTCTTTAGTAGCATCTCAGATGGAGTATTTTCAGTAACGCGTTGACCTATTTTCTGACCAGATATAAGTTAAGCATTCTTCTGACCTATTGATATAGCGACAGTGTGATTAGAAGATTGTCATGGGAATTCGCTATTGAGTCTTTAAATTTAAACCAGACACATTTTGATTAGTTTTAAACGTGACACTGTTGAAACTGTAATCAGTTGTTATAAATAACGGTAACAATTGGACTCCGTCGCGTTTGGACTGCGAGGTTTGCGACTTATGAGACTCAAACCAACTTGCTCAATTTCAGAGATTTACTAGAATATTGAAATATTGCTTGTATTTTTTATTTTCATTTATATATTATTTAGAGAGGATGTCATAATTAGCACATAAGCTCCCTCTATACATGTCTTGTAGAGCCTGTATCTTGTAGCAAGTTAATTTCTACTACTTTCTAGAGTGCGAATTGCAAAGACGCTGATCATACCACACATATTGTAGTTGATTGAATCATATTGTAATTCCATAACCTGTTTGATGCCAAGAAAGCACTGACACCAACTGGGTGCACAGTGAAGACTTTGGCTTGAAAACATTGATGCCCAGGCTGATATTATTCTTGGTTTGGGCAAAGGTATCATTATAGTGGTTTCATCATGTCACTGTAAAAAATTATCAGTTACCACGCATATTAACTTTATTGTTGCACGTTTACTGATAAACGTTGCCTATCTCATAGCATGTGCCTTTATCATGTCATGATGACGTTGCACTTTTTGAATGACGTCGCTAATATCGCTGACTCAACACAAAAATCGAAAATTACGTCAATTTCGCTAGTTTGAAGAGTTTAATATTGGGTAAATTGATAAAAAGAATACCAGGGTCGCGTCTTTAGATATCAAGTCTACCAGAAAATAGAAAATACATTGTTTGACATTGACCTTGGGGTCACACGAAATGTTGTCCAGCACCATCTACACCATGTGACCCATGCACCTGCAAATTTTGAAGTTGCTACGTGCGAGGGTTTTGGGGAGATGCGTTTACAAGAAAATGCATTATTTGACATTTGATCTTGACCTTGGGGTCAAGGTCACATTAAGTGTTGCCCAGTACCCTCTACATCATGTGACCTACGCACCAGCAAAGTTTGAAGTTGCTACGTGCGATGATTTTGGAGAAGATGCATTTACAAGAAAATGCATTATTTGGCCTTTGACCTTGACCTTGGTGTCAATGTGACATAAAATGTTGCCCAGTATCCGCTACATTATGAGACCTATGCACCTGTGAAGTTTGAAGTTGCTACATGTGAAGGTTTGGAGGAGATGCATTCATAAGAAACTGCATTATTTGACATTTGACCCTGATATGAAATGTTGCCCAGTGCCCTCTTAATCATGTGACCATTGCACATGCGAAGTCAAATACATTATTTGACCTTGACCTAGTGAAAATGATCATAACTCTTGAACCGCATCGTATATTTTAATCAAATTTTGCATACTAATTCTGATACATTTTCACGTTATCAATACGCAGGTATGAAAAGCGTAGAAATTTGCCAATAATCACAACATCTATCTTAAATTGAAAAGTATGCCAATCGAAATCATCAATAACAACAATATTTCAAAGACTTGGTATCGAAATTTTGCACGACCCACAAGTGTGCACCACTATAATCACTGTGTGAGTCCGCCTGCTTGTTCAATTTGCTTTACACCCATTCCTTCTGTCACCGGATACTAGAAATCTACGTTCACCATGGTTCGTGCACATTACAGTCAGTCGATTACAGAATACAGTCTCCACATTTTCATGGGGTGATAGCATCTCAACAAATACATTTCATATTGAAAAACGTATTACTAAAATTGACCACTAAAACACAGTATGTTGTGTCCTGTGCTAAATGGGCGTCAAAAATGACTAATTTCACATGACGTATTTGTGAGGCAATTCAATCTTTTTGAGCGTCATATCTAAATCATTTTACATCAGCTCATGCGATTTTAATAGTTCAACGCATAGGCAATAAAACGGAGCCTCGGACAAGCCTGCACTTCCGAGCAGTCTAGCCAGAGCATACAAGCTCGCCTTAATGGCATTTGCTAAATTCGAATTCTGTACATCAACTCTCAAATATGTTTTGCACATTTATTGATTAATGTGATGTACATGTGATAAGTACCGTTATCTCACGGACTGGCCCATGTAATTTATAATTGGGCTCGTCGCGAGAAAACCTGTCTTCGGGGGTTTCCGACAAATCGTGACTCAAACCAGTCTCATCAGCTACAGAGACTAGCTAGAATAGTGAAAATTCGCTTGAAGCAAGTTTAGATATGATGCTTTCCAATAAGCGAATAACAAAGGAGCTGATCAGTCTGCGCGGATGCGCAGGCTGGTCTGCGACTTTGTTTTTCGCAAACCCCCGAAGACTGGTTTCTCGCGACGAGGCCCATGTAATAGCCAGTCTTCATTTGCCTAATGGTTGTTAATTGAAACTCGTTTTGCGAGTCTTGTCTTTGTCGCATTTTGCCAAATGCACATCTTGTTTTGTCAGTTTTAAATCAACAATTTGCATAATGTCAATTCCTTTCGAGATGAATTTAAAAGGATGATTTCTCAAAAATCCATTGCAAGTAATTCATAGAATCTCTCAAGAATGCTGTTATTAAAGTTACAAGTATTTCCAATTACGGAACATCTCCGTGTGAGTCAGATAATACACACACCGTGAGGTCGCATATTCTTTGTTTGTTTTGTTGCTTTACGCACATCCGTGCTTTACGTCCCAGGCACCAGCTATGGTCTGGCGGGACGGTCAGCTTTTTCCTGGGCAAGCTTGAACAAGCGGTTAACCAGAACTTCGTGCACATACTTTTGTTTGTAGCTGACAACAACCCTTCTTGAATGGTTCAGCGGAAGGAAAGAGAATGACCGTAGAAATTATTTAACGATCAATCTCCACGAAAGTAAGGGACTTGTCATGGAAACGAACTCGTGAACCCTGGATCTACAGTCAGACACGCGTCTGTAGCCAGATACGTAACCGACTGCATTACGCGGCCCAGTCGAGGTCGCATATGCGATAAGGAAATACATGTACTATGGCATTTGTAGTCTGGTTCCCTCCCCTGGACCTGGTATATGATAATCCAGACGACCAATATTTGGACCTTGAGATTTTAGCGAGAATTCATGATAAAGCGTGGCCCAGGGGAAGTAACTCTAAACGTGCCTAAGGATGACGCGGATAATGATTTATATCCATCGGGAAAGTCCGGCACAATTCGAGAATCGAATCAAGCCTCGGGTGTACGTAAGGTGCATTACGCGTAGTACTAAGCTCCATTTTGTTAGCCCGAACTGGCGTGAGGAAAAGTAGTTCTGTAGCATGTGGGTTTAATCCTATTGAAATAAATTTTTCTGATTACCGAAAAGTTTAATCAGCAGAATAAATGAAGTTTATGTATTTCAATAAAATATCGCTATAGCATAAAACATAAACTTCATTTATAACAGTTTGTTTTGCTGCAATCGCATTTGTTATTGTGTTGGCATGGTTTCTGTGACGTCAGTATCATGTTATGTAACGTCAGCGTCACGTTATCAAAGTAGATATAAGATGTTCATCCGAGGTCTGATTCCACTGAATCGGTCGAGACAGTTCCGATTGGATTTATATCATTAGATACATGAAATTTTTAGCCAGGAATAAAGGATATTGAAGTATAACGCACTTTTCTTTAGTGATTAAAATTTAAATCATATCATGAATTTGAGACGTAACAGTTCATCTCATTGGTCGAAAAATTGACCAATAGCAGCCAACGGTACAATATACATGCCTGTTGTCATTTTAGAGATGATATCATGCCACCAGCTTAATTAAACGTTTTGACACAGTCGTATAAGCATTCGTTGCTTGGAAACATTAACCCATATAAGCCTAGCGTTTTTTTTATTGTGGGGCATAGACAAACAATGCAGAACAGGTTCTCCACTGCATGCTTACAGAACGTTCTAATAAAATATGAATAAAAATACAAAATACCACCCAGCAATCCATAAAACGGAATTGGACCATTCGGCTTGAATGGGTTAAATATGTAAAAATGAAAGATGGAAGTAAAAGCTAGAAATCTCTCATGACGTAGAAATGGATAGTTGGGCATGGGCGGATCCAGATCCAGATCGGAAGGGGTGCAAGGGGTCTCTACCCCCCCCCCCCCTACCCTGGAAAAGTACAACTGGCCATAGGTTTCCAAAGTAATTTTGGTACGGACCCTTCGAGAAGCATTGGACCCACGGAGGACCCCAAGGGGTCCAATTGCTTCTTGTGGGAGGTCCGCACGGCCCTCTGTGAAATACGTTGTTGATTAAATAAAACCTAACAAGGACCCCAAACCCCTGACGGAATATAATACAGATGAAACTGAAAGCCTTCTTTATCAAAGCATGCGCGGATCCAGAAAAAAAATCGTCGGGTGGGGGATGTCCTGAACACTTTTTTAGTCATCAACGTATTTCACAGAGGGCTGTATAGGCCTCCTTCGATTGCGTACTAGTATTTCTAAGGAAACATAATAATTGAGCCGTGACATGTGATTTCCAACAATGTGGCGTTTTGACAAGTGTAGACTAAGACGAGCCTGTGCAGCCACCTATTAAACTTAGAAATTCCAAATGGTGTTCAGTCAGTACACTGTAAAGTTCAGGGAACACGTTACGCATTTTGAGGGTGTTGCATACCAAAACATTGGCATTTTCAAGCTAAACGTTGGTGTTTTGTAGATGTTTTAATGTTTAAGTTTGCGTGTTTTGCACTAAAACACCCAATGTTTTGCGCAAAACTCCCAGCTGAAACTCTTGTAAGCTTCCATTCTATGGACGTGAAGCATAACTGAGTTGTGTTAAATTGGCGGGATTTATAATCATTTCTTGAGATGAAAGTAAATTGATCATAACGAATGTGGTTGATGGGCTTTGGTGCCCTGGCCAGTATTGTAGCTCAACGTCCGGGTTTGGGCTTGCGAATCGTTGTGATTCGAATCGTAGTGATTTGTATATTAAAATGCTCCGGGACTGGTTTTGATGTGGGCTGAGAGAATTAGCAAACTTTTTCGAAGTGACAATTTGGAGACTAGATATCTATTGTTTTTCTAAGTTTTCAAAACGGTGCCTGTTTTCATGGTGTTGCGCATGAAAACACGTTACGTCACAATGAAGTCACGTGTTTGGAGATATTTTTTATACTTTAGTTTGATTTCCCCCCAGAATTTTAGACTGTCACATTTCAACAGAGAGAAAATCCATTTATTTCTAAAATGTCTAATAAAGTTTGTATTTAAACACCTGTTAATCATTTCAATTCAGACGCTTGATTTATATATTTCGAATACCATGTCGAGCGTCTGTACTGTGACCACGTTCGTTTATTTTGCCCGCCATTTTCGCCAGCTTCAGGAGCCTTCACGAAGAGATTGCATTTGGAGTCTTATATTCAGCTGATACTTCCATCGTAAATTTGCATTGTACTGAGAGTATTTTCATTTCAGTTACGCTTTGTGTCATTCAACAAAAGGTTTTCTTAACGGAGGAACTTTTCTGTGTAAATATGTTGCATTATTTTATTTTCTACGGCGTTACTTATTAATGCATATATAATGTGGGGGAAACTGAGGAGTTTTTCGTGCTTGTGTTTATTTCGTACATGTCTGTATGGCAATATGGTACACGCTGAAGAACGGTGAAGACAGTGATTAAAACGTGTATGGTGTTCCAAAGTTGTTTATTAAGGATCCACGAGGTCAACACTTTCGCAGTAGTTTCTTTTTTCTACCCCTATCACCAACATTTACATTATGTACAGTTAGCTAGCGCGCACAGGCAAGGCCTGGCGGCCGACGAGTTTTAATATTTTCTTCTTTACATGTTTACAGTTCTTACGTCCATATCTCTAAATTTTATCCTGGGCAGACAGTCAGATCAATTGTCCTACTCAAATTCTCAAGACCGACTGCTTTTGTAAAGATTTTTCTACCTGCGTATCGCAGGCCTTCTTCCTTTATTATCCCCTAAAGCCAGCTGTTAAGATGACAATAAACGTGCCAATATGCAATTTGTGCGGCGCTTTAAGGGACAATAAGGTTAAGAATGGGTATTGTGACGTAAGATCTGTTAACATTAGATGGGACAAAGTAATTGATTGTGCGTTTCTGACCATATGTGAAAATAAGAAAATTAAAGGTCAGAATTTCGAAAAAAATTCTAAAATGGTTAATAAAAGTTGAATCAAATATCAAATTGAAAATTCGAGTTGCAATTCTCATGAGCATGAAAATGATACCAAACTCGATTATAAAAGAATGCTATTAAAAAAAATTGTCATTTTGAACTTTGTAATTTTTCTAAATACTTGTGGCCAAAATGGCTGAAAATCTACCACATAACAATTCCCCCTTTGTACTAAAATTTTGCACCGCAAAATAATAATAAATGTATAATCGACCACAGACAATCTAAACAAATAAGACTTTGAAATGTTTCCTATCAATAAATTCCCTAACAGGTGTAAAATCCTGAACGCTAAGATCGATATGCTATCTATGGAAATGATGATATTACAATTGGCTTCACATATGTGTCCAATCACAAGCTCTTTACGTGTATATTTGCGAACCGAGAAAGCTTCTACAAGGATGTGCGAATGCACATGGTCGCGTTGGCCTTCTCTTTTCACGTGGTGCGACTCGTGGATAAATGGTTTAGTCGTAATATGTGAAAATGGAACTTAGATTTATCATTGCTATTCATTAATTGCTTTGCAAATCTGAGGAATTTGAGACGTGTGTTTGCATACATGAAGCCCTTTCATGACTATATTGACGAACAGCGAGAGCTCTGGCGATGATGCGCGAATACGCATGGTCGCATGGGCTCTCGATATTTGCGCAATTTCATGGGAATGGTCGAATATTGTAAATTTGTCTTCTGGCTTATCTAAGTTAAATATCTGTGGCGATGAAAAAACAATGGAATATATATTGACAATATCTACAACTGCGAAAGTGTTTAAAACGCAAATACATGTAAATAAACTATAATGTTTGTTGAGTACTTTTACACCATATCTTTGCGACTTTGAGGTTTATGAATAACGTATATATATTTTTTTTTCTGTGAATTCTGATTACTTGCTTTAAGATTACAAATATATTTCTGCGCAAATAACGTAAAAGTATTAAAAACGCTACACATACTACATGTATACCTAACGACATGCTACATATTAAATTTTAACTATTTACATGTACGATATGCCACGAGTTTTAGACATGAGTTATAAGTTAGTTTTGTTGTTTTGAAATCTATTCTGGTACTAACGTTACTATTACTATGCAAGGGTTATTCTAATAGACGATTGCGCTACTGCTACTACATGTAACTGATCCAGAAAATGCGTAAAAATAGTAATGTTTGATTTGCTACCACATGCGACGTGTGTCGCTGAATGCTCATGCGTGTTCTGCCTATACATTTATTGCATGAATGGGTCCCTCAGGACGTACAAATTATGACTGGATATGGGTCTCACTTGCCCTCAGCAAGTAGACAAACATTTAAGTTCTACGTGAAACTTAAAATATGGCTCATGAAAGGCGCATACTATGTAACTATATGATATGTGAAAATATATGAATCTAACTCCCTCTCAACAAGTAGCTTACCATGCCAATGTTCTACGTGGAACGGACATGTATCGTCAATGCATTGCGCATGAATAAATGTGATATGTGAATATAAACTTACTTGCCCTTAGCAAGTAGACTACCCATGTTAAGTTCTGCGTGGAACTCACATGTACTGCCAATGCATTGCGATCACTACTGTGTTCTAGTATGGCCAACTATGTAATAGGCTAACTACGTGATAGCATGAACATATTATCGAGTACTAAATAATATGTGTTCCATAAAACATTATGCGAGGATAGGAAAACTCAAACTATATGTTAGCCCTACAAAGCTTGAACATCCCACGTCACACCCAAATTGAGATTTAAAAAAATGAACGTCTTGTTACAGAAGTGAGAAACGGTATTGATTCTTGCGAGGCGGCTAATCTCGCATAAGATCAAATAGCACTAAACCAAAGATGCCAAAAGCAACACCTTTAAAAAATGTTACGCACTACTGAAACAAAATGCTTGTAAATTTCGAAAAACACACGTGGTCATGCTTGAAACTCTATAAGGAAAACATAAGGCGGATTTAACCAAACTGTCCTTTGGACTTATGCCTCGATTTGTTTCTTTGGAAATACATATTGTAGTACCGATTTTTGATGTTTACAAACTCTATTTGCTCATTTTATTAAATCTTGATACATTCTGACAATAGATCAGTAAACTACAGTACTTTTTATAAATCTTGATTAGCATATAACCCACAGTACTTATTACTGTACTTATTTGACTACATTGTGCTAACTACATGCAATTGTCTTTTTTTTCAGTCACTGGTATTTCCAGTGGCAAATTTTCGAAGTTGGTGATATCCAAACTAAAGAAGTATTAAAATCCCTTATAATAGTTGGTAAAATCCAGACTATGAAAAAAAAGGTGTTAGCAGTAGATTTGGTATACAAAAATGATTTTTTCGTACGACGCGCCTCACAACTTCTCAAAAGTTTTGCTAACATGATGTAACATGAACCAACGTCTAGTATCTTGCTAGCGAAACCTAACTATCAACTGAAATTACTTGCCTAAAATGTTTCTTAATTGAATTATTAAATATTGTAAAATGAGAGAAACTCATGACAAACTTTAGATAGTCGCAAAGATAAGGTAAGTACTCACTGAAGTCCATGAAAACCATGAAATATCTATAAGAACGATGTTATTTACAGGTTCTGTCACTGCTTACGCTGTTTTGGTTTCACTGGAACTGTCAATGTTTCTGATTATATGCAGCGTAAAAACTTTCAAATTGGAAACAATCAAAATGTGTTACTAAAAGTTCCTAGTACTTATATCGTCATAGTCCACCATAGTACGCATGAAGATCAGGAACAGGTCATCATCATCACTCGTCTTCTAGCGTCTGGGTTTGTCCATCCAGCGGTTGTTGTCACAGGTTCGCTCCAACTTGAATATCTCCAGCTGTGGGGAATACTCGCTCGCTTGCAGCTCAAGGTAACGGGAACGTAAAGCAAGCTAAAAATGTGCTTATCCGGATTCCAACACCATTTTATAATGTGGGGGAAACTGAGGAGTTTTTCGTGCATGTGTTTATTTCGTACATGTCCGTATGGCAATATGGTACACGCTGAAGAACGGTGAACACAGTGATTAAAACGTGTATGATGTTCCAAAGTTGTTTATTAAGAATCCACGAGGTCAACACTTTCGCAGTAGTTTCTGTTTTCTACCCCTATCACCAAAATTTACATTATGTACAGTTAGCTAGCGCGCACAGGCAAGGCCTGGCGGCCGACGAGTTTAAATATTTTCTTCTTTACATGCTTACAGTTCTTACGTCCATATCTCTAAATTTTATCCTGGGCTGACAGTCAGATAAATTGTCCTACTCAAATTCTCAAGACCGACTGTTTTTGTGAAGATTTTTCTACCTGCGTATCGCAGGCCTTCTTCCTTTATTATCCCCTAAAGCCAGCTGTTAAGATGACAATAAACGTGCCAATATGCAATTTGTGCGGCGCTTTAAGGGACAATAAGGTTAAGAATGGGTATTGTGACGTAAGATCTGTTAACATTAGATGGGACAAAGTAATTGATTGTGCGTTTCTGACCATATGTGAAAATAAGAAAATTAAAGGTCAGAATTTCGAAAAAAATTCTAAAATGGTTAATAAAAGTTGAATCAAATATCAAATTGAAAATTCGAGTTGCAATTCTCATGAGCATGAAAATGATACCAAACTCGATTATAAAAGAATGCTATTAAAAAAAATTGTCATTTTGAACTTTGTAATTTTTCTAAATACTTGTGGCCAAAATGGCTGAAAATCTACCACATAACACATAAGTAACTAATATTAGTTCATTTATGAAACAGTGGTTACTTAGCCTATAATTGTAATTGGTTTTGAAATGGACTCTTCCGAAGAGGGGTGTGATCGAAGTTATTGTTCAATGAATAACGTTTTGATTAAATGTTTTCGTTTTTCCAAGGGTAAAGTAAAACAAATTTAGACTTCTCTTATTAAAAGAGTATTTAAAACGTCTAAAATCGGGTGTCTTTTCAGTGTAGATGTCGGATGTTCAACAGCTGTTCTACCCACGGACTGTACCTATTTTTCACTCTCGCCAGCTGGTCTAATGGTCTAACTTAGAATAACTTTTCAGTGCTTTTTGGGGCGAATTTGTTGATAAATTCATTTCTATAGATACGAAATTCTTAAATAAGTATATTAAATAAGTATATGAAGGACTATTCTGTAAATCATTGTGACGTCATTCATTCTATATTTAGCAGTGTGCCAGGTTAAATTATTTCGTGCCACGATAAAACAGAAACGAACTTTTCATTTTATTAGAAAATAGAAACAAGAAAATCTTAAACAAACAAACAGAACGGACAACGGGCATACAAGCAGAACATATGAATAAGCAAAGAAAATAACCTAAGAATGATTAAAGGCAAAACGCGGAAAATAGGTCATTCGATTGGTTTGACCTCAGGTTTGTTTTCGAAGCAAATTGTATCAAACGATCATAATGCCAGGGACGTATATATTGAACTGTACATTCGTGATCATGCTTGTAGATTTTTCCTATCATTCGCAAATTCATGGCTGGGGTTGGATTTCTTTCCATTTAAAGGAGGAAAATGCATGGGATATTATTCTTTCGACTTGACAAGTCTTCTTTCCCCGCGGACAAGTATTGGTTTTCATAAAAGACTGAAGATAACAAGGGGAAGGAATAAAAGATGGAACCAACGCCCGAGACTCGGGACCAAATTCCGGGACCAAAGTTTGCAAGCATCAAAATGGTATTTATTTTGCAAATGTCGACCTAAAAATTGGATCACATGTTCATTATAGAGCCTTCTTAAAATGCTTATAAAGATTCTTTATGACTTTTTGATTTTTTGTTAACTACTAGCACTAATACCGCACCCTGTCATGCATTTTACACCCCGGACCAGTTTTCGCGGTATTGAAGATGTCGAGTATATTCCAAAATTTGGCTACAGAAACCTTTTAAATCCCATTTTTTTTCATATTATTGTTTTAAAAGATCCCAAAGGGTATAAAAATATAAAAAAAATATTTGAATTGATCTAATATTCTAAGAGAAAATTAATCAAGGGACCAAAATCGCCATTTATATTTCTATTGCGGCATTGACGATGTCAAGGGAATTTCAATTTTTGCCTACAAAAACTTTTTAGATGCCAATTATATATTTCGTTTTGTCATCTATACTGAAGGACTTTGAAAACGCACCACTTGATAAATGCTAATTTATATCGAAAATTAGATATTTTCATTATGTGAAAAATAAAATTGTCAAGTTCAGTCACTCAGCTTGCATTCAATAAGAAAATCGTAACGCTGTGGCTTATGATTGCCGTGACGTCGCGATAATTCTGAGACAACTCAAATTCAAAAAGTCACAGAGTACCCATACCTTCCATTATGAAAGAAAAAAGTTTTCGAACCGATGTTTGTTCTTGAAAGCAAAAGGAAAGACAAAATCAAATCATGAAGTTTTAGGCCTTTGGCAACGTTCATTACGTCTATATGACGTCATTGATTTTTGACGTAATTGGCCGTTTATATCATAAGGATAAGGAATAATAAAAAAAGTTGCCGACAGATACTCCTCAATCAGTTGCATAAAAGACAAAAGTGTCGCGACATACGCGGACGTCACCCGTCTGTTATTGATGTTTGAAAATTATAGACTGACGTTAGCAAAGAAACGCTGCGAGTGGGAGTGTAATAAAACGATTTTTTCTGAAAACTTTTGTGTTTTTTCATTTGTTAAGTCTGGCTATCACCTAAATGTGTTTGTTTTCAAATTGAAATGAATTCACATTTGTCAGACGACAATTGTTGAAAAACACTTACCTCAATATTACGTCAGAATGAACAGCATGAGCAAATCGAAATCATGGCAAATCATGGTCCATTTTGCAAGAGGATAAAAATGATAAAGAAAAAGTCAGTATATAAAGCTGGCAAAGAGTATGAAAATAAAAAAGTATATTTGAATTGGCCTAACTTGAATTCAGATAATAAAACTATACGTTATAGCGGTTGAGTTTGTCAATGACTTGATAACCCACCTTTAACGAGAGTGTTAGGGAATTAAACTAATCACGCCCATAATTGTATATGATTGATTAATTAGCTAACGAGATTTAATTATGATAGGAGCTAACAATATTCTGAAGCATCATAGAAACAATGGACAATCGAGTTATCTTTGGCGGCCAAATTAACATGCAAAATAATATGCGAACAATTCACGTTGGCATATTTCACTTATTCCAAAAAGCAAAAAAAAAAAAAACCATGCTGGGTATAAAAACCCTGATACTGCTGCATCTCACCACAGAGACGCTACTCTTGTCGCAAACTCGACTGAGCTTCAAAAATCGAGATATAGCGAATTTCTATATCATTTCTCATTTCAGCGATCAGCGAAGGCTCAGGCGAGTCTGTGCATTTTCGTAAATTCGACTTAGCTTTAAAATTCGAAAAACAGCAAATTTCCATATTTTTTCTCATCTGATGCGAGCAGCGAAATCACAGGCGAGACTGCATGTGCATTGGCATAAACTCGACTGAGCCTTCATTGCTTTAAATTGCGACAGGTACCTAATTTCAAGATTTTCTTTCTAGTTTACTGCAAGCAGCGAAAGCTCAGGCGAGGCTGTGCATTGGCATAAACTCGACTGAGCCTTCTCTGCTTGAAGATGCGATAAGTTCCAAATAAGATTAATATCTCAAACGTTTCTGTAGGCTTAATATATTGACATTCCCTTGAAATCGTTAAAACCACAATAGAAAAATTAATGACGATTTTGTCCCGGGCTGATTATCTCTTAGGGACACGTTTTTCAACACTGACTGTCTGTTTCTTTTTTTAGAGCTACCCGTGTTTGTAAAGAAAAGTTGCGGTGGTATAGCAAGTGACCAAAATGGATAATATTTTGAACAATTAAATGTCTATCTAATATTTGATCGGCCCACTTACAGTTATGTTAAGGAAGTTTGTATTCATAATCGAAGGGTCTCGGTGACGCTGTGGTTTGAAAACAAACATAAGCTTTCACAAAAGCTTGCTTCCCCATCACACTGTCTGATTGAATAGTTTATGTATTAGCGAAACGTCAAGCATTTAATGACTCATTTCAAAGCCGCTTTAATGTATATCTCATTGCGAGAAAAAACTTCATTATTATCCTTAATCTATTATTACTCAAAAGAACCTTTCAACAACGCCGTTTTTAACATGTAACACATGTTATAGTTTTTCTTGTTATCATTTTTGAAATAAAATAGCTAAATTGAAAACGTGTTTTTGTGTTTTCAAAGTGTAACAGGGCCCAAAACACGTGTAAGCGTTTTCAAACAAAACACGTTACACACGTGTTTTGTCAAATCACAGGTGTTTAAGATTAAAACACCAGTGTTTTGTCAAAACACTTACACGTGTTTTCAAAGTGTAACAAGAAGGTGTTTTCTAACGTGTTTGGATTCAAAACACCCACATTTACAGTGTAGCTTAACACTCATAGAGTATAAAAGCGATTAGTAAATGCGCGTATGCGCAGGCTGGTCTCAGCCTTTGCTGGTCGCACATACCACCATGTTGGAAAATCTCATGTCGTGGCTGAACAATTATAGCAAATTGTGATTTTCTAGAGGAAGAGGGGGGGGGGGGGGGGGGTTCGCAGCCCCTGACCCATCTAGATCCGCCCATGTTTATTACCTGGCACTATCATACTGGTTAAGAATGTCATGGCATGTTAAATTTTCCAATGTTGACTGAATGTGAAATTCCGTCATATTGTATTTTTTATTTGTTACATAAACCATAATTAATCCCTTGCAATACAGCAACCATTGCCCTGCATTCCGAAAATAACAATACCATAATGACTGTGCATGGCTTATCAGTGTGGCCAACAATTCCAGCCTATATCTAGAAGTTTTTAAACACAGTTATGGTCACATAATACCACGATAAGTCATGCTCTCCTGAAGTCGACCAATCTCGGTCCTTTCTGTTCACAAGGTCAATGAATATTCTCATGCGGCGGCCAAGGTTTAATGAGACTGTAAATGCGATATAGTATTTATGCCATTGGCTTTAATAAACAAAAATAGATTCGTTATCAAGAACTAAAGGGGTCCAATTTCTAATTAAATTCCACCAAAGCAAATACAAATAAGCCCATCAGATCCTAAATAAACATTGATCAATTCATCATAATTGATACATGCCCATGCACAGTATTTATTTGTATTTTTATTTGGTGGAGAAAATTTTAATGAGACCTCGTCATGTGTCACATATCCTGGACGATCGTTTGCTACATCACAGATACCAAGGGTAATATGTTTGCTATACTCGTAAGTCACTAAACAGTCAGGGGCATAACCTGTGTAAGTTAAAATATATATCACTTGAAGAAGTTAAAATTTTGTTGTATTTTCAACAATGATTTCAAAGCGAGACTACAGAAAGTAACTTATAAAGGTTATATCTGAAATTATTTAGGCCAAGGTCAAATTTACAAGCTCAAAAATATAACTTATTCAAGTTAAAAAGTAGCTAATTTTCTGATTTTCAACGACCCTGCGTACACATTTCTAGACGATGCGTACCGAATTTTATTGCAGAATCGTAAAGTTATGTAATAGGTCTTTCAGATAAAATTACACGCATGACCATGAAAATTGCTGTAACTCTAGAATATGAAGATGAAAAAAGACTGTTTCACTCTGACAGGTTACTTTTGATTGTGTTGCAAAAATAATTAACTGCTATAAGTGATATATTTTTTAACTTTTGGAGGTTATGCACTTGATTGCTAAATGCAAATCATATACTTTATAACTCAAGTGCAATAATTTGACCACACTTGAATGCAGACCACCACGTTGACCTACTAATACCAAGGCTCTAGATATGAACCCATTTCAGACAGGCTTAAAAATTGTTTTACCTTCATAGGCTTTTGTAAATTATATGCGATTTTTGGCCACCGTCCTTGATTTAAACACACGTGGTAGAGGACTACTAGACGATAATACAATACAAATACGACAAAACGTAATAATACCAAGCCTAGGCCCTTCGGGTTTAACAATATTTTCATAATGTTTTCCCTATCTCAGCCAATCAAAGCCATGTGACCCCTTGTGTGGGTGGACAAACTTTTTAGAGGACTACCAACTGATGCAACCATGCAACTTACAGCTTGGAAAAAAAGCATAGTTCATGAAATCAAATTTAGTGATATAGCTGACATGTAAATATGTGGCGACAGGTATTTTAATACTGATTGGCAGTATTAGATGTTTAAAAGAGGCAAAGCCAAATGGACATGCTACTTGTTTGTATATTTCGAGATGGGCTTCCTTAATTTCAGTAACATAGTTGTTGGTACACATTTGAATTGCCTCATGAGGCAATTCCAATGTGCACCTACAACATATGTCAATTCAATAAATGAGTGCTTTTCACCATAAACTTTTTTCACAAACATCTCAACTATTACGAGGACTGTTCAAATATGAATGTAAGTAGCTTCATAACTTTCTTCATATATGTGTTACGACAAAATAACATACCTTTCTGGAAAGAACTATTTGTCGCCTTTAAAATGACACCAAACACAAAGAAACACTCACTATATATATCGAGTTACATTCCCTTATTTAAAGGCCATTCCTGTATACTGAAGTTTTTCTGAAGCAAATTGCAATGCACGTTTTGGTACATGTGCGGATATAGTGTCATATCTTTGAAAGTTTAAGACAAAATGGCACCAAATTTTAGATGCAAGTTTAAGTAACAATCCAAAAGTTCCTTGCAGGAAAAAGTTTATATAATCCTGTTTCAATCTCGAGTAAAGAGGTACGTTTGTGACGTCATTAATTTGATGATAAACGTCATTTTGAGTTATCTACTGGTGATGTAATAATGAACATCGCTGTGTCGTTTTCTTTGCTTTTTCCTGAAAACATGCTAAATATATAATAAGGGAGTTTTCAAAATGCGCCGTCCTCTATTTACAGAGTAATCACATTCTATATCATTTTTCAAGCATTTTTCTGCTTCTTAATGACTTGTTTACATTAATTAATATATGTTCAATCTGTCTAGTCCTCAAGACCAGGTGAGTAATTTTATTGTAAATAATGCCTAAAGTGATCAAACTTAAAGTTTACGTTCAAATGTAGAATAAAGCCGCAATGTTATGACAAGAAAAATAAGTATAAATTCTATAACCCCTTCACTTAAGGCATTTTTGACTTAATAAAGTTGCTTTTCAGTGTTTAAAAATTACCCACTATCCATCAATAATTTGTAGCAACAACTCAGTATGAGCGATCAACATAATTCTTTTCTTTGAGTTAAAACTAGTTTAAGTGTTGCTTCGTGCATTTTGTTTGAGATAAATTTAACTGAAAACTGAAAGGTGGTGTTCTGTTTACCATTTGTTTGCAAACATAAGGAGACTTTAGTGAAAACGATTCGTTGTAATTCAACAAAAGCATGCCAGATTTTCGCAACTTTCACAGAATCATTATATAAGAATATGGGGATACTTCCTTAAAAATTTCAAGAAATTTCACTTGTTTGCCGAAGAATTATACGCTGGTCTATATCACTGGTATATGTTCGATGCATTTAGTTTGTTAGTATACTAACGTGACCCTCATTCAAAGGGCTATAACTCGATAAGTATATTGTATTTTTCTTTAGGTCTGATGTCAGTTTAAAGGTGACATATAGCCCTTTATAGAAACGTCTACCATTTTGTCGTAGCATATATGTGAAGAAAGCTACTTGCATTCATATTTGAACAGCCCTCGTATTAGTGTTTCAGTGCATGTAGAAATGAATAAGTTTTTGTGTAGTTTGGCGTGTACCTAGGATGACAGTAATAGACTTATCTTGAGATGTTTCATTGGAATGAAATGTTAATTTGGTGGTTGCCTGGTTGTAATACATACTAAATACAAGGTTGTATGTAAATGCGCTTCAGGCAAGAAAAAATATGTTTAGATATTTGTATGTTTGTTTGATTTGATTCTTTACGTCCCAGTCACAATTTTTCAGTTATGTCGGGACGGGTCTTCCTGGGTTGAACCAGTACTAAGCAAGGATAAACGTGTTTTGCTCGAGGACACAACACAGTGACGCCGGTGAGGATCAAACCCGCGGCTACTCGGTCTCGAGTCAAGCACTCTACCACTGAGCCACTGTACTCCCAAATGTGTTTAGATATAAGCATATTTTTAATCATGTAACCATATGGGTCATGCCATAATTTTAACATACCAGGTAGGCGACTACCACGTAATGCTGCAGGCTCTAAGTTTTGTGATATTCTGAAAGTTTTTGTTTCGAAAATCGAAAGTTTTTATTTCGAAAATCTACCTTATTTGACCTTATAATGGCAAGTACTGGTTCAACCCAGAAAGACAGGATATCACCAACGCATTAAACATTAAAACAAACAAAACACCAAGTACTGGAACAATTGTGCACACTCTTAAAGAGTGACATACATGTATGAGGATCCCTTCTTCCAGATATGGTCTTAAAGGCTGGAGATTAGAAGGGAATATTGTTTCAAGTAGTTGACGTTGACGTTTTTGTGGTTGTTCCTTGGCTGTAACCAGTACTGGGCTAGGTGGGTTTATGTTTTTTCTTGTTTTATGTCCGGGAGCACCGGAAGGCTCAACCGGCACACGATGGACGACAAACATCTAACAATTACTAAAATGGCGCACTAAATATCCATGTAAATGAAGGAAACATGCATTGACAAGGTCAGTAAATGGGGGCTGAAACTTGGCCTTTAACATATATGACATATAAATTGTCGTAATTGATTGATTTTGGCACCAATAACTGCGTTCGCCCCTGTATATGGCTAATTAATCGCTTTGACAGCTACCAATACTAAACCTCCTGGGTGTCAACTCTATCTAATTCTGCAATCTATCTGGCTCTCTACAAACAACTGACCGAAATGTTGACGGCATATGACCAGCTCATGTGAAATGGTACTTATGGAACATCATCTCCAAACACTTGAGCCTTGTCACTACAAACCTGTCTTCTGTGTTAGCGACCAATATTATATGACTTTTTGGTTACTGTAAAGACGGCACCTTATGAATGCGTAAATAGGACTGGTCAACCTTAGACATAGGTAAAAGCTGAAAATGAGGCGTGGTTTTATTCAAAAGTAACTGTATCATCTTGTGCCACAACCTCAGTCATTATTAAGTCCTTAAAATGCCAGCAAAATAACTGCATCTGAAAATGTCTATCTAACATAAGCAGGGGGGCATACATTGTTGACCCAGATCAGAATGCTCCTACAGGAGCAGTCTGATCTGGGTCCACACTGTTTATCTATGAGGCTTCAAATAGTTTAGTGGACGGCAAAAACATACATTTTGTGATCATGCGCTTTAAGGGTTAATAAATGTGAATTCAGTGTGTATGCGGTTAGGATTTTTTCATGAAATGCACGCACGTTTGCGGGGCCCAAAAAGCTTATTAACTCTTTACCAAATTATAAATAGAACCTGATTTCCCTTCCTTAGCAGATGAAACAGCCAAACCACACCCAGGTATGAATATTAAAGTTGCCGCCTTTACAGTAAGCGAAAAGTCAAGCAACACTTATGGAACATCATCTAACATATACACTTGAGCCTTGTCACTACAAACCTGTCTCCTGTGTTTGCGATCAATACATCGGTCAGTTGTTTGTATAATAGAACTTTTTTCTCTCTGTAAAGGCGGTAACTTTAATATTAATATCTGGGCGTGGTTCGGCTATTTCATCTGCTAAACAAGGGAAATCAGGTTCTATCTATGATTTAAGTTAATTGGGCCGCGCAAACGTGCGTGCATTTCATGAAAATATTAACCGTATACACACTGAACACACATATTCTGCTTCGCCCCAAATCCCCCAAAATATTAGCCAATTCTCCCTAAAATGAATTTTTCTTTCCGTAGGATTAAATTCACATACTTAAAAACTATGAAGCTATACACGAGCGGACGAATAAATATTCACTTAACATGTAAATGTAGGGCTTAGCCACGGAATACACAATATATAGTGTGGACCCAAATCAGACTGCTCCTGAAGGACCAGTCTGATCTGGGTCTACAATGTTTGACTATATGCTTATGTTAAATAGAAACTTTCAGGTGCAGTTATTTTGCGGGCGTTTTAAGTACTAAATAATGTGTTTTGAGTCTATACTGATGATACAGTTACTTTTGAATAAAGCCACGCCTCGTTTTCAGCTTTTACCTATGTCTAAGGTCGACCAGTCCTAATTACGCATTCATGAGGTGCCGCCTTTACAGTAACCAAAGAGTTCAATAATACAGAGCTACATGATCTGCTTAATTGCTATTGTTGAACTTTTGGGTTACTGTAAAGGCGGCACCTCATGAATGCGTAATAAGGACTGGTCTACTTTAGACATAGGTAAAAGCTGAAAATGAGGTGTGATTTGATTTGAGAGTAACTGTATCATTGTACCCTTACATCTAACTTAGTAAAGACGGAAATGATTTAAACTTTAAAACGCCAGCAAATATCTGCCTTGTTTGTTAAAGAGGCTTCGACTCAAAAACATACGACTTTTTGTGATATGCGCTTTAAGGGTTAATAAATGGGGGTGTCAGGACTTTCATGAAATGCACACACGTTTCTGCGGCTCAAACGGCTAATTGGCTCTTTACCAAATTATACATAAACCCTGATCTTTCCCTTCCTTAACAGATGAAATTGTCGAACCACGCCCAGATATGAATATTAAAGTTGCCGCCTTTACAGTATGCAAAAAGTCTAATAATACATGTCAGTAAATTTGATTTTGGTACATGTCGCCCTACTTGGACTGGCTCCACTGGACCAGACATAGCCCTGTTTTAAGCTTAAAACAGAGCCATGTCTAGACCCAGTCTAATATAAGTAGTTAAGCTTAAAACAGAGCATTCAGAGTTAGACTGGCTGCTACAAGTATATGATATGACACATTGATGAAAAATTGTTCTAAGGACTGGAACAAGTCTACGCCCTGCTTAAAACGTTCATGCCGACGTATGCAGAGGGGCTAGAGGTCTAAAGTTTGAGTCTTAGTCTTTATCCACACCCATACTATTTGAGCCGCGACATGAGATTTCCAACAATGTGGTATGTGCGACCAGCTAAGGCTGAGACAAGCATGCGCATATGCGCAGTCTGATCAGAGCCATTGCTAGTCGCTTCAATATTCTATGAACATTTAGTGATTGACTGAACATCATTTTGAGTCTCTAAGCTTCAAAGGAGGCTGCACAGGTTTGTCAGAGTCTATTCATGTCAAAATGCCACATTGTTGGAAATCACATGCCACGGCTCATTTGTTACGATCAGCGAAGGCTATGGCGTGTTTGTGTCTTTGCACTTGCACAGACTCGACTGAGCCGTCGTTGTTCGACAATGTGATAAGTTCATGTACCAATATCTTGCAAAATAGGATGTTGTAGACTATACAACCGCGCAACTAGCAGGTTAGCAAAGAGTTAGTTCATGAACTCGAATTTGGAGATATAGCTGTCATCATGGTCATGCAAATATAAACAATTCGCAGTAGAGTGACAGGAATTTTAATACTGATTGGCAAAGACAATGGATATTATACTTGGAAAATGTATATTTCCAAATAGTTTTCTTCCTTATTTTCAGTAGCATATGTTGTAGGTAAACATTGGAATTGCCTCTATGAGGCAATTCCAATATGTACCTACAACATTAGCCTGCCTTCAGGCCCTGTATTAAGACATCTAACTGAAAGTTCTATAACCACTACAGAGATAAATTTATGATACTTTATTAATTTCCCATAGCTCAGAATACAGGAGACAGTCAGTGATTTTTTTCAGAGATGTATATGCTTGTATATGTATGTGCACACATTTACTGTTTTTCTATTTACTGGTCTGATACCAGTCTACTACAACATATGTATTTTCAATAACTGAGTTTTTCACCATAAGCTTTTTATAAACAAATTCTCAACCACTTCCATTTATTCAAAGAAATGAGCATGTAGAAATGAACAACTTTTCATATAGTTTGTCATGCACCTGGATGACAATAGTAAACTGTCTGTTTTATGTTTCTGGCAGCTTATCTTGAGATGCTTCATGGGAGTATATTGCTAAAATGCTAGTTGCGTGGTTGTGAACAGGCTAGCTTAATGCAGAAGATGGTTTGTTATTTAGTTAGTTGTACATTTATTTTAAATTTCGAACTCTGTTCTCTTTCTGTTATCAAATAAAGTTTCGCTTTTCAGGTCTGGAATTCACTTAATGCGTGTCAGAATAGCAAACAGGGACGATCCTAAAGCAGTCTGATCTGGGTTTGCGCTGTTTGTTAAGGGCTTTTTGGCAGACAACTAGAAAAATATTTTAAGTGTTCGAAATTTTAGAACATTACCAACAAACAGGGTTTCACTTGACGTTGCTCATATTTGTTTGATTCGGATAGAGCATTTCTAATGTCTTATTTGTCTGTTTCTGCTTGATTTTGCTGCACTGTGGCTTCGGATCACAAATATCAGTATTAATATACTTTTCGCTTACTGTAAAGGCGGCAACTTTAATATTCATATCTGGACGTGGTTCGGCTATTTCGTCTGCTAAGGAAGGAAAATCAGGTTTTATTTATTATTTGGTAAAGAGTTGATAAGCTTTTTGGGCCCCGCAAACGTGCGTGCTTTTCATGAAAATATCAACCGTATACACACTGAACTCACATTTATTAATCCTTAAAGCGCATAATCACAAAATGGATGTTTTTGTCGTCCACTAAACTTTGATGTTTGAAGCCTCATGGACAAACAGTGTGGACCCAGATCAGACTGCTCCTGTAGGAGCACTCTGATCTGGGTCCACAATGTTTGTCTCTATGCTGCTGTTAAATAGACATTTTCAGATGCAGTTATTTTGCTGGCGTTTACGGACTAAATGGTGTGTTTTGCGTTTAAACTGAGGTAATGGCGCAAAATGATACAGTGACTTTTGAATAAGTAAGTAAGGGTGCAAAGATCAGGAATCGATACAATCAAGTACCACTCCTGACCTAGGATACCGATAGGAAAGTGACAAACTCGCAGTTAGACACCAAAAAAACGAGAGCCAAGATGTCAGCCCTTTCCCAGCAGGTGACCACAAGGCACACAAAAACAGACGCGCACAAAGTCATAGCAAACAGGAGAAAAAAAACATAAACGATCCACAAAAGAAGTATCGCCTTGGAACTGTCAGTAAAACATTTTACTGGAGGGCTTTAACCGGTTAAACGGTGCACCAACCTCACCTTTAATTCAGATGTGGATCAAGACACACAGATGTTTGGTTAACATGAAAGACCCCTAACTTATCAATGCATCATCTCCTAGAACATATAGATCAAGATATAAAATGAGATAAAGCAAAGATAAGGACTCAACAGTAAATAAAACTAAATACTGGAGCAAAAGAAATCCAACAGGTAAACCCCGATGGGCCCGACAAACAGCCAAAGCATCAGGCCCCTACCATCTCATCAATGGATGTCTTTAAGTCGGAACCGTCATAGAGTCTGAAGTCCGACCCACTGGCGTGCAATTAAAGAGAAAAGCAAAGTTGCAAACCGTGATTGGGTTGACCACCAAGCATGCAGTCTGTTGTACTACATTAATGTTATAGCCACGCCTCGTTTCCAGCTTTTACCTATGTCTAAGGTTGACCAGCCCTAATTACGCATTCATGAGGTGCCGCCTTTACTGTAACCAAAAAGTCATATAACACCATGAATACATAACATGTACTTCGTATTGTTTGTCAGAATTAACCTGAGACTTATGCCTATTCTATGAACTTCCCACCCCCGCTTTAGATTTCGATATACTGACTAATATCTGAATGTTCCTTGTTCAGTTTAGGTCTTTAAAAGACGTTCATGTGTTCATCGTTGACCATTTTGATTGGTCTGCCCTTCAGGCCACCGCTGATAAAAGATTATTTGTTTCTGCCTAACTAACTGGGCGAAGGGTTATTTTAGAGAAACTTATAAATTACAAAACATAAATGCCATTTCTCCAACCCCTAAGTTAACATTGGGCAGGGGATGATTGTGTCTGCCAGCAAAATATTTGTGACCATGTTGCTGCATTCATGATTCCCTTTCATTTGATATACAACATGATCATGTTCTGAAAAAGTTGAATATTGGTAGTTTGACCCCATACCCTAGGGTCTTGGAGGGAGGGGGATCTGCGTGCATGATATTTGCTACCATGTTGCTGAATTGATGATTGCTTTTAATTTGATATGTAACAAGACCATGTTCTGAAAAAATGACTTTTGACCTATTGACCGGGTCAGGGGCCTTGGGAGGGGTCTGCGGGCAAAATATTTGCTAACATATTGCTGCATTTCGTGCATTGCATGATTCCATTTAATTTGATATGCAACATAACCATGTTCTGAAAAAAAATTGACCTATTGACCCCATCTTTAGGGCTGTGTGGGAGGGGGGTCTGCGGGCAAAATATTTGCTACTATGTTGCTGCACTCATGTTTCCCTATAATTTAATATACAACATGATAAAGTTGAATTTTGACTTTTTGACCCCAACCCAAGGGTCAGGGGTGGAGACGGTCTGCATGCAAAATATTTGCGACCATGTTGCTGCATTCATGTTTCCCTATAATTTAATATACAACATGATAAAGTTGAATTTTGACTTTTTGACCCCAACCCAAGGGTCAGGGGTGGAGACGGTATGCATGCAAAATATTTGCGACCATGTTGCTGCATTCGTGACTCACTTGAATTTGATATGCAACATGACATTGTCCTGAAAAAGTTGAGTTTTGACCTTTTGACCACCTAGGGTGAAGGGGAGGGATCTATGGGTAAATATTTGCTATCATGTTGCTACTTTTGGTGATCCCATTTAATTCGATATGCTACATGACCATGTACTGAAAAAGTCAAATTTTGACCTATTGACCCCATCCCCAGGGTCGGGGGGTGTAAGGGGTCTGCAGGCAAAATATTTGCTGCCGTGTTGCTGCATTTCGTGATTCCCTTTAATTTGATATGCAACATGAAACTGGTATTTCTACTTCCCCCAATAGTGAAAACAGGTTATGAAAAGCAAAAGATGCATGTTGAGCTAACAGTTTTTTAGTTCTGTACCAGTTACCGTTTTTGAAAAAATGAATTACCAAATATTTAAAGGATGTAACAAGTTCTAATTATGTGTTGTTGAGGTAAAAATCGAAATGACTATGTCTCCCCTTTTCAAATATCATTGCTCTTGTTTTCTTCATGTTCATTTACAAGCCCCATTGTGTACAATATGTTTCGACATCATAAAGCATAGACTGTAAAACTTCTGGTGATTTGGCAAAGACTACAGCATCATCACAGTACAATAGTAAAAATAATTGCATATCATCCACAGTGAATATATCAATGGAATCGGCCTTAATATTTTGTACAATATCATTAATGAACAACATGAAAAGTATTGGTCAACATGGATCCCCTTATTTTAGGCCAATGTACGAATAGAAAAAGCGTGAATAGGCAGATCTATGTCGTACGCACGATTTTACCACAGAATACACTGCATTTTGTGTCTTGGCCAGTTAAGAACTTACTTTTTCAAGTACAAGTTTTTGCCTTAAGAAAGATTTATCTACTTTATCGAATGCTTTTTCGTAATCAATAAAAACAAAGTATATTTTTTCTTTGGAAAACAAAGTTTTTGCTATGATTGAATAAAATGTAAAAATGCAATCTACCGTAGATTTACCTTTCTGGAATCCATATTGATTATCTAAGATTTTTTCTTCTTCTTCTTCCCATTTATTTAACCGGTTAAGTAGTATTTGAGAATTAATCTTCCCCATAATGTTAATTAATATTTTACCCCTAAAGTTGTTAGATTCATCCTGACACCCGCCTTTGAAAATTGGTACAATAAAACCTTCTCCCCATAGACGCGGATATTCCGCGTTTAAAAACAGTCGGTTATACAATTTGAATAAAAAGGTAGAAACAATATCAAAAGAGGCTTTGAGTATTTCTGCGCAAATCTGGTCTGTACCAGTACTTTTATTATTTTTTGAGCAAAAACTGCATTTTTTTATTTCGGTTAGGGATATTTCTGCATCAACCTCTTCATTTACTACCTGTTCAGGGTTTACATGTAGGTCTCGGTCCTCTTGGCCTGTTGAATTCTCATCTTCGCCGTAAATGGATTTAAAATGATCAAACAAATCAGTGATCGTTAATTTTCAGACTGTTTTTTTTAAGTTTTTTCTTGACGGTTTTCCAAAAAAAATTTGGTTGTTTTTTTTGCCAATGCAGAACCCTCCCTGCCTTATTTATGCTTTTCTTTTTTCTTTGCAATCTTTTTAATTCTGTTGTACCTGGTTCTCATTGAAACAAAATTCCTTCCCTTCGTATCAGATTTGTTGCGAAAAAACTGGTTTCTGGACTGCTTAAAGTTATAGCTTGCTTCAGCACAATTATTATCAAACCATGCATTCTTGGCCTTAGCTTTGTTTGTTGGATGTGCACTTCTGTTGAACGCAGCAGAGGTGCAATCGAACAATACGTTTGTAAAAGATTGAACCACACTATCAATTTGGTTAATATTTACGTTTTCTGTCAGCTCACTCAAAACAGCTATTAGAAAACAAGGTCTTGTCGAAATTATTGTGTCGTTCAGAGGTTATGACAGACATCTATTCAAATAGTTAATGATTAAAAGTGAATGACTGACTGAAAAAGTACTACATTCTTTTTCGCAAAATGAGGGTTCTGTCTTTTGATTAAATTGTTTTACAATGAATGGAATAGTATTGGATAGTATGGGAACTCTTTGAGGTTCAGTCCAAGTTTGCGTTGGAAGTGTGGGTCAGTATATAGAGAATACTAGGTGAGTGTCTTTTGATATCAAGTTTACCAGGCAAGACTTTGAGAACGCTTGTTGACATCGCGAGGCTTGCCGAGCGATTCAACATGCGTTCTCAAAGCCGAGCCTGGTAAACTTGATATCAAAAGACGCGAACCTGGTATTCTATTTATCAGTTTACCCATTGTTGAACACTCTTCAAACTAGCGATTATGACGTAATTTTTGATGTCTGTGTTGATTCAGCGTCATAAGCGATGTCATTCAAAAAGTGCAACGTCATCATGGCCTGATAAAGGTAACATGCCGTGAGATAGGAAACGTTTATTAGGTTATGTTGAAATAATTTAGTTAATATTAGGGGTGACTGATAAATATTTATATTTATACCCCTTTCGCGGGCTTCAGAGTTGTATTACTTGCAATATGTTGGAGGACCCATTGTACCGTAACTGTATTTTATCCGCGGATCCAAATATGGGGTGGGGAAAGGGGGTCCGGTTAGCTGGCGGGCCAATGATGGCCCTATGATAGTGGTATCTGGATTCTCTCTTCCTTCATAAAATTAAATACAAAAAAAGTTGTCAAAGTTGTACTCCCTCTGACAAAACTTTCTGGATCCGCGCATGTAGTAAATGCTTCATCAAATGCATTTATGTTTTCTTATTTGCACACAAAACTTGTTTTTATGATTAAAATTGTGTGTTAAAAATGCAATACACTTGGAAATTAGAAAAAAAAGTCATTGGTTTTCACGAATTTTGTACTCAATGACTTTAGTAAGTATAGTTTTCCGAGTATTTAAACAGCATAACAAATACAAATAAACATAATTTTAACTGTATAACAAGAATTTCATACATAATATGTATGTTTTTGTAATGTTAAATCATCATTACTTTCTGAGCTATTATGGGTGTACCCGGTTTCGAAGTACCAAAACTTTTTTTGCAAGAAATTTTGAAAGTGGCCTCATACAGTGCTGAAGTCATCACACTCTAAGCTTTAAATTGATGGATTATGTTACATTTCGACCTTCTGGTATGGGTGCATGTCCCGGGTGCATGTCAAGTTTTGTTCACTAATTTCATTACGAAACCGCAAATATACATGTATTTCACACAAAAGTGGCAAACCATGGGTTAATTATTATTATACGATGTTTTCTCACGAGCTCTTTTTATCTCAAATTATTTAATGTCTTGTTTTCACAAGTTGTAGATTAATTAAACGCCATATCCGCGCTTCTAATTATGTCACCCTTGAAAGTTCACAACCATGATTTTCGTAACGTTGATGTTAAGCCCCAGTTACACTGTCACGATTTTGGCCACGACGGAGCTACGACTCACCCCGATTTATCAAGTCGTGATGCATCGGCATGAGTCGTAGCAGCACCGTAGAGACATCGGCGCGAGTCCTAGTAGTACCGTGGTGAGTCGTGAAGACTCCTGGTGATTCGGCAACCTCCACGACAAGGCTACGACGAGTTTAAACCGTTTAAACTCGTCGGGGTGAATCGTGTTGGATTGTGGGCGTGGCCTAAATCGTAGCTCTACCGTAGCGGGATCGGGATCATTCCTAGTGGTACCGTGGTAGTATTCGTGTACATTCGTGGGCGTTCGTGTGCGTTCGTAGCGAATCGGGTTATCACTGACACAAGATTCTGGTATACAAACAGAGGTATCATTGCTGAAAATCATTTTCAAAAGTGAATTGAGCCGCGACATGAGATTTCCAACAATGTGGTATGTGAGACCAGCAAAGGCTCAGACCAGCCTGCGTATACGCGCAGTCTGATCAGAGCATTTGCTAGTCGCTTGAATATTTTATGACCCTTAGACAACTGACCGAACATAATTTGGAGTTTCTAAGCTTAAAAGGAGGCTACACAAGCTCGTCTGAGTCTACACATGCAAAATGCCACATTGTTGGAAATCACATGTCACGGCTCAATTTTAGTGCAGCGCATCATGGATTATGTCCAGAGACTTCAAATTGCGAATTTACAGCTTGAACTGGAAGTCATCTGATACAACTGGACATGACACTGGACTTGGGACAGGACTGAGCCTAGCCCGTGGGTCCGGTCACTGTTTTGATTTTCCCGCAGCTTTTCTTTTTGATGGCATGACTGACTTTGTCAAAGATTGAAGAGATAATGATATTGGCAAACTGTCGCCCCAGGGGGGGGGGGGGGGGGTACTCTGATATTTTCATACATACCTAGGCTCTGTTTTTTTTTTGTTTTGTTTTTTTGGGGGGTCAAAATTTTGAATTTTAATATATTTTGGGGTTTTCAGAAAAATGAATATTTTTTGGGTATTAAGATTTTGTGAATATTTTTTTTTTTTTTTTTTGGGGGGGGGGGGGGGTCATCACAATATTGGACTATATTTAGGGGCCATTTCTCAGTGCATTTTGGGGTCTTTTTTAAGGTCAATGTACAGAATGGGGAATATTTTTTAGTTGCAAAAATTTAGAAATTTAGAATTTATTTTTTTTTGTTTTTTTTGTTGTTGTTTTTTTTTTTGGGGGGGGGGGGGTGCTTGAAATTTCTGATATTTTTTTAGGGGGGGGGGGTGAACGGTAGATGCTGGGCCCGAGCCTACATATGGAGAAAAAATGAGAGTAACCCTTCCCCCTAGGACCTCTAAATCGTGCACATTCGTGGGAGGTCGTGACGCTACCGTAGCGCTACCGGCTTGAATCGTACTAGCACCGTATCGAATCGTGGAGGCATCGTGAGCATTCGTAGCTCCACCGTGGTGAATCGTAGCACTGCCGTCATGAGTCGTAGTGGATCCGTAGATGAATCGTGCAGACACCGTAGGAGCATCGTGAGACATCGTATTGATGCTGGAATTTCTTTTTTTTCCATCCCGACGCATCCCGATGCACCCCGATTTTACCATCTGTCTCAAATCGGGATGAGTCGTGGTGAATCGGGGCTTGAATCGTGACAGTGTAACTGGGGCTTTACATAACACAGGGTGGTCCTACATGTAAATAGGTCAAATTAAGTTAGAAGAAAGCAACTGACAGTTATCTTGGAAATGAAGTGTTTCCTAAATATTAACCCTTTTAGTACCATTGGAATTTTTCGCAAAGCAACATACAATTAAGTAAGATTGGTCCATTGTCTATATTGAGGGGTCACAAGTTAAGATCGATTTCGCCTTAGCAAAAAGTGCATGCCCTGGTTAAATGCCGCATAATACAGAACCCGTTTAGGGGTGGGTTAAGCCAAACATGAAGGGGAAAAGGTAAGGTATGCCCTAGGTGCCCGCTGTTTAAGTCAATCATAAAATGAATTGAGCCGTGACATGTGAATTCCAACAATGTTGTATGCGCGTGCAGCAAAGGCTCAGATCAGCTTGCGCATACGCGCAGTCTGATCAGAGCCTTTGCTAGTCGCTTGATTATTATATGAGTGTTAAGCTACTTACTTAACACCATTAGGAGTTTCTTAGCTTAAAAGTAAGCTGCACTTGTCAAAATGCCATTTTGTTGGAACTCACATGTCGTGGCTCTCTTAGTATAAACAGGCAATTCCATGCTAACAAATCAATGACCCTTCCATGGCACCATGAGGAGCAGACACCAGAACGCAGGCGGCAACCAGCACATAAAGGAGAAGAAACACAATTAAAGTAAAACTGTGTTACAAACAAAAAGTAAGTCAGTATGACCAGGAAATGCCACAATCACATACACCAACCAATGACACCACGAGGAAGAGCCAAAGAACGATAAAGCGACATGACAGTCAGAACACAACAAATTTTAAAGTGAATCACCCCAGCGAGATGATTGCAAAACTAGAAAGGACACAAAGTACTGCAAAACAAAAAGAGACATTGAGGGCCTCCTGGAAGATTAGCCTTTATATGCTAAATGGTGTCACCCTCATGAAATAGTCTTTACTTACTTACTTACGTACAAGACATAACACTAAGCTCCCACAAACAACGGGAGCAACAACAATGAATAAATAAGAGCAGCCCCCTACCTTAGAGCGGACAGCTGTTGAAGCCACAAGGGGGCTTAAATTAAATTTACTGGCCAAATCTTCACCCTAGTTTTCCTTCATCGATTCATATCAAAAGGAACAAAAAATAAATAGAGGATCTTACATGAGTGCTCATGTTTTATTGACTTTTATTAAACAAGTTGGGAAAAAGAGATAAAATGTGAGGCTTGACGAACATTTTATCTCTTTTTCGCAACCAGTTTAATAAATTCATTAATACAAGAGCACGAATGTTAGATTCTATTTATCATATGATATTAAAATTCTTTTGAAATCTCATTTCTACCGTAATTGACAAAATGCTATAGTTTTGTCATTATGTACGCAACGTTGTTATGGAACTCATAACGTTTCCCGTAAATCTGGTAACCACTAGTGTTTCGTCGATTTTATTGCATGGCGTTATTCCACTCCAAGACGTGACGTCATATGATAGCCCTACAGTAGAATGTGTTTAAATGGCCGTTCCAAGGCGGTGCTTCTTTTGTGGATCCTTTTTGTTATTTATGTTAAATGTCTGTCATGATGTCCTGTCTGTTCAATGCAGCCTTGTGGTCACCTGTTGTTCTCTTGTATGTGATATTTTCTTGTGTTTTTGTCACTTTCCCATTTGGTGTCCTGAGCCAGGTGTGGTACTTGATTGCATCGATTCCTGGTCTTTGCCTTCTTATTTTCCTAGAGATAAGGGTGCTTTCAAAGATTAAGGTATAGGTGGGACAAAGTAAGTAAGGTTGCAAAGATCAGGAGTCGATACAATCAAGTACCACACCCGACCCAGGATACCAATGGGAAAGTTACAAACTCACAGTTAGACACCAAAAACGAGAGCCAAGAGGTCAGCCCTTTCCCAGCAGGTGACCACAAAGCACATATAAACAGACGCGCACAAAGACATAGCAAACATAAGACAGAACAAAAACATAAAAGATCCACAAAAGAAGTACCGCCTTGGAACGGTCAGTAGCCACATATATAAGGAATGATGGGATACATGGTCTCGCACACCAGATCGGGATTTCCGTTGTTTTACCCATGTGAGATCTTTCCATCTCACATATCCGTACCAGCCCTAGGGAAAGATAAAAAACGAAGAGCCGCACGCTGGCTGTACGTTGATCTCTGACGACATTGTAATGTTAAAATGACGTCACCATATCGCCTCTCAGCGTATTCAGGATTTTATGGAAGGCTTTTTCAAGTTTTTTTTCCAATATAAATGAGGTATTAAGTGGTGAGCAAGAAAATAATCCACTATTCGTGTGAGGTTGGGATAGAAAAATCCGTCCCTCGTGATCACCGTTTGTCATCACTCGGCAAGCCTTGTGATGCCAATCGGTGATCCTCGGGACGGATTTTTCTATCCCACCCTCACATTCATGATAGATTCTTATATACTATGTTAGAGATATGTTTGGTTTGTAAGATATGAAGCATAGGAGGGTGGGTTAACGTGTTAAGCCATGTGTGAAGGGGTGGGATGGGCATGTCCCACGGTACCTACTGTCTGAGTGTAAATGGAAGGGTCTTTGCGCAAGAATCAACAACGCGTATGATTTTATGATTTCAGGGGGTGAGGGTCTGAACGGTTTGATTAATATTCTAATGTCAATGTTTCGTCTTATACTAGTATAAGGACAAATAACATAGTATTAAGAGGTGGGGATGAGTGATCCAAGCAAGAATATTTCTACCATCCTCTAAATTAGACTATGTATATCATGTGACCCCTGGGGTAGGGACACGTCTTTCAACAGGGACATTACAACCACACAACTAGCAGGTTAGCAAGAAGTAGTTCATCAACTCGAATTTGGAGATATAGCTGGCATGCAAATATAAACAATTTGCAGTAGAGTGACAGGAATTTTAATACTGATTGGCAGTTTGGGATGTTTAAAAGAGGTAAAGACAATGGAAATGATACTTGGAAAATGTAAATTTTCAAAGTTACATGGTTTTCTTTCTTATTTTCAGTAACATATGTTGTAGGTACACATTGTATTTGGCAATTCTATGTGTACCTGCAACATATGCCTTTTCAATAAATGAGTTTTTCACCATAAGCTTTTTTAAACAAATTCTCAACCACTTTCATTTATTCAAAGAAATGAGCATGTAGAAATGAACAACTTTTCATGTAGTTTGTCATGCACCTGGATGACAATAATAGACTGTCTATTTTATGCTTCTGACGGCTTATCTTGATTTATACCACCTTTACCAAATTTAGCATGAAATATCACTTGATGTGCACGGTCTACACTGATGTAGGTGGTATAAAATAGTTATACCATGTTTGTCCACCTGTACGTAAGATAATCCACTCGCTAAAGCTCGTGGATTATCTCCACGTACAGGCGGACAAACCATGGTATAACTATTACATGTTTCAAGGGGGTATATTGCTTTGTTAGTTGCGTTGTTGTATCAAAACTGTCTGAGTTGGCGTAACATATAACAAATCAACATCTATACTTGGAGTAGGCGGGCGATGTTTACCCCTGGGATTCCATTGTCTACTAGTATAATTACCAATAACATAGTAGTATGGGGTAGGTATGAGTGATACTAACAAGAGTATTTATTATCAATCTCTATATTAGACAACACTAAACCTATGTAAAACGGCCTCTCAAAAATAGACAAAACAAAGATCTTAACGACAAATGGTAGCTTAATGAATGCAAAAGTATTGCAGAATGCCCCCCCTTGGAATATTCTTCAATACTTTTGACCTGCATTAAGCGATATTTGGTCTTGAAAACCAATTTTTCGTCTTTTTGAGAGTGGCCGTTTTACACAGATTTTCTGACCCTGGGCCGGGGTACCCCTGGGCCGGGGTCAAGTCTGTCGACAAGGGCATATTCAAAACAGTCTGGGTAGCGAACCACAAGATAATGTAAACGATATAATATTACCTATATGCCTTGGAGTTTCAGACATCTTTGGTGTCAGACAAGACGATTTGTTATATATTTTCCCTAAATATACCAATTTATCAAATTACGTTACATCAGGGAATTATATAACACATTGTCAATCTATTAAAAGTCATAAACTCTTACATAATGACAAAAGCTTAATGTTTTCTCGCAAAAAAGTCACGTTAATGTTATCTAACATTCATGCTCCTGTATTATTGAATCCAATAAAACATGATCACTCTTATAATATATCATCGCGGTGCAGTGGTGCAGCACTTGAGAATGTCTGTGCTTGTGTAAATTGGTCTAAAGGTTGCAGTTCACAGACGGCACAGTAATGTCCTTGATGTTCGGCAAATGTTCCAAAATAGTGCAGGATAACTGGCCTGAGGCCATTTAATGGAATAGACATTACTCTGTCCAAACGTGGAACGGGCTTAAATCCCTTTAAAAATGATTCCATGTTAGCCTTGTCAAAAAGGCTGCCATAGATTAGCTGATTAGCTGTCTTTTTGGATAGTGATAAGATTATCTAGCGTTAGGACAGAGAAAACTGTAATAACGATCTCATTTGTCAAGCGAATGGATAGAAAGTATTGTTTTACCAATAACTGATATTGGTCTAAACAGCTCCATCTCTTCAGGAGGCGTGTCACGTCAAGATTATTCCGCGTTGTTGGTACACTATACAAAGACATGGTTCCATTTTAAATCCGTTCTGGACTGGTCTTAACTGGTCTTGTCTGGTATTCAAGTCGTCATGGTATTAAATTGGTCCATATATGCCGGGTCTATGTGGCTTCTGAACAATAACGGCTTGTAGTTTAAGGTCACGTATCTAAATAAAATTAGTATAACCCATCTGCAATCTAAATTCTTCAGCGCAACCGGCAGTTGAAATAAAACAATATTAAATGGTCGCTCTAACTACATGTACATGTATTTGTGTTTTACTAACTGATGACATCAATCAAATCGCATTACCAAGGTCACTGCTTCCTGGAACAACAGCTGTAGTTTTGAAATGTCGTTACTCAACGACTTGTACGTGGATTCCAATGCAATTACGCTCGGACCACACTTGCCATCTAATGATTTATTTCAGGGAGAACTATAAATTGTCAAGGTTCCAGGGGGTGGATGGGTCCAACATTTTCCAGGGGGATCCAAAATTTTCCTGCATGTATAATGTTTAATTTAAAAATGGCTCCCAAAACATCCTGAATACGCTGAGATGCAACATAACACGAAGTCTTTCACGTTCGTATTCGTCCCACAGTTATAATATTGATATCTACTGCGTAGGGTAACATGAGTAGCATAAGTATTTTTACCCTGTTTTAAATCTAAGATACCTTGTCTGATGTGCTGAAGTAAAGCCTACAATACGAAAATGCATTAAGTGTTACAGTTCACTATGTACATAATTCAACGATTTCTTGTCCTTTGGGATCATTGGTTTTATTGTGGAACTGTGAAACTATTAGAGGGTCACTGATGAAGCCTAACTGGCAGAAACTAGCTAGCCTGGCCCAGGAAATATGCACACTCTAGTTTCGGTTCTTTGGTACAGTCTTTGCTTCCAAAGGATACTCTTTTAAGAACATATTTGCCTCTATTTAAAACATATAACCACGGAAAAAGAATAAAATATGATCTCTGTACAATTTTGCACAGTCATGTCCTATAGTATCATATGTACATAAGATAAGATGATATACTAAGAAGATAATATAAGATTCCTTTTGGACAAGCCTGTGATATTTCTTTCTTTTTTCCACGACGGTATCACATCAAAAGAAAAGTTTCACAAGTTTTTCCAAATCGTATCGCTGTCTAATAAAACTAAGAAATCCAAACTTTCTGATAACACTTTCATTAATGCATGGATGGTGTAACACTTTCATTAATGCGTGTGTGACGTAACACTTTCATTAATGCGTGTGTGGCGTAACACTTTCATTAATGCGTGTGTGACGTAACACTTTCATTTATGCGTAGGTCGCGTAACACTTTCATTAATGCGTTGGTGGTGTAACACTTTCATTAATGCGTAGGTGGCGTAACACTTTTATTAATACGTGGGTTCCGTAACACTTTCATTAATGAATGGCTTTTTTTCTTGTTTTGATGCCTTTGTCAACGTTTGTTGTCATTACATCTTCTGCGAGATAGACTTGATAGATTTCAGACATAACTGCTGTTTTGATTGGTTGAGCGATCCTGGAATTTAACAGTCTAAAATTAAGCCCATTCCGGGTTGAAATTTTTTTTGTAAGCACTATTTTAAAGCTTCATAAGCAAAAGCTTTTTACTTATTTTCAATTATTTTTTTTCATAAAACTAAGTATTATTCATTTAAATCGCTTAACCAATGAAGAGCGATTTAAATAAATAATATTTAGTTTTATGAAAAAAAAAAACTAAAACATTTAATTAGCAATTTTTCTACCAATCCGAATTCTTCGCTGATTTTAACCAATCAGATCGCTTTTTTGAGCTTGACTCTATGGCGGGCCCGTTTCAACAACTCTCTACGGAGCAATAAAAACTAAGATAAATACCTTCTACGCAGTGATATAGGATCATAAAGTTTAGACTTCGAAGTTTTTGGTTGGATAGTGATAAGATTGGGGGAAATTTTTCTGAAGATGTAATACCGCCGTGGAAAATAGAAAATTGTTTGGACAGGATTATCTACAGCGGCTGGAAAATAACAGAGCTGTGTGCTTTCATGAACGCCCGGATTTGTGACCTAGGTCTCTAGTGGATAAATTTAGGATAATATTATAGGTGAACACAAATGTGCGACTGAAGAGGATGACAGTTTTTAAACTAGTGGCTGTCTTCACGCTGTTAAAGGATTTTGATATTACTTCACTTTTCGCTTACTGTAAAAGCGGCGCCTCATGAATGCGTAATTAGAACTAGTCAATTTTAGGCATAGGTACAAGCTGAAAAGGAGGCGTGGTTTTATTCAAAAGTAACTGTATTATCTTGTGTCACCACCTCAGTCATTATTTAGTCCTTAAAACGCCAGCAAAATAACTGCATCTGAAAATGTCTATTTAACATAAGCAGGGAGACAAACATTGTGGACCCAGACCAGACTGCTCCTACAGGAGCAGTCTGATCTGGGTCCACACTGTTAATCTTTGAGATTTTAAAACATTTAGTGGACGACAAAAAACATACATTTTGTGATTATGCGCTTTAAAGATTAATAAATGTGAGTTCAGTGTGTATACGGTTAGGATTTTCATGAAATGCACGCACGTTTGCGCGGCTCAAAAAGCTTATTTACCCTATTCCACACAGGCCATGAATCGCCCGAATCGCCACGAATTGATTTTTTTTCTTATTCGGGGGGATTCGTGAGGTTTCATTATTTTTTTTTCTCCAATCGTGATGAGCTACGAGTCATTCCCGATTCAGATAGGATGTCGTTACGAATATTTGGGGGAATCGGCTCAATTCGGCTGGAATCGCGCAAGAATTCATTACGATTTGAAAATAACATTAGAACATGCTGCACGAAAGTTAAAGAATCAATTACGAATCAGTTAAGAATATGCGGAATGCAGCACGAATTGGGCACGAATTAACAGAAATCCGCGACGATTCGACCCGATTATGAGATTTTCTCTCACGATAGCTATAAAAAAGGCCCGTACATGCTTCGGGGCATCAGTTCCAAAGTGAATGTTCCTCGTAAAGCAGCAGTAGAATTTATCCTGCAACTTGAGTGTTGAAAACGGCTTCTTATATAGCTAGAAGAAAACGACTACGTTAAAGTCGAGAGGGCCTGACCCAGACTCTTTGACTTGGAAAAATATGGCAGTTCGCCATTGGCAAAATCGCCAGCCAGGAGCTACTGATTGATCCTGATTGTGCTCCAGAATCTGTCAAATCTGTTTCAACTTCTAGGCCTGCTCACATGCGCGAGACGGGATAATTAACCTTAGGGAAAATTCTTGCTATCTCTTCCTTGGTTTTATTGCTTGGCTTAATCTCCCGATTCCTTACGAATGAGCTAAGAGTAGCTACGAATGCCTAAAACAATGCAAAAACGCCCCCGAATCGATTACGATTCAGTTACGATATCCAAGAATGCCTTAGGAATTTGGTACGAATCACGCACGATTTTTCGAATCGGGGAATTCGTGGCCAAAGTTTTGAACAGTTCAAAACTTTTGAGCCGAATTCCCGATAGACCTACGAATTGCAAGAACTCACTACGGACTATGCGAATCAGGTAAGACCATCACGAACTGAGTACGATTCAGCCACGAATCAAAATATTTGTCAATTCGTGTCAATTCGTGGGATTCGGGGCCTGTGTGGAATAGGGGTATAAGCAGATGAAATAGCCGAACCACACCCAGATATGAATATTTAAGTTGCCGCCTTTACAGAAAGCGAAAAGTCAAGTAATAGCAAAAGTACCTTTGCCTCTATATATACAAATATGTCCATACACATTTAAAAATAGTATGATACAGGCTCCCTATTTGTCAGACAACTTCAGACAAATCCAGTTCAAGCCACACCAGACCTCAAACATTGGCATGTCCAATACAGAACCCAATATAAATGAAACAAAGCAGCTATAATCCCGCAGTATCTTTTCATTGGTTTGATTCTTATACGGTCACTTATTTCACTCACAGAGAAAAGCGGGAACATTTGACGAAATTCTTTGACATGACGATATAGGAACATTTTACGCAGAAAGAATGATTGATTAAAACTGAAATAAAACGACTAGAAACAAGGAATTTGCTCATCTGCATACTAGAACAAAAATAATTTTAAGTTTGCATATAAGAATATAGTTCGTTCAGTAACTTAAAACTATTATTAGTACGAAAATTAAAAACAACTTAGTAAGGAATTAAACCGAGTCCATTGTACGTATTTTAGGCGCGGTATTTTTGAAAGAAGTTTTAAAGTTGAAGCCTTAATCGTTTCATCAAATGTCATCATTTTCGACCATGGATACACTCAGACTACCAATGACTGTATGCGTGTTGTTAGCATTTATTGTGTGTGTACTTACGAACTTTGTTCACAGCGCTTCATTAGACCTTCCGACAGACATTCAAGCCCGGGGCCTCAATACGGTATGTATTATCAATTTGCCACACTCTAAAAACTTGAAATATAAGTGTCACTGTACATATATGTTGATGGCAGCTTAACTGCCGCTGGTGTTGTGGGTATTGATATTTTAACTGCTTTAAAAACTATGTTCTGTTTGATTGTATTGGTACGAAGAATAACTACAACAAAAACGGTTATCTCTGGAGAACTGCTAGCCTCAAGTTGTTTTAGCAGAGAGGTAAGTGTGCGTTTACACCAAAAGGGTTGGCAGCTGAGTTTGTGTTAGCTTACACTATTGTTTACGGTAAACACACACATTTGCACCGGATACACGGGCATTGAAAGACAACGTGTGTCATTGAGCCTAGATCTGCGCCTTTTGTTGCAAAGTTGCGATAAATTAGACAAAAGTTAGTAAAAAAAAAGCAAACAGCGTCCCCGAAGGCACAACTTAATAATATCTTGAGGAATAACATTTTCGATCGCAAATAAGCGCCTTCGAAACAGCGTTACGACGCCAATTTGCAATCTTAAGGCCGTGTCATACTACGACTTATAGCACCAACGTATACCGGCATATGAGAAATTCAGCAAATGCGTTGGTATACGCTGAATAAGTTAGAGATAAGTTTTTAACAAGTTACGAGCACATTAGAATACGGTGGTATTACTTGACTTTTCGCTTACTGTAAAGGCGGCAACTTTAATATTCATATCTGGGTGTGGTTCGGCTATTTCATCTGCTTAGGAAAGGAAATCAGGTTTTATTTATATATAATTTGGTAAAGAGTTTATAAGCTTTTTGAGCCGCGCAAACGTGCGTGCATTTCATGAAAATCCTAACCGTATACACACTGAACTCACATTTATTAGCCCTTAAAGCGCATAATCACAAAATGTATGTCTATGTCGCCCACTAAACTATTTGAAGCCTCATGGATAAACAGTGTGGACCCAGATCAGACTGCTCCTGTAGGAGCAGTCTGATCTGGGTCCGCAATGTTTGCCTCCCTACTTATGTTAAATAGACATTTTCAGATGCAGTTATTTTGCTGGCGTTTAAAGGATAAATAATGACTGAGGTTGTGGCACAAGGTGATACAGTCACTTTTGAATAAAACCACGCCTCCTTTTCAGCTTTACCTATGCCTAAGGTTGACTAGTCCTAATTACGCATTGATGAGGCGCCGCCTTTACAGTAAGCGAAAAGTCAAGTAATATACGTCGGTCACAAAATTTTGTGCAGGCTTGAAATTTGCTGATTGACTAATAGACTACTGTTTTGTACCTACCGCAAGTTTCCACATTTCGCTATATTGAAGGCACATTTGTACGGAGATGCTTCTGTCATGATAATGTATGGTCCAAGTCGCGAAAACCTATCTTCGGGGTTTCCGCCTGATCAAATGACTCAAACCATGCTGGTTGTCTACAGAGGCTAGCAAGTGTATTGGAATTTTGCATGATGCAAGTTAATAATACATGTATTATAGAATTTGTTGGTCATTGTAAAGGCGGCAACTTTAATATTCATATCTGGGCGTGGTTCGGCTATTTCGTCTGCTTATTGAGGGAAATTAGGTCTTATTTATAATTTGGTTAAAGAGTGCCGCGAAAGTCATAAAAATCATGGCCGTATATACACTGAACTCACATTTATTAACCCTTAAAGCGCCAATCATAGCCAGTCGTCTGCTTTCGTAGTCTGCAGAAACGTGTTGAAACGTGTTTGACAAACAGTGTAGATCCAGATCAGACTGCTACGAGCAGTCTGATCTGGGGTCCACACTGAATGCCTCCTACTTACGTTCACCAATAAACAGACCTTTTGTGCTGGCATTTTAAGGGTTAAATAATGTTTTGTAACTTTCGAATAAAATCACGCCTCATTGGGAGGGTTTACCTATGTCTAAGGTAGACCAGTCATACATGTACAGGACCCAAAAAGTCCTATTAAATACTTTCCAATCACAAATACGCTAACAGATGGTATATATGCACAGGCTGATCTGCGCATTTGATATTGGCATACCACTGTCCTGCTAGCCAAGAGTGACAGTGATTTCATGTTTTATTTACAAAGCAATCAGGGACGTATAATCGATAGATTCCTTGTGTATTAATCCTATCCTCATGATAGGATTAATACACAAGTGATCTATCGATTCGCGTTATTACAAGTGAAGTGTACACGTTGGTGATTGACTTAGCAATTGTAAGCAAAGTATTACGTCACTGTCACTCTAGGTTGGCACGACAGTACACAGTTAGGTTATCTCTCCTATATACCCAAATGACTTTGCATTGTGCAGTGATGTTTACAAAATCCCAATCCAGCTTTTACAAGCACATCGATGCCTGAGCCGTGCAGAGGTGTAGCGCAAATGACGACCATAAAACCGACGGCACTCGTCCCAATAGAGTGTTGTGACATAAACTCCGTTCAGAAATTGTGTGGCACCGGTTTTTCGCAGTTCCTGCTTTTATACGTCGTTTTAGGTCCTACATTGCTGTGAGAAAGTTATTCTTGAAGACCTCCCCTAATTTCTCCAGCAGGTTCCGTGGCTGTGCGTGCTTCTGGCAAAGCCCTGATATCTTGGGAAAATCAGAAAATTCAGAAATGCACCCACAGACTAAGTCCAGTTGACGATGATTGCCACATAAAATACATCAATATTCATCGATATGCTTCACGTGTCTCGAGTCTACTTTTAAATTGCTCAAATGCAACACACCCTTTACTCGAATATTAAATGTTTTGATAACAAGCTACAATAAAGTTTTACCGGTCCTAGTACACGTGAAAGTAAGGATCAAGGGGCTGGGGGACCTGCAATGGTGGCAATTAGTTAATTAGTTCCGAGGCATTGGTCAAGCAAACTCATGCTATAAACCCACGTTGACGTGCAGATATTTTCAACAGTGCATGCATGTGGCAAGCACGTCGAAAATTGTGCCATTTCAACAGGGATGCTATTTACCTCATTAACCATTACAAATTTAACAATTTTCATGAAAAAATGGCTATGCTCACAAAAAGGCACAGTAAAGGTAATACCTTGGTAACAGGACATTATCAGCATGTTATTATTAATGTACAGTTGAAATTGGGCATTTCTACCACCATTTATAATTGCTTGGTTTAATCGACACTACAAGTTGATTTGTGTTTTATGATGTCATACCCGTGTATAAACATGAATCCAATATTTTCTAACGATATTGGACAACAATCTATTTTTCGAATAAGTACACCGTGAAAATAAGTTATCAAAAATAGCAACTGAACTGCTATTTTATCTTTGTGTGCTTTTTAACTGCTTTTAAGCTATATTCTGTTCAATAATTTTGACCCGCGGAATAACTACAACAATAACAAGTAGAAATGTTTAAGTTTTATGCTGAAGAAATGTTAGCCTCAAGTTGTAACAGGAGCCACCGTGGTGTAGTTGATAAACCTTGTAATCCAGGGGTCGCAGGTTTGATCACCGGTTTCACCAGTCTGTCAGATGAGACTTTAAGCCGTGGCCCTGTCTCCATATGACCTTAGCTGTTGGTGGGACGTTAAACACAAACACAAGTTCTAATAGTCGGAAATGTTATTTTACACTAACGTTGGCGCGTAAAGCGCCAGATCAGTGTTTAATTTTCCAGATATACGGTGTGTAGTCACGCTTTATAATTTCCCAAGAATTTCTCGCCAATTGAAATAACCACACCCAAATATTATAATGAAAATATTGTCATTTCCTTATACGTTCATGGAGGGCGTTTCAAAAGTGTCAAATTGTCTTAGTCTGCTGGCGTATTTTTCAATTTCATGATTTTCCCCAAGATATCAGGGCTTTGCCAGAAGCTCGCACACGCACAGAACCTGCTGGAGAAATTAGGGGAGGCCTACACGAGTAACTTTCTCACAGCGATGTAGGACCTTAGATGACGTATAAAAGCAAGAACTGCGAAAAACCGGTGCCACACAATTTCTGAACGGAGTTTAATATTTTACTTATTCAAACTTCGTTTATAAAACTAGAAATGTGTACATGGGGCACGGATGCCACCGCTATTGCCAAATTCGTATAAATATGGAATTGTCACTAACAAAGGGCAATAACTCCTGAAGGCATGATGCGATATGAGCCATTCTGAAACGTGAACACATTATGGTACTTAAAAATGTGACCAAGTTTCATAGAATTATAATCAAAACTATTCAAGTAAGAGAGCTGACGTCGTTTCAACCGATGATTTTTCATAAACTAAGGGCAATTACCCCTTAAAGCATGGTGCCATACAGACCATTATCAAACTTGAAGAAGACATCATGGTACTAAACAATGTGACAAAGTTTTATAAATTTCTGATCAAAACTATGCGACTTAGAGAGCGGACATCGTTTAAAATGGTAAATTTTCATAAACAAAGGGCCATAACTGCTAAAATCATGGTGCGTTATGGACTTTTATCGAACTTGAAGAAGACATCACGGTACGTAACATTATGACCAAGTTTCATAAAATACTGATAAAAATATTCGAGTTAGAGAGTGGACATCGTTTAAAACGGTGAAATTTCATAAACAAAGTGCCATAACTATTGAGAGCCTTGTGCGAAGTGGCAATTATCGAACTTGAAAAAGACATTATGGTACTAAACAGTGTGACCAAGTTTCATAAAATTCTGATCCTAAGTATTCGATTTAGAGAGCGGACGTCGTTGGGACAGACGTACGTACGTACGTACGTTAGTACGTAAAGTACGGACGGACAGGTGTAACACTTAATGCCCCAGCCATTGTCATGGCGGGGGCATAATAAATTGGCAATGCTACGCTAATCTAGCAAGATGGTTTCGAGATCTATCAGTAGCCTCAAAATAATTTTTTTTTACAAAATATATTCTTGCTTTGCACTATTTGATGTCCCACTTATTCGTAATTGTTAATTAGAGTAGGCTGTGCAGTATGTACATGTATACACATTCTAATCGAAAGGTTGGATACAGGGCTATTTACTTTGTTTACTTGCCAACTTTAAGTTTCAACTGTACGTGCGCACGCATCTATTACGTCAGAACTTTAGTAGGGACTATAGTTCGATTCGAAGTGGGCCATAAACACACGGCCTTTAATGACGTAGACACTCCCTTGGATAACAGCTTTATGGCTATCGCACATAAGTATTTCATTGCGCAAAAGTATTAGATTTATCTCTGAGAGGCTTTGTTTCATGATCGTTTGTACATAAAATTTGTCTGTAATGTCCTGATTTATAAATTCCATTGCGGAAATTATAAGAATTCATCATGAGTGTGAGGACGGAATACAACAATCCATACTGAGGATAACCTATTGGCACCACGAGGCTTGCCGAGTGTAGCGAAGGACGGATTTTTCTTTCTCACAAACCAACGCTTACAAGATCGAGTGATCCCTATGTTAGCTTGATGTCGGAAAAATCTGTCCCACATCGCTACCCAAGTGAGATAAGCGTAACTAATACGTGATACATGTAAGCCACACATGGCCGGTCACTAATGAGAGATAACCCACACGGGACATTTTGGGCGCATGACTGTATTCCTTCGAAAACGAAGGTTGAATTGTTGACAGTCAGGAAAAAAATGTCAATGTTAAAATTTCAGCAATTTAAGTCGGCCTTCAACGTGGTATAAAGTAAAACGTAAAACATTTATTAAATGTTTTGAACATGCCGAGTGCATTGCGATTGACGTATTTGACGTGTTGGGCAATAAGTGGCTGAATGCACCGAGATGGGGAGCCTTGACGTTTAAAAAAAAGAAACATTTTCCTCAACAAAATTATTTACTCGAGTTACTGTGGCTGAAAAGCTAGTTTTTGTAAATCCATTTTGATGAAATAGCCGTTTGTTTATTATTTAATGCGCTGTTTATTCGCTGTTTCAAGTCGATTTGTACAGCGCGCGTCATTGATTGTAAACATCGACATCAGTGACGTCACCAACAGATATTATACTGTACTGTACCATACGGTCGCTAAATTTAGAATTGGTCGGTATATGAGAAAAAGAATCGATCAGTGGTGTTCACTGTTCAGTGGTTACACCAACTGGACACCAGTGATTGATTCTATTTATCGCATCCTGACACGAATGATGGATTCTCTTTCTTGCTCACCACTAAAGACCTTATCTTATATTGGAAAAGCATGAAAAAGGTTTCCAAAAAATTCATGAATACGCTGAGATGCGACATGGTGACGTCATTTTAACATTACCATGACGTCAAGGGTCGACGTGTGGTCAGCGTGCGGCCTACATGCGACTGTTTTTTTTTATCTTTCCCACGGGCTGGTACAGGTACATTTTGTGGGATATAATGATCTCACATGGGTAAAAACAACAAAAACCCCGACCTGGTGTGCGAGAAAACTTTGTATCCAAGTCCACTGCATCTAGAAACAACAACACTTGGGCCAACACAGTAGATGTTTGCACCTATGCGCAAAAACCCTTTTTATCATATGACGTCGCATCTGGGAGTGAAATAACACCATACAATAAAATCGATAAACCACTAGTGGTTTATAGATTTACGGGAAATGTTATGACGTCCAAAACAACGTTGCGTACATGATGACAAAAGCAAAACTTTTTTACACCAGAAAAGAAATTTCAAAGTATTTGTTATATGTTAATAGAATCTAACATTCTTGCTCTTGTATAATTGAATTTATTAAACTCGTTGCGAAAAAGAGATAAAATGCTCGGCAAGCCTCGCATTTTATCTCTTTTCCCCAACTCGTTTAATAAATTCAATAAAACATGAGTACTCATGTAAGATCCTCTATAAACTTCCATACTGACTTATTCATTGGGTTAACGTTTAGAGCTCTTATGTATTGTCCTGCGCCTTCCTCTAAATCCATACGTTGTGTATGCGAGAAGGGACTTGAAGGCTCTAGCGAGACTTCGTGTACGATTCAAAACGCACAAAATTCTCGTATGAAGGCACAACTAAGGCCAGAATTTTTTTATTAGTTGATTCACGGGAATTTTTTTCAGATTTAGGGTCGGAGGGACGAAAAAAATGATAAATAAAAAAGCTCTGAAAATGACCAGTTAACTGGTCATTTTCAGAGCTTTTTTTTTTTTTTTTTTTTTTAAATATTTTAAGCTTTTCTTTTTCTTTTTTTTTAATATCTCCAGAAATAGTAAAATAGGTAAACCAACAGTCTGTATTAAATCTTTATATATTTCATCATTTTCCTAAAAATCTGGACAGGACAATCACTTTTAACAGTGTAACTCTCAAAAATACACAGACAGAACCTCAAAAATATATTTTTCAACGAAACAAATAATTTTTAGAGTCGACGGATAAAATAATAAAAAAAAATTACAAATTGAATTTTTTTCCCCTACTTTCCGGAAAATTACAGTAGGAGGGTTCGTCAATCAACTAATAAAAAAATTCTTGCCTAAGCTAAAGTAGAGAGGAAGGCAAAGATCAGGAATCGAAACAATTAAGTACATGTAACTGGACCTATGAAAAGTATCAACGTGGATACCCAATAAACACAGCAAAGTAGTTAATGCTTTGCTAGCAGTTAGATAAAACAACACCAAAGTACAATCTTAATGATACAGTATTTCTTATTTACGTAAAGCCTCCTAATTTGCTATAGTCTCCCCGGGCAATCATCATTTAGTCATTTATTATATGAGCAGTCGAGATGAAGCCCTACGTTTTGATGATATACGCAAAATGTACCTCAGGAGACATGAAACGCATACAATCGCGAAAATTGTAATTAAGTATTTATATTTCTAAGATAACATCTGCCTCTAAGATAAAATGTTCATGAAACATTGACTGGCTATCCAAAAGGCATACTATTAGGGCCACTATCAGCCCGCATGCGAAACGTTTCGCCAGCGGACTGAGGATGGCCCGAATTAGTATGCTGGCTGGCTATTGTCATCATCATAATGCATGATAATTTGTTTATTTTTTACATTGTGATTTCGGTATCTACGTAATATAACATTTGTACGATGCACACATACAAGGTGTCTAAATACGTTGTCCATTTTAGAAAAGTATTGTTTTTTCTGTAACATTTAGACTATGAAAATGAAACTTTCAGACCTTTACTGCATTCGAATACACTTTATGGTGATGTTTTTGAAGATATTCATTTATGATACTAACAGAGTCGTTGCCTTGGATTTTATATTCAATTTGTTTTTTCTTGAATTGATTCTAAATTTATACGTTATTCGATATGTTTCAAGATTAACAACATATCTATTGAAGGAGAAGGTGCAGAAGTCATGTAAAAACGTTTTAAATCTATCACAAGACGCCCAACTTATTTGGTTAATGAATAATGAGTCAGACGACATTATTAATTTATTCTCTAGATATAGCTATGATTGTTTCAAGTTAAGATAAAGTTTTATATATCGCTCATGTATTGCTTTATCACAAAATGTTTCTCCTCTTATAGGTCAGGATTGTTTGTGTATTTGTCTTATAAAGTTCTGTAGTGTTAACTTATGCCTAATGTATTTTGTTTGTTGTATGTAATTATTATTACTGTTAACTATGCCAGAAATGGCCAATGATTTTATTCTATTATATTCTATTCTTAATTTGTTTATCTTTATTCTCAACTCTAACATTGCTCGCCTATGTAGCCAATGGTTAAATTCAGTGATTTATTGGATGAGAAATCACTACACGAACAAGCTTGATGTCATTTATCGTCGTTTTTGCCACCAGTTTGATGTTTATGACGTCGACTATCCCATAAGGCCTTATAATATTGACATTAGATGGCGTAAATTTGTTTTAACAGCAAATGATTGTTCAAAACGTACGTAAAATGCATGTGTCAGTCCAAATAAGATTACGGGAGTTTTGTTCAAGGTGGCTGAATCTATATAGAATCTGAAGGAAACGATCTTATTTTCTATATTTCATTGTAAAAGAATGAAAATAAATTTGTGTTGGCTGTGATTTGTTACCTATTATAACACTGTCTGTCGATCAGTCGTAAATCGCGCTCGAGATTTATCCACTTTTAATGACTGACATCCAGTCAGTGATATATTAAGCAACAACTCACTGCCAGCCCGAAACCATTTCTTAATTAAAACTTCCCTGACTACAACATTGTACTTAATCATACAAGCAGTAATATCATAGTACATCGTATGTGCAGAATTGACCCATTAAATATATGTTGTACATCTTCATTGAGAACAAAGAGCTGCAGCACTTGTTTGCAAATGCGACAGGAAGTTAAAATTGAAATCAAAATGTTCCTGGAGCATGCTTTTAACTTCAATGTTACATGTGCCATCAGTTTCTATGTTGTTAGCAAGCCTTGTGATGCTAAACGGTGATCCTCGTGGCGAATTTTCTATCACATCCTCACACTCATGATGGATTCTTCTATCAAAACTATGATTGTTTGCCTTGCTCAGATTCATGCACATCAGATATAAAAAGTCTGAGATCTTAGCCTGGGTCATGTTACACAGGCTGTCACATGCGGGCTATACATTGCTTGTATTAGGACTCACTCACACGGCCGTCAAGTGAAGTCAGTGAAAGGCGTTCGTGTAAGAATGTTGCGAGATCAAACATTTTAGTTTTAGAAAAAAGCGTGAAAATTTAAATTTATGTTATTTTTTATTTTGTGAAATTCGCTTTTAAATTATTTCTTCTGATGTGTTATTCTGTTATGTAAAATGTCAAATTTCCTCAATTGAAACGATTCTGAGAATATTGCAGATAATCATTTCAGTTTTTAATTTGCTTAGTGCAACAACGGGGCTTGGTCCAAGTTATAGTCTACTTAGCCACGTTCTTGTACTAAACATATTAAACTTAGTTTTCTACTATAAATAAATGCAAGAAAAAATGTTATTTTAAGTTAAACATTGATATTTGGCAAAAAAAGCAAGTGAGTATGATCAGAAAATACCACAATCAAATACCGCAGACCAACGCGTGGCACAGTAATGAAGAGCCACATAACAATCACAATACACCAGGAAGACAAACAAATTAAAGTAACCAGCTCTCTCTTCCAATCAAGATGATTGCAAAACTAGAAAGGACACAGAGCAATGCATAACAAAACATAGAACAAATGCAGAATGCTCATTAGTATTTCATATCGATATGATACGATACAAATACTTTATTTGACAACCTTTACTTTATACTTTATTTGAGCGGCTCTTCCTCGCGGTGCCACGGGGTTGTCTGCGGTTTGTGATTGTGGTATTTCCTGATATTACTCACTTACTATTTTCCGGTCACATACATGACATCCAACTTATTTACAATAGAGACAACAAGACATGGCAATGCGTACATAGTACATACATCATAAAACTTTGAGCTAGTTGATATTCAGATACAAAGTACAATCGGTTTTGCTACATGTAATAGGCAGAAAGTTATAGGGTGCTGGGAGAGGGGTATTTTTTTTTTTTTGGGGGGGGGGAGGGGGGGGGGGGGTCGCTGTGTACTAAGACTATGAATTCGGGGTAAAGTATCCATCGTTAAGGCTACCAATTTTCAATACACTGAGCAAAAATTCTAATTGGTCACCTTACATCTTTATGTTAGTTTTGAAAGTAAGATTGGGTTAAACAAAATTCATGCATATATAAATCAACCAATGTCTTGCCGAAACTCGGCATGCCATTTCATTTAACAATGACTGGTACGTCTTCCACAGACGATGCAAGAGCACAGGTACCCTCATTTAAAAAAGTCACATTTTTTCCTACAATATGCAATTTTCCACAAAGATGCCATCCATTTTTATTTGTGTTTGTATGAAAATGTTTCTGACTACCGTGATTAAAGACAATCACACTTCAAATGATTCGCTTCAGTCAGACTCCTCTTTTCTGTAACGTAATAGCCTGATGATAAACACTACCAGCAGCTAAATCATTGAAATTCAGCTTTTTGCATGCAGTTTACATAGGAAGTTCGCACTGTTCTGTACGCCTTATTTTTTGTGATACGGTATTGACATTTTCAGCGATTATTTATTACTACTGGACGTCACTATTATAGTTAGAAATTGGAAAAAAAATAATGCAAAGTAACATCAAATTGACTTTTTAAGTTTTACATTCAAACCGGAAGTGCGCAGCAGCAGTGAAATGTTTATCAGCACATAATGGACGAATCTAGTTCTATTCTTTTTTGGCTATCTTGTTCAGATAAAATAAAATGCATACAACATTTTTGCACAAGCTACTAATGAATTTCAAAAATCTCAAAAATATATGACATTTTAAAAAATGCGTAAAAATCTACTTTAGTCAAAATTTTAAGTGTTTGGTGTTTTTTAAGTCGACTAGACCAGTATATAACCAACTAAACCTTTTGATATAAGTATTCAATCAAAACCATTTTTCTTCAAAAAAGCATATTTTTGCATTTTTAACCCCAAAACGTGGATTGAAATGCAACTTTTTTAAACTTTTCCGCTTAACTTTTGCCCATTAAACTGCACATTTATAGACAAAAAAATCATTTAAATATTATTATCGCTTGATTAGAAATAATACATTTAGAAGGTGACCAATTAGAAATTTTGATCAGTGTACATAACCTGAAATTATAGTGTTAAATGGCGTTTTGCTGGCGGGCCAATGATGGCCCGCATTGGCCCGCTTTAAGTAGTACTTGGATCCTCTCTCCCCTCATCAACTAAAAATTAATAAATAAATTTAAAAAAAATCAACAAAAAACCGTTGTTGGTTATAAATTGTGGTCATGTCAGAAAATGTGTGATGATCTCCATTACCTTTTGGACAATGTATTTATAAAAGTTGGCTCGAAATTATATAAAGGAATTGTAGGTATTCCAATGCGTACTAATTTTGCTCCTCTTGTTGCAGATTTTTTTTGTTTTGTATGAGAAAGCTTCATGTTGTCTCTGTCAGACAATAATCAAACTGCTATTATTGAAGCTTTTACAGAGACTAGATCTGTCACTATGAACATTTTTCGAAAAAAAAATTTTTTTCTTTTTAAATCATTTGTAAAAATAGAATTAAGTTATGTTTTCACAATAAATATGTTCAGTACAGCTGTAAGCTGCATGGAACAGTGAATTATCTAAAAAAAAAACAGGTGATTTTTCTCTTGTTAGGAATTATTTACGTCCCTCCAATAATTCTGGACAGTTGATTTTTTAACATAAATGCTGTTGTTTTGATAGATATAATTAGTTAAAATTTATGAAAATGGTAAAATGTATACTTGAATTTGAGTATTTTAACTGTATTCTTGAAAAATAGAAACTTTATTTCCAAAATAAAATATCAAAAGTTACAGACTATGCAGCTTTAACTCCACCTCCAGATATCTAGATGACTTACTTCATATTGATAATCCTTATTTTGAACAAATAGTAGGTCAGATATATCCTACTGGACTTCAGTTAAATGAGGCGAATTCTTCTGATACTGAAGCTCCGTTTTTGGATTTAAACTTGCCAGTAACAAATGGCATAATTTCTTCTAAAATGTATGATAAAAGGGATGATTTTAATTTTGAAATAGTAAACTTCCCATTTCTTTGAATGAGATGTTCCTCACTCTCCTTCCTATGGTGTATATATTTCTCAGCTTATTTGTTTTGCAAGAGTGTGTTCTAATGTTGTCTTCAACATCAGGAACTTATTTTTAACTGCTACGTAAATTATTCAAACGGGGTTATAGATATCATACAATTTGAAAAACATTTTCTAAATTCTACTGGTACCACAGACACTCAGAGTTGATTGTTAAATACGACAATGGGTTAAAAATTCTTCTGCAACAAGGTATATCAGAACCCATATTTTATTGTGATTTAGTTTATAAATTCAAACGAATTGTTGGAAAAGTTGATTTTAGTGATCAATTCAAAATAATTATCAAACGTTATATAAAGGTTGGATATAACTTGGATGTCATGCGACAGTCTGCACGCCTGGTTTTAAATCCATTCACGGTTTATAGCTATGGTTTCCTCTTTAATTGCACGACAGTGGGTCAGGCCTCAGACTCAATGACGGTTCTGGCGGAAAGTTTCAATCGGTGGGTTGGTGCCTGATGCTTATCTGTAGCTGGACCCATCGTGCGTGGGACAACTTGAGGTGTTCTTTAGCTCTGACTATCTGCGAGTCGTGACACATTTTAGACTTTGTTTCATCATAGTGTGTTAATTTTATAAGAGTGTTCTCCTTGATGATACATTGCAAAGCTTGAAAGCTCCCATGCGACCTGAACACTTCATGTACCTTAACAACAGCAGAATCTAGGTCGAGGATTTGGTACCAGTAAAATGCATTTACCCCCCCCCCCGTGATTTAGGCTGTTTTCCGTTCCAAGTCGATGGTTCTGTTGTTGTAGACTTTTTGTTTATTGGTATTCTCATTGTGGGAGTCTGTAATTGTTCTACGTTTTGTTGTACGTTACGTTATGTCCATTCTAGTTTTGCAATCATCTTGATGGGGAAGAGAGAGCTAGATGCTTTGCTTAGTTTGTCTCCCTGGTGTCTTGTGATGGTTATGTGGCTTTTCCTCGCGGTGCCATTGGTTAGTCTGCTGTTTGTGATTGTGGTATTTCCAGATCATACTCACTTACTTTTTTGAACCCCTCTCTGACAAAACTTTCGGGATCTGCGCATGTGCACTGTACAATTTAGATATCGATGATGTTTCGACTTTCCACTTTTCCATGCAACAGTTTAATCTTTTACGAAATTTGACAAATGCCACTTTACCGTTGACGTCAATGTTGATGTTGTAAAAAATGTAAAAAATCTTGCATATTGTTTTAATCTCTGCAGCTCTATATCGCATGGATGAAATTTAATGTAAATATGAAGAATATTACTTTGTTAATTAAAAAATCACCAAAAGCATAATTATAATATATACTTGTATACTGAGGGAAAAAAGTTTAGCAATATATTTTGGGATACACAGTTTTGAAGAAATAGGATTTTTAATTTCATAATATAAAAAAAAATATGTTGACAAACGTTTACGACTACGATGACATTAACTGGTCGTTATTTCATAAAACATAAAGTCAGATTTTAAGTCCCCTTTCTAAAGCAGCTATCTGGCAGTAGCGAGAATAGTTTTCTGCTAGATGCTTGACGTTTCCATCAAATCTTTAGATCTAAAAGCAAACAAAAGTGTAAACCGGTTTAAAACTGAATGTTCTGTTACCCTTTACGTACAGTTTTTAGTTGAAAATCGTATTTTTCAAATTACCTCCCTTTCAACTGAATAGCGTTTGAAATTATATTACTCAGCAGATCAAATCCTCGCTATAGCATCGGAATGTGTTTCTTTTGACCTCTTGCAGGTAGCCTTTAGATCATTTTCAAATGACTGACATGTTTGCGCACCAGCTAATAAAAAGATCTGGTGCTACAAAGATCGCCTATGGGTAAACTCATTATAACTTGTTGTTAAACTTTTTCCCCTCAGTATATATATGTTTAGCAATTATTCTTGCAAACGTCAAAATACATTAAAGGGTTTCTGGCTAAAAAAAAATGTGGAATTACTTTTGATCCCTGACTGTAGGATCGAACGTCACATCTGTGCACCAGGAACGCACATGCCTTTCGGTACTTATCGCATTTTCGATCAACCAAGGCACAGGCGCACAGACTCGCCAGAGCGTTCGCTGCTCGCATACACAAAGTATTGGTGTAGATGAAGATTCAGTCAAATATTTAGACTTTCAGGCTTTCTTATTAGGCGTTAACCATACCCTTGTTTCTGATGTGGATCAAGACACATACAAGTTTGGTTCGCATGAGAGATCTCTAACTTATCGATGTATCATCTCTAAAATAAAATCAAAGTTTCTTATTAGCCCGATCTGTTGACCGTAACACGATTTTATTGTTGTTGGGACTTGAAGAGCCGTGGGCTTCAACTATCATATTCATCAAAATGTGTCCAATATATAGAGGGTTAGCCATGGTGACCCCCTGGCCGTTTATAGTCTGCATATACTTGAAGGGAGAGGGGCGTTTTATCGGGTTATGACTAAGTTGTACATGTAGAACAAATATAAATATCAAGAGAACTAATATTTCTGCTCTCTATAACAATTCTCATGTTAAATACACACTTATTTGAAGGTCGTTCATGTTTATTTGAACATTTTCTTGAACAAAAGGCAACACCAGCTCTAAACAAATATAAATTCTAATAATTACTAAGGTCAAATTATTTGTGGCATATTTCGTCCAACCATGAGATAGTGGTAGAGCAATTATCGCATAGGCGTAATATCATACTTTAAAATGTAAGCACGTCTATATGCGCGGATCCAGAGGGGGATACAGGGGGTCCGGACGCCCCTGAAAAATCACAAAAATAAAGGTTTTCTTAGAAATACTGGTTCGGATACCCTAAAAAATCACAAAGCTATCAAGCCAGTATTCAATGTTGGGCCAGCATCGGCACGCCAGCGAAACGCCATTTAAATGGAGTTTCGCTGGCGGGCCGGTCATAGCCCGCTTATAGTGGTTTCAAAGTTTGAATCCTCCCTCCCTTCATAAACCAAAAAAAAAAAAAACGTTGTCAGAGTTCAACAAGCTTGCTGATGCAATATGGAACTAAGTAATTAAGTAAGTAAACTATTATTATAGTGACATATGTTATGTATGTATACAAACAAAATACAAAATGTATAACAACACCCGGTCACATTGGGCCTATAAATCATTTTTTATGGATTTTAGTTTGGGCTTAGCAAAGTGTGAATGTACTATAAAGCGTGCTTGAATATGACTGAATATGAAGCCTGTTTTGTGATTTATATAGACCCGAGTTTCTGTTGTTCATGGCGCAACAATATATTTTGCCATTCATACGTAGTGATTTTCCGTCAAATAAATTAGCTTTTGGCGGTCAGTTAAAGTTAAAACGTCATTTCGGAGTTCGAAAGCCATCTTTGTATTATGTGTCTCATATCATTGTAACATGTGCACCTGAGCAAAAAATGTACCCCATATTCTCTTTCATTCAAGTTACCAAGTCGATAACTCTAAGACCTACACACCGTCCAGTTTCCAGTCGCAGCGGCAAAATACCACACCTAAACTGTGCTAAATGTAAAAGAGAACTAAACAAACGTAAGTAAGTAAGTACATTTTATTGTAGCAATAGGTCCAAAATATCATGAGCTGGCCCAGTTCTTAAATAGACACGTTAACGTATTGAACGACCCTCGCTGTTGGCAATAATGATACATAGCATCAATGAGGTGAATGACAACGTAATCAAAATATGAATGCATGAGATGAAAAACAAGAAAGTTTCCTACAACATTTAACAAGACATTAATCATGTTAATATAAACTCAGCAAGAATGAATCGGGAAATAATCACTTCTCTGCACACATTATGACGTTGAACGGCCATAAAAGAAGAGTTATGTCTGCAATAATACGCCACCGAAAGAAACGGATTTAATCCGGCTTATGGGAAAATCGTAACTTTTTATTAATATACTTTTCGCGTAGTGTAAAGGCGGCAACTTTAATATTCACATCTGGGCGTGGTTTGGCTATTTCATCTGCTAAACAAGGGAAATCAGGTTCTATTTATAATTTGGTGAATAATTAATAAGTATTTTAGGCCGCGCAAGCGTGCGTTCATTTCATGAAAATCCTAACCGTATACACACTGAACTCACAATTATTAACCCTTAAAGCGCATAATCACAAAATGCATGTTTTCGTCGTCCACTAAAATATTTGAAGCCTCATAAACAAACAGTTTGGACCCAGATCTGATCAGGGTCCTGGGTCCACAATGTTTTCCTCTATGTTTATGTTAAATAGACATTTTCAGTTGCAATTATTTTGCTGGCGTTGTAAGGACTAGATAATGACTGAGGTGGTGGCACAAGATGATACAGTTACTTCTGAATAAAACCACGACTCATTTTCAGCTTTTACCTATATCTAAGGTTGACCAGTCCTTATTACGCATTCAAGAGGTGCCGCCTTTACAGTACCCAAAAAGTCATATAATATTACCAGACATTTTCAGATGCAATTATTTTGCTGGCGTTTTAGGGACTAAATGATGTGTTTTGCGTCTATAGCGAGGTAATGGCGCAAGATGATACAGTTACTTTTGAATAAATACATGCCTCATTTTCAGCTTTTACCTATGTTTAAGGTTGACCAGTACTAATTACGCATTCATGAGGTGCCGCTTTTACAGTAACCAAAACGTCAATAATGAGGTAGTTCGATCACAAACCGTAGTTTAGTTCCGGAAGATCTATTGCGCATGCTTGAGTGGGTGATTGATCGAACTAAGTTTGGTAGATGTTTGACAGTACGTTAAACGTACCTCCAATTGAAGAAATAAAGCATGGCGGCGTCCATGGACAACCGTTTTTGTACAATTTAAACCTTCTTTCATATCGTTCTAACAATGAAATGACACCAAAACTGCTATTCATTTCCTGGTTTGATTACAAGCAACTGATTGACTCAAGTATGGGAAAATAGATAGCTCGCAGCTTCAAAAAAATAGAACTTTACAGTTAATCAACTAACATTTTTATACACTGTCGGCCATATTTGTTCAAGAGGACCCAGAGTGAAAAGCATGGCTAAACCGTAGTTCCGGAAGTGCGTCACTTTAGTTGGACCAAAGTGAGTTCGATCAATGTTTAGTCGAACTGCAGGTACTGCGGGTACTGATCGAACTACCTCAATATATCGAATATGGTCATGTCCTCAAGCGCGTTTTCCTCAGCAGTGTGATCGCTGCTTCCTCAGATACAATTCGAGGGCTGATTTTCAACCAACTAACGTGAAAATGGTACCTTTGTTGTCATGTGATTTTCAATAAACACGTGCGTAACTGCGTAATGGGAGATACAGCATGCAAAAAAGGACTAAAACATTAAAGTGCCATTCAAGAGAAGTTAACATACTGAAAATGGGCATATTTCAAGATACATTTTGTAAAGCAGTGCTCGTTTTAGTAGTTCCCTTAGCTGTGCGTATATATTATGCGCACTGGCTACGCTCTTGATGATATCAAATGGTTTTTCAGCATGTACGATGGTCTTACGTGAGTCTGTTTCACCAATGCATTCATTGCTTGCTCAGATAAAGTATCAATGTTAATAAAAGGTAAGACAAAACGCTAGACAATGACTCTGAGAGATACCTTTTTGCAAGGGCTGTAAATTGTATTTTTGCAAGAGAAGAGAGAGATGTGGGTGGGGCATGCCATCAACAATCTGGTACATAACCACCAAAAGTTAATATCACTTGTTGCAGATATTGTTTTATTTTTTGCAATAGAAAAAGCAGCCTGTTTGTGTGAAAATGTGATTTTTTCATCTTCATCATGTTCATATTATGAAGTAATCGTAATTTTCATGGTCATATGGATAATTTTAGCTGTAGGAGATATTAAATAAATAAACGATAATGCAATAATGCAGGGTCATTAAGGAAATAAGCTTTTTAAAACGTGAATCAGTTATATTTTTGAGATTGCAGATTTGACCTTGGCCCACATATTTTCAGACATAACCTAAATAAGTTACATTTCTGTTGACTAACTTTGGAATCTTTGTTGAAAGGGCACAACTTTAACTTCTTCAAGTTATCTTAATTTTAACTAATAGGGGTTAATTTCTGAGTACATGTATCAAAGTATAGGCTATATTTACATAGAATAAAGTCGGTACATGGATATATGCTTGCCTGAGTGTGCTGATGATATTGCCTGATGATTAACTTAAGCATTCTACCAGGATAAAAGGGGAATTAATGTTACGTATGATCTATTATTTGGTTGTGTACAATTCCAGAAATAATCTTCATTTCGATACGATATACGAATTGCATATAAGGCAATTTAGACTTGAATCGACTGTAAAAGAAAACAGTAGTTTTTTTAAGTTTATTTTTCAATGAAACATGTAACAGATACAACATATATTTACATATTTAAACATTTTCTTCAAGATTATCTACATATACATATATCTCTGTTTGGCTAGTTTCTTAAGATAGACAGTAGTTAGCAGTAAGTTGCACCCTTTGTAGACTTTTAACACCTAAACGGATACTTTTGAAAGCAGTGATCACAGAATTTTACCAGGATCTGCACTGTATGCTAATACAAAATCGAACTCCAGAAAACAAACACAATATTATTTGAAACTATAGCCTGTGAATCCTCAAACACACAATGATCCATACCAAACCTATGTAAATTTTCATTAGTCTACATAAGATTAAGTGAGATCTAGTGAGCTAGTGCTCGTAAGAGAGTGAAACAAATCTCATGGAAATTGGACTCGTATAAAAATGCTAATCATATGATGTTGCTGTTATTCAGTGGATAACGTCATGTTACAACACTTTCGGAGGGAACAAGTAACGTCGTGACGACGTCCGTTACAACAACGCAAATTTTCATTGAAATAAACAAACTTTGAAGGCGATAAAATCGCATTTAAAGGGTTATATGATAAACAGAATCTTACGCTCGTGATCATTAAATATTAAATTTATTAAACTCGCCCAAGGCTCGTTTAATGAATTTCATATGAAATGATCACTCATGTAAGATCCTCTATAAATATACAACTTCTAGAAATTAACAAAACAATATAACTTCTAGAAACTAATCAAATCCCAAATCTCCAAACTCTAATCCAAATCTATCTCTCTCACACTGGGCTCCACCTTATATACCAATAAGTCACATGACAGAGGCTGAACTCACCATAATCTAATGACATCATCATTAGCCAATCATATGGCAAATTATCAATAAAGCGCCATCTATTGATGTAAGTTTCCATTTATATCAACCAACAGGAAGATATAAAAGTGATTCATAGTCATACCAATTGCGCAATTCCCCAAAGGTCATATGTTTGGTAGTTTGCCAAAATCCTGCGAATCGATGTCAAACATGACATCCTGGGTCAGGTGTGGTACTTGATTGTATCGATTCCGGATCTTTGTCGCCTATCTTACTATGATCTATTTATTTGGTTGATGCAATATTACTAAACAAAGTAACATTTTATGGACGTGACCTTTCAAAGGTGTTTAAACATCCCATCATAATTTGCAGGCTTATCAACGTGAACTTTAAGATATTGTAACAAACTGGTGTCAAAATTACATATCAAAACATAAATATGTCATTCATAAGTGTCAACACAGCATTTGTTTTTGCAAGCAGTTTAACTTATTAAACATCCAGTCACTGATACTGAAAATCCCCACATGTGAATTCACAAAGATTGTGAATCCTACAATTTATATTAGCCCTGCCTTGGCACCAGTCCAGTCAGCCAAAATTCCTTTCTTTGCATTCAATTGGGAACTAAGTAACTATGTTTTCTCCTTAAGCACGGCGAAGACTTTTCTAAGGCGGCCATTCTGCTGTTATTTATTCATTGTTTGTTCTTGCTCTCCTAATGTGTGTGTGTGCGTTTTGTGTTGGGTCTTATTCTAAGTATCCTCCTAGCGTTGCAATCATCTTGCTGAGGAAAAGAAAAACTGGTTGCATAGCTTCATTTTATATTTGCTTTCATTTGCCTGTCAGTGTTTTGTGTCTTACTTGTGATGCCATGGGTTGGTCTGTTTCCTGGCCATACTTATGCTTTTTGATCAGACTGGGCAGATACGCAGGCTATTTAGGACCTTAGCTGAGCTTACCAATCATTTGGTTGGTTTGATACTGCTCAATTTAGGCACGATTTTATTTTAGAACATTGTTCTAGATTTTGTTGCCTTCTGTTTGAAGTGAAGATATTGTTTAGACCCATACTCCACATTGATCAACCTGGCGACATCGGATTATAATTGAGCCGTGACATGTGATTTCCAACAATGTGGCGTTTTTACAAGTGCCGACTCAGGCGAGCCTGTGCAGCCTCCTTTTAAACTTGGAAACTGCAAATGATGTTCAGTCAGTAGCTTAACAGTCATAGATTATTCAAGCGACTAGCAAAGGCTCTGATCAGACTGCGCATATGCGCAGGCTGATCTGAACCTTTGTTGGTCGCACATACCACATTGTTGGAAATCTCGTGTCGCGGCTTATATAGTGGCCATGAACTAATAGCTTCCGCTTTTGGAAGCTCTGTTAAGTAATTGGTTTTGTCTAAAAAGTCCATATTTTATCAGATGATTAGAGGAGTGGCTATATTTGAGTCATATTTATTAGCTGTTATAGGGATGCTGATTGCATTTTCAAAAGAGTGCTCCAGGCAAAAATGAAGCAAATTTCAAGTTGTCCAGCCTGCCTTGTTAACACCTAAACTGTGAGTAACATTTTATCCGAATAACCCTTACTAAACGTATGTCACATACACGTTTGTGTCATTGTAATTCGGACAAATAGTGATGAAAACCATTTGTGTATTGTAGGTGCATACGGTCGTTTTAGAAACCAGAGCAAAGGTCAAATGAATTACATGTATTTAAAGCACAAGCATTGCCACCTATGTGATGGTATGGTAACAGAAAGAGCTCAATTGTCTTGTCTCCTGTCCTAACGCTGATAAGATAGAGGAAATATACATTTATCTAGTCAATTAAACTGGTGTCCTGTTATCGTCTCAATTCGACGAGATCTAGGGGAGGGAACCAGACTACTAGTCAGTTTGACAAGCATTTAACAATCAATCGCCTTCCAGAAGGCCTAAAATACAGTTTCCAAAACATCAGAGGTAGTATGTTAAACACATATGAGCCATGGCATGTGGTTTCCAACAATTCGTCAATTTGACTAGTGTATACTCATACGAGCCTGTGCAGCCTACTTTTAATCTTAGAAACTCCAAGAAATGTTCAGTCAGTAGCTTAACAATCATGGAATATTCAAGTGACTAGCAAAGGCTCTGATCAGACTGCGCGCATGCGCAGGCTGGTCGGAGCCTTTGCTGGTCGCACATACCACATTGTTGGAAATCTCATATCACGGCTAATATAACAATCAATCGCCTTCCAGAAGGCCTAAAATACAGTTTCCCAAAAATCAGGTGTAGTATTTTAAATACATATTTAAGTTTTATCTTTCGAAAAAATGTAAGCTATGAAATAACAATCACAATTTCCGTGATACTTACTACTGTGGTATGACTCGGTTTTTGAGATGTTTTTGTTTAAGATCCTGTTGTTGTGAAAACAAAAGAATTGATCAAGTCGTACAGGGACTTTGACAGAGGCGTATATAAAATTACTGATGACTCATCCAGCAACGAGGCTACATCGTTGCGCATGCGCGTTTAAGGAATGCCATAAGAAACCCTGCCTTAATTGTATGCGAACAAAAAGGAGCTGACCAGACTGCGCTGCATCCGCACATTCTAATCAGCACCTTTATTATTCCCTATAAGTCTGTAAAGGACCAATGCTATATATATTTGAAGATTCTAGTTAGTCTCTGTAGCTGCGCAGGCAGGTTTGAACCGTTCTCACAATTGGACCCATACCAAACGGAAAGGAAAATGTCCCATTTCCTCATGACACGGTGAAATGGTTCATTTCACAAAGGAGTTTAGAGCTGTTGTTTTTGCTGGTTAGAACATGTGTAAAATGCAAAATAGATAGTTCATCGTATTAGCATCTGCATTGACGTCTTAATTAAAGTCTTTAATTAAAGCTCAAGGTTACAATAAAGAACTGTTAAACAGTCAAACTAAACCTCTAGTGTATGGTCTTATCAGGGTTGGCAACTTTGCTTTCCTCTTTAATTGCACGCTGGTGGGTCGGACTTCAGGCTCTATGACCGTTCTGACTTAAAGACTTGGTAGGGGCCTGATGCTTTGGCTGTTGTCATACCCATTGGATTTCTTTTGCTCCTGTATTCAGTTTTATTTACCGCTGAGTCCTTATCCTTGCTTTATCTCCTTTTTAAATTTTGGTTTATATGTTCTAGGAGATAATGCATTGATAACTTAGGGTCTTTCATGCAAACCAATCGTATATGTGTCTTGATCTACATCTGAACTAGGGGTGGGGATGGCTCGCCGTGAAACCGGTCTAAACCCTCCAGTAAAATATTTTTACTGACCGTTTCAAGGCGGCTCTTCTTTTGATGATCATATAATATGTTATTTCTGTCTTGTTTTGTTATACTTTCGTGCGCGTCTATTTATTGCTGTCTTGTGGTCACCTGCTTGGAAAAGGCTGACCTCTTGGCTCTCGTTTGTGATGTCTAGTTGTGAAGTTGGAACTTTTCAATTGGTATCCTGGGTCAGTTGTGGTGCTTGGTTGTATCGATTCCTGATCTTTGCCCATTTGTTTTACTTTGGTTAAATCTCTCATTCACCACGCACACTGCAAGAAGATGAAAAAAAAACACATGGGTTAGACTGCGGTGTTTGATTGTGGTATTTTTGATCATACTCGCTTGTTTTTATTTTTTACAGCAAATTAACATTCTAAAATTAATTTGGCATCGACGCAAGAAAACCTGTATTCGGGGGTTTGCGATCAACACAGGTGCAGACCAGCCTGCGCATCCGCGCAGTCTAATCGGCGCCTCTGTTGTTTGCTTATTGGAAGTATCATATCTTAACTTGCTACAACCGCACTTTTAATTTTCTAGCTAGTCTCCACAGATGAGGAGTCTGGTTTGAGTCTCGTTTTGTCGGAAACTCAGAAGACAGGCTTTGTTGCGACGAGGCCCAATTTAGGCCTCTCCCCCGCTTTCGCCCTCCCTCTCAGTTTTACTATAAATCTTAGGAGGAAAATACAAATCATCTTGCCAACATGACAATAAATCAAAAAGAGTAATTGTTGGTTTTGCTTGGAGACATTAACAACCCAGAAGATGTTCTAATCATCAGCCTGGCCAGGACTATTTTAAATATCTTTAACATTCCAAGAAAGTGTATGAGTATAGAATGCTGCACTGGTATTCCAATGGTCTCTTCATAAGCTTTCATAGTTGCATTTATTGTTGACATGAAGAATATGTAGTAAACCTCGCAAGCATGCAGGGTCATGTGCTAATTTAAGTGTTGTTTAGAGTCCTTCTATTCATGAATGTACCCAGATGAATAGACATATTGGAATGGCCTATCATTCAGCATAAGGGTTTTCTGGTGATTTAATCATCGGTCACGTTGCACTTTCCAGTTAATTTTCATGAGTATACTCAATGAAACCTAGTCTGTTGTTTATAAATGGTGTAGTTTCTCTCTGTTTCAGAGGGATTTGTTTTCCTAGATGTATCAAGTTAGCCCTTAATGATTGCTACAGCTGTTGTATAATCATAGCCTGTTAGTTCTATGTTGGGTGGCATCGTCTTGTGTGTTGGGATTCCTTGTTTAAGCGCTTCATTTTGATACAGAAATCAGTAGCATTTTAAACCTGGCTTCGGGAAAAATAGAAGATGCCACAAAGTCGGTATCTTCTTCCTCAGAAACGGTGGCACGTTAATGGCAGATGTTGTCCATTCCTAGGCTGTTAGTTTTTTGTTGGATGGCCTCCCTTGTGTGTTAGGATTCTGTGTTTAAGTGCTTTATTTTCATACAGGAATCAGAAGCATTTTAAACCTGGCTTTGGGAAAAATAGATGCCACAAAAATCGGTGTCTCCTCTCTCAGAAATGGCAGCATGTTAATGGCAGCTGTTGTTTATTCCTATGCAGTTAGTTTATTTGTTGGATGGCCTCCCCTTGTGTGTTAGGATTCCGTGTTTAAATGCTTTATTTTTATACAGAATTCAGTATTAAAACTGGCTTCGGGAAAAGTAGATGCCACAAAATCGGGTTTTCCTTCCTCAGATATGGTGGCATGCTAATGGCAGCTGTTGTCTATTCCTAGGCAGTTAGTTCTTTGTTGGGTGGTCTCTCCTTCTGTGATGCGATTCCATGTTTAAGTGCTTTAATATCATACAGAAATCAGTAGCATTTTAAACCTGGCTTCAGGAAAAATAGATGCCACAATTCGGTGTCTCCTTCCTCAGATATGGTGGCATGTTAACGGATGCTGTTGTATTTTCCTAGGCAGTTAGTTATTTGTTGGGTGGTCTCTCCTTCTGTGATGGGATTCCATGTATTAGTGCTTTAACATTATACAGAAATCAGTAGCATGCTAAACCAGGCTTCGGGATAAATAGTAGTTGCCACAAAGTCGGTATCTACTTCCTCAGAAATGGTGGCATGTTAATGGCAGCTGTTGTCCATTCCTAGGCTGTTAGTTCTATGCTGGATGGCGTCTTCTAGTGTGCTGGGATTATTTTGATACAGAAATCAGTAAGTTTTTAAAAAATGGATGCCACAAAATCGGTGTCTCCTTCCTCAGAAATGGTTGCATGTTAATGGCAGCTGTTGTCCATTCCTAGGCTGTTAGTTCTTTTTTGGGTGGTCTCTCCTTGTGTGTTGGGATTCCATGTTTAAGGAGATATATCTTTCAAAAGCCCTTACTTGCATAAAATGTTTCCCGTATAAACAAAAAATGCTTTTTTATCAAAGAGACAGATACCTTTGGCCACATTGTTGTATGAACATTTTATACATCTCACATAGATCACTTTACGCCCCGACATACAGCTTTTAAGCAATCAGCTTTTGAGCAATCGGCAGCATGCTTATCAGTCTTTTTAGAGCTACTTCCTGGTATGATACCGTTTACAATATGGTGACAACTGGGTGAACTTTAGAGAAAACCATTTGCATGGGCATAAACTACAATGATCTGACTACGATATTTAGAAGTATTTTGACCCAAATATTATGTGTTTCTGGTATTATTTATAATTTTTCATTTTGACCTTGAAAAATTCACAAGCAAACATTGTAAATATATATTTTTCTACCAGAAATTTGTACATTTTTGGTGAAAACACTTCTAAATATTGTAGTCAGATCATTGTAGTTTATGTTCATGCAAGTGGTTTTCTCTAAAGTTCACCCAGCGTGTCACAATAGTGTAAACGGTATCAAACCAGGAAGTGACTCTTGAAAGACTGATAAGCATGCTGTGGGTTGCTCAAAAGCTGTATGTTGGGGCGTAAAGTGATCTATATGACATGAATCAATTGCTCATACAACATTGTGGCCAAGGTATCCGTCACCTTGATAAAAAAGCATTTTTGTTTACACAGGAAAAATTTCATGCAAGTAAGAGCTTTTGAAATATATATCCCCTTAAAGCTGCATAGTCTGTAACTTTTGATCTTTAAATTTTAGAACTTATGTTTCTATTTTTAAGAACACAGTAAAAAAACTAAAATTCAGGTATACATTTTACCAATTTCGTAAATCTTAACAAATTATCAGTATCAAAACAACAGCATTTATGTTAAAATTGACTGTCTATAATTATTGGAGGGACGCAAATAATTACCAACAAGAGAAAAACACACCTGTTTTATAAGATAATTCACTTTTTCGTGCAGTTTTCAGCTATAGTGAACAGATTTATTGTGTAAACATAAGTTAATTTTACTTTTACAAATGATTTAAAAACAAATTAAAAAATTTCGAAAAATGTTCATAACTGCAGACTTAGTCTCTTTAAGAGCTTTATTTTGATACAGAAATCAGAAGCATTTTAAACCTGGCTTGGGGAAAAATAGATGCCACACAATCGGTGTCTCCTTCCTCAGAAATGGTTGCATGTTAATGGCAGCTGTTGTCTATTCCTAGGCAGCTAGTTCTTTGTTGGGTGGTCTCTCCGTCTGTGATGGGATTCCATGTTTGTATCGTGTTTAAGAGCTTTATTTTGATACAGAAATCAATAAGATTTTTTTTAAAAAAAAGATGCAACATAATCAGTGTCTCCTTCCTCAGAAATGGTGGCATGTTAATTGCAGCTGTTGTCTATTCCTAGGCAGTTAGTTCTTTGTTGGGTGGTCTCTCCGTCTGTGATGGGATTCCATGTTTAAGCGCTTCATTTTGATACAGAAATCAGTAGCATTTTAAACCAGGCTTCGGGAAAAATAGTAGTTGCCACAAAGTGGCTGTTAGTTCTATGCTGGATGGCCTCTTCTTGTGTGATGGGATTCCGTGTTTTAGAGCTTTATTTTGGTACAGAAATCAGTAGCATTTTAAGCCTGGCTTCAGGAAAAATAGATGCCACACAATCGGTGTCTCCTTCCTCAGAAATGGTGGCATGTTTATAGCAGCTGTTGTCCATTTCTAGGCTGTTAGCTTTTTTTGTGGCATGGCCTCTCCTTGTGTGTTGGCATTCCGTGTTTAACTGCTAAAATTTGATACTGAAATCGGTAACATTTTTAAAACGCTTGAGCAGACATTGTTTTAGAGGAAATACAAGATGACATAGTCGCATTCGGGAAAGTCCGCCACAATTCAAAATCGAATTATGGCTCGAGTGTATGTAAGGAGCATTACGCGTAGTACTACATGTATGTACCAAAAAGCTCCATTTTGTTAGCCGGAACCGGCTTATGGAAAATTAGTTCTGTAGCATGTGGGCTAAGCTCTATTAAAATCGATTAGTATGATTATCCGAAAAGTTTAATCAGCAGAATAAATGAAGTTTATGTTTTTTCAATCAAATATCGCTAAAGCGATATCTTATTCAAAATCATAAACTTCATTTAAGCCGTTTGTTCTGTTGCAATCACACTTGCTATTGTGTTAGCATGGTTTCTGTGACGTCAGCGTCACGTTATATAACGTCATCGTGACGTTTTCACCCGCGTTATCAAAATAGATCCTCGATGTACATCCGTGGTCAGATTCCACGGAATTTTGCGGAATAGGCCAAGACAGTTCCGATTGAAGTGGTGTCATGTTAACCGTTAGCGATTGCTACAGCTGTGCAGTAAGATTGATACATTGCATTAGTTAGATGGCCTCCATGCGAGCTGAACATTTTTTGTACTTCAACAACAGCAGAATCTAGGGCGAAGATTTGGTACCAGTAAAATGCATTTAAGCCCCCCGGTGGCTTAGGCTGCTGTCCGTTCTAAGGCGGTGGTTCTGTTGTTGTTGACTTTCTGTTTATTGTTACTCCCATTGTGGGAGTCTGTAATTGTTCTATGTTTTGTTGTACGTTACTCTATGTCCATTTTAGTATTGCAATCATCTTGATGGGGAAGAGAGAGCTGATTGCTTTGCTTAATTTGTCTTCCTGGTGTCTCGTGATGGTTTAGCGGCTCTTCCTCACGGTGCCACGGGGTTGTCTGCAGTTTGTGATTGTGGTATTTCCTGATCATACTCTTTTACTATTTTTGTAAACCGAGAAAAAAATTGGTGTGGCAGCTGTTGTCCATTCTTAGGCTGTTAGCTCATTGTTTGGTTGTCTCGTCTTGTGAGATGGGATTCCTTGTTTAGTGCTGGACTTGTGATGTGGTTCTTTTTGCTACCATGTTACGAGTACATGTGCATATCGCTAAGAGAGAGAGAGAGAGAGAGAGAGAGAGAGAGAGAGAGAGAGAGAGAGCTGGTTGCTTTGCTTACTTTCCTCTTTCTTATATGCGTGTCATGTTTTGTCTGTGTTTAAGCGTCACTTTTTCTCAGTGCCATATATTGTAGCTTTGTCATTTCATATTCAAATCTTTATGCTTTTGTAGCATCTTTTGCTTTTCTACCAAGCCATAAAACCAGACCAGACATAACCAGACCAGGCAGGCTATGATGATGTCACATGAAACCAAGTGTCTCCTTTTTCAGAAGCTGTTTCCTGCTAACAGAGTCATTAATCGACATTGTTTATTGTCATAATTATAACACGGCCAACTGATACCCCATAACCATGATAACTCGAGGTGCCTGTCAGCTACTGAACTGATAAGTGTATTTACTGGTGCCATATTTGTCTGAGATAGCAGGACAAGGATGTGTATAATTATTTTGTCGGTTCAGATCAAACGGTTCGTGAGCCGTTTGATCTTGACCGACAATGTCAATCAAGTATTGTTGGTGATGCTAATAAGCAATTTTTCGATACAAAAGACTGGATATCGAACAGCATTGAGTGTGTCAAATTGACACTAGAGGGTGTACGACGTAGTATCATTATAGTGGAAGCTAATAAAGGGCTAATATCTGTAATGACATCAGTAAACTGTCACGTCGTTAAATATAATACACTTTGTACTTGTACCATAATAGACGAGTACTACAGAACCATATATAAGACAAATAAGATACAGTAACTGGGCCAGCAGCCGCGTCTTAACCCATGTAAGACTAGCGTCCTTCTTATGGGACAAAGACGAATAGGGCAGGCCCAGATCTGACGCCACACGATGCTGTTAATCTGGAAATTATGGAATACAAATCGAAATAAGAACACAACCAATTTAAAAATTGGAATTTGGGTTTATTATATAATGTTTACCTGAAGCGCTTATCTGGCGGCTAAACCCTCCAATATACCCACTGGTGATCAGGTGAGGTGAAGTCACATTCACGTAGAAATGTCGTCCTAGGGCTATCATTTGAATAAACTTCGTAGGGCCTATATCTCCAATGATACTTTCAACACACCAATGCAGAAGGCATTTGGCCCTTTGGTTCCAAAACCACAAACACATTTTTAAGATAGTTTTACTCCGAATGGGTATGACCGCCATTTTGGTTATGTGATCTTGACCAAATAGGCATATTCATTGTCTATCCTATAAGTGGGTTCTGAGATAAAATGTTTTTACGTCGCGTCTGGGAGTGAAATCCAACTGAATAACACAAATGATCAAATTTGACCATATCGTAAAATCGGTCAAGGCCAACCGGATAAAATTTGTAGTTCGCACAATCCCAAAGCTCATACATTTAAAAACGTTCAAGGCCATCGGCCTTTTGATTCTGGGGAAGGAAATATTTTTAAAAGGTTTTTACCATAAATGAACGTGCCGATCATAATGGTCATGGCCGCCACTGTACGTGAACATGGCCATTTGAGCAAACGTTTGATTGGGGTGTATAAATTTGCGTTTGATTGTCTTATTTCAACATGATTAGGAATTTTGGATTACAGATGGTCTCGCTTTATTTTTTTATCGTACATGTATTTGAAGGAAACGAGGGACTCACCGTGTATCCATGTCATAAGACAACCTATTAACATAAAAATGACAACCCTTTTATTGAATGGGAATTGTCAGTAATGGCCCCATCCAACTTTCCCGCCACCATATCCCTTTGTGTATCAATGGAATTTCCCATAAAGTTTGATAAAGTAAAATCAGCATGGGCCATTGTATATATCGAGAGGGCACAGGTTACAGATCGATTTAGTCTTAGCGAACAGTGTAGACCTGATGAAATACCACATTATGCTGTGTAGAGCCGGCTCTACAATGCTGCATTTCATCTGGGTCTCCACTGTTTGCCAAGTACTCGTTTAGGGGCTTCGTTCCTTCAATGGGTTAAACCATCTACACTTAGTTCGCCATCTCATTATGCCAATATTGAAAGAAGACACTTTTTTGCTTATCAAATCAAACTTGCATTGGCTAAGTAGAAGATGCAATAAAATAAATCATATCTTCGTCTGAAGACAAACTCATTGAATTCCCATAATTAACACATCATCGAAGAGTTTAATTTGCATTTTGCATGAATGCATTTGAGCCAGCACATGAGATTTCGGTACTAATCGCATATGCGCAAACTCCTCATTTACATATAAACGCCCATGCTGTCGCATCTGGCTGGGCTACAGGTCTTAAAGTTAGCTTGAGTCTTAATCTACATCCATACTTTGTATATGCGAGCAGCGAAGGCACTGCCGCGTCTGTAAAGTTATGATTGACTATAAATTGAAATTCTCTGGCTTAATGTTTTCTTACAATTTCCCTTTATAGCGTGATGGTGTTACTACCGGAAATGATTTGCTCGACGTCACGTGAATTGACTTTTCTTTGGAGAAATTGCTACACAAAAACAATCGGACCAATTCTCAAGATCCATATGCTAATCGCATCAGCGAACAGCGAAAGCTCAGGTGAGTCTACGCATGCATGCGCAGACTCACCTGAGCTTTCGCTGCTCGCTAAAGAAGTATGGATGTAGATGATGACTTAGGCCAAACTTTAGACCTATAGCGTTGCTGGATACGTCAGCATGTACGTTTATAAGAGGTTATGGGACAAATGTGATCAGTACAGAAAGTTCGTGCACTGGACCGCCGGAATGCTTTTGTGCTTTTGTAATGAATCCGTCGAGGTCCGTATATATACCCGACGATTTTCACCATTAAGTTCTCCTTTTAATACGAAAATGTTAAGTGCCATGAAATATTCATTTCTGATCAAAGCTTACAAAAACTGAAGTGTTGCGTAGATGAGTATCTGTACCTTCCCTGTAAAGTATTAAAACACAGCAAGGCAAATGGTAAATGAGATTTGGAAGTGTCAATGCTACTGTCTGTATGGGATTCCGAGTATGTTTACATTTGTGTAACATTAGCGAAGTATGAAAAAGATAGGTTGTCGTTTTGTTAGACAACCAAATGTGTTTATTGATGCTTTTGTTAGGACCGTTTAGATTGATTAAAACACTGTTGAAATCTTTACATGTTTGTAAGGCTTGTCTCCAGTATGGAATCGTTAACAAAGGGTGGTCACAAGAAAGGCGCTACCTAGCGTTCAATAATCGCGTATGATGAATTTAAAGATAAAATTTGCAAAGAGTAGGTGTCTGCGAACATTTTAGTCTACTGAAACTAGTCCCATCGCTTGAACTTATCCAGCTAGAGAGCATTATAAAAACGCTCATTTTCTGTTACTTTATTTTTTGACCCCCACTTGGTTCATGACCCGTTTTCTTTAACACATGTTTGACGCCTGATGAAAAAAGATGTGTAACGCAGCACTATTTGGCATACCTTTGCACTGATATAAGTTAAACTGGCCTATCACTTGTGATCTTCCTGAGAGTTGAACAGTTCTACGTGGTGCGTTTCTTTTTTGTCGGGAAAATATGTTGTAGAATGTAACCGTGCACCGAGCTTATATAACTTTCATGCTCACTGTGTGATTCGCTAAGCACGACAGGTGCATTGGTCATAAACTTGAAATTGCCATTTATGCCTGTTCATCGGAGCTAGACATTTTCTTTGTATTCTGATATTCATGAATTTTTTTTTCATAACCTCGGGTCCTAGTGTACTAAAGAGGACCTTAGGATGAAACCTTATGAAAGGTTTCTATTGGTCCTCGACGCTCGAGATAACCTGACTTGTTTGGGAGCGCAGTGGCTCAGGTAGAGTGCTTGACTCGAGACCGAGCGGCCGCGGGTTCGAGCCTCACCGGCGTCACTGAGTTGTGGTCCTTGAGCAAGACACATTTATCCTAGCTTAGTACTGGTTTAACCCAGGAAGACCCGTCCCTGCTTAACTGAAAGATTGATGATGGGACGTAAAGAATCAAATCAAACAAATCAAACATTCGAACGACAAAGGCGCAGACCAGACTGCGCTTTCGCGCATTACGCTTTTGTTGTTTGCTATTTTAGAAAAAATACTAGTCAATAGTCAACCTCTCTCCATTCAAAAGTTCGATGTTTTAGCTGGTCTATGTAGCTGAGCAGGCTGTTTTGAGCTTAACCTGGTCGCAAACCATAAACGTAGGTTTGTCTTGGAGTCCTATGCAATGAAATACAATGTAGTGAAATATGATTTATGGACTGGTCCATTATGGAGCTTGCCAGCTGCAGTCCTTACATCGCCATGACCCACTTGTACTTTTGTCGTAGGTATACTTGTGTCGCGGCTGATCTGGTTAAAACTGTTTTTCAAGATTATCAGCAAACGACAGGTCAATGTTAGTTTTTAAAAGATGAAATTGTGGCACACATTACAAATGTAATGGGCCTCGACGCGAGAAACCTGTCTTCGGGGATTTGCGAACAACAAAGGCGCAGACCAGCCTGCGCATACGCGCAGTCAGATCAGCGCCTTCGTTATTCGCTAATTGGAAAGTATCATATCTAAACTTGCTCCAAGCAAACTTTCAACTTTCTAGCTAGTCTCTGTAGCTGAGGAGACTGGTTCGAATCTCACTTTGTCGGAAACCCAGAGACAGATTTTCTCGCGTCGAGGCCCATTTGTGCACAGTTGCGCATTTATATAGCTTAACCCTTAAAGCGCCAAGAAAACAATACATCCGAAAATGTCGTCTGCTGAAGTGTGCTGCAAATAATTGCCTAACATTACTGACGAATGAAGTATATATAGTAGCAAACAGCGTGTACCCAGATCAGACTGCTCCTATAGGAGCAGTCTGATCTGGGTCCATACCGTTTGCCATAGAGGCTTCTTAAACATTTAAGCAGACGAGAAAAGCAGACGACTTTTGTTGCGATTTGGCGCATTAAGGGTTAATTAGGTTTTGATAAAATTGCCCAAGATTCTGAATTACCACATGTGACCTTACCTATTAAAATGTGTCTATGTCTCGAAACATGGATGTTATATTATTAATTTTCTTACGTAACTATAGACGGATTAACATTTCGAAAATTAATTATTTGAAGTCGGTGACATTCACACATGATGATCGGTATCAATAGAGTGTATTTATGCACTGAGAATTTTCATTCACCTACAGGTCAAAGGTCACGCGCGGATCCAGGAATTTTTGTCAATGGGGTCCAAAAAAGCTCTGACAACCCTTTCAGTCATCAGCTTATTTTACAGAGGGGGTCCAATGGTTATTTCAAAGGAAACTCTAATATATCCAGATTCCAGGGGGTCCAACATTTTCTAGGGAGTGTCCAAATTTTTACAGGGATTGTCCAACTTTTTCCAGGTGGAGTCAAATTGCTTATTCCTATGGAACATATAGAACTTGTGATTTTACAGGGGGGGCGGGGTCCGGAATCCCTAACCTCCTTCTCAGGATCCGCGTATGAAGGTTCCTTTACATTCAGGATTTCGCATCAAGGCTATGTTTCCTACACAGGTTGGGAAAATTCATTAAAACTTTAAATGGTTATTAACCATAACATGAAAGTGTGTCACTCATGACACTTAGCCACCAACTCCCAAGGCCAAGGTCACAACTTTGGCTGAAACTTGTTCTCTGAATCTTCCGTCCGGGCTATATCTCCTACAAGGGTAGGCCACATTCGTTATAACTTTATATGAAATGGAAGAGTGTCATTTACACCACTTATTCACCTACTCGCAAGGTCAAGGTCGCAACTTTTGAATCAATGGTCCGGTAGAGGACACATGTATTGCATAGCAATACGACATGACATTGTATTTAATGAAAAATAATTGAGTCATAACAAGCGATTTTGATACATACAGAGTACATAGTACGTATAGGTGAATATCTCTAGCATTTAGCCTCAGATGAGCATAATTATATATTCAGCTGAACTACCACTGAATTTAGTGTAAAAATATGAGGCGTGGCATGTGATTTCCAACAATGTGGCATTTTCACAAGTGTAGACTCAGACGAGCCTGTGCAGTTTCCTATTAAGCTTAGAAACTCCAAATGATGTTCAGTCTGAGTAACTTAACACTTATAGTATATTCAAGCGACTAGCAAAGGCTCTGATCAGATTGCGCGTATGCGCAGGCTGATCTGATGCTTTGCTCGTCGCACATACCACCTTGTTGGAAATCTCATGTCGCGGCTCAATTATTATGTTCTGTGCGATGGCATTGATTCCGAAATGTTTAAACCATTATCACCGTAAAAATGTTGGCCTCGAGCTGTTTTGGTGGGAAAGTAAGTGTATTTTTTCATCAAAAGAGGTGGCATCTGAGCTTTCTCCACGTTTGATGTAAATTGACACTTATTTTTACAGTGTGTCATTTCATTGTCTTGATAACCATGTTAACTTGATTTTTAAAATACCAACTTCGTTTGATTGATTTGATTCTTTACGTCCCATCAACAATCTTTTTATTATGTAGGGACGGGTGTGCCTGGGTTGAACCAGTACTAAGCTAGGATTAATGTGTCTTGCTCAAGGACACAACGCAGTGACGCCAGTGAGGCTCGAACCCGCGACCCCTTGGTCTCGAGTCATGCACTCTACCACTGAGCCACTGCGCTCCCTGAAATATCAACTTCTGATCAGTTTTCAGGGAAAGCTATCGATGGCTAGCGGCTTTTCTTACCCTAATCATCTTAACACATTTTAATGGTCTCGATTGTACTATGCACGGAATCTCTTACCATTGCCACGCGAAACAAATCCATTTGTGGTATATGCAACTTGTATAAAGACACGAACAATCATGCACAAAAAAACAGAGACTAGATATTATTTTTTAAATTTGGATTTAGCAAGAATATAGTTCAGCTTGTATGTTATCCGATGCCACAGATCTGCCTTTGCGCATGCGCAGACTGGTCTGTTCCGTTGGTTATTGAGAAAATGTGTTTGATCATGATGGTACCAACATTATTAGATTATATAATACGCTCGAAATAGTAAACAGATATATGAACCAGCATGACACCAGATATGTCCGCTTAATCACTCGGACTGGTGGCGGCCTGTCGCGGTTTTCCTCACGCCAGTAGCGTCAGCAAATCCAGTAATCAACCCCAATCAGACCTTTCAATTTATGGCAAAGGTACTCCATCAGCAATTAAAAATATGTGACTGTTTGTTCTGGTCGTTTACACTTTCAAACGAGCAATTTATGGCTTCGTTCGTTATATATAGAATAACACCATAAAAGCTTTCTGGAACTATAAAATGGACCTCGACGCGAGAAAATCTGTCTTCGGGGTTTTGCGACCATCATAGGCGCAGAACAGCCTGCGCATCCGCACAGGCTGTTAAGCGCCTTTGTTGTTCGCTTCCTGAAAAGTATCATATGTAAACTTGCTACTATACAGGTTAAATTTTGAATTTCTAGCTAGTCTCTCTAGCTGTTGAGACTGGTTTGAATCTCACTTTATCGGAAACCCCCAAGACAGGTTTTGTCGCATCTTGGCCCAAATGTATCTATATATGTATGTTTTTCTAGAGGGCAATGCAATTCTACACGCTATGGTTATTCTGTTCTCTGCTTTAGAATTGTGTCGATGAGCATCAGAGAACATATCCGTACAATAATATCACTATAAGTATAGTAAAAGAGTTCAGTTTGGAAATCTATGCTTGTACATTGTACAAGGTAGCAGAAGGGAGGGTGAGTAATGACCGTCCCTGGGGACAGGAGATAAACTATACGCATGTCAGTTCATACAGGTGATGAACCATTACGCATGTTAGTTCATACAGGTGATAAACCATAGGCATGCTAGTGCATACAGGAGATAAACCATACGCATGTCAGTTCATACAGGAGATAAACGATACGCTTCTTACTTCATACATGAGATAAACCATACGCATGTTAGTTCATACATGAGATAAACCATACGCATGTTAGTTCATACAGATGATAAACCATACGCATGCTTGTTCATACAGGTGATAAACCATATGCATGTCAGTTCATACAGGAGATAAACGATACGCTTCTTACTTCATACATGAGATAAACCATACGCATGTTAGTTCATACAGGAGATAAACCATACGCATGTTAGTTCATACAGGAGATAAACCACACGCATGTTAGTTCATACAGGTGATAAACCATATGCATGCTGGTTAATACAGGAGATAAACCATACGCATGTTAGTTCATACAGGAGATAAACCATACGCATGTTAGTTCATACAGGTGATAAACCATACGCATGCTAGTTCATGCGCATGCTAGTTCATACAGGAGATAAACCATACACACGCTAGTTCATAAAGGTTATACACCATACGCATGTTGGTTGGTCCCATGCTATGTATATTTCGAAGAAGCATGGGCTTCCTTGGCCCTTTAACGGCTGTCCCCATGCTCTCTGTAAGATTCGAAGAAACACATGGACTAAGAGCTTTCCTGTGCCCATTTAGCTGCCCCAATGCCTTGTAAGTTTCGAAGAAAAACACGGGATTGCTATCCAGTGGGTCTAGAGAGTTTTGACTGAGCCGTTGCCCTGGTAGCTTCAGTGGCACATTTAGCTGTCCCAGTGCTAAGTAAGTGCAAACACGCTTTTCTGGGCCCAATAAGTAACGTTACTCATCATCCCTGCTGCTAAGGGCCTACCAAAAAAGCTGACTTCACACTATCTGAATATATTTTGTATGTTACAATTTAAAACAGTTTGTATTCAGTCATGATTAGGCTGCCAGTTTATTAAAGGAATATTTCCATGCGTTGAAAATGGACAAAACGCATATATATGTGGTATTTACACATCAGGTGTCATTTCAATGACGTCATACTTTTGTTTTGATGCAATAACACTATGGGCGACATGTTAATTTTAATTATTAACCTCCTAAGATTAAATTTGGTGCATTTCGACTGAAATTGGCACACAAAATGCAAGAAAGTCCTGTTCTCCATAGACTACAAAGGAGATACCGTTTCAATTGCACTGATACAATATACGTTATTTTGATGACGTCATAATGACGTCCAGACGTGAAACCCAAAAAGGGTGACCAGGTGATTTTCATTAGTTATCCCCTAAAGTTTGATTTGGTATAGGTCACCATAAATCGGCATCAAATTCGCACGGGAGTCCCGATCGCCCCTGACTAATTTCTCAATACATCCTAGCATATGACTTTTGGGGAATTGCGCAATTGGTATGACTATGAATCACTTTTGTATCTTCCTGTTGGTTGATATAAATAGAAACTTACATATGTAGAGGGCGATAAACTGAACTGAACTGAAATTTAAATATGATTGGTTAATGATGATGTCATGTACTGGCAATGGTGTCGGCTTCTATCACGTATCTTTAAGGCAAGATGAGGCTTAGTGTAAGAGTGTTATTTTGTTTTTATTAGTCTTTAGAAGTTTGACTAAGAACATTAAATGAATCATATAAATATAAAGCTCGTTGCTGAATTTCTAAAAGAGAATTTCTAATAGAGAACTGAAAAAAACACAACGCAAACTTTAATAAATCAAAATAAACTATGTTACAGATCTGGTTCTACACTGTTTGCCTATGCCCCATGAAATTGATGCTATGTCAATATAGATTAATTAGGCCATAATCTTTTATTAGTTGATTTACAAATCATCTTACTGTAATTTTCCGAAAATTAGACAATAAAAATTCTATTTTTTATTTTGTCCCCCGACTCTAAATATTATTTGTTTCGATCAAAAACTATTGTTGAGGTTCTGTCTGTGTATTTTTGAGAGTGACACTGTTAAAAGTGATTGTCCTATCCAGATTGTTAGGAAATGGTAAAATATTTAAAGTTACATGTACTAGTTTTACTAGTGTTACTGTTTGTTTTGGAGATATTTAAGAAAAGGCTCTGAAAATGATCAGTCATCTGGTCATTTTCAGAGCTTTTTCTTTCGTCCCCCAGACCCTAAATCTGAAAAAAAATCCAGTAAATCAACTAATAAGATATTTTTGGCCTTAGTATGGACAAAATAGCAATCCAATGTTGATTTACCTTGATTTTATTTCCCAAAGCAATTACTTCATTGAGAATGTTAATCACTGCACACACTCAGGTAGATGTCAAGTCTAATGCACTTGCAAATGTAACGCAACGTGTAACTGGATAACGTCATAAATTTGCGACATTAAATCCTGCGATATACTTTCGTAAATCCGACATCATTACGTAAAGTCGCTTTTCATTGGTTGACAAGTGAATATATGCAACTGCCAAGCAGTTTTATGCAGCTGGCAGCCGCTGAACGTAGAGGCGCAACAAAGTACATTTTCACTGTCTTTTTAAAGGGAAAATGTTAATAGTGCATTAGAATGGGGATCACCATATTCCAAATTTTCATTTGTGGAGGTATATCGTTGGATATACGTTCGGAAATAACGTTTTACGGCTCCGCTTACACTTCGCCGTAAAACTAAATTTCCGAACGTATAATCCGACGATATACCTCCCGAAATGAAAATTTTGAATACAGTTATCCCCTAAATGAGTACATGAATGTAGTTCAGTGGGTAGGGGACAATTTAAGACGCCATCATTGAGATTAAGAAGATGTATGACAGACCATGCAAGAGCTTTGCAAAAAGAACAAATCAATTACATTTTTGGAATAAATTGTGTGTGGTCTAAAGTAAACATTTTATCTTATATTTTCATGTCTTATTGAGGGGGGGGGGGGGTGAAATGAGAGAACCAATAGCCTGTCTTTATACATGTTACTTTTCACGAAGACCTCTTTCTGATATACCTACAGCTTCCATGCGCGGATCCAGGAATTTTTTTAGGGGTGGGGGGGGGGGGGGTTCCAGGCCCGACGGTCAGAAACAGTCTGGACAATGATTTTCTTTTGTATTTTTTATTCCTCAACTTATTTTAGTTTACAGATGGGGATCCAATGGTTTTATTTCAGAGAAAAGTATACTTTTCCAAGGATCCAGAGGGGTTCCATCATTTTCCAGGTGGGATCCAACTTTTTTCCGGGGGGGGGGGGGTCCAAATGCTAATTTCTATAGAAACCCATATAACTTGTGCTTTTCCAGGGGGGATCCGGAACCCCTATCCCCCCCTCTGAATCCGCACTTCAAATGCTTACAGCATTATAAAAGTAAACGCCGCAACACAAGACGCAGAAGTCTTCTGCGTCTTGTGGTGCGGCATTTACTTTTATAATGCAATAAGCATTTGGTCGTCTTCGGAAACCAACACCATTCGCTACGTGTTTTTGTTTCAATTTGTTTAATGCCAATACTCACTTCAGTCATGAAGTTTAATAGCTGATGGATCTTCTTAGTTCCTTCAAATAGGAGAGAATTACTTCAAATATTGGGCACAACATGCATCAGTTGTCATTCCGCTGTAGAATTATTGCTTTGAGTTCAGAGAAATGTGTTCCCCATTGAACGTAATCATCACAAAATACAGTAAAACCTGTGTAAAACGACCACTCTCAAAAATACCTTAAATTGGTTTTAAGACCAATTATCGCTTAATGCAGGTCAAAAGTATTGTAGAATGCTCCAAGAGCATTCTGCAATACTTTCTGACCTTCTTTAAGCTACCATTTGTCATAAAGATCTTTGTTTTTTCTATTTTGAGTGGCCGTTTTACACAGATTTTACTGTAAGCTCTAGATAAACCATGTTCTGCTTTGAAATATTAAACTATCGATACTTTTTTTTTCTAATTTCCCCCTCAAAACATGCGTTGCTGTGCTCATTCAAAACATCTTGGTGCGAGGATTACAATGAGTACCCACAATGTTTTAATGAGCAGAAATAGGAACAACAACTATCTGGTTATCACCATTATCTGGGGAAATATAAATTCGTCGCGCGTATTGTCCTGAATTCGGTTCTATATTATCATTTGAAAGGTATTTTCTGGCTGTGATTTCAATTGTGTTTGCCTTTGAATTTGCATCGAAGAATGGAATTTTGCGGTTTCGTTAAATTTTAAGTATTGTCAGTCTGACAGGTGCCAGTTAGTTTCCTAAACACAGAATGTCGTTTCTGAACTTTACGAAATCTGAACTAAGCGAACTCTGATCAATACAAAACGGCAGATTTTGTTGGAGGAAATTGCTAAGTACAAATAACTAGAAACATATGTGACTTTGGGGACGAGGCTAGGACATTATGTCAACGTGGCCTCAATTTGAGGATCGTTAGCTGGTATATGCTTCATACCAGTACGAAACTTGTATTTTGGTTCAGACAAGAAGATTTTTCTCGACGAAGTCGAGTCTATTGCAACTTAAGCCCTATTCATGTAAAATCTATTGGTTGATATAATGCGATAAGAAATTTGCATATCTGAATTGTGACGTTATCCAATCTTGCTTTTTTTTATTAGCGACCTACATAGAGTATAAGTGCAAACACGCGTTTGTTTGTTTTTAAACATGATTTAACAATAACTGGTAAACACAACACATTTTATTACATTTATCAAAATTTAGAATGATTAATCATGATAATGAAAATTTCGAGGAATGTATTGTATATAAATAGACCGTTTACTTTCACTTTCAGTTTTGCATCAGAAGCAAATGAGCAGGGATCCAAGCGGATATGTGTAGCGACGGTAATGACTTTGAGCATAGACTTTCGTACGAGCATAGACGTACCAAGAAATTTCTTTAAAAAAAGATATTAACCAGCTCAGATAAAATCAAAATGATTTTACTGACCATTCCAGGGTGGTGGTTCTGTGTTATTTGTTTCACGTTTGCCTTTGGTTTACTATCTTGATGTTCCTTCAAGCCTTTTGGTCACCTGCAGGGTAAGGGTTGACCTCTCTGCTCTCTTGTGAATGATGTTTCCTTGTGTGTTTTGTCACTTTCACATATGATGTCCCTTTTCAGAAGTAATACTTGATAGTACTGATTCCTGATTTTTGCTGTCTGCTTTGCAATTGTTAGTTATGTCGATGAAAAAGATGTTGTTGCTTCTTTTACACGTAATAAACTAAGAAATTGAGTTTAAACATATATATGTTGTTGTGAAATTTTTATTCGATTTGGCACCAAGCTGTATAGACAAGTAGTTGGGATTCCTATGGGCACTAATTGTGCTCCCCTGGTTGCAGATTTATTCCTGTTTTGTTATGAGAGGGACTTTATGATGTCTCTTTTTGATGATAAGCAGGCTGATGTTATCGCTGCGTTTAACACTACATCCAGATTATTTGGAACATATTTTAAACATTAATAATGATTATTTTGACAATATGCTAAGTCAAATATACCCTTCAGAGCTCAAACTTAATAAAGCCAATACCTCTGATACCGAAGCTGCAATTTTAGACTTGCATTTGTCTATTTCTAATGATATAGTTTCTACCAAAATTTATGATAAACGTGACGACTTTAATTTTGAAATTGTCAATTTCCCATCAAGTGATGTTCCTCGTTCTACATCCTATGGAGTCTATATCTGTCAACTCATTCGTTTTGCTAGAGCATCTAGCTGTATTACTGACTTCACACTCGCAATAAATTGTTAATTCAGAAACCTCTTAAACAAGGCTATCGGTATAATAAAGTTCGCAAAACCTCTTCTAAAGGGGTACTTGCATCTGTGCCCACGCATGGATTTTCTTTGAACTTTGCATATTAATAACTTACGAAAATGTATTTATATCAAATAAGATAGTTAAGAATAAGGCTTAGGAAGCAACCCTGACGTACTCCACCTTTGAGGTGGTACCTGTCTCTAAACTTCTATGTCCTAAATCTATGGTTTTGTTTGTTTCTATGATTTGTCATCTAGTTTGAATCCAAAATACCATAGCCATTACATTAATACAACAAAACCATTTGGATAAAGTATGGTTTACGTTTTCTGAAGAAGTGATTAAAAAATTTCAATATTTTTTTCTCAAAAATTTACAAAACATTCAACATTCAATTCCAACGATAGATATGTTTTAGTCTTTGTCAAGATATCATATTATCACAAAAACATGCCATATATATCCTGCTGATCTGAGCAAAATTTCATGAAAATCCAAACCCGGTAACTTTGTCATTTCCTACCTCTTATAGGTATAGGTCAATTTTAGCAAATATATTTATTTAGCTGAAATGAATCAATAACTTGACAGAAGGATGATGTGTTTAAATCAACTTCCACTTTTCTTGAAGAAAGACATGTTTAGACAATTTCAAATGTTTCAATGGCTGGAAATGCCAAAGGACTTGGCCCCATGCCATGGCACTATGGGGCTAAGACAATGTGTATCACTTTCTCAAGTCCTGAATGATATTGTTTAAGAAACATAATATCATAACAATAAACTAACACGTGACCAAGAAGACTAAATATTTCTTTACATCCCAACTGAACTAGAGTAACCACATTTTGGTGCCCTGACCAGGATAAAGTGTAACAGAGTCTTATAAAAGGTATCATATAACAGTGTTCTACATGAATAAGTGAGGTCCAAAAACGAAACTGTATGCCTAGAATATACAGCCAGATAAAGTATAAATGTCGTACTTGATGGAAATCAGCATCAGTTTTACAGAACAGAATGATAAGAGAAGAATTGAGCATTTAATTAGCAATACCTTTGGGGCCAAGAGTTCTCTTTTACCAAAATGGTTAATTTTAACCAATAGGTTTGACAGGGGGCTATTCTTGTGAACCAGGTTTATTTATGAGGCTTACAGTTATAAAATCATGGATATAAGGTTCTTCTCCTGTATGAACTGACTTGTCATAAGGTTTCTCTTCTGTATGAATTAAAATTCTTAATAATGTCAGATATTACGTGTAACATTGTAACGTTAGAAACTAGATGTGGTAATAACAGGTGTCACCATATTGTATCATTTTGAGTAATATTATTGTGTAGGCACTTCATTAAATAAGAATCGTGGCATTTAATATCAAAGAATATTGTTTTTTCCTTTGCCAAACCATAACAAGGAAAAACACTGAACATATAAACTTTTACCAATAAACGTACCAGCATGGTGGTTCAAACTAAGCAAGTATTCAAGTATGTTTTACACTGAAACATAATTATTGTATTTTTTACATTAAAATGAATTAGGGCCATGTGTTTACATCAAGTTGAAAAAATATGTTACCGGTCCTTGAATTTCATGAAATTTGGTCTACATATTCTTAACATATATGGCTAGTTTATATGTTGAAATGGTATCTTGACAAAGACTGCAACGCGTAAAAAAATTAATTCCAAATTTTACTGAATATATAATATACAGTTGAAAATTGGGGTACCATGTCATAAAAATTGATGCCCACCCACTAATCTAATAAATACAAAGCCATTCATAGCATCAACGAACGTATCAATGATGTATTTATTTAATAAAACATTTCTGCACCCGTTACATGATATGCCATTTACTTTAGAAATGATTATAACTGGGTACCCTGAGGTATTGTAGTGATATCATACATGACGTCATAAATTAGCAATGGAATTGCATAAAAACTCAAATGCACCATTAATATAAAAGTCATACCCAAGTCAATTAGTAAACATAATATTATCAAATTCCAAGCGTGGGCAGACTCCCATGTTAATTTCCCATACCATGAAAGAGCCCCTTTTATAGAGGATACTATGATTTGATATCTAAATTCCAAGCTGGACTTAAATCTCTATTGCGCCATGGACTTTCGGAACCTGAATTCTATGGTGACTTGGTGTATGAATTGAAAAAGATTGCTTGCTCTGATATTTTTTCAGTGCAGTTCATTATAATAATTTCCCATTATAAAAAGATTGGCTATAATATTAATGTATTGCAATAGACTGCTTGCTTGGTGGTCAACCCAATCACAGTCGGCAACTTTGCTTTCCTCTTTAATTGCACGCCGGTTGGTCGGACTTCAGACTCTATGACGGTTCCCACTTAAAGACTTATCTGTTGATGAGATGGTAGGGGCCTGATGCTTTGGCTGTTTGTCGAGCCCACCGGCGTGTACCTGTTGGATTTCTTTTGCTCCGGTATTCAGTTGTATTTACTGTTGAGTCCTTATCTTTGCTTTATCTCCTTTTTATATCTTGATTTATATGTTCTAAGAGATGATGCATTGATAAGTTAGGGGTCTGTCATGCAAACCAAACATCTATGTGTTTTGATCCACATCTGAACTAAGGGTGAGGCTGGTGCACCGTTAAACCGGTTTAAGCTCTCCATTAAAATATTTTACTGACCTTTCCAAGGCGGTACTTTTTTCTGTATTGTGTTTGCTATGCCTTTGTGCGCGTCTGTGTATATGTGCCTTGTAGTCACCTGCTGGGAAAGGGCTGACCTCTTGGCTCTCGTTTGTGGTGTCCAACTGTGAGTTTGTCACTTTCCCATTGGTATCCTGGACCTTACTTACTTTGAAGCAATTTTAACGACAAACAACGGACGACACTCGAGGGACGACGGCCATCGATCGATCGCAAAAGCTCACTAAAAGCACGGCACAGCCATCATTTAGTGTCAGACCACCATCGGCCCTTCAGCGAAACGTCATTTAATGGTGACCCGCTTTTAGATGTTCAGTAAGGTTGTGCTAAGGTGAGCTAAAACATCTATTACCCAGCTGGCAAATACACATCGGGTAGGCGGCAATCGAAAACGCTCGTAAGAATCGACGAACGCGGATCAAAAATTGCTAGAAACAGTGTTTTCGATTGCCATTTGTCGCCAGTCGGATGACAAAAGACAATCGAAAACTATGTTTCTAACGATTTTTGAACCGCATTCGTCGATATAGTAACGTTTTCGATTGCCACCTACTCAGTGTAAAATAGTTAATCAGAAAAGAAAATTAAAAACCCATTAGGAACAAGATAGCGTATAAATCCGCATCAGATGTCATCAAATAGCAATGAAATGTACAAGATTGTTTAGGAAACTTGAGCTAAGTCTTTGATATCTGCCATTTCTATGACGTCTTCGAGGTTAAACAGGTGTCAATATGCTCACATTCAATCGCACGTGACAAATATTGTTGTTTGTGGTCAATTTTGCCACTTAAAATTGGAGTGCTCTGATGTCTTCGGCACGTAGCGGAGATTGTATTTGAACCAGCACGATATTTGGTACTTAACTCCGATCAGCCGGCAGCGAAGACTGGGACGAGACTGCGCATGTGCGTGCGCAGTCTCGTCGGAGCCTTCGCTATCACATACACAATACATGGAAATTGCTAAATTCTCAGACATTAATGATAATCTTAGCTCAACTTTATTGCTGCCATGCACTTTCATTAACAATGAATTAACAATTTATTGCGAGTGTGAAGTCAGTAATACGAGCTCATTCGCCAGAAGTGACACTGGTGTTGTGATTAACAGCGAGCCACACCCGAGTCGCAAGTGCAAAACAAGCCTCTTGTTTGATCCATTGGCTGTCCCGTGTTTACGCTAGCTGTTCCGCTTTTCCGTTTAAAACTCCGACAAAACCGTTAATAAGAGTTCATATTAAATACAAAAATGTTGTTTTTTTCCTAAGTTATAAACATTTTTTATATTTTAGATATTTATAATAAAATGTTAATATAATCAATAAATTCAATTTTAGGTCTGTTCATGGAATCATGAAAATACTTCGGGTCTCTTGCAAAGTTAACTTGGGCTTCACTTACTTCGCAAGAGACCCTGAGTATCCATGATTCCATGAACAAACCGAAAATTGAATTCATTTCTGAAATATACATGTACAACAATCAAAATTATTATTTCACCGTAAATAGAAACTTATGGCGGCCTTTTTGCAATTTGAATGCGAACTTGATTAAATAGTCAGCAAAAAATCCATAATTTGTGTAAGAATGGGAGAGTAGAATCTGTCCTTCGGGACCCGGGCCACGCCTTGTGATGCCAAACGGTGATGTGTTATCCCAGCCTCATACTCTTGACAGATTTTTATATTTTCGCTGGAGTATATTCATAGAGAATTTTTTCCTTGATGGTAAAACGTCTCTCGCTCGTATGACAGACTAAACATCCTCGATTGCTATCTCGCGAAATCCTTCTAGAAAAATTGATAATAATTGAATAACGGAATACAACTTAATGAAAGGTTTTGCGGTTTCAAATAATGATTCATGTTTTTGTAATGTTTTCCATATCAACTGAGACACATAAAACCCATCAGGAAGGAGTTTATGAAATCGATTTAATTAAGCGTTGTTTAAATCCGGAGTGGTCTTTAAGATATGATCTGAGATTGAAACGCACACAATGATTTTGATCATTTAAAATGCCACTTTTAAAAAAAAACAAAGCCACTTCAATCGAGGAAACAACTCGTGCTAAAGCGAACTCAAAGCAATAAGAACACACACATACAAATACACATGCGCACGAGCTCGTACACACATGCATGTACCTATATTACATGGACATAACTTGTATGAGTCTCATTAAACAAAAAATACACGGATTGTTTCTATTCTGTCACGCGCGGATCCAGAAAGTTATTCAGAGGGTACGCTAGAGAACAGCTGTACTCGAACATCGCAGTCATCACGGGTTGGTTGCAGTTGATGAGGGCACACAATAGTGTGCATGGCTTTTTAAAGTGTAATTTCTTCGTCAATATTTTACTTCTGAAATCCTTCTTCGCTGTTTATTGTCACTTATATATCCAGCTGTATAGCTGCTTAACAATATGTATGTGAGTTTGAGCGATAGGTGATACAGCGCCTGAGTTGTGCCAAAAATGTGATATTTTTTCCTGAAAAGAGGACGAAAGGCAGTTTTGTTTATGTTCTGCAATAAAATTATTAATTTATGCTTACATGTAACTTAGATAAAATGCAAAATATCAGTACTTTAATGTGCAAAACGTTCGAAATCTAAGGACAGAGCATTTTGAAAGTTATTCAAACTTTTCACACTGTATGTATAGTTCTGTATATCGGATTTTTTTGCACAGTGACTGCAACGTATCAATATTATTTAGACCCTCGACAGCTAGTACTCAAATTTTGCGTATAGCTATAAAATTGTAAGCATCTCCGCATATAATAAACAGAAATATGCATTTTTTCTAAACCCTCACTCATTCGTATTCATCATTATGGCAAGCCATTAACTCATAACTAATGACTTAGATAGCTCACAGTATGTGAACACATTTCGGATACATATTCACTGTCTAGCCCGAAACAGGCTGGTACAATTTCAAGGCTACTATTGAGCCAGTATGGACAACAATATCTGTGAAAACTCCAAATGAAAAAAAAAAAAAAAACAGTTGTAAAGATCTTACTCAAAGAATGGTTCACAGTATCCCAAAATAGTGTACCCTCGTCGACTGCAACCAGCACGCGATGACTGCGTTGTTAGAGTAAGTGGTTCTTCAACTCTGTCAACGTTTTGTTAGGTTTTAGTAGATGAGGGAGAGAGGATCCAAAAATCCCATTAAAAGCGGATCATTATCGGCTCGCCAGCGAAACGCCATTTCAATGGCGTTTCGCTAGTGGGCCGTTGATAGCCCAACATTGAGTGCTAGGAAGCGGTGTTGTATTCCAGCCTAAGTAAGCCGTACCAGTATTGCTAAAACAATAGCTTCGTGATTTTTCGGGATGTGGGGGGTAGGGGTCAGGACTCAGTGTCTGCCCCTTTTGATCCGCGCATGATATCTGTTCCACATAGACTAGTAACAATATATGAAATGACAAACTGCAGGTTGAGCCATTCTATATTAGGATATCAGCAAATGACTAATCAAGGCGCTGATTAGACTGCATCAATGCTTAGTGTGGTCTACGATTAAGATTATGTGGGCGAATGCAGCGAAATCTAATTTTCTCGCAGTAACGAGGCCCATATTTAAATACATGCACCAACCTGGGGGTATCTTTATTTTCATTATTTGTTTTAAATGTCGCGAAAATTAATTAACCCTTTGAAGCCGAATAGAATTTCTCCATTATTACCAATAGACCAGTCCATTTTCGTTTTAAGGTTGTTCGATGTTTTTTTCCATTTTTTATTCAAATTCTAAGTAAACATTCTGTAAGCAAACAGTGAAGACCCTGATCTGTGGCGTCTGATCTGGGTCTGCACTACTTGCCTGTGTCCCATGAAAAGGATATGGATTAAGTGTTTTACAATGAAAGCTAGTCTAAATTGTGTATCATGCGTGTTTAATTTGTTCTAGGTATTGAAAAATGCCGTTTGAAATTAAATAAAATACTTTATACACTATTCGCGTTGAAACGTGGAAGACGCTAACTACTATATGCCACATGCTTATAAAAAGCTACAGTCTTAAGCGGCCACTCAAATATAGACAAAACAAATTTCTTAAAGACAAATGATAGCTTAATGAAGGTCGATTGTAACACAGAATGCACTCTTGGAGCATTCTGCAATACTTTTGACCTGCATTAAGCGATAATTGGTCTTCAAAACCAATTTTGGTCTTCTTTGTGAGTGGCCGCTTAAGACAGGGTTTACTATCGCTTGTGTTAAACCCATAAGCAAAACATTTACTTGAAATGTTTGTGATTAACTTGTGAATATATTTTGAAATACGTTGACTGGTATACTTTAATGCAGGAGAAATAAACACATGCAACTGGATTAACACAATATACAATTGAATATAGTTCTCTGTTATCTATTCTACAATTTACCTATGGACGAGTATCATACCAAAGTAAGAAAGAAGGCAAATATCAGAAATCGATGCAATCAAGCACCACACCTGACCCAGGACACAACATGTAAAAGCAACAAAAACACAATAAAACATCACACACAAGAGAGCCAAGAGGTCAGCCCTCTCCCAGCAGGTGACCACAAAGCTACTATGAATAGAAAAGAAAACATGACAAACGTGAACCACAACTAACAAAAATGATCGACAAAAGAAGCACGGCCTTGGAACGGTCAATAAAAATACCTGTAATGAAGAGCTTAAACTAGTTTCACAGGGCTAACCTCACCCTTAGTTCAGTTGTGGATCAAGACACATCGGTGTTTGGTTTGCATGAAAGATCCCTAACTTATCCTTGAATTATCTCCTAGAACATATAAATCAGGATATAAAGCAAAGATAAGGACTCAACAATAAAAAAACTGAATACACAAGGAAAAGAAATCCAACAGGTAAACCTCCGTGGGCCTGACAACAGCCAAAGCATCAGACCCCAACCATCTCATCTATAGATAAATCTCTAATTAGGAAATGTCATAGAATCTGAAATCGGACCCACCGGCGTACAATTACAGAGGAAAACAAAGTTGTTAACCATGATTAAGTTGACCACGAAGCATGCAGTCTGTTGCAATACATTAAGTTTATAGCTAATCTTTTCAATCTTATAAAAGAAGTTTACAATTTATTGCGAGTGTTGAAGTCAGCAACATGGGTAGATGCTCCAGCAAATCGGATGCGTTAAGATATGTATGCGACTTACGGTTCAGTGATTTTGTACCACGTGTCGAAGACTTTTTATTTAGACGATTGCTTTACTAGCGACAACGTGTCAAAATCCACATGGCCAATATGGATACAATGCAGAAATGTGACATATATTCCCTGTCATATTATTTTGCTTTAAAGCATTACTCATAAAAATATTGCAAGTTGGATCTCAGTTTGGTAATGACATTTGAATTCCAAGAAAAATGATTTTCTCAGTACTGTAAGAAAAAATGAATTATTTAATAACTAGTTAGTTACATATAGTTAACATTTGCTTAATTACATTTATTGTAAATTCAATCAATTCAGATATAATTGGGATCTGATAATTTATTAAAAGTCTAAAATCAATCAGCAACCCCGCCAGGTTCAGATGTAACTGACTGAAAATTCCGGAGTAATAAAATCAGGATCATCATTTTGTACTAGCAATATGTTAAAAGCTAAAGAATTTGTACATTATATTGACAAATTCAAGCTTTTTAATGTCACGCTGGAGAACCACTACTCCAACAGTGCAGTCATCGCGGGTTGGTTACAGTCAAAGAGAGCAAATTTATATTATTCTGGTTTACTGTGTTCCACTATAAGAGCAAGTTCTTTACAAGTATTAATTTTCACGATGGTTTTTTCAGTTAGAATTATCACTCAGGTATTGTAACGTTTAGTCCATCCTGGCCCAATTGGAGCCTATAAATTAAAAAAACCTAGCTAAGTTCTAGTCAATGTTATGGCTAGCCAGTGGGGTTTTATGCATCCAGAATGTGTTTACAGACCAATGAGTGCGCTATTAAAGTAAGTAGTAATGGTTTAATAAGCGCAGTCCGAGTACATGGGTTCTCTATCGTGAATGTGTAATAGATTGTTAAGCATGCTGGGTAATGTTAAATTAGCCACGTGTATAGAAAACATGTTGAGTGTGTGATCAGGTAAGATTCAAACACGCCTTGCTACAGTGACTTCCTAGCATTTGTAATGTTTGAAGTAAGTATGTACAGTCGGTTCATAGAAGCAAAATAATAATTTGCCAAGTCTCGGCAAAGTCTTGCTGCATTCATTAAAGCATAAATTTTGTATGCCCTATTTTCTTTTCTTTCTGAACTTGCGTAAAAATGTAATTGGACTCAGTATATTATACAGGTTAGTTCAAAATGTTGCTTGGCTTTGTAAAATACAGGACAACCTGGGGCATTTTTACCAAGAATACAGAAGCTGTCACTATATTACAACCATTTTAGACTTTAGCAAGAAATATCTCGTGATGTGCAATGTCTACACTGATGAAGGTGGTATAAAATAGTTAAACCATAATTGTCCACCTGTACGTATGATAATCCACAAGCTTTCCACTTGCTTAAGCTCGTGGATTATCTCCATGTACAGGCGGTCACCCCATGGCATAACTATTACTTAAACAACCAAATTCCATACACTAATTAACGCCATAAGTAAAGAAATTTTCGGTAAAGTAAGATGAGGGTGTCATTTCTTAACAAATCGATGAGTGCCTCTGTCGTCTAATGATAACCATTACAAACAGTTTGAGCACAGATTAGGCCTGATCAGGATTCTAACTGTTTGACACTATGATTGTATTCCTGAAAGAATATTTCGAAATACTCGTAGTTGATTTTTAAAAGAAACATTAACAGATAATACAAATCATTGAAATTACCCAGCATGCAATTAATTATTTGCACTTTAGAAGCTCTGGATGTCTAGTTAATCCTGTTAATATCAAAGACAAACCACATCTTTTGTTCAACAAAATAAATGATTCAAATCTAATATGACGACAACTAATCTTCTAAGAGCGCAAAAACAATGGTCGGTCATTTTCGTTTAAACCCATATAAGGTTGCCGTCCTTTTTATGGGATCTAGACAAACAATGCTGGGGCTGATCATACGCGGCAATATGCGGCCTATGACCAGAGTCACCACTTTTTGCTTACTGTATGATTGATAACATTTTGAATTTGAAAATAAAATGAAGTCTAAATGAACTTTGAATTACATAGGCATATAGAAACTGCTGAAAGCCACCAAATACAAATAGAAATCACTCAGATCACCTTAGCATAAGTATTGAAAACTGACAGAATCACTAAATATGTAGAAATGAGTACATTCTGCCGAACTGAACTAGGGAAAATCATTTAGAAATATGAAATGTAAGAAACAAATAATGCTGAATATAGAGATATTTCTTGAACGACAGATACGAAAATCGGAGACTTTATCCTGGAATAAAAAAGATCTTATCTTACCCATATTATCGTACCTAGGGGCTGTCACGTGTTGGCTGCATTGGTACCTGTAGCCACGTTCATCATTGTTAATGGCGGCGTCAATATTCTGCGATAACAAATGCCATCTTACCCTAGGCTGTCACGTGTTGGCTGAATTGACACCTGTAGCCACATTCATCATCGTTAATGGCGGCATCAATATTTGGCGATAAGAAATGTTATCTTACCCTAGGCTGTCGGGTGTGGGCTAAATTGGTACATGTACGTAGCCATGTTCCTGGGCCAAAAATTACAATGCCTCCTTAAAGTTAAGGAAGACTTAAGTTAACTTACAGTATTTATTTTTAGGATGCAAAATATAACGTTTCGAACTTATGAAAATAAAAATAGTTTCATTTCTTTCTGTACATCACAATGCTATCTTTGATCATAAGTACTGCATCGATCCTTGCATGTTATTAAACGTTTAATGTAACATGTTGAAATATCAATACTTAACTTAAGTTGTTCTTAACTTTAAGGAAGCATTGTAATTATGGGCCCTGGTTGTTTAGTTAGGCTTTGTTACGCCAAAATGACGTCATCATGTCATGTCGCATATCAGTGGAATCCTGAACTTTGAAATAAAAATGCGGAATAGAATGGTGAGCAAGAAAAATACTCCATCATTTTTGTATAGGAATTTCTTGCACACCAATCGGGATTTCTGCTATTTTACCCATGTGAGAAATTTCTTTCTTGCACACCGGATACGGATATCCGAGATTTTACCCTGGGTTAGAAAATCTTATCTAGCCCAGGCTATCTTACCCAGGCTGTCACGTGAGGGCTACATTCATTGGTTATATTGGAACTCACGCACATTGTCGTCAAGTGACGTCATCGTTATGTTAAAATGACGTAAACATGTAAAATTGTATCTTAGCGTATTCAGGGACTTGTGGAAGCTTATTTTTTTAATAAAAAAAAAACAGTGGTGAGCAAGAAAAAGAATCCATTATTCGTGTTAAGGTAGGATAGAAAAATCTGTCCCTCGGGATCACCGTTTGTCATCACTCTGCAAGCCTTGTGATGCCAAACGTAGATCCTCGGGACAGATTTTTCTATCCTTCTCTCACACTCATGATAGATTCATATAATCTCACATACCCGTACCAGCCCGTGGGAAATACAAAAAACGAACTGGCTGCACGTCAATCCGTGACGTCATTGTAATGTTAAAATGACGTCACCACGTCACAGGTATGTATGTCGCACCGCAGCTGATTTAGGATTTTCTGGAAGCCTTTTGCACGTTTTCCAATACAAAATAAGGTATTTAGTGGTGTGCAAGAATCCATTATTTGTGTGACGATGGGTTAGAAAAATCTGTCCCTCGCAATCACCATTTATCATGTTTATCATCCTTCAGCAAGCCTCGTGATGCCAATCGGTGATTCTCGGGATCGATTTTTCTATCCCACCCTCACACTCATGATGGATCCTTATAATCCAACCCTCCAGATTGCCATTTATCATCACTCAGCAAGCTTCGCTATGCCAAGCGGTGATCATCGGGATTGATGTTACCCATTCCAAGCTTATACTCGTAGCTTCTTGTACACAACGCTCCTAGAAAGTGCGAACACGATATGACACAAACAAAGAGTAATTAATCGAGCCAATTCATGTGTCACGTTGGTACCTATTGCAAAGCCTACCTTTTGAAGGCCCAGTCTCTTTGAATTTTGCAAACTGAATACAATTACCTACCCTTTAAGCGGCCTCAAAAGTTGAATCTGTCTTCAATGATACCTGTGTAGTGATCTGTCATCAATGGAGCCGGTTGTACACTGTGAATAAGCTCCAAAGCGTAGATGTGCATGCTCGTTTAAAACATTACGTATTGCATGAGGCATGTGATAGTTTCATTTACTACTACATGTAAGCAGCTGGTCAAAGAGTTTTGTTTTAGAATAAACAATTAACAATCTAGTGTATGATAAACTAATGTATATGGACTGCAAAATGTGAGTTATGAGCTCCAATCTACTGTCTGCTCACACACTTGCTTAATATTATACATTATTATTTCTCTACAGCTAATTCAAGAAGAGAAATAGCCCGCTATTTGAGGAAGTATGTTTATACAAAGAAAGGGTAAATTTCTTTAGAGTTGCCTTTACAGACACATCCCACCTGCATATTTGTATTATTTCTAATGAATTGGGTGACACATCAATGCGTCTCAGCGCTTATGAATATACACGAATCGTACATTGCGTTGATTTGCGTTGATTTGCGTTTTCTGCACAATTTAAATCTAACGCGAGTACAACGCATTTGATACGCGCACGTAACGCATTTTTGTACTACAAATACGCAGGCGGTAGCGTACAGAGAAATGCTTACTGACCGTCGTGATATGACGGACATCGACGTAAAAATCAAACACTGCAACAACAACAGCTTTCAGGCATGCCTCAAACTCGGCACATAAATGCCATACATCCATACATTCGGTTTTAATATAACATTAGGATCAAATTATAATGATATGTCTGTGCTGAGAACATGCTATAGATCTTCGGGATTTATAAGCGCCATTAATATTAACCAACTGTAACGGAAAACCTTTGACTTGTACATTTCTCCTTGTTATAGTTTTGATGATCATTATTGTACAGTATAACCTGTGTAAAACGACCACTCTCAAAAAGATCGAAAATTTTCAAGGCCAATTATCGCTTCATGCAGGTCAAAAGTATTGCAGAATGCTCCAAGGGGAGCATTCTGCAATACTTTAGACCTTCATAAGCCTACAATTTGTCATTAAGATCTGTGTTATGTCTAATTTTGAGAGGCCGTTTTACACATGTTTTACTGTAATATTATTTTTGTTTCATAAAGATCCATTATTCATTTAGCCTAAAGAAGACTACAACCACGCAACTAGCATGTTAGCAGAGAGGTAGTTCATGAACTCGAATTTGGAGATATAGCTGTCATGCAAATATAAACAATTTGCAGTAGAGTGACAAGAATTTTAATACTGATTGGCATTTTGGGATGTTTAACAGAGGTAAAGGCAATGGACATGGTACTCGGAAATTGTAAATTAATTTTTCCAAATAGTTTTCTTCCTTATTTCCAGTAACATATATTGTAGAATACACATTGGAATTGACTCTATGAGGCAATTTCAATGTGTACCTACAACCTATGCTCTTTCAATAAATGAGTTTTTCACCTTAAGTTTTTTTTTTTAATTTAAATTAAATCCTCAACCACTTTCATTATTCAAAAAAATGAGCATGTAGAGATGAACATCTTTTCATGTAGTTTGTCATGCACCTGGATGACAATTACATACTGATCATTTATGCTTCTGACAGTTTATCTTGAGATGTTTCATAGGAATTTATTGCTAAATTGCTAGTGGCATGGTTGTAATTCTATACCGATCAGAAAGGAAGAATGTTTAGCCGTTTGTGTACTTATGGGTTCTTGCTTTTGGTTTGATACAATAAGCATGGTATGACCCATTGTAAGTATCAAGAAAGAAAGACAGCAAACATCAGGAAACGATACAATCAAGTATCACACCTGACCCAGGATACCAATGGGAAAGTGACAACTACACAATAAGACATCACAAAGGAGAGCCAAGAGGTCAGCCCTTTCCCAGCAGGTGACCACAAGGCATAAATAAACCGACGCACACGAAAGCATAACAAAACCAAGACAGAAATAACATAAATGATCCACAAAAGAAGTACCGCCTTGGAACGGTCAGTAAAATATTTTACTGGAGGGCTTAGACCGGTTTCTCGGCGCCAACCTCACCCTCAGGTCAGATTTGGATCAGGACTTATAGATGTTTGGTTTGCATGAAAGACTAGCTCAAGAAGCCACTTTTGATATTTCCCAAAGAAAATATTTCTTTTTCGTCTGAAGATTGTTTCTATCTTAACATGGTTTACACCCTATTTCAAAGAAATTCAAAGGGGACGTTCATTTCTGCCAAACTGTTTGAATTCTGGTTCAGATTTTCAACCAAAGAAGGCCGTGTCCTGTGGAGGTCATCTATTTAATGCATCCAATTCGGAATGGCTCTTCGTTTAGAGGGCCACATTAAAACCGTTTCTGCCGAAGTGTTTTTAATTCTAACCAACGGTTGTTTAATGTGACTTATTCCTGTACAGAATGGAAATTCGCAAACATCTCTAAAACCATAATTGAGCAAAACTTAACAGACATGTCCACTAAGTGACCCTCTTCAAGGAAAATAAAACCAACTTGATCCGCCACAAGCATGGCCACCAGAGGGTGTGACTTGTTCTTGCTAAGAAACATAACTGAGCCGCGATATGTGATTTCAAACAATATGACATTTTGACAAGTGAAGATTCAGCCGAGCCTATGCAGCCTCCTGTTAAGCTTAGAAACTCCAAAGGATGTCATGTCATGGCTCAATTATTAGGCGTTCAATTATTATCTTGTTTTCTTGGCTGATCAGCTTTTAAAAATTATTTGGCTTAAATGTTCACTGGATTTCTGGCCCAGACCTGTAATTGTTTTCCCATAGACCTCCATTATAGCTTTTAAGTAAGCTGTGGTCCTCACAACTCTTCAACTACAATGAGACTGCCATAGAATTACAGATTGGACCTAGTTCAACCAATAAACGAATATGAGATACCATGGTGACCACCATGATTTACCACTTATTGGCCCCTGAAGGTGGGCACCCTATATGAGAGGAAAATTTCATTGAAAAAAAACCAAAATGCAAGGTTCTTTTTTGTAAGCCACACCAGTAACTTAATCAACAAAAGCAGTGATATGCTGTTTCAAAAAGTGCAGCGAATATGTACCCGTCTATTATATATGAATACTTTCCTGTAATTTTATCATTGACCAATCACGAAACACTTTTCATCATAAATAGTGTGCTGAGCTTCCACCCACCTTTTGAGCCAATCAGCACCCTTTTTACAATTACAGGTCTGACCTACTAGAGTGCGTTTAATGTTTCTTATTGAGGCGGCCATGATGTTTGATTTGTTCTAGCTAGTTTTGTATTGACCGTTTCTGTTTTGAGGCGACGTTTAAACGCTTTTTAGCTCACCTGTGCCGAAGGCTCATAGGTGAGCTAATAGTATACCAGCCACTCCGTCGTCCGTCCTTCCTTCTGTCCGTCTGTCAACATTTTCAAACATCTTCTCCTCTGAAACCACTGGGCCAAGTAAACTCAAATTTCATGTGGAGGCTCCTTAGGACGCGGGAACGAAAGTTTGTTCAAATGGTCCTTATCACATGGCCAAGATGGCCGTGGCGCCCATATATGGTAAAAACCCTTACAATTTTCTTCTCCAGAACCAGAGGGCCGCTGCCCACGGGACATGGTATGTAGCATTGGGAATGTAGAGCCTACGAAGTTTGTTCAAATGATGATCCTAGGTTGACTTTGACCTACATAACGTCAAGGTCAAATTTGCTTCCTAATGCATTTAAATGGGAACTTTTTTTGAAAAGTTGATTTTTTTAAAAGTGTAGAAGCCTTAGTAATTTTCTCACATGATATGTTTAACCTAATAAGACAATGGCTATAAATAAGTTCCAAACTTCAAGGTTGACCTTTGACTTTTCAGCTAAGTCGCTCACATTTGAGATCCCATCAATATATTAAAACATAGTTTTCTCAAAAACCATTTGCCCAATTGAACTCAAACTTCATTTGAAGACTCCTTACAATAAGTTAACCGAAATTTGTACAAATTGTTTTGGTCACATGACCAAAATGGCCGACACGCTCATATATGGTAAAAACCTTTTAAAAATCTTCTTCTCCAGAACCAGAAGGCCGTTGACCTTGGAACTTGGTATGTAGCATTGGGAATGTAGGGCCTACCAAGTTTGTTCATATGATGATCCTAAATTGACCTTGACCTATCTAACGTCAAGGTAAAATTTGCTTCCTAATGCATTTAAATGGGATTTTTTTTGGAAAAGTTGATTTTTTGAATACTATTGAAGCCAAAGTCATTGTTCTCACTGGATATGTTAAACCTAATAAGACTTAGGCTATAAATAAGTTTCAAAGGTCAAGGTTGACCTTTAACTTTTCAGCCACGATTGCTCATATTGGAGTCCCATCAAAACATTAAAACATAGTTTCCTCAAAAACCAATAAGCCAATTGAATTCATATTTCATATGAGTACTCCTTATGATAGGTTAGCCAAAATTTATACCAATTGTAGTGGTCATATGCCCAAAATGGCTACCATGCTTATATATGGTAAAAACCCTTTAAATATCTTCTTATCTGGAACCAAAAGGCCAATGGCCTTGGGACATAGTATGTAGCATTGAGGATGTGGGCACTACCAGATTTGCACAAATTATGAATCTAGGTTGACATTGACCTACTTTATGGCAAGGTCAAATTTGATTCCTAATGCATTTACATGTATTTGGAAAAGTCTTGAAATGTTCATTTTTCTATAACTACTTAGGCAGAAATCATAATACTTGCAAGAAATGTGTAACCTAATGAGACAATGGTTTATATAAGTACCAAATTTACAGGCCATTTATTTGGATTGACACCCACCTATCTAAACATCTTTTCCTCAGAAATCACTGGGCTGTTTGATGGTGTATTCATTAGATTGTTTAGGTCATTTGACCGAAATGGCCGCAACCCCCATAAAACAAAATATGTTTCATTATAAGTCGTAGTTGATCTTGACATATTTCAACTTTACTAAGGAGATCAGGTGAGCGCTTCAGGACCGTCAGGTCCTCTAGTTTTGTATAGGCACATATTGAAAAGTGGTCCCACACCTTAGCGGCCAGGTTTTAAGAAGGCCGTTCAAATTACAGTAAAACCCGTTTAAAACGGCCACTCTCAAAAAGATGTGTAAAGTCAAGACTATTGCAGAATACTCCAAGGGCATTCTGTAATACTTTCGACCTTCATTAAGCTACCATTTGTCATTAAGATTTTTGTTTTGTCTGTTTTTGAGTGACCGTTTTACACAGGTTTTACTGTTTTTCGAACTGTTGCTCATCTTTGCCGACATAAGCAACATCACCCTGGTGGCCGAGGTTTCTCATTATCTAATTCAAGATTAATAGCCTAAGGTTGTTTAGTAGAGGAGTACCCAGGGAACATTTTTTTGATGTTTAATCAAAATTGCCCCTAACGCATAGGAGAGAGTGCCATTTAAAACTTTTGTTTGCGACGGGTGCAGGACATTGAGTGATCACAGGGCTTCGTGCTCAAGCGAGTTATAAGTCTTCAGGGGCTGACATATACATGTAAAATACTTTTTTTTCTATTTTATAACCGATAACCCTTCTGTATGTAAAAGATCTCCCTAGCTTTATTGTATAAACTCATAAGAAAAGGTCATTCGGTTTACAAATAATAAATAGAATACATGGAGATATTTTACAACCAATTAGTGTATTTCAACATTAAAATGACTTACTGTGAGACATCTAAGGATGATATTTCAAATTATAGAATGAAAATAATCTGCGAGAAACACTAAATAATATGACTATATACAGTTCTACTACATTTATTTAGTCGACCTTGATACTTTAATTTATCTATAGAATGTCTTAAATAAGCATTTGATAACTGACGTTTTGATATTTAAAACCGTTGTCGGGGACTGCAAATAAGCGCATCACTGACAGTAAAGAAGCACACTGAATATATATGCGCGGATCCAGAGGGGGACAGGGGATCCGCCCCCCCCCCGGAAAAATCACAAAAATATAGGGATTCTTAGCAAAATTGGTCTGGACCCCCAGAAAAAAAAACACAAAGCTACCAAACCAGCATACATGTACACTTTTGGGCCATCATCGGCACTCCAGCGAAACGCCATTTAAATGATGGCCCACACTTGGTGGTATTTGGATCCATACCTTCCCCTCATCAACTTAACAAAATAAAAACGTTGTCAAAGTCGGACACTCTCTGACAAAACTTTATGGGTCCTCGCATGATACAGATGGTTAAATCAGCACGATAGTCATGCGATAATGGCTCAATCTGTTTCAAAGGCTTACAAGCAACTAATCTTCACATTGCACGCGCGAAACCAACATGGAAAGGGTGCAAAACACAAATACATGTACCATATGCCGATACGCGTGTGCCACCGATTCTTTAGTTAACTAGGATACAGCTCGGAACAGCTGAATACTATGATAGGTTGAAAATATAATTATTCATAATGTAAGCTCAAGTTTTGCCTACAACTAAAATTATGACAATCGATATCATTAATTAATGAACATGTTTTATTGAGAATATAGTTAATTGGTTAAAACTTTACTAACCGTACAATATGCGTTTGTTTTTTTATTGGGTATACATGAGCCGTGGCATGGAATTTCCAACAATGTTGCATGTGCGACCAGCAAAGCCTCAGATCAGCCTGCGCATACGCGCAGTCTGATCAGAGCCTTTGCTAGTCGCTTGAATATTCTATGAGTGTTAAGCTACTGACTGAACATGATTTGGAGTTTCTAAGCTTAAAAGGAGGTTGCACAGGCTGGTCTGAGTCTACACTTGTCAAAATGCCACATTGTTGAAAATGTCGCGGCTCAATTATATGAAGGACCTAGAATATGAGTAAAGTATCAATACTGCATTGGTCAAATCTTCCAGATTTCAACATATTTTTGCTATATTTTAAGTGCATATTTGATGTTAAATTTGCACGTGGTTTTCGGAAATATCAAAAAGAAAATCAAATTCAGTTCCAATTTTATTTTATGTGGTTTACATGAAAGCGCAGCTGACATTTGGTTTCAGAAATATTTCTTATATTACAAATATTAAACTATAATAGCAACAAGCAAAGCGAGTGTCATAACGCGAATAACACACTTGAACTGTTCAACACGGTTCGAAATCCGCATGACCTATGCAACTAGATACTGTGGACATCGATCACTGATGATTCGAGGTACCTTCTTGGGTAAAAATTCTAATCAGATCATCCTTATTTACTATTTAAACATGATTAAGCTGCCACGAAAGTTTTGGTACTTGTTGTCACATAAGCGGCCCGTTAGGACTAAGGTAAAGCATACGTCTAGTCTATGTACAGCTTATAGAAACAAAAAGGACCAATATTGCTTATATCTGTCTTCTTTCTTTAAAGATAAACTTCATATTGACCTGTTTCACTTAGAGTTATTCTTAAGTTTGAGTTAAACGAGCTCGTTGTAAATTATATATAATCAAAATCGTGTTTGGTTATTATATGATTTACAAATGAGTTGTCTTTTCAAGCGTACAATGTAGCCTGTATAGTTTTACTTTTGATCCATTTTTCTAGGGATTCCATTGCTCAATAAAAAATTACATCATATTCTCGCAATTTGCTACATGTATTTGCATAGATAATCACAATGGCGTAGCCAGAGCGCTGGAAAAATTACGCGTATCAAAGGGAAACTACTGGATCAAGCAGTGGTTCTCTTCAAATGCTTTCCTTTTCAAAATGGGAATTTCTTTTGCGATTATGTTATCAACGCTGTAATGGGCGTAATAATATGTACGTAGGGCTTTTTTTAAATATGAAAGTAATAAAGAGGGCAAGGATCAGGTATCGATACAATCAAGCACCACAACTAACCCAGGATACCAATGGGAAAGTGACAACTTCACAATTAGACATTACAATCGAAAGCCAAGAGGTCAGCCCTTTCCCAGCAGGTGACCACAAGGCATGAAGAAACAGACGCGCACGAAAGCATAGTAAAACAGAAATAACATATTGATCCATAAAAGAAGCACCGCCTGGGAACTGTCAGTAAAAATATTTTACTGGAGGGCTTAAACTGGTTTCACGGCGCGCCAACCTCACCTTTAGTTCAGATGCGGATCAAGACATAGAGATGTTTGGTTTGCATGAAAGACCCCTTACTTATCTCCTAGAACATATAAATCAAAGTACAAGCAGGAGAAGGAATCATCAATAAATAAAACCGAATACCGGAGCAAATGAACTCCAACAGGTAAACCCCGGTGGGCCCAACAACAGCCAAAGCATCAGGCCCCTATCATCTCATCAATAGATGAGTACTTGAGTCGGAACCGTTATAGAGTCTGAAGTCCGACCCACCGGCGTGCAATAAAAGAGGAAAGCAAAGTTACCAGCCGTGATTGGGTTGACCACCAAGCATGCAGTCTGCTGCAATACATTAATGTTATAGCCAATATTTTTATAATGTAAACCACTAGTGGTACATTGTACATGGCGATTTATTACTCAAGGACACATCGTCATGTGATAAATTTGTGATCTTGCATTTATCCTTAATATTTGAACAACGAGATCAAACAGATTTGACACAAATCAGACTGCTCATGCATCTTTGATTCCCCACAGCATATGCTTATGTTGAGATAGAAAAATAAGTTGATCATGCGATCTTATCTAGATGCTTGGGTGCATCATATTATACTTTGTAGGTTTGATAATTAGTTAAAGTGTCCGATTATTTGTGGTTAATACTGGTGTACAATACCAAATACTCATATGCACTAGCTCCTAAGCTAAACAACAGGTTCCATTTCGTGTCACATAGATCAAATATCCAATCCCATCATTTTATTAATAAAGAATTATTTTATATGCTTTATATTTACGATGTCTGGACGTAAACTATTTATATGAGCAAGAAAAGACCGCATTACATAAACATAATAAATTGCTGACAAAGCTATTTCTTCAAATGCAAGTGCAAATTAGTCAAATAATCCTTGTGAATCAATATGCCATGACGAGGGACTCCATTTTGAATAGGATCCGTGCCACATATATAAAATTTCAATCGATCGAAAAAAATATTTCCATCCTTAAATGCAACTATTTGGGCACGACTCATCATTAATAATGAAGACAAATTTGAAATTTGAATGAGGTCTGGTTCAAAATTTAGACGAAGATAGAAGGTTAAAGGAAGATTGTTGCCCCTCTCCCCATTCCGGCATGGGAGAAGCTATTTATATGAGGCAGTAAGTAGGCGGAGCTTATCTCCTGTCAGATTTGGTTGGACCATTGACCTTGCCTCGAGGTTATAACACTGGATTTCATTCTCAAACTCAAAATAAAGCGCATGATTGGCTGCTTGCGGACACGTGTCCGCAAGCAACCAATTATCGCGCTTTATTTTGAGAACCTCGAGGCCTTATCTAGCTGATAAGCAGCATGATCATTGAGCTGATAAGAGCTGCCAATCGTTATACAGGTAATTTTCGAAGAACCAATCAAATTAGAGTTCTTATCTACAGGAGCTGTTATAAATGCAATCTGACTCAGTTCTGACTCAAATCTGACTCAGTTCAATAATCAAGACTCGGATGTATGTAAGGCGTAGTACTACATGTATGTATAAAAAAATCCGTTTTATTAGACATAACTGGCGTAAGGAAAAATAGTACCTTAGCCTATTTAAATCAATTATTTTGGTTACCAGAAACGTTTTATCAACAGAATAAATGAAGTTAAGATTTTTCAATAAAATATCGCTACAGCGATATTTTATTGAAAAAACATAAATTCATTTATAGCGATATTTTATTTACATAGTTTACATGAGTCTAACTAGTCTTTGTAGCTGTGTAGACTAGTTTGAATCCTAGAGTCGAGCCAAGACTACAGTTTACGCCCTCTGTGCACATGGTAGGCTTCTCAGTATGCACAATTTATTGTTATACCACCCATACCATGAAATACATTGTGATGCGCAAGGTCTTAACTAATGTAGATGTCTATTTAAATGGCATTTCGCTGGCGTACCGATGATGGCCCAACATTGAAGGCTGGCTTGGTACATGTTTCTTTGAGAATTTCAGGGGATCCGGTCCAGTTTTGCTAAGAAACCCTATATTTTTGTGATATTTTAGGCTGGTGTCCAGATACCCTCTGGATCCATGCATGGTATACTATTACTTTTTGATGTTATTTGCGGAAATAGCATAAATAGCAAGCAACAGAGTCAGGTTTTGTCGCGATGAGGCCCATCGTATCTTCGCAATGCGTTGCGGTCTTCCTTATATTAATATTTAGCGAAATGGCAATACTTCATATCTGCAAAATCTGGCATTTTCTCCACAAAAAAAATTGCCCATACGCCCAATATCTCATCGATACCATAAGACACCAGGGAAGCATTATTTCCGGTATGTATCTTAGGATAAAGCGTTATAAAAAGGAGTCCATAAAATAAGCTATTGTTGCAATCTCAAGAGATTCATCTAACACTTTATGATGTCAATAATGACGAGAGGAAAACAAAAGTAATTGAGAGCATTGATTACATTTGAAGTAATTTAGGAAAAGTCATGGTAAATGGTACTTTTTGTCATGGGATTATCATCGTGCGAACGTAAGCAATATATAGAGAATACTAGGTGAGTGTCTTTTGATATCAAGTTTAACAGGCAAGGCTTTGAGAACGCTTCTTGACGTCGCGAGGCATGCCGAGCTATTCAACACGCGATTCAACATGGTAAACTTGATACATGTATCAAAAGACGCGAACCTTGTATTCTATTTATCAGTTTACCCCTTGTTTCATTCTGCAAACCAGCGATTATGACGTATTTTTTTTATTTTTGCGTCGATTCAGTGTCATTGGCGACGTCATTCAAAAACTGCAACGTCATCATGACCTGATAAAGGCACATGCCTTGAGATAGACAACGTTTATCAGGCAACGTGCAGCAATGCAGTAAATATGAGAGGTAACTGATAATGTTAAATATTTCACATTTGGGTAATATTCCAATGTTCTACATCAAGTATCGTACAATTGACAAGATACAAGATACAAGATACAAGAAGCTTTATTTTACGTCGGTTACATATAACAAATAACATTAGCTACAAGAGCTATTTTCCGACAAACATAGTATAAAAGTTAGTGTTAACGAGTGTAAAAAGGCTGTAGAAAATACATATTATATGGCTAAAGCTGCATAGTCTGTAACTTTTAATCTTCTTATTTTAAAAATAATGTTTTTATTTTTCAAGAACACAGTAAAAATACTCAAATTCAGGTAAACATTTTACTATTTTCGTAAATCTTAACAAGTTATCACTATCAAAACAACTGCATTTACGTTAAAATTCAACAGTCTAGAATTATTGGAGGGACGCAAATAATTACCAACAAGAGAAAAATACACCTATTTGATAAGATAATTTACTTTTCCATGCAGTTTTCAGCTGTACTGAACATTTTAATTGTGAAAACATAGCTTAATTCTACTTTTACAAATGATTTAAACAGAAAAGAAAATTTTTCGAAAAATGTTCGTAGTTACAGAGTATGCAGCTTTAAGACATAGTAATCAAGTAAAACAAGACAAGTATTACCCATGGTTAAACAAATCTAAAATAGAACAAGAAATATTAATAATATTATGATAATTTAAAAATAGCGATAAACCTATGAAATAGAAATAATATATATGAATAGCATGTCATAAGAGTTTAATTACAGGTTGATAAAATAGTAATAAAAAATATAGTGATAGATCTGTGCAATAAAAATAATATATATATGAATAATTCGTCATATAGTATTTGATCACATATTGGGAATCACAGATAACGGTAGATATATTTACAAATATATACATGTATTCCATTGTAAAATCATGTTGCTTAGCTGCAATACTTGAGCGTCATAGCAGGGAAAATGACGTCTTAATAAGATAAGGATATAGAGGGCTTGCTCTTTAAAGAGAAATGCTTACTGCCATGGAGAGAAATACGAAAAAGAAAATGCAAGAAGCATGGCGAATTCCCATGAGTTCCCCATAGCTTCTTGCACAAGCGAAAATCGAAAGCAGCAGAAGAATTCTCACAGAGAATAGCCCAGCAGTATTCTTATGACCTTGAATTGGAGCTTCATCAGACAATAGTATAACAGCATGCTTGGGGTAATCAAAGTAGCCCTCACTCTGTGAAGGCTACCTTGAGCACTCCAAACACATGTTCGCCTATCAGTCAAGCCATAGGCTTGAAGTGAGAATGCCTATTAGTTTTACCAGATTATAAAGCATGAAGCTCTTATCAGGTTAATTATTTAAAATTATACATAAAAATATATAATTATAAATAAATAAATAAATAAATAAGTTAAAATAAGTGCACATGCATGCTGGTGTAAGGTACATGTAGTTATTGTATGGCTGTGCTTATGTACGGGGGATAATTCACTCGCTAAAGCTCGTGGATTATCCTCCCGTAAATACGTACAAACCATACAATAACTTACACTCGAGAAAGTTCATGAGGTGTTAATAATTGTCGCAGGGCTCCACGTAAAGGCTTTCTAGTGCGGCGAAAAGTTCTAAACTTTGGCTTGAGTGTTCATATACTCCCTTCTGTGTGTGTATGAGTGTGAATGCTAAGACCGTTCGTTTGCAGGTCTACACAATAAGCTTATCATTAAAGCAATAAGCAACTAAGGAGATTTTGAACGTTCGAGCTACGTTAACGTTTCCTTATAGTGAACAATAGATCATTCCGACATGGATAAAACTATAGAAATGGGAGATTATATAAAGCATAAAACATAAATGCTTTATATTATTTATTTTTGCTACATTACACTGAAAAATACAGGTACATGTTCATTTGTAACTGTTAACTACGTTAAGGTGCGAATTTTTTATCACCTTCAAATGACGATGTATTCTTGAGGAAAATAAAATTATAACAGCCGATACAATAAGAGGTATTTGTCGTTATACCGAATTCAGTCCAGGTACCTTAATGTCCCTCATTTCTGTTGTGGAATTACACCGGGTAAACGGCAATCCATTACGAAAGTTAAACCGTTATTTTAACTTTAGTTTCTAATTGCAAAAGCAATAAGGACTATAAAAAAGTTTGAGTTGTGTCGGACGAGCGTTTTTTTGGCCTATATTTTTTAAAGCAATTTTTGTCACGAAGCGCTGACGCCCACCCAGTGTTGGTACATGGCGGTCAAACTGAGTACGAAAAACATGTGTTTCCATGTTGCATAAGATGGTTACGAATTTTTGTTGGCATAAAGGAGCTACCACAAGCTTCATTCATCACTCCTCTCTTGAGACAGTGTCTAATTATTCTCTCTGTCAAAATGTCGCAAATTAATGTTAGGCATGGACCTGAACAGTCCAGCTTAACGACACTTAAATCACCCGAGAGGGACTTCGCACAAAAAACTACAAACTGCGCATGCAAGAAATGCGCTCTGTGCTTAATCCAAGATTATGTTTTTTTCATTTTATAAAACCTTGGTACGAGTTAATCTGCTAAAATCGTTTGATTGTCTACGCGGATAGTGAATGCGTTGGTCAGTCTGCGCTGTCAGTCAGCGCAGACTGACCAACGCCTTCACTGTTTGCCAATTCAGCAATAATGGCCTGGTATTGGCCTGATTCCAATTACTCCATAATTGCGTCCTAAGCATTGATTTAGTGGTGAAAAAGTTTAACGAGATTTCTTCGTTCATTCTGAAGGGCTATTAATAATGTTTAATGCTGGCAAATGTATACAAATCCTCGCCAACACATGTTGATGACAAGCTGTTGGAGTCTCATTGACATTCTCAAGACCACAAATCAGAGTGCAATGTCGTTTTATCGTGGGAATTAACCAGTATGGCGCATTCAATGACAACTGACCGGCTTATGGGATTTTTGTACTGATCACATATGCACTACGTCACTATTTAAACGGAAAAATGCAGCTACCTAGCGGGACCAGAGGCCTCAATAATTAATGTGGCCTGAAACTTCATCTAGATCTCAAGTTGTGTGTGCTGGCAGCAGATGTTCTGACGAGACTTTGCGCAGTCTCATCTGAGCTTTCGCTGCTCTCATATATGATTAGTACCAAGATCGCATTAGCTGATTTATTTCATCATGCATGTTATATGGTTATACTGTAATGTCCACTTTATAGAAATGAAAATGATAGTGACATGCATCAATCATTAGTGATTTGTGCTTAATGTACAAACAAACAACTGGAGAAAACTCCTTCTTTCCGTCAAGAGGCTTTATCTGAAAAGTTATCTGTGAGAACCACCGATTTGAAATACTAGTTATTTCCCCTATTCCGCGATGTCTGCATTTGCAGTTGGCATACAGAGTGATTGGTATCCTGCTGTGTTTAAATTGAGCATATATTGTCAACGATGCCCAGCTGTACGTGACGTCCGTGCAGTCATGTGTCTCTTGCCATGGCTTGACAATGCACTATTAATGCAAAACATGTTATCCATGTTAGTTTTGAATGAATCAAACACTTTGTATCTGCAAGTCTCTGATGCTAGATGTCAGGGGTTACTGATATTATTGAAAAATGAAGCATCCACATCAGGCTGAACTGATCTCATTCAAAATAATTGGGGTTATATATGTGTTGCTATTGCTCTGCTAAGTGGGCATGACCAGTGTCCTTGATCAGTGGCGTATGGCGAGGATCTGAACAGAGTATACATTGCATTTCTTTTAAAAGCCCCATTAACACAAAATAGTCTAATAATTGTACACTGTATACTTGGTACCTTAGTAGAACGCGTACAGCTATTAATTCCGAAATTGAAGGAAAGAGCCAGCTATATACAGTTCATTCTGATATTTGGGGAATGGGTCAAAATTCAATTCCCCAATGGCATCATACATACAAAGACTTACCCTCGTTTATCGGTGTAGCAGCTTGCTACGCAGCCTGTAACTCGCTACAGTAACGGTCAGTATTAGAGCCGGGAAACCATTTGTCCTTAACGCAAACAAAGTAAGAAAGTTGGCAAAGATCAGGAATCGATACAATCAAGTACATCACCTGATCTAGGATATCACATGGGAAAGTAACAATAACGCAATTAAACATCACAAAGAGAGCCAAGAGATCAAACCTGTCTTTTAGTATGCTGCGGGTAAAATACCAATTATGATTAACTGGATTCCTTGGTTAACTGTAACTTCAGCAATGAAATTACAAAATAGCATGAACAGTGTTGTGTTCTTATTTTAACTTGAATATTGAAGGCCCATATTATAGTATAAAAAGAATAATGCGTTGTCTTTTTCACATGACAATAAACGCCCCAGCCCAGGAAACACTGTGGTAAAGCCATGAGAAAACCTGCTTTCATATATATACGGTCATCTATTGCACATGCCACCCAGAGGAAACTTCTACATCCCTTCAAAATCATATTTTTTATATATTTGTTTCCAAGGTTTTCTCAGCTATTTAAACGTGCATGCGCGGACCCAATGAGGGGCATGGGCACACAAGTAGCTATAGGTTTTCTAAGAATTAATAATGTTACGACCCACCGAGAAGCGATTGGCGATTGCTTCTCATGTGGGGACCCTGACGGAATTATCTGGATCCGACATGACATAAAAAAATCTTGGGACACCTTGTACAAGTCTATCCCAGATGATATTAACATTGTTAAAATGTTTATTTTAGGAACTAAACAATAAACAACTGTTTGAACAATTTACTAGTTTAAACAATTATAAAACATTTGATCAATACCTCAGCTCTGTGAATTGGTGCTATCCAATACAATTATAATAAACATCTTTATATGTCAACGAAAAACATTAACCTCTTATTTCATCAACAGTTTAAGTAGCCGTATAAATGTAAAAATAAATATGTCAAGCACGAATGAAACGCTTGAACATGCAGAGCCCTTACCTGTATGCCTGCTAATGACGTACACAGAAAATCGTTGACACTTTGAGAGTACAGTAAAACCTGTCTTAAGCGGCCACTCAAAAATAGACAAAATATAGGTCTTATAGACAAATGGAAGCTTAATGAAGGTCGAAAGTATTGCAAAATGCTCTCTGGGAGCATTCTGCAATACCTTTGACCTAAATTAAAAGATACTCGGTCTTGAAAATCAATTTTGGTATTTTTTTGAGTGGCCGCTTTAGACAGGTTTTACTGTACATGTATCATTCCTGGCAGATTTCTTTTCCAAAAAGTTATTTTGGGAACAAAATCAGCAGACGATAAAAGAGCACTACCCAGCATGCAAATGAGTATGATCAGGAATAACTACAATCACTCACTGCAGACCAACATAAGGCACCGTGAGGAATAGTCACATTACACTAACATCACAATACTTCAGGAAGACAACTAAAGTAAAGTTAAATCCGCTACGGCCATTCAAAAAGGTTTTTACAATGTACATTTTACATGCCCAATAAACCATTGCTATATTCATCGAATCATAAATAGTAAGTGAGTATGATCAGGAAATACTACAATTACAAACTGCAGACAAACCCGTGGAACCGTGAGGAAGAGCCACACAACAATTACGAGACACCAGGAAAAACAAAGTAAAGCAACCAGCTCTCTCATCCCCATCAAGATGATTGCAAAACTAGAATGGACATAACGAAACGCACAATAAAACATATATAGAACAATTACAGAATCCAACAATGGGAGTAACAATCAGAATCGAATCAACAACAACAGAACCACCGCCAGCCAAGGCCACTGGGGGCTTAAATGCATTTTACTGGTAGGCTACCAGATTTTTGCCCTAGATTTTGCCGTTGTTGAAGTACAAAATGTTAAGCTCGCATGGAGGATTCCTAACTATTGCAATATATCATCATAGAGAAACAATCAAATTAACGCACTACTGTTGATGAACAAAATTCAGTCGTTTAGCTTTTGAGATTAGTCTGGAATTTCCCATAAAGTTTGATACAGCTAAGTAAGAATTGCCCATTGTATATATATATTGAGTGCTTACATGTTATAATTTCAGAATACAATATTATATTGCTACCTCTGAAGATCGATTTTGTCATAGCAAACATAGCAGACCCTGATGTAATAATAGGTTCTGAAAAAAAAATCGCTTTTCCAATAGGAAAGGCTAAGTAACAAAATTTGACCTTGTAAAGGGTTTATAAAAGTATGGTATGCGTATGAAAAATTGGAATATAATGCAGCAAGAAATATCTTTAAAAAAGATAAGTGGTGGATGGATACTTTTTCAGAAGCTTGATATTATCTTAGAGTAAATATTCTAGTCAGCTTCGACCACCATAGCAACTTATAGTTTACTCCCCTACTTTCTGTGCTTCACAACCAATCAGTTTGCACAGAAGTTTACATTTTTGGCCAACTTAATCACATATTTTGTCAATATGTGTAAATCATTAAGTAAATCCGTGAAGTGTTCAATGCGATCATATTTAAAGGAGCAAGGAGAAAACTATAATTATATCATATATACTAGAGGACTTTGAAAACGCATCACCATATTTTTGCATTTTTCTTGCAAACCGTATATGCGATTGAAAAGTTACTCGCAGGTTTTAATGTGCAACCCTGACTTGGTATGAATTAGTCATTAATTTGACTGCACTATCATGCGACGCTGCTGATGACGTCACATGGGTACATACAGCATCCAGCACCTTTCTGCACAAATAAATGAAGCTTTTTGATTATTTTTATGTTTAAACTATGGCGTATATGATGCCATGTTACCAAAAGAGTTTATAGACTTTTTCTAATTAAAAGTAATTGAAATATTCAAAATTTCGAAAATAAACGTCAAATTTGAACATCAATTTAAACCTTCTTTTTAGAAACATCTGCATTAGTTACCTTTATGCACGCTTTCATTACTGATATTGATTACATACACTAACAAGCATGTGGGGAAGACGTTTTGATGTAAATCGTTGCAGGAGATCTGCTGTCATGTGATCGAGAACGTCTTAAAAATTTACGCTGACGTCACTTGCACAATACAAAAGACACGTGATACAAACGTAATTTATGAATAATCTGTCATTTGTGTATGCCCTTAGCATCTCCCAATAAAACCGGACGTAAGAAATCGAAACTTTGAAAGGCCCAAGACGTTGAATTTCATTACTAGACCATAGTATTCAGGGTGGGTGGGGTATGTCGGTAATTCTAAAGGGGTGTAATTTTGAACATACCACACTGTCAATTCATTTTCTAATCCTTCAATGATGAATGTGCAATCATGAAAGAAGTAAAGGACGCAAATTCGTTGAGTCAGGAATCAAAATTAACGCGAGTTAAATTGAAGCTGAATTTGTGTCCTTCAAAATCGACCACCCCTGTCTTAAAACGGATACTTTTTCAATACCTTAAAGTAAATTTACAACCATGAAATTTCTAGGACATACTGCCAGATGGTCAGACTTTGATATGAAATAATGATTATCTCCCTGACATTCTCAGGGTTTGTGAAATAAAGGATTTAATCTGGGTGATGCGTTTTCAAAGTCCTTTAGTATATATGCGCTCGTTCCAATTTCAGACTGCAATTTCCTCTCATCAAGTATTGGGAGTGATCTGAAAAATGTGCGAGGTATGGAAAATATACCACGCTGAATATGGTCCTTTTCTTGCAACTGATTGGCTGGAAACAAAAGGAAGTGGGCGGGTCATGGGCTAATTTATATAAATAGGTCTTAACTTAAACTAGTTGTGTCGTACCTACGGTCCGCCACAAAAAAAGGAGCTTTTGGGGTATCAATATGCATGATTTCTTTATAAAATTTGACTTCCTGCGTTTTTCTATCACACGTCATGCACGTGAGAAATATTAGTATAATATCCGTGACGTACATTTGTATTAGTAGAATGTACCAATTCTTCACTTGCTTTGAGGAATTGGTATCAGAACAGAACATACAGAACACATCTTTATTGACAACCAATTCTCTAGACCGGCTCCAGTCCTTAAAACAATTTTTCATCAATGTGTCATATAATATCTTTGTAGCCAGTCTAACTCTGATGGCTCTGTTTTAAGACAGAGCCATCAGAGTTAGACTGGCTACAAGTATATTATATGACACATTGATGGAAAATTGTTTTAAGGACCGGAGCCAGTCTACCAATTCTCGACAGCCTGAAATTAACGAAGCGTGAAATTTACGGTTCAACAATGGTTTGTGTATACATGTACGAATACTTTAAAAGTCTTTAGAGAAACTATTCTCAATGTGAGCAAGTCTGCTTGTATATTCTGTCATTGACCAATGAAATCGCCTGCAATGTCGTCTCCTATTATACTTTGGTAACCGAAATTGCAAAATAGGCCAGTTTGATCAGGGTCCATTTAGTTGTCTGCAATTAGACCAAAATGTTGAAGTAGATCTATACGACATACATGTATATGTAAGCATATTTCTAACCTTTTTTCAGGCGTTGAACGTGTACAAAAATACGTTTTTTCACGGGAAACAACTAATGTGTGCAAATTTTGACGGCATAAGGCGACGAGAGTTTTTTCAGACCTTGAAAGGGTTACGAAAAGCTATCATGACAGGCAACGGCTTATATATATTTGTGTTTCCATAGCCAATAGCACGATGTTTTTGTCTGACTAACGGCTGCCATTTACACTCGAGACCAAAATAATCTCACCTTGTTTTGATCACATGGGTCCTGGTATTCAGTTGATAACACACCAATTTCTTACATTGCCGTCAAATCCGATATCAAGGCGTCATGTGCGCAAATTTAGCCAGTACTTATGAAATGTTATTATAAGCAAATTTCGTTTATTCGAAAACCTCGGGACCAGAATTATGAATTCAATTTATCAGTACCGCTTGAAAATATAGGGAGTCATGTCATCAACATATATAATGTTTCAGTATTTCTATCAATACAAACATATTTTTGGCGCGTAAAAAATATCAAAGTGAGTATTTTCTTCAAGTTAGGAAACATTAGCAATACGACGCACTCCTTATCAGTCAGGGGCATAACCTGTATAAGTTACAATATATATCACTCGAAGAAGTTAAAATTGTGTCTTTTCAACAATTAGTTCAAAGTGAGGCTATCGAAAGTAACTTATTGAGGTTATATCTGAAATTATTTACGCCAAGGTCAAATTCTAGTCCGTCAAAAATATAACTTATTCAAGTTAAAAAGTAGCTTATTTTCTGAACTTTGAATGACCTCGCGTACTTATTTATAGACGATGCGTACAAAATTTTATTGCATAATCGTAAAGTTATGTAATAGGTCTTTCAGATAAAATTACCCACATGGCCGTGAAAATTGCGGTAACTCGGGAATATGAAGATGAAAAAAGACACGTTCACTCAAACAGGTTACTTTTGTTTTTGTTGCAAAAAAGTTAACTGCTTTAAGTGGTATATTTTTTAACTTTTGGAAGTTATGCACCTGACTGCTTATCTGGCCTTTACTTGGCTTTTTAGGTATTCTGATTGATTTTCCCATGATACTTATTGATACAATACGTATGGAATTGCCTATTTTGCACTTTTAAGGGATACGTTTCTAAATCATTTGATGTTTTTTTCTGTCCCCGCTGTTTGCCAAAGTGTCCGTTTAGGGGTTTCTAGAATACAAAGGGATAAAGGCGTACTTAGTATAATCGCGGGTATTGCACAAAGCCACGGTATGAAATATCTGCAATTTTGCACAAATCTCGTGTTTCAAACTCTACACATGCGCAACTGTTACAGTAAAATAGAACTTCATGCATCAAATGCATTGTAAAAAAGTTTATACATCCTGAAAAAATCGTTCATCACAGAAAAGCAAATAAATTTGTATATTACAAATGGGGTATACTTATTAAGAGTTAATGCTAATATGATGGGCTGTCCTTCACAGGGTAAATTAAATATTCAAATCGCGGGCTGCATTGCGATTTTACTCGTTACTATGAAAATATTATATGCAAACTTGCCGAATCGCTGATATTCGTATTGCATTGCTTTTGTCTCCATATACAATAGAATCCAGGTTCATTTAACCAATACATTGTGGAATGAACTGACAACAGATGCAAACTGCATGTGATAGTTCTATTTTGCATGTAAATGAACAAAAGATGAAACTCGTGCAAATGTGCAGGGGTTTCATATTTTGTGACGGATAATTTCACATGGCCATATACCCAGCTCCATGAAAGTGCGTCTGGATTTCGATTGCACTATTGGTAAGAATGGCAAATTGGCATAAAACGGATATCAGTAATATTATACAATTATTGACTTCAACGAGGTAGACATAAGGATTTATCTACCCGAAGTGATAATTCACCGAGGTCGCTAGGCCGAGGTGAATATCACTTTAAAGGGTAAATAAATTCTTATGTCTACCGAAATTGAAGTCAATAACTGTTTTGTTATATTACTTTTCATTTAAAATTGAAAATTTTGCTATTTTCACTTTAGTTGTTAAAGACATGTTCAACCTTCAATCTAAGACATCAAAGGACTTTCTCACAAGTTTTAGCAACTGTTATGAAAACATTTTAATGTAGTAATTTTCATTTTCAAATGTACACTCAGCAAAATTTCTAACTCGTCACCTTACATTTTTACGCTAGTTTTGAAAGTAAGATTCGTTTTTTTTTCTACAATATGAAATATTCCACAGAGACGCTATCAATATGTATTTTTGTTTGTTTGAAAATGTTTCTGACTGCTGAGATTTAAGACGAACACGCTTCAAATGATTTGCGTCATTCGGACCTCTCGTTTCTGGTACGTAATAGCATGAATACAAACACTGATAGCAGCTAAATCATAGAAATTTAGCTTTATGCATGCAGTTTACATAGGAAGTTCGTACTGTTCTGTACGCCTTATTATATGCGACACGGCATTGAAATTTTCAGAGATTATTCATTACCACTAGACGTCACTGTTCTAGTTTCGAAATTGGGTAAAAAAGCAAAGTGTCGTCAAATGATGTTTTAAAGTTTTGCATCCAAACCGAAAGTGCACAGCAGCAGTGAAATGTTCGTCTTCACAAAATGGACGAATCATGTTCTATTCTGTTTGGCCTATCTTGTTCAGATAAAATAAAATGCATACAACAATCTTAGCACGAGTTCGCACGAGTTACTGATTAAGTTCAAAAATCACGAAAAATTTGATATTTTATAAAATGCGTAAAAATTCCACTTTAGTCAAAATTTCAAGTGTTTGGTGTTTTTTGAAGTCGTCAAGCCCGGTTTATTACCAACTGCACTTAAATTTGATATAAAATTTCACTCAAAACCATTTTTATCTAAAAAGCATATTTTTGCATTTTTAATAAAAAACTGTGGATTGAAAGACAACTTTTTTGAAAGACCGTTAAATTTTTGCCCATTAAATAGCACATACATGTATTTAGGCAAAAATTCAGTTCAATAATTTTAGCGCTTGGTCAGAAATGATGAGTTTAAAAAGTGACCAATTAGAAATTTTGTTCAGTGTATATTAATTTTCTTCATTAGGAATATAAAATGTTATCATAAAATTGTTTTTTACAGTTTGTTTATTATTCAAACAAAGACAAATAAGCAAACAAAACAAAACAAAACTGTTGTAAAAGTCATGAAAGTCTTTAATTTACCTGTTGGGAGGTGAAACAGTAAATCATGTCAATTTCATTCAGTACATGCTATTTTAAGCTCGCTAGAGAGTAATATTGCAGACGTGTCAAAAATATTAACTTCTGGAAACTAGTTCGAGCTGGCCCCGAGGTTATAAAACTTCTTGAGCACAAACTCAAGCTCAGTCGGACTACTTCTCTGAGTCTGAGCATAAAACCGAGGTTATAAAGCTTTTGAGTACGTTTTCATGCTCAGCTTGAGTACGGCGTTGAGCATAAAACAGCGATTTCTTGAGCAAGCACTGAAGCAGTCTCAGAGTCGTACTCAAGGACTCAAGATGGCCGCTCGCGTGAACCGTAATGAGACCGATATCGTGATTATCCAAAATAAACAGACCAAAAGACAGACAAATCGACATTTTGCGTCTATGAAATGAATATATTCTCATTTTGACTTACCGTATGCAATCGCGGGCTTAATGATAGTGGTAACGAAATAGCCGAAACGATAATATTGACCAAAAGTCTTAATTTTATTGAATAAACCATGTATTTTTTGTCATCTGTAGCCTTTTCTGGGTTTCCCCACACACATCAACAGCAACAGCCATTGGTCTATTTATCCCATGTGACGTAAAACTTCAGATTCATGAGGTAGCAAACACCGCTAAAATTTACAAACGTTCTTATTTTTCATCCGCAGCATATGCGTAGGAAGCTTTTCAATATGGGAGGGGGAGGGGGGGTAAAGCCAGCGAGGCAAACTTCAATACTTGGGGTGGGGGGGGGATTACAAAATGTACGTACACGCATGCACACACACATGTATGCATACGCATTTACATGCTGCTAAATTTTCATACACCCATCCATGCATGCACCCACGCATACATTTATATATGAGAGTATTTAAAATTTAAGCAAGCGATCACTATGGAAAAAAACAAATATATAGATCTAGGCCTACATGTAATTTTACTTCAAGTGAGCGAAGTTATCGAGGAATGTTTTTGGTAAAAGCTATTTGAATATGCATACATTTATACACATGCAAACCAGCATTTATTACATTATTAAAATCAAAGCAATGGACCTCCTTTTATAAGAAACCAAATATACACTTTGAGTACAAGCGAGCGAAATGAGCCAGGAAAATTTTTTCAGAGTTAAAAGCTAAAAAGGAATAAAAAAAAGAACAAAAAACAAATATAATAATTTACTCCGAGCGAGCGAGGAAAATGTTTGGTTGAAGCCTATTGCCTGAAAGGTATTTCAGAGCAAAAAGCAAAGAGGGTTAAAGGTTAGAGAATAATTGGAGCTCTTTAAAATTTAGAATAGAAAATAGTAATAATAGGAAAAGCTTGAAAAGCCGGTTTCTCTGAAAAAAATATCGACATATTCACATTTAAACATTCATATACATACAAGGTGATAACAGCCTGCTAACTAAAAGAAGTGAAGAAGTATTAAAATCTGAGCAACTTGTCTGCTCTCAGAGAAATTTAACCAAATTCAAAAACTTCGAGCGAGCGAGAAAATTTTTCACTGATAATAATAATGTGTGGAAGTTGCTTATTTTACCCTGAATGACAAGCAGTTATATGTCAATTTAGACAGATTATAGGGGGAGGCTTTTCTGGCCCCCTCTACAAATTATTTGCCCCCCCCCCCCCCCCGTTCCTACGCACATATGCGTAGGAAGACATACATTCTACGATCGTGTTAAACAAAATGAAATTCGTCAAAGCTACTTCATAAGATACAGCTAGATCAAAATAAAAAATGGAAAAATATGACTTACATGAAAATTCGAAGTCGGTAACTTAAATTTGACCTCAAGATGATTTGAGTCAACATATGAGATTTTGGTATCCATATCACATTGTCGAGCATAAAGGATTCGACGAGCCTGTACAGATCGACTTGCCAGACTCCGTTTTTGCTACTTGCACATAAAACTTGGATGCAGGTGAAAACTCAGACCAAACCTTAGACCTATAGACACCAGGGGGTTACTCTGATATTTCATATATATGTAGGCTCGAACCAAGTTTAGGGGTTCAAACACTTTCAATTTCAATATTTTGGGGGGTCTTTCAGCAAAATGAATATTTTTTTTTTAGTATGAAGATTTTGCGGATATTTTTTTGGGATCAGTCCAAAACTGGACTGGTTTTAGGGGTCATTTTTAGGGGTTGCTAAAATTTCAAATATATTTTTGGGTATGCCTGATATTCCAGATACATTTTGGGGTAAACAGTAGATGCTGGGTCCAAGCCTACGTATGAAGAAAAAATGAGAGTACCCCCCCTCCCTTGGCTATAATCCTGCTGGATAGTGTAGGCCTAAGAAATGGGTGTGTAAAGGAGGCTTGGCGCACATGCGTTCAGTACTGGCCATCTTTCATGTGCTGGCTTATTTCATTAATATAAAGTAGCTGTACCATATTCTGATGCAGAGAGATAAGGCCCGGGGATAAGGCCCGAGTAATAAATGTACCTACCCTGTACAGCCGGTTACTGATTAGTCTGATTACGGTCTACATTATCATTCTGGGACAGAGGAACGAAAATACCTACCTACGAACGGACGGACGGACTAAAAGGCGGAAAACATATACCCCTCGAAATCCGACATACGAACATATGTATGTTGGCGGCCATAATAACTTTTTCTTACTAAGGTAATCACTAACATATGGGAGGGTGGGTGGGGGTATGGTTATATATCACGTTCCCATATTTGTTAATCCCCCGCCGCGAAGCGGAAGGGGGGTTATAGGAATGCCCCTTCGTCTGTCAGACCGTCAATCTGTCATTCCGGCTGTAACACTTTCGTGTCCACTCCATATCTCCTGAACCCTTTGAACGATTTTGATAAAACTTCACTCAAATGTTTTTCTCAGCAAGACGGTGTGCAGAGCACAAAGCACAGCTACCTAGACTCAATGTCAAGGTCACAAGTCAATGTCAAGGGATGTACCCTTGCATTTCGTGTCTGCTCCATATCTCCTGAACACTTCTAAGGGCGATTTTCATTTAACTTTACCCAAATTTTCCTCTCAGTGAGACGATGTGCAGAGCACATGACCCAGCTACCTAGAGTCAAGGTCAAGGTCACAGGTCAAGGTCATGTGATTTACCCTTCAATTCGTGTCTGCTCCATATCTCCTGAACCGTTTGAACAATTTTCATTAAACTTCACCCGAATATTCCTCTCAGTGAGGTGGTGTGCAGAGCCAATGACTCAGCTACGCAGACTCAAGGTCAAGGTCACACTTCAAGGTCATGGGATTTACCCTTGAATTTCACGTCCTTCAAATCTCCTCAACCATTTGTTAGAAATTCATTAAACATCACTCAAATGTTCCTCTAGTGAGTTGATGTGCAGAACCCATGACTCAGCTATGCAAACTCAAAGTCAAGGTCACACTTCAAGGTCATGGGATTCTGCTGCGGGGGATATGGCTGTCCTTCGGACTTCTGTCTTGTTCAGTATGATATGCGTCACGGAACGACCGACTGGCTATGAGTTATACATTAACTGTTACTTTTCACGTTTTCTAGCCTCCCAAGCTAAGCAAACGCGAAACAATATTTGATTGGATTGTTTCTGGTAAAATGCTAAATGTATTTGCTCACGCAGAAAATGTCCTTTTCATCGCAATATGCAACATTTTTTTGTTGTTTCATTGTTCTTTTTTTCTCGTGTATAATACGAGGAAATCACCGTCAGCTTCCTTGAATACAGATTTGTCGCAATATACGGCTATTATACCGTTAATATCCTGGGTAATATTGGATGCTTTTTGTCGTTTACTGATAAGTTTCCTTTGCAAATATCACCTTGTCAATATATGATCATCAGAATACCAAACGGATTTGATCCGGGCCAGGCCTAACGTTTTATCGATCCTTTTCTTCATCCAAACTGGTTGAAAGTATAAGCAGACAACAGAAGCCGCAACTAGCAGATACATTTACTCAATCACGGTAGCACTAAGTGAAGTCTCGCTTTGCTGAAATACCAACTCACCAGGTTTTAAGGCTTTATACCAACCCACGGACCGCAAGGAAGAGGTAGAACGATGAGAGCAACATGAGATCAAGAAGACAATAAAAGTAAGCAACGCACCCTCTCTTACCCAGAGAGATGATGGCAATACTACATATAGAACGGACACAAAGTATGTAGCATAACAAACCAAGGACCTAACACAAAACAGAACAACAATAAACAATGAATAAACAACAGAACTACCGACGCAGCTATATAGTGGGACTATAGAAGGTTTTATGGCGACTTAGTGTGTCAATTAAAGACAATTGTTGGCGAAAATAATTTCCCATTACAAGACGAATGGTTACACCATCAATGTATTGCAGCAACTTGCATACTTGGTGGTCAACCCAATCACTTTTCCTTTAAACAACAACCACTGTTCCAAATTTTAAATGTTTTAATTGTTCCGCTCCGCTGAACATGAGTGTCGCCAGAGCTCCAGATAAGAAATCTTGTAAACGACAGTTCCTGAACCACTGGTCCAAATTCAAAATAATGTCACAGAGTTGTTCCTCATGATATCGGCAAATGACATCTCCTCATAAAGCTCTTGTCCAAATTCAAAATAATTTCACAGAACTGTTCCTCGTGGTGGCTTCTACAAATGTACTACAATTGCACAAACGGTTTCACTTTGTCAAATATAGGGGTCGCCAGAGCTCTAGATGAGAAATGTCTTTAAACGACATTTTCTCCTGAACCACTGGTCCAAATTTAAGATAATTTCACAGCGACATTCCTCTTCTAAAATTGCACAAACGGTTTTGCTCCGCGGAAAAAAGAGCTGACAGAGCTCGAAAAAAGAAATATCTTTAAATGAAATCTTCTCCTGAACCACTGGTCCAAAATCAAAATAATTTCACAGAAATGGTCCTCATATTGCTCTCTGCGAAAATTGATCAGAAGGTTCAGGTTGGCGGAAAAACATGGCTACCAGAGCTAAATATAGGAATACTTTAAATCATACATCATCTACTTATGTACCAGGACTCCGGTGAGTCATCCAGGGCCCTAGGACCCTCTTGTTTGATATTTGTGTTTGTCTTTGCGATAATGTCATGTCTGTTTCTTGCAGCCTTGTGGTCACCTGTTGGGAAAGGCTTATCTCTTGGCTCTCTTGTATGTGATGTTTTCTTGTGTTTTTATCACTTTCTCATGCGGTGTCCTGGGTCAGGTTTGGTGCTTTATTGTATCGATTCCTGATCTTTGTCCCCTTTGTTACTTTATTTAGATATAAGGATCTGTCGAGTCTGTGGTGAAGCAAGGGCTCGTCAGAGCCTTGGCATTTTCGCCGGTATCTATTGTATTGGCCCATTTATTAATGAAACTGTACGATATGAGAATTCGAGGACAGTTGGCTTGGATTTATACCCTGGCTATTATTTTAAGAAGGCCTATGCACCGTAAAGCAGCGTACACCGGATATAGCGATTAGTGAAGCGAGGAAATCACAACACACTGATATGAGTTTCTTCTATTATTTTTATACCTTATAAGATTTGGGTTAGAGGCTATAGCGATGACATCGTTGAGACATTGGTGTATATCGGTGGCTATAAGATATAGCCAGGAATAATCGGTCAGCACTACAATCGACAAAATGACCTGCCCAATCACTGGTATTTTACACGACTCTTGCCTCGCTTACCTGAAACATGTTTATTTTATCATATGTCTCGCTTATAAAGATCAATATTCGCTTAACTATGGCTTCTACATTGTCATAAGTACTTGCCAACGAATTTTCACTTCCCAATTCCATTTGGTTTCATCAATTTTTAGGAGGAAAAACCTCTCCTAGTGTACGGTCTATAGCAGTCTGTTGACACATCAGTTTATTAAATATAGCAAAATAAGTGTACAGACTATAGCTAAGAGACTAAAGTTAATCTTTCCCGATGTAAATGGGAATTTCGTCTAAAATTTGGTCTGCAAATATTTGTATACCAGAAAAAAAAAATGTTGTCATGCTACTGGTCGCTAAAATTTCTCTGTTTGATGAAGAATACTCGGAATTCAGGAGACATGTTACTTAACCTAGATGATTGCAACTGTTCTACAATTTATTTGAAGTGTTGAGCATTTACAGATTTAGACCCAACCTAAGATTGTTGCATTCGGTTAAAATTTAAACTGCTTTTGGATTGGTGTAGGTGACCCTTCTATTCTAAGCCTGAAACAAGTTAAGAGTCGTTTAAAACATCCAAAAGAAAACAGCTGCTGTGAAGCAAGGACCAAGAATAATAATGGGCCTGGGTGCGACAAAACCTGTCTTTGGGATTTCAAACAAAGCAAGACTCAAACTAGTCTCCTTAGCAAGTCTAGAGATGATACTTTCAAATGAGCGAAAATCAAATGTGCTGATCAGACTGCGCTGATGCACAGGCTGGTCTGCGCCTTGAATGCCGTCTCTGCGCGGATCAAAGGATTTTCATCAAGTGAGGGGGCCTTTGACTGTCATTTTTGTCGGCTGATAACATTAGCAGACAGTTCAGTTTCAGATCTGGCCTGACAGATCCAAACTGTTTGAAACTCTGATGGTATTTCTGTTTTTTTTTTTCATATACAGTTTCTAGAAACAAAGGCGCTGATAAAACTGCCAGTGCGTAGGCTGATCTGCGCCTTTGTAGTTTGCATGTAACAAAGCTGGATTTCTCGTGACAAGGTACATATGGTCTTTAAAAATTCTAGGTCTAAAATGTTTTCAAATAAACAACCACCTAATGGGGCTATAACCCTAAAACTAGGCATGCGTCTTCATCTTTATTCTTCCCATATGTGTGTGAGGAGGTAAGGCTCTGACGATTTTTGGCAGACGTGCAGGCTTGTCTTAGCTTTCCCTGCTCACATATGATCTCATGAACTGACTCATTTCATAAAAATACCAACAAAAATAAAAAAAAATGCATCATCATGCAGAAACGAGCTACAATCAAGTTATTTCTTGGTAAGTGTGTCTGCGCTTACGTGTGATGGTCCACAATAATACTGCAATACAAAGAAAACATCACGATGACTTATATCATTAATGGGTGGGGCTCTGTGCTACGTTTGACAAACAGTTATTTGTCTGTGTACAAAGATCTCTTCAAATAATAACACTAGACAACATTTTCACAATGATTTTGTCTGGCTATCGACCGTACACTACGAGCAGGAGTTTTTACTATAAAATGTACATTTCCCTCCTATAGACCGTATACCAAACGACTAAAAAACAAGATTCAATCGTCAAACGCAGCTTTAAAAGTAAGCTTGGTGTATTTTAGTGGCTTTCTATGATTCTCTGGGGGTATTTACCATGGTTCCTAATATATTTCGTATTAATATTTTACTTAAACAGCCTTTAAAACATGTATGAGGGTCTGGGTGGGGTAGAATGATTAGTGAATAATGGCCTTTTTTATAATGAATAGTGAATAATGAGCCAAAAAATAATGAATAGTGAAAAATGAGATCCAAAAAATAATGAATAATACTGTTTTTTAATGGATTGAAGAAAAAATTAATGAATAGTGAGTAATCAGATTTCTTTGCCATCTTTCTTACCTATAATGAATAATTGGTCTTATTTTAATGAATAACCTAAAAGTTTAATGAGATGAATAATTGGCTAAATCTTTAATGAATAGTGAATGCCAGACCCCCCCCCCCCCCCATCCAGACCCTCATGTATTTTTGTGACACACAATAGAAAAGCATCAGTGATTAGCGGAACAGTTCTGTTATTCGTAGCTGCTATAGATTTTTGTTGACCATTTGTTGTAGTTAGGAACTAACATCGATGTATCAGCAACGACAGAAAATGTGCCTGCAATAAAATTTCACATGATTCAATGAGAAAAAAGGATAAACACGCACCTCGTACATCAACATGTTGAAATTTCCTCGCTTCACTAATCGCTATATCCCGTGTACGATGCTATACGGTGCTATGAAGAATTTGTGGATATATTTTGGGGTCACCACACAACTGGCCTATTTTTTATGTTCATTTCTATATTTTAGAGTCTTTGTTATGCACCAATCATTTGTAACATTTTTTATTCTTGTTTTTATAGTCGTAACTTATTTTAAACAGGGGAAGGGTCCGTACCAGTAGATCTACTTATTATATTAGAAAACCAATATCAGTAAACAAAGCGGGCCACCATCAACCCGCCAGCAAATCGGCATTTAAATATCTTTTCGCTGGCGGGCCGATGATGACCCGACACTGAATGATGGCTGGGTATATGTATATGTTGTTTTGTGATTTTCGTGGGGGGGGGGGGGTGGGGGGGTCGATCATACCAGTAATTCCTAAATAAACATACAGCTTTGTGATTTCCAGAGAGGTCCGGACCAACCTCCACGAGCAAGTCCCCCTCTGGATTTTCGCCTGAAACGCATGCATTAGGCGTACATGTGATAGATATTCTAAGATTGGTTAGATAAATGTATGCTTATTGTTCCAGGTGGAGGGGGTCAAGGGCGGGGCGGCTTTAGCCGTGTCCCCTCGGTGAAGACACAGAACCTTTATAAATACGAAAACTCTTTGGGGCTGCGTAGATCCTATTCACAGTAGAGTGCCTATCTTTAATTTAATACGGAATATTGAAGTCTTTGGGAGCAGAGTACGTACTAAAATGTTTCTGCTGTACACTTATACTCGGACCCAGTAATTTTGGGTCCGAGACTTATAGAAGTCTTGGCCGAACACTTTTATTGACATTTCATTACTGAGGGATGCAAATACCCGGGGCACAACCGGGAGATGGCAATTGCCAATTTATTGGTACGCATCCATGGATTGGGAAATTACCGACTACGTCATATAATTTCAAATTTTGACGTCATTAAAAGATAAAATTCAAAGTACCGTACATGTACAATGTAAACAAGAGGATGGAATTCGGAAATACATATGATAAAAAAACTGTAAGTTCTGCATTTCTCTACAGTCATTAATTGAAAATGTTGGACATACGGACACTTTGACATGACGCTCTATGTGCGTTTTTCTTCGTACAAATGAAACGCATGCTAAAACAGATAAAAGAAATTGCCATGATGCTTTTTTAACAAATCAAAATACCGCTTATGTATCCAACAAAATATATTCTTGAGTACGTGCTCAGGAACAAACTCAAGCTCAGAGTCGTGCTCAGCTGAGAATGTACTCAGAGAGTTTTATAACCTCAAAATTATTCTCAAGCTCAGCTGAGCATATACTCAAGCTCCTTGAGTACGATCTTGAGTTGAGCACGAAAAAAGTTTTATAACCTCGGGGCCTGGTTTTCATGCAATATTAACTTGTGGACCGGTTTAGACCAGTTTCCAGGTAGACATAGAGATTTATGAAGACACATTGGGCCAATCAGGAATCAGGATTCTCTCCAGTCATATAACAAGACAATTCATACTACCCTTACCAACTTTAGCACGAAATAGCTCGTGATGTGCAAGGCCTACGCTGATATTGGTGGTATAAAACAGTAATGCCATGTTTGTCCATCTGAAAGATAATCCACTCGCTAAAAATCACCTCAACGTACAGGCGGACAACCAATGGTATAGCTATTACCTAGTATATAGCATTTTACGGTTGAAAGTCGCAATTTTGGCAGGATTGGCAGCCCACGTTTTGAATCAAAATTAACAGCTTTATTTTCCATCTTAATTCTCAAGGACAGGTCCTCGTACTACATGCACTTTATCCTCTTCTAATTAAAAATAGATATTTGATATTCTGTTCAATGCGATATACCAGGTTATGTAACGTTTAATTTAGTATTATTAAAACCTCGGACCAAGTATAAACGGACAGGTCACTGACGGAAATACAAAGGTATGTTGTCTAGGCTTTGTTTTAGCGCTATTTCAAAGTACTACAGCCTATAAAATTTATTCTAAACATACCCGAGGCTTTACAAAGTTATTGCCGGTACAAAAGGTTGAAATATTACAAGTATATTAAATTAAGTATAGTATATTGAACCATTGCTTTTTGAAGAAAAATCACAGATATGGAGATAAATATTGGAGATATGATTATTTAATCTTCAACATACGTCAGTTTTGAAAGCTCAACCTCGACAGCGTATTTCCAATATACATTTAACCTGTATTTCAGTTACAAGTCCGTGTATACTGGGTCCGAGTTAAAACGGACGTGAGTATGACCCAATCATGAGGAAATGCCACAATCACTGATCACAGACCAACCCACGGCACCGTGAGAAAGAGGTATAAAACAATCACAGCCACACTACAGCAAGAACACAACCAAAGCATCTCCATCTCTTTGATCGTCCGAAAATAAAATTGAGCCGTGACATGTGATTCCAAACAATGTTGCATTTTTGACACGTGTAGACTCAGACGAGCCTGTGCAGCCTCCTTTTAAGCTTAGAAACACCAAATGATGTTCGGTCAGTAGCTTAACACTCGTAGAATATTCAAGCGACTAGGAAAGGCTCTGATCAGACTGCGCGTATGCGCAGGCTGATCTGAGGCTTTGCTGGCCGCACATACCACATTGTTGGAAATCTCATGACGCGGCTCAAATATTGTCTTTTCTAATTGCTCTAAAGACTAGATCTAGCACAGCAAACCAGATTCACAATTCAGAGAAAACGTAACATGTTTTGAAATGCCGCTAACATTGTATTTAGCATTATCAAAAGATATTTGCTATTCTGTTCAATGTCTAGGTTATGTAACTGAATTTAGCACCATCAGAAGGAAAACGAGTATGACCAGGAAGTGCCACAATCACAGACCGGCCCACGGTATCGCGAGAAAGAGGCACAAAACAATAACAGCCACACAATCAATCAAGAACACAATTAAAGCAAAACAACCAACTCACTCCCTCTCATCCTCAGCGAGATAATAACAAAACTAAAAAGTACTGCACTTTGTTTAACAGCTAAAAATACACCCTCGCTTTTTTGGTGTATATGTGCTTTTGAGACAGATTCCGTATAACCTCTCGAGACATGAGCAAAAATAGTAAGTGAGTATGATCAGGAAATACCACAATCACAAACTGCAGACAGCCCCGTGGCTCCGCGAGGAAGAGTCGCTCAACCATCACGAGACATCAGGAAGACAAATTAAGCAAAGCAATCAGCTCTCTCTTCCCCATCAAGATGATTTCAATACTAGAATGGACATAAAGTAACGTACAACAAAACATAGAACAATTACAGACTCCCACAATGGGAGTAACAATAAACAAAAAGTCAACAACAACAGAACCACCGCCTTAGAACGGACAGCAGCCTAAGCCACCTGGGGCTTAGATGCATTTTACTGGTACCAAATCTTCACCCTTGATTCTGCTGTTGTAGAAGCGCAAAAAACCTGTCTCGAAAAATATGATTCTTTTTTACATGTAGGGTCAAGCGCACCTTAACAGTGTGACTACAAATGTATTCCTTGATGAAAAAAACAACGTATTTTCTTAAGTTCAGAAACAAAAGCCGGGGACTCAGTTTGTGTTTGTCACAGCAAATAGTATAATTGGACTTTTCGCTTACTGTAAAGGCGGCAACTTTAATATTCATATCTGGTGTGGTTCGGCTATTTCATCTTTAAGGAAGAGAAATCAGGTTTTATTTATAATTTGGCAAAGAGTTAATGAGCTTTGTGAGCCGCGCAAACGTGCGTGCATTTCATGAAAATCCTTACCGTATACACACTGAACTCACATTTATTAACCCTTAAAGCGCATAATCACAAAATGTATGTTTTTGTCGTCCACTAAATTATTTGAAGCCTCATAGATAAACATTGTGGACCCAGATCAGACTGCTCCTATAGGAGCAGTCTGATCTGGGTCCACAATGTTTGCCTCCCTGCTTATGTTAAATCGACATTTTCAGATGCAGTCATTTTGCTGGCGTTTTAAGGACTAAATAGTGTGTTGAGGTAATGGCACAATATGATACAGTTACTTTTAAATAAAACCACGCCTCATTTTCAGCTTTAACTATGCCTAAGGTTGACCAGTCCTAATTACGCATGCATGAGGCCCCGCCTTTACAGTCAGTGAAAAGTCAAGTAATACTTTTTTTGCCAATATTCATATTTTAAGTACACAGAATTGTCATTATTTCTTTGCTTGCTGAGTAATTTTTCACGTTTTTGATGTCGTATGCTGATTTTTTTCTCTCATTTTCCCCAAAAAATATTTTAGGAAGGCTATCAGAGCGTCGAACAGTTTGGGTCCAGATCAGGACCGACATTTGTCGGTCCTGATCTGGGTCCAGACTGTTTGCAAAGGGTTATCAGTAGACGACAAAAGTCGCCGCTGGCAAGGAAAGGGTAAAGCCCGATAGTTTGCAATTACAGTTATTAAGGAATCGTCTTTTACCAACCACAAATTGTCTTTATTGCCAAAGAAACTCATTTTCATTCATAGAAACACATGTGCATACAAATTTATATTTTCATTTCCTCTTCCTTCAATCAGCCTCATAGTACGAAGCCTAATAGTACATTGCCATGCGTCCAGAGGTAAATTTTATCAAACACATTACATGCGAACAAAATCAGGTAGTACGATACAAGATACATGTTCAACCTTTAGCGACGAAAATGCGTTTTACTCACCTATGAAGAAAATGACCCAAGAAATCCACTATTGCAATTTTATTAATCTGGAAAACGGATCCTTCAGAAATAGAGAGAACCTACAATTAAAGGAACCAGCAGACTCGGTTTTATTGAGTCTGTACATGAGAACTTATGGAAAGTGCAACAATTCTAACGCCCCCTAGCACCGGTTAAAGCGGTATTCTGCTTTCCGTCAGAACCCAATATTCCTAAAGGACCAGAATATGATAAATATCAACACTATATCGAATGTACTCCACGCGGCCCAACGACAGCTGTTGCGACCTCTATATAATCCGCAAATATGGATCATTCAGAAATAGAGAGAACCTATAATATAAGGAAACAGCAGACTCGGTTTTATTGAGTCTGTTCTTGAGAACTAATACTGGAAAGTCCAACAATTCTCACGTCGCCTTATAATGTCGTAGCTTTTGCTATTGCAGTTTTACAAATACACTGCTCAAAATATTTAAAGGAACATCAGATAATTTTCCATAGGTGATAATGTTAACCCCTGTCCAATGGACAAGTAATGTATTTAACTAGACTATAAGGCAGAAACCAAGTTATTTTTGCCATTTGTGCTAAGAGAGTCAAAGTTTTGGATCAGAAAAAGTTTTTGATAAAACAATCGCTGCTAAAGTTCATGGCTCAAATTTTGTAATTTTTAATTTTCTTGAAAAATGACGATTTTTTCCTGGAACTCTGTATAATCTTCCGAATTTGTTTATAGCGTAACCTACATGTAATGATTTCTGCAACATTGAAAGGCTATTGACTGTACAGAAATGATGCTGTTGTGGTGCTTGATTGAAACATCCTCTTACAATTTAGTCTTGAAAAAAGGGTATTGTTAACAAAATTCCATTTTTACATAAAGCGTTCCATGGAGATTTCTGGAAAGGGATTACTTCATTTTTATTAACAAGCATGATCCTTGATGGGTAACCAAACTATTCACAGTAGAAACATGTTTTTGCCTTTGACTTTGTATTGTGATCAATGGCAAAATACACAGTGTTCCTTTAAGTAGTACATGTTTATAGGTTAGAAAATGAGATTATGGTTCTTATCGCATCGGCGAACAGTTCAAAGACTCAGACGAGCGTGAGCATATGCGCAGTTATGTCAGAATACTAAGGTGAGCTTGCGCATATGCACGAAAGATATGGTCTGGGACAGACTAAAGGTACGGTAGCAGAAGAAGGCGTAGGTAAAATAATTGGACCATATGCTAGCATGAGGCTATTTCATGTATTTCGTTGGCTTAGCTACATTTTATAATTATAGTAAAGAGTACAAACCCTGATATTATCGTTTCAAAGATGCATAGTAATGAGGCAATTCTATTTTTCTTATAAATAGGTAAAGCATGACTATTCACTGCCACGCGCATATGCAGAAATCTGTGGTAGGTTCAATATAACTGTAAACTGAGACTACCTGCGCGCCCAAAATCAAGGTAAACTCGCCACTGTTTGTTTACAACGATTCTCATCTATCTTTGAAAGTACAATACTATGTTTTTTGAGTTGTCGTTTTATCTGGGTGTACATTTCTTGTCTTTGTACAATATTTTCAAACTCTTTGCCCCCTGTGTAGTTTTGCATCTTTTGTCCTCTGCTATTTTTTTTTCAAAATCCGTATTTCGAAAAAAATATTTTATGAATACGATCAGAGTGTCAAACAGTTTGGATCTAGACCAGGCCCGACCTTTATCGGGCCTGGTCTGGGTCCAAACTGTTTGCAAAGGTTATCAGCAGACGACACTATGATGAACAGAGTTAAATGATGTAAAACTGTTATACATGTAGAACATATACATGTAACACTGAGTATTTGAAATGACACGGCTCAAAGATTTTTTCTTCTTTTCCAGGACTTGGAGGACGGGAGTGTAAACAGCGAAGCCTGGCAAATGCTAAAAGCAGCAGAATTGAAAAGAGAGTTGGTGATACTTGACGAGGCCGAATCACGAGTGCTCGGGCAGCTACAATCCTTACTGGCAGAAAAAGCACAGATAATTGAGAAGAAACGGGGACATAGGCAGTGTTTAGTGAATCTTGTAGCGTGTTACAAGAAACGGAAGTAGTTGCAGAAGATTTTGTAACAGCTCCGCAGTAAATGTGTAGCTTTAAATATATTGGATAAAAATCTTTGCTATTTCTCTTTTCACAATCTAAATTATATTAAACATAGATTAAAATATAACTTTCAGAAAATCACTGATAATGATACAAAAGAGGACATTGTCAGTGCAATGTTTTAAGAAACGGAAGTAGCGTAGTAAAAATTGCAACAGCTCCGCAGTAAATGTGTAGCTTCAAAAATATTGGATAATATTTTTATTATTTCTCTTTTAAAAATCTATATTATATTGAACATAGACAATGTAACTTTCAGAAAATTATTGATACAAAAGAGGTCAGTGCATAGAATCTTGCAGAATGTTTCAAAAGATGGGAGCAGTTTCGGAAGACTTTTAATAGTTTCGCAGTAAATGCATAGCTTCAAAAATATTGGATAAGATCTTCATTATTTCTCTTTTAAAAATCTTAATTACATTGAACTTACATAAAAAAATAACTGTTAGAAAAAAATACCGACAATAAACTCAAAGGGGACATTGTCAGAATATTGCAATATGTTTCAAGGCACGGAAGCAGTGGTGGAAGATTTTAACAGTTTCGCAGTAAATGTGAAAGTTTAAAATCATTGGATTATTCTATTTCTCTCTTACAAATAAATAAAATTGACACGAGAAAAAATCCTTACTGTTGCGCGTGAACATCAAAGGCGCAGACCAGCCTGCGCATTTGCGCAGTCGGGTCAGCGCCTTTGGTATTCTCGCTCTGGAAAATTCAGTAGCAATCTTGCTGCATGCCAAGTTTCAGTAATCTAGCATGGTCTTTTTTGCTGAGCAGACTGGTTTGAGTCTTTCTTGGTTGGAAACCCTGAAGACAAGTGATCTCGCGGTTGGGCCCAATTAATAATTTTCTTCTCATCACGATCGTTTCTAAGTTTTCTTTTAAAGCAGCAGACATGCAGGTCAACCACGCTCTTCGGAAAATCCAACTTTTCGATTCTGCTCTTGACATGAATAGACTTAAAAATAATTTCCCTATTTCTCATCCAAAGCATATGCTGTTTGTATTCAAAAGAACTGTCTCAACCGAGGGTCCTTTGAGCACCCACAACAAATTTTTAAATTATGAATAAGAAAGTAATCACACATTTACTATCTAAAATTATTGATACATGTATATCAATCTAGTAAAACATGCTTAAACAGGGTAAATGTTTCAAGAAAACAAACATTTCAGTTTATTTTGTCATTATAGGTTTCAAGTTTCACCATATATCAATATATGATCATCATTAAAGACGAATTATCCTTAAATGAGCGTTGTTTATTCCATACAAATAATCAAATACACATTTGCCATCATTAATTTGATCATTACTAGAGTATAGACCGTACGGAAAAATATTAAAGATCCGTTTCGTCCCAAAATATATAAAATATATACTGACAGACTTTAAAAACGCAACACTTTAATTTATGTCTCGAAAATAAGGCATAAGCACTTCATTTTGATTGTATGTTAAAGCGTGTTTATTTGTAGCACGTGGGAGACTTAAAAACGAATTGAACACATTCAAATGTAAACTTTTTGAGATAGAGGTCAACTGTTCAATGTGACAAAATGTTATCAGTGAAAGATTCCCTACTTTTTTTAAATTAAGGAACACTAGACACATCAAATATGTGCCATGGACTTTGTTAGTCATCAAGGAATCACTCTCACATTGATTGACAGGTCTGCGATACACCTTGTTTGCGTATTTGACATTTATCTGTATGTACCCTTTCATTCGATAAAAACGCTTTCAAAACTAACTGTAGACATTATATTCAAGATGGTAACAAGCCGTGGTGTTTGGTAAAAAGTCATTCCAATCTGGCCAACCGTTTAGAAGATATGGTTGTTAAAAGATTTAACAACGACTACCATCAGTCAGGTGCATAACCTCCAAAAGTTAAAAAATATATCACTTAAAGTAGTTAACTTTTTTTGCAACAAAAACCAAAGTAAGCTGTTTGAGTGAACGTGTCTTTTTTCATCTTCATATTCCCCAGTTACCGCAATTTTCACGGCCATATGGGTAATTTTATCTGAAAGACCTATTACATAACTTTACGATTATGCAATAAAGTTTTGTACGCATCGTCTATAAATAAGTACGCGAGGTCATTGAAGTTCAGAAAATAAGCTACTTTTTAACCTGAATATGTTATATTGTTGACGGCTTGCAATTTGACCTTGGCCTAAATAATTCAGATATAACTTAAATAAGTTACTTTCTGTAGCATCACTTAGAAATTATTGTTGAAAAGGCAGAATTTTAACTTCCTCAAGTGATATATATTTTAACTTATAGAAGTTATGTCCCTGACTGACCATTGCTACAAGTCACGGGAGTGGGTGTGGCTAATGACGTCATAACCTCACAACTGAATAATTCAAATAACACTTATGCCGGTGTATATATCTAGTAAAATACTAAGCAGGTGTAAAATTTGTGTTACTATTGATCGAAATACTAATACTCCTGTGTATAGCTATTTTTAGAAATTGGTTACATGACTGCCAAATCAAAATGGCGGCGCCCATCACAGTAATTTTGAAAGATTACAAAGTGTCTCTTCCAAAATGTTGGTCCAATTTTCATGAAATATTTACCAAGTAAACCTGTCAGGTTTAGTTACATTAATACCCTCTACTTATGAAATGTTTCAGTGACTAAATTCATACGCAGCAAATAACGTCGTCGAGTTTAGTTGTACAATTAAAACTAAAGTGTTTGCTGAAGAGTTAATTCATGATGCCATTATGGAAGCAAAGTAATTTTACATACAGCTGTCTTTTGAAAGATATAAAGGGAAGTTAGTGTTGCGTTTTTAAAATCCATCAGTATACATGTATTTAGTAGTAATTTACATGTACGTCAACTACATGTCTATTCTTATCGTCGATAAACTGACTTTTAAAGCATCATTTTTCATAATAATCACTTTTATTGGGTTACATGTATTTGTGACATTTGAAAAAAAAATCATTTTTACAGAAAAGAGCTATTTTTCAATAAACTGCTTGATTTTAAGCGCTGCAATTGATAAATGTAACGAGTGTTTAATTAGGCAAAAGCGACCATTTTGTAAAACATGAGATGACCCACTAATGCGATAACGGTACTTATCATTACTGCATGTGCGCCAGAAGAAAATAATCAAATCAGTCTAGTCAGAGCATTTGCTGCTAACACACACGCAGGGACATAGATAAGGAATCATGTCAAAATTTAGTCACATTCGATACATGTATGGCGAAGGCCCCTTACATTGCGCACTTACATTTTGAAACGTTTAAACCTCGGTTGGATATAATGAGAAAGAAACACAATTGAAAAAGTATGCACAGCCAAATTAACTAATCATTATATATTTTTTACATGTACATAGAGTTCAAAATGACAAAAAAAAAAGATATTCCCGATTTCTAGCAACTTTGATTTGAAGTGCACAACTCCCCTGTTTTAGGATAACGAAAATAGTCCCCCAACATTGCGCGCTTTCTGCAATCTCTTTAATGAATTGCTTACAAAATATACCAGGAAAAGTAACACCAGATTGTTCTCAATAAAAACTTGATTCAAAATAAATCATTTGAAGTCTGGGTCATTTGAAATTTAGGTCTGGAAAATTTTAACAACTTATGCAAATTTTTGCCGAAATCCACCCCTGCTCAGCAATACAAGCTTAAAGTGTAAACCTTTTGCTGTTTTTTCTCCTTCCAAAAGCAACCTGATCTTATTATCTGATTAAATGTGGCATAGTCACTTGGTTTATTGCGCTATGTGAGGGGCAGTGCCTGTACATGTAGTTGCTCATGTATGTTTAAGTAACACAAATTTAGTTATACGATGCGTTATCCGTCTGTACGTGGAGATATACGTATCTTACGTACAGGTGGACAAACATGGAATAACTATTTTATAACACCTGCATCAGTGTAGACCTTGCACTTAACTAGATATTTCATGCTAAAGTTGACTAGGCGGTATAGCCCTTTGTATTCTTATGAATTCTCTTCCAATTGCAATGAGCTTGTGGTTACCACAGGGTAGAATTTCCAAGATGAGATGCTCTTCAGTTCATAATTATTATTGTTATCTAAGTAAACAGTGCAGACCCTGATAAAATGCAACGTTTTGGGCATTTCATCTGGGTATTTACTGTTTGCCAAAGTACCCTTTGAGTGATGACCAGAATTCTATCTACCCTGTGTGTGTTAGATTAGTGTGCCGTTGAAATTAGCATACATTTTACCATTTCTTTCAAGAATGAGCAGATAACATGGTCAAAAATAAACATTTTGTAATCAGCATGATACTTCTAATTTGCTGTTAGACACGCGTGAAACGCACAAAATATGAAACCTGTGCAAAACGCGTGAAATGCCCAAAATATGAAACCTGTGCAAAAACCGATGAAATGCACAAAATATGAAACCTGTGCAAAAACGCGTGAAATGCCCAAAATATGAAACCTGTGCAAAAATGGGTGAAATGCACAAAATATGAAACCTGTGCAAAAACGGACAAAATGCACAAAATATGAAACCTGTGCAAAAACGCGTGAAATGCACAAAATATGAAACCTGTGCAAAAACGGACAAAATGGACAAAATATGAAACCTGTGCAAAAACGCGTGAAATGCCCAAAATAAGAAACCTGTGCAAAAACCGATGAAATGCACAAAATATGAAACCTGTGCAAAACGCGTGAAATGCCCAAAATATGAAACCTGTGCAAAAACCGATGAAATGCACAAAATATGAAACCTGTGCAAAAACGCGTGAAATGCACAAATATGAAACCTGTGCAAAAACGCGCGAAATTCACAAATTATGAAACCTGTGCAAAAACGCGTGAAATGTACAAATTATGAAACCTGTGCAAAATCGCGTGAAATGCACAAAATATGAAACCTGTGCAAAAACGCGCGAAATTCACAAATTATGAAACCTGTGCAAAATTGCACAGGTTTCATATTTTGTGCATTTCTCGCGGTTGTGTCGTTTCAACGTATCGGCTTAGTAAGTATGTCACGAAGTGTTGCTTCCCTGCAAAATGGTTGGCAAATATAATGCATTTGATGAATTTTCGATTTTAAACTTTGGCAAGATTAAAATTCATTATATTTTTTCATTTAAAATAAACAAAACAAAATTTTAACCGTGTTGGTTGCTCCACAACCTTTATCACACCTTCAATGAAGCTATAGAGACCAATAAAGCCACAAAGATATATAATTTCACCGGCCACGTAGCGCAGTCGTTAACGAGTCCGACTGCAGATCCAGGGGTCGCGACATTGCCATAACTGCTGACTGGGATGTAAAACCCTAAACAATCAAACCATCGGCAATTCCACTACCACACGCAACCTCACACAACTTGAGATGCAACATATAAGAGTGAATTAATACAGGATATATCAGTCTTGGGAACTGCATTTTTTGTTGTATTTTAGTATTAAACATGGGTGAGTATGATCAGAGGATTCCACAATCTTTGACCACAGACCAACACATGGCACCATGAGGAAGAGGCATTATAATACAGCCACTTACTCCATTCGAAAAATCTGAGATTAAAGTTTAGATTCTAACTACATTTCGATGCAGCTGAATCAGTTTATGACGGTGTTCAAATAACCCAATTTCCGCGAAGGAAACTTCGTGGCTTTGGCAGAAATATGCTACATATACCTCCAATGCATATGACATTTATGGTTTTACCTCGATATTTATCCGGCTGAACAGTTTCCAAAAGTAAGTGAGTATGGCGATACCGCAGACAAACCCATCGCACCACGAGGAAGAGACACAGAATACAGACAGACCAACAGAATTAAGTAAAGCAATCACCTAAGATGATTGTCGGTTTTGAAAGGGCACCAAGAACCGCTCCACAAAACAAGGACCGAACACACAATCCCCACACACATTTGGAGCAGCAAACAAACAATGAATTATCGGATAACTGTATTCAATTTTTCTTTTCATTTGGAAAAGTATATCGTCGGATATACGGTCGGAAATTTAGTTTTATGGTGACGCAGGAGCGGAGCCGTAAAACGTGATTTCCGACCGTATATCAGACGATATACCTCACCAAGTGAAAAATTTGAATATGGTTATCCCTATTCTAATAGACTTCTGCAGTTTCGCTCAAATTGAAGCATTGCAAGTCGCATAAAGCCGCACGTCAACTAACGAAATGTGACGTAATTAATGACGTCAAACTATATCCGACAGTATATCGCAGGATAAACTGTCGCAAATTTTTGACGTTATCCAAGCAGACGTCACATTACAAAATCAAGTGCATTAGAATACACAATAACATAATCACAATCATGTTCGTTTATGCAAAGAATAGCAAAAAGGATTTGCTTGTGATGTTGTTGACGAGTCACTCTCAAAGAAGTATATTTGGTCACATCAAACTTCCTTTGCCAAAAAAAAAGGTCTTAATGGAAAATGGTAGCTTAATGAAGGTCGAAAGTATTGCAGAATGCTCGCTCCCCTTGGAACATTCTGTAATACTTTTGACCTGCATTAAGCGATAATTGGTATTTAAAATCATTTTGGTGTCCGTTTTGAGTGGCCGCTTTAGACAGGTTTTACTGTATATGCAAGTGCATGAAATTTTAGCACTTATCTCATCGACAAGAAGCAAAGGTTCATGCGAGTCCTGCGCATATGCGCAAGCTCACCAGGACCCTCACTGTTTACATACACAAGATATGAATGTAGATCATAGATTTAGCAGTCAGTCCATCTGTAAATTAAACACGCTGGCATTCCAAATTCACCACAGGACTGGCACTTTTTAGGGACTACACGATTATACATCTTAGTAAAACCATAACATAAAATACAACTGTAGAAATCATCGGAAAACTCGCTTAGCCCAATATGAGAATCAAACCAGGCCTCGGATGTACGTAAGGAATAGCACTATGTTTGAAAAAGCTGCATTTTGTTAGCAGGAACTGGCGTAAGGAAAATAAGCTCTGTAGCACGTGGGTTCAGCTCTATTGAACTCCATATTATCCTGTCAATAAATTAAATGAAGCTTATGGGTTTTTATTTCAATAAAATATCGTTATTCATAGCGATATTTTATTGAAAAAAAACTTCACTTGTTTCTTTTGTTATTGTATTGGCATGGTTTCTGTGACGTCAGCGTTGCATTATGTGACGTCAGCATCACGTTATCAAAGTAGAGCCTCGATGTACATTCGATGTCTGATTGCACCGAGTTAGCCGAGGCAGTTCCGATTGTTGCAGAATAGACTATGTTCCTTTCTATATACGAAGTAGTATTAAAATCCGAAATAAACCAAATTACCTAAAGTAGAAGTCGTTGGACTTTGACATTCACTGAAGCGCATTTAGATGTCAATATCCCCTGCATTTGTACACATTCAATAATCCAGTTTTGTGAATAGACTAGACAGAACGAATCATTGAAAAAATATATTAAAGTTTATGTCCTATAAATGTTCCAATGCAAATAGAATAAATAAGGAGACATATTGGATTGTCATTTAGGACAGAATTGATAGTTTCATCAATGCATTTAGTAAAATTATTGAAATGGCTTTAGATGAAACCTGTATTGTAGGAATCCCAAGAGACACCAAAATTCTATTTAAACACCAATGCCCAAAATTTGAAGAAAATAAACAATTTGATCGTCATTCATTTTCAAACAAAATTAAACAAACAAAGAATTAAATTCAGCTCCCAGACTGGTTACTTGGTGCGAATGAATATTTGAGCCGTGACATAGGATTTCCAACAATGTGGTATTTTTATAAGTGTAGACTCAGACGAGCCTGTGCAGCCTCCTTTTAAGCTTAGAATCTCCAAATTATGTTCGGGCGGTAGCTTACCACCCCTAGAATATTCAAGCGACTAGCAAAGGCTCTGATCAGACTGCGTGTATGCGCAGGCTCGTCTGAGCCTTTACTGGTGGAACATACCACATTGTTTGAAATCTCATGTCGCGGCTCAATTTTACAAATGCTGCTGCCTGTTTACAGTGAGCCACTTTAGTTATGCACCACTTATAAAATGTAAAATTACTCGGAAAAAATGATATGTTTGTTCTGAGACTTCCAGCGTAAAGCGCATCTATATTTGCTTTGGCCAATTTTATTGTGATCAGATCAGAAACAAATGAAAAAAATGGATCTTGAAGGGCACTACCCTCAAAACATCATTTCACATTGCATTATTTCGTATGAAACTCAGATCACATTGCACTTTTTTTTCGCGTCGCATTTCTGCTATGCCAGAGATAAGAGCTGATTTATTCTTAGCAATATCTAAGACTGGAATGTGTTTTTTAACTTTGATCAGTTATCATTTTTAAACGTTTTACCATTTTGGTTCCCAGCTAGCCAAGGTCTGAAAAAAAGTTGATTTTAGTACTTTATTAAAGTAAGATAAAATTTCGTATTGTTATGAGTAAACTAGTTATCAAAACACTTCGTTTATAATTTCATTTTAAACAACCATGCATCCGCCGTTTATTTTCGTAAAAAAATAATGGATTTATTGGCGTAATGGTGTTGACATTAGTGATGACGTAACTACTACCAAGGCTATAAGACGTGTCAATGATAAGATGTTTTAGTGTTTTGATACTTCTTTGTCAACAGGTGACTCAAAATAAACAAATTGCGAAGAAAAGGAACTGTTTGATTATTGTTACTGACGTTAGTTAATATGACGTCAAAACGAGCATTTCTTCAAAAAGTATATATAAAAGTATATAGCATACATGCGTATTCCTCACATTGATAAAATATATATAACACCAGATTTGTTGCAATTTGCATTCGATTTCAATTCTTCAACTGCATGACATAAATTCAAAAACGTGGAAGGAAATTTTAACCCTGTTTCCCTCAATTAGTCGATGATACGCCATCGTAAATATTCGCTTTTTTACCTTTGACCTTAGGCTCTTGGGGTTTAGGTGACACGTAATGTTATCAAATACTCTCTTCATCATTCTACATATACATTTGCAAAGCTTGCAACTGCAACAGTGAGATACAGAAACAAGAAAATACCCGTTTTGACCTTGGTGTCAAGGCCAAACAAAAGTTTGCCTAGTTCCCTATACATCACGTGACATGTGTACCTGCATTGTTTGAAGTTGCTACGTTGAACGGATTAGGAGGAGATGCATTTGCAAGAAACGCGACGGACTGATGCACAAGCGTCAGAAGACAGATACATGTACTTGTGCATATAGACGAGATGACCAGTCGCACCAATCTATACCTCCAGTAGCTGCTGTCTAAAATATGGCTAGTGGTGGCTGATGCTTTGTTTCTTTCTTTGATGAGATTCTCCCATAAATTGTATTTTGTCCAGGTTATGTTTGGTTTGTTTGAGCCATTTTTTATGTCCTACTCACTTTTCAGTCATATGGGTGGAACCAATACTTTGCACTAAAGATCAAACGTTTTGCTCAAGGACACTATCCCGCCATCTCTGAGATTCAAACTCTTGATCTACCAACAGAGTATGTGAAGTGAAGAATTCAGCCATTTACGTTAACTTTGTCAATCATTTTGCTGAATAATTACATGTACATTTGTATACTAGGCCAAAAAAGAAACGCCGCATATAAAACATACATTGTATATGGGGGGGGGGGGGTGTATTTCACCAATCTCTCGCAAACGTTTTGCCACAGTTTGAGCGCTGATACTTGGATTATGAGTTCCTGTGGTTGTCCTGGTTATCATTGTCACCGGGCGACATTCATTCAGCACCTACGTTTTTATCGATCTTGACGTCGCGTCAATAGGCGATGACGTCATGAATGCGCACGGTCTGACATTGTTCCAATTTATCAGAGACGTTTTCTAAGACGTTCAATCATCATTGCATGGCATCGAAAGTGTTGGGCTATCACCGATGGCGTTTGGTTAGCCTGTAACCTTTTTATAGCCTTTTCGCGTTCAACATGTGTCCGTTTTGGCATCGTAAATAAGCAATGTGTAACTTTTAATTTTAAAGTTTTAAAATGTTTTCAAGCAAATTGGATTTTAGACTAGTGATTTCAGTAGTTATTACATGTGTAAAGCTAAATAAAATGAAAGTGCACGTGAAAAACTTGAAAATAAAAAGACAGCCAGTACACTAGTTTGGGTTGACTTAGCTCAATAAAACAATGGGAATAATGTGTGGCAGGAATAGTAGCGAAACATAGATAGCAGATGAAATTTTGTAACTCTCATTCAATGCGCAATATTTTTAATACTTATTTGCGGCGTTTCTCTTTTGGCCTAGTATATATAGTATAATGTTACGGTACGTGTTACTGTAAAAATGAGCCGCTTTTTTCAACGCGCATGTACATGTTATTGTAAATCCGCTTTTTACGCTAACACTTTATGCGAAAGCTACTCGCTAACTCAATCTTCTTGCGAAGCAATCGTATGTACTAGTACTATGTTGGGCATGTGAGCGCTGTCATATACTTAACTACTAAAGAAACCTGACATATACTGTGTGTCAATTTTTGGTAGTAAATGAATAAGATGCACACTTGTCTTTCCATTGCGTAAAGCTGAACAAAGGTACACTAAGATGCACTGAGATTATTTGAAAAGATGAACTAATTTCAGACGTCAGCTATCAAAACGTCACGTAACCCCAAAAATCAAATTTCGCAAGAACAAAGAAATCACGCAAAATTCGCCAGAAACCCCTTAAGTGTGATTCTTTGTTATTTCATTGACGTCTTCTTGACATTCAAATAAAGCATGCAGGCATTGTGTAATCCAAAAGCTTATTTTCATTTTCTTAACGTCAATTCTTTCGTTTTCAGAGTTTTATGAGCTTTTAAAAAGCACTGCCACTTTATCAACATTTTTCACTTTCTATGATGTTTGCAATGCATTTTGACAATGATTCAGTCCTTTTGAACTCCGTAGCTGCCGCCTACGTCCATTTAGGGACGTCAAGCGTTACAACGACATGCTGATATGTGTATACTGCAAAGCTTGAAATTCATACGCGATTAAAGTAAAGTGTAGCCAATTGGCACTATAACAAAGTAGACAGTACACACTAACCGGTGACATGCGTTTACAAAGAAAAATCGGTTATTATCCATAGTTTACGTTCTTTCTTAATTGACGTCAAATTTGGTTTATTCCGCTTTTATCCTTTAATGCGACGCAAAACATAAGTTCTGATTTTTGAAAATGCATTCTCTTACAATGATTGGTGGACCCCAAGTCATTAGAGTTTCTAGAAATTGCTTAGACAAAGGAAAAAAACACTGCCGTTTAGACAACGTCAAAAGCAAAACTTAAAAAAAACATATCATACGTCACAGCACGAAATTGCAAGTTTTTAAATGCACTTTTGTCTGCATTCAATTTGCATACATGAAAAAAAGTTTTCAGAAAAATATCTAGACATACATTCCCGAGGCAAAAGTGATAAAAACGGTGTTTTTGACGTCGTGACGTCATCAGGTTCTATATTTGATAAATGTATTTTTTCGAAGAATACTTTCTTATGTCTTGTTAGTAAATTAAGCATATCGGCTTAGCTCTATAATTTGTTATTTACCAGTTTGAAGCAAGTAAAAAGTGTCAGGTTTCTTTAGTAGTTCAGCATATAACGTTCATACTGTTTAAATTCTTTGTGTATTGGGAAAGTCCTTAGCAGCTAATTTGTTAAAAAGTGAGGAAAATGTGATGGAAAGTAGGTTCTTTTTTTTTTTTAATAAATGCATTCTTGTTTGAAATTAAGAATTTTAGATTGCACTGGCTGCTGAAGAGCATTAGGCGTTTAATGGCTGCGAATACTGAAGGGCTTCTTGACACATTTATTTATTTAATTATCCACATCTAAACTTTAACGTCTGAACATGCTGAACATCAGTTCTAATGTTTATATTAAACTAGTACAGACCGGAAACCCCATATAAGGTATTTTGACAAACAGCGAAGACACAGATGAAATGCCGCATTATGCGGCATTTCATCAGTATCTGCACTGTTTGGCTTGACAAAATTCATCTTAAGAAAATGAAATACAGTGTTTATGTGACCCCTCCAAATATACAATGGTACATCCTGGCTTCACTGTATCTAGCATTATGGACATATGTTGTAGATGCACATTGGAATTGCCTCTATGAGGCAATTCCAATGTATACCAACAACATATGTTACTAAAATCAAGAAAACCTATTTTGAAATATACACTAAACAAGTATCATGTCCATAGGCTTTCCTCTTTTAAACATCTCAAACTGCCAATCAGTATTAAAATACATGTCACTATATGGCAAATTGTTTATATCAAAATAACAGCTATATCACCAAATTTGATTTCATGAACTATGCTTTTGCTAAGAAGGTAGTTGCGTGGTTGTAGGTAATACTATGATTTTTGCATATCCAATAAGTACATGTACCAAAATCCCCAAATCTGGCTTTACTGATTGTTCAAGCCCAATCACTCACTGCAACAAAAAAATAGTGTGTCAGTTTAATACTTATTGCAATGGGAAGCTGCGAAGGCTAAACCTAACCTGGACAGATTAAAGCCTTTTTAAAATTTGCTACACGCGCATACAAATAATGGACGTAAATACCTCTAGCCCGACCATACGCCTACCAACCGCAAGAATGCATAACCAGCTGTTACATGTACATATGTTAATGAGCGACATCCTTATTATACCCTCGTTAACGTATTAAAGGAGACGGCAACGGTGATAATTACTGTTTCATATGAAATATCTTAATAAACCATGTATTTTGATACCAGTTTCATCTAAATCGGTTGAGAAACGTAGAAATTGCGGGAGTTGGAATATTTGCAAATGGACTTTAATGTTAGTAGTCATATTGAAGGCTTAGTGACATCACACATCCTAATTAATATGCGTAATCAAAATTAAAGACAAACCAATGGATCACTTGTAGTTATCTTTAATAAAGTATAAAGCTGCATATCTGCTGAAACACAGATGCTGTGATAGTATTGATAACTAAAAATTAAGCAGTTGAAAAAATTCTGAAAACTTATTAAATATTCAAAATGGCGGCAAAATGTTGGCCATATTGAATTCTTTAAATAACCCTAACTTCCCCATTTTTCAACCGATTTTGATGACACTTCTATCAAAATTCATGGTTCATAGAGTTTTTTCTGATAAAACATACTTATTATTGTTGTCCCCTTTTTAAGGGGGTATACTGTTTTCATCATTTCTACCTTCTCTTCCGTCAATATGTCAAGGTTTATGCTCAATAAATCAATGCAGCTTTTGTAGAAAATTTGATTAAATTTGCACCACACCTTAACCATAAGATAATGCATGTTTGGAAGGATAGCAAGGGCTGAAGGATCAGTTGTGAAATAGTTATTCTAACTATATGGTGATTGCAATGGGCATACTTTCAGTGTATTTTTTTAATTCTTTGCAGAATTTAAGATGTGCATGTTGAACATGTTTACGTTTATTGATGAAACACTTGGCCAATTCTCTACCATTGTACATATTGAATACTGAATGACTGATAGTGCATACCTTGTAAAATCAACTCCTTAAGTGTATCATTTTAATACTTTGCAGGTATGTTACAGATTTATTGAAGATTTGCATGTGGATTTATAATGATGATTTATTTATTTTTTTATATAAATTTACAGCATGTTTACTATCATGGCAAATTCTCGACCACTGCCCATATTGAGAAAAGGTTGATTGGGCATTTTTTTTTGTAAACACAACTCCTTCAAGATACTCGTAATTCAGTTTGTACTTTACTACCATGTAACTACCAACTTAGCAAAAGCATAGTTCATGAAATCAATTTTGGAAATAAATATGGCTTTTTTGGATGTTTGAAAAGGTAAAGACAATGGACATGATGCTTGGAAAATGTCAATTTTTAAATATTCTATGCAATATAAGTCATGCATCTTTTTGTGCTCATCTTTGTGCAATATCGAACAATTTAAATTGCAATGACGAGAACAGAATCTCAGGCAAATGAAACCACGAATTAACAGACGCCATCCTTTAAATATGCATTTGGAGAGAGCAAGAATTGCAGGGGGGGTCAGTAAGCAAAATCACATCCGTTGTAAGCAACGCTAAAATAATAAGCATGTGATTTTTCGTTTGGTGGTCTTTCATCTTCCTCATGCATTATACGCCTATAAAAACTATAGTTGTGTGACAGATGTGATAGAGATTTCATGCTGAGAAAGTCAGCTGCCATCAATGACGTCAAAACGTTGTCATCGTTTGATTAAACTTTTATTTTTAATGGTGTTTCAATTCCAACAGAGAATCAGTTTACTAAGATATCATAGGCTTACAATGTAACTCATCTTATGGTTGATTAAAACCTTAAGTTACTGAAAAATGGTGCGACGCATTTGCGAGAAAACGGCGACTTTAGATTTTATCTTTCGGCTCGTGCTCTATAGCCGTGAAGATGTTTCATTCAACAGTATTCGTCTGAATGTATTGGAAGACATCAAACAGTTTTACTTGTAAATGTGGTTTAAGGAAAACCGACTAGAAACACCGTTTAAAGGCGATGACGTAAAAGAATAAATAAAAACGTCAAATTGTGAAAACTTGGTCCTTAATTGCTCTGAGAAAGGTAAGAAAATTGCAGTATTTGCTATGCGTTTTTGGTTTTCAGTACCCAAACAATCGTTTGAAAATCGTTTTGGCTTCCTCCAATGATCAGAAATACACACGTTACCCGCTCGCCTTAAAATTTGACTTCACTTTAGCACGACCGCTTCCTTTGGTAATTCTGTATTTTTTTAATGCAAACTCTTGTCAGATGATCGGCACTTGTATCTTTATGACAGCAAATGAAACTTGAGATATGATGTGAATAGGCCTACCGAAACAAAGCAATTGCTAAAATTGTGCATAGTATAGTTTTTTTTTCCTTATTTACAGCAACATGTGTTGTAGGTATACATTGGAATTACCATTCTGAGACAATTCCAATGTGTACTTACAAAATATGTTTTTTCAATAAATGAGTTTTTGACAATAAGCTTCTTTTTAACAAACTCATAACCACTTTCATTTATTCGAAGAAATGAGCATGCAGAAATGAACAACGGTTTATGTAGTTTGTCATGCACCTGGATGACAATAATAGACTGTCTATTTTATGCTTCTGGCAGATTATCTTGAGATGTTTCATGGAAGTATATTGCTTAATTGCTAGTTTCGAGGTTGAAACAGTGCACACTCTGTGACATGAAATCCTCTTAAAACTTTAAGTGTATCATTTCAAAACGTTTTGAGTATGTTACAAATATACTGAAGATGTGCATGAAGAAGTTGGTGCTGGATTATTTTTGTTTAATTTATGACAATTTTAAAATAGCCAATTTCGGAGGATTACAGTGTATACCTTGTATCATTTGTTTTCCATTTCAGTTTATAGGTCAGGTTTTGTTTGTAACAGTTCCTTTTCATTGCTTATTTTTCAACTTTACATAACAATAGTTAGGTCGTTTTTTTATTCCGTTCAATTAAGGCTTTTAGCGAAGTGAATTCAAGGAGATACATAATTGCGCGGGTTTATACTGAAAGTCTTGCTTGCAACTGAAAGACTTGCTTGCAGACTTAGTAAAGTAAGTAAGGGTGCAAAGATCAGGAATCGATACAATCAAGTACCACACCTGACCCAGGATACCAATGGGAAAGTGACAAACTCACAGTTAGACAGCACAAACGAGAGCCAAGAGGTCAGCCCTTTCCCAGCAGGTGACAACAAAGCACATATAAACAGACGCGCACAAAGACATAGCAAACACAAGACAGAACAAAAACATAAAAGATCCACAAAAGAAGTACCGCCTTGGAACGGTCAGTAAAATATTTTACTGGAGGGCTTAAATCGGTTTAACGGCACCAACCTCACCCTTAACTCAGATGTGGATCAAGACACATAGATGTTTGGTTTGCATAAAAGACCCCTAACTTATAAATGCATCATCTCATAGAACATATAAATCAAGATATAACAAGGAGATAAAGCAAACTGATTGGAATTCAATGATGCAAACATGTCTTTAAAACACGTTACATGTTATGTCTTTCGTGAGCGATATACTATTTTTGAGAAAATTATTAAAACATTACGGACTGCCATTCAATGACCTATGGATATCCTTCCATCTAATTCTTTCGCGTTTTAAGCCAAATTCCTTCATTTCCATCTAGGTCATCACTGTTTGTCAAAGACCCTATTTATCATTATCCAAAAAGAAAATGTTTAAATGTTATGAACTCTGATCACAAGAAGCTAGCTGGTATTGCTCGAAAGGGTATAGAAATTTGAAAACGATATTTCATGGTGTGCATACTATTAGAATCTACCATGAGTGTGAGGATAGGATAGAAAAATCCGTCCCGAGGATCGCCGTTTGGCATCACGAGGCTTGCCGAGTGATGACAAACGGTAATCCCGAGGGACGGATTTTTCTACCCTACCCTCACACGAATAAAAAATTATATTTTCTTGCTCATCACCGTTTTTTTTTTTTTTTTTTTTTTAAATAAGCTTCCAGAAGTCCCCGAACACGCTAAAATGCAATTGTACATGATGACGTCTATTGACGACAATGTGCGTGAGTTCCAATACAACCAATGTATGTAGCCCTCACGTGACAGCCTGGGTAAGATAGCCTGGGTAAGATAAGATTTTCTATCCCAGGGTAAAATCTAAGATATCCTTATTCGGTGTGCAAGAAATATCCATCCTGAGGATCACCGTTTGGTATCTCAAGGCTATCAGAGTGATGACAGAGACGGATTTTCTATCCTAGCCTCACACAAATAATGGGCTCTTCTTCTTGCTCACCACTTTTTTACTTTAAAATAAGCTTCTAGAAGTCTCGGAATACGCTAAGATACAATTTCACATGATGACGTCACTTTAACATAATACTGACGTCACTTTACGACCATGTGCGTGAGTTCCAATACAACCAATCGTGACAGCCTGGGTAAGATAGCATGGGTAAGATAAGATTTTCTATCCCAGGGTAAAATCTCAGATATCCTTATCCGGTGTGCAAGAATACATAATATAGGAATAAATTTAATAACGTAATAATATAGAAGTGAAGTCTACTTCTAAAAACGCATGGACAATTCTTGAGAGTCTCATTCAAAAGCACTTGTATGTCATTGGTAGGTATGACCTATTATTGTGACCTTTTTGACCACTCGTATTTTGTGTGCATGCGGATCAGACATAATGTCATAAATTGTATAAGATTCTAGAATCGTTCCTATCTTCACAAGTTCAACAAATTGCTTTCTCGCGAAATTTGTAACTTTTAGACACGACACGAACAGTTTTATACTCCAGTTGAAGTGTTGACTACTTTTAATAGACACTTTTCATGGCCATATTAGTGCTGTATACAATAGGCTGGCTGGATAAACATAAGTTAACCCCATACTCACAGTTCAGAAAACCGTAGGAATGGTACAAATGTACGTGTACAAAGACAGGCTTCAACAAAATTTGAGCCATGACATCAGATTTCTAACAATGTGGTATGTGTGACCAGCAAAGGCTCAGATCAGCCTGCGCAGATGCGCAGTCTGATCAGAGCCTTTGTTAGTCGCTTGAATATTTTATGAGTGTTAAGCTACTGACTGAACATCATTTGGAGTTTCTAAGCTTAAAAGGAGACTGCACAGGCTCGTCTGAGTCTACACATGTCAAAATGCCACATTGTTGGAAATCACATGTCACGGCTCATTAATGTAAATCACATTGATTTCACATCTTCGCTTATTCTTGTTCAGTGCCCGCTACTTCTATGTATAGATTCATGTACTTTCCTTTCGACTTTTTGAGGATTGGAAACGCATAAACTGGCACTTTGGCTAACAGTAAAAACCGCATTATGTGGCATATCTTTAGGGTCTCCGCTGTTTGCGCAGACAAAAAAGATCAACACCTACTCGAAATTCGTCAGCACATAAGCAAACGACCTTAGTTTGAAACCTAGTCACCCATAATCGGGTAAGTTACCAATCTTGGTATAACTCACCAGCTCACAGGATAATGTGGTGCTATCTCGTCCATAAAGTATGTAAAGCTGGTAGACAAAGATACCAAAACAGAGCAAGGTTTTCAGACAGTAACGTTGCTAAGTCTGCCAATTTGAAAGCTTCGCCCAGGAATACATTTGTAAGTGTTTCTTTATCCAGCCCCCTATGCAAAATATATAGTCTGGGTTAAACTGTAAAATTTTATCCCAGAGAGAAACTCTTTCCAAGTGGACACAACGGCATTCACTAATACAGTGATCAACAATATAAACATAAATCTTAAACTACAAGAAAATGGATATTAAAGCCTTCTGGCTGCCAGTGAGAAAAAAAATCATTTTCTTAAATGAGAATGATAAGAAAATGTCATTTTCATGGTTCACAATTTTAAGACAGGTGCTAGAACATATGCAAACTAACAAGTAACTTATTCAAATAGGAACACAATTATACGGATTCAAACCAACTTTGAGTAATGCCAACCTAGATATGACACACCACATCACACAAGTGATTGTGACCAAGGAATGACATACAGCAGCAATAATTAGAAACACGAAAATACAGCCAGAGTAGCAGAACTTATTTAAACCAAGATAAAAAAAAAAACAGACCAAACAGCAAGCCCCCATCTTTACTCTCTCTCTCTCTCTCTCTCTCTCTCTCTCTCTCTCTCTCTCTCTCTCTCTCTGAGGATTTGTAAACCTAGAATATTCTCTTGTAAACCAAGAGCAAAGTAAAATTTCATAACTAGGAATCTGCTGTAATTGGGCCAACGTGGCTCAACTTAAGGGTTTCTTTAGCTCTGACCATCTGTGAGTCGTGAGCCCTTTCCTTCGTTCCATCATAGTGCGTTAATTTAATTATATTGTTTCTCTATGATAATAAATTGCAATAGTTTGGAATCTTACATGCGAAATTATCATTTTTGTGTTTCAACAACAGCATAATCTAAAGGCGAAGATTCGACACCAGAAAAAAAACGTATTTAAGCCCCCTTCTCAATTGGCTTTGAATGCTGTCCGTTCTAAGGCGGCGGTTCTGTTGCTGTTGACTTGTTGTTGATTGTTACTCCCATTGTGGGATTCTGGAATTAATTTATGTTTTGTTGTGTGTGTGTTACCTTGTGTCAAGTCTAGTTTTACAATCATTTTGATGGGGAAGAGAGGGCTGGTTGTTTTGCTTTGTTTGTTATCCTGGTGTCTAGTGATTGTTGTTTGGCTCTTCCTCACGATGCCATGGGTCTGACTGCAGTTTGTTATTTTGGTATTTCCTGATCATTCTCACTTACTATTTTTCGAAGGACGACCCAAAAATTAGCAAGGTAATAGCTATAAAAATAGGGTTTTTTCGACAGCAGGCCATAGGCAATTTTTATTTTGGTTATGATGCTTTTTATTTCTCCAAATATTACCTTTAAAACATTTAAACGTAGTTAAACCTTTCATTGGTATGTATTTATCTTTTATTCATTATAGAATTTTCCTGGTAGCTCTTTTCATACCAGTTTTGGCTGCTGAATATCACCTTGTTAACAGTGCAGACACAGATTATTTGGCCCATACAGTGGCATTTATATTTGTCTTCACTGTTTGGTTGTGCCCCATGGATGTCTAACTAGTCTCTACTTATTTAGAGCAATAACAAGGAGATATATCAGAAGAGTTTAAATCTTGTTTTGACACAGCTTGTAGCACAATATGGAACGCTATTTCTTACAGGCAGGTAATTCACTGACAGCCTCGTGTGGGCAAGTGGTTCACCAAGAATGCAGACGCTTATACTGTCACCCTAATCAAGAAAGATCAAGACCAAGTAAAGAAAACGTAAAACTATTATCAAGCCCAAAAACCAGAGCGTCTTTTGAAAGCTAATTTGATTTTCAAACAAAGACCTTTTTTATGGAACTTCTGCAAAGTACAAATATTGGAAACAATGTAGTGATGTATTTGAGGTTAGGACTCTCGCATTACAGAATACTGTAAGAAAAAAGTACATACAAATTTATGATGAATGGGGAAAAAGCTGTTCTTGGTCGTCTAGAATAAGCACAAGACCTTCCCACTGTTCAAGCTATATGTCATCAGTCATGAAGCACTTTATTTGGTCTTGGTTTTAATACTCCTGTTCAATATCAGAGCTCTTCAGACTTTACAAAGAACAAAAAAGGTCGTCCAATGTAAGTTTCTACTGAAAATGCTTTTATTGAAGTGATTAAGTACTCTGAAAGAAATGAAAAACAAGTCACTGTAAACAACTTAATCCCAAAAATAATTTACTTGTATGAGGAAGCATATTGTTTTTCTTATATAAAGAAGAAATTTCTCGAACATCTCTGTGGTACTGTTATGATTACAGAACTGAACAGGAAGCATAATGTTGTGACATTAAAAAGTAAATTTATGCTATATTACACTCGTTATATCAGATAAATAATATCTATCTGATAGGGAGTCTGAAAAACAAGATATACTTTAAACTGGAGCCAATTTAATTCTAAGTGACATTATTTCAATTAATGGGACCAAAGTGAATCTTAATCCTAAAAAGTCCAGTCTTCTGAGGCTTACAGTGATTATGTTCCTTTTAGTCTTTAGTCTTTCCTGAGCAGCATGTGGTTCTGTTAATCATACAGAAATCCAAACAATTGAAAACAGTGTTGCCTCCTGCCTAGGAACAAGCTTAGACATACCAGATCACCACTTTGTGCAATATGTTGCAGACAATGTTGATCACAATATAGGGACATTGGATGGGCATAATATCTTTCAGGGTATGGGGATCATTGCTGTAGTGACACCAAAAGCGGGTTGGTGCCTGATATTTATCTGTAGCTGGGTCCATCGTGGTTCAACTTGAGGTTTTCCTTAGCTCTGACTATCTTTGAGTTATGAGCCATTTTCTTTGTTTCATCATGGTATGTAATTTGATAAGATTGTTTCTCCACGACGATACATTGAAATAGTTGTGCAGCCTTCATGCCAGCTTAAAATGTTTGCTTCATCAATAGCAGAAGACAGTAGTTCTGTTGTTGTTGATTCGTTGTTGATTGTTACTCCCAGTGTGGGATTCTGGAATTGTTCTGTGTTTTGTTGTGAGGTACTGTATATCAATTCTAGTTCTGCAATCATATTGATGGGGAAGAGGGAGCTGCTTGCTTTGCTTAGTTTGTTTACCTGGTGTCTCATGATTGTTGTGTGACTCTTCCTCGCTGTGCCATGGGTTTGTCTGCAATTTGTGATTGTGATATTTCCTGATCATACTCACTTACTATTTTACAACCTCTAAGACAGTGCCACGAGCATAGGATTCATTAGAAGATCTAGTAGCAGTTGGTAATTTAAAAATTCATTTCTTAAGACAGCTTGGTAACAAAAATAGATGGATTTAAGCTCAAAAGTTCAAAAATTTATGCGCCATTTTCTAAATTCTACCACAGGCACTCAGAGTTAATTGATAAATACAACATTGAGTTAAACACTCTTCTGCAACAGGGCATATCAGAACTTATATTTTATGGTGATTTAGTATATAAATTCAAATTAATGGTTGGAAAACCAAATTATAGTGATCAATTTAAGAAGATTATCAAGCGTTATAAAAGGTTCGATATAACTTGGATGTCATGCGACAGTCTGCTTGCCTGGTGATCTTTAACTCAATCACAGTTTATAGCTATGGTTTCCTCTTTAAATGCAGGACGGTGGGTCAGGCCTAAGACTCAATGACGGCTCATACATATTGCATTTGCTAGTGATGGTTTGTTATCCTCTCAGAGTAGACCTGATATATCAAAAAGTGATATGGGATAACCACAAAATTCATACTTAAATATACTGACGTCAACTAAAAACGCCTCACTCATTATCACTGATTTCTTAGCGACGATACATAAAAATGAGCAGCCACGTACTGCTTCTTTATGTAGAGGTTGGGCAATGTTGGAAAATGACTTTAAGTTGATATGCAGGTGACGCGTTATTCTGACGACGTCATACAGGTTCAACGTACACTTGAAGGCACTGTGCATCGATCCCTTATGATTTCAATGTGATTTTACACCCTGTTTGTGCCGTTTATGTTTGCTAAACAATGAACAGGTTTTGGATTATTTTTTCAAACAGTTGTGCTTGCGAGTAATAACTTTATGAAATTATTAATGAAAAAATGTATAGTCCGTTTACGAAACTTGCCAACATTCTCGTTTTGCTTTAAGTAATGGAAAATGATAAGGGGTACATTAGGTAATGTAAACAGACTATGCCTACATAAAATTACGTTATTTAAGATGAGCTGTAACGCACAATGGCCAGTCGTTGGTCTACGTTAAAGTCATTCAAAACGGCCGTCTGGAACACGTGCCACATAGCGTTTCCTCAGCAATCGTCGCTGGTTAAAGGCAAGACTTTTGCAAAGGATTCGTAACAATATTGCCACCCAATTTGCAGAGTCATGCCATTTAAGTTTTACTGAAATGCATGGCGAAAAGGTGGGTGGGGTAAGTTGTTTTCTTCAGCTGACGCATACAAACATTATCTGAACATTATAAACGCATTTTTGGTAAAATAGAGACTGTTTTACAATGGTAAAACACATTTTTTCTGTCAACGGATTGTGTCTGGAAACAAACCAAATGTCGCTAAAATCTTGTGTCGCACAAAATGGTGACCCCTGTCCAAAACCAAGGTCGTTTTCTCAGCCTCATATATTCTTTCAGCAATTTTGTTTTCATGAGATACGCTTGACTGATACGATTATATAAGGCACTAAAATGCATAACTTTAGTCTGATCAGTCTAAGAGATATTCGCGTTTATTTTTAGATGAGGCGTTTTTTTCTTGACGTTAGTATAAATTGTCAACACTGTCAAGCCTATTATCTGAAACAGCTATAAGGCACTGAAGTTAAAGTTGTGGATCCACATTAAGCTCTTCATTATTTTCATTCAAATGATATTTAGTTCCCATGGTCACTGCTTGTTTTTCTTACTGTGGAGTTGACCAGATAAAACAGGCTGGTGGTTCATTAGTGCAAAAAATTCCGTGGACATATAGTCACAGTATGTAAACTGAAATAAACATCCTGTACCCATTCCTCCTAGCTCACGCCTTATACATTATGAATTACAAAACTCGTGCGTAACCAGTTGTCGGAAATCGTGATGTGAGAGTTGTTGGTACAGCTGTAACTGCGAGGGCCGACCTATTAAAATTCATTTTCCATAGATCTAAGTAACTGTTACAGTTACAACCATGTAATCATGTATACATGTGATTGCCAATTCCACTAAAACCGTGCAATCTGGCATTTAAGCTCGTTTTCGACACAGAACGGCTCTGATTGTGAGCAAGTCGTTTTTTAACAAAGCAAAATGCAAAGGAGGAAACCGTTAAAATCATGGAATAAAACGGAATAAAATAGATAAAATGGCTTTTCTTACCTTGTTCGAATGTGTATTGTCTGTATTGCTAACAATATAAATCGAAACGTGTACATGTATCTAAATACACGCATTTTCCGACTACTGGTTACGCACGAGTGCTGTTATTCATGTTTATAAGGCGTGAGCTAGCGGAGGAACGGTACAGGATGTTTATTTCAGTTTACATACTGTGATAGTGCAAAGTTTGATTCTATTTGTGATGAATATGCCAAACTTATTCCTAGAAATTATGGATCACCACATAATTTCGAGGATGGTTATAGCAATTAACCCATCGCAAAAGACACAACACATGAACGCAGGACAAAAGGTATAGTAGGCACAAGAGTAATTGTTGATGGATAGACAACATTCAAGACAAATAAAAATTCGTTTTCTATAAAATCAAGAAAACAAACAAAATTTTAGTAACTTGCTGGGTTATTATTTAAAAAAACAAGAGATGTAAAGTTACAAATGCCCCAGATGATGCTGATGTTTTGATAGCTAAAACTGCTGTGAATGAGACTGAGAGCGCCCAAACTACAATAATAGGTGAAGACACAGATGTACTTATACTTCTTTGTTATCATGCTAACAGTACTATGCATAACATATACTATACTTATGATGTGAAAAGTGGAACAAAGAGAAAGAAAATTTGGTACATTAACCAGACAAAAGAGTCTTTAGGCTTTGCACTCTTACTTACTTTTAGAATTAGCAAGCTTCGTCCAGTTCTTCATGCGTTTTGTAGATGTTACACAACTTCACACATTTATGGGGTTGGTAAAGGTGTACTCCTAAAAAGAGCAATATCTGATGAACGGTTCAGGGAGGTGGTCTCTCTCCTCCTCGAGGACGTTTACCATTAAAATGTTGAAAACGCTGGTGAAACTATATTAGCGAGCTTGTTTAATGGGAAAAAAGACAAGAGTTTAGATAATTTGTGATTTCAGAAATTCGCATTCAAAGTTAATACCAGCTCAACATGTGTTCAGGGTCGCAACCTTCCACAAACTCAAGCAGTTGCGCCGTATCACAGCTTTAGAGTTCACTTCCAAGTACAAACTTGGATAGGAAACATTAACAACCCAACTGACAAGGGCTGGTGCAAAGCGAATGGCAAGCTTATCCCAATAAAGATATTGTTGCTGCTGCACCTGAAAAATTGCTAAACAATTATCCGTTGCAGCTGCAAACTTAATTGTGACAGTAAGCGATACACATGTAGGAAACATGGATTGACTTGTTCAGCAGGATGTGGTGAATGCTGCGGCATAAGCTGCAGCAATACTAGTTAAATGTGGATGATGCAGAGATTAGACTGGCTCCAGTCCATAAAACATTTTTCATCAATGTGCCATATCACATACTTGTAGCTAGTCGTACTCTGGTGGCTCTGTTAAACAGAGCCATCAGAGTACGACTAGCTACAAGTATATGACATGGCACATTGAATCAAAATTGTTTTATGGACTGTAGCCAGTCTATGCAGAAATCAACTAAATGCACGTTCATTTAAAACACCTCTAACCTTTGTAAACTGGAAACCCCTAAACGGGTACTTTTGCAAGCAGTGATGACCCAGACGAAATGGCACCGAACCACGGTTCCTTGTCATTGCTTGTCTGGTTTAATTTAGCCATTTTTCTATTTGGTCAATTACAACCACGCAGCTAGCAGTTTAGCAAAGAGGTTGCTCATGAACTTGAATTTGGAGATATAGCTGTAATGCAAAATATAAACAATTTGCAGTAGAGTGACAGAAATTTTAATACTGATTGGCAGTTTGGGATGTTTAAAAGAAGTCATGACAATGGACATGATACTTGGAAAATGTAATTTTCCAAATAGAATAGTTGTCTTCCTTATTTTTAGTAACATATGTTGTGGGTACACATTGGAATCTCCTCTATGAGTACTTTTCAATAAATGAGTTTTCACCATAAGATTTATTTTAAACTAATTCTTAACCACATTCATTTATTCAAAGAAATGAGCATGTAGAAATGAACAACTTTTCATGTAGTTTGTCATGCACCTAGATGACAATAATAGACTGTCTATTCTATGCTTCTGGCAGCTTATATTGTGATGTTTCATGAGAGTGTATTGCTAAATTGCTAGTTGCGTGGTTGTATAATGAATTTTGTTTTAATTTTTCTTCTCTTAAAACCACGAGGCCCGCAGCTTATATATGTAGTATATAACAATGTCTAGTGGTCCTCAGCGTAAATCTCTTTGCACCTCTACGTAAATCCCACCAACCATACAAATTGGTCCCGTCGTTGTGGTATTTAGCTTCAATAGACTTATCATGGGGAAACTCTTCTACTTTAAAGCAAAGAGGCCCTCATCATATATTTTAGCATTTTTCAATCTTTGTAAACACTACCAACACTGCCCATGTTGTCTAAAGTTTCTACTCCATGGGGGCCTTTTAATTCAATGGAATAATAATATATAGAGGATTTTACATGAGTGCTCATGTTTTATTGGATTTTATTAAACGAGTTTGGGAAAATGTTAAAATCCGAGGCTTGCCGAGCATTTTATCTCTTTTTCGCAACGAGTTTAATAAATTCAATAATACATGAACACGAATGTTAGATTCTATTGATAAGAGGATAAGATGTTAGGATTTCTTTGAAATCTCATTTCTGATGTAAAAAAAAACGTTGTAATTTTGTCAGTGCAGCGTTGCTATGGACGTCATAGCGTTCCCCGTAAATCTATAAACCACTACTGGTTTATCGATTTTATTGCATGGTGTTATATCACTCCCAGACGCGACGTCATATGATAAAAACTTCAATAAATCATCTCGGGTGAGCGGTATAGTCTCTTGTTAAACTCGTTATTTCTTACTTTTTAATAACCAAATTCATTTGTTATTCTCTGAAATTTCATTGCATGGTTATTAAATGTATTAACATTGTTGATACATATACATGTAATTATAATAATATATTATTACTACAAAATTATGTTTATTTTTCCGAACAGGACTAATAATTAAATCAAGGAGGGTTCAATTTACTTTGCAAAAAGAAAAACAAGCTGATGAATGGAGTCAAAAGTGCACTGCCCATGTACTTGTCACGCGCGTTCTCGTGACGTTGCATGTATGGCGTAAGGATATTCCCTTGTCATGTGTATTTCATGTTGCAACCGAAATGTGCAGATTCATTAAAGTTGAGAGTATTTTTTAACGAATCCCAGGGCTAACTATTATTGACGACGTACATCGCCTCTTGCATTTGATGTCATTTATAAACTCATATAACATGTTTTGTTATTCTGGTGCCGTTTAGTCTCCGTATTTTTGGCTTTAATTCTTCCTCCGGATTAATCCATATCAAGAGAAAAGCTCCTTTCTTGCATTTGCGGATTTTCAATGCTCCTAGGCTCTATACATTTTCTGGATGATTTAGGATGTACCTGTTTTATACATCAGTACATGCAATGCCTAGCCCTGCTTATGTGCACAGGCTGGTCTGCGCATTTGTTGGATCCGTTTGCTGTAATGACCAGTTTTCTACGTTATCATGTCAATGTGTTTTACGTGTCAGTCTAAGAGTATTCAAACATTTGCCTCGTTTTTGTCCGTAACCCATGATTATGTAGGCATGTGTTGCAATCAAAAGAAGCCTGGCGTTACGAAATTAGTGGTCTCTACAAAGCATTCCCATTATCCTTGGAGGATAAGTGGGTATGACTTAAAGCAGTTGTTGTTTATGTTACATCAGGATGAATTGCATAATTATACACTCAAAGAGAATTCGTAACTGCAATTTTAGGAACTTGTGGGAAGATAACTCTCTAAATGGCTTTATAATGACAATTTAAGAGATCACTGACTATCTTAGTACTAGCTCTAGTTCGCTTGGTTCATTTCCGTCGGCACAAGAAGTTTTGGTAGTTATCGCGTCCTTAGGCAGGATAGATATGCGCAGTTGTGCCAGAGACTTACATGTAGCTTCTCGCTTGCAAAAAGTATAGAAGTAGAGGACAGTTCTAAATCAAATATAATACCTTTAGTCCGGCTGGATACGTCAACATGGACTTTGGCACATACTTAAAGTACATGTAATTATGTATGTACATTAGTTCTAACATCTCATGTGTGCTGGTTTTTGAATGGACACAAATTTACAACCGGAATTTTGATAACCAAATATATTCATGTATACAGCACAGAGCTTTCAAACCAACATTATATTTAACATTCAACTTCACTCACAATGTTGGTTTGAAAACTCTTCTGCAAGAGGGCATATCTGAGCCAGTATTGTATGCAGATATTTTGTTTTATAAATTAGATATAATTGTTCGCAAGCTTTTTTCCCTGATCACTTCAAACACAATACTGAAACGTTATAAAAATTGTATAACTAAATAATGAATATAAAAAGAGTGGGATATATTCATGCGACAGTCTGTATGCCTGATTATTAGACTTAATCACGGTATTGATAGCTATATTTTCCTCGAATTAATTGCACGAGAATGGGTCAGACTTTAGACTGAATGACGATCTTCATCTACAGCTTTCATCCGTGTTTGGCTGGGCCCACCGTCCGTGATTCAGCTAGGGTTGAGATAAGCTGTCTGGGAGTTTAGAGCTCGTGTCTTTGTTTCACAACAGCAAGTCCATTTGATTTGATTTGATTGCTTCCCTGTAGTGTGTGCATGATTTAAGAGGCATCCAAGCGAACTGAATGGAGCAAATATTAGTCCAGTAGACTATATTCAACTCATCCACAACACCCCCACTCTCCGCTGTTGATTCGGCTGTGGTCCGTTCTAAGCATGGTCTTGCGCAGGCGCGATACTCAAAGAATCGGCCTGTGTGCTAAGGCACATCACAACTGAAAAGTCGGGTTTGTGCCACTACGCGTTTGCATTACCCAAAACACAATGTTAAAAAAAGTAGCAAGCACTGAATGACTTTAAATAATCCGTTTGTGGAGACATCAAGTAGCTTTTGATAGCTAAACAATAACTATGATTGGTATTACAGTATTTAGCGATACAATAATAACATGTTCTACACTTAAACATTTTTGGAAACATTCCCCACATGGCCAGGTCAAAAAAGCGGTTTCATTAAAATAACGTCCCATTATAAAAAGATTGGCTATAACACAGACTGCACCCAATCACGGTTGGCAACTTTGCTCTCCTCTTAAATTACACGCCGGTGGGTCGGACTTCAGGTTCTATGACGGTTCCGACTTAAAGACTTATCTATTGATGAGATGGTAGGGGCCTGATGCTTTGGCTGTTTGTCGGGCCCACCGGGGTTTACCTGTTGGATTCCTTTTGCTCCGGTATTCAGTTTTATTAACTGTTGAGTCCTTATCTTTGCTTTATCTCCTTGTTATATCTTGATTTATATGTTCTATGGGATAATGCATTGATAAGTTAGGGGTCTTCCATGAAAACCAAATATCTATGTGTCTTGATCGACATCTGAATTAAGGGTAAGGTTTGCGCGCCGAAAAACCGGTTTAAGCCCTCCAGTAAAATATTTTACTGACCGTTCCACGGCGGTACTTCTTTTGTAGATCTTTTATCTTTTTTTTTCTGTCTTGCTTTTGTTATGCCTTTGTGCTCGTCAATTTATATGTGCCTTGTGGACACCTGCTGGGTAACGGCTGACCTCTTGGCTTTCGTTTGTGGTGTCTTACTGTGAGTTTGACACTTTCCCATTGGTATCCTGGGCCAGGTATGGCACTTGATTGAACGATTCCTGATCTTTGCGCCTTTACTTACTTTCAGTGACGCGTGATGACGCAGATTGATAACAAGTTTGTATCAACCAATCGAGCGGATCAATTATTTCGCATGCGCCCACAATCAGGAATCAGATAGGTCAGTATTTGCAAATGCTCCCAATCGTAAGATAATACCGTTCTACGTGGTGAAGGTGATTCATTGTAAAAATTTTGTATTGCTTCGATTGTGTTTGTGGGGAGTTTGTGATTGGTTCGTGTTAGGTGTTATTGCTGTCGTCTTGGAATATGTGCTCTCGCAACTCCGTGAGCTGATTTGTGGTATTTCCTGATCATAGTCATTTGTATCATTTGTATTTTAATATAGCATTGTAGTTAAATACACTGAAGGACTTTAAAAACGCAAAAATCGAAATTCATAAAATTAACTACTTTTTAACAGTTTCAATTTTATTTAGATTTGGCAAAAATAAACATCAACATGTCAGCAAAACATGATTTAAATTTCATATCAATATGATAAATTATTTTAGAGCATCAATCTATCAAAAGACAATAAGCCTACCCTTAGATTCTAAACCTGCAATTTGAAATTTGTCTAGAAATTGGGCATGACTTAAAGTTATTGTAATAAAACATTTTTATTAAAAATCTGAAACAAATTACCCCTGGAGCCCTGCTATTCGTCTGGCAGTGTTGGTAGCCAGCCGGAACGGATATCGTGGATGTAAATATCGTCGATATAATCGACGTAAGTTGCCATCTTAATGTCGGTCGCCATTCTTAGTTGGCCAGGCCTGTGTCGACCTTTAACTGTCATAGTAGCCTGGTAACAATCTCTGAGGTGCTTTATAGCTGACAGATGGAAATTATAATATCTGGCGACGACAGAAACACGCACCCCAGCTTTTAACATTTCAATTGCGCCAGATCGTTCATGTTCAGACAAACGTGGCACGAATAATAAAGCTATAAAACTAAAGCTACCGTGTTTTTATACATGTATAACTACAAGCTACATGTGAAATGATAAAATATTTTGCTTCATTAATTAGTGGGGATGCCACGTGTAAAAAATAGTAAATCACGGATGCGTAGCTGGTGGTGGCCATTGTCGATAAAAACACCGGTATTATGTATAGATAGAGGCAGAGTGTCGTTTCCAGCCGATTTAACTTGTTAAAGAAGACTAAAAATGTTCTGGGTTCAAAAAATAATAATTTTCATTTTTTGCGTTTTTAAAGTCCTTCAGTGTAGTTGACTGCAGGCTGCATTTTACGTGTCAGGTTATTAAAATATTTTGAAGTTCCAATTCATATTTGACAAAACGAGACAATCAAAGCTGCGTAGCAATTTCCGCTTCTGTTGTTAACAATAGGAGGCGATTTCTAAAACTAAAAAAAGTTTTCTATCAAGCTATTCATTTCCGAAACTGACATCATTGGTTTATTAGGAAATATTTTAATAATAAGTCACGAATTGAGGAAGGATTAAACAAAACAAAAACTGTATTGCAGGGATATTCACAAAATGGAGAAGTCTTTCTTTTATTACACATGAACACATGCGCGGATCTAGAGAGTGGGGGGACTGGTTTCCGCCGCCCCCCCCCCCCCCCCCCCTTGAAAATCTCAAATCTATGCATCCGTAGGATTACTGGTCCGCGTCCTGACCCCTTGGAAAATCACAAATGTTCACTGATGGTATTTAATGTTGGGCAAACATCGGCTCGCAAGCGAAACGCCATTTATATGACGTTTCACTGGCGGGACGATGATGACCTATTTTTTTGTACACCTGGGTTTTCTTAGGAATGCTGTTATGGGTCCCAATTGAGAAGCGAAATAGACCACCTGACCTCCTCTCCCCTCTTTAATGGCATTTCATCTGGATCCTCACTATTTGTAAAAGTACCCGTTTAGGGGTGGGTTAATTTAGATACTCGATTGGTTAAACTAATTTGAAATCGAGAAGAAAGCAGTGTTGAACCGCAAATTTCACATTTCGTGAAATTCACATTTCGTAAATTTCACACTACGTGAAGAATTGGTACCACTATGTCACTTTTGGTAAATGTTGTCAATTTCGATTTTTTTTTTGAGCGTTAAATGTGTGCTCCGATTTCACATTTTAATAGTTTTAACGTGAGCACTAATATGATGTGAAGAATTGGTACCGAATTTTCAGAAATATATCGGTACCAAATCCTCACACGTGTGAAGAATCGGTACCAAATCCAACACACCTGCGAAAAATTGGTATCAAATCATCACATGTGAAAAAATGGCATCAAATTCACACGTGCGAAGAACTGGTATCAAATCCTCACACGTGAAAATTGGTACCAAATTTTTACAGATGTGAAGAACTGGTACTTAATCGTCACAGAATTCAGTGACAAAACTATGAAGAATTGGAATCGAATGCACAATGCAACATATTTTGGGGATATTTTATCAATGTGAGGAATATGCATGTACCTGTGTATGCTAATACGTGTAGTATATGAAATTTGACTTCGTGCGTATTTTTCACAAAGTGTGAGCTATTGGTACGAAATATGTGACGTATTGGTACGAATTTTTCAAATGCTGTGAGGAATTGGTACAAATTTTTACAGTGTGAAATTTACGAAGCGTACAATTTGTGGTTCAAACAAGCATCCTTTGGAATTTTGATTTCAATAAATGCTTGGTGCTCTTAAAATCCGACTTTAGTGCCGTTTTTAAGTCTTGTAGAGGAAGAGAATATTGGTTGCTTTATTTTTGTTATGCTGTCATGAATCTTTACAACCATGCAACTAGCAATTTAGCAATATACTCCCATGAAACATCTCATTACAAGATAAGCTGCCAGAAGCATCAAATAGACAGTCTATTATTGTCATCCAGGTGCATGACAAACTACATGAAAAGTTGTTCATTTCTACATGCTTATTTCTTTGAATGAATGAAAGTGGTTGAGAATTTGTCAAAAAAGCTTAAGGTGAAAAACTCAGTTATTGAACAGACATATGTTGTAGGTACACATTGGATTTGTCCCTGTGTAATTCCAATGTGTACCTACAACATATGTTACTGAAAATAAGGAAGAAAACTAATTGGAAATGTACATTTTACAAGTATCATGCCCATTGTCTTAACATCTTTTAAACATCCCAAACTGCCAATCAGTATTAAAAATCCTGTCACTCTACTGCAAATTGTTTATATTTGCACGACAGCTATATTTACAAATTCCAGTTCATTAACTACCTGCAGTGATAATTATGCGTAGGCATGTCTTACTGACCGAACATTTTCCTACGTTTGTTGGTGTAAGGAATGTTCGTAAAGGATCTGCTTGTGTTGTTGATACAAAGGCATGCTAGAAAAACAATATTTGGAGGCCAATGATGCCTTATAAGGTAGGGACTAATATATTATCCGAAAGACAAAATCATAAATGTTAACATTAAAGATGACACGTAGTGTGTCTTACTGTCGTGCCAACCAAGAGTGACAGTGACGTTGTATTATGTTTACAATTAATAAGTAAAATATTAACTTGACACTCCATTAGAGCTAACGCGAATCGATAGATCACTTGTGTATTAATCCTATCCTGTGGATAGGATTAATACACAAGTGATCTATCGATTCTAAGTCCCCGATATCCTAGTAAACAAACATGACGTCACTGTCACTCTTGGCTGGCACGACAGTAGTATACTTAACTTTGTCATCGTATTAAACTATAAATATGACAAATACACACTTTGTTTACATTTTGAACTATTTACACCTGCGGTCTTTGGAGCGTAACGTTGAATGGGGAGAATACTACCGATGTCCGTGAGATTTGTGTAATTAAGAGACACTGTAGGTTGGGTAAGGAAAATTTTATTTTCTTCATACAATTTGCACCGATCACTGAGATGCTGGTAATTCATGTGGTGCTATGTCTAATTTTGATGAAAAATGAGCATTTGTCTGCTTTTCTGCTTTATGGCGTGTGAGTAGAGAAAGTTCTGGCGAGGTTATGCAGACTTGCTTACATTTGTAATTACGAGTTGATAAAATGAAAAAAATCTAATAGATGTAGCTTGCTCATTCAACAGTGTTTCAATTCATATTTAACTTTTTGCGTGCTGGGTATTTTTTCCTACACCCCTCGCATACTGCATTGTACTTTTATGGCCTCCTCCATAAAAAACTGTCTTTGTCTTCTTGTTTAAGTGTTATGTTTAAACAATCAACTTGTTTCAATAGACATATATGTTAATAACATGCTACGAGCAAAAGTGTCCCTTTTGCATGTACATGAACAAATATACACAAACTCGTTTATTTGAAATTAAGGAAAAGATGTTCACAGACGATTTGAAGGTGAAATATATTTCATTTAACAATGTCTCCAAACATCTATTTACCAAATCTACATTAATTGCTGGTCCCAAGTTTACAAGTGAATAGGTATCCAGTTACCCCTTCCCAACACCATGGGGTCCTGGGTACATATTTCTTTTTTTTTTTTTATTTCTGACCAGCCAGCAAATAATGTAAATATGATGAATGCTTTGTTCGTATGTAAAAAAAAACACATTTTCGTGCCAATGTGGACCTGTCCTTCACTGTAAATCTGCAAATTGATGTCGAAAAGGCAAACAAATAAGGGCCAAAATTCTCGATAAATTGCAACTTTAGTACAGTAACAATACATGTACATTGTTAACAATTTCCTACTCGTATTCATTGTATGAGTTGCTTGAATGCGTTTCTATACCAAAACAAATTGGTAAGTTACCCAGATGCAGTTAACCAATACTGTTGAAATACGCTGACACTATGTTTAAAAGTTCATGCATGTATATTTACATTTTCGAAGCAAGCCTTTAATGAATCTTTAGATTTTTGCAACCGTTCATAGCCTCTTGAACGACACAAAATTTGACTGACAGCTCGTCGCTTCAGTGCTATAGTGTTCTAAGTGACATTTTGGTCAAAAATGAGTTATGCATACCGTTGGAAAGGGGATCAAGTGTTCTATCTACTGGTGAAGGTTTCATTTGCATATCTCCTCCCAGTAAGCTTAAAATCACTGTGCGTTTCTGTTCTATCTACAAAAAGACAATTTCGTTCAGTGTTATAGTGTTCTAAGTGATTTTCATCCAATGACCAATGATGATTATGTCACGTGACTGGTTGAGTTCAGTGTCCTACTGTTCTATCTACAAAAATTCACTTCCCTTGGAAAGATTGCAGTTACCTCCCTTACATAAATTTAAATTTCCTAAATTGAAGCCATTTGTCGGTCTTATGACGAACATATGGCTATATCGGCTACTTTTAGGTCCAAATAATCCGCTCAGTCAAAAATATAGCGCAAATTGGTCCATGGACAGAATAATAAGCTGTAGAAACAGATTACCTCCATTACACATATTTAAACCGCTGTAATTGAAGTAATTTGTCGATGTTATTACAAATCAATGGTTAAATCTGCTACATGTAGTTTTAGGTACAAATAATCAGATCAGTCTAAAATATTATACAAATTGACCCCATTGACAGAAAAAATAACTGTAGAAACAGATTACCTCCCTTGCATAAATTATTATGGCACAATCCGTGCTTTTTGTTACTGTTAGGCCAAATAAATAACTAAATCTGCTACTTTTAGGTACAAATAATCATTTCTGTTAAGATTAGTATATGAATTGACTCCATAACCAGAATAATAAGCTGTAGGAAAATATAGAACACTATAGCACTGAACGCAGAACGCGATTTTGAAGGCATAATGTTCTATCTGCAAACTGTAAAATGCCCGTAAATTCCAAATTACTGTAAAAAATTCTTCAAACCAAGGTCATTTACACTGTATGTATACATTTGAACCCTCTGGTATGATTCAAAGGTCTTTGATAAATAAGTCATCAAAAATCAGGATGCTAAAATTTTCAAACTCATTTTTCTCAAAACTTGTGCAATGGTAGATAGAACACTATAGCACTGAAGCGACGAGCTGCCAAGCTCACTTGTCCGCCCAATTCGCTTCAAATATCGAATTCATTCGCGCTCGCCAGATGTGACACTGGTGTTGTGATTGACAGCGAGCCACACCTGAGTTGCGCGTGCAATCGCTCCGTTCACACTGGCTGTTCCGCTTTTCCATTTTACACTCCAACAAAACCGATAATACGATGAAAAATTAAATACAAAATTGTTTTATCTCCTAAATTAAAAATATTTCTATATATTAGTTATTTATAATAAAATGTTAATATAAACAATAAATTCAATTTTAGAAGGTTCATGGAATCATGAATGCTTCTGTTTCTTGCAAAGTTAACTTGAAGCCCTTCAGGTGATAGATAAAGCCTTCGGATGCTCTCACCACTTCGCGGTTCGGGCTGCAACCAATTATCACAATTGGGCTTAGCAAACGTTAATACACTGAAAAGAATTTTTATCCTCTGAATAATAATATAAGTACAGGTAAGTGTTGACCTTAGACGGCCCAAAGGTTAGACGAGGCCATAGCGAAGTCCGTGAAATGGGAATCTGGATGAAGTAATGCGGCTACATACATTAACTTACTTCATTAATGTATGCATATGTCCACACGATCCATTAGTATGTATTATATTAGATATAATTTAACATTTGCGCTCTTGTATTATTGAATTGATTTTTAAATTAACTCGTTGCGAAAAAAAAATAAAATGCGAGGCTTGTCGAGCATTTTATCTATTTTTCACAACTTGCAAAAGTTATTTAACTCGTTGCGAAAAAAGGATAAAATTGCGAGGCTTGCTGAGCATTTTATCCCTCTTCCCCAACTCGTTTAATGAATTCAATAAAACATGAGCACTCCTGTAAGAGCCTCTATTTTTAATACGTTTTAATATATGCATATGTGCACACGATCCATCAGTATGCATTCTATTCTTTACACTACAACTATTCATGATTGCTTCATATGTGTGCTCAGAGAAGGTAATGGTGTCAGTAATTATTACATACATTTGTAAGTTATTGTATGGGTTGTACGAAGGGTTGTACGTCTAGATCTGCAGGGTGTATTTTATAATCCACGAGTTTATCGAGTCAATGCAACCTGCGGCATTATCATACATGTACGTCACTACCAGAAGACGACATGAGTAAGTTATTGTAAAGGTTGAGCGTCTAAATCAGCAGGGTGTATTTAATGATCCACGAGTTTAGCGAGTCAAGGCAACCTGTGGCATTATCATACATGTACGTCACTACTAGGAGACGGCATGCGTAAGTTATTTTAAGGATTTAGCGTCTAAATCTGCAGGGTGTATTATATAATCCACGAGTTTAGCGAGTCAAAGCAACCTGTGGCATTATCATACATGTACGTCACTACCAGGAGACGACATGCGTAAGTTATTGTAAGGGTTGAGCGTCTAGATATGCAGGGTATATTGTATAATCGACGAGCTTATTGAGTCAATGCAACCTGCGGCATTATCATACATGGAGACGACATGCGTAAGTTATTGTAAGGGTTAAGCGTCTAAATCTGCAGGGTGCGTTGTATAATCCACGAGTTTATTGAGTCAATGCAACCTGCGGCATTATTATACATGTACGTCACTACCAGGAAACGGCATGCGTAAGTTATTGTAAAGGTTGAACGTCTAAATCTGCAGGGTGTATTGTATAATCCACAGGTTTATTGGGTCAATGCAACCGGTGGCATTATCATACATGTACGTCACTACCAGGAGACGACATGCGTATGTTATTGTAAGGGTTGAACGCCTAAATCTGCAGGGTGTATTTCATAATCCACGAGTTTAGCGAGTCAAAGCAACCTGTGGTATTATCATACATGTACGTCACTACAACGCGACGACATGCGTAAGCTATTGTAAGGGTTGAACGCCTAAATCTGCAGGGTGTATTTCATAATCCACGAGTTTAGCGAGTCAAGGCAACCTGTGGCATTATCATACATGTACGTCACTACCAGGAGACGACATGCGTATATTATTGTAAGGGTTGAACGTCTAAATCTGCAGGGTGTATTTCATAATCCACGAATTTAGCGAGTCTAGGCAACCTGCGGCATTATCATACATGTACTTCACTACCAGGAGACGACATGCGTAAGTTGTTGTATGGGTTGTGCGTCTAAATCTGCAGGGTGTATTTCATAATCCACGAATTTAGCGAGTCAAGGCAACCTGCGGCATTATCATACATGTACGTCACCAGAAGGAGACGGCATGCCTAAGTTATTGTTAGGGTTGTGAGTCTAGATCTGCAGTGGGTATATTAGAATCCACGAGTTTAGCTAGTGGACACCAATAAATTTATTATTGCACAATCCTACTGTCGTACCAACCAAGAGTGACAGCGACGCCATGTTTTGTTAACAAAGTTATCAGGGACTTAGAATCGATATATCACTTGTTTATTAATCCTATCCGCAGGATAGGATTAATACATAAGTGATCTTTCGATTCGCGTTAGCTCAAGAGGAGTGTACAAGTTAATGTTATACTTAACAATTGTAAACAAAGTATTTCGTCACTGTCACTTTTGGTTGGCACGACAGTACACGTGTACATAGCGAAAATATCTATTGCAAAGCATTAGAATATCAAACGCTGGTGCATGTTATATGCACTGACCAAAAATTGAGACATTCTGTTTACAATTTGAAAACAAATATTTCGGCTATTGGTATGTGTTAGATATAAATACGTTTATTATAAGATTTTAAATCATGCAATCTTATCTGAAGTACGAGTAGGTTTAAATATAATGAGTAAACCTTAAATTATAGATGTTCAAAACACTCGAAACCTTTAGAGTAAATTATCAATATGTATATATACTCAACTACAAAAGAAACCCATCTGTCATTTTATAGAGCAATTAGGGTAAAGTAATTAAGAAATCAAAATATATTTTATATCATATTTTTTAACAATCAATTATGCATCAAATTATTGAATAACGGAACAGTTTTACTTAAACCCGTTCATGCTGTACGCCAGTGTATAGACAAGGGGTCATTTCTAAAAATGACAAGTTTCAGACAATTCGTTTTCACTCGAGTTCCAGTCTTAATCAGTTCACTTCGTCCAATAACCGGTATGTCCCTCTCTGACGAAGCCATCGAGTATGTGCAGAAGCCAAAACAAACCGCGTTAGTTTAGTTTGTTCGGATCTCTATCCGATAGAGCAGCTGTGTGATCAGCTCTGGCGACGCATCCTGGATCATTCAGTGCAACCTCAGAATCTTCGACAGCTCTAGGTTGCTTTCCATTAAGAATGGGCACGGATTAACAAGAACGTTGTGCGACGTTACGTGCTTTTGATTCGACCTCGTTCTGAGGCAGTTATTGCTGCAGGAGAGGGTCATGTCTTTTTTTGGACGAATTTAACTCAAGTGAACTGATTTTGACGAGAACGAGATAATCATTGTCAAATGAAAAACTTGTCATTTTTGAAAATGACCCCTTGTCTAAACACTGGCGAATAACATGATCAGATTTAAATAAAACTGTTACATTATTCAAAAAAATGATGCAGAACTAACTGCTACGGAATATGGTATAAATATATTTTCAGTTCTTAATTCTGATTTCCATAGTTGCCCTGAGAAGTGACTGATGGGTTTCTTTTGTAGTTGAGTATATAAACATTTACCGTCCCTTTTCTAATGGTGACTTTCCATCAGTTTGCATTAGTAACGAGCGAGTTTTATATATAAAAAATGAAAATGGCACAATTGTGAACGAACGTGTTTTGTTGGTTCCATCACAATTGCCTAACTTTAACCGGTATATTTGTGCCTGATACTTGTCTGTAGCTTAGCTCAACGTGGGTCAACTTGAGGTTTTCTTTAGCTCTGACTATCTGTGAGTCGTGAGCCCCTTTCTTTGTTTCATTTGAATAGATTGTTTCTTTATGATGATACATTGCTATAGCTAGGAAGCCTCTTTGCGAGCTTTACATTTTTGTACAACAGCAGACTCTAGGGCAAAGATTTGATACCAGTAGCATGCATTTAAGCCCCCAGGGGCTTAGGCTGCCGCCGTTCTAAGGCGGTGGTTCTGTTGTTTTTGATTTGTTGTTGATTGTTACTCCCGTTGTGGGATTCTATCATTGTTCTATGTTTTGTAGTGTGTTACTTTGTGTCCATTCAGTTTTGCAATCATCTTGATGGGGAAGAGAGGGCTGGTTGCTTTGCTTAGTTTGTCTTCCTGGTGTCTCTTGTGGTTGTGTGGCTCTTCCTCGCGATGCTAAGGGTTTGCCTGCAGTTTGTGATTGTGGTATTTCCTGATCATACTAACTTTTTTGTATACGAGTGATTCCTTAATGTGAACTAAATGTCAGTGATTTATGATGCATCGTTTTATTAGGGTCTAGATTTGTTTGGTAAGACAAAACCGAGCTTCAGATAAAACAATATAATTTCATTTGGAAATTAAAAGATGTGATCCGTCTATATATATAATGGACCATCCCAATTTCAAAACATCAAACCTGAAAGTAGAATTCATTAGAACACGAAAGGTTAATTCGATTTGTTTTTATCTGTGATGATACATTGAAAAGAGAACAAAGCAATATAATTTATGTTTTTACAAAATGCGAAATATTTGTTAGAACAGATATTACTTTGTACCCTTTTCAACTTTACATAACAGAAAAAAATGTATTTTTAAGCTCTAATGTTTGTTCAAAGGATGTGATTGTGTTTTGTTGGTATGTTTTTTGTGTGTTCCTGGGTTAGAGAGGGCTCACTTCATTTGGCTGTAATGATAAAAATGCCTTTTTTTTTTACTTCTGAACAACCTAAACGATATAAATTGTGGTCATGTCAGAAAATGTGTGATGCTCTCCATCATCTTTTAGACAATATATTTATAAGATTTGACTCAAAATTAAATAGACAAATTGTAGGTAGTCCAATGGGTAGTAATTGCGCTCCTTTTGTTGCAGATTTGTTTTTGTTTAGTTATGAGAGAGAATTCATGTTGTCTCTGTTTGACAATAATCAAACTGATATTATTGAAGCTTTTAAACTCCACCTCCAGATATTTAGATGACTTACTTAATATTGATAATCCTTATTTTAAACAAATGGTAGGTCAGATATATCCCACTGAACTTCAGTTAAAGAAGGCGAATTCTTCTGATACTGAAGCTCCGTTTTTGGACTTGAACCTGTCCATAACAAATGGCATATTTTCCTCTAAAATTTATGATAAATGGGATGATTTTAATTTTGATAAAATTAATTTCCCTTTTCTTGATAGAGATGTTCCTCACTCCCTTTCCTATGGCGTATGTATTTCTCAGCATATTTGTTTTGCAAGAGTGTGTTCTACTGTTGATGACTTAAACAGCAGAAACTTATTCTTAACTGCTAAGTTATTAAAACAAAGTTATAGATATCATAAAATTCGAAAAGCACTTTCGAAATTCTACCCCACTCAGAGTAAGTTAAAAATTCTCCTGCAACAGGGCATATCAGAACTTATATTTTATGGTGATTTAGTTTATAAATTCAAACGAGTTGTTGGAAAACCTAATTTTAGTGATAAATTAAAAAATATTATCAAACGTTCTATAAAGGTTGGATATACCTTGGATGCCATGCAACAGTCTGTTTGGCTGGTTTTAAACGGGATCATGGTTTATAGCTGTGGTTTCCTCTTTAATTGCACGACGGTGGGTCAGGCCTCAGACTCTATGACGGCTCTGACTTCAAGCTTTAATCGGTGGGTTGGTGCCTGATGCTTATCTGTAACTTGACCCACCGTGGCTCAACTTGAGGTTTTCTCTAGCTCTGACTATCTGTGAGTCATGAGCCCTTTTCTTTGCTTCATGATAGTGTGTTAATGTAATTAGAGTGTTTCTCTATGATGATACATTGCAATAGTTAGAAGGCTTCCATCCGAGCTGAACATTTCTTGTACTTCAACAACAGCAGAATCTAGGGCAAAGATTTGGTACAAGTAAAATGCGTTTAAGCCCCCCGGTGGCTTAGGCTGCTGTCCGTTCTAAGGCGGTGGTTCTGTTGTTGTTGACTAGCTGTTTATTGAAACTCCCATTGTGGGAGTCTGTAATTCTTCTATGTTTTGTTGTACGTTACTTTATGTCCCTTCTAGTTTTAAAATCATCTTGATGAGGAAGAGAGAGCTGGTTGCTTTGCTTGGTTTGTCTTCCTGGTGTCTCGTGATTGTTGTGTGGCTCTTCCTCGCAGTACCATGGGTTTGTCTGCAGTTTGTGATTGTGGTATTTCCTGATCATACTCACTTACTATTTTTGATGTCACGACTCTTGTGTTTGTGCTGAGTGGTTACTGTAAAAAGTTTCCCTGTACTTGCATTTAATGTCGTTATTATTACTATAGCCAGGATTTACACTTGACAATCATTCATTGCATTAACTTCCCTATTGGTATTACTTAAATACCTCGTTTAAGGAGCAGTGTAGACCAACAATCGTATCTCGTTAATAATTATTGCTTTCTCGATGTTTCTTTGAACTTGTATGAGACTTAATCATATTTTGGGAGCTTTAGTTATTTCTCAAATGCAGCAGCTGGATATTGCTGTTAAATAACCGATATGGATGCTGCTGTTCAATATATGGTATAAACTTAAAACTAAATAATTATGAATAGCCTAAAAACAGTTAAAATTTTACTTTCTCCTCTTTGGTTACATTCTGCTTCTTCTATACAGATTCCACAGTCCAACAATAGATATAATTCTATGTTACCATCTGTTTATGTTTCACCTCTGAAACTTTATTGGGCCACTAAAATTAATTTACATGGAGTTTCTGACTCTGCCCTATTTAGAAACTACTTAAAAGTTCGTCTTTCTCCTCTTAAGTCACCTGTACTTAGGAACTCTAGGAGTAAGTATAGAAGAAATGTAGTGTATCCCTCTATTTCTAATTGCAATGCCAAGAGGTGTAGCTGTTGCAAACATTTATGTTGTAAATCAACTATCAAATCTTACGTTAATGGTATACAATTTTCTGTAATTACTAATTCTGATCTTGATTGAAGATCAACTGATGTTATTTATGTTTTATCTTGAGAAGAGAAGGATTGTGGTATGCAATATGTTGGCCAAACTTGTTAATTTCTCAAAACTAGATTTTTGGAGCACTATTGTCGAATAAAACGCACCGCAAAAATGATAATTTTCTGTATAGGCATTTCAAACAAACTAAATACTCTACTAGCAGTATTTCTATCCAGCCTGTGAAACATACATAACACTTTTATATTGTAGAAATCTAATATAGAGACTAGAAGAAGCCTGAAACATATTACATGCAAAGACGAGGCTCCATAGTTCAAGATGGCAACAATGACGTCAGAAGAACGCCTGGAAGAGTTCAAGAAGGTCTACCAAGAGAATGACGTCACGCTTAAAGGGGCCGATATAGGGGTTGTTATGGCCTATTTTGTTATCATAATAGGCATTGGCGTATTTGTAAGTAAGCTTTATCGTCATTCAGTTTCATTAATGAATCATCCCATTTTCTGTGTTGGAAGTCTGTCACCTATAATTGGGAATGTCCAAAAAGTTGCAAAAGGAAAAACGCAGGGTATAGATCTTGGTAATACGATTTGTATTGATCGAAGTTTATATGCCATTTAACCCTTTTCACGCTATGCAGAAATATCAGAAATCATTTGGCCAATTGAACTCAAATTAAGTATGAATACTTCTAAGGGCGGGGGTAATGAAAAATTATGTAAATGGTTTTTAGCCATATGACCAAGATGACCTCAATGCCCATATATGGTAACACTCTTTAAACATCTTCTTTTTAGGACTTGACATATAGCAATAGGGAAATGGGCCCAACTACGTTTGCTCAAATGATGATTCTTGGTTGATCTTGATATACTTTACAGCAAGGTCAAATTTGATTCCTAATGCATTTATATGGGAAAAATCTTGAAATGTTCATGCTTCTATAACTGTTAAAGCAATAATCATTAAACTGGCTAGATATGTTTGACCTAATGAGACATTGGTTACAGATAAGTACCAAAAGTCAAGATGATCTTGATCTTTCATCTAAGGTCGCTCATATATGACTGCCACATACATATCTTAACATCTTTTTTCTCAGAAACCACTTGATTGAATGAAGTCAAATTTCATATTGAGATTCCTTAAGTTAAGGGAAGGAAATATTTTAAAATGTTAATGGTCACATAGCCCAGGATGGCTATCACACCTATCAATATTCTTTAAAAATCTTCTGAAATCAAAAGGCAAATGGCATTTAAACTTGATATGCAGCATTGGGACTTGGGCCCTACATAGTTTGCACAAAAGATAATTCTGGGTTGACTTTCTCCTATTTTACAACTAAGTCAAATTTTAATCGCAATGCATATATAGGGGAAAAATCTTAGAAAGTTCATTTTTCTATAACTGTTAAAGCCTAAATCATAATTCTTGCAGGAAATGTTTAACCTAACGAGGCAATGGTCTAAACAAGTACCAAAGGTCAAGCTGGCATTTCATCCAAGGCCTCTCATTTTGAACTTCCACATGCATCTAAACATCTTTTTCTCAGAAACCACTGGGCTGATTGAACCGAAATTTCATATGAAGTATTCATTAGATAAAAAAAAATATAAATATGACATTTGTTTTAGGTCATTTGACCGAAATGGCCACCATGCCCATATATATAAAATAATCTTCTCTGTATCCAAAAGGCCAGTGGCATTTGGTCTTGGTATGTAGCATTAGGTCAGCGGTTCTTAGTATGTATCATTGGGAATGTGTGCCATGCAAAATATATTAAAATAATAAGCCTATGTTAACCTTGACCTAGTTTAACATTATTATTAAGGAGAGATTGTGACTCATATCAATTGAGCGTTTCAGTACCTCCAGGTCCTTTAGTTTAAAATAAATGATGTTTTCTTCTATTTGGTTTTTGAAAAAAAATACTAGTATTTAGCAAGCTAGTGACTGCTATATTTGATCTCTGGTATTTCAACCCTATAACTATTGGTTGGCATTTAACAAAATTGTGATACCATTTCACACATCTACCAGCACCATTCATTTACAGTCAATCCTCTTAACAGCGACAGCGTTTGTCCACAAATAATTTGACGTTAAATTGAATTTCTGTTGACGTGATGAAATCAAAGTCAATATATATTGAACATTTGTGCAAATAGAACTAACGTTGTAAAATCATGCTGCTACAGAGAGTCTCAGTATCAAGGGATTTTACTGCAATAGATTTGTAACAAATCATAAACTTACTAGCTTTAATATGTACCCTACGATTAGTATGGATGTACATGTATACAGATATGAACAGCGCCCAGAATTACAATGCCTCCTTAAAGTTAAGAAAGACTCAAGTTAAGTATTGATATCCCAACATGCTATATTAAATGCTAAATAAATTGCCTCGATCGATGAAGTACTTGTGGTCAAAGATTTCATTGTCATCTACCGAAAAAATGAAACTATTTTTATTTTATTCAGTTTGAAACGTTATTTTTTGAATCCTGAAAAATCAATACTTAACTTCAGTCTTCCTTAACTTTAAGGAGGCATCGTAATTCCGGGCCCTGGCATTTGTGCTTAAGTCCCACCTTTCTCTTCTTGGCAGGTTGATAAATCAACCTAGGCCTAATTTTATCGATGTTAAGAACAATAATCTATTGGCATTTGAATGCATCACAAAACACGAATCACAAAGACTGCCCCATTTTTATTTCTTTTTACATACATGCAATACTGTTTAATTCACAGGCTATGTGTCGGTCCAATCGAGGCACGCTTGGGGGATTCTTCTTGGCAGGCAGGTCCATGGTCTTTCTACCTGTAAGTACTACCAGAGCCCCGAAGTTTCGTTTTTTATCAGATGAATAGGAGGTATGTTGCTGCATATGTAGATCAATGAATTACTCGAAACTAATTTAATATATGATGGATATTGCCAAAAGCTATGTTATCACAAGTATTTTAATAGAAACTGTGGCGGTGCACGATTTTTTGCTATAATTCGCAAAGGCGAGCAGTGAAGGCTCAGGCGCATCTGCACAGAGCCTCTGCCTTTCGCATACACAACGTGTGGATGTAGATAAAAGCTCAGAACAAACCTCAAAACTTTTGCGTTGCTGGATATGTCAGCACGGGAGTTTACTAGAGGCATTTGCGCATATGCGATAAGTACCAATGTCTATATACTTTTCAAGGTAAAGGGATAAAACTTGAATTATAGATCGAAATTCCCACAACAATATCAGTGTCCCTTTGAATATTGCATTGCCTTATTGTATTGATTTAAAGCAAACCAAAATATTGCAAATTGCACAGTTTTAATATTTGGTACAATACCTTGTATGTTAGGAATACATGAAATTCTAGTTTATCACTGCCTTTCTTTAATGTTCATGTGAGCCAAATAACTAAGATCAAGATAAGCGTAGATAGGTCATTTCTTTTATATTGTTTTCTTCTTCAGATCGGAGCCTCTCTATTTGTAAGCAACATAGGAACAGAACACTTCATCGGACTCTCAGGTTCTGGCGCTGCACAGGGCATCAGTGTAGGTGCATGGGAATTTAATGTAAGTATAGTATATGAAGAAAGTCAGTACAAATGACCTCGTATCCTACCTAATACAACATGAAAATAACAACGTACTGCATACAATCTCTCAAAGAATTCGATCCTGTATTTAGACCCCCGTGATGTTAAGAACTATGTACTCAATTAGTAGTCAGTCTCTGTAGGAAAACATCCCTTTTATGTCCAAAAAAGTAATTGTACAGTTAAGGTATTCTATCCGACAAAATCCTTATTTTTCGACATAATAAAACGATTAAAAATACATTTTAAACTACATTTTAGCTTAAATTTCATCAGTAGCTGCCGATTTATTTTTTGAGCAAGACAAAAAAAATAATTAAAAAACCCACTAGACAATATTTAAAATTTCAGGTATCAGGTTACAAATTTAAATTGATCAAAACTTTCCTAGACTGACCAAAAACTCAAGAAACTAATAATATAGGAAACCTGTTAGTTGTGGGTATTACAGCGTAAGTAGACGCTACACTTTACCCTTAAACACTGTAGAAAAGAGGGATTAAATGCGGTTGGAAAAATTAAGGGGTGTATACACTATGCTACAATTTTTGATTGAATTACATCAGCCTTACAGGGATATAAGCATGTATTATACTAACATGAATTTTCTATTGTTCATCAGCGAACTAGTTTTAGTATCTTGAGAAGTGAAAAGATTCACAAGTGAGAATATGATTTTTGTAAAAGGTTCTAGTATTTTGATCAGTGACATACGTGTATTTCCCACAGAGGGGATACTCTCATTTTTTCGACATACATAGGCTCGGGCCTAGCATCTACCGTTCGCCCCCAAAAAAATTCAGGATTTTCAAGCACCCCAAAAAATATTTGAAATCTTAGCAACCCCAAAAATATCCCCATTCTGTACCTTGGCCTTAAGAAAAGACCCTAAAATGCATAGAAATGACCCCTAAATATAGTACAATTTTGTGATGACCCCAAAAAAATATCCACTGTGACAACATCTTCATACCCCCAAAAATATTAATTTTTCTGAAAACCCCAAAAATATTGAAATTCAAAATTTTGGACCCCAAAAAATGACCCGAGCCTACGTATGTATGAAACTTTTAGAGTACCCCCCCTGGGGTATTTCCCTAGTGATGATATGATTTCTTGTCTGCCTGTGTATAACTATGCATAGTTGTTCTTTGTTGTCTTATCTTGTCTTTACTTATAATTTATGTTGGAAACACTAAAAAGTATATATTATACAGAATAATATATTGTGCTTCTATGATGTAAAAACCTGTAATAAAGGCTTGGCTAAAACTCATAAAAAGCAAGTCCATCAGGATGAGTTGTTAACACATATTCAGCCAAGCCTGAGCGATAGATGTTTTTATATTGATCATGCAAACTCGATGTATTATTCTCTGTAATACTATATAAATTAATACATTACTTCTGCATGGAATACAATGGAACATACATGACAACACTCATTGTGTGTTGGTATTTTAGCATATATGCACCGATGTTTATTGATTATATTACATTAGGGCTATTGGCATGACGACTTGATAATAGTTTAACATTTGGGAAATAACTGCATGCATTATGTAGTATTACACCAAAGTAATAACAATGGTATTTATTTTTGTATGACCATCAGTATAAAGAGCAAGTTGTTGTATGACAGGGCCAATGAAACAAACGTGCTATACATTAAATGAGGGCGTTGCATCAAGAGGGCAAGCACACACTATTGATAATGATTTTTGCGTCAAAAAATAACAACACACTATGTTTGCTAATACTGCATGTTGGTGACTGGGACTGAGTGGCGGCGGTAGAACGTCTCCCCGCCCTTCACTATAGTGTAGATTTTATTTTCTTGTCCTTTGGGATCATGGGTTTCATTGTGGAACTTTGAAACTATTAGAGGGTCACTGATGAAGCCTATATGGCAGAAACTAGCTAGTCTGGCCCAGGAAATCTGCACACTCTAGCTTCAGTTCTTTGGTGCAGTCTTTGCATCCAAAGGATACCCTTTTAAGAACCACATTGGGGTACAACATAAACATGTTTTAAATACATATATACACACATAGGTCTAGATAATCAAAGTTCAGAGTAAATTGTAACTATTGTTTGATTTTGTTTGTTTTATATGATTCTTTACATCCCAGTCAACATTCTTTCTGATATGTTGGGACGGGTTGTTTTATTTTTTTTTTTTCATATCCATTAGCTGAAACAAATGTTCTCGGTGATCAAAATAGCCATCCCTTTGAGATAGATATTTTAACTACCTCCAATGTTTTGGTCGAGAAATAAGAGTATAGTTTTGTAATTACACTCTTGTCTTGCGGTATGTCTACAGTTCCCCGTGTATGTATTGAAACAGTTAATGTATAGTAACTGTTGTTGCTTATTTCAGGCTATCTTGCTATTACAATTACTTGGATGGGTCTTCATTCCAGTGTATATCGCCTGTGGGGTATGTATCTTTTATTTTTATTTATTGTATGTATAAATGTACTACCGAATTAATGTAGTCTGGAGCAAATATAATAGACCATGAGTTGACCCAGAGGATGAAGAAATGGGGTCCAGACCCTCCTGAAAAATCACTAGTTCTTATATGTTACCTTAGAACTACTAGTACAGACCCCCGCTAGAAGCAAGTGGACCCATGGTCTAGGGGAAGGTTGAGAACAGTCCTCTGTAAAGTATGTTGTAAAAAGGAAGACAACAAGTTAAAACGTTGTCATACCCCCCCCCCCCTCTCTACGAACGTTTCTGGGTCCGCTTATGAAGACGCAAATGAGAATGCTCTTTCAGCTACTGTCTTGTTGGGCTCTATAATGTTTTCCATTGTCCCTTTTGTTATTACCTATTACTACATTGTAAACACCCTTTCTTCTAGTCGCCACAATAAATATGTTCATTTGAGATTGTGTATTTTAAAAATTTAGTGTCCAAAGCTTTAGCATCAAATACTGAACATTTTCCCTGTGATTTCGATATCTGTATTGGCAGCAATTGTCTTGTCAGGCGACATAAATATTTTACATTCTTGAGTAAACACACGGGCTCACTAATGGTCATTTGGTACTTATTGCATTGTGCATTAAGAGGCTATTTTGGCCCCCCTATGAGGTCAAAAAATAAAAGTTGCTCTTCATAATCTTTGAATTAGTTTATTAGAACAATAGCCAAAGTGTTAAAGTCTGGCATTGATTCGACTTTTACGGTTGCTATGGTAACAAAAATGGCTGCCAAAATAGGCTGAAAATAGGAAAATAACAATTTTGGAGCAAATTTGAGATATGTAACAGAGGAATTAATATAGAGCACAAGCAAATACCAAAAAAATATTTTAACAGATGATGAGAATTATCACGCCACACAATATATTAAAAGGTTTTTTTTGGTATTTGCTTGTGCTGATATCTAATTCTTAAAAAATTGGTCTCCAAAAGCCTCAAATTTGGCCTAAAATGGCAATTTCTCTATTTTAAGCCTATTTTGTTGGCCATTTTGGTAACCATAGCAACCGGTAAAAGTAAAATAAATGCCAGAATTTTACACTTTGGCTATTCTTCTAATAAACCAATAAGATGAAATTGGAAAAAGCAACTTTCAGTTTTTGGCTCTAGAGGGTGCCAAAATAGCCCCTTAATGCACGTATCCCTTTAGACCAAAAACTAAGATTTCTAGACTATGCTGGATACATTCTTTTTAGCATTTAAAGGATGGTTTTGTACATATGTGCTAAATACCAAATTTTTGTGTGCTTCTTTAACCCTGATCTCTCTCTCTCTCTCTCTCTCTCTCTCTCTCTCTCTCTCTCTGTTCATTATCACACCACGACAGTTGGAGCTGGAGTGTGATAATGAACTGAGAAAATGGACAAACCTGTTTATAACGCTTCACTACTGTATTCAAGAACTAACTTAGATCAGTTAGATGATGATAATGAACTGAGATAATGGTCATAGATAACGCTGAACTGTAATCAAAGACTGACTTAAATCAGTGAGAAGATGGTAATGGACTGAAAGAACGGTCAAAGATAACGTTGAACGGTATGCAAAAATAGTAATAGAGTATGATCCGGAAATACAACAATCACAAACCGCAGACAACCTTGTGGCACCGCGAGGAAGAGCCGCCCAACCATCACGAGACACCAGGAAGACAAATTAAGTAAGACAACCAGCTCCCTCTTCCCCATCAAGATGATTGCAATACTAGAACGGACACAAAGCAACGTCCATCAAAACATAGAACAATCACAGACTCCCACAATGGGAGTAACAATAAACAAAAAGTCAACAGCAACAGAACCACCGCCTAAGAACAGATAGTAGTCTAAGCCACCGGGGGGGGGGGGGGGGGGCTTAAATGCATTTTACTGGTACCAAATCTTCGCGCTAGATTCTGCTGTTGTTGAAGTACAAGAAATGACTTACTTTAATCAGTGGAAGGACGATAATGAACTAGAAATGGTTATAGATAACGTTGAACTGTAAACAATGACTGACTTAAATCAATGAGAGGGTGATAATGAACTGAGAGAATGCTCATTGGTAACACTGAACTGTAATCAAGGACTTACCTAAATCAGCGGAAGGATTACACTGAACCTAGAGAATTGTCATAGGATATGTTTTATGACATTCTCACGAGGAGGATGTAGTCAGAACGAGTCTTTTTTTGTTTAAACTAGAAACCTTAACCCATGTGAAATACGTTTTATCACGTACTGAACCTTATTGTTATGCTGCGCTAAAAATATTGAAAAAAAGATCTTTGTCAATTGAGAGAATTTTCAAAGTTGTCGAAAAGCAAGGGGATATGGCCTGAAAATACAACAATCATAAAGGAACATACGCAGATTACATACAGTTACACGACAGCAAGAAGACAAACTAAAGCAACTAGCTCTCTCTTCCTCAGCACGATGATTGGAAAGCAAACTTAGACTGATAAGTCAGTTACTTCCCCATACCTGTTCAAAGCACTATCACTTTATAAATGTCATTATGCTTTCTTGAGCGTCTAATATAAGTTTACATATCATTATTAGTATATATATGAATACATAAAATCAAATGAGACGTATGGGCCAGCATGCAAGATTTTTGTACTTATTACATCAGCGAGAAGCACTAGAGTCCTTGCCTTTCGCACGCAAAAAGAACCTGCAGAAAAAAAACAGTTGATCTCTAGCCCTGCTGATTAAATCAGCAGGGACTTTTTAATGTTGTTTTTACGCATATGAGATAACTAAAAAAATATTATTTTCTGACCCATATAGAGATCTGTTTCTCTCATTCAATGCTCTTGTTTTTTTCATATTTCCTCTATAATATCTAGATTTACCAGTAAAATTATATAACAGTTTGATTATTTATTGTAACGACAAATTGGTGCAAGCTAAATCCGGCCCGAGGTTATATGAAAAAAAATTCATGCTCATCTCAACTGAGTTTAAATTTATCATGCTGATATATGTTCAAATGCCAACAATTTTTGGCATTTTAACATTTATTAGCATGATAAATACAGCATCTGAAAGTTTGAAAGCAAAAATAGTAAATATTGTTCAACATATTAGTTTTTCTAAGCTGTTGAAATTCCATGCTTGGTTGAGTTGAGCATGAAAACAGTTTATAACATCAGGACTGGGATTAAATGTCAATGATTGACTGGATTAATACACCAATCGAATAAGCAAAACATTTTGTTGTAATTTCAAATGTATCATAAAAATGATCATTAAGTTATTACTGATTATTTTAGAAATGAGTAAAAGGGAATAAATAGATGGATGCTCTTTGTGATTTATCCTCTTTTGCAGACATACACCATGCCAGAATATCTTACTAAGAGATTTGGAGGACAGCGACTCAGGGTGTATTTTGCTATACTATCTTTGATCCTGTATATATTTACAAAATGCTCAGTAAGTATGAGGTCAGATTTTTTTATCAATTGATTTACAAACCCTCCTATAGTAATTTCACGAAATTATATTTTATTTTAATTTCTTCATTTTTTTATCTCCTAACTCTAAATTGTATTCGTTTCGTTGAAATAAAATAATGAGTTTGTGAGATTCTGCTCTCTGTTTTTTTTAGAGTGATACTGTTAAGTGATTTTTAGTCCAAATTTTTTGGAAAATAATCAAATATATAAAGAGTTCATACAGATTGTTTGTTTACCTTACAAGTTTTACTATGTGTTCTTGAGATGCTGAAAAATGTATTTTTAATTGGGCGGTCATTTTCAGAGCTTTTATTTTCTTTTCGTTTTTGTCGCCTGACCCTCAATTTGTAAAACAAATCCTGTAAAGCAACCTATAAAAAATCAGGCTTGTCTACAAAGTCTCTAATAACAAATCAGGTCACATTATATTAGCTGGTATCCAGGGTGCATGTTGGCATATGCGTACAGCTAAACATCAAATCAGTCTGTCCATCCACAAAATCTGATCAGATCCTTTATTTCCATCTGAAGACACGTTAGACATTGGTTACCCTTAGAGTACCCATTGAAGGCTCTGAAGAGACACGCAGATGCGCAACTTGATCTGAGTCTTCGATGGGCGCATATGCCAACTTGTACCATTTGCTGAATACTGGTTCATATATTCTGTAATGCCACATCTCAATCATGAAACATCACTTCTCCAGTCACACTACATATATATGTAACACAATCCTAGCCATATTTTCACCATGAAGCCAGTTTTATTTTAGTGCTTTATTTGACCATATAAAATAAGCTATTCCACCAAGCTACAGTAAGAGGATATTTATTTCATCACTGCCACAGTAGTGACTATTTTGTGATTACTGCTAAATACATATATCCAAAAGTAGCTGCATTTTTCAGTACCAAATATATTTTAACTTGGTTTGTCTTTAAGCATTTTGAATATTGCAATGAGTTCCCAGCACTTGCCCGTACATAAATAATGAAAAATGACTTACTCAAATTAATCTTAACGACTTACCTGTGGTTTCACTAAAAAAAAAAAATAGCATTTTCTCACAAGATCTTTCGTAAACTGATGATTTGAGCACACTATTTTAAAGGTCATTGATTGCCCATAAAATACTCCCAGACATTTTGCCTTTGACGTTTGGTAAGTTTTGGCAGTTCTTCCTTGCTTCAGGTTGAAATTGTCTCCATTTGAATTAAAACGATAGTAAGCTTAAATTTGCACAATAGATCTGGTTTACCACTGTTTTTACCCATATGAGAAAAAATTATATATAACATACCCTGTTATAGCCCGTGGGAAAGATAAAAATCAAACAGCCGCAAGTTGAAAGACTAGTGATGTCATTGCTATGATAAAGTGTAGTCATTGTCTCATGTCGCATCTCAACGTTATATTAAGGAGCTTTAAAAATGATTTTAAAATAATTTGAAATTCAATGACGACCATATATAAGAATCAGTTATTTGTGTGAGGCTAGGATTAGAAAAATCCATCCCTCAGGATCACCGTTTGTAATCACACTCAAGACTCATGACTCACTTACAAAATCATTGGAATATTCTTATTCTATTTGATAGGCACTAACACTAGCATTTGAATGATGATATTAGATTCGTCACACGTCTTAAGTATGCTTTTTGACAAATATGTTAATTTATTTTCTAAACCAATTGTGAAATGCAAGGTATTTGATTGCAATAAGGATGTTCTTGCTTGTGCGTAGAACACCATATTTGCGTTTTTTATGTCTTGTGTTTGTCATGCTTTCGCGTCTTTTTATTGCTGCCCTGTGGTCACCTGATGGAAAAGGGCTGGCCTCTTGGCTCTCGTTTGTGATGTTTAATTGTGTTTTTGCCACTTTCCCATATGGTATTCTGGGTCAGGTGTGGTACTTGATGTATCGATTCCTGATCTTTGCCACCTTTCTTACTTTTATACATGTTGGTAGCTGCAATTAATACGTGGTATTTTGAAGGTTTAAATACACTGACTTTTAAGGACATAATTAAGTTGCTTTAATATGCACTAATTGCTCAGATCAAAAGCAGCATATAGTGTTGGGCCACATTTGAATAGTGTTTTGCCAGTGGGCCGATAGTAATCTGCTTTTATATATTTACTTGGATTCCTGTGTATTATTAATTATTGTAGGAGCAGTCTGATCTAGGTCCACAATGGTCGCCTCTACGCTTATGTTAAAGAGACATTTACAGATGCAGTTATTTTGCTGACGTTTTCAGGACTAAATAATGTGTTTTGCGTCTATACTGAGGTAACGGCGCAAGATGATACAGTTACTTTTGAATAACACCACGCCTCATTTTCAGCTTTGACCTATGTCTAAGGTTGACCCGTCCTAATTACGCATTCATGAGGTGCCGCCTTTACAGTACTCAAAACGTCATATGATACAAGAATCTCAAGTAGTCTCTTACACACAAAATATGTGAAGACATTATATCTATAAATACGGAGTGTTCTAGACCCGGGTGATTGAGCAAATGAAATCATTAAGACTGATACAAAAAACAGTGTTCGTAGTCATAAATCAGTTTTGATTGACTCAAGATCTTATAAATCTTTTCACTTTCTTCTTTCCCTATGCATTTAATGCGTATTATTGTTTACTATCGTTTCAGGGGGATCTGTTTACAGGTGCTTTATTTATACAACAGTCTTTAAGATGGGACTTATATTTGTGCATTTTTGTTTTAGTTATCATCACAGGGATTCTCACCATGACAGGTAAGGCCTGGCCTCGAGGTTATAAAACTTGAGTAGTCTCAAACTCAAAATAAAGCGCAACAATTGGCTGCTTGCGGACACGTGTCCGTAAGCAGCTAATCATTGTGCTTTATTTTGAGCTTGAGAATGAACTCAAGTTTTTATAACCTCGAGGCCAGGTCGCTAGGCCAGTGTTTGCATCCATGTTTGACTTAACCCAGCCTGCGCAGCTAAACAGACTAGCTAGAGTAGTGAGCGCTACCTGTTGTAAATATAGCTAATAACATTTACAGGGGGTTGATAACAAAGAAGCTGATCAGACTATCTAAAGGGTCAGGCTGATATGTGTCGTTGTTGATAAATAGTTCTCAAATCAGAATTTCTAAGATCAAGAACTATATAAAGAGTGACAACCGGATAATTAAATATAAAAATCCAAGCTTTATTATTAATAATTTCAAAAAAAAATACTTCAGGTCCTTAATAGAAATATCTCAATGATACACAAACATATCGTGATAGAAGATAATGGATGGGATAATCTTGGGGGTTATACATCAAAAGATGACTTATCTCCTTTATTTAGAAATTCTGATTGTGTTTTGAAATATATATGTCTTGTGCCATTAAGCGCTGTCTTATCAGACAGGTCTTTTTGGTACCAGAAACATATGGAGGGCAATGGCTCAGTGATAGAGATCTTGCCTCAAGATCGAGGGATTATGGATTTGAGCCTCACCGGAGGCACTGCATTGTGTTATTGAGCAAGACCATCTTTATCATCTGCTTGGTACTGGTTTAATCCAAGAAGACCCATCATGACATAGCTGAAAAGTGTTGACAGGAATGTAACGAATCAAAACAAACAAAACAGAAACATGGAATTTAATTTTAAATTAGAAATATATTCCACAATTTGGTGACAATCTTTATTCTAGATAACTAGAACCTCTGTTATTTAACATGCTTTTTAACTTTGATACCCTCAATTCTGTTGAAACTACATATCCATCTCTGGTACCTGAAAGGCTAATTTAAGTTACGCTTTACTCATTTTCATTATTCCCATAAACATAGCGAAATTGTATTCTTATATAACATGTATATGCAGGAAATTCAAAAAATATACTTGACATAATTTGGAAAAAGTATGGCTTCAAGCATGTTTTAATCAAAAGTGCTGACATCTTTGGCTCTGTCAGCTTTTCTATCCATATTATTCCCAGACTAATGCGTTTGATATCATTCTTTGTTTGCTTATTAATTTTAATGATCTGTCTTAAAATAGTCCAAACACTTTATTAATCAGCCATAATATACTAGTGCATATACTTCTGGTTCTATCATGCGGATTTCTAACCCGAGTCATTTAACCCGATATTCACATAATTGTTAGATGCAGTTCATTAGATTTTGGTATCACACTCATGCTGTTTCATAAGAGCTTTGAGTGCTCGCATACATAGAATATGGATGTAAATAGAGGCTCAGAATTAGCAAGAATATAGTCTTACTAAATAGCTTGTGTATGTAAACTGGTTCAAATAAGGTAAGTCCCAGCTTAAGTGTTCCAATAGACTTGATGCGCAAACTTTTATGCTTGTTTTATCATAACATTTTACTGAATATTTTGTCATAATATTTCAGTGAAGTAGCAGCTATTGTGCTAGTTTTCATTTATATTGATAAAGTTTCCTTAGAGCGTCACACATTTCAGTAAATGTCCTGTTTCATGAACTGGCTTTTTATGTCCCTTACCTTTGTCTTAAATAATACAGAAGAGCTTTGGTTGGCCATTTTTGTTTAGAGTAAGTATCTGAGGAAGGCTACTGTCAAGGGCTTATCCAGATGTGGCGGTTTGCGGACGCCCCTAGAAAATCAGAAGTGGCAATACATGTAGGTTTCCTTAGAACTTCTGGTGCGGACCCCACTAAAGGGCGTCCACGTTACCCTCTATGAAACACGTTAATGACTAAAAAGTCAGGACTGGTGGCTTATTGATTTTAATGCATGGTGTTATTTCACTTCCAGGCGCGCTGTCATATGGGTGACCTTAATAATTGTTAAACCAAATATGACTGTTGTATGCATGTGAGCTGATGGATAGATGTTCTGACATGCCCATCTTCATAAACCATTATCATGCTAAACGCCGAACTTCCTGCATTTGGAAACACAAAAAATCTTAAACAAGTGTCATATTAGAAGCCAGTTGAGTAGAATCCCCACTGTGTTTGCAAATCAATATTTATCCATGTAAGCAAGCCGTCCTTATTTGTGGGACAAAGGCAAACAGTACAGGCCGAGATCAGACGCTGCTGCGTCTGATGAGGGTCCCCACTGTTTGCTTACAGAATGTACTATTAAAATTTGAATAAAAATGTATAGTACCGCCCGGCAACCCTGGTCCAATTGATAACATTATGTTATCATAAGACGTCGCGACTGAGAGTGTAATAACACCATGCAATAAAATCGATAAACCACTAGTGGTTTATAGATGTACGGATACGTTATGATGTCCATAACAACGTTGCGTACATAATGACAGAAGAATAACTTTTTACGACAGAAATGAGATTTCAATGTAATCTTAACGTCATATGATAAATAGAATCTAACATTCGTGCTCTTGTATTATTGAATTTATTAAACTCGTTGCGAAATAGAGATAAAATGCTCGACAAGCCTCGCATTTTATCTCTTTTCCCCAACTCGATTAATAAATTCAATAAAACATGAGCACTCATGTAAGATCCTCTATATATTACATTCGGCTTAAATGGAATCCTGCAAATTAGTTTGATAAAGATTGGGGAGGGGTGTAGTATGTCAAATAACAAGTATGATAAAGGCTCGATGAATTTAAATTGTAGGAGGATTGACAGCAGTTATATACACAGATACAATGCAGGCACTTTTAATGGTTGGTGGAGGTCTAACACTCATGGGTATGAGTAAGTATTTTCCTATTGTATTTACTTGTTGTTGATATTTGTTTTGGTGTTTGGTTGTTTCAATTACGTTGTAGGTTAAGGCCATGAGTAAGTATTTTCATATTGTTATTTACTTGTTGTTGATTTTTGTTTTGGTGTTTGGTTGTTTCATTACGTTGTAGGTTAAGGCCAAGTTGAAAAAAGAGCCACTTTTAGCATGGATGCTAGTTTTGAAAGTGGTGCAGATTTTTTTCTACCACATAATAAATGCACCCACTCTAAACTGCGCTATTATTGTCAATTAAGCTTATCTGCATGATGGTCTAAGTCTCAGGTCACCTGAAACCTGTCACATCCACTGCTGTAGTCAGTTTGATGGCCTAAACTAACATTTTAGTATCACATAAGCCATAAAAAAATCTGCTTTCAATTTTCAGATTACCTTGTATATAACTGACGACACATTTCGTGGTACTGTTCACATAAAATGCGCCATTATGGATAATGTACTGAAAATGCATGTTATCATAAAATGACTACTTTTAAATTACATACAATGTATTTCCTGTTCCCAAAAGGTAACCCAGAGAGCATCAGTCATTTTTTTTCCATGGATATATAAAACTTGTCAAATTTTCTATATATGGATAGGCTGCATACAAGGTACCCCGCCCATTTTTATTTAGAATATTTTTGTTTTTACAATGGATAAATTGCATACACCTATCTCACTGATGTTGGAATTTAGAACTTTAGAATCATCATATATTGCAGCGTACATTTTTGAAAGCTGACTTGGACCCTTTAAATGTTATGTACGTAACATGTTTACATTGCAACAAAAATGGACATCTACGTCCAAAATAGTTCCTTTATATTCTATAAGCGTTATCAAAACCAAATAAGTAATGCTTACAGAGGTAACAGCGTGAGAAAATAATATTGGTTATGCATGAAACTTTTCACATCAACAAGCAGTGAAGCGTCTGACGAGTCTGCGCATGTGGGCAGATCGCAAGAGCCTTTGTAGTTTGCATACATCGAATACTGCTGTAGATAAAGGCTCAGATTACATTTTAGACCGATAACATAACTTTATACGTCATCACGGACGTTTGTTAGAGACATTTACACATTTGTGATAGGTATTAAATTTTGTGTGCTGGCCCAGGTATATAGCGTTTTTTATTAATGTGGCTGTACTTTAGGGATCTATCCTACCTCCATACCTGAGCATGCACATTTAAAACGACTTAAATTATGTGGTTAACACCAATTCTTCATAAATTGAAATAAATATTAAAACTATATTTCAATTATTCAAACAGGTTTCTATGACATAGGCGGTTATGATAGCATGGTACGAAGCTATCCTAATGCAACTACAAAAGAAATATTTCGTCCTCCAAATAACACTTGTTAGGACACAGATCCAAATGCTTTCCGGATGCTGAGGGAAGCAAACGACGATTACATGCCATGGGCTGGGTTTCTGCTTGGACAGACCCCTGGGTCGATTTGGTACTGGTGTGCTGATCAGGTAAGATATTTTACATAGAGGATCTTACATGAGTGCTCATGTTTTATTGAATTTATTAAACGAGTTGAGGAAAAGAGATAAAATGCGAGGCTTGCCGAGCATTTTATCTCTTTTTCGCAACGAGTTTAATAAATTCAATAAAACAAGAGCACGAATGTTAGATTCTATTTATCATATGGCATTAAGATTACTTTGAAATCTCATTTCTGTCGTAAAAAACGTTATACTTTTGTCATTATGTATGCAACGTTGTTATGGACGTCATAAAGTTTCCCGTAAATCCATAAACCACTAGTGGTTTATCAATTTTATTGCATGGTGTTATTTCACTCTCAGACGCGCCATCATATGATAAATGTTTGTTAAACACCAACGGTCCAGTTATGAAAATTTTGAGCGAAATATAATTTGGATGATTTTCTAATCAATCAATTTTTGAATCCCAAAGTAACTGTTTTATAGAGACGGTTCTATAAGATAGTTATTTTGTGAACTGAAGGTTCTTTTGAGTACCCCACACATACATATGAGAAATAACCAAAAAAATACACTAACTCTCATCTGGAAATTCTTACCTTAAAAAACAACATTGATCTTTTCACAGTAGGTACTGTAACTCATTCATTTTGTATAACCTTTTTCGCATTTTTAAAAATATTTTCAACAATTAATGATTTACAATTCATAATGTTTTCTTTTGAAAAATTACAATGTGATCAGAATGCTTCTCAATAAATAGCATATGCATATGTTATTAAGAAGGGGATAACACATTAATTTGTTGGTTTCAATATGGAGACAATTTCTACTCTGTAGTGCTGAAACGTAACGTTGAAATGATTCAAGTTATCGATAGTGCTCTCCTGTAAAAAATCTACATTTAGAATACACATTGTTCAAAAATACATTCTTGATGGTTTCTGTTGTATGACCAATATAAACATTTTTTATTCCGATGAATTATTCCATACACATTGATACAATAGCTATAGAAGTATCCATTTTGTATTTTAAGGGGATGCCAGTCAAAATATATTTAAAATGATTATTTAGTTTATTATTTTACCTGTTTTATGCTTACTACAAGCTAGCGATACAGTTTTTGCTTCATTTATATCACACAAATCAGATTGACCTTATAGATGAGGCTTGGTTTTGTATTGTTGCATACCTCATAGAAATATCATTTTGCAATAGGGGCCTTTAGTATGCCCATTAAAAAGGTGGTCACATACGTATTGAATACTAAATGCAGGTATTTTAGTGAATAACTGTAGCTTATTTGCCAATTAATAGGACATTTTGAATGAACTAGAAATAAATATCTTACTGGGATGACTATTATTAGTAAGCACATTAATATATTTTGATATGATAAGATAGGTACCTTTTTTCTTGCTAGTTTGCATATACCTGATTATAATTTCAATCGATGTTTGGTAATCAGACATAATAGTGTGGTTCTTTGGACTTTAAGTTTAAAAGAATTTACTGTAAATGTGTTGTTGGAATGACTTTAAGCATGAGCTATAACATATATCACAAGGGTTAAAACTAAACTAATATGCATTTGATCATATTCTATTTACAAAATTCTTTGTAGGTAATTGTCCAGCGACTATTGGCAGCAAAGAGTCTATCTCATGCTCAAGGTGCTACATTAATGGCTGGTTTTATTAAAATCTTACCACTTTTTATGATGGTGATGCCAGGTATGATCAGCAGGATAAAATTTCCAGGTAAGTGTCACTTGCAAGCTATCTGTTGCACTAGTTTTCTATATAAGCTGTATTGATTGAATATCTATGATGTCTAGGAAAACAGGTAGTTACTTAGAAAATCATGGTTCCCTTTACTGTGCGCATATCATATTTTTAAAGTAAGAAAGAGGGCAAAGATATTTAAAACTAAGTGTGACGTATAAAGCAAGAACAGTAAGGTATGAAGTATAAAAATCAAACTATGAATTTGTCAAAAGAGATACAAGTTTATGAATCATATAATATATATAAGCACAACTGTAAGATCCTCTGTATATAGCTCACAGACATAACGTCATTAGATAAACATGATAATTTTAAAACAAATGTTAACATTTTCAAAGCAATCTTTTAATAAATCGTTTGGTATCAGCAACTCTTTGTTACCTCATGAACTAGAGCAATACAATTGACAGCTCCATATCTCACTATCTTGTGTAAAAAAGCTTATAGCTGAAAATTCATCGACTGAAGTTTCAATAAAGTTGTGATTGACAACTCCAATGTACAAAACATACTAACTTGTTTTCTTCACTGGCTCTGCATATTTACATTTGACTACTCTGGTGTTCCATTTTATATTTTGTTTAAGCAATTAAACTGTATATATGATTAAACTTTTTTTTCCAATGCAAGTGTTTCTTATCCTAAATTATTAATAGGTATGTACTAGGTATTTTAAATAAAGTAGTAAAAATAAGAGATATATTTCATTTTATATTTTGTTCAAAAATTAGAATTCATTTTTAAAAAGGAAACATTAAGCAGTTTTCATTTTATTAAGATGATTGCAAATTAGGACATGTAGAACCTTATCTTTGATTAGAGCCATGGCATGGGATTTCCAACAATTTGGTATGTGTGACCAGCAAAGCCTACAATCAGCCTGCGCATACGCATAGTCTGATCAGAGCCTTTGCTAGTTGCTTGAACATAAATTTAATGAGTGTTCAGCTACTGACCAAACATCATTTGGAGTTTCTACGCTTAAAAGCTGGCTGCACAGGCTCGTCTGAGCCTACACTTGTCAAAATGCCACATTTTTAGTAATCACGTGATGCAGCTCAATTTCTATTCTAGATGAAGTTGCCTGTGTAGATCCAGAAATCTGCAACTTTGTTTGTCAAAGTAAGGCTGGCTGTTCAAGTATAGCCTATCCTCGACTTGTGCTAGATATTATGCCTGACGGTCAGTATTTCATGTTTTCTCTCTATGTTTAAGCCTGCTTAAATGGCCAGTTTCCTGTTAGCCACTTCAGTGGAAACCCTGTTGTGGTTCAGCACCTTTGTTATTTGCTTTTTAAGTACATAATAGATAAACTTGCTGAATCAAAAATTTTAAATTTCCTGTCAGTTTCTCTACCCGTGGAGACTTATTTAAGATTTTGTTGAGTGTAAATCCTAAATATAGGAATTCTCACATCAGGAATGTCAAGACAGTATTCTGCTATCTAATGCTTACACTACCTTGAACTCTCCATTGAAATATCAGAAGTGTATACACAATAAGAAAAAAGATAGACAAGTGCAAATGCACAAAGTAAACATGCTTGGAGGTCAACCCAATTACGGTTGGCAACTTTGCTTACCACTTTAATTGCAAGCCGGTGAGACAGACTTCAGACTCTATGATGGTACAGACTTAAAGACTTATCTATTGATGAGATGGTAGGGGCCTGATGCTTTGGCTGTTTGTCAGGCCCACCAGGATTTACCTGTTGGATTTTTATTGCTCTGGTATTCAGTTTTATTTATTGTTGAGTCCTTATCTTTGCTTTATCTCATTTAAATATCTTCATTTATAAGTTCTAGGAGATGATGCATTGATACGTTAGGGGTCTTTCCATGCAAACCAAATATCTATGTGTTTTACTCCACATCTGAATTAAGGGTTAGGTTGGCGCCGTACAACCGGTTTAAGCCCTCAAGTAAAATATTTTTACTGACCGTTCCGAGGCGGTACCTCTTTCGTGGATCATTTATGTTTTTTCTGTCTTGTGTTTATTATGCCTTTGTGCGCATCTGTTTATTTTTGCCTTGTGGTCATCTGCTGGTAAAGGGTTGACCTCTTGGCTCTGGTTGGTAGTGTCTAACTGTTAGTTTGTCACTTTCACATTGCACCCTTACTCTCTTTCAATATTCACCAGATCATAGAACTATGATAATTAAAAGTTCTCACTTGTTATAATTCAAGGTTTTATACAAAATATGTGTTTGGAAAGGGATTATGGAAATAATCATTTGAGGGGAGGGGTTATGAATTATTGAATTACACATTCAATGCAAGCACCAAGTAGGTATGTATTTGATTCAGAGACTAGATCACATTTATGAACAATTAAACAATCTCCTATCAAAACAAAAGTTGTGTTTGAATCAAAGAAACATGCCAGTTTTGTTTGTTTGATTTGATTCTTTACATCACATCAACAATCTTTCATGTTATGTAGGGACGAGTCTTCAATGGTTGAACCAGTACCAAGCTAGGATTAATGTTTCTTGCTCAAAGAAACAACGCTGTGACATCTGTGAGGCTCGAACCAGCGGCCTCTTGGTCTCAAGTCAATCACTCTACCACTAAGCCACTGCACTCCCTATAAACATGTCAGTAAGATCTTTCAAATAAGCACTAAGATCACGTGTTTGCCTCGGAAATACTGCAAATAAAACTGGGGGGGGGGGGGGTATTTATTATTTATCACTAGTAAAGTTCAATGCAAATTATAAGTAACTCAAAGAACAAACTACATCATCAGAGGACATCAAATGACTTGCTTAATATAATTGTATTAAAGATACATTTGACTCAAGGAAAAGGTTGTATTCATGAATAACTAAAACAAATAATTAAAATACGTTTCTGTGCCTGCCATCAGATGGCAAGAGATTATTTCAAAAAAGTTGTCTAATAATCCAATTTATGCATTGCGTTCCTTCTATGGAACATAGGCAAACAGTGCAGATCCAGATCTGACACTGCATGCGGTGTCTGATCAGGATCTTCACTGTAACCTTACATAATTTTCTGTTAAAATAATTTGGAAAGATTTGCAAAAAACCACCTACCATCCCCAAAATTGGAAATAGACTTGTGCTACTGATAGGCGTTGGCAAGTTTTTTTGGTAATTGAATTAATATGTTTCTAGGTTTACGTGGACTGATGATGGCTGTTATGATAGCGGCATTAATGAGTGACCTTGACTCCATCTTTAACAGCGCTAGTACTCTCTTCACCGTTGACATCTACACCAGAATTAGAAAGCACTGTTCTCTCAAAGAGCAGATGGTCGTAGGAAGGTAACTCATAATAGATTATTTTTCTCTTATAATAATGATGGTTTGGAACAAGTTTTAACCCTATTAGCATATGGTCTATGTTATGGAGCATAGAAAAACAGTGCATGCTCAGGTCAGAGGGTGACATCTTATTTGAGTCTTAACTGTCTGCTTACAGATTATTTTTATATTACTTGAAATGTATATGAAAAATACAACCCATATATATACTTACAAATTAGGTGTATATTAATCATACATAGTTAGATAGTTTGGAATATTTAATTGATCTTCTGTCCTTTTTACAAATTATTAATAACAAAATCATAAATGTTTATATTCATTTATCAAATTGTGACTAATTAGGCCACTGGCTGGATATGGTTTACCTCCCCCCCCCCCCAGGGCGAATTTTGTAGACCATATTTTTCTTGAAGCCTAATGTCTTGCAAGCATTTTGCAACATGTTAGCCCTCCGACAATGGCAGCGTTAAGCTGTAACAGCCTGTTACATATGTTACCCTGCAAAATATTTGATAAGTAAAATTCTTTTTAAGACTACATTAAAATGCAAAAGATTAGGTAAGATTTCCAAATTGGTTATATTTTCTAAGTAAGTCATTACTGGGCCATAGATATTGACATTTGAAAACAAATATAGTCACCCTCAATGTAGTGTATGTTACATTTTTTTCAGTGAACCCCCTTTAAAATGATAAATGAATCTAATATAGTTTGTCTTGAATTTTATTGAAACCAGTTTATGTTCATTAATTTGATATTATATTAAAGCTCTTGTATTTACCTTTTCAAAACTGCAAGCCTTACGTTTCTATCTTATATACTTTTTGAGTTATTAGATGTTGAACATGGTAGCCCCATATCACACAAAAATTTAAAATGTAATTCTCTAGGCCTTTCGCTGGTTATAGTCCCCCTTCACTCCAGGGGGAATTTTGTACATTATAATTTTCAGATACTACATTATATAAGCCACAAAATGAAATATGTAAGCTCTCTGAGAGTGGCAGTGTTAGCGTGTAACATCATGTTACATACGTTACCCCGCAAAGTAACTTTAAATTTTCCTGAAAAGCCTCATCCATGACGTATTCACACTTTTTTCAATTCTGGTACAGGTTTAAGAACTTCTTATAACACAGATATAATAATTTTAGCATTTATTTTATAAATGTCTTTAGTTTTTGCTGTTGTATATGTTACTTAGTGTTTCATATGTTATTTCCAAGTATTAGTATGGCAGTAATTGACTATACATGTATTACATCCAGCAGTTAATATAGCAAATCCATACGGCTGCTATTTAAATGATTGAAGTTCTTAATTATGGTGTCTTATACTATTTTGTAGCCCGGGTTACATACTTACTCTTAGAATACCATTGAACGTTCAAGATAAGGTCTCCAACACGACCTGCTTGTACTTATTTGCATGCTAGCGCAGGTCCATGTACTTCGTTTTACTCTGGCTCATTTGCTGTGGAAGTAACTCAAACATAAACTACCATAAACACTCTTTTCTTTGATAGAGACATCAAATATAGTTAACATAATACTCGTGGAGAGTTTATAACATACAGTGCAATATGCGAGTAACAACTTATAAGATCAAAGAAAAACTATCAGGATGTTTCTTGCCAAGCTAGTAACTCTTCATATATTATCCAAGGATTTAAAGAATAATCCAATACAGCCTATTAATCCTCTATCATAGTCATCTTGCAAGGATTTTGCAATATGCCAGCACTCTGGTGAAGGCACCATTACCTTGTAACAGCCAATTATATATATTACCCATCAACATCTTTGATAATTTTAGTAAATGACATGACTTCTGAAAAGTGCAAACCATAAGGTAAGATTTCCAAACTGGCTATATCATCCAAGTAAGCTATTTTTGCATCGCAGATATGGACCTTTGAAAACAAATATGCACCCAAAGTGTTACGTATGTTACATTTTTCATTATTCCTATATAAATGATTTATGAAACTACTATAGTTTTTTTTAGATATGAACGTGCTCACTAATTAATTTTGTATTAAAGAATGTTTATGTACCTTTTGGAATCTGCAAATATTATGTTTCTAACTTTTATAAGGTATGAGTTTTTGAGTTTTAAACATGGAAACCCCATATCACACAAATGTATAATATAATCTGTTGCTCTTTGTTAGGATACAATAAAGTTTCTTTCAGCCAGAGGTACTCAATTTCCTTCCCATTTATTTTCCACACATTGTCTCCATATCTGGAAAGCCTTTACTTGTTTTCATGGAAAAGACTTGATAGTAAAAAGTTCAATCTTTGTATGTACATCTTGAGGACAGAAAAGCAGGATGGAAGTAAGCTCACGTTCATGCCATTTGAAATAGTCAGTATATGTGTATGGCACTTTTTGAGAAACATGTCTTACTGTAGCTTATTCACATTTACATAAATAGCACATGTTAGGGCTTCATGTCACGGATGAGTGCCTAGAGCAACTCTTAGTTTGCTTTTCTACCCTGCTTAGAATATAGATGAACTAGTGAGGAGGGGTTCTCTATCAGTTTGATAGGAACAACCTTTCCGTTGTACTAACACGTTGGCACATTGGTAGTGTCACAATCTGTTAAACAGTGTATAATTGTAGATCTCTTCCCTCATATTATGGCAAATGTTGGTGACATTCCAAATGAGCACCTTTATTTGCATACACCAGTGTTGAACAAAACATCCAGGTTATCCTCTGCAAGAATGTTTGTAAGATTTTCTAGACTGCTGCTCATACATTGTATATATGTATCAGTGACAAAACCAACAGGTCCTACCTTTTGTGCCTGGTTGAATAGTGCCTGGTTCCATCAGATCCTTGAAGGTGACAAGAAAAGCTATTATGCACTGTAGTATGGCATTACCATCAAAGTTATGTTCAGCACTACATGGCCAATCTAATGTTTGTTCAATGTGTGATTGCAATCCATGCTGAAGTATAGACTTGTCAGTTTTGGTGGAAATTCTATCAGGAGTTGTCAGTTACCATGGTACGGGTCCCCGAAAGAACTGCAGTGTCAACTCAAGGTTAACATTATGGCCAATATAAAGGTCATGCTGACCAAAGACACTCCTTTAAGCTCTCATCTGGCTGATTACATTTTGTAAATTGGACAATCTCTTCTTGACCTCGCAAGCCTCAAAGCTTTATTACCTTGTAGCATTTAATGGGGTTGTGAAAGACCGATTTTCAACTAAAAGTGAGTCAATGAAGTCTGCAATAGCTTTCTTTAGCTATGCCAGGCTTAGCAGGAACACCAAAAGACAAAAAGTACAGGTTCATTGTCTTCAAAACTAGAACTAAAAAGATTGGTGAAGCCAGAAACTGCCTCTAGTACTCCTTCTACTTTGCATCGGAGCAGATTGAATATTTCATTTCAGTCCATTGAAGAGATGAGTAATACACCATACCATCTGAAGTACGAAGTGTAGTTCTAGCTGCTGAAGCCTATAATATCTCTTTATTGTTTGTCTGATAGTTATGGCAAAAGCATTTCTCAAGCAAAGAACCAATGGTTGTGACACACTAAACCCATTTTTTTGAAGTTCTTTGCATCTGTGATGTGTATCAGACAAATTATGAGTGTAATCAGTTACACAGGTACATATTGTGCGTAGTTGTTGTGATTGTTTGCAATGAACTTTGGGTACATGACATACAGATAGAGCTGACATGCAATTCAAAGTTGTTTTCCTTGTAGCCCTAATCAGTGTCAACACTATCTGAATTATATCCATATACCTTGCCCAGAACTGAGCTGTTTCACAGTGACTGTCCTTAAGAACTTCCGCTTTGAATGCATGGTATCTACTGTTTATGTGAGCAAACAGGGAAGGTTGACAGATCACATTATCATAATAGTTTAAGTCACAATAAATTAATAAGGAACTTCAATTTGTTTCTGCCTAATAAAATTTGCTAAATTCTCTGACAGACTTTATACCTGTAAAGTCAACAACTGCTGTACAGATATTCAGAATAACTTATGTATCATTTGGTAACACACATAACAGTTAAAGTACAAGGCATTTATTAAAAGAATACCTTAAATAGGTAAACCTAGGTAAAGAAAGTACACAAACCTGTGCCAGCATGCTAATAAGTATAAACAGGGCTTGTTAGAGACATTAACTTGAATGTTTAATGCTATTTTGAGGGTAACATACGTAACATGGGCCTAGAAAAAAGTGTAAGCGATCATAAAAAAGAACTTTAAATCATTTGAGTAGCAGCCTTAACAATTAACTATATTCTGTGACAGATGTAATACATGTATTGTCAATAAATACCATACTGATACTTGGAAATAACGCAGGAAACACTAAGTAACGTATACAACGGTTATAACTCAAGACATTTATAAAAATGATGCTAAAAATATATAACTGTGCTATAAGAAGTTCACAAACCTGTGTCAGCATGCAAATATGTGCGAACATGTCATGGTTGAGACATTATCAGGGACGTTTAATGCTATTTCGGGGAGGTAACGTATATAACGTGATGTTACACGTTAACGCTGCCACTCTCAGAGGGCTTACATCTTTTATTTTGTGTCTTATATAATGTAGTTTCAAGAAATCATAGTGAACAAAATTCTCCCTGGGGGGAGGGGGTCTATAGCCAGCTCAAGACCTAAATAGTCTGTTTCCCACCGAAAAGAAAGGGACATAATGTTCTGTTTTGGGCTCCGTTAGCATTGCCCTTAGCATTACTGAATGTGATAACTCTCTGCCCATTTGACAGATTTCAAACAATTTGATGTAGATGATATTAGGGCTAGACAATGTATTTGTTAGGTTTTGGTAACCCTATTCAAGTTTCTAAAGTAATAGCTGGACATAAACTACCCAAGTTACACCAATGTATGATTGAATGCAATGTTTTCCATGTACGTTGGGTGAGGTGAGTGGAGGATCTGTATCTCTAAAATGTACGAAATTTATAGACATTTAAATCTTATTGCTAAATGATAAGATAACTAGTTTATGCTTGGCAACAATGTAATGTACATGCATAGTTATTGAAAGGTTTACCTATTTTGTGCATTTATTATACAAAAATCTTTTTATTGACAAAACAACAACACTTACCCATTGGATGAACTGATCATAATTATGAGTGTGGGATAGTATCATTTAAAACTTAAAGTATACATTCTTTAACCTTTATTGTGTCCCTTTTTCTATTTTCACTTCTCTCTTTTAACATCCACATCTTTTAATATCTACCCAAGGCCTAATACACTTTAAACACCTCACAAGTACGCTTGCATCAATCTATAGCAATATATATTACAGGTTGTTCATTCTATTCATGGTTGGTGTGTCAATTGCATGGGTACCAGTTGTCAAGGAAGCACAGGGAGGACAGATATTTATTTATATTCAAGAAATAACAGACTATCTTGCACCGCCATTCGCTGCAGTGTATCTTTTAGCAGTGCTAGTTCCCAGAGTAAATGAGCAGGTCAGTCATCTAAACCTTGTCAATAGCTAAAGTAGACATTTACACGTTGCCTATCTTAAACAGACTATTTGAGCCTACTAAAACACACTTTTGTCAAAAATCTGTAGCATGAGCTTGATCTGAAGGGTGCCGATTATGTAAAGTCTTTGACCCAATTCTTGTTCTTGCAAAAACACCTTTTGAAACTAAATCCAAATGGTCCAGCACATAAAACTTTGATATTATTGCACATGAGTAAAAGTCCCATTTAATAGCTCACGATGGCAGATCTAGATGTGCTAGTGGTTGGAAATTTGGTCTTATTGCATCCTCCGCTTACTTTATGCATGCGAGAAGTGAAGGCTTCACAGATGAACATTCTTTTATGATGATTCACTGTTCGCAAATGCGATTTATATCAAACACGTGTGTGCCAGCCTATATTATTTGCATGACACCAGTTTGAATTGTTCCATTAGCAGTAATTTCTTCTTCAGTCGTATTATACAAGTCAGTTTAATTTTATTCAGATAGATGCACCTGACTTGCACTAAACTGTACCTTTATACAAGTTATGCTTGAAATATAGAACAACCCTGAATGTTTAAACATATTGTCAGCATTCTGTTCTATGGCACTTAATTTTTGAAATAAGAAAGAAATAATTTTGTCAGAAAGTGGTGGCATAATAGTCATACAGAATTGATTGTTGTTCATGAACACAAGCACAAAAGTACAATATAATTAGCTTAGGTAAACCAAAATCCTTTCTCTGCTTATTTCTTGCTTATAAAATCAAATATTTTCCTATTATCAATAAAAATCTTACTGTATGAAATATTTCACACAAGTACTGATATACGAGGTATGTCCTAAAAGTTCGTGGAGTGCCTGTCCACAACTCAACTTAAACAATAACTAGTTGCTTCATCTATATCATTATATTCAGTGATGTATCAGGAATACATGTGTGAAAAATGATGAAGATAGGGCAAGCAATATTTCCTATGCGACGGTTTTACTATAGGCACCATGCTATCCAGGGGGCTGGTGTTTATATTTATCATGACGTTGCAATTTTGATTCTATGCTGGCCCTGAAGTTTTTTGCTTATATTAAAAAAAAATTAAGTTCCATTTTAGGTGTTTGTTGCTTGTATCATTTAGAGGAACATCTTAACATATTCCGTCTGTTTAGTTAACACAAATAGTTGAAGTATGTGTACAAAAAAAGCATTTTAGTACACCTGGTACGTTTTCAGGCTATTTGCCAGACATTTTGAACAAAAATGGTGGTATGTTACGAACAGATGCGAGGAATATCAAATAGAAACTTATTTCATAAACATTCAACACATATTTACAAACTATAAGGTTATAAACAACTAATTGACATCAATCTGAATGCATTTAGCGGTATAGAATGGATAAAACCCCACAATTCTACGAGTGGTCAGTTTTTGCTGACACTAAAATTTAGCTTACTGGAGATAGACGTCAGACTTAAGCAATTCTGCTTCTAAGACGCCGACTGTCAAGTGGTGGGGGAAGCCAGTGCAGTTCTCGGCGATCGGTCGGGAAATACACTGTGAAACCACCGCAACCCGGAAGGTGACAGTCAAACCATTGAGATACATACCACTGCAGGAACAATTTGATAATTTTTCAATAATCGACATTTTTGCTAGCGACGCTAGCGAGATTCGAACCTGCGTGGCAGAGGTATCCAGCTAGTCAGAGCTAATCACACTACCGACTGAGCTATCCGGGCGCCCTACTGAGCTATCCGTTTACCTTTAATATCCCTATCAATTAAAAAGCTATTTTGGAAACTAGCTTATAAAATTAACAAAACACTTGACATTGACTCATTATTTTCAGTACATCATGTATACATGCACCTGCATCAGTGAAACAAAAGTTAAAAACATAGGACATCCCATTCACTTGATATTACGAAACATGTCATGACTAGTAATATTTAAAATTGTGGATTTTCATACCTGCCCCGCATACTAGGGGGTATATGTCAACAAACGAGCACAAGATACATATTTTTCATCTATTTTGTGTATTGATTAGCTCAAAATATTTGTATTATGTCGCTTTAAAGAAATATATAAAACAATATCTAAATCAGGCACATTTAAGAGACCTTAATCAAACGTGTCCACGAACTTTACAGACATACCTCATATATTAAGAAAAAGTAAATGGAGTTGCTGAACTTGATATGAAAACATCTGCCATCAATAGATATTATTGTGGTAGCTAAATGATAACAACTTTTCAATTTACAACTTCTTTTATCGATTAACTTGATGTTACCTTAAGTTTGAAATCTCAGCTGGTTAGCAAATAAGACTTATTCACTGTAGTTTAGACAACTCATTAGTACATGATTCAAATGCTTTCTTTTTCATATTCGTTTAAGAAACTAATGTAATAAATCTATGTATTTACAAAATGTAGTAAAATCATTGTTTGCACATGTATGTATCCAGCAGAGTTAGCGATCTTATAGCAGGTCTGAGCCTTCATTCTTTTCCAATTTTGATTGTAAAAACAGTAAAGGCTCTTACGTAGCTGCCAAATGTGCAGTCTCGTTTGGGCTTTGGCTGGTGAAATCTTTGAATTAAGGAATTTTCTTATTTTACCATTTAACTGTTTGATTTGATCAATCATATGTCTCATACAGGGAGCTTTCTGGGCGCTGATGCTTGCCTTTGTCACTGGAGTAATCAGAATGATCCTTGTATTTGTCTACCATGACTCAGGGGGCTGTGGAGAAGAAGATCCAAGACCAGATATTCTCAAGAACTTCCATTATATGTATTTCTCCCTGTTTATTACTCTTCTTACTGCCGTAACTGCTGTTGTCATTAGTCTTTTTACAGCAAAACCAGATGAAAAATATGTAAGTTGAATAACATTAAACATGACATATTTACCATACATATTTAGATACGCTAACTTCTTATCTTTCTTTTGAATGGCTATTGCATAAGTATTTTCTCTTTTGTATCCATCAAATTTTATTTCAGTGAATTCACAATGGAGCATGTCATGTTTACCCTATATATTCCAATACATTATCTCCTCATTATAATAAGGGAATCCCTTTGCATGTATATTCTGTATCTACATTACCCTTTGACACTTGTGTGCACGGATTTTGCAATAGAACGAGACAATGCATTTAAAACAGACCATATATTAGTTACTTTATATGAGCCGCGAAATGAGATTTCCAACAATGTGGTATGTGCGGCCAGCGAAGGCTCAGATCAGCCTGCGCATACGCGCAGTATGATCAGAGCCTTTGCTTGTCGCTTGAATATTTTACGCCTATTAAGCTACTGACAGAACACCATTTGGAGTTTCTAAGCTTAAAAGGAGGCTGCTCAGGCTCGTATGAGTCCACACTTGTCAAAATACCACATTGTTGGAAATTACATGTTGCGGCTCAATTATATTTGAAAACCTTAAGACATAGCTTGTTCAAGAACTCGCATTACATGCATGTCTATCTCTTCACTTGACGTTCAGAACTGTGTGTGTTGAATCACAATAGAACATACCATATGTGCCTTATATGTTAGAATACCTCAAAACTCCAATATTGCTTAAAAACTTCCATCACATGTATGTCTCTCGCTCCCTCTCCTCCCATAACTTGCAAAGCATTATATAGGTACATGTTAATGTAAAAGAGATATAAAACATACAATGAATATCCTATCTTTCTGAATTACTTAACACCAAATTGAGCTCAAGTACATCCATCACATTTATTACTCTTTACATGAGTATTACTGTTTACAAAGTATGAGAGTGCATAATGTATTTTAACAATGCATTCTAAACTTTACTCATCATCAAAAGCCCCCCATTATATAGAGGGTCTTATATGAGCGCATATGTACATGTATCATTAAATGTATTAAACAAGTTGAGGAATAGAGATAAACTGTGAGGCTTTGGGCACAACTTTGAGATTCCAATTATCATATGGCATTTAAATTACTTTCATACGCTTAGATTTTGCCTTATTTGTGGTAATTTTGATTCGGACTTATTATATCACTCCCAGACAGGATGTCATATGAAAGATACAAATATTGCATTCCATTGCCCTTTACTCTTCATTATTATGTGGCAACACATGAGCCAAGATGTAAAACTTGATTTCTAGACCTATATCCAATGACAGAATATCCCAAAATGAATGTTCTGAATACAGTTGTTCTCATCGCTCATTCTAATGGACTATATAGCATTTCCCCTCAGAACAACAGTAACCATTATTATGGTGTGCCTAGATTCAGTAGCTGAATATGCATTCAACAACATGTCAGCTATTACAAAAAATATAGAATGACATTAGAAATGAGCCAGTGCATGAGATTTCCAACAATGTGGTATGTGCAACCAGCAATGCTTCAGATCAGCCTGCACATACGTGCAGTCTGATTAGAGCATTTGCTTGTCGCTTGAGTATTCTATGATTGTTAAGCTACTTACTGATTATTATTTAGAGTGTCTAAGCTTAAAAGGTGGCTGCAGAGGCTCCTCCGAGTCTACACATGTCAAAATGCCACATTGTTGGAAATCTCACGCACTGGCTCAATTTATTTCCTGATTATATCATAAAATATACTGTCAAGCATTTCAAGTTATAAGTATGATGTCACGCAACATTCATAAGTATAATAGAATCTTATTTATTAGCTCATTAGAACAACATTCTGGACACGCCATGCAGACCTCCCTCCAGAAGATGAACAACCACAGTCAGTGAAGGGGTCTGAAGGTTTCACCAACATTGCTGCAACAGCAGATGATAACAAGACTCAAGTTTTCACAGTGGAAGAGAAAAAGGTCTTTAGGGATCCATACTTGGATATGGAACCGCATCGCAGACACAAAGGTAAGCTTACTAGCATATATTAACCCTTAAAGCGCCACCTACAATTTGCAGCAGACTACAATTTCAATTTGTAGCGTTTTCAAAAATAACCAATAAGGCATGATATTTCATGAGAATTGTCTGCTGGCAGTAATGTAATATCATACCCTTTTTTTGTCGAATATTTGGGAAAATGTCACAAAATTTGTCGTCTGCTGCAGTTGTGATTGGCGCTATAAGGGTTAATGGTGTGAGTTGAGGATAAAAAAAATGATCAGTTACCTCTCACATTAACTGCATTTTGGCATGATAAACGTTGTCTCACTGCAGTTATCTCTGCCAAGGTCAACATGACATTGCACTTTATGAATAACGTCGATGACGTTGTATTAGCACACATTGATTATTAGGTCATAATCACGAGCTTAAAGTTCTACTGATAAATTGAATACCAGGTTCACATATTTTGATTTCAAGTATACCAGGCTATGAGAACGGTTAAACAAGCACAGCTAACAATTCAACAAGCGCTCCCAAATCCTTGCCTGGTAAACTTGATAGCAAACGACACTCGCCTAGTATTGAATTTCTCTATATATTAAGCATATTATTATTATTATAAGATTTTCTTAGGAAGAATGGGCTGGCTACTTATTGTATTGGTGTGTGTGTGTTTTATTTAACTTCTAGTCTTCTTGCTTCTCTTCTCCTTTGAGCCAATGTTTGGTCAGTTGTTGGGCCTTGTTTCGACAAAATCTGTCTTCGTCAAAGCTAGATTCATACCAGTCTCCTCAGCTACAGAGACTAGCTAGAACATCAAAATTTCACTTGAAGTATGTTTAGAGATGATACTTTCCAAGCCGTGAATAACAAAGGCGCTGATCAGTCTGCGCTGATGCGCAGGCTGGTCTGCACCTTTGTTGTTTGCAAACCCCCGAAGACAGGTTTTCTCGCTGCAAGGCCCATATGTGTTTGCAATTTCCCTAGTCTTATACACATTATAAGAAGGTTGCTGAGTAATAACAATTGGTAATCAAGAAGAGTTATCCCTTCCACCTCCAACAAATTTCGTATAGTTTAAACATTACAGCACAGTTACAGTTCTGCAACTGTTTTAATCAAATTCTCTGTCGTTACTGCATATAGGGAGAAAAAAACTCTGACGCATTAAGATCATCTTTGCATCTAAATGACCCTGCTTAAAAACATTTTCCTACCAATGTGCAGAAAATATGTAATATTATATTTTGTATCAAATAAAGGTATGTAAAATAGGGGATATGGTATGTTAGCATAGGCGTTGACTTTTTGTTTATTGTTACTCCCATTGAGGGAGTCTGTAATTGATCTATGTTTTGTTGTGCGTTACTTTATGTCAATTCTTGTATTGCAATCATCTTGATAGGAAAAGAGAGCTGGTTTCTTTGCTTAATTTGTCTTCCTGGTGTCTTGTGATGGTTGAGCGGCACTTCCTTGCGGTGCTATTTGGTTGTCTGCGGTTTGTAATTGTGGTATTTCCTGATCGTACTCACTTACTATTTTTAAAGCAATACACTCTTTACTCTCATTACAGTAGGAGATGTCTCATGCCCAACAAAGACAGTTAATTATATCTGTGGATTTCACCAGCATGGCAAGGTTGACAAAGACGCTGAAGAGGCCATGAAGAAACATATGGAGAAAGTGGCGTCATTGAAGCAGAACAGATATGCAAAAATAGTCCTCAATATAGGCCTTGTCATTATCTTAACGATTGGAACATTTCTGTATATTTTCTGGTCTTTCTGGAGATATGAGCCAAAATAAAACTGAGCAGCGAAGCCTCTAGATAAGAGTGTGAATGAACCAAATCATATATTGTGGGTACTCAGAAGAACAGTCTTATTGCATCTTTGAGCACCAACAACAAATGTTCAAACTGGTGAGAAAGAAAATATTCAAATGTTAACACTCAAAAAAAATTGTTCAAATCTTGACCTATGTAATATTGGTGAGCAGTTTAAGTATCACAATGTTACATTTATGAGCAGTGAAGTGTCGCATTTTTTATTTATTAGCAATGGAATATCACATTATCATATCTATTAGCAATGGCATATCACATTATTATATTTATGAGCAATAAAGTTTGACATTGTTACATTTAAGAGTTGAGAAGTACATTCTCACTGTGCTACATTTAAGAGAAGTGAAGTATCACATTCATTGTTACATTTTTTGGCAATGAAGTATCACATTTTAACATTTATTAGCAGTGAAATATCACATTGGTACATTTTTGAGCATAGAAGTAGCACATTGTTATATTTTTAGTAGTGAAGTAACACATTGTTATATATATGCATGTATGTGATCAGTGAACTATCACGTGGTTATAGCTATGAAGCAGTTTGTTTGTTTGGAAGAAACTTTATAATTCAATTAATCAATTGGAAGGAATGTTGAACATGTCGTTCCTATACTGGCATTAAAAGTATCGATGTGTACAAAACCACAAAGGTGGGGGTTAAAGGAACATTTGTGTTGGCGGCATTTATGGATATGTTACCTCTAAAATATCCACAATCTTAATATAAAAACACGTGAAACAAAGTGATTGTATTCTTGGTAGCCACGTGTTAATACTAATGCATTCTACTACCAGTTTTAATAAAATAAAGCCGGAATGGTGCATTATACAAATCAAGAGGTTACAGGTTGGTCACAGTTTGGAATCTCAAAATTAAGATGTCAGGCCTTATCTGGGTCTCAATTGTTTACAAATATCATCAGCAGATGAAGTAAATAGCTGCTAGCAGGCAAGAAGTTCAAGTGCATTTCTCTGAAGCAGTACATGACTTATGCCAAATGGATTTGTCATTGGCATACTTTATGAGCTGGCAGAGGAACCTATCTTTCAAGCTCCAGTGACCTTGACATAATCTAAAAACGCTCATGCGAATGTACCTGTTAGTAATACATGCTCAGTTATTCAAGGACAACAAGGACATAATTTATTACATTAGAGCCAATACAGAGAAATGATGGTAAGAAAATTTAAAATAAAATGATTCATGTTCAAAAGCTTTGCAAAAATCTGAGATGAATAGCAATGGTCAACCTGTTACTTCAGATTTTGATTGTTTGTTTGTTTGATTCTTACATCCCTGTCAACAATATTATAAGTTATGACGGGACAGGGCTTCGTGGGTTGAACCAGTACTAAGCAAGGATTAATGTGTCCTGGTCAAGGACATAACACAGTGTTGCCAGTGAGGGTGGAACCCGAACGCCTCAATCGCGAGTCAAACACTCTACCACTGAGCTCCATGTTACTTTAGATCACTATAAATAAATCTTCTATACAGTATGTAGCACGACCAGTTATCATATTTTATACATGATTGTATGTGTGTGTGGGGGGTGTTCAATAATGTTTTATAGGTTTTAAGGCACTGGTTTATATCTTTGAAAAGGAAGATTCACTTGCCAATGAAACACAATATCTGATTGGATAAAGTTAGAAATTTATGAAAGTATATCCTTACGTCACATTTCTAAGGATAACATATAGCTTGCAAAGCGTAGGCTGAAGACAAACCACAGTACGGTAAATACATGCATGAGTGGTTTGAAATGATTGTAGTTATCTTCAAACTTTTTATTTGGGGAGGGACATGTCCAATATACGTTTTTATACCACCCTTACCAACTTTTGGATAAAATATCTCATGATGCGCAAGGTCTACACTGATGTAGATTGTATAAAATAGTTATACTATGTTTGTCCACCTGTGCGTACGATAATCGACTCGCTAAAGCTCGTGGATTATCTCCACGTACAGGCGGATAACCCATGGTATAACTATTACTTAATTACATTTACGGGCTCCACTCACGTTCCCCCACATAACTAAATCAAGAACTGAATATGTGTATGTATACGAGTATCGCCCCAAATGAAAATTCTGAATAAAGTTATCCCCAATTTTGATGTCAGTGATGCGATCATTAATGGTTACAAGATACACTACGTATCGATTATTCTACAACATTTAATTATTAATATAAGTAATATTATATACTGACCCAAAAAAGAAACAATACGTATAGATTATTCTACAAATTATCAATATGTAATAAAATGAATTTTATGCCGTGGATGAAAAACAGTTTGAATTCTGATCAGAACCCAGATGATACGGCTCAACACTGTTTCAAGAGAGGTTATAGAATTTCTAAAAGAATGAAGTGTTTCTTGTATATGTCAGTATAATACTGATATGGAACTATTTGATTATTTGTGTGAGAGAAAAATGCTCATTTTAGCCAATTTAGTGCTTTTAACTGTTTTATACTATAAGGAAATGAGCTAAATAATTTTAGGTATCATTCAAATCCTATTTATAATGTTTGTAATTTTTTGTATTTGTGCGTATCTATTTGAGAAATAAATATGTTTTAACAAAATAGTTTGCTGATTGTTGTATTTGTGTAATGTCCAAGCAACACATTTATCAAAAATGAATATCTCTAAACATCCCTTATAGCATGAAAAGTATCTTAGCAGAAACATTTGAACCATAAACATTGTATAATGAGAAATGAGTGATTCAGTTTGGATCCATTGTAGTAGGTAATAAACTTTATATTGCTGGTATTTATCGTATTCATTGTCATTTAACGATATTTTAGGTATGCACATAATTGCCACTAGCAACGGCTTTGACTGCACACATATTATATGACTTTTGGCTTGCTGAAAAGGCGGCAACTTTAATATATGATTTATATTCTGGGCGTGGTTTAGCTATTTCATCTGCCAAGGAAGGGGAATGTGGTTCTATCTTTTTGGCAAAGAGTGAATAAGTTGTTTGAGCAACGTGCGTGCATTTTATGAAAATCCTGACCGTTACATTTATTAACATTTAGAGCGCCAATACAACACACATCGTCTGCTTTTGTCGTGTAAAGCCGCTTCGACAAACAGTGTAGACCCAGATCAGACAGCTCCTGTAGGAGCCGGCTGATCTGGGTCGACACTGTTTGCCTCACGTTAACCAATAAGCAGACATTTTCGGATTCAGTGACTTTGCTGGCGTTTAAAAGGATTAAATGTACTGAAGGACTTTAAAAACGCACCACCTGCTTAAATGCCAGTTTATGTCGAAAATTGGATATGTTCATTATGTGAAAAATAAAATTGACAAGTTCCGTCATTTAGCTTGCATTCAATAAGAAAATCGAAACGCTGTGGCTTATGATTGCCGTGACGTTGCGATAATTCTGAGACAACTCAAATTCAAAAAGTCACAGAGCACCCATATTTTCTATAATTAACAAAAAACAATTTTCGAACCGATGTTTGTTCTTGAAAGCAAAAGGAAAGCCAAAATCAAATCATGAAGTTTTAGGCCTCTGGCAACGTTCAGGAATAATCAAAATATTTTTGTTGCCAACAGATACTCCTCATTCAGTTACATAAAAGACAAAAGTATCGCGAAATGCGGTGACGTCATCTGTTATCGATGTTTAAAAAATTAAGACTGACATAAGCAAATAAACGCTGAGAGTGAGAGTGTAAAAAAGCGATTATTTATGAAAACTTTTGTGTTTTTCCATTAGTTAATACGTCTGGCAACCACCTAAACAGTGTTTGTTTTCAAATTGAATCAAATTCACATTTGTCAGACAACAATTGTTGAAAAACTTACGTCATTATTACGTCAGAATGAACAGCATGAACAAATCGAAATCATGCCAAATCATTGTCCATTTTGCAAGAAGATAAAACATGATAAAGAAAACATCCTAAAACCAATCATGTGGAAAAGACAGAGAATGTAAAATGGTGCGTTTTAATGTCCCTCAACATAATATGTTTGCGTCTTTACTGGGGTAATGGCGCAAGATGATAAGTTACTTTTGAATAAAACTACGCCTGATTTTCAGCTTTTACCTTTGTCTAAGGTAGACCTGTCCTAATTACGCGTTCATGAGGTGCCGCCTCTACAGTAACCGAAAAGTTCTATATTACCAAAAACATGGGTCAGATTAAAATGTAGACATCTGTAGCCCCCACTAGACACGCCAGCATGGTCGCTTATTCGAGGCGTTTGCACATAATATGCATTAAGTACAGGTATCACAATGCATGTGCTGACCCATATTACAATATGAAAATATCTGAGACAATAATTTAAGGACAATGAGAGTTGGAAAAAATAGTAACTGAGTATGATTAGGAAATACCACAATCACAAACTGCAGACACACCCATGGCACCACGAGGAAGAGCCTCACAACCACCATGAGACACCAGGAAGACAAACTAAACAACGCAAACAGCTCTTTCTTCCCCATCACGATGATTGCAAAACTAGAATCGATGTAAAGTATCGTACAACAAAACATAAAACTATTACAGACTCCCACAATGGGAGTAACTAAAAACAAAAAGTCAACAAAAACAGAACTACCGACTTAGAACGGACATCAGCCTAGGCCACCAGGCGGCTTAAATGCATTTTACTGGTACCAAATCTTCGCCCTAGATTCTGCTGTTGTTGAAGTACAAGAAATAGTCAGCTGGCAGGGAAGCCTTCTAATTAATGCAATGTATTATCATGGAGAAACACGCCAATCAAATTAACACACTATGGTGAAACACAAAAGGGCTCACGACCCACAGATAGTCTCAGATCAGAACTCTTTAAGATATTAATAATTGACTATGCAGCATTTTCTGAGCCCCGTAAACAGACACATATCAGCCACGGCATCTGCCTAGTCCTAATAGATTCTTACATATCCCCAAAAAACTACAATATTTGACTATCCATTGAGCACCATAAAAATACTCTTAGTTGTTTTGGTTGATGTTGATGATTTGCGTCTTTTCTGAGCGTGTTTTCTGAATGTGCAAAATCAGTTTGCTTGTTTTGTATCGCGCTGGTTTGATGTAAACTTGTGAAGAGTTAAAAATATATTTCGGGAGCACAGCGGCTCAGTGGTAGAGTGTTTGAATTGAGACTGAATGGCCTCGGGTTCGAGCCTCGACGGCGTCACTGCGTTGTGTCCTCGAGAAAGACACATTAATCATAGCTTAGTACTTGTTCAACCCAGGAAGACCCGTCCCAACGTAACTGAAAGATTGTTGACTAGGACGTAAAGAATCAAATCAAACAAACAAACAAAAATTGAGCCGTGGCATGGAATTTCCATCTATGTGGTATGTGCGACCAGCAAAGCCTCAGATCATCCTGCGCATACGCGCAGTCTGGTCAGAGCCTTTGGTAGTCGCTTTAAAATTCTACGAGTGTTAAGCTATTGACTGAACATCATTTGGAGTTTCTTAGCTTAAACAAATGTTAAAAGGCGGCTGGACAGGCTCGTCTTAGTCTACACATGTCAAAAGAAATCACATGTCACGGCTCAAATTTTCAAAGTATAATAAGCACACCGGGTAGGCGGCAATCGAAAACGTCAATACTATCGACGATCGTAGATCAAAAACCGTTAGAAACAGAGTTTTCGATTTTCATTTGTCGCCCGACTGGCGACAAATGACAATCGAAAACACTGTTTCTATCGATTTTCGACCCGCGTTTGTCGATTGTGAAGAGCATTTTCGATTGCCGCCTACCCAGGTGTGATAATGCAGCTGATGATACATGTAAGTGGGGTTTCATTGTTAAGACTGAACGTTCAGACAGCCATATAATAACATCAAAACCATAGATAGACAAAACAAATCAGCGTAAAAAATTGTGATTATTTTCTTATTAGTTAGTTTTGGTTTAGAAATAAGAACAATTTATGATTACTCACTTACATTTCCAGAAACCTTAACTCCGTATAATAATATTCAAAAATTCAAAAGAGTTCTTCCTTAAACTCCCTGCTCAGATGTGTAAAAGGACGTGATGGAATAGCAAATAGCGCAGACCCAGATCAGACAACTCATTCAGTATTCATTTAATTTGTGTTTACAATGTTTGCTTATTATGCATATGTGTGTGTGGTTGTTCGATGTGAAATGTGTATTGCACTGCAACAAGATGAACGTCAGAATAATCTTCGGTCATATCCGTGTTCATAGAGCTTGTTGTAATCTATCCCTCAAAGGCAGTTAATATGCAAAATTTGAACATGCTCGGTCAGATAGTGAAAGAGGAATACGCATCTGAAGCTGTAGAAAAGATAAAAGTATGTGTGACCTTGATCCTTGACTTCAAGGTCATATTTGCTATCTGAAGCCTTCTTTTGTTTTACACGCCATAAGCAATTATTTTGCCATATATGAACTCTCTCCATCAAAAAATGATAGGGAAATTCGCTATGCAAGCTGTAGACAGATTTGAAGTATGGTGACCTTGACCTGGACCTAGAATATTCTTAGAAATGTACACACCATAGGCAATTAGTGTGTCAACTATTAGCACACTCGGTCAAAACAAAAGCTGTTGACAGGGTTGAAGTATAACATTGACCACTTGCCCAAGTTCATATTGGTAAATTGATACCTTTGCTGTAGTCTAGACACATTAAGTAGTTAGTGTGCTTAATATACATAGCCTCCATTAAGATAAAAGCGGAGTTCACTTGTCGTGCTATAAGACAGAATTTTAAAAAAAGCTCGATCTTGACCTTTGACCACATGACCATACCTGTTTTCCAAGACCTTTGTTATAATCTAAATACAATAAGAAATTATTGTGCTGAATAAACACCCTCCGTCAAAACATGAAAGAGGAATTATCGTTATGAGCCACTGACAGGCTTAAGTATATGCATCCTTCACCTTTCTTTCAAAGGTCATATAGGTGACCTCTTAACATCCTATTGCTATTGACTCTCTATAGACTATTATTGTTGCAAATATGAACATCCAAGGACAAACAATAAAGGAGGAAGACAGGATTTGACAGATCCATCAGCAAATTAAAGAGGAATTCGCATTATGAGCTGTAGACAAGTTTACGTATGTGTGTTTTTCACCCTTGACTCCAATGTCATATTGACAATCTGAAACATTGGGATTTTTTCTACACACCATCCTAATCAGTTTACTAAATATGATATCCCTTCATCAAAAACCAAACGAGGAATTCGCATTACGAGCCAAAGATTAAATGGATATGCGATCGTGACTTTTGGCTCCAAGGTCACGGCACTGATCTGAACCTAGAGCAGTTTACACACCACAAACAATCACTGTGTTAAATATCAGCTGCCTCAGTCAAAACCTAAAAGTAGAGTTTGATTTTTTAAATACGGGTTTTAAGTGTATGTGACCTTTAGCTTCTACTCAAGTCTAATTTGGTAAATTTATCAACGAACTATAAGCAATTACTGTGCTAATTTGAATACCCCCTTTCAAACTAGAAATTGTGTTTATGATACACTATGCCCCCAGCCATTAGCTTGTCAACCATCCTGTTCACTAGGTAATCTATTCACCATCCTCCTTCAGCTGACCGAATCTGAGGCTACTAGTTGTAATAATTTTCAAGATATCTTTATTGGAAGTTTTCGATGTCCAAATTTGCAAAGGGCATTAACAAAAAAAATTGCAAAGGTGATAACTAAAAAAAAGGAAATACATTTTTATTAATTTTCACCAGGTAATCTAATCATTATCCTCAATCAGCAGTCCAACTTTGGAGCTCCTAGCTGTAACGGGTTTGGAGATATCAAGTTTTCTATGTCCAAATTTGCAAATATATTTTTTTTTTTAATTTTCACCAGGTAATCTACGCATTATCCTCTATAAGTTGACCAAGCTGTTACAGTGTTTAAAATATCCTGATTACAAAATTTCATTATGACCCTTTAAAAGGGACAAAACTCCACAAAGGGAGATAATCGAGAATTGAAAAAAACGTGGGTCAGTTATTTTTTATGCTGAGTCCATCTATGAAATTTCAAAAACAATATCTTAAATTTGTAACGGACAGAAGGACGGACGGACGGAAGCACGGACGGACACGCCCAAAGCAATATGTCCCTTCAACTTTTTCAAACAAATGGACAAATTCCGTCATAATGAAAGGGGATTTCGCGCTACAAGCCGTAGATAGGCTTAAGTATATGTGACATTGAGCTTTGACACCGAAGGCATATCGGTGATCTAAATGGTATATTATTATTATCTACACTCCTTAGGCAGCCAATGTGTCAAATATGAACATCCTGGGTCAAACAATGAATGAGAACTTTCCGTTAAGAGCAAAAAGGCAGATTTTGGCAGACTTTATTATATGCAACCTTGACCTTTGACTCAAAGGGCATATCAGTAATGTAATTAATCGTTTCATGTACACCCCTTAGGTAACCATATTGCCAAAAAAGAACAGCCTTGGCCAAAACGCGAATATGAAGTTCGTGTTACGAGTCGTAATGAAATTTTCGACGAATTTTAAATTTATGTGACCTTTGACCCCAATATCATGTTTTACTCCAAATAACGTACTGTTATCTACACCCCATATAGAATCATTGCGCCAAATTTAAACACCTTAGATAAAAAAAAACATAAAGAGGAATTTGCGTTGCGAGTCGTAAGACAAATTTTATTATATATGTGACCTTGACCTTTGACTCCAAGGTAATATAAGTGATCTGAATAATTCTATAATCATCTGCACCACATAGGCAATAATTGTGCCAAACATGAACAAAATGAATGAGAAGTTTGTGTTACGAGAGGTGTAATAAAGAACTTGAACTCCGACTTCAAGATCATATTGGTGATCTGAAAAGCCCATTACTATTTACATCCCATAGACCAAATATGAAAACCATCTGTCAATCAATGAAGGAGGGGTTCACGTCTCGAGACGTAAGACAGCCTTTTTTACCATACTTTACAGCATCCGTCCGCGGCTGACGGACAGGACCAATTACACACAGGTAAATGTATACGTCGATTTGGTGGTATTTACGCGTATTACCGGTACTTCATAGACCGGAAGTGGTAGATATTGGTGGTAATACTATACAGAAAAACATGCCGTATGACTAAAGGGCTATAGACTTCAATTGTTTTTAAGTATTCAGTATGTGCATGGCGATTTATGTAAGCATTTAGGAATAGATTTGAGTACCGATCATTTAGATCGGTACTCGAATCTATTCCTAAATGCTTACATAAATCGCCACGTGAAGGCCGAATACTTAAAAATGATCTAATTCTTAAGTCCTTTAGGCATGTGACATGTATTTCTATATAGTATTAACACCAATATCTACCACTTCCGGTCTATGAAGTACCGGCAATACGCGTAAATACCACCAAATCGACGTATACATTTACCAGTGTGAATTACAATACGTGTATCCGCTTTTTTTCAAAAAGCGCGGATATAATCAACGAGTTCAGAAAAAAACGTTTGTACTTTTAAATATATATAAATACATATCTTTGTTTCGTGCAGTAACATTTGCGGGGCCTTAAAGAGATGTTTGAACACGAAGTCACTCTGCTGAGCATTCATGCGTCTCTAGAGAGACCCGACAAGTATTACTGTAATGTAACGACACAAACATGTGCGATCCTTATCCTTGCTTTATTTGGGCCTTGGCGCGAGAAAACCTGTCTTCGGGGGTTTGCGAACAACACAGGCGCAGACAAGCCTGCGCATCCGCGCAGTCTGATCAGCGCCTTTGTTATTCGCGTTTTGTAAAGTACCATATCTAAGCTTGCTACAAGCGAAATTTCATTTTTCTAGCTAGTCTCTGTAGTTGAGGAGACTGGTTTGAAACTCGCTTTGTCGGAAACCCCGAAGACAGGTTTTCTCGCGACGAGGCCCATTTTATAGCATTGCAACGTCACCAAATCATTAAACTTCCTTTTTTACTTATCTGATATCGTGAAAAGTTTTTTGACTAAAGTATAGAGCCTATCAGGACGGCGGCCATACAAACAGAAAAATGTGAGTACCCCTTCATTTGCAAGAAATACAGTAAAACCTGTGTAGAACGGCTACTCTCAAACGATCGAAAATTGGGTGGTCAAGACCAATTGTCACTTAATGCAGGTCAAAAGTATTGCAGAATGCTCCAAGGAGAGCATTCTGAAATACTTTCGGCCTTTATTAAGCTATCATTTGTCATTAAGATCTTTGTTTTGTCTTTTTTGAGTGGCCGTTTTACTCAGGTTTTTTGTACTTCTAGCGGCCAGTCACAGAAGTTAACATGTTCAGTATATTTGGATTTAAAATTTATTATTCTACGATTGTTGTTTTTGCGCAGTCTAATTGGTCGAGCAAGAATTTGACGGAGATAAATGAGTGACTTGCAGAAAGAAAAAAAACCAGACATGTTTCCTGCCAGCAAACATCATTATTCTTTAACTAAATAGCATAAATATCAGTCGGCCCCTAGCCCTGAAAAACAGAGGAAACCGTCATTGATGATGATTAAAAAGTTTAAAAATATCGGCTGGGCTTTTGTGTAGACCATGGTACTATGCGCTGTTTATTGCGAAGACCCATGTGATTGTGTCAATTTTGTAACGGTGTAGACACAGGTTTTGCTTACCGTGTAGAATCATAGCACTGAATGGCTATAAATAATCCCTTTATGGAGACACCAAAACCTTTGGTAGCTAAGCGATAACAGTGATTGGTAATACAGTGTTTAGCGATACAATGATAAGATATTCTACACTAAACATTTTTGGAAACGTTTCCCAGATGGCCAGGTCAAAATGCGGTTTCAGTCACGCGTGATGACGCAGATTGATAACAAGTTTGAATCAACCAATCAGACGGATCACATGATTTCGTGACGCATTCGGTAGACAGGTATGTCGCATGCACCCACACATCTCAAATCAGACAGGTCAGTATTTGAAAAATGCTCCCTATCGTAAGATAATGCTTTAAGCTACACACGTAAAAGAGAGCGAAGAGCGGGTGCAAAACTTAATTGACTTTGTTACCTCTCGTGTTGATCTGAGTCATCACTGGACGCATTTTCCTTTTCTTTCTTTGGACACACCATTAGACTGACATATATGTCTAAACTTTTGATATCAGCTTCAGTCCACTGAAAATACAGTTTACATATTAGACCTATATGACCCAAATTTTGATTTCAACACATACATAAAATATGCTCTCCATTGTAGCTCCATCAACCGCGCAAATATCACTTTCTGCCGTTGTCTCATTTACTGGAAAAATTAAAATAGAAAAATTTTACAATCGCAAAAACATAGTATTTTATGGCTTCTTTTATAAAAAAAAACCACTAAACAAAAAAAACATTATCATCAAGTTTTGCACAAAAAGGATTACTTTACAGCTTTGTCTTTACGCAAAATGTAACTTTATTACTGTCCTGCCAACCAAGAGTGACAGTGACGTAGTATTTTGTTTACAATTACAAAGTAAAAAATAACCTGTACACTCCACTTGATCTTACACGAATCGATAGATCTCATGTGTATAATCCTATCCTGCGGATAGGATTAATACACACGCAAAAAGGCTTAATACACAAGAGATCTTTCGATTATGAGTCCCTGATATATTTGTAAACAAACAGGACGTCACTGTCACTCTTGGCTGGCAGGAAAATACATATTACGTGCCCTTGCATTTTTCGTGCTATTACATTTAATTTAGCGTGGTGAAACAGCTTCAAAACTCTTTTTGTTTAGTGTCTATATGGCCGGTATCCAGTATAAGGTGAAAGTTGACATGTGTCAAAGCAGTCTGTGCATCCACAGTCTGGCCAGAGTCATATTTTTTCCGCCGTTGGACCCTTAACTACCAAAAGCGCGCCCATTGAAGGCTCTGAGTCTTCGATGTGCGCACATGTCAACTTGTTATTTTAACTAGATCCCGGCTCTTTAATAACCTACATATATTTTACAGTCTAGGGACAAGAGGAAACCAGAAACATCTTATATCAAACTATAGAGATTCTGTAGTTCAAGATGGCCACGATGACGTCGGAAGAGCGTCTTGAAGAGTTCAAGAAGGTCTATCACCAGAGTGACGCCACTCTTAAATGGGCCGACCTTGGGGTTGTGCTGGCCTATTTCGTCATCATCATAGGCATTGGCATATTTGTAAGTAAGCTATATCATTATTTGAATAGCCAGAATGTTGACATAGGCAAGTTACGCACATTAAAGGGAGAATACTTAAACGAACGGCGATTATCATCATTAGCAATGGCGTAGCCAGAACGCTGAAAAAGTTACGCACATCAAAGGGAGACTACTGGATCTAGCAAATATTCTCTTCAATTGCTCCCCTTTCAAAATGGGAATTTCTCTTAAAGGAAATAGTTTGTTCCCAGAGGGAGCGAATTCTTTCCATTAAGAGCAGTTCCTTATGGTATGTAAAATCACGTTTACCTCATTAGGTGATCTCCTTTGAATGTTACTATTTTTATTACGCACGTGCTTAACTGCGTATAATGGGAACTACGCCAATGATTAGCGTCCCTTTTCATAAAAAGGAAGGAATATTCTCCCAGAGGGAGAGAATTTTATCCTTTAAGAGCAGTCCCTTACGGTTGGAAAAACCTGATTTCCACACAAGCTAATTTTACTTGAAAGTGTACAATTTTCATTACGCACATGCGTAAGTGATCATCCTTGTGTTTCGTAAATTTAATGCTATTTCTCATCTCATGTGTTGCGAGCGCATTATCTATAAAAGGGATGTTAAACACGTTATAAAAGGGGATTTGAAGAGAGCTTATGCCCCGCTTATGCACGGATACAGAATCCAGAAATATTGCCATAGCGTCTAGCTCAAAATGAAAAAGTTATGACGTTTTTTTGTGTGGGTTTTTAGCCATCAACTTATTGCTGAGGAATCTGTATTCATATTGGAAACTATAGCATTTGTGATTTCCAGAGGGAGAAGGGTGAGGGCTAGGGTCCGGTCATCAACTTATATTACAGAGGTGGCTCCAATCGCTTGTCGATGGGGTCCGTATCGGTAGTGATATGGAAACATAAATGAGCCACAACATGAGATTTCCAACACTGTTGTATGTGCGAACAGCAAAGGCTCAGACCAGCCTGCGCATATGCGCAGTCTGATCAGAGCCTTTGCTAGTCGTTTGAATATTCTATGACTCTTAGACTACTAACCAAACATCATTTGGAGTTTCTAAGCTAAAAAGGAGGCTGCACAGGCTCGTCTGAATCTATTCATTTCAAAATGCAACTCTGTTGGAAATCATGTGTCGTGGCTCAATTACAGCGCTTGTGGTTTTCCAGGGGGTTTGGATCCCTCTGGATCAAAGCATGAAGCTGTTTGTATATGATTTAATATTTTTCCCACAATGCGCGTGTGTCAACAAAAATGTTTTTCCTCTCTTTCCCCTTGCCCACATTTAGGTTACCTTGCATACAGTGAGGACTCTGATCAGGATTTACACTGTTTGTATACAGTGTATGCTGCGATGCATGTTTCGGTTAATGTGAGGGAGATTTGTAATTATTTGCTGTAATCACTTGCTAAAACGGCAAGTGGATGGCTATTTCTACTTTCTTTTTGGAAAGAAATACTCTTTTAGCAAGTTGGCAAATGCCAAATTTGATCCACCGTATTTCAAGCCCGACCCCAAGACATTTTTTTCCAAAAATATGAAAATACAAAACGTTTTCGCTCATTTTCAAGCACCGTTCATTTCTAGCATAAACATATTATTAGCTTTTATATACAGCACAGGGATATACATAGAGATAGACAGTGCATTAGGCCCACATGTTTTTTTCTTATGGAGAAAACTGTATAATTTTAAGCCTTGGTTTTATCTCTTTTAACTCATTTATGCCGAATGGAATTTCCTACTCCTATCAATTGGACCAGTCCATTTCCGTATAAAGGGTTGTTAGGTGGTATTTTTCATTTTTTTATTTAGATTTAGATAGAACATTCTGTAACGAAACATCGGAGACCCAGTTCTGCGGCGTCTGACCTGGAAATACACTGTTTGCCTATGTCCCACAAAAAAGCGCTAGGCTTACATGAGATTACATGAGTAATATGCTACTGGCATTTGAGTGTATGATAAAACTTGCCCCATCTAGGTTTACATTCAATGTATTTTTACATATTGCTGTTTTCATTCACAGGCTATGTGTCGGTCCAATCGAGGCACTCTCGGGGGATTTTTCTTGGCAGGCAGATCCATGGCCTTCTTACCTGTAAGTAATACGTTTACCTATTTCATTCTTTAAAGTGAAATTTGTGTATATTTCTTGAAACTAATTGAACATGAAGGTTATTGCTAAAAGCTTTGTTGTCACACAGCAGGTGTACCAATGCACGAGGATTCAGTAATTATCGCATCAGCGACGGCTCAGTTTAGTCTGCGCATATCTTACATTAAGTATTGCAGAGCATGACTTTTTATGCAACATGAACATTGTCTCCAAGGTCATACCGTCAATGCAAAACATTTCTCCTTAGGTAAACATTATACCAAATTTGAATGTACGTGTATTCCGCTTATAATTAATAGGAGTTGACATTTGAAGCCAACAGTCTTTTTCATATATATATTGACCTTAATATGTGACTTAAATGTCTTATTTGCAATCATTGTACAAAATAGGAAGCACCTCTGTCAAAAATAAGAGAGATGGGATCAAAAGTCAAGGTCGAATATATTTAAAATCTATTTTTAGGCCTGTAGCACCAATTTCTCTTGTCAAAAAATAAAAGAAAAGTTTTGGAAAGTTTTACATATATGTGACCTTGACCTTTTACTCAAGGTCATACTGGTGCATTGAAACTATACTTTGTTATCTACAGACCAAAAGCAATTTTTATGTCATATATGTGTCATATAAGAACATCCTCAATCAAAACACACGTGGACTCCAAGGTCATATCAATCTTTGAATAAACTAATGTCATATACACTCCATTAGGCAATTAGTTTGCCAAATATGAACATTCTCGGTCAACAAAGGAAGGAGGAATTAGGGTTACGAGCAAGTCGATTCTGACAGATGGATGGAAGGAACCGATTACAATATATCCAACTCTTTTCAGAGAGCACAAATATAAACATTACAAATCTGAATAGCACATTTTTCATATTACGTTTCATGCGGTTGTATGGCATAAACACGCATATTTTTGGGAAGGACTTTAAATTGTTTATTACTTACTTATTTTCATATAAGTCACATAATTCAGATTATTTTGTCCTGATCAAGATAAGCAACCTTCCAGTATAACAGTGTGTACCTGAAAAATATTGTTTTTGTTTCTCAACCAAAACATATGTTGCTTGTCCTTAAAAATAACGTTTTTATGTTCACATATGTTGCTAAACTGGACCAATGGATAAGCTAGATTGCTGATTTCTGTCATATTGTTTTCTTGTATAGATCGGAGCCTCTCTATTTGTAAGCAACATAGGAACGGAACACTTCATTGGTCTCTCGGGTTCTGGCGCTGCACAGGGTATCAGTGTAGGTGCTTGGGAATTTAATGTAAGTATAGTAAATGAAGAAAGTCAGTACAAATAAGCTCATAGCCTACTTTACAACATAGAAAAAGCACAATTATTAATCCTATTTCATCCTGTTAACCTTCACCATGCCATATATAAGCATGCATTTACAAACAAAGTTAAAAACACTGTGGATCCTGATCAGATGGCTTCTAGCAAGATGAACAGAGTCTAAAGTATTTTCAAAAATGAATAAATCCAGGTGCATCAGGACAAGAGGCAATGATGGTATTACACAGACCTTACAGGGTAATTAAAGGATTTATATTAAATGGTCTAGAAATGAAATTTTCAAAAGCATAAAATTGGTATTACATGAGGGAAATGTACACTGGTGAAGATATTGCCCTTAAGAAAGTTTCATATAGCAAACTCATTCGATTTGGTTTTTCCATCAGCATGTATTCATGACACTACTCAAGTTAAATAGACACGACACTGCCATTCACTATAGTGTAGATTGTATTTTCATGAACTTTGGGATAATTTGTTTCATTGTGGAACTTTAAAACTATTAGAGGGTCACTGATTAGGCCTAAATGGCCGAAACTAGCTAGTTTGGCCCAGAAAATATGCACATTCTAGTTCTTGATGCATTCTTTGCTTCCAAAGGATACCCTTTTAAGAACATTAATGACGTTATTACACATGGATAATAACTACACAAACAGATTGTGTGGTGATACATAAGAGCTATAGCTAAGATATCAATTGTATAACGAACAGTTCAACCAGGAAATTATTACAGGAAACCCAAGAAACACAGACATTCGTTTAAACTTTTATTATTTTAAAGAACACACACATAGTCATTACATGGTTTACAATCATAATACGTAAATATACAAACTATTTGAACAAAAGCAAAACTTATATAGTTTTCCCCATGTCATTTGTAATATTTGAACCAAAGTTGAGTACAAGTTGTAATTGCTTCAAAAAAGAATGACTACATATACAGAAAGAAAAACACATCAAAAATACAGTATTGGTAAAAATAAAAAAACCTACATCAACATAATAAAATTATAGTAAAAACTAGAAACGACTAGACTATTTAATTTAGTTGGGCAGGGGTGGGGATTTAGAGTAGACACCACAGAAGAATTGCAAGATGGAGCATTTATAAATATATAAACTGCTCACAATATGTTAAACCCCAGCTGTAATTTTCCCATGGACTTAATGCAAAAACTTTCATGATGCTTTTTATCATAACAATTAACTGAATTAGCATATTTGCATAAACTTTTCGGCAATGTTTCTTCTCAATATTTCATTAGGTTTCACTAATATTGATAAATTTTCCATAGAGCTTCACACAATTCAATAAATTTCCCTGTTCGTTCTCTGCCATTCCTATAGACCATTTGGCAAAAATATGGGTGCGCTTGGAAAAGTTAGCACATATCAAAAGATAATTGTTTTTTTTCAATTGAAGCGTTTTGTCGTTGCGCCTAAGATATTTTTTATTTAACTAGAGGTGAGTTAGAGTTTTCAATTGTTTTAGATATTTTCAAAATAAACAACTAATCTTTGGGAATTTAACATTAAGCAGATGAAAAAAACTGACATAGGGCTTAACGCATTTTGACCAGTATAGTTGTATACGTCTATCGCATTAGAGTGATAATTAATTTTCTGAAAAGTTTGGAATCAATTAGGTACTCGTAAACTTGTTAAAAAATGCAATGTTTATTTCAAATGATAGTGTTGAGCTACCAAATAGATTATTAAGTGAAGGACTCTGGTAGGTTATACTGGCATCTAAAATTGTGTTTCGAAGACCCTGATGGAATCTGCAGTAAAAAAGTAGTACTATGTATAATATTTAATTTCTGTCTCTGGAGATTGATTTAATCTAAGCATACAGTGTAGACCCTGATGAAATAGTAAAGGAGTATAATTGGGAAATACCACAATCACACACTGCAGACCAACCTACGGCACCCCGGGGCAGAGCCACAGAACATTTATAATTACAATACATCTGTAAGACAATAATAGCAGAGTAATCAGCTTTCTCTTTCTCTTCATGATGATTGCAAATCTAGAATGGAAAACAAAGAAATGCATGACAACACAAAGACAAACGTAGAGCTCCCACATACAATGGGAAGTACATTAAACAATAGATAAACAACAACAGAACCACCGCCATAGAACAGACAGCAGCCTAAGCCACAGGGGGAGGCTTAAATGTATTTTACTGGCGCCAAATAGTCGCCCTAGATTCTGCTGTTATTAAAATACAAAATTGTTTAGCTCGCATGGAATGTAATGCAATTTATCATCAGGGAGAAATAATTAAATCAAATTAAGACACTATCATGTTGCAAAGAAAAGAGCTCATGACTAACAGATAGTCAGAGCTAAAGAAAATGCAGTAATTTATCTGGGCTTTCAATGGTTGCCAAGTTCCTGTTTAGGGGTTTCCCATCTGCAAAGAGTTCAATTTATGCCTCTTTGTGTGTAAACACTTATTCTGTATATTATTTCAGGCTATCCTTTTATTACAATTACTTGGATGGATCTTTATTCCAGTATACATCGCTTGTGGGGTATGTTTTGTATTCAGTTTGCCTGTTACGTACACATAGTTCAAGACAAAACTAATTTTGAGCATGTTATTGTGAATAATTTCTTAGCCATCAGTTTTAACATATGTATTGAGTACACATGACATATGTTTTGGTTGAGAAATAAAACAAAAAAAATATACTACGCACTCTGATCAAAGGAGCTGTATGTACATTTTGTCTTTATACTCCAAGAAACACATTATCCTAAGCAAATATTGTAGATTTAGATCAGTTGCTCTTTCCTGACCATTCTGACCAGGTTATATATTGTTTAAATTTGTTTTACATTTATATACAATGCTGCACCATACACACCTTAATCGCTAGTCGCATTGCCTTTTTCAACGTTTTAGATGATATTGGGTGATTAAGAAATTGGATGTACTGCTTTCAAAAGCATGAACAAATCCGCCTCGGTAAATCAGAAAATGACGATATTTTCTACTAAGCACAGGCTCATTCGCACCAGAGCCTGTAATAGGTACGGAAGTAGTGAAATGCTCAGAGAAAATTATTGACCTCTGGACCAGATGAATATGAACATGTGCGAGTTAAAGAGGAATTTGTAAATATGCCATTACGCCAAAATATAATTTGTTGGCCCACACATGGAAATGTTTTTCAAATTATGCAATATCACAATTATATCTTCATATTTTTTTCCATAAAATCTACATTTACTATCATTGAAACAACAGCTTTGTAATCCGTTGTGACATATTGGTACATAAAAAATCAGGATTAAAGACAATTCTAGACTTAAACACGGTTTATACTCACTTATTTTTTTCACACATTGATTGAATCTGCAAACCAAGTTTTACTTTTATATCATATCAACCTTACCATGGGACGTTACCATTTTTAGTTATTGTTTTTTTTAATATGGGCTAAAGGAAACCTAGAATTATATTAATTTCTCTAAAGTATACTTACGAGGGTCAGTCAAAAGTAACTGAGCCCTACCTCATAACATTTGAATCAAATAAAATGGACATATATTTAGATGATATTTCATTGTAGTTATATGTCTTATGTTTAATCATCTTAACTATTTCTTTTGGTAGGCTTTTTGTCACGGTTGCTAGGCAACAGAATATGACCTGTCGTTTACTCTTTTACAGACCTACACTATGCCTGAATACTTGACCAAGCGATTTGGAGGACAGCGACTAAGAATGTATTTTGCAATACTCTCTTTGGTCTTGTATGTATTTACAAAATGTTCAGTAAGTATGAATGCAAAAATGTCCATACCCCTGGCCAAATATATTATTTCATCATCGGTAATAGCATATCCCAGTAACTTCTCTAGTCGTACAATGTTTCCTGTCATACCACAAACCCAGTCACTTTCGTACAAAATAGTTAAATCTTACTTCAAAGCTTTATTAAGACGTAAAACTAAAGTACTATTCTACAAGTGGTGTATGACAGTGACGTAAGGTATATCCCATACTCGATATCACTTTCAATAACTGTAAGATCCACTGATAACTTAAATTAAGTACCAAAACATATTATGACTTAACAGTTAGAATCCCCCTTGTTTAGTAGTAGTTCCACCATACTAAAGTAAAAAAAAGTTCTTTTTTATTTGCAAAGACTGCTGACAGTAATGATTTAAGATTTATATTGAGATTACTGCCTATTATGAAATAAAAAGTGATAGCATCGTTTCTTGTCCACACATATGTCCAATTTCGTATCCAAAACATTACACCAAAATCTAACCATTATACTAATTTAAATCGACTGTGTATGCTGAGATAATTCAAGACATGGTTGAATCTACAGTATTGCAGTCATAATGTTGGCTTTACTATACAAGTTGGGTAATTTGTCTATCAATATGCAATATAAAGAAGAAGGATAAACGCACATTTTAAATCAACAAAGAAATTATACTCTGTAATACATCATTTCAAGAATAGAACTGTAAAATTCATCCAAACTTGTTGAGCGAGATGCTTACACAATTGATACATGCAGCTACACTTTTAATTTCACTAAAACCCGAGGGTTGATAGGAAATATTGAAAGCCAATGTATTCGTGGGGATATTTGGTGTAGTGCTACCGGCTTCACGGTTTTAGTTTTAATATTCAGTATTGCATTATATATGTTTTGAAAGGTTTTCTTTGCATGCAATAACACAAACGATGTCCCTCGCTTTTCATCAACTCTTATAGCAATTTTGTTGCCTTCCTCGCTGTGTGTTTAATGGGTTTATTTTTTTTTACCAGCGTCGTGGTAGCGAAAACAGGTCTAGAAGTGGGGCAAAGTCTGTCCATACATCTGTCCTTCTGCAACACTTTTGGGGTGCCTAGTTTGTGTAATCTGTAACTCCAAAAGTTTTCATTCCTTTTTATTCAAAATAAATGCTTGTTCACATATTGAAGATGTGCACCCTCTATTTAGTGCACATTTCATGAATATTTACTCATTTTTGGGGGATGCTGAACATAGACATTTCTTTGATCTAAAATGCTTAGATGGTGTCTTGTTTGTTTAATCTGTAACTCCAACAGTTTCTTTTCATTCCCTTGTATTCAAACTTTGTATTATGAGTGTTCGCACATTCAAGATGTGCATCACCTATTTTGTGCACATTTGATAATATCTTTTCATTTTTGACGGGTGTTGAACTTACACTTTTTCCATCAGGAATACTTGGGGGTACCTATAGTTTGTGTAATCTGCAACTCCAACAGTTTTCATTCCTTTATATTCAAACTTTGCATAGTGAGTGTTCACACATTGCAGATGAGCACCTTATATTTTGTGCACATTTCACGAAAAAACATTTGGGGGAGTCTTAAACTTAAACATGTTTGCGTTAAAAATGCTTAGTTGGTGTCTCGTTTAGTAACTCCCACATTTTGTATTCCTTATTATTCAAACTTTGCATAATCATTGTCCAGACATTGAACACGCACCTCTTATTTTATGCACATTTGATACATAATTATTTTCTTATTTCTAGGGCTGTTGAGCTTCCGAAATGATTGGGGTGTCTGGTTTGTGTAATCGGTAACTCCAGTTGTTTTTATCCTTTATATTCAAACTTTGCAGATATGATTGTTCACACATTGAACATATGTACCCTATATTTTGTGCACATTTGATAATATGTTTGGGAGTTTTGAACTTAGACATTAATATGTCTACACCACCTTTGGAGTGCTTACGTTGTGTAATTTGTGTGTAATCTGTAACTATAAGCAGATTCCATTCCTTTATATTCGAACTTTGCATAATGATTGTTCACACATTTAAGATGTGCACCGGCGACGCCGGTCCAAAGCAGAGTTTGGTCTTGTTTTGTTTGGTGTTCTAGGTACAGTCAACAGCTATGGTCATGTCAAGATGGCCAGTCCACCTAACCATACTTTTTTCTATGCAAACTTGACTAAGTGGTTAACGTGTAACTGACAACAAGCGTTCTTGATTTAGGAATGGAGTAGGATGACCATAGAATTTTTTTCATGATTAATCTCCAAGAAGTATGGGATTGGGCCGAGATCGAACTCGCAACCCCTGTATCTGCAGTCAGACTTGCTACCAACTGTGCTATGTGACCTGGCCTTGAGTATATAAAACCTGAGTACAGTCTTATACTCAAAGTAAAGTGCAACGATTGGCTGACGTGTCCACAAGCAGCAAATCATTGCGCTTTATTTTGAGTCTAAAAATGAACTTAAGTTTTATTCCCTTGGGGCCTGGTGTGTTAAATGAGTAGTTATACCCCCCGCAAACTTTGTTTGTGGTGGGTATACTGTTTTCACGTTGTCCGTGCGTGCGTCCGTGCGTCCGTGCGTCCGTAACGTTTTTTTTTTTTTTAATATCTTGAAGAGTCATTGCTGGATTTTTATCAAACCTTGCAAACATGTTCATATATGCAAGGCAAATACTTTAGACAAAAAAGTAAGGGCTAGGGGCCAATTCTATTAGAGTTATTTCCCTTTGTAGTTCTAAATGGCTTTTAATATAGGGTTTTATGCTTATCCTATTATAGGCCATACACAGGCCGATCAACTCCTACCACAGCTTTTGATGGAACACATTGATACTTTGCCTATACAATGTAGACACATTGAACATATGCATGAAGGAGTTTACTTCAGAAATTTTTTTTGACAAAATGACAGCTGTGAGAACTTAGACAATTTTCCCCTAATAAGGCTTTTGTATATGCATAGACGGTGCCTTCACGGGCCGATCAACTCCTACCACTGCCTTTGATGGAGCAATTTGATACTTTGCCTATACAATGAAGACACACTGAACATATGCATGAAGGAGTTTGGTTCAGAAAAATAATTTTTGACAAAATGACAGCTGTGAGAACTTAGACAATTTTACCCTAATAGGGCTTTTGTATATGCATAGATGATGCCTTCATGGGCCAATCAACTCCTAGTACAGCTTTTGATGGAACAATTTTATACTTTGCCTATATAATGCAGACACATTGAACATATGCATGAAGGAGTTTGGCTCAGAAAAAATAATTTTTGACAATATGACAGCTGTAAGAACTAAGACAATTTTTCCCTAATAAGCTTTTGTATATGCATAGATGGAGCCTTCATGGGCCGATCAAATCCTACCACAGCTTTTAATGTAGCAATTTGATACTTTTCCTATACAATATAGACACATTGAACATATGCATGAAGGAGTCTGGTTGAAAATTTTTTTTTGACAAAATGACAGCTATTAGAACTTAGACAATTATTACCTTATTATACCCCGCCACACTTTAGTGTCGGGGTATTATGTTATACCTTTCGGTGTCTGTCAGTCCGTCCGTCCGTGCTCACCATTACCGATCGATAATTTGAGTATTTATTCACAGATTTTTTTTCAAATTTTGCATACATATTGTTATCGGCGATGAGTGGTATGGGATTGTTAATGGGCAAAATCCGTCCATTTTTAACGGAGTTACTGCCCTTTTTCGTATTGGAAAAATGGTGTCTGGCCTGTTATTCCTTTACTGTTCATGATATCTGAATGAAACTTCACAGATATGTTGCACATCAAAGGTTACATATTGTGACTAATGACCGTCACTCTGACCTTCCCAGTTTGTGAGTTATCCGCCCTTGATAGGTCTGAAAAAAGGTTTTTGACCTATTGTTCCTTTACTATATGGAATATCTGAATATAACTTCACAGATATGTTTCACATCAAAAGTAACATATTGTGACTAAGAACCGTCACTCTTACCTTTCCCGTTTGTGAGTTATCCACCCTTGATTGAATTAAAAAATGTTTTTTACCCGTAGTTCCTTTACTATGTGGAATATTTAAATGAAACTTTACAGATATGTTTCACATCAAAGGTTACATACTGTGACAAAGAACCACCACTCTTACCTTTCCAGTTCATGAGTTATTTGCCCATGATTGATCTGAAAAATGGTTTTTGACCTGTAGTTTATTTACTATATGGAATATCTGAATAAAACTTCACAGATATGTTGATCATCAAAGGTTACATATTGTGACTAAGGATCGTCACTCTTACCTGTCCAGATTGTAAGTTATCCACCCTTGATTGATCTGAGAATTGGTTTTTGGCCTGTAGTTTCTTTTACTATATGGAATATCTGAATGAAACTTCACAGATATGTTGAACATCAAAGGTTAAATATTTTTAGTAAGGACCGTCACCCTTACCTTTCCAGTTCATGAGTTATCCGCCCTTGATTGATCTGAAAAATGGTTTTTGACCTGTAGTTCATTTACTATATGGCATATCTGAATGAAACTTCACAGATATGTTGACCATCAAAGGTTACATATTGTGGGTAAGGATCGTCACTCTTACCTTTCCAGATTGTGAGTCATCCACCCTTGATTGATCTGAGAATTGGTTTTTGACCTGTAGTTCATTTCATCCGTCCGTGCTCACTGTTTCCGATCGATAACTTGAGTATTTATGCACAGAATTTTTTCAAATGTTGCATACATATTGTTATTGGGGATGAGTGGTATGGGATTGTTAATGGGCAAAATCCGACCATTTTCGATGGAGTTACTGCCCTTTCTCCTTTTAAAAAATGGTTTCTGGCCTGTTATTCTTTTACTGTTTATGATATCTGAATGAAACTTCACAGATATGTTGAACAGCAAAGGTTACATATTACAACGAAGGACCGTCACTCTTACCTTTCCAGTTCATGATTTAACCGCCCTTGATTAATCTGGAAAATGTTTTTGACCTGTAGTTCCTTTACTATATGAAATATTTGAATGAAACTTCACAGATATGTTGACCATCAAAGGTTACATATTGTGACTAAGGACGTCATATCACTGTCTATCTCAGTTCTGTTGCTATTTAGGCATTATATATCTCACAAAATAACTTTTGGTGCCCCCAGCAGTGGCGGGGTATTATGCACTGCTTGCGGTGCTTTTATATGACTTTTGTATATGCATGGATAGTGCCTTTATGGGCCGCTCAACTCCTACCACAGCTTTTGATGGAGCAATTTGATACTTTGCGGATACAATGTAGACACATTGAACATATGCATGAAGGAGTTTATAATATTTGTTTGCACAGATTCTGCTGAAAACTTCTTTTCCAAACTTAGGTCTGCTGGTTTGAACTATAACTTGCCAGGTTTTTTCACTGAATCTTACTGTGCGGAGGGTATCTAATAAGCAGTGCTTATTGACTTTTTTCATTTTGTTTGTTATCGTTTCAGGGCAATCTCTTTACCGGTGCTTTATTCATTCAACAGTCTTTAAGATGGGATTTGTATGTATGTATTTTTGCTTTAGTTATCATCACAGGGATTCTCACCATGACAGGTAAGACCTCGCCGTGAGGCAACCATGCCTCAAGTTTATAAAAGTTCAGTTCATTCTCAGACTCAAAATTAAGCGCAGTGATTGGCTGCTTGGGGACACGTGTCCGCAAGCAGCCAATCATTGCGCTTTATTTTAAGTCTGACACTGTACTTCTAGTTTTATAACCTCGAGGCCTGATTTTAAGGAGTGCGGCCAATTATTTTTCAACCCAGACTGCACAGCTACATAAAACTGAATAATATTTTATTTATAGATAGCACAAGAAATGAGTACTGAATAAAAGGTTTTTTAAATAATAAAGAATAAACCAAATATGAGTCAAAAATAAAATAAGATATCACTTTATTAAAAATAATAATGGATTTGCTTTTAATGAATAAGCAAATATTTCCATGACAGTGAATAATGGGCAAACTTTATAATAATTTGTGAATATCAGACCCTCTAAATGACTAACGGTAAATGTACATTTACGTGAATGGATGGTTACACGCTCAGATATGCACATCTACATGTACATTTACATTGCCATGACTTTCCTGATTTCAAACAGTAGATACGTTTTACTGAGGGTGTCTTGGAAGTCTTTAGATTAGGACCTACACTGTTTTTGGTGTGTGTGTGTGTGTGTGTGTGTGTGTGTGTGTGTGTGTGTGTGTGTGTGTGTGTGTGTTTTGGTTTTTTTATTCAATCCGCTTGTAAAACATACAAATAAAAGCAAGTTTATTAGAAAAATAGGGAGGAGCATAGTACATAAAATATAAATCATGGTAAAAGCTAAATAATTGAGCGCAACATGTGCGACCAGCAAATGCTCAGATCACCTTCACATACGCGCAGTATAATCGGAGCATATGCTAGTCACTTGAATATGCTATGACTGTTAAGCTACTGACTGAACATAATTTGGAGCTTATAAGCTTGAAAGGAGGCTGCACAGGCGCAGGTCTGAGTGTACACATGTCCAAAATGACACATTATCTTTTGTTTGAAGGAGGATTGACAGCAGTTATATACACAGATACGATGCAAGCAGTGCTGATGGTTGGTGGAGGTCTAACACTGATGGGCATGAGTAAGTACATGTACCAACACACGACATTTGGTACTTATTCACAGGTTTAGATAAACAAAAATTTAAGAGTAAAATTGTAAATATTTTCTTACCCATAATATTTAGCATCTCATAGACACGGTTCTTTTGAGTACCCACAACTATGTTTTGGTTGAGAAATAAGTCAATTATTTTTTGTTGCGCACTCTTCACTAAGCTATATTATGATGTGTTTATGTATCAGCTACTGATTTCCCCTGTAGAGCCTTTTACCTATAAAAGGAATTGACTACCCCGGGGCCTTCTAGGAGCTGTGAGCTTCGTAATATTATGTAACACAATATTTGCCTCAACTAGACATGAATATATGCCTTCAACTATGTTGTAAGCACCCCTTTTTCATGATATGCACTTTATGTTTAACCCTTTCATCCCTAAGAATACAAGCAAAATTAGTAAGCAAACAGTGAGGATCCAAATGAGATGGCTCATGTGAGCCATCTCATCTGGATCTACACTGTTTGCGAGAAGCGTTTTCAGGTCCATAGTGTTGAAAGGGGCTAAAATACTTTTTTTCTAAATTATTTGAACAGGCTTCTATGACATAGGTGGTTATGATGGCATGGTACGAAAATATCCTAATGCAACTACAAAAGAAATATTTCGCCCACCCAATAACACGTGCTGGGACACAGATCCAAATGCTTTCCGAATGCTGAGGGAGGCCAACGACGATTACATGCCATGGCCTGGTTTTCTGCTTGGACAGACCCCTGGGTCGATTTGGTACTGGTGTGCTGATCAGGTTAGTTGTGAACCTAGTATGTTAAACATCATTGACCCACGATTCATAATGTTTTACAGGTATACTACGAGATTCAGTCAATAATTAACCTGCCTACCCTACTACCGATCGATATAGATTGCTTTTTCTTTTATGAAATACATTTCTAGGAAGATACTTTTTGACTAAAAGTTTTAAAAAATGTTTGATGGTTTAACAAAAATATGCCTACTATTGAAAGTGTGCTAAAATGACTTGGAAAAGTGCAACACTACTACGTTTAAGAGCCATTTACTAAAGGTAAATCAAGTTATTCTTACTTAAAACTTAGCTATAATTTAAACAAATAAGTTATCATTTCATTTTTAGAAAATAAGAAAAAGTTTCATTGCTTGTGCAAAAGTTCACAGCGTTCAAAAATAATATTTATGTTTTACCTTAGAAAAAAAATACATATTTTGTTTTTTAAATTCAGACATTTTACTCCTTTCTATTAATTTACAATTATATTCAGATATCAATAATTATTGACATAAATTACATTTAAAAAAGCTGTCCATGGGTTTATTTTCTGAAAGCTCCCAATGTGTCTAATACGAGTTATGCTTCAGTGATCATTGAAATATATGGTAAACATTCTGAGCCTTGTTGCAATCCTCCATTTCTTTGAAGGACATTTGATTTATCATGAAACACAAAACACATGTTGTAGAATATAGTTTAGTGAGTCAAACGTAACCGAGTATGACCAGAAAATGCCACAGTCACAAACTTCAGACCAAACAATGACATCGTAAGGAAAATACACAGAACACTAATAGCCACATGGCAGAAAGCGGACAATAACAGTAAAGCAACTAGCTCTCTCTTCCTAAGCGATATGATTGCAAATAAGATAGGACACTAAGTCCTGCTGATGAAACAGCGATTAAAAACAAAAACACACATGCAATGCCTGTTAGTTTTACTGCTATTGCAGTTATATCTGTTAAAAGTAAACTATCTATCTCTCTCTCTCTCTCTCTCTCTCTCTCTTAACTGTTTCCGTTCAAAGGAATTAAAGAATCGTTTACGACAAAACTTCAAATAATGTTGTAAAATGTAGTAAGCATAATTGATAGTCTTACTGCTTTGGTAGATATACTTGTTAATTGTGAGTGACTCCTGGGTTGTCTCTCTTAAAACTATGGACAAAACGTTTTGCTTTCAAAGTAATTATAGAGATATAAATAGATAGAATTAGCATTGTCAAGTCTATTGAATAATGTTGAAATGATCTTGGCTGAGACGACGTTTCCTGTCAAAATGTTATTGTGCTTAAATAAACCACAATGTACAAAAACACAAAAATCCAAAATTTATGTTTTAATTAAAACATATTTGTAGGTAATTGTGCAGCGACTATTGGCAGCAAAGAGTCTTTCTCATGCTCAAGGTGCTACATTAATGGCTGGTTTTATTAAAATCTTACCACTTTTTATGATGGTGATGCCAGGTATGATCAGCCGGATAAAGTTTCCAGGTATGTGTCTCCTGTAAACTACTGTAAAGTTTCGCGAAAAATGTTAAAAGACATATTCGCGACGCTAAAAAATCGCGACTGGGGCATGATTTACCTTTTATCAATAAATGACAGAATAATTTTGCCATTTCTTGAGGATTTTATTTTCATAAAACTTCGCATGCGAAGTTTCGCGAAAATAAAACCCTCGCGAAAATTTCCGAAATTACAGTATCTGTTACACTAGTTTCCAACATTCAAGTAGCTGTAACGATTGAATATTGGAGATGTCTAGAAAAACAATTGTAATAACTTGACAATTCATATCTCAAAATTTACACTTCATGCTTCACTGTTCATATATCACTTTTTTTTCTTATTTTAAATATACAAGACAATAGGAAAATACATTATATATAGTATTTTTTACATATTGTAAACATGTTTTTGCTGAAAATTACTTTGATTGTTTTTATGACTTTATTAAACTCGATTTTTTATGTTTTTCACATTGATTTTCGGCGATAACTTTTTTATTATTGATTTTAGTAGACTGTGTTCGCGATGAAAGTTGTAGAGAAAAATTAGTGCCAACTTCTCCAAGCGGTTCCAACATCATAGAAACTGCAATTAACTCTGCGCATAGATGCACTCTTTGAGCATTTTAAGCAAAGCGCAAATAAACTAAGTCAAATATGTCAGTCAAAAAGTTACATTGCACCGCCCCGATTCAATAAGAAAGGCGATGGATGGCTTGTTCAAATATATTGAAAATCGCGCCTGATTCGGCCATGCGTTAAGCTAGTTGGGTCATCTCGAAACTGTCCGTTTAGGAGCACGTGCATAAGAGAAAAAATGGCACGTCATGCGACATCACAGCTTCTGTACTTACAAATAATCATGCTCATAGTAGATCCTGAATACGCACGGTACATTCTGAGTCTACATACTGCAGGATTCGGGGCAGGATTATGCTATAAACAACCGTTGAATAACTGTATATACACCGCTTGTGAATATTATTTTGAGACAAACCCTTTCTGTCACGCCTCTACGAAATTTACCTGCCAATAAAAGACTTAGAAAATTGGGCTGAATTCAATTTATTGCAAAATCTTCATCGATGTACACAACAATTTGTTTGTGCCAGAAACTTCAGACCTGTTGGAGAAATCGGCGCTAACTTTTCACTACAACTTTCATCGCGAACACAGTTGGCTAAAATTAATTATAAAAAAAGTTATCGCCGAAAATCAATGTGAAAAACATAAAAAATCTAGTTTAGTTAATGGATAAATTAATCAAACTGTTTTTTTTTCGTTTACTGATAAATGTAGTGTAAGTATTTACTGATTGATATAGTTCATTTTTGCTTTCCAAAAACAAAAATTATTCTTAGATAAAACCAATTAATCAGTTAGATTATTGCCAAACTAGGAGTGACATTTAATCACATCTTTGATTCTTCATTCCAGATGAAGTTGCCTGTGTAGATCCAGAAATCTGCAACTTTGTTTGTGAAAGTAAGGCTGGCTGTTCCAGTATAGCTTACCCGCGGCTTGTGTTAGATATCATGCCTGATGGTAGGTATTATACAGTAAATCCTAAAGCGGCCACTCAAAAAGACCAAATATTGTAATTCAAAACCGATTATCGCTTAATGCAGGTCAAAAGTATTGCAGAATGCTCCAAGGGCATTCTGCAATACTTTCGACCTTCATTAAGCTACCATCTGTCTTTCAGTCCTCTGTTTTGTCTATTTTTGAGTGGCCGATTAAGACAGGCTTTACTGTATATCATATTATTATTGGACCATCTATTAATATTGCAATGTTTTACATCAAGTATCCCATAATGCAAAACGAGCAAATGCATGCTGTTGCAATAAGTAACTATGGTTTTGCGCCTTTAAGGACGATAATAAACTAGCTTAAGCTCATGGAGTCACTCCTTGTACTGAAGTACAAGCCATACAATAGCTTATTCTCATTTCCATTTGATTAAGTCCATTTAGAAGTCTATGTTCTTTTTAGCTGTATCGCCAGATACACAATGGCAGCACTTTCTAGAATATATGGTAGTTAAAATTGCTAAATCCACATTTTGCGAATTCTAGCTAGTTTCCATAGCTATGGGGACTTGTGTAAGCTTTAATTTGGTTAAATCCTTAATAGAGGTAGCCCCAGATCTTGAGTATGGCGACTGTATTTGGTTATGTAATGTTGCTTACATCATCTTGAAATTCCAACTGAAATATGAGTAATGTCAGGAAAGGTGCAAAAGCACTTTTGCAGGTACCATCCATACTTCAGACAGTATTTGCATATTCTGTTCGTTGTGTACAAAGTCAAAATACAGCAATCACAACATGCACTAGATCATATATGACAACACCATTTCAAACAAATGTAATCTATAAAATTCGAAAATAGATGATCACAAAAACCTATAACTGTGCACCTACTATAAGGTAGATGAGAGCGAGACCAGGAAGTACAATAAATGCAAAAGATTGAACTCTAATAGTTCAAACTACCCACCCGTTTGTTAAATGGTACAAATTTGGTTCAAAGACAATGATGTATCTATAAACCAGGTTACTAATTTTCTATCAAAACTTAGCCTTCGGTGAAAATAAAGAAACGCGTAAGGGAGTCCTTTCTTTTTTTTTAAAGTTAAAAACATAATTAGTTTTGATAGGAGATGCTAGAATAATCATTATGGGATTTTATATAGTATCTAATGAGATCTATTATGTATTGTGAACTGCAAGTAATGCAATGCGCGAACTGAATCATCCATCAGAAGACATTGAATTACCACAAGCTTATACTACAGACCAACCCACGGCACTGTGAGGCAGAGTCAAAGAACGATAACAGCGGCATGGCATTCAGAACACAACAAAAGTAAAGCAACCAGCTCTCTCTTTACAAGCCAGATGATTGCAAAACTAGTAAGGTCACAAGGCAATGCAAAACAAAACAAGGACCTAAAATTATAAGCCCCCACAAACAATGGGAGCAACAACAAACAATGAATAAACAACAGAACCACCGCCTCAGAACAAACAGCAGTCAAAGCCGCTGGGGTTGGGGGTTGGGGGCTTGAATTAGATTTACTGGCCAAAACTTCACCCTAGAGTGTTACAGTTGTTACACCATAGCCAAACATAACAAAGAAAAACGAAGGTACACATATAAATACAAAAATGCAATTATTCAAGCAAAGCAACCAGTCCTTTTGGCTAAAAGGATGATTGGAATACTACAAATACAGAATACTAGGTGAGTGTCTTTTGATATCAAGTTTACCAGACAAGGCTTCAAGAACGCTTGTTGACATCACAAGAGTTGCTGAGCGATTCAACAAGCGTTCTCAAAGCTGAGCCTGGTAAACTTGATATCAAAAGACGCGAACCTGGTATTTTATCTATCAGCTTATTCACTCTTCAAACTAGCAAGTTTGACGTAATGATCGATTTTTGTGTCGATTCAGCATCAATGGCGACGTCATTCAAAAAGTGCAACGGCATCATGACCTGATAAAGGCACATGCCGTGAGATAGACAAAAGTTTATCAGGCAACGTACAGCACTCCAGTTATATGAATTGTAACTGATGAATGACAATATATGATCATGAGTGCAAAACTTTAAATGACAATAATTCAAATATTAAACGGGATGCATTGGAATCAGAGAATAGCGTGTATTCATAAATTATTTGAGTATTTTAAGTTAAACACGTTTCATTGACAATATAAACACCAGAATTTTATTAATATTTTCTAGGCTTACGAGGACTGATGATGGCTGTTATGATTGCAGCATTAATGAGTGACCTTGACTCCATCTTTAACAGCGCTAGTACTCTCTTCACCGTTGACATCTACACCAGAATTAGAAAGCGCTGTTCTCTCAAAGAGCAGATGATAGTGGGGAGGTAACGTAAAATTTCATTATTCTCTTTTAATTGTAATAGTTTGCAACTAGATTAATCCTTTGTGTAACAATGGAATTTCTCATAAAATGTGATACAGTTTAGTCAGGATGGTTCATTATATATACTGAGGGGTCAAAGATTATAATTTCTAAAACCTGTTATATTTCTTTCTGTGAAGATTAATGTTGTCTGATTAATCCTGATAAAATGCAGTACAGTAACACCTGTCTTGAGCAGCCACTCAAAATAGACAAACAAAGGTCTTAAAGACAAATAGTAGCTTAATGAAGGTCGAAAGTATTGCAGAATGCTTTCTAGGAGCACTCAGCAATACTTTTGATCTGTATTAAGCGATAAGTGGTCTTGAAAACCAATTTTTGGTCCTCCATTTCAGTGGCCGCTTAAGACATGTTCTATTGTAATATGCTGCATTTTTCCTGGGTCTTCACTGTTAGTCAAAGTAACCGTTTAGGAGTCTCAAGCATACAAAGTGTTAAACTAACATAAGCCTAGAGATCTTTTAAGAAGACACAGACAAACAGTGCAGAGCGACATCCGACTGACAATGATCAGAAATATGCTAAATAGAGAATACTAGGTATCTTTTGATATCAAGTTTACCAGAGAATGCTTGTTGAATGTGAGGCTTGTCCAGTGATTCAAAATGCGTTTTCAAAGCTGAGCCTGGTAAACTTGATATCAAAAGATGCAGATCTGATAGTCTATTTATCAGTTAACATTTCGGCTCACTCTTCAAACTAACGATACTGACGTAATTATCAATTTTCGTGTTGATTCAAGTCATTGGCGGCGTCATTCAAAAAGTGCAAGGTCATGATGACCTGATTAAGGCTCATTCCATGAGATAGGCAACGTTTATCAGGTCAACGTGCAACAATGCAGTTGATATACAGTGAGCCACTTTAGTTACACACCACTTTTTCAGGGCCCACAGTTTTTGACAAAAATGCTGGAATCGATTATTCTCTATGTCACTTTACTTATTGACATTGAATCTGTTTGATGAGATCAAAAAAAATATCGGAATCACTCATGCGAAACATTCTGCTACGTCAAATGCAATTTTGACAAAAATGCACTTGCAACCTGAACGTCTATATTTTCTATTTGCGTTTTGCGCTAGGAATTATCCATGGTGATCGTTCTTATAGAAAAACACCAAAAACAATTATTTTATTCAAGTAAAATTCCTTTTTTTGGTCGTTGAATTTAGTTACACCGTTACTTTTCGAAGAAATGCTCGTTTTGACGTCAAATTAACATCAGTTACAATAATCAAACAGGGTTTCCTTCAAAAATTGTTTTGTTATGAGTCACTTGATGACATACAAGTATCAAAACACTAAAACATCTTATCATAGACACGTCTTATAGCCTTGGTGGTAGTGACGTCATCACTAACGTCAACACCATGACGCCAATAAATCCATTAATTTTTTACGAAAATAAACGGCGGATACATGATTGTTTTAAATGAAATTATAAAAGAAGTGTTTTGATAACTAGTTTACTCAGAATTATACAAACTTTTAACTTACTCTAAAAAGAATATTAAAACCAACTTTTTTCAAACCTTGTTCAGCTGGAAACCAAAATAGTAAAACATTTAAAAAATGATGCAGTTAACAAACACATTCCAGTATTAGATATTGCCAAGAATAAATTGGCTCTTATCTCTGGCATAGCAGAAATTCCACTATGAAAAAAGTGCAATGTGATCTGAGTTTCATTCGAAATAATGCAATGTGAAATGGTGATTTGAGGGTAGTGCCCTTCAAGATCTATTTTCTCCATCGTTTATAATCTAATCACAATGAAATTTCAATGGCTAATGCAAATATAGATGCGTTTTACGCTGATAGTCTCAGAATAAAAATTATAATATTATATTCATGTCTGTTCTAGATTATAAGAAAGTTCATGAGTATGAGGGTGTGATAGGAAAATTGGTCTAACAGGCCACGTTGGCATCACAAGGCTTGCCTAGTGATAACAACTGGTGATCTCAAGGTACTGATTCTTGTCAAGATAAAAAGAATCTTCATTTTCTGTGAGCAGAAACGTAGATAATAGATGAAATTATTATGATAGTTATGGATAAAATCGTTCATTAACTGTTGTTTACAGTCTTCAGTATTTGTTTTGGCCCTCTTTATTAGAATTTTACACCATTAACTGTGTGCTGGGCAAAAATGTTACTATGTGCCTCAATCAAAGTATATTTTCTCCCACTTTAAATCAACCCAAATTTACACCATAGTATATTACAGGCTGTTTATTCTATTCATGGTTGGTGTGTCAATTGCATGGGTACCAGTTATCAAGGAAGCGCGGGGAGGACAGATATTCATTTACATTCAAGAAATAACAGACTACCTTGCACCACCATTTGCTGCAGTTTATCTTTTAGCAGTGCTGGTACCCAGAGTAAATGAGCAGGTCAGTCATTAATTTAAGCAATCATTTTCCATGGCATCTCGTAAGGGTCTTCATGTTTGCTAATGGTGATTTAAGGAATACTTTGCATAAATGTTAAAAATGTTGTCCAAACACGAGCAAAAGGTACATATGAACACGTTACAGTATTTACATTTCCATTGTAGTTGCCTTAGATAAAACCTATTATTCAAGATGTTTGCATTTCTCTATGCAAAACATTGAATAACCACATGTACACAAACAAAATACCAGCTGATATCAGTTATTCTGACAGATTAATGATTGCAATGTGCTTTAGCCCCACAGCGTTATGCTGGATTTGATGACATTTTGTATTTACAATAATATTTATCAATAACAAAGTTTATTCTAAACTAACAACTCAATATATTTTAGTACATTGCATGTATCTAAAACGTTATATGTATATACCAATCGCAACTAGATATTAAACGAACCACTTTTATACTGTCAGGGAAGTTGCAAGTTTTATTTATTTACTTACTTATTTTTCAATTTATTTATTTATACAATTGTTTGAATTTAATTTATAATCAGTTCCAAAGTATTTTGGTCCTTGAATATAAACTATATGACATCATATCCTGATGAGTCAAGCACTCTACAATTGAGCCACTATGCTCCCTCATCAGCTGGTATCAAAGGGTTGTCTATGTATGTTTGGTGCAGTGGCTCCGTTATTCTTTAATCTAATCATGTGTCTTGCAAACTCACTTTTTGATACTAAACCATATTTTGCATGGTGCATGTTTAATTTGGTCCACTGACTGCAATGTCTTCTGTCGTTGTATTTTACAAGTGAGTTCAATATAATACAGATACAAACACTCAACTTGCAATTAAATTGCAAATGTGTTCAGTAAATGAAATTGAGACTAATGTTGCTACACATTTTTAAGGTACTGTTACGAGATTTAAAGCCACACATTTGTTTGATGGAACTAGGTAGAATAATATCACTAGCTTTGATCCGGGTCACTAAAAGCAAGTTTGAAAATGGTATATATACTCAAAAGAAAAAAAGTTTAGTCAGTATTTATGTTTTCTCATAAAATCAACAATACTGGATATATCATTGTCAAATTGTATACATTAGTTGTATTATCGTAACTTTACATGTACCTGTTTATTGTGTGATAAATAATGCCTCTATTAGACTGTATCAACCAAATTTCAAAATGCACGACGTGCATGTGCTGCGGTAAACCGGCAGGGTTATTTTCGCATATGCTGTTTGATTTTGAAAGAGAGTTGTTCCTTTTGCAATTATCCGGAGAAAATTCAGTGTTAGCAAGCTTAAGTCGCCGTCAAGGCTATCGACAAATTACAGAAATACAGCGTTTGGACGTTTTGGAGCAGGTGCACGTGCTGCTGACGTGCCACGTAGTTTAGGATGTAATGAAAGATTAATTTATCGTCTGCAAACATGTTTTCGACAGTCTGGCACTAAAAATAACAAACCTCCACCAGGGAGACCACTGATAACGACGCAACTTGAAGTTAGGGTCATTGTGACGTCAACATGACGTAATTGCTTCTTGGCCGCTCGAAAACTTCTCAAACGTCTTAGACATGCCACAGGTACGAGAATTTCCGTCTGTACTGTCACAAATCGTCTGAGGGGTACATCACTGATTTTTGAGTTTTGAAATTTGATTTTTGATGTGTGATTTTGTTGGAGAAAATGGGTTAATTTTCAGAATGTTTTATTGGAAATGTTCACATTTATAGGAAATTAAATGAATTTTATGTTGAGTAAGGTTTTTTGTCAATATTAAAACTGTCTAGCAAAATTATTGCACACAGTGTCTGTACTGACTAAACTTTTTCTTCTGAGTATATAAATTTACAACAGTTACCATTCCGCTACGTGCCTGTTGATAGCTTTCCAATAAATGTTTTTATTTCAAAACTACATACCATCCGCTGGTTCACCAGAATGTCTTGAGTAAGCTCTTTTACATAACAGCTCCTTTACATGCTAGCATCTGATAACTTTAGGCTTTAAACGCAAGTACAATAAAATGCAGTGTTAGTATTTCACTTTTATGATTATTATTTCAACCTTTTGTCTCTTATACAGGGAGCTTTCTGGGCACTGATGCTGGCCTTTGTCACTGGAGTAATCAGAATGATCCTTGTATTTGTCTATCATGATTCAGGGGGTTGTGGAAAAGAAGATCCAAGACCAGATATTCTCAAGAACTTCCATTATATGTATTTCTCTCTCTTTATTACTCTTCTCACAGCGGTTACTGCTGTAGTCATCAGCCTTTTGACTGCAAAACCAGATGAAAAATATGTAAGTGGAGTCACATTTAACATACCCTAGCCACCATACATTTATTCCAATACTCTGGCTACACGCAATTGGTAATAACTGCCATTGAATCTATTCTTTTAATATGAAATAAACTTTATGTGAGTGGATTTACAATTCAACAAACCATGTTTAGCCTAAATATTCAAATATCTTAACTCCTTGTCATGCTTAGGAATGTATATCTCTAGCTACATAACCTTTGAGAAGTGTGTATATGGATATATACAAGAGCATGTTAATGGATTTACAACAAAAGATACTTGGCCCTGTAGTGCTGTTGGTAGCGAGTCTGTCTGCAGATCCAGGTAGCGACTTGGATCTATGCTATGCCCCATACTGTCGTGAGATTGATCATGAAATATTTTTTTTAAGTCGTTCTCCTCCTGCATCTTGTTTTAAGAAAGTTTGTTTTAAGTTACAAGCAAACCATGTGCTCGAAGTACTAGGTAACCGCTTAGTCAAGCTTTCCCAGGAAAAAAAGTGTGGTTAGGTTAACTAGCCATCTAGACATGACCATAGTTGTTGACTGGGACATGTAACATAAAACCAAACCCAACACAAAACAATAGAACATGCATATATTAGAAAACCATAAGACATATTGTGTTCTAGGTCTTGCGTCTGCCTGTATCAGCAAAATAAGTTGGATGAATTCACAATTGAAAATACCAATTGTATCATTTACTTTAGAATACCTTAAAACTCAAAACCCTGTCAAAAGTGTTTCTGTCTCTGCAATCAATTATGCAGGTTTATTTACAACCGAACATACCATATATACCCTACATGTTTCAAAATCTTAATTCCACATTGAGCTCAAGAGCCTCCATTCCATGCATTGTTCTTTACTGCCTTTAAAACATGTGAGTAGATTCACAATCTTGCATAACATATTGTACCTATGCATTAATGACATAAGATTATACAAAAACTGCACTGTCAAAAATATTTGAAGCTATCTAATTTCATACCACTAACCATTCATTAGTATATAAGAATATTATTTCTAGCTCATTAGAACAACATTCTGGACACGTCATGCAGCCCTCCCTCTTGGAGAAGAACATCTTGAATCTGTGAGGAACAGCGCTGAAGGTTTCACTAACATTGCTGCAACAGCAGATGATAACAAAACTGAAGTTTTCACAGTGGAAGAAAATAAAGCCGTTAGGGATCAATCCTTGGATATAGAGCCACATCGCAGACACAAAGGTAAGACTATAAAACTATTAAGGGTTTGAGTTGAGGAGCAAACCGTTGTTAGACTTTCTGAGGACGTTTGAGCTCATTACTTTGCCTACATGAAATAGTATTATTATGTGTACCTTTGAGCCGATGGCTTGTTATCTGTTTTGTGGTTGTACTGGTAGTATTCACATTTTAAGAAGGTTGCTAATAAATGGCATATAATGACGAAGAACTAAAGATAAATTGAATATAAAAAAAACAAGGATACCAAATTTTTAAAGGGGACGGCAACCCTGATGGTAACTATGTTTTATATGAAAGATCTTAATAACCCATGAATTTTGACACCAGTTTCATCTAAATCGGTTGAAAAATGTGGAAGTTGTTGGCGTTTGAATATTTGCAAACAGACTGTAATGGAAGCGGCCATATTGTAGGCTTAGTGACGTCACTCAGCCTAATTAAATATGCGTAATCAAAAAAAAAAAGACAAACCAATGGATTATTTGCCTTAATCTTTAATGAAACATTTTCCTTATGTATAAAGCTGCATATCTGCTGAAACACAGATGATGTGATAGTAGTGATAATTAAACATTAAGCAGTTGAAAAAATTCTAGAAACTAATTAAATATTCAAAATGGCGACTAAATGTTGGCCATATTGAGTTCTTTAAATGCCCATAACTTGCCCATTTTTCAACCGATTTTGATGATACTTGTATCAAAACTCATGGTTTATATAGCTCTTTCTGATAAAACATGCTTTTTATTAGGGTTGCTGTCCCCTTTAAACTCATTTTCAAACACATTTATCTCAAAAATTGTGCAATGGTAAACAGAACACTATAGCACTGAAGCGACGATTATAGTTCAGTGAAGTTGTTTTAAAATTAAATTCTCTGTCCTTTCTGCATATAAGGGGACAAAATGTTATGCGTTGCCGTCATAGTTGCATTGCAACGAAGCTGCTCAACTACAATGTCTTGAATTCTTATTGCAACCAATGTGCAGACTATAATTAATTTAACCATCAAATAAAGGTATGTGATATAGTGACTAATGTTTGTCACTTTCGTTGAAAACTGCCAAAACTGTAATTTTGTATACAAGAAATTGGATCAGATAGCATGTGAAATTATGCAACATATGTTAAACAATTTAGAAATTTAATATTATTATCACACTACTGATCACAATATAATTTAATGGATCATCAGGGTAAAGAAAGATTAAGCCTGCAAAGTTTGATAAAAGTGTCCGGGTCCATATACATTGCACCTGTACTACAGAAATGTTGTTGTTTTTTGGTTTTGATATTTTATAAAATAAATGCATGTACTTATTTATAGCTCTTTGTAATCAAGAGGGCTCATTCAATTTTTGCAAGTATTGTATTCTCATTATAAGTTTATTGTTATTTGATTGTTTTGTCTAGTATATTATATTTTCGTTAGAAAATGAACAAATATGTATCATGTTGTAAATATTACCATAATATGAGGAAAATTGTTGAAGTTGTTGAACCACAAATTTATACTTTGGTATACGTTATATGGTTGCTCTTCCTGTCACCTGGAATAAATCGATTAATAAAAGAAACGCTCCCAAAAAATGTGTTGTTATAGACAGTTATGGAAATCGATCATGAATATATCATATTCTCTGATTTCAGTGTTTTCTTCTATCAAGAATAAGTTTTGGGCGCGTAAAAGAAACGACTCAATGAGACATTTCTTTAACGCAGCCAAAACATATTTTATTATAGGCAGTAATTGAAATAGATCAAGAATAGGTCATAATCTCTGAATTCTTGCATCCCACATTTATTTCAAATTAGTGAGTATTTTGAACAGTCTTGTTGACATGTCTGTAAGATAATGTTAAAATGATTTAGATAACTGTCAGCCTTTCCCACCAAATTGTGTTTTTCTACAATACATAATTATGATCAATTTTTAGAAGTTTTACTCTCAGGAAATGTACAAAGCATGAGCCCTGTGCAAAATTACACCGGGTATCATATTTAGAACATTTTTGTTTGGGTGGGTTGACTCTACTTAACAGTCAATAATTTTTCAATTTTCTGTGTTGGATTGTACTTAGCAGCGGATGAAGTGTCTTGCTCAAAGGCACACACAGTGTCTCAGCAAGGTAGAACTAGCAAGACTCACTCCCCAGTCTAACGCTCTTCCAACTGAGCCGCATGAAGTACATTTGAAACGGTTGAAAGCCTTTACAGTTTCAAATTATATATAAGCCAGTGCATGAGATTTCCAACAATGCGGTTAGTGCGACCAGCAAAGCCTCAGATCAGCCTGTGCATACGCACAGTCTGATCAGAGCATTTGCAAGTCATTTGAGTATTCTATGATTGTTAGGCTACTGACTGAACACCATTTGGAGTTTTTAAGCTTAAAAGGAGGCTGCAGAGGCTCGTCCCAGTCTACTCTTGTCAAATTGTTGGAAATCTCACGCCGCGGCTCGTCATTACTCTACTTACAGCAGGAGATACCTCATGCCAAACTAAGACAGTAAACTATCTCTGTGGATTTCAACAGCATGGGGAGGTTGACAAAAAGGCTGAAGAGGCATTGAAGAAACATATGGAGAAAGTGGCGTCATTGAAGCAGAACAGATATGCCAAAATATTTCTAAATATAGGCCTTGTCATTATCCTCTCAAGCGGAGCATTTCTGTATATTTTTTGGTCTTTCTGGAGATACGAGCCAAATTGATTCTGATCAGTAAAGTATCGCAATAGTACACAGGCCTCTAGATATTAGTGTGTGTCAAGAATATAACTTTCTTTTATTTCTCAACCAGAACATATGTGGCCAGTACTGACAAAAAAATGTCTCAATGAAACAGTTCTTTGGAGCACCAGCAACAAATGTTAAAAAATGATGATAAAAAATGGTCACATTTTTACCCTCAAAATATTTGTTAATCTTGGCCTATGTTATATTAATGAGTAGTGAAGTAACACATTATTACATTTATGAGTAGTAAATAGAGGATCTTACATGAGTGTTCATGTTTTATTGAATTTATTAAACGAGTTGGAGAAAAGAGATCAAATGCGAGACTTTTCAAGCATTCTATCTCTTTTTCGCAAAAGGTTTAATTAATTCAATAATACAGGAGTACTAATGTTAGATCTATTTATAACATGGCAATAGAAGTACTTAAAAATCGCAATTTTGGCATGAAAACTTGAATATTTTGCTGCATTTACACAAATTTATAATTGGCGTAATTACGTTACGTTACCAATTTTGTAAATCACTATTGGTTGATAGATTGTATTGCATGGCGTTGTATCACTCCCAGACGCGACGTCATGTGATAAAATGTGGTACTGTTATTTCTAAACAGTAACGCAATACATTGTTATATTTTTAAGCAGAAACATAACACCTTGTTATATTTATATGCAGTAAATTATAGCGTACACTTAGTTAAAAGTTCTTATCTGTTTGAGACACCTGCTGGACATCCATAAGATAGTTTGTGCTACATAGGTCTAGTATGATGGCTGGATTATTCAAAAAACCTCCAATTGTTGCATTTAAACAGAAACAAGAACTTGACTATCACCCTGGTCCATGGAAAGACTAATGAGAAATTAAAGCAGAAAGACAGCGCATGCTCCTGAAGGGCATGTATTATGGAGTCCTATCAAAGACGCCAAATATAAGATGGTAAAATATTAGGAATGTAATTTATGCACTCATCTGCTGTGATCATGACAACACTGTGTGTGTTTGTGAAACCAGGGTTCATGCAGGCAAGTTTGAGTGAAATTCAAGGACTTTTCAAGGACTTCAAAACTATCCTACAATTTCAAGGACTAAACGTTTATGAAAAATCCTGATTTAAGTGTTAAAATTCTACTTCAGAAATGCTAGACTGAGATAATGGAGAAATTAGTACGAGAAATTTAGTATAAATTTGTGCCACCAAATAAAGGCACTACAATTTTATACTTATTTAGGTCTCTATCAGCAGTGTTAAGTTCTACAGAAAATATAAGAATTCCAGGTCTTTACAAGAAAGTCCACTAAATTCAAGTTCTTTTCAATGGGCTGGAGCCCAGGGTGAAAAAAATCAACAATGGTTACCCGGAAAGTAGCAAGGATTGTTATAGTATAAATTTGAAGAAGTATATAAGGTGCATACGAAACCACTGTATAGCAGGCTTCTCGGAATCGCATAACGCCACTAGAGCTAATAAAGTATGGTAGCCCATGTGTGTCATATGTATGCATGCGTTTAAAACAAACGCTTCTATCTCAGCAACGCGTTATCAAATTGAAATCAAACTACCTTTCAGGAATGACAATGTGTTCGTTTTAAAAGTTTTGAGTATTACAGGGTTCCCACAGAAATTCAAAAACAAAATTCCATGATTTTTCCATGATGTAATTTCCATGATCATGTAACACGCGGCATCCAACCTCCCCTCTTCGCAGCATCCTCAGTATTCTTTACCACTTTGAGCATAATTGTGACTAACTGTTATTAGATTATGTCTTTCTTATATCTTTTAAATATTTTTTTAATATTTCTTTCAATAATTCATCATTCTATAACTTTTCCCAAATAACTAGCCGCAAAGGTCACTTATATGGCCAATTTTAAATTCAGAAACACCATACTACCTGGATGATTGAATTGAAATGGCTCCAAAAGTTTTGTGATGATGTATTTTGATTAACTTTTATTCAGGCTTTCAAGTGCCCTTCCACGAAAAAGTAGGGAAAAAGTAAGGATAAATTTTTTGAAAAAGTAGGGATTATCCAATGTAAAAGGAAGGGAAAGTACGGCTTTTTCAAACCAATAATTCATAACAATGAGTCAATAGATTAATGATTATATATCAAAATAAGCAGGATAAAAGTGGTGACAATAAAATCATCCAAAAACAGAATGACTTTCGCAGCTGAAAACTTCAAAGTTAGAAATTGAGTGGTCATTTACCAAAAAACAAGTTTAATTATTGAGAAATCTGAGTGAGCGAAGCGAGCGATGGTTTTTGTGATGATTTTAGTGCATAAATGACACTAAAAGTGAGAAAGTTAGGATAGTAAAAGTAAGAAAGATGGCAAAGATCAGGAATCGATACAATCAAGTACCACACCTGACCCAGGATACCACATGGGAAAGTAGCAAAACCACAATAAACATTACAAAGAAGAGCCAAGAGGTCAGCCCTTTCCCAGCAGGTGACCACAAGGCAGCAATGAACAGACGCAAAAGCATGACAATCACAAGACATAAATAACACAAATGATCCACAAAAGAAGTACCGCCTTGGAACTGTCCGTAAAAATATTTTACTGGAGGGCTTAAACCTCACCCTTTGTTCAGATGTGGATCAAGACACAAAGATTTTGGTTTGCATGAAAGACCCCTAACTTATCCATGCATCATCTCCTAGAACATATAAATCAAGATATAAAAAGGAGATAAAGCAAAGATAAGAACTCAACAGTACATAAAACTGAATACCGGAGCAAATGAAATCCAACAGGTAAACTCTGGTGGGCCTGACAACAGCCAAAGCATCAGGCCCCTACCATCTCATCAATAGATAAGTCTTTAAGTCCAAACCGTCATAGAGTCTAAAGTCCGACCCACCAACTTGCAATTAAAGAGGAAAGCAGTAAGGCATTTTCATGAAAATGTAGGGAAAAGTAGAACAAAAAAGTATGAATTGTAGGGCCTGCTTGAATGCTGGGTGTTTTATACGATTCACTCTGCAAATTAAGAATCTGATAGGTCAAAAGATTCAATGTGGCTTTTCATTTCATTCAAAAACATATGAATATCTTTTGGTTAGACCTTATATACGAATAAAAGAATACTTCTGACATGCCTGAATTGCATACATTCTAAGGCTACATGTATCTGACTATAAAATATCAGGCACAACAAGTGCAGGCCCTGTTGTGGACCAAACATGCATTTTGAAACAATAATAAAAACTTCAATCACCAGTAGCCAGAAAACAAGCAGTCAAATACAAATTATTCCACAAAATATCATGATTTTTCAGGGTTTTTTTTCAAATTCCATGATTTTTCCATGCATGGAACTTTTTTTGTGATTTTCCAGGTTTTCCAGTGCTCGTGGGAACCCTGGTATTAGTTTCAATTTCAAAGAACTGTTGTTTTAGCATTAAGCATGCAATGGTGTGTACCATATGTAACCAGATAAAACGTAATCTTTCACACGCCAGCAGTTTTATCACCCACCGCGGTCATACAGGTAAAAATGTTGGCTTATGGATGAACATTGAGCAGCCATCAAAAACGAATTACTGAGAGTGATCTTGTCTGAATTGTGAGGTCCTTAATATGCACAGTCTGCTTGATAGGTTAGTGCATTGAGGGTATGGCTGTTTCGAGGTAGATTCCTGGTCGCTCCTTCAAGTCACATAAAACTTGTCAGAGCTGTGTATAGACAAATAATATATTTTTACTTGGTAAAATTTTCATGCATGTTGCTTTGCTGGTGGTTAAGAGATATCACGCCAGGATCAAAACTTTCAGAACATCCCTCGGACATGTACCATTAGGAATCAAAATAATTTTGCGCAAAAATTTGTAGATTTTTAACAAAATTTCAAAAAAGAAATCAAAACGTTTTAGCTAAAAAGCAATAACAGCAGACGTCGTGTGGTGGCTGGTTGTTTTAGTTTACATAGTTTTTAATATGGTCTATCAAATGTCATAAGGAAACAGGGCAGGCAACGATAGAGTACCGTGTTTTGCAGCTTCACTGTTTATTCGTTTGTCTAATAAATGGAGTGATATACTTGCTAATTATTATAAGGGATGTGTGTAACATTTCACATATGATCATCCATGTCAAAGGATAGTACAGAGCCTAGTAAGATGCAGAAATATCCTAAAATTTTGTAGAAACCTTTCGTTTGATGAGTGGAATAAAGAATTTACTCAAAAATAAGTTTCTTAGCACAATTTAAGATAGTACAAAATTTTCACTTTTTTTGTAAGGCCCGCATCTGTTGAATTTCCGTTAAAAATTCAATTTTCTATAGTTATCCTAATATTTTGTAGAAACCTTTCTTTTGATGAGTGGAATAAAGAATTTACTCAAAAAATAAATTCTTAGCACAATTTAAGATAGTACAAAATTTTCACTATTTTTGTAAGGCCCGCCTCTGTTAAATTTCCATCAAAAATTCAATTTTCTATAATTATCCTAAAAATTTTTAGAAACCTTTCCTTTGATGAATGGAATAAAGAATTTACTCAAAAAATAGTTTCTTACCACAATTTTAGATAATACAAAATTTTCACTTTTTTTGTAAGGTCCGCACCTGTCGAATTTCCGTCAAAAATTCCATTTTCCAAAAATTGCCTAAAATTTTGTAGAAACCTTTCCTTTGATGAGTGGAATAAAGAATTTACTCAAAAAATAGTTTCTTAGCACAATTTAAGATAGTACAAAATTTTCACTATTTTTGTAAGGTCCGCGCCTGTCAATTTCCGTCAAAATTTCAATTTTCCAAAAATTGGCTTAAATTTTGTAGAAACCTTTCCTTTAATGAGTGGAATAAAGAATTTACTCAAAAATAAGTTTCTTAGCACAATTTAAGATAGTACAAAATTTTCACTATTTTTGTAAGGTCCGCGCCTGTCGAATTTCCGTCAAAAATTCAATTTTCCAAAAATATCCTAAAATTTTGTAGAAACCTTTTATTTGATGAGTGGAATGAATAATTTAGCCAAAAATAGTTTCTTGGCACAATTTAAGATAGTACAAAATTTTCACTATTTTTGTAAGGTCCGCGCCTTTCAAATTTCCGTCAAAAATTTAATTTACCAAAAATTGCCTCAAATTTTGTAGAAACCTTTCCTTTGATGAGTGGAATAAAGAATTTACTCAAAGTATAGTTTCTTAGCACCATTTAAGATAGTACAAAATTTTCACTATTTTTGTAAGGGTCGCGCCTGTCGAATGTCTGTCAAAATTCCATTCTCCAAAAATATCCTTAAATTTTGTAGAAACCTTTCCTTTGATGAGTGGAATGTAGAATTTACTCAAAAAATAGTTTCTTAGCACAATTTAAGATTGTACAAAATTTTCACTATTTTTGTAAGGTCCCACCTGTCGAATTTCCATCAAAAATTCAATTTTCCAAAAATTGCCTAAAAATTCGTAGAAACCTTTCCTTTGATGAGTGGAATAAAGTATTTACATTAAAGAATAGTTTCTTAACACAATTTAAGATAGTACAAAATTTTCACTATTTTTGTAAGGTCCGCGCCTGTCGAATTTCTGTCAAAAATTCAATTTTAGAAAAATTGCCTAAAATTTTGTAGAAACCTTTCCTTTGATGAGTGGAATGAAGAATTTACTCAAAAAATAGTTTCTTAGCACAATTTAAGAAAGTACAAAATTTTCACCATTTTTATAAGGTCCGCGCCTGTCGAATTTCCGTCAAAATTTCAATTTTCCAAAAATTGCCTCAAATTTTGTAGAAACCTTTCTTTTGATGAGTGGAATAAAGAATTTACTCAAAAATAGTTTCTTAGCACAATTTAAGAAAGTACAAAATTTTCACTATTTTTGTAAGGTCCGCGCCTGTCGAATTTCCGTCAAAATTTCAATTTTCCAAAAATTGCCTAAAATTTTGTAGAAACCTTTCCTTTGATGAGTGGAATAAAGAATTTACTCAAAAATAAGTTTCTTAGCACAATTTAAGATAGTACAAAATTTTCACTATTTTTGTAAGGTCCGCCCCTGTCGAATTTCCATCAAAAATTCAATTTTAGAAAAATTGACTAAAATTTTGTAGAAACCTTTCCTTTGATGAGTGGAATAAAGAATTTACTCAAAAAATAATTTCTTAGCACAATTAAAGATAGTACAAAATTTTCACTAATTTTGTTAGGTCAGCGCCTGTCGAATTTCTGTCAAAAAAATTCAATTTTCCAAAAATTGCCTAAAATTTTGTAGAAAACCTTTCCTTTGATGAGTGGAATAAAGAATTTATTCAAAAAATAGTTTCTTAGCACAATTTAAGATAGTACAAAATTTTCACTATTTTTGTAAGGTCCGCGCCTGTAGAATTTCCGTCAAAAATTCCATTTTCCAAAAATATCCTTAAATTTTGTAGAAACCTTTCCTTTGATGAGTGGAATAAAGAATTTACTCAAAAAATAGTTTCTTAGCACAATTTAAGATAGTACAAAATTTTCACTATTTTTGTAAGGTCCCACATGTCGAAATTCCATCAAAAATTCAATTTTCCAAAAATTGCCTAAAAATTCGTAGAAACCTTTCCTTTGATGAGTGGAATAAAGTATTTACATAAAAAATAGTTTCTTAACACAATTTAAGATAGTACAAAATTTTCACTATTTTTGTCAAATTTCCGTCAAAAATTCAATTTTCCAAAAATTGCATCAAATTTTGTAGAAACCTTTTATTTGATGAGTGGAATAATGAATTAACTCAAAAAATAGTTTCTTAGCACCATTTAAGATAGTACAAAATTTTCACTATTTTTGTACGGTTCGTGCCTGTCGAATTTCCATCAAAAATTCAATTTTCCAAAAATATCCTAAAATTTTGTAGAAACCTTTTATTTGATGAGTGGAATAAATAATTTAGCCAAAAAATAGATTCTTAGCATCATTTAAGATAGTACAAAATTTTCACTATTTTTGTAAGGTCTGCGCCTGTCGAATTTCCATCAAAAATTCAATTTTAGAAAAATTGCCTAAAATTTTGTAGAAACCTTTCCTTTGATAAGTGGAATAAAGAATTTATTAAAAAAATAGTTTCTTAGCAGCATTTAAGATAGTATAAAATTTTCACAATTTTTGTAAGGTCCCACCTGTCGAATTTCCATCAAAAATTCAATTTTCCAAAAATTGCCTAAAAATTCGTAGAAACCTTTCCTTTGATGAGTGGAATAAAGTATTTACATAAAAAATAGTTTCTTAACACAGTTTAAGATAGTACAAAATTTTCACTATTTTTGTAAGGTCCGCGCCTGTCGAATTTCCGTCAAAAATTCATTTTTCCAAAATTATCCTAAAATTTTGTAGAAACCTTTTATTTGATGAGTGGAATAAATAATTTAGCCAAAAAATAGTTTCTTAGCACAATTTAAGAAAGTACAAAATTTTAACTATTTTTGTAAGGTCCGTGCCTGTAGAATTTCCGTCAAAAATTCAATTTTCCAAAAATTCCCTCAAATTTTGTAGAAACCTTTCCTTTGATGAGTGGAATAAAGAATTAACTCAAAAAATAGTTTCTTAGCACCATTTAAGATAGTACAAAATTTTCACTATTTTTGTACGGTTCATGCCTGTCGAATTTCCATCAAATATTCAATTTTCCAAAAATATCCTAAAATTTTGTAGAAACTTTTTATTTGATGAGTGGAATAAATAATTTAGCCTAAAAATAGTTTCTTAGCATCATTTAAGATAGTACAAAATTTTCACTATTTTTGTAAGGTCCGCGCCTGTCGAATTTCCGTCAAAATTTCAGTTTTCCAAAAATTGCCTAAAATTTTGTAGAAACCTTTCCTTTGATGAGTGGAATAAAGAATTTACTCAAAAATAAGTTTGTGAGCACAATTTAAGATTATACAAAAATTTCACTATTTTTGTAAGGTCCGCGCCTGTCGAAGTTCCATCAAAAATTCAATTTTAGAAAAATTGCCTAAAATTTTGTAGAAACCTTTCCTTTGATGGGTGGAATAAAGAATTTACTCAAAAAATAGTTTCTTAGCATCGTTTAAGATAGTACCAAATTTTCACTATTTTTGTAAGGTCCGAGCCTGTTGAATTTCCATCAAAAATTAAATTTTAGAAAAATTGCCTAAAATTTTGTAGAAACCTTTCCTTTGATGAGTGAAATAAAGAATTTACTCAAAAATAAGTTTCTTAGCACAATTTAAGATAGTACAAAATTTTCACTATTTTTGTAAGGTCCGCGCCTGTCGAATTTCCGTCAAAATTTCAATTTTCCAAAAATTGCCTAAAATTTTGTAGAAACCTTTCCTTTGATGAGTGGAATAAAGAATTTACTCAAAAATAAGTTTCTTAGCACAATTTAAGATAGTACAAAATTTTTACTATTTTTGTAAAATCCACGCCTGTCGAATCGCGGTCAAAATTTTGTAGAAACCTTTCCTTTGATGAGTGGAATAAAGAATTTACTCAAAGTATAGTTTCTTAGCACAATTTAAGATAGTACAAAATTTTCACTATTTTTGTACGGTTCGTGCCTGTCGAATTTCCATCAAAAATTCAATTTTCCAAAAATATCCTAAAATTTTGTAGAAACCTTTTATTTGATGAGTGGAATAAATAATTTAGCCAAAAAATAGATTCTTAGCATCATTTAAGATAGTACAAAATTTTCACTATTTTTGTAAGGTCCGCGCCTGTCCAATTTCCGTCAAAATTTCAATTTTCCAAAAATTGCCTTAAATTTTGTAGAAACCTTTCCTTTGATGAGTGGAATAAAGAATTTACTCAAAAATAAGTTTCTTAGCACAATTTAAGATTATACAAAAATTTCACTATTTTTGTAAGGTCCGCGCCTGTCGAATTTCCATCAAAAATTCAATTTTAGAAAAATTGCCTAAAATTTTGTAGAAACCTTTCCTTTGATAAGTGGAATAAAGAATTTATTAAAAAAATAGTTTCTTAGCAGCATTTAAGATAGTATAAAATTTTCACTATTTTTGTAAGGTCCGCGCCTGTCGAATTTCCATCAAAAATTAAATTTTAGAAAAATTGCCTAAAATTTTGTAGAAACCTTTCCTTTGATGAGTGGAATTAAGAATTTACTCAAAAATAAGTTTCTTAGCACTATTTAAGATAGTACAAATTTTTCACTATTTTTGTAAGGTCCGCGCCTGTCGAATTTCCATCAAAAATTCAAATTCCAAAAATTGCCTAAAATTTTGTAGAAACCTTTCCTTTGATGAGTGGAATAAAGAATTTACTCAAAAGATAGTTTTTTAGCATCATTTAAGATAGTACAAAATTTTCACTATTTTTGTAAGGTCCGCGCCTGTCGAATTTCCGTCAAAATATCAGTTTTCTAAAAATTGCCTAAAATTTTGTAGAAACCTTTCCTTTGATGAGTGGAATAAAGATTTTACTCAAAAATAAGTTTCTTAGCACAATTTAAGATAGTACAAAATTTTTACTATTTTTGTAAAATCAGTGCCTGTCAAATTGCCGTCAAAATTTCAATTTTCCAAAAATTGCCTAAAATTTTGTAGAAACCTTTCCTTTGATGAGTGGAATAAAGAATTTACTTAAAAATAAGTTTCTTAGCACAATTTAAGATAGTACAAAATTTTCACTATTTTTGTAAGGTCCGCGCCTGTCGAATTTCCGTCAAAATCCAATTTTCCAAAATTATCCTAAAATTTTGAAGAAACCTTTTATTTGATGAGTTGAATAAATAACTTAGCCAAAAAATAGTTTCTTAGCACAATTTAAGAAAGTACAAAATTTTCACTAATTTTGTAAGGTCCGCGCCTGTAGAATTTCCGTCAAAAATTCAATTTTCCAAAAATTGCCTCAAATTTTGTAGAATCCTTTCCTTTGATGAGTGGAATAAAGAATTTACTCAAAATATAGTTTCTTAGCACAATTTAAGATAGTACAAAATTTTCACTATTTTTGTAAGGTCCGCGCATGTCGAATTTCCGTCAAAAATTCAATTTTCCAAAAATATCCTAAAATTTTGTAGAAATCTTTTATTTGATGAGTGGAATGAATAATTTAGCCAAAAATAGTTTCTTGGCACAATTTAAGATAGTACAAAATTTTTACTATTTTTGTAAGGTCAGCGCCTTTCAAATTTCCGTCAAAAATTTAATTTACCAAAAATGTGGAATAAAGAATTTACTCAAAAAATAGATTCTTAGCATCATTTAAGATAGTACAAAATTTTCACTATTTTTGTAAGGGTCGCGCCTGTAGAATTTCCGTCAAAAATTCAATTTTCCAAAAATTCCCTCAAACTTTGTAGAAACCTTTCCTTTGATGAGTGGAATAAAGAATTTACTCAAAAATAGTTTCTTAGCACAATTTAAGAAAGTACAAAATTTTCACCATTTTTATAAGGTCCGCGCCTGTCGAATTTCCGTCAAAATTTCAATTTTCCAAAAATTGCCTCAAATTTTGTAGAAACCTTTCTTTTGATGAGTGGAATAAAGAATTTACTCAAAAATAGTTTCTTAGCACAATTTAAGAAAGTACAAAATTTTCACTATTTTTGTAAGGTCCGCGCCTGTCGAATTTCCGTCAAAATTTCAATTTTCCAAAAATTGCCTAAAATTTTGTAGAAACCTTTCCTTTGATGAGTGGAATAAAGAATTTACTCAAAAATAAGTTTCTTAGCACAATTTAAGATAGTACAAAATTTTCACTATTTTTGTAAGGTCCGCCCCTGTCGAATTTCCATCAAAAATTCAATTTTAGAAAAATTGACTAAAATTTTGTAGAAACCTTTCCTTTGATGAGTGGAATAAAGAATTTACTCAAAAAATAATTTCTTAGCACAATTAAAGATAGTACAAAATTTTCACTAATTTTGTTAGGTCAGCGCCTGTCGAATTTCTGTCAAAAAAATTCAATTTTCCAAATATTGCCTAAAATTTTGTAGAAACCTTTCTTTTGATGAGTGGAATAAAGAATTTACTCAAAAAATAGTTTCTTAGCACAATTTAAGATAGTACAAAATTTTCACTATTTTTGTAAGGTCCGCGCCTGTAGAATTTCCGTCAAAAATTCCATTTTCCAAAAATATCCTTAAATTTTGTAGAAACCTTTCCTTTGATGAGTGGAATAAAGAATTTACTCAAAAAATAGTTTCTAAGCACAATTTAAGATAGTACAAAATTTTCACTATTTTTGTAAGGTCCCACATGTCAAAATTCCATCAAAAATTCAATTTTCCAAAAATTGCCTAAAAATTCGTAGAAACCTTTCCTTTGATGAGTGGAATAAAGTATTTACATAAAAAATAGTTTCTTAACACAATTTAAGATAGTACAAAATTTTCACTATTTTTGTAAGGTCAGCGCTTGTCAAATTTCCGTCAAAAATTCAATTTTCCAAAAATTGCATCAAATTTTGTAGAAACCTTTTATTTGATGAGTGGAATAAAGAATTAACTCAAAAAATAGTTTCTAAGCACCATTTAAGATAGTACAAAATTTTCACTATTTTTGTACGGTTCGTGCCTGTCGAATTTCCATCAAAAATTCAATTTTCCAAAAATATCCTAAAATTTTGTAGAAACCTTTTATTTGATGAGTGGAATAAATAATTTAGCCAAAAAATAGATTCTTAGCATCATTTAAGATAGTACAAAATTTTCACTATTTTTGTAAGGTCCGCGCCTGTCGAATTTCCGTCAAAATTTCAATTTTCCAAAAATTGCCTAAAATTTTGTAGAAACCTTTCCTTTGATGAGTGGAATAAAGAATTTACTCAAAAATAAGTTTCTTAGCACAATTTAAGATTATACAAAAATTTCACTATTTTTCTAAGGTCCGCGCCTGTCGAATTTCCATCAAAAATTCAATTTTAGAAAAATTGCCTAAAATTTTGTAGAAACCTTTCCTTTGATGAGTGGAATAAAGAATTTACTTAAAAATAAGTTTCTTAGCACAATTTAAGATAGTACAAAATTTTCACTATTTTTGTAAGGTCCGCGCCTGTCGAATTTCCGTCAAAATCCAATTTTCCAAAATTATCCTAAAATTTTGAAGAAACCTTTTATTTGATGAGTTGAATAAATAACTTAGCCAAAAAATAGTTTCTTAGCACAATTTAAGAAAGTACAAAATTTTCAATAATTTTGTAAGGTCCGCGCCTGTAGAATTTCCGTCAAAAATTCAATTTTCCAAAAATTGCCTCAAATTTTGTAGAATCCTTTCCTTTGATGAGTGGAATAAAGAATTTACTCAAAATATAGTTTCTTAGCACAATTTAAGATAGTACAAAATTTTCACTATTTTTGTAAGGTCCGCGCCTGTCGAATTTCCGTCAAAAATTCAATTTTCCAAAAATATCCTAAAATTTTGTAGAAACCTTTTATTTGATGAGTGGAATGAATAATTTAGCCAAAAATAGTTTCTTGGCACAATTTAAGATAGTACAAAATTTTTACTATTTTTGTAAGGTCAGCGCCTTTCAAATTTCCGTCAAAAATTTAATTTACCAAAAATTGCCTCAAATTTTGTAGAAACCTTTCCTTTGATGAGTGGAATAAAGAATTTACTCAAAGTATAGTTTCTTAGCACAATTTAAGATAGTACAAAATTTTCACTATTTTTGTAAGGGTCGCGCCTGTCGAATGTCTGTCAAAATTCCATTTTCCAAAAATATCCTTAAATTTTGTAGAAACCTTTCCTTTGATGAGTGGAATAAAGAATTTACTCAAAAAATAGTTTCTTAACACAATTTAAGATAGTACAAAATTTTCACTATTTTTGTAAGGTCCGCGCCTGTCGAATTTCCGTCAAAAATTTAATTTTCCAATAATTGCCTCAAATTTTGTAGAAACCTTTCCTTTGATGAGTGGAATAAAGAATTTACTCAAAAAATAGTTTCTTAGCATCATTTAAGATAGTACAAAATTTTCACTATTTTGGTAAGGATCGCGCCTGTCGAATTTCCGTCAAAATTTCAATTTTCCAAAAATTGCCTAAAATTTTGTAGAAACCTTTCCTTTGATGAGTGGAATAAAGAATTTACTCAAAAATAAGTTTCTTAGCACAATTTAAGATAGTACAAAATTTTTACTATTTTTGTAAGGTACGCGCCTGTCGAATTTCCGTCAAAAATTCAATTTTAGAAAAATTACCTAAAATTTTGTAGAAACCTTTCCTTTGATGAGTGGAATAAAGAATTTACTCAAAAATAAGTTTCTTAGCACAATTTAAGATAGTACAAAATTTTTACTATTTTTGTAAGGTCCGCGCCTGTCGAATTTCCGTCAAAAATTTAATCTTCCAAAAATATCCTAAAATTTTGTAGAAACCTTTTATTTGATGAGTGGAATGAACAATTTAGCCCAAAATAGTTTCTTGGCACAATTTAAATTAGTACAAAATTTTCACTATTTTTGTAAGGTCCGCGCCTTTCAAATTTCCGTCAAAAATTTAATTTACCAAAAATTGCCTCAAATTTTGTAGAAACCTTTCCTTTGATGAGTGGAATAAAGAATTTACTCAAAGTATAGTTTCTTAGCACCATTTAAGATAGTACAAAATTTTCACTATTTTTCAAAATTTTGTAGAAACCTTTCCTTTGATGAGTGGAATAAAGAATTAACTCAAAAAATAGTTTCTTTGCACCATTTAAGATAGTACAATATTTTCACTATTTTTGTACGGTTCGTGCCTGTCGAATTTCCATCAAAAATTCAATTTTCCAAAAATATCCTAAAATTTTGTAGAAACCTTTTATTTGATGAGTGGAATAAATAATTTAGCCAAAAAATAGTTTCTTAGCATCATTTAAGATAGTACAAAATTTTCACTATTTTTGTAAGGTCAGGGACTGTCGAATTTCCGTCAAAATTTCAATATTCCAAAAATTGCCTAAAATTTTGTAGAAACCTTTCCTTTGATGAGTGGAATAAAGAATTTACTCAAAAATAAGTTTCTTAGCACAATTTAAGATAGTAAAAAAATTCACTATTTTTGTAAGGTCCGCGCCTGTCGAATTTCCATCAAAAATTCAATTTTAGAAAAATTGCCTAAAATTTTGTAGAAACCTTTCCTTTGATGAGTGGAATAAAGAATTTACTCAAAAAATAGTTTCTTAGCATCATTTAAGATAGTGTAAAATTTTCACTATTTTTGTAAGGTCCACGTATGTCGAATTTCCATCAAAAATTAAATTTTAGAAAAATTGCCTAAAATTTTGTAGAAACCTTTCCTTTGATGAGTGGAATAAAGAATTTACTCAAAAATAAGTTTCTTAGCACAATTTAAGATAGTACAAATTTTTCACTATTTTTGTAAGGGTCGCGCCTGTCGAATGTCTGTCAAAATTCCATTTTCCAAAAATATCCTTAAATTTTGTAGAAACCTTTCCTTTGATGAGTGTAATAAAGAATTTACTCAAAAAATAGTTTCTTAGCACAATTTAAGATAGTACACAATTTTCACTATTTTTGTAAGGTCCGCGCCTGTCGAATTTCCATCAAAAATTAAATTTTAGAAAAATTGCCTAAAATTTTGTAGAAATCTTTCCTTTGATGAGTGGAATAAAGAATTTACTCAAACAATAGTTTCTTAGCACAATTTAAGATAGTACAAAATTTTCACTATTTTTGTAAGGTCCGCCCGCGCCTGTCGAATTTCCGTCAAAAATTTAATTTTCCAAAAATATCCTAAAATTTTGCAGAAACCTTTTATTTGATGAGTGGAAGAAATAATTTTGCCAAAAAATAGTTTCTTAGCACAATTTAAGATAGTACAAAATTTTCACTATTTTTGTAAGGTCCGTGCCTGTCGAATTTCCGTCAAAAATTCAATTTTCCAAAAATATCCTAAAATTTTGTAGAAACCTTTTATTTGATGAGTGGAATGAATAATTTAGCCAAAAAATAGTTTATTAGCATCATTTAAGATAGTACAAAATTTTCACTATTTTGGTAATGATCGCGCCTGTTGAATTTCAGTCAAAAATTCAATTTTCCAAAAATATCCTTAAATTTTGTAGAAACCTTTCCTTTGATGAGTGGAATAAAGAATTTACTCAAAAATAGTTTCTTAGCACAATTTAAGATAGTACAAAATTTTCACTATTTTTGTAAGGTCCCACCTGTCGAATTTCCATCAAAAATTCAATTTTCCAAAAATTGCCTAAAAATTCGTAGAAACCTTTCCTTTGATGAGTGGAATAAAGTATTTACATAAAAAATAGTTTCTTAACACAGTTTAAGATAGTACAAAATTTTCACTATTTTTGTAAGGTCCGCGCCTGTCGAATTTCCGTCAAAAATTCATTTTTCCAAAATTATCCTAAAATTTTGTAGAAACCTTTAATTTGATGAGTGGAATAAATAATTTAGCCAAAAAATAGTTTCTTAGCACAATTTAAGATAGTACAAAATTTTAACTATTTTTGTAAGGTCCGTGCCTGTAGAATTTCCGTCAAAAATTCAATTTTCCAAAAATTCCCTCAAATTTTGTAGAAACCTTTCCTTTGATGAGTGGAATAAAGAATTAACTCAAAAAATAGTTTCTTAGCACCATTTAAGATAGTACAAAATTTTCACTATTTTTGTACTGTTCATGCCTGTCGAATTTCCATCAAATATTCAATTTTCCAAAAATATCCTAAAATTTTGTAGAAACTTTTTATTTGATGAGTGGAATAAATAATTTAGCCTAAAAATAGTTTCTTAGCATCATTTAAGATAGTACAAAATTTTCACTATTTTTGTAAGGTCCGCGCCTGTCGAATTTCCGTCAAAATTTCAGTTTTCCAAAAATTGCCTAAAATTTTGTAGAAACCTTTCCTTTGATGAGTGGAATAAAGAATTTACTCAAAAATAAGTTTGTTAGCACAATTTAAGATTATACAAAAATTTCACTATTTTTGTAAGGTCCGCGCCTGTCGAAGTTCCATCAAAAATTCAATTTTAGAAAAATTGCCTAAAATTTTGTAGAAACCTTTCCTTTGATGGGTGGAATAAAGAATTTACTCAAAAAATAGTTTCTTAGCATCATTTAAGATAGTACCAAATTTTCACTATTTTTGTAAGGTCCGAGCCTGTTGAATTTCCATCAAAAATTAAATTTTAGAAAAATTGCCTAAAATTTTGTAGAAACCTTTCCTTTGATGAGTGAAATAAAGAATTTACTCAAAAATAAGTTTCTTAGCACAATTTAAGATAGTACAAAATTTTCACTATTTTTGTAAGGTCCGCGCCTGTCGAATTTCCGTCAAAATTTCAATTTTTCAAAAATTGCCTAAAATTTTGTAGAAACCTTTCCTTTGATGAGTGGAATAAAGAATTTACTCATAAATAAGTTTCTTAGCACAATTTAAGATAGTACAAAATTTTTACTATTTTTGTAAAATCCACGCCTGTCGAATTGCGGTCAAAATTTTGTAGAAACCTTTCCTTTGATGAGTGGAATAAAGAATTTACTCAAAGTATAGTTTCTTAGCACAATTTAAGATAGTACAAAATTTTCACTATTTTTGTACGGTTCGTGCCTGTCGAATTTCCATCAAAAATTCAATTTTCCAAAAATATCCTAAAATTTTGTAGAAACCTTTTATTTGATGAGTGGAATAAATAATTTAGCCAAAAAATAGATTCTTAGCATCATTTAAGATAGTACAAAATTTTCACTACTTTTGTAAGGTCCGCGCCTGTCCAATTTCCGTCAAAATTTCAATTTTCCAAAAATTGCCTTAAATTTTGTAGAAACCTTTCCTTTGATGAGTGGAATAAAGAATTTACTCAAAAATAAGTTTCTTAGCACAATTTAAGATTATACAAAAAATTCACTATTTTTGTAAGGTCCGCGCCTGTCGAATTTCCATCAAAAATTCAATTTTAGAAAAATTGCCTAAAATTTTGTAGAAACCTTTCCTTTGATAAGTGGAATAAAGAATTTATTAAAAAAATAGTTTCTTAGCAGCATTTAAGATAGTATAAAATTTTCACTATTTTTGTAAGGTCCCACCTGTCGAATTTCCATCAAAAATTCAATTTTCCAAAAATTGCCTAAAAATTCGTAGAAACCTTTCCTTTGATGAGTGGAATAAAGTATTTACATAAAAAATAGTTTCTTAACACAGTTTAAGATAGTACAAAATTTTCACTATTTTTGTAAGGTCCGCGCCTGTCGAATTTCCGTCAAAAATTCATTTTTCCAAAATTATCCTAAAATTATGTAGAAACCTTTTATTTGATGAGTGGAATAAATAATTTAGCCAAAAAATAGTTTCTTAGCACAATTTAAGATAGTACAAAATTTTAACTATTTTTGTAAGGTCCGTGCCTGTAGAATTTCCGTCAAAAATTCAATTTTCCAAAAATTCCCTCAAATTTTGTAGAAACCTTTCCTTTGATGAGTGGAATAAAGAATTAACTCAAAAAATAGTTTCTTAGCACCATTTAAGATAGTACAAAATTTTCACTATTTTTGTACGGTTCATGCCTGTCGAATTTCCATCAAATATTCAATTTTCCAAAAATATCCTAAAATTTTGTAGAAACTTTTTATTTGATGAGCGGAATAAATAATTTAGCCTAAAAATAGTTTCTTAGCATCATTTAAGATAGTACAAAATTTTCACTATTTTTGTAAGGTCCGCGCCTGTCGAATTTCCGTCAAAATTTCAGTTTTCCAAAAATTGCCTAAAATTTTGTAGAAACCTTTCCTTTGATGAGTGGAATAAAGAATTTACTCAAAAATAAGTTTGTTAGCACAATTTAAGATTATACAAAAATTTCACTATTTTTGTAAGGTCCGCGCCTGTCGAAGTTCCATCAAAAATTCAATTTTAGAAAAATTGCCTAAAATTTTGTAGAAACCTTTCCTTTGATGGGTGGAATAAAGAATTTACTCAAAAAATAGTTTCTTAGCATCATTTAAGATAGTACCAAATTTTCACTATTTTTGTAAGGTCCGAGCCTGTTGAATTTCCATCAAAAATTAAATTTTAGAAAAATTGCCTAAAATTTTGTAGAAACCTTTCCTTTGATGAGTGAAATAAAGAATTTACTCAAAAATAAGTTTCTTAGCACAATTTAAGATAGTACAAAATTTTCACTATTTTTGTAAGGTCCGCGCCTGTCGAATTTCCGTCAAAATTTCAATTTTCCAAAAATTGCCTAAAATTTTGTAGAAACCTTTCCTTTGATGAGTGGAATAAAGAATTTACTCAAAAAATAGTTTCTTAGCACAATTTAAGATAGTACAAAATTTTTACTATTTTTGTAAAATCCACGCCTGTCGAATTGCGGTCAAAATTTTGTAGAAACCTTTCCTTTGATGAGTGGAATAAAGAATTTACTCAAAGTATAGTTTCTTAGCACAATTTAAGATAGTACAAAATTTTCACTATTTTTGTACGGTTCGTGCCTGTCGAATTTCCATCAAAAATTCAATCCAAAAAATAGATTCTTAGCATCATTTAAGATAGTACAAAATTTTCACTATTTTTGTAAGGTCCGCGCCTGTCCAATTTCCGTCAAAATTTCAATTTTCCAAAAATTGCCTTAAATTTTGTAGAAACCTTTCCTTTGATGAGTGGAATAAAGAATTTACTCAAAAATAAGTTTCTTAGCACAATTTAAGATTATACAAAAATTTCACTATTTTTGTAAGGTCCGTGCCTGTCGAATTTCCATCAAAAATTCAATTTTAGAAAAATTGCCTAAAATTTTGTAGAAACCTTTCCTTTGATAAGTGGAATAAAGAATTTATTAAAAAATAGTTTCTTAGCAGCATTTAAGATAGTATAAAATTTTCACTATTTTTGTAAGGTCCCACCTATCGACTTTCCATCAAAAATTCAATTTTCCAAAAATTGCCTAAAAATTCGTAGAAACCTTTCCTTTGATGAGTGGAATAAAGTATTTACATAAAAAATAGTTTCTTAACACAGTTTAAGATAGTACAAAATTTTCACTATTTTTGTAAGGTCCGCGCCTGTCGAATTTCCGTCAAAAATTCATTTTTCCAAAATTATCCTAAAATTTTGTAGAAACCTTTTATTTGATGAGTGGAATAAATAATTTAGCCAAAAAATAGTTTCTTAGCACAATTTAAGATAGTACAAAATTTTAACTATTTTTGTAAGGTCCGTGCCTGTAGAATTTCCGTCAAAAATTCAATTTTCCAAAAATTCCCTCAAATTTTGTAGAAACCTTTCCTTAGATGAGTGGAATAAAGAATTAACTCAAAAAATAGTTTCTTAGCACCATTTAAGATAGTACAAAATTTTCACTATTTTTGTACGGTTCATGCCTGTCGAATTTCCATCAAATATTCAATTTTCCAAAAATATCCTAAAATTTTGTAGAAACTTTTTATTTGATGAGTGGAATAAATAATTTAGCCTAAAAATAGTTTCTTAGCATCATTTAAGATAGTACAAAATTTTCACTATTTTTGTAAGGTCCGCGCCTGTCGAATTTCCGTCAAAATTTCAGTTTTCCAAAAATTGCCTAAAATTTTGTAGAAACCTTTCCTTTGATGAGTGGAATAAAGAATTTACTCAAAAATAAGTTTATTAGCACAATTTAAGATTATACAAAAATTTCACTATTTTTGTAAGGTCCGCGCCTGTCGAAGTTCCATCAAAAATTCAATTTTAGAAAAATTGCCTAAAATTTTGTAGAAACCTTTCCTTTGATGGGTGGAATAAAGAATTTACTCAAAAAATAGTTTCTTAGCATCATTTAAGATAGTACCAAATTTTCACTATTTTTGTAAGGTCCGAGCCTGTTGAATTTCCATCAAAAATTAAATTTTAGAAAAATTGCCTAAAATTTTGTAGAAACCTTTCCTTTGATGAGTGAAATAAAGAATTTACTCAAAAATAAGTTTCTTAGCACAATTTAAGATAGTACAAAATTTTCACTATTTTTGTAAGGTCCGCGCCTGTCGAATTTCCGTCAAAATTTCAAATTTCCAAAAATTACCTAAAATTTTGTAGAAACCTTTCCTTTGATGAGTGGAATAAAGAATTTACTCAAAAATAAGTTTCTTAGCACAATTTAAGATAGTACAAAATTTTTACTATTTTTGTAAAATCCACGCCTGTCGAATTGCGGTCAAAATTTTGTAGAAACCTTTCCTTTGATGAGTGGAATAAAGAATTTACTCAAAGTATAGTTTCTTAGCACAATTTAAGATAGTACAAAATTTTCACTATTTTTGTACGGTTCGTGCCTGTCGAATTTCCATCAAAAATTCAATTTTCCAAAAATATCCTAAAATTTTGTAGAAACCTTTTATTTGATGAATGGAATAAATAATTTAGCCAAAAAATAGATTCTTAGCATCATTTAAGATAGTACAAAATTTTCACTATTTTTGTAAGGTCCGCGCCTGTCCAATTTCCGTCAAAATTTCAATTTTCCAAAAATTGCCTTAAATTTTGTAGAAACCTTTCCTTTGATGAGTTGAATAAAGAATTTACTCAAAAATAAGTTTCTTAGCACAATTTAAGATTATACAAAAATTTCACTATTTTTGTAAGGTCCGCGCCTGTCGAATTTCCATCAAAAATTCAATTTTAGAAAAATTGCCTAAAATTTTGTAGAAACCTTTCCTTTGATAAGTGGAATAAAGAATTTATTAAAAAAATAGTTTCTTAGCAGCATTTAAGATAGTATAAAATTTTCACTATTTTTGTAAGGTCCGCGCCTGTCGAATTTCCATCAAAAATTAAATTTTAGAAAAATTGCCTAAAATTTTGTAGAAACCTTTCCTTTGATGAGTGGAATTAAGAATTTACTCAAAAATAAGCTTCTTAGCACTATTTAAGATAGTACAAATTTTTCACTATTTTTGTAAGGTCCGCGCCTGTCGAATTTCCATCAAAAATTCAAATTCCAAAAATTGCCTAAAATTTTGTAGAAACCTTTCCTTTGATGAGTGGAATAAAGAATTTACTCAAAAAATAGTTTTTTAGCATCATTTAAGATAGTACAAAATTTTCACTATTTTTGTAAGGTCCGCGCCTGTCGAATTTCCGTCAAAATATCAGTTTTCTAAAAATTGCCTAAAATTTTGTAGAAACCTTTCCTTTGATGAGTGGAATAAAGATTTTACTCAAAAATAAGTTTCTTAGCACAATTTAAGATAGTACAAAATTTTTACTATTTTTGTAAAATCAGTGCCTGTCAAATTGCCGTCAAAATTTCAATTTTCCAAAAATTGCCTAAAATTTTGTAGAAACCTTTCCTTTGATGAGTGGAATAAAGAATTTACTTAAAAATAAGTTTCTTAGCACAATTTAAGATAGTACAAAATTTTCACTATTTTTGTAAGGTCCGCGCCTGTCGAATTTCCGTCAAAATCCAATTTTCCAAAATTATCCTAAAATTTTGAAGAAACCTTTTATTTGATGAGTTGAATAAATAACTTAGCCAAAAAATAGTTTCTTAGCACAATTTAAGAAAGTACAAAATTTTCACTAATTTTGTAAGGTTCGCGCCTGTAGAATTTCCGTCAAAAATTCAATTTTCCAAAAATTGCCTCAAATTTTGTAGAATCCTTTCCTTTGATGAGTGGAATAAAGAATTTACTCAAAATATAGTTTCTTAGCACAATTTAAGATAGTACAAAATTTTCACTATTTTTGTAAGGTCCGCGCCTGTCGAATTTCCGTCAAAAATTCAATTTTCCAAAAATATCCTAAAATTTTGTAGAAACCTTTTATTTGATGAGTGGAATGAATAATTTAGCCAAAAATAGTTTCTTGGCACAATTTAAGATAGTACAAAATTTTTACTATTTTTGTAAGGTCAGCGCCTTTCAAATTTCCGTCAAAAATTTAATTTACCAAAAATGTGGAATAAAGAATTTACTCAAAAAATAGTTTCTTAGCATCATTTAAGATAGTACAAAATTTTCACTATTTTTGTAAGGTCTGCGCCTGTAGAATTTCCGTCAAAAATTCAATTTTCCAAAAATTCCCTCAAACTTTGTAGAAACCTTTCCTTTGATGAGTGGAATAAAGAATTTACTCAAAAATAGTTTCTTAGCACAATTTAAGAAAGTACAAAATTATCACCATTTTTATAAGGTCCGCGCCTGTCGAATTTCCGTCAAAATTTCAATTTTCCAAAAATTGCCTCAAATTTTGCAGAAACCTTTCTTTTGATGAGTGGAATAAAGAATTTACTCAAAAATAGTTTCTTAGCACAATTTAAGAAAGTACAAAATTTTCACTATTTTTGTAAGGTCCGCGCCTGTCGAATTTCCGTCAAAATTTCAATTTTCCAAAAATTGCCTAAAATTTTGTAGAAACCTTTCCTTTGATGAGTGGAATAAAGAATTTACTCAAAAATAAGTTTCTTAGCACAATTTAAGATAGTACAAAATTTTCACTATTTTTGTAAGGTCCGCCCCTGTCGAATTTCCATCAAAAATTCAATTTTAGAAAAATTGACTAAAATTTTGTAGAAACCTTTCCTTTGATGAGTGGAATAAAGAATTTACTCAAAAAATAATTTCTTAGCACAATTAAAGATAGTACAAAATTTTCACTAATTTTGTTAGGTCAGCGCCTGTCGAATTTCTGTCAAAAAAATTCAATTTTCCAAATATTGCCTAAAATTTTGTAGAAAACCTTTCCTTTGATGAGTGGAATAAAGAATTTACTCAAAAAATAGTTTCTTAGCACAATTTAAGATAGTACAAAATTTTCACTATTTTTGTAAGGTCCGCGCCTGTAGAATTTCCGTCAAAAATTCCATTTTCCAAAAATATCCTTAAATTTTGTAGAAACCTTTCCTTTGATGAGTGGAATAAAGAATTTACTCAAAAAATAGTTTCTTAGCACAATTTAAGATAGTACAAAATTTTCACTATTTTTGTAAGGTCCCACATGTCAAAATTCCATCAAAAATTCAATGTTCCAAAAATTGCCTAAAAATTCGTAGAAACCTTTCCTTTGATGAGTGGAATAAAGTATTTACATAAAAAATAGTTTCTTAACACAATTTAAGATAGTACAAAATTTTCACTATTTTTGTAAGGTCCGCGCTCGTCAAATTTCCGTCAATAATTCAATTTTCCAAAAATTGCATCAAATTTTGTAGAAACCTTTTATTTGATGAGTGGAATAAAGAATTAACTCAAAAAATAGTTTCTTAGCACCATTTAAGATAGTACAAAATTTTCACTATTTTTGTTAAATCAGTGCCTGTCGAATTTCCATCAAAAATTCAATTTTCCAAAAATATCCTAAAATTTTGTAGAAACCTTTTATTTGATGAGTGGAATAAATAATTTAGCCAAAAAATAGATTCTTAGCATCATTTAAGATAGTACAAAATTTTCACTATTTTTGTAAGGTCCGCGCCTGTCGAATTTCCGTCAAAATTTCAATTTTCCAAAAATTGCCTAAAATTTTGTAGAAACCTTTCCTTTGATGAGTGGAATAAAGAATTTACTCAAAAATAAGTTTCTTAGCACAATTTAAGATTATACAAAAATTTCACTATTTTTCTAAGGTCCGCGCCTGTCGAATTTCCATCAAAAATTCAATTTTAGAAAATTTGCCTAAAATTTTGTAGAAACCTTTCCTTTGATGAGTGGAATAAAGAATTTACTTAAAAATAAGTTTCTTAGCACAATTTAAGATAGTACAAAATTTTCACTATTTTTGTAAGGTCCGCGCCTGTCGAATTTCCGTCAAAATCCAATTTTCCAAAATTATCCTAAAATTTTGAAGAAACCTTTTATTTGATGAGTTGAATAAATAACTTAGCCAAAAAATAGTTTATTAGCACAATTTAAGAAAGTACAAAATTTTCAATAATTTTGTAAGGTCCGCGCCTGTAGAATTTCCGTCAAAAATTCAATTTTCCAAAAATTGCCTCAAATTTTGTAGAAACCTTTCCTTTGATGAGTGGAATAAAGAATTTACTCAAAAATAAGTTTCTTAGCACAATTTAAGATAGTAAAAAAATTTTACTATTTTTGTAAGGTCCGCGCCTGTCGAATTTCCATCAAAAATTAAATTTTAGAAAAATTGCCTAAAATTTTGTAGAAATCTTTCCTTTGATGAGTGGAATAAAGAATTTACTCAAAAAATAGTTTCTTAGCACAATTTAAGATAGTACAAAATTTTCACTATTTTTTTTTAGGTCCGCGCTTGTCGAATTTTCGTCAAAAATTCAATTTTAGAAAAATTGCCTAAAATTTTGTAGAAATCTTTCCTTTGATGAGTGGAATAAAGAATTTACTCAAAAATAAGATAGTACAAAATTTTTACTATTTTTGTAAGGTCAGCGCCTGTCGAATTTCCGTCAAAAATTCAATTTTCCAAAAATATCCTAAAATTTTGTAGAAACCTTTTATTTGATGAGTGAAATGAACAATTTAGCCCAAAATAGTTTCTTGGCACAATTTAAATTAGTACAAAATTTTCACTATTTTTGTAAGGTCCGCGCCTTTCAAATTTCCGTCAAAAATTTAATTTACCAAAAATTGCCTCAAATTTTGTAGAAACCTTTCCTTTGATGAGTGGAATAAAGAATTTACTCAAAGTATAGTTTCTTAGCACCATTTAAGATAGTACAAAATTTTCACTATTTTTCAAAATTTTGTAGAAACCTTTCCTTTGATGAGTGGAATAAAGAATTTACTCAAAAATAAGTTTCTTAGCACAATTTAAGATAGTACAAATTTTTCACTATTTTTGTAAGGGTCGCGCCTGTCGAATGTCTGTCAAAATTCCATTTTCCAAAAATATCCTTAAATTTTGTAGAAACCTTTCCTTTGATGAGTGTAATAAAGAATTTACTCAAAAAATAGTTTCTTAGCACAATTTAAGATAGTACACAATTTTCACTATTTTTGTAAGGTCCGCGCCTGTCGAATTTCCATCAAAAATTAAATTTTAGAAAAATTGCCTAAAATTTTGTAGAAATCTTTCCTTTGATGAGTGGAATAAAGAATTTACTCAAACAATAGTTTCTTAGCACAATTTAAGATAGTACAAAATTTTCACTATTTTTGTAAGGTCCGCCCGCGCCTGTCGAATTTCCGTCAAAAATTTAATTTTCCAAAAATATCCTAAAATTTTGCAGAAACCTTTTATTTGATGAGTGGAAGAAATAATTTTGCCAAAAAATAGTTTCTTAGCACAATTTAAGTTAGTACAAAATTTTCACTATTTTTGCAAGGTCCCACCTGTCGAATTTCCATCAAAAATTCAATTTTCCAAAAGTTGCCTAAAAATTCGTAGAAACCTTTTCTTTGATCAGTGGAATAAAGAATTTACATAAAAAATAGTTTCTTTGCACAATTTAAGATAGTACAAAATTTTCACTATTTTTGTAAGGTCCGCGCCTGTCGAATTTCTGTCAAAATTCAATTTTCCAAAATTATCCTAAAATTTTGTAGAAACCTTTTATTTGATGAGTGGAATAAATAATTTAGCCAAAAAATAGTTTCTTAGCACAATTTCAGATAGTACAAAATTTTCACTAATTTTGTAAGGTCCGCGCCTGTAGAATTTCCGTCAAAAATTCAATTTTCCAAAAATTGCCTCAAATTTTGTAGAATCCTTTCCTTTGATGAGTGGAATAAAGAATTTACTCAAAATATAGTTTCTTAGCACAATTTAAGATAGTACAAAATTTTCACTATTTTTGTAAGGTCCGCGCCTGTCGAATTTCCGTCAAAAATTCAATTTTCCAAAAATATCCTAAAATTTTGTAGAAATCTTTTATTTGATGAGTGGAATGAATACGAGGGTCAGTCAAAAATAGCTGAGAGTTGATACATATCTCTTACGTAGGCTAACGTACACTAGTCAAATTTGGCACATGCATGTAATGAACTGTCCTGCGTCAGAATATGCAAAATACAAGATCATGCAAATTATAGATTGTTGTTGCTTAGCAATTGAAGAATGTGAAATAACGTCATGCGTTCACGCTGGAATATAGCGTTGCCATGGAAACACTATACAAAATATAAGTTACATCACATTGTGCATTTGTTGCAAATAAAGTGTTTGAATGTATTTTGCTAAATGCAACAACTGAGATTGAGGCGTTGGAATTTTATTACATAAATAAAAGGAAAATTAAATAAATTTTCGGAAAATTTCACCCCAAAATATACCCCACCCACCAGTAACGGTTCATTCTAGAGCAATATTGTCAACTAATATCATATCATATGACCATTTCATTGTATTTAGTAATTGGTTTTAAATATTTGAATGCATAACTTGAATATTCCCAGGAATAAACGGTTGCCATAGCAACAAAATATGGTGTTTATTATTAGAAATGGAATTTCCATCGATTTTGGTTGCTAGGCAACGAACATCGCATGTATTGTATTTACTTTTATTTCACTTCTTCAAAACATTGTTAACACACTGTTTGATACAATGGGCTAGATAAAAGGTCCGTTATTATACTGTTTTAGATTTGAAATGATTTTAAATTCAAGGCTGTTATGCAGAAGTGTCGTCAGCGCGAACGCACATCGCTAGGAGACGGTCTTCGGTTGCCTAGCAACAGCACATTGAAGATAATAAGACATCAACTTCTATATGCAATGAAGCCAGAAGGTTCATTGTATATGTGTATTAAGTTTCAGTCAAAAGTGCCTACCCAGTAAAAAGATATTAACCAACTCTCAGTTATTTTTGACTGACCCTCGTAATTTAGCCAAAAATAGTTTCTTGGCACAATTTAAGATAGTTCAAAATTTTCACTATTTTTGTAAGGTCCGCGCCTTTCAAATTTCCGTCAAAAATTTTATTTACCAAAAATTGCCTCAAATTTTGTAGAAACCTTTCCTTTGATGAGTGGAATAAAGAATTTACTCAAAGTATAGTTTCTTAGCACCATTTAAGATAGTACAAAATTTTCACTATTTTTGTAAAGGTCGCGCCTGTCGAATGTCTGTCAAAATTCCATTTTCCAAAAATATCCTTAAATTTTGTAGAAACCTTTCCTTTGATGAGTGGAATAAAGAATTTACTCAAAAATAGTTTCTTAGCACAATTTAAGATAGTACAAAATTTTCACTATTTTTGTAAGGTCCCACCTGTCGAATTTCCATCAAAAATTCAATTTTCCAAAAATTGCCTAAAAATTCGTAGAAACCTTTCCTTTGATGAGTGGAATAAAGTATTTACATAAAAAATAGTTTCTTAACACAGTTTAAGATAGTACAAAATTTTCACTATTTTTGTAAGGTCCGCGCCTGTCGAATTTCCGTCAAAAATTCATTTTTCCAAAATTATCCTAAAATTTTGTAGAAACCTTTTATTTGATGAGTGGAATAAATAATTTAGCCAAAAAATAGTTTCTTAGCACAATTTAAGATAGTACAAAATTTTTACTATTTTTGTAAGGTCCGTGCCTGTAGAATTTCCGTCAAAAATTCAATTTTCCAAAAATTCCCTCAAATTTTGTAGAAACCTTTCCTTTGATGAGTGGAATAAAGAATTAACTCAAAAAATAGTTTCTTAGCACCATTTAAGATAGTACAAAATTTTCACTATTTTTGTACGGTAAGTGCCTGTCGAATTTCCATCAAATATTCAATTTTCCAAAAATATCCTAAAATTTTGTAGAAACTTTTTATTTGATGAGTGGAATAAATAATTTAGCCTAAAAATAGTTTCTTAGCATCATTTAAGATAGTACAAAATTTTCACTATTTTTGTAAGGTCCGCGCCTGTCGAATTTCCGTCAAAATTTCAGTTTTCCAAAAATTGCCTAAAATTTTGTAGAAACCTTTCCTTTGATGAGTGGAATAAAGAATTTACTCAAAAATAAGTTTGTTAGCACAATTTAAGATTATACAAAAATTTCACTATTTTTGTAAGGTCCGCGCCTGTCGAAGTTCCATCAAAAATTCAATTTTAGAAAAATTGCCTAAAATTTTGTAGAAACCTTTCCTTTGATGAGTGGAATAAAGAATTTACTCAAAAAATAGTTTCTTAGCATCATTTAAGATAGTACCAAATTTTCACTTTTTTTGTAAGGTCCGAGCCTGTTGAATTTCCATCAAAAATTAAATTTTAGAAAAATTGCCTAAAATTTTGTAGAACCCTTTCCTTTGATGAGTGAAATAAAGAATTTACTCAAAAATAAGTTTCTTAGCACAATTTAAGATAGTACAAAATTTTCACTATTTTTGTAAGGTCTGCGCCTGTCGAATTTCCGTCAAAATTTCAATTTTCCAAAAATTGCCTAAAATTTTGTAGAAACCTTTCCTTTGATGAGTGGAATAAAGAATTTACTCAAAAATAAGTTTCTTAGCACAATTTAAGATAGTACAAATTTTTTACTATTTTTGTAAAATCCACGCCTGTCGAATTGCGGTCAAAATTCAATTTTCCAAAATTATCCTAAAATTTTGTAGAAACCTTTCCTTTGATGAGTGGAATAAAGAATTTACTCAAAGTATAGTTTCTTAGTACAATTTAAGATAGTACAAAATTTTCACTATTTTTGTAAGGTCCCCGCCTGTCGAATTTCCGTCAAAAATTCAATTTTCCAAAAATATCCTAAAATTTTGTAGAAACCTTTTATTTGATGAGTGGAATGAATAATTTAGCCAAAAATAGTTTCTTGGCACAATTTAAGATAGTACAAAATTTTCACTATTTTTGTAAGGTCCACGCCTTTCAAATTTCCGTCAAAAATTTAATTTACCAAAAATTGCCTCAAATTTTGTAGAAACCTTTCCTTTGATGAGTGGAATAAAGAATTTACTCAAAGTATAGTTTCTTAGCACCATTTAAGATAGTACAAAATTTTCACTATTTTTGTAAGGGTCGCGCCTGTCGAATGTCTGTCAAAATTCCATTTTCCAAAAATATCCTTAAATTTTGTAGAAACCTTTCCTTTGATGAGTGGAATAAAGAATTTACTCAAAAAATAGTTTCTTAGCACAATTTAAGATAGTACAAAATTTTCACTATTTTTGTAAGGTCCGCGCCTGTCGAATTTCCGTCAAAATTTCAATTTTCCAAAAATTGCCTAAAATTTTGTAGAAACCTTTCCTTTGATGAGTGGAATAAAGAATTTACTCAAAAATAAGCTTCTTAGCACAATTTAAGATAGTACAAAATTTTTACTATTTTTGTAAAATCCACGCCTGTCGAATTGCGGTCAAAATTTTGTAGAAACCTTTCCTTTGATGAGTGGAATAAAGAATTTACTCAAAGTATAGTTTCTTAGCACAATTTAAGATAGTACAAAATTTTCATTATTTTTGTAAGGTCCGCGCCTGTCGAATTTCCATCAAAAATTCAATTTTCCAAAAATATCCTAAAATTTTGTAGAAACCTTTTATTTGATGAGTGGAATAAAAAATTTAGCCAAAAAATAGATTCTTAGCATCATTTAAGATAGTACAAAATTTTCACTATTTTTGTAAGGTCCGCGCCTGTCGAATTTCCGTCAAAATTTCAATTTTCCAAAAATTGCCTAAAATTTTGTAGAAACCTTTCCTTTGATGAGTGGAATAAAGAATTTACTCAAAAATAAGTTTCTTAGCACAATTTAAGATTATACAAAAATTTCACTATTTTTGTAAGGTCCGCGCCTGTCGAATTTCCATCAAAAATTCAATTTTAGAAAAATTGCCTAAAATTTTGTAGAAACCTTTCCTTTGATGAGTGGAATAAAGAATTTATTAAAAAAATAGTTTCTTAGCAGCATTTAAGATAGTATAAAATTTTCACTATTTTTGTAAGGTCCGCGCCTGTCGAATTTCCATCAAAAATTAAATTTTAGAAAAATTGCCTAAAATTTTGTAGAAACCTTTCCTTTGATGAGTGGAATTAAGAATTTACTCAAAAATAAGTTTCTTAGCACAATTTAAGATAGTACAAATTTTTCACTATTTTTGTAAGGTCCGCGCCTGTCGAATTTCCATCAAAAATTCAAATTCCAAAAATTGCCTAAAATTTTGTAGAAACCTTTCCTTTGATGAGTGGAATAAAGAATTTACTCAAAAAATAGTTTTTTAGCATCATTTAAGATAGTACAAAATTTTCACTATTTTTGTAAGGTCCGCGCCTGTCGAATTTCCGTCAAAATATCAGTTTTCTAAAAATTGCCTAAAATTTTGTAGAAACCTTTCCTTTGTTGAGTGGAATAAAGATTTTACTCAAAAATAAGTTTCTTAGCACAATTTAAGATAGTACAAAATTTTTACTATTTTTGTAAAATCAGTGCCTGTCAAATTGCCGACAAAATTTCAATTTTCCAAAAATTGCCTAAAATTTTGTAGAAACCTTTCCTTTGATGAGTGGAATAAAGAATTTACTTAAAAATAAGTTTCTTAGCACAATTTAAGATAGTACAAAATTTTCACTATTTTTGTAAGGGACGCGCCTGTCGAATTTCCGTCAAAATCCAATTTTCCAAAATTATCCTAAAATTTTGAAGAAACCTTTTATTTGATGAGTTGAATAAATAACTTAGCCAAAAAATAGTTTCTTAGCACAATTTAAGAAAGTACAAAATTTTCACTAATTTTGTAAGGTCCGCGCCTGTAGAATTTCCGTCAAAAGTTCAATTTTCCAAAAATTGCCTCAAATTTTGTAGAATCCTTTCCTTTGATGAGTGGAATAAAGAATTTACTCAAAATATAGTTTCTTAGCACAATTTAAGATAGTACAAAATTTTCACTATTTTTGTAAGGTCCGCGCCTATCGAATTTCCGTCATAAATTCAATTTTCCAAAAATATCCTTAAATTTTGTAGAAACCTTTTATTTGATGAGTGGAATGAATAATTTAGCCAAAAATAGTTTCTTGGCACAATTTAAGATAGTACAAAATTTTTACTATTTTTGTAAGGTCAGCGCCTTTCAAATTTCCGTCAAAAATTTAATTTACCAAAAATGTGGAATAAAGAATTTACTCAAAAAATAGTTTCTTAGCATCATTTAAGATAGTACAAAATTTTCACTATTTTGGTAAGGATCGCGCCTGTCCAATTTCCGTCAAAATTTCAATTTTCCAAAAATTGCCTAAAATTTTGTAGAAACCTTTCCTTTGATGAGTGGAATAAAGAATTTACTCAAAAATAAGTTTCTTAGCACAATTTAAGATAGTACAAAATTTTTACTATTTTTGTAAGGTCCGCGCCTGTCGAATTTCCATCAAAAATTAAATTTTAGAAAAATTGCCTAAAATTTTGTAGAAATCTTTCCTTTGATGAGTGGAATAAAGAATTTACTCAAAAAATAGTTTCTTAGCACAATTTAAGATAGTACAAAATTTTCACTATTTTTTTTCAGGTCCGCGCTTGTCGAATTTCCGTCAAAAATTCAATTTTAGAAAAATTGCCTAAAATTTTGTAGAAACCTTTCCTTTGATGAGTGGAATAAAGAATTTACTCAAAAATAAGATAGTACAAAATTTTTACTATTTTTGTAAGGTCCGCGCCTGTCGAATTTCCGTCAAAAATTTAATCTTCCAAAAATATCCTAAAATTTTGTAGAAACCTTTTATTTGATGAGTGGAATGAACAATTTAGCCCAAAATAGTTTCTTGGCACAATTTAAATTAGTACAAAATTTTCACTATTTTTGTAAGGTCCGCGCCTTTCAAATTTCCGTCAAAAATTTAATTTACCAAAAATTGCCTCAAATTTTGTAGAAACCTTTCCTTTGATGAGTGGAATAAAGAATTTACTCAAAGTATAGTTTCTTAGCACCATTTAAGATAGTACAAAATTTTCACTATTTTTCAAAATTTTGTAGAAACGTTTCCTTTGATGAGTGGAATAAAGAATTAACTCAAAAAATAGTTTCTTAGCACCATTTAAGATAGTACAATATTTTCACTATTTTTGTACGGTTCGTGCCTGTCGAATTTCCATCAAAAATTCAATTTTCCAAAAATATCCTAAAATTTTGTAGAAACCTTTTATTTGATGAGTGGAATAAATAATTTAGCCAAAAAATAGTTTCTTAGCATCATTTAAGATAGTACAAAATTTTCACTATTTTTGTAAGGTCCGGGCCTGTCGAATTTCCGTCAAAATTTCAATTTTCCAAAAATTGCCTAAAATTTTGTAGAAACCTTTCCTTTGATGAGTGGAATAAAGAATTTACTCAAAAATAAGTTTCTTAGCACAATTTAAGATTATTCAAAAATTTCACTATTTTTGTAAGGTCCGCGCCTGTCGAATTTCCATCAAAAATTCAATTTTAGAAAAATTGCCTAAAATTTTGTAGAAACCTTTCCTTTGATGAGTGGAATAAAGAATTTACTCAAAAAATAGTTTCTTAGCATCATTTAAGATAGTATAAAATTTTCACTATTTTTGTAAGGTCCGCGCCTGTCGAATTTCCATCAAAAATTAAATTTTAGAAAAATTGCCTAAAATTTTGTAGAAACCTTTCCTTTGATGAGTGGAATAAAGAATTTACTCAAAAATAAGTTTCTTAGCACAATTTAAGATAGTACAAATTTTTCACTATTTTTGTAAGGTCCGCGCCTGTCGAATTTCCATCAAAAATTCAATTTTAGAAAAATTGCCTAAAATTTTGTAGAAACATTTCCTTTGATGAGTGGAATAAAGAATTTACTCAAAAAATAGTTTCTTAGCATCATTTAAGATAGTACAAAATTTTCACTATTTTTGTAAGGTCTGCGCCTGTTGAATTTCAATCAAAAATTAAATTTTAGAAAAATTGCCTAAAATTTTGTAGAAACCTTTCCTTTGATGAGTGGAATAAAGAATTTACTCAAAGTATAGTTTCTTAGCACAATTTAAGATAGTACAAAATTTTCACTATTTTTGTAAGGTCCGCGCCTGTCGAATTTCCGTCAAAATTTCAATTTTCCAAAAATTGCCTAAAATTTTGTAGAAACCTTTCCTTTGATAAGTGGAATAAAGAATTTACTCAAAAATAAGTTTCTTAGCACAATTTAAGATAGTACAAAATTTTTACTATTTTTGTAAAATCCGGGCCTGTCGAATTGCCGTCAAAATTTCAATTTTCCAAAAATTGCCTAAAATTTTGTAGAAACCTTTCCTTTGATGAGTGGAATAAAGAATTTACTTAAAAATAAGTTTCTTAGCACAATTTAAGATAGTACAAAATTTTCACTATTTTTGTAAGGTCCGCGCCTGTCGAATTTCCATCAAGAATTAAATTTTAGAAAACTTGCCTAAAATTTTGTAGAAATCTTTCCTTTGATGAGTGGAATAAAGAATTTACTCAAAAAATAGTTTCTTAGCACAATTTAAGATAGTACAAAATTTTCACTATATTTGTAAGGTCCGCCCGCGCCTGTCCAATTTCCGTCAAAAATTTAATTTTCCAAAAATATCCTAAAATTTTGTAGAAACCTTTTATTTGATGAGTGGAATAAATAATTTTGCCAAAAAATAGTTTCCTAGCCCAATTTAAGATAGTACAAAATTTTCACTATTTTTGTAAGGTCCGGGCCTGTCGAATTTCCGTCAAAATTTCAATTTTCCAAAAATTGCCTAAAATTTTGTAGAAACCTTTCCTTTGATGAGTGGAATAAAGAATTTACTCAAAAATAAGTTTCTTAGCACAATTTAAGATAGTACAAAATTTTTACTATTTTTGTAAGGTCCGCGCCTGTCGAATTTCCATCAAAAATTAAATTTTAGAAAAATTGCCTAAAATTTTGTAGAAATCTTTCCTTTGATGAGTGGAATAAAGAATTTACTCAAAAAATAGTTTCTTAGCACAATTTAAGATAGTACAAAACTTTCACTATTTTTTTTTAGGTCCGCGCTTGTCGAATTTCCGTCAAAAATTCAATTTTAGAAAAATTGCCTAAAATTTTGTAGAAACCTTTCCTTTGATGAGTGGAATAAAGAATTTACTCAAAAATAAGATAGTACAAAATTTTTACTATTTTTGTAAGGTCCGCGCCTGTCGAATTTCCGTCAAAAATTTAATCTTCCAAAAATATCCTAAAATTTTGTAGAAACCTTTTATTTGATGAGTGGAATGAACAATTTAGCCCAAAATAGTTTCTTGGCACAATTTAAATTAGTACAAAATTTTCACTATTTTTGTAAGGTCCGCGCCTTTCAAATTTCCGTCAAAAATTTAATTTACCAAAAATTGCCTCAAATTTTGTAGAAACCTTTCCTTTGATGAGTGGAATAAAGAATTTACTCAAAGTATAGTTTCTTAGCACCATTTAAGATAGTACAAAATTTTCACTATTTTTCAAAATTTTGTAGAAACGTTTCCTTTGATGAGTGGAATAAAGAATTAACTCAAAAAATAGTTTCTTAGCACCATTTAAGATAGTACAATATTTTCACTATTTTTGTACGGTTCGTGCCTGTCGAATTTCCATCAAAAATTCAATTTTCCAAAAATATCCTAAAATTTTGTAGAAACCTTTTATTTGATGAGTGGAATAAATAATTTAGCCAAAAAATAGTCTCTTAGCATCATTTAAGATAGTACAAAATTTTCACTATTTTTGTAAGGTCCGGGCCTGTCGAATTTCCGTCAAAATTTCAATTTTCCAAAAATTGCCTAAAATTTTGTAGAAACCTTTCCTTTGATGAGTGGAATAAAGAATTTACTCAAAAATAAGTTTCTTAGCACAATTTAAGATTATTCAAAAATTTCACTATTTTTGTAAGGTCCGCGCCTGTCGAATTTCCATCAAAAATTCAATTTTAGAAAAATTGCCTAAAATTTTGTAGAAACCTTTCCTTTGATGAGTGGAATAAAGAATTTACTCAAAAAATAGTTTCTTAGCATCATTTAAGATAGTATAAAATTTTCACTATTTTTGTAAGGTCCGCGCCTGTCGAATTTCCATCAAAAATTAAATTTTAGAAAAATTGCCTAAAATTTTGTAGAAACCTTTCCTTTGATGAGTGGAATAAAGAATTTACTCAAAAATAAGTTTCTTAGCACAATTTAAGATAGTACAAATTTTTCACTATTTTTGTAAGGTCCGCGCCTGTCGAATTTCCATCAAAAATTCAATTTTAGAAAAATTGCCTAAAATTTTGTAGAAACCTTTCCTTTGATGAGTGGAATAAAGAATTTACTCAAAAAATAGTTTCTTAGCATCATTTAAGATAGTACAAAATTTTCACTATTTTTGTAAGGTCCGCGCCTGTTGAATTTCAATCAAAAATTAAATTTTAGAAAAATTGCCTAAAATTTTGTAGAAACCTTTCCTTTGATGAGTGGAATAAAGAATTTACTCAAAGTATAGTTTCTTAGCACAATTTAAGATAGTACAAAATTTTCACTATTTTTGTAAGGTCCGCGCCTGTCGAATTTCCGTCAAAATTTCAATTTTCCAAAAATTGCCTAAAATTTTGTAGAAACCTTTCCTTTGATAAGTGGAATAAAGAATTTACTCAAAAATAAGTTTCTTAGCACAATTTAAGATAGTACAAAATTTTTACTATTTTTGTAAAATCCGCGCCTGTCGAATTGCCGTCAAAATTTCAATTTTCCAAAAATTGCCTAAAATTTTGTAGAAACCTTTCCTTTGATGAGTGGAATAAAGAATTTACTTAAAAATAAGTTTCTTAGCACAATTTAAGATAGTACAAAATTTTCACTATTTTTGTAAGGTCCGCGCCTGTCGAATTTCCATCAAGAATTAAATTTTAGAAAACTTGCCTAAAATTTTGTAGAAATCTTTCCTTTGATGAGTGGAATAAAGAATTTACTCAAAAAATAGTTTCTTAGCACAATTTAAGATAGTACAAAATTTTCACTATATTTGTAAGGTCCGCCCGCGCCTGTCCAATTTCCGTCAAAAATTTAATTTTCCAAAAATATCCTAAAATTTTGTAGAAACCTTTTATTTGATGAGTGGAATAAATAATTTTGCCAAAAAATAGTTTCCTAGCACAATTTAAGATAGTACAAAATTTTCACTATTTTTGTAAGGGTCGTGCCTGTCGAATGTCTGTCAAAATTCCATTTTCCAAAAATATCCTTAAATTTTGTAGAAACCTTTCCTTTGATGATTGGAATAAAGAATTTACTCAAAAAATAGTTTCTTAGCACAATTTTAGATAGTACAAAATTTTCACTATTTTTGTAAGGTCCGCGCCTGTCGAATTTCCATCAAAAATTAAATTTTAGAAAAATTGCCTAAAATTTTGTAGAAATCTTTCCTTTGATGAGTGGAATAAAGAATTTACTCAAAAAATAGTTTCTTAGCACAATTTAAGATAGTACAAAATTTTCACTATTTTTGTAAGGTCCGCCCGCGCCTGTCCAATTTCCGTCAAAATTCAATTTTCCAAAATTATCCTAAAATTTTGTAGAAACCTTTTATTTGACGAGTGGAATAAATAATTTAGCCAAAAAATAGTTTCTTAGCACAATTTAAGATAGTACAAAATTTCACTAATTTTGTAAGGTCCGCGCCTGTAGAATTTCCGTCAAAAATTCAATTTTCCAAAAATTGCCTCAAATTTTGTAGAATCCTTTCCTTTGATGAGTGGAATAAAGAATTTACTCAAAATATAGTTTCTTAGCACAATTTAAGATAGTACAAAATTTTCACTATTTTTGTAAGGGTCGCGCCTGTCGAATGTCTGTCAAAGTTCCATTTTCCAAAAATATCCTTAAATTTTGTAGAAACCTTTCCTTTGATGATTGGAATAAAGAATTTACTCAAAAAATAGTTTCTTAGCACAATTTAAGATAGTACAAAATTTTCACTATTTTTGTAAGGTCCGCGCCTGTCGAATTTCCATCAAAAATTAAATTTTAGAAAAATTGCCTAAAATTTTGTAGAAATCTTTCCTTTGATGAGTGGAATAAGGAATTTACTCAAAAAATAGTTTCTTAGCACAATTTAAGATAGTACAAAATTTTCATTTTTTTTGTAAGGTCCGCCCGCGCCTGTCCAATTTCCGTCAAAAATTTAGTTTTCCAAAAATATCCTAAAATTTTGCAGAAACCTTTTATTTGATGAGTGGAATAAATAATTTTGCCAAAAAATAGTTTCTTAGCACAATTTAAGATAGTACAAAATTTTCACTATTTTTGTAAGGTCCGCGCCTGTCGAATTTCCGTCAAAAATTTAATTTTCCAATAATTGCCTCAAATTTTGTAGAAACCTTTCCTTTGATGAGTGGAATAGAGAATTTACTCAAAAAATAGTTTCTTAGCATCATTTAAGATAGTACAAAATTTTCACTATTTTGGTAAGGATCGCGCCTGTCGAATTTCCGTCAAAAATTCAATTTTCCAAAAATTGCCTAAAATTTTGTAGAAACCTTTCCTTTGATGAGTGGAATAAAGAATTTTCTCAAAAAATAGTTTCTTAGCACAATTTAAGATAGTACAAAAATTTCACTATTTTTGCAAGGTCCCACCTGTCGAATTTCCATCAAAATTTCAATTTTCCAAAAATTGCCTAAAAATTCGTAGAAACCTTTCCTTTGACGAGTGGAATGAAGAATTTACATAAAAAATAGTTTCTTAGCACAATTTAAGATAGTACAAAATTTTCACTATTTTTGTAAGGTCCGCGCCTGTCGAATTTCCGTCAAAATTCAATTTTCCAAAATTATCCTAAAATTTTGTAGAAACCTTTTATTTGATGAGTGGAATAAATAATTAAGCCAAAAAATAGTTTCTTAGCACAATTTCAGATATTACAAAATTTTCACTAATTTTGTAAGGTCCGCGCCTGTAGAATTTCCGGCAAAAATTCAATTTTCCAAAAATTGCCTCAAATTTTGTAGAATCCTTTCCTTTGATGAGTGGAATAAAGAATTTACTCAAAATATAGTTTCTTAGCACAATTTAAGATAGTACAAAATTTTCACTATTTTTGTAAGGTCCGCGCCTGTCGAATTTCCGTCAAAAATTCTATTTTCCAAAAATATCCTAAAATTTTGTAGAAATCTTTTATTTGATGAGTGGAATGAATACGAGGGTCAGTCAAAAATAGCTGAGAGTTGATACATATCTCTTACGTAGGCTAACGTACACTAGTCAAATTGGGCACATGCATGTAATGAACTGTCCTGCGTCAGAATATGCAAAATACAAGATCATGCAAATTATAGATTGTTGTTGCTTAGCAATTGAAGAATGTGAAATAACGTCATGCGTTCACGCTGGAATATAGCGTTGCCATGGAAACACTATACAAAATATAAGTTACATCACATTGTGCATTTGTTGCAAATAAAGTGTTTGAATGTATTTTGCTAAATGCAACAACTGAGATTGAGGCGTTGGAATTTTATTACATAAATAAAAGGAAAATTAAATAAATTTTCGGAAAATTTCACCCCAAAATATACCCCACCCACCAGTAACGGTTCATTCTAGAGCAATATTGTCAACTAATATCATATCATATGACCATTTCATTGTATTTAGTAATTGGTTTTAAATATTTGAATGCATAACTTGAATATTCCCAGGAATAAACGGTTGCCATAGCAACAAAATATGGTGTTTATTATTAGAAATGGAATTTCCATCGATTTTGGTTGCTAGGCAACGAACATCGCATGTATTGTATTTACTTTTATTTCACTTCTTCAAAACATTGTTAACACACTGTTTGATACAATGGGCTAGATAAAAGGTCCGTTATTATACTGTTTTAGATTTGAAATGATTTTAAATTCAAGGCTGTTATGCAGAAGTGTCGTCAGCGCGAACGCACATCGCTAGGAGACGGTCTTCGGTTGCCTAGCAACAGCACATTGAAGATAATAAGACATCAACTTCTATATGCAATGAAGCCCGAAGGTTCATTGTATATGTGTATTAAGTTTCAGTCAAAAGTGCCTACCCAGTAAAAAGATATTAACCAACTCTCAGTTATTTTTGACTGACCCTCGTAATTTAGCCAAAAATAGTTTCTTGGCACAATTTAAGATAGTTCAAAATTTTCACTATTTTTGTAAGGTCCGCGCCTTTCAAATTTCCGTCAAAAATTTTATTTACCAAAAATTGCCTCAAATTTTGTAGAAACCTTTCCTTTGATGAGTGGAATAAAGAATTTACTCAAAGTATAGTTTCTTAGCACCATTTAAGATAGTACAAAATTTTCACTATTTTTGTAAAGGTCGCGCCTGTCGAATGTCTGTCAAAATTCCATTTTCCAAAAATATCCTTAAATTTTGTAGAAACCTTTCCTTTGATGAGTGGAATAAAGAATTTACTCAAAAATAGTTTCTTAGCACAATTTAAGATAGTACAAAATTTTCACTATTTTTGTAAGGTCCCACCTGTCGAATTTCCATCAAAAATTCAATTTTCCAAAAATTGCCTAAAAATTCGTAGAAACCTTTCCTTTGATCAGTGGAATAAAGTATTTACATAAAAAATAGTTTCTTAACACAGTTTAAGATAGTACAAAATTTTAACTATTTTTGTAAGGTCCGCGCCTGTCGAATTTCCGTCAAAAATTCATTTTTCCAAAATTATCCTAAAATTTTGTAGAAACCTTTTATTTGATGAGTGGAATAAATAATTTAGCCAAAAAATAGTTTCTTAGCACAATTTAAGATAGTACAAAATTTTCACTATTTTTGTAAGGTCCGTGCCTGTAGAATTTCCGTCAAAAATTCAATTTTCCAAAAATTCCCTCAAATTTTGTAGAAACCTTTCCTTTGATGAGTGGAATAAAGAATTAACTCAAAAAATAGTTTCTTTGCACCATTTAAGATAGTACAAAATTTTCACTATTTTTGTACGGTTCGTGCCTGTCGAATTTCCATCAAATATTCAATTTTCCAAAAATATCCTAAAATTTTGTAGAAACTTTTTATTTGATGAGTGGAATAAATAATTTAGCCTAAAAATAGTTTCTTAGCATCATTTAAGATAGTACAAAATTTTCACTATTTTTGTAAGGTCCGCGCCTGTCGAATTTCCGTCAAAATTTCAGTTTTCCAAAAATTGCCTAAAATTTTGTAGAAACCTTTCCTTTGATGAGTGGAATAAAGAATTTACTCAAAAATAAGTTTGTTAGCACAATTTAAGATTATACAAAAATTTCACTATTTTTGTAAGGTCCGCGCCTGTCGAAGTTCCATCAAAAATTCAATTTTAGAAAAATTGCCTAAAATATTGTAGAAACCTTTCCTTTGATGAGTGGAATAAAGAATTTACTCAAAAAATAGTTTCTTAGCATCATTTAAGATAGTACCAAATTTTCACTATTTTTGTAAGGTCCGAGCCTGTTGAATTTCCATCAAAAATTAAATTTTAGAAAAATTGCCTAAAATTTTGTAGAAACCTTTCCTTTGATGAGTGAAATAAAGAATTTACTCAAAAATAAGTTTCTTAGCACAATTTAAGATAGTACAAAATTTTCACTATTTTTGTAAGGTCCGCGCCTGTCGAATTTCCGTCAAAATTTCAATTTTCCAAAAATTGCCTAAAATTATGTAGAAACCTTTCCTTTGATGAGTGGAATAAAGAATTTACTCAAAAATAAGTTTCTTAGCACAATTTAAGATAGTACAAAATTTTTACTATTTTTGTAAAATCCACGCCTGTCGAATTGCGGTCAAAATTTCAATTTTCCAAAAATTGCCTAAAATTTTGTAGAAACCTTTCCTTTGATGAGTGGAATAAAGAATTTACTCAAAGTATAGTTTCTTAGCACAATTTAAGATAGTACAAAATTTTCACTATTTTTGTAAGGTCCCCGCCTGTCGAATTTCCGTCAAAAATTCAATTTTCCAAAAATATCCTAAAATTTTGTAGAAACCTTTTATTTGATGAGTGGAATGAATAATTTAGCCAAAAATAGTTTCTTGGCACAATTTAAGATAGTACAAAATTTTCACTATTTTTGTAAGGTCCGCGCCTTTCAAATTTCCGTCAAAAATTTTATTTACCAAAAATTGCCTCAAATTTTGTAGAAACCTTTCCTTTGATGAGTGGAATAAAGAATTTACTCAAAGTATAGTTTCTTAGCACCATTTAAGATAGTACAAAATTTTCACTATTTTTGTAAGGGTCGCGCCTGTCGAATGTCTGTCAAAATTCCATTTTCCAAAAATATCCTTAAATTTTGTAGAAACCTTTCCTTTGATGAGTGGAATAAAGAATTTACTCAAAAAATAGTTTCTTAGCACAATTTAAGATAGTACAAAATTTTCACTATTTTTGTAAGGTCCCACCTGTCGAATTTCCATCAAAAATTCAATTTTCCAAAAATTGCCTAAAAATTCGTAGAAACCTTTCATTTGATGAGTGGAATAAAGTATTTACATAAAAAATAGTTTCTTAACACAATTTAAGATAGTACAAAATTTTCATTATTTTTGTAAAGTCCGCGCCTGTCGAATTTCCGTCAAAAATTCAATTTTCCAAAATTATCCTAAAATTTTGTAGAAACCTTTTATTTGATGAGTGGAATATATAATTTAGCCAAAAAATAGTTTCTTAGCACAACTTAAGATAGTACAAAATTTTCACTATTTTTGTAAGGTCCATGCCTGTAGAATTTCCGTCAAAAATTCAATTTTCCAAAAATTGCCTCAAATTTTGTAGAAACCTTTCCTTTGATGAGTGGAATAAAGAATTAACTCAAAAAATAGTTTCTTAGCACCATTTAAGATAGTACAAAATTTTCACTATTTTTGTACGGTTCGTGCCTGTCGAATTTCCATCAAAAATTCAATTCTCCAAAAATATCCTAAAATTTAGTAGAAACCTTTTATTTGATGAGTGGAATAAATAATTTAGCCAAAAAATAGATTCTTAGCATCATTTAAGAAAGTACAAAATTTTCACTATTTTTGTAAGGTCCGGGCCTGTCGAATTTCCGTCAAAATTTCAATTTTCCAAAAATTGCCTAAAATTTTGTAGAAACCTTTCCTTTGATGAGTGGAATAAAGAATTTACTCAAAAATAAGTTTCTTAGCACAATTTAAGATAGTACAAATTTTTCACTATTTTTGTAAGGTCCGCGCCTGTCGAATTTCCATCAAAAATTAAATTTTAGAAAAATTGCCTAAAATTTTGTAGAAATCTTTCCTTTGATTAGTGGAATAAAGAATTTACTCAAAAAATAGTTTCTTAGCACAATTTAAGATAGTACAAAATTTTCACTATTATTGTAAGGTCCCACCTGTCGAATTTCCATCAAAAATTCAATTTTCCAAAAATTGCCTAAAAATTCGTAGAAACCTTTCCTTTGATGAGTGGAATAAAGTATTTACATAAAAAATAGTTTCTTATTACAATTTAAGATAGTACAAAATTTTCACTATTTTTGTAAGGTCCGCGCCTGTCGAATTTCCATCAAAAATTCAATTTTCCAAAATTATCCTAAAATTTTATAGAAACCTTTTATTTGATGAGTGGAATAAATAATTTAGCCAAAAAAAAGTTTCTTAGCACAATTTAAGATAGTACAAAATTTTCACTATTTTTGTAAGGTCCGCCCGCGCCTGTCGAATTTCCGTCAAAAATTTAATTTTCCAAAAATATCCTAAAATTTTGCAGAAACCTTTTATTTGATGAGTGGAATAAATAATTTTGCCAAAAAATAGTTTCTTAGCACAATTTAAGATAGTACAAAATTTTCACTATTTTTGTAAGGTCCGCGCCTGTCGAATTTCCGTCAAAAATTTAATTTTCCAATAATTGCCTCAAATTTTGTAGAAACCTTTCCTTTGATGAGTGGAATAAAGAATTTACTCAAAAAATAATTTCTTAGCATCATTTAAGATAGTACAAAATTTTCACTATTTTGGTAAGGATCGCGCCTGTCTAATTTCCGTCAAAAATTTAATTTTCCGAAAATTGCCTAAAATTTTGTAGAAACCTTTCCTTTGATGAGTGGAATAAAGAATTTACTCAAAAAATAGTTTCTTAGCACAATTTAAGATAGTACAAAATTTTCACTATTTTTGCAAGGTCCCACCTGTCGAATTTCCATCAAAAATTCAATTTTCCAAAAATTGCCTCAAATTTTGTAGAATCCTTTCCTTTGATGAGTGGAATAAAGAATTTACTTAAAATATAGTTTCTTAGCACAATTTAAGATAGTACAAAATTTTCACTATTTTTGTAAGGTCCGCCCGCGCCTGTCGAATTTCCGTCAAAAATTTAATTTTCCAAAAATATCCTAAAATTTTGCAGAAACCTTTTATTTGATGAGTGGAATAAATAATTTTGCCAAAAAATAGTTTCTTAGCACAATTTAAGACAGTTCATATTTTTTACTATTTTTGTAAGGTCCGCGCCTGTCGAATTTCCGTCAAAAATTTAATTTTCCAATAATTGCCTCAAATTTTGTAGAAACCTTTCCTTTGATGAGTGGAATAAAGAATTTACTCAAAAAATAGTTTCTTAGCATCATTTAAGATAGTACAAAATTTTCACTATTTTGGTAAGGATCGCGCCTGTCGAATTTCCATCAAAAATTCAATTTTCCAAAAATTGCCTCAAATTTTGTAGAATCCTTTCCTTTGATGAGTGGAATAAAGAATTTACTCAAAATATAGTTTCTTAGCACAATTTAAGATAGTACAAAATTTTCACTATTTTTGTAAGGTCCGCGCCTGTCGAATTTTCGTCAAAAATTCAATTTTCCAAAAATATCCTAAAATTTTGTAGAAACCTTTTATTTGATGAGTGGAATGAATAATTTAGCCAAAAATAGTTTCTTGGCACAATTTAAGATAGTACAAAATTTTCACTATTTTTGTAAGGTCCGCGCCCTTCAAATTTCCGTCAAAAATTTAATTTACCAAAAATTGCCTCAAATTTTGTAGAAACCTTTCCTTTGATGAGTGGAATAAAGAATTTACTCAAAGTATAGTTTTTTAGCACCATTTAAGATAGTACAAAAATTTCACTATTTTTGAAAGGGTCGCACCTGTCGAATGTCTGTCAAAATTCCATTTTCCAAAAATATCCTTAAATTTTGTAGAAACCTTTCCTTTGATGAGTGGAATAAAGAATTTACTCAAAAAATAGTTTCTTAGCACAATTTAAGATAGTACAAAATTTTCACTATTTTTGTAAGGTCCCACCTGTCGAATTTCCATCAAAAATTCAATTTTCCAAAAATTGCCTAGAAAAACGTAAAAAACCTTTCCTTTGATGAGTGGAATAAAGTATTTACATAAAAAATAGTTTCTTATTACAATTTAAGATAGTACAAAATTTTTACTATTTTTGTAAGGTCCGCGCCTGTCGAATTTCCGTCAAAAATTCAATTTTCCAAAATTATCCTAAAATTTTGTAGAAACCTTTTATTTGATGAGTGGAATAAATAATTTAGCCAAAAAAAAGTTTCTTAGCACAATTTAAGATAGTACAAAATTTTCACTATTTTTGTAAGGTCCGCCCGCGCCTGTCGAATTTCCGTCAAAAATTTAATTTTCCAAAAATATCCTAAAATTCTGCAGAAACCTTTTATTTGATGAGTGGAATAAATAATTTTGCCAAAAAATAGTTTCTTAGCACAATTTAAGATAGTACAAAATTTTCACTATTTTTGTAAGGTCCGCGCCTGTCGAATTTCCGTCAAAAATTTAATTTTCCAATAATTGCCTCAAATTTTGTAGAAACCTTTCCTTTGATGAGTGGAATAAAGAATTTACTCAAAAAAATAATTTCTTAGCATCATTTAATATAGTACAAAATTTTCACTATTTTGGTAAGGATCGCGCCTGTCGAATTTCCGTCAAAAATTCAATTTTCCGAAAATTGCCTAAAATTTTGTAGAAACCTTTCCTTTGATGAGTGGAATAAAGAATTTACTCAAAAAATAGTTTCTTAGCACAATTTAAGATAGTACAAAATTTTCACTATTTTTGCAAGGTCCCACCTGTCGAATTTCCATCAAAAATTCAATTTTCCAAAAACTGCCTCAAATTTTGTAGAATCCTTTCCTTTGATGAGTGGAATAAAGAATTTACTCAAAATATAGTTTCTTAGCACCATTTAAGATAGTACAAAATTTTCACTATTTTTGTAAGGTCCGCGCCTGTCGAATTTCCGTCAAAAATTTAATTTTCCAATAATATCCTAAAATTTTGTAGAAACCTTTTATTTGATGAGTGGAATGAATAATTTAGCCAAAAATAGTTTCTTGGCACAATTTAAGATAGTACAAAATTTTCACTATTTTTGTAAGGTCCGCGCCCTTCAAATTTCCGTCAAAAATTTAATTAACCAAAAATTGCCTCAAATTTTGTAGAAACCTTTCCTTTGATGAGTGGAATAAAGAATTTACTCAAAGTATAGTTTTTTTAGCACCATTTAAGATAGTACAAAAATTTCACTATTTTTGAAAGGGTCGCACCTGTCGAATGTCTGTCAAAATTCCATTTTCCAAAAATATCCTTAAATTTTGTAGAAACCTTTCCTTTGATGAGTGGAATAAAGAATTTACTCAAAAAATAGTTTCTTAGCACAATTTAAGATAGTACAAAATTTTCACTATTTTTGTAAGGTCCCACCTGTCGAATTTTCATCAAAAATTCAATTTTCCAAAAATTGCCTAAAAATTCGTAGAAACCTTTCCTTTGATGAGTGGAATAAAGTATTTACATTAAAAATAGTTTCTTATTACAATTTAAGATAGTACAAAATTTTCACTATTTTTGTAAGGTCCGCGCCTGTCGAATTTCCGTCAAAAATTCAATTTTCCAAAATTATCCTAAAATTTTGTAGAAACCTTTTATTTGATGAGTGGAATAAATAATTTAGCCAAAAAATAGTTCATTAGCACAATTTAAGATAGTACAAAATTTTCACTATTTTTGTAAGGTCCGTGCCTGTAGAATTTCCATCAAAAATTCAATTTTCCAAAAATTGCCTCAAATTTTGTAGAAACCTTTCCTTTGATGAGTGGAATAAAGAATTAACTCAAAAAATAGTTTCTTAGCACCATTTAAGATAGTACAAAATTTTCACTATTTTTGTAAGGTCCGTGCCTGTCGAATTTCCATCAAAAATTCAATTTTCCAAAAATATCCTAAAATTTTGTAGTAACCTTTTATTTGATGAGTGGAATAAATAATTTAGCCAAAAAATAGTTTCTTAGCATCATTTAAGATAGTACAAAATTTTCACTATTTTTGTAAGGTCCGCGCCTTTCGAATTTCCGTCAAAAATTTAATTTGTCAAAAATTGCCTCAAATTTTGTAGAAACCTTTCCTTTGATGAGTGGAATAAAGAATTTACTCAAAGTATATGTTCTTAGCACCATTTAAGATAGTACAAAATTTTCACTATTTTTGTAAGGGTCGCGCCTGTCGAATGTCTGTCAAAATTCCATTTTCCAAAAATATCCTTAAATATTGTAGAAACCTTTCCTTTGATGAGTGGAATAAAGAATTTACTCAAAAAATAGTTTCTTAGCACAATTTAAGATAGTACAAAATTTTCACTATTTTTGTAAGGTCCGCGCCTGTCGAATTTCCATCAAAAATTAAATTTTAGAAAAATTTCCTAAAATTTTGTAGAAATCTTTCCTTTGATGAGTGGAATAAAGAATTTACTCAAAAAATAGTTTCTTAGCACAATTTAAGATAGTACAAAATTTTCACTATTTTTGTAAGGTCCGCCCGCGCCTGTCGAATTTCCGTCAAAAATTCAATTTTCCAAAAATATCCTAAAATTTTGCAGAAACCTTTTATTTGATGAGTGGAATAAATAATTTTGCCAAAAAATAGTTTCTTAGCACAGTTTAAGATAATACAAAATTTTTACTATTTTTGTAAGGTCCGCGCCTGTCGAATTTCCGTCAAAAATTTAATTTTCCAAAAATATCCTTAAATTTTGTAGAAACCTTTCCTTTGATGAGTGGAATAAAGAATTTACTCAATAATATCCTAAAATTTTGTAGAAACCTTTTATTTGATGAGTGGAATGAATAATTTAGCCAAAAATAGTTTCTTGGCACAATTTAAGATAGTACAAAATTTTCACTATTTTTGTAAGGTCCGCGCCCTTCAAATTTCCGTCAAAAATTTAATTTACCAAAAATTGCCTCAAATTTTGTAGAAACCTTTCCTTTGATGAGTGGAATAAAGAATTTACTCAAAGTATAGTTTTTTAGCACCATTTAAGATAGTACAAAAATTTCACTATTTTTGAAAGGGTCGCACCTGTCGAATGTCTGTCAAAATTCCATTTTCCAAAAATATCCTTAAATTTTGTAGAAACCTTTCCTTTGATGAGCGGAATAAAGAATTTACTCAAAAAATAGTTTCTTAGCACAATTTAAGATAGTACCAAATTTTCACTATTTTTGTAAGGTCCCATCTGTCGAATTTCCATCAAAAATTCAATTTTCCAAAAATTGCCTAAAAATTCGTAGAAACCTTTCCTTTGATGAGTGGAATAAAGTATTTACATAAAAAATAGTTTCTTATTACAATTTAAGATAGTACAAAATTTTCACTATTTTTGTAAGGTCCGCACCTGTCGAATTTCCGTCAAAAATTCAATTTTCCAAAATTATCCTAAAATTTTGTAGAAACCTTTTATTTGATGAGTGGAATAAATAATTTAGCCAAAAAATAGTTTCTTAGCACAATTTAAGATAGTACAAAATTTTCACTATTTTTGTAAGGTCCGTGCCTGTAGAATTTCCATCAAAAATTCAATTTTCCAAAAATTGCCTCAAATTTTGTAGAAACCTTTCCTTTGATGAGTGGAATAAAGAATTAACTCAAAAAATAGTTTCTTAGCACCATTTAAGATAGTACAAAATTTTCACTATTTTTGTATGGTTCGTGCCTGTCGAATTTCCATCAAAAATTCAATTTTCCAAAAATATCCTAAAATTTTGTAGTAACCTTTTATTTGATGAGTGGAATGAATAATTTAGCCAAAAATAGTTTCTTGGCACAATTTAAGATAGTACAAAATTTTCACTATTTTTGTAAGGTCCGCGCCCTTCAAATTTCCGTCAAAAATTTAATTAACCAAAAATTGCCTCAAATTTTGTAGAAACCTTTCCTTTGATGAGTGGAATAAAGAATTTACTCAAAGTATAGTTTTTTAGCATCATTTAAGATAGTACAAAAATTTCACTATTTTTGTAAGGGTCGCGCCTGTCAAATGTCTGTCAAAATTCCATTTTCCAAAAATATCCTTAAATTTTGTAGAAACCTTTCCTTTGATGAGTGGAATAAAGAATTTACTCAAAGTATAGTTTCTTAGCACCATTTAAGATAGTACAAAATTTTCACTATTTTTGTAAGGTCCGCACCTGTCGAATTTCCGTCAAAAATTTAATTTTCCAATAATATCCTAAAATTTTGTAGAAACCTTTTATTTGATGAGTGGAATGAATTATTTAGCCAAAAATCGTTTCTTGGCACAATTTAAGATAGTACAAAATTTTCACTATTTTTGTAAGGTCCGCACCCTTCAAATTTCCGTCAAAAATTTAATTTACCAAAAATTGCCTCAAATTTTGTAGAAACCTTTCCTTTGATGAGTGGAATAAAGAATTTACTCAAAGTATAGTTTTTTAGCACCATTTAAGATAGTACAAAAATTTCACTATTTTTGAAAGGGTCGCACCTGTCGAATGTCTGTCAAAATTCCATTTTCCAAAAATATCCTTAAATTTTGTAGAAACCTTTCCTTTGATGAGTGGAATAAAGAATTTACTCAAAAAATAGTTTCTTAGCACAATTTAAGATAGTACAAAATTTTCACTATTTTTGTAAGGTCCCACCTGTCGAATTTCCATCAAAAATTCAATTTTCCAAAAATTGCCTAAAAATTCGTAAAAAACCTTTCCTTTCATGAGTGGAATAAAGTATTTACATAAAAAATAGTTTCTTATTACAATTTAAGATAGTACAAAATTTTCACTATTTTTGTAAGGTCCGCGCCTGTCGAATTTCCGTCAAAAATTCAATTTTCCAAAATTATCCTAAAATTTTGTAGAAACCTTTTATTTGATGAGTGGAATAAATAATTTAGCCAAAAAAAAGTTTCTTAGCACAATTTAAGATAGTACAAAATTTTCACTATTTTTGTAAGGTCCGCCCGCGCCTGTCGAATTTCCGTCAAAAATTTAATTTTCCAAAAATATCCTAAAATTTTGCAGAAACCTTTTATTTGATGAGTGGAATAAATAATTTTGCCAAAAAATAGTTTCTTAGCACAATTTAAGATAGTACAAAATTTTCACTATTTTTGTAAGGTCCGCGCCTGTCGAATTTCCGTCAAAAATTTAATTTTCCAATAATTGCCTCAAATTTTGTAGAAACCTTTCCTTTGATGAGTGGAATAAAGAATTTACTCAAAAAAATAATTTCTTAGCATCATTTAAGATAGTACAAAATTTTCACTATTTTGGTAAGGATCGCGCCTGTCGAATTTCCGTCAAAAATTCAATTTTCCGAAAATTGCCTAAAATTTTGTAGAAACCTTTCCTTTGATGAGTGGAATAAAGAATTTACTCAAAAAATAGTTTCTTAGCACAATTTAAGATAGTACAAAATTTTCACTATTTTTGCAAGGTCCCACCTGTCGAATTTCCATCAAAAATTCAATTTTCCAAAAATTGCCTCAAATTTTGTAGAATCCTTTCCTTTGATGAGTGGAATAAAGAATTTACTCAAAATATAGTTTCTTAGCACCATTTAAGATAGTACAAAATTTTCACTATTTTTGTAAGGTCCGCGCCTGTCGAATTTCCGTCAAAAATTTAATTTTCCAATAATATCCTAAAATTTTGTAGAAACCTTTTATTTGATGAGTGGAATGAATAATTTAGCCAAAAATAGTTTCTTGGCACAATTTAAGATAGTACAAAATTTTCACTATTTTTGTAAGGTCCGCGCCCTTCAAATTTCCGTCAAAAATTTAATTTACCAAAAATTGCCTCAAATTTTGTAGAAACCTTTCCTTTGATGAGTGGAATAAAGAATTTACTCAAAGTATAGTTTTTTAGCACCATTTAAGATAGTACAAAAATTTCACTATTTTTGAAAGGGTCGCACCTGTCGAATGTCTGTCAAAATTCCATTTCCCAAAAAAATCCTTAAATTTTGTAGAAACCTTTCCTTTGATGAGTGGAATAAAGAATTTACTCAAAAAATAGTTTCTTTGCACAATTTAAGATAGTACAAAATTTTCACTATTTTTGTAAGGTCCCACCTATCGAATTTCCATCAAAAATTCAATTTTCCAAAAATTGCCTAAAAATTCGTAGAAACCTTTCCTTTGATGAGTGGAATAAAGTATTTACATAAAAAATAGTTTCTTATTACAATTTAAGATAGTACAAAATTTTCACTATTTTTGTAAGGTCCGCGCCTGTCGAATTTCCGTCAAAAATTTAATTTTCCAAAAATATCCTAAAATTTTGCAGAAACCTTTTATTTGATGAGTGGAATAAATAATTTTGCCAAAAAATAGTTTCTTAGCACAATTTAAGATAGTACAAAATTTTCACTATTTTTGTAAGGTCCGCGCCTGTCGAATTTCCGTCAAAAATTTAATTTTCCAATAATTGCGTCAAATTTTGTAGAAACCTTTCCTTTGATGAGTGGAATAAAGAATTTACTCAAAAAATAATTTCTTAGCATCATTTAAGATAGTACAAAATTTTCACTATTTTGGTAAGGATCGCGCCTGTCTAATTTCCGTCAAAAATTCAATTTTCCGAAAATTGCCTAAAATTTTGTAGAAACCTTTCCTTTGATGAGTGGAATAAAGAATTTACTCAAAAAATAGTTTCTTAGCACAATTTAAGATAGTACAAAATTTTCACTATTTTTGCAAGGTCCCACCTGTCGAATTTCCATCAAAAATTCAATTTTCCAAAAATTGCCTCAAATTTTGTAGAATCCTTTCCTTTGATGAGTGGAATAAAGAATTTACTCAAAATATAGTTTCTTAGCACAATTTAAGATAGTACAAAATTTTCACTATTTTTGTAAGGTCCGCCCGCGCCTGTCGAATTTCCGTCAAAAATTTAATTTTCCAAAAATATCCTAAAATTTTGCAGAAACCTTTTATTTGATGAGTGGAATAAATAATTTTGCCAAAAAATAGTTTCTTAGTTCAATTTAAGATAGTTCATATTTTTTACTATTTTTGTAAGGTCCGCGCCTGTCGAATTTCCGTCAAAAATTTAATTTTCCAATAATTGCCTCAAATTTTGTAGAAACCTTTCCTTTGATGAGTGGAATAAAGAATTTACTCAAAAAATAGTTTCTTAGCATCATTTAAGATAGTACAAAATTTTCACTATTTTGGTAAGGATCGCGCCTGTCGAATTTCCATCAAAAATTCAATTTTCCAAAAATTGCCTCAAATTTTGTAGAATCCTTTCAATTGATGAGTGGAATAAAGAATTTACTCAAAATATAGTTTCTTAGCACAATTTAAGATAGTACAAAATTTTCACTATTTTTGTAAGGTCCGCGCCTGTCGAATTTTCGTCAAAAATTCAATTTTCCAAAAATATCCTAAAATTTTGTAGAAACCTTTTATTTGATGAGTGGAATGAATAATTTAGCCAAAAATAGTTTCTTGGCACAATTTAAGATAGTACAAAATTTTCACTATTTTTGTAAGGTCAGCGCCCTTCAAATTTCCGTCAAAAATTGCCTCAAATTTTGTAGAAACCTTTCCTTTGATTAGTGGAATAAAGAATTTACTCAAAGTATAGTTTTTTAGCACCATTTAAGATAGTACAAAAATTTCACTATTTTTGAAAGGGTCGCACCTGTCGAATGTCTGTCAAAATTCCATTTTCCAAAAATATCCTTAAATTTTGTAGAAACCTTTCCTTTGATGAGTGGAATAAAGAATTTACTCAAAAAATAGTTTCTTAGCACAATTTAAGATAGTACAAAATTTTCACTATTTTTGTAAGGTCCCACCTGTCGAATTTCCATCAAAAATTCAATTTTCCAAAAATTGCCTAGAAAAACGTAAAAAACCTTTCCTTTGATGAGTGGAATAAAGTATTTACATAAAAAATAGTTTCTTATTACAATTTAAGATAGTACAAAATTTTTACTATTTTTGTAAGGTCCGCGCCTGTCGAATTTCCGTCAAAAATTCAATTTTCCAAAATTATCCTAAAATTTTGTAGAAACCTTTTATTTGATGAGTGGAATAAATAATTTAGCCAAAAAAAAGTTTCTTAGCACAATTTAAGATAGTACAAAATTTTCACTATTTTTGTAAGGTCCGCCCGCGCCTGTCGAATTTCCGTCAAAAATTTAATTTTCCAAAAATATCCTAAAATTTTGCAGAAACCTTTTATTTGATGAGTGGAATAAATAATTTTGCCAAAAAATAGTTTCTTAGCACAATTTAAGATAGTACAAAATTTTCACTATTTTTGTAAGGTCCGCGCCTGTCGAATTTCCGTCAAAAATTTAATTTTCCAATAATTGCCTCAAATTTTGTAGAAACCTTTCCTTTGATGAGTGGAATAAAGAATTTACTCAAAAAAATAATTTCTTAGCATCATTTAAGATAGTACAAAATTTTCACTATTTTGGTAAGGATCGCGCCTGTCGAATTTCCGTCAAAAATTCAATTTTCCGAAAATTGCCTAAAATTTTGTAGAAACCTTTCCTTTGATGAGTGGAATAAAGAATTTACTCAAAAAATAGTTTCTTAGCACAATTTAAGATAGTACAAAATTTTCACTATTTTTGCAAGGTCCCACCTGTCGAATTTCCATCAAAAATTCAATTTTCCAAAAATTGCCTCAAATTTTGTAGAATCCTTTCCTTTGATGAGTGGAATAAAGAATTTACTCAAAATATAGTTTCTTAGCACCATTTAAGATAGTACAAAATTTTCACTATTTTTGTAAGGTCCGCGCCTGTCGAATTTCCGTCAAAAATTTAATTTTCCAATAATATCCTAAAATTTTGTAGAAACCTTTTATTTGATGAGTGGAATGAATAATTTAGCCAAAAATAGTTTCTTGGCACAATTTAAGATAGTACAAAATTTTCACTATTTTTGTAAGGTCCGCGCCCTTCAAATTTCCGTCAAAAATTTAATTAACCAAAAATTGCCTCAAATTTTGTAGAAACCTTTCCTTTGATGAGTGGAATAAAGAATTTACTCAAAGTATAGTTTTTTTAGCACCATTTAAGATAGTACAAAAATTTCACTATTTTTGAAAGGGTCGCACCTGTCGAATGTCTGTCAAAATTCCATTTTCCAAAAATATCCTTAAATTTTGTAGAAACCTTTCCTTTGATGAGTGGAATAAAGAATTTACTCAAAAAATAGTTTCTTAGCACAATTTAAGATAGTACAAAATTTTCACTATTTTTGTAAGGTCCCACCTGTCGAATTTTCATCAAAAATTCAATTTTCCAAAAATTGCCTAAAAATTCGTAGAAACCTTTCCTTTGATGAGTGGAATAAAGTATTTACATAAAAAATAGTTTCTTATTACAATTTAAGATAGTACAAAATTTTCACTATTTTTGTAAGGTCCGCGCCTGTCGAATTTCCGTCAAAAATTCAATTTTCCAAAATTATCCTAAAATTTTGTAGAAACCTTTTATTTGATGAGTGGAATAAATAATTTAGCCAAAAAATAGTTCATTAGCACAATTTAAGATAGTACAAAATTTTCACTATTTTTGTAAGGTCCGTGCCTGTAGAATTTCCATCAAAAATTCAATTTTCCAAAAATTGCCTCAAATTTTGTAGAAACCTTTCCTTTGATGAGTGGAATAAAGAATTAACTCAAAAAATAGTTTCTTAGCACCATTTAAGATAGTACAAAATTTTCACTATTTTTGTAAGGTCCGCACCCTTCAAATTTCCGTCAAAAATTTAATTTACCAAAAATTGCCTCAAATTTTGTAGAAACCTTTCCTTTGATGAGTGGAATAAAGAATTTACTCAAAGTATAGTTTTTTAGCACCATTTAAGATAGTACAAAAATTTCACTATTTTTGAAAGGGTCGCACCTGTCGAATGTCTGTCAAAATTCCATTTTCCAAAAATATCCTTAAATTTTGTAGAAACCTTTCCTTTGATGAGTGGAATAAAGAATTTACTCAAAAAATAGTTTCTTAGCACAATTTAAGATAGTACAAAATTTTCACTATTTTTGTAAGGTCCCACCTGTCGAATTTCCATCAAAAATTCAATTTTCCAAAAATTGCCTAAAAATTCGTAAAAAACCTTTCCTTTCATGAGTGGAATAAAGTATTTACATAAAAAATAGTTTCTTATTACAATTTAAGATAGTACAAAATTTTCACTATTTTTGTAAGGTCCGCGCCTGTCGAATTTCCGTCAAAAATTCAATTTTCCAAAATTATCCTAAAATTTTGTAGAAACCTTTTATTTGATGAGTGGAATAAATAATTTAGCCAAAAAAAAGTTTCTTAGCACAATTTAAGATAGTACAAAATTTTCACTATTTTTGTAAGGTCCGCCCGCGCCTGTCGAATTTCCGTCAAAAATTTAATTTTCCAAAAATATCCTAAAATTTTGCAGAAACCTTTTATTTGATGAGTGGAATAAATAATTTTGCCAAAAAATAGTTTCTTAGCACAATTTAAGATAGTACAAAATTTTCACTATTTTTGTAAGGTCCGCGCCTGTCGAATTTCCGTCAAAAATTTAATTTTCCAATAATTGCCTCAAATTTTGTAGAAACCTTTCCTTTGATGAGTGGAATAAAGAATTTACTCAAAAAAATAATTTCTTAGCATCATTTAAGATAGTACAAAATTTTCACTATTTTGGTAAGGATCGCGCCTGTCGAATTTCCGTCAAAAATTCAATTTTCCGAAAATTGCCTAAAATTTTGTAGAAACCTTTCCTTTGATGAGTGGAATAAAGAATTTACTCAAAAAATAGTTTCTTAGCACAATTTAAGATAGTACAAAATTTTCACTATTTTTGCAAGGTCCCACCTGTCGAATTTCCATCAAAAATTCAATTTTCCAAAAATTGCCTCAAATTTTGTAGAATCCTTTCCTTTGATGAGTGGAATAAAGAATTTACTCAAAATATAGTTTCTTAGCACCATTTAAGATAGTACAAAATTTTCACTATTTTTGTAAGGTCCGCGCCTGTCGAATTTCCGTCAAAAATTTAATTTTCCAATAATATCCTAAAATTTTGTAGAAACCTTTTATTTGATGAGTGGAATGAATAATTTAGCCAAAAATAGTTTCTTGGCACAATTTAAGATAGTACAAAATTTTCACTATTTTTGTAAGGTCCGCGCCCTTCAAATTTCCGTCAAAAATTTAATTTACCAAAAATTGCCTCAAATTTTGTAGAAACCTTTCCTTTGATGAGTGGAATAAAGAATTTACTCAAAGTATAGTTTTTTAGCACCATTTAAGATAGTACAAAAATTTCACTATTTTTGAAAGGGTCGCACCTGTCGAATGTCTGTCAAAATTCCATTTCCCAAAAATATCCTTAAATTTTGTAGAAACCTTTCCTTTGATGAGTGGAATAAAGAATTTACTCAAAAAATAGTTTCTTTGCACAATTTAAGATAGTACAAAATTTTCACTATTTTTGTAAGGTCCCACCTGTCGAATTTCCATCAAAAATTCAATTTTCCAAAAATTGCCTAAAAATTCGTAGAAACCTTTCCTTTGATGAGTGGAATAAAGTATTTACATAAAAAATAGTTTCTTATTACAATTTAAGATAGTACAAAATTTTCACTATTTTTGTAAGGTCCGCGCCTGTCGAATTTCCGTCAAAAATTTAATTTTCCAAAAATATCCTAAAATTTTGCAGAAACCTTTCGTTTGATGAGTGGAATAAATAATTTTGCCAAAAAATAGTTTCTTAGCACAATTTAAGATAGTACAAAATTTTCACTATTTTTGTAAGGTCCGCGCCTGTCGAATTTCCGTCAAAAATTTAATTTTCCAATAATTGCGTCAAATTTTGTAGAAACCTTTCCTTTGATGAGTGGAATAAAGAATTTACTCAAAAAATAATTTCTTAGCATCATTTAAGATAGTACAAAATTTTCACTATTTTGGTAAGGATCGCGCCTGTCTAATTTCCGTCAAAAATTCAATTTTCCGAAAATTGCCTAAAATTTTGTAGAAACCTTTCCTTTGATGAGTGGAATAAAGAATTTACTCAAAAAATAGTTTCTTAGCACAATTTAAGATAGTACAAAATTTTCACTATTTTTGCAAGGTCCCACCTGTCGAATTTCCATCAAAAATTCAATTTTCCAAAAATTGCCTCAAATTTTGTAGAATCCTTTCCTTTGATGAGTGGAATAAAGAATTTACTCAAAATATAGTTTCTTAGCACAATTTAAGATAGTACAAAATTTTCACTATTTTTGTAAGGTCCGCCCGCGCCTGTCGAATTTCCGTCAAAAATTTAATTTTCCAAAAATATCCTAAAATTTTGCAGAAACCTTTTATTTGATGAGTGGAATAAATAATTTTGCCAAAAAATAGTTTCTTAGCACAATTTAAGATAGTTCATATTTTTTACTATTTTTGTAAGGTCCGCGCCTGTCGAATTTCCGTCAAAAATTTAATTTTCCAATAATTGCCTCAAATTTTGTAGAAACCTTTCCTTTGATGAGTGGAATAAAGAATTTACTCAAAAAATAGTTTCTTAGCATCATTTAAGATAGTACAAAATTTTCACTATTTTGGTAAGGATCGCGCCTGTCGAATTTCCATCAAAAATTCAATTTTCCAAAAATTGCCTCAAATTTTGTAGAATCCTTTCAATTGATGAGTGGAATAAAGAATTTACTCAAAATATAGTTTCTTAGCACAATTTAAGATAGTACAAAATTTTCACTATTTTTGTAAGGTCCGCGCCTGTCGAATTTTCGTCAAAAGTTCAATTTTCCAAAAATATCCTAAAATTTTGTAGAAACCTTTTATTTGATGAGTGGAATGAATAATTTAGCCAAAAATAGTTTCTTGGCACAATTTAAGATAGTACAAAATTTTCACTATTTTTGTAAGGTCCGCGCCCTTCAAATTTCCGTCAAAAATTGCCTCAAATTTTGTAGAAACCTTTCCTTTGATTAGTGGAATAAAGAATTTACTCAAAGTATAGTTTTTTAGCACCATTTAAGATAGTACAAAAATTTCACTATTTTTGAAAGGGTCGCACCTGTCGAATGTCTGTCAAAATTCCATTTTCCAAAAATATCCTTAAATTTTGTAGAAACCTTTCCTTTGATGAGTGGAATAAAGAATTTACTCAAAAAATAGTTTCTTAGCACAATTTAAGATAGTACAAAATTTTCACTATTTTTGTAAGGTCCCACCTGTCGAATTTCCATCAAAAATTCAATTTTCCAAAAATTGCCTAGAAAAACGTAAAAAACCTTTCCTTTGATGAGTGGAATAAAGTATTTACATAAAAAATAGTTTCTTATTACAATTTAAGATAGTACAAAATTTTTACTATTTTTGTAAGGTCCGCGCCTGTCGAATTTCCGTCAAAAATTCAATTTTCCAAAATTATCCTAAAATTTTGTAGAAACCTTTTATTTGATGAGTGGAATAAATAATTTAGCCAAAAAAAAGTTTCTTAGCACAATTTAAGATAGTACAAAATTTTCACTATTTTTGTAAGGTCCGCCCGCGCCTGTCGAATTTCCGTCAAAAATTTAATTTTCCAAAAATATCCTAAAATTTTGCAGAAACCTTTTATTTGATGAGTGGAATAAATAATTTTGCCAAAAAATAGTTTCTTAGCACAATTTAAGATAGTACAAAATTTTCACTATTTTTGTAAGGTCCGCGCCTGTCGAATTTCCGTCAAAAATTTAATTTTCCAATAATTGCCTCAAATTTTGTAGAAACCTTTCCTTTGATGAGTGGAATAAAGAATTTACTCGAAAAAATAATTTCTTAGCATCATTTAAGATAGTACAAAATTTTCACTATTTTGGTAAGGATCGCGCCTGTCGAATTTCCGTCAAAAATTCAATTTTCCGAAAATTGCCTAAAATTTTGTAGAAACCTTTCCTTTGATGAGTGGAATAAAGAATTTACTCAAAAAATAGTTTCTTAGCACAATTTAAGATAGTACAAAATTTTCACTATTTTTGCAAGGTCCCACCTGTCGAATTTCCATCAAAAATTCAATTTTCCAAAAATTGCCTCAAATTTTGTAGAATCCTTTCCTTTGATGAGTGGAATAAAGAATTTACTCAAAATATAGTTTCTTAGCACCATTTAAGATAGTACAAAATTTTCACTATTTTTGTAAGGTCCGCGCCTGTCGAATTTCCGTCAAAAATTTAATTTTCCAATAATATCCTAAAATTTTGTAGAAACCTTTTATTTGATGAGTGGAATGAATAATTTAGCCAAAAATAGTTTCTTGGCACAATTTAAGATAGTACAAAATTTTCACTATTTTTGTAAGGTCCGCGCCCTTCAAATTTCCGTCAAAAATTTAATTAACCAAAAATTGCCTCAAATTTTGTAGAAACCTTTCCTTTGATGAGTGGAATAAAGAATTTACTCAAAGTATAGTTTTTTTAGCACCATTTAAGATAGTACAAAAATTTCACTATTTTTGAAAGGGTCGCACCTGTCGAATGTCTGTCAAAATTCCATTTTCCAAAAATATCCTTAAATTTTGTAGAAACCTTTCCTTTGATGAGTGGAATAAAGAATTTACTCAAAAAATAGTTTCTTAGCACAATTTAAGATAGTACAAAATTTTCACTATTTTTGTAAGGTCCCACCTGTCGAATTTTCATCAAAAATTCAATTTTCCAAAAATTGCCTAAAAATTCGTAGAAACCTTTCCTTTGATGAGTGGAATAAAGTATTTACATAAAAAATAGTTTCTTATTACAATTTAAGATAGTACAAAATTTTCACTATTTTTGTAAGGTCCGCGCCTGTCGAATTTCCGTCAAAAATTCAATTTTCCAAAATTATCCTAAAATTTTGTAGAAACCTTTTATTTGATGAGTGGAATAAATAATTTAGCCAAAAAATAGTTCATTAGCACAATTTAAGATAGTACAAAATTTTCACTATTTTTGTAAGGTCCGTGCCTGTAGAATTTCCATCAAAAATTCAATTTTCCAAAAATTGCCTCAAATTTTGTAGAAACCTTTCCTTTGATGAGTGGAATAAAGAATTAACTCAAAAAATAGTTTCTTAGCACCATTTAAGATAGTACAAAATTTTCACTATTTTTGTATGGTTCGTGCCTGTCGAATTTCCATCAAAAATTCAATTTTCCAAAAATATTCTAAAATTTTGTAGTAACCTTTTATTTGATGAGTGGAATAAATAATTTAGCCAAAAAATAGTTTCTTAGCATCATTTAAGATAGTACAAAATTTTCACTATTTTTGTAAGGTCCGCGCCTTTCAAATTTCCGTCAAAAATTTAATTTGTCAAAAATTGCCTCAAATTTTGTAGAAACCTTTCCTTTGATGAGTGGAATAAAGAATTTACTCAAAGTATATGTTCTTAGCACCATTTAAGATAGTACAAAATTTTCACTATTTTTGTAAGGGTCGCGCCTGTCGAATGTCTGTCAAAATTCCATTTTCCAAAAATATCCTTAAATATTGTAGAAACCTTTCCTTTGATGAGTGGAATAAAGAATTTACTCAAAAAATAGTTTCTTAGCACAATTTAAGATAGTACAAAATTTTCACTATTTTTGTAAGGTCCGCGCCTGTCGAATTTCCATCAAAAATTAAATTTTAGAAAAATTTCCTAAAATTTTGTAGAAATCTTTCCTTTGATGAGTGGAATAAATAATTTAGCCAAAAAATAGTTTCTTAGCACAATTTAAGATAGTACAAAATTTTCACTATTTTTGTAAGGTCCGTGCCTGTAGAATTTCCATCAAAAATTCAATTTTCCAAAAATTGCCTCAAAATTTGTAGAAACCTTTCCTTTGATGAGTGGAATAAAGAATTAACTCAAAAAATAGTTTCTTAGCACCATTTAAGATAGTACAAAATTTTCACTATTTTTGTATGGTTCGTGCCTGTCGAATTTCCATCAAAAATTCAATTTTCCAAAAATATCCTAAAATTTTGTAGTAACCTTTTATTTGATGAGTGGAATGAATAATTTAGCCAAAAATAGTTTCTTGGCACAATTTAAGATAGTACAAAATTTTCACTATTTTTGTAAGGTCCGCGCCCTTCAAATTTCCGTCAAAAATTTAATTAACCAAAAATTGCCTCAAATTTTGTAGAAACCTTTCCTTTGATGAGTGGAATAAAGAATTTACTCAAAGTATAGTTTTTTAGCACCATTTAAGATAGTACAAAAATTTCACTATTTTTGTAAGGGTCGCGCCTGTCGAATGTCTGTCAAAATTCCATTTTCCAAAAATATCCTTAAATTTTGTAGAAACCTTTCCTTTGATGAGTGGAATAAAGAATTAACTCAAAGTATAGTTTCTTAGCACCATTTAAGATAGTACAAAATTTTCACTATTTTTGTAAGGTCCGCACCTGTCGAATTTCCGTCAAAAATTTAATTTTCCAATAATATCCTAAAATTTTGTAGAAACCTTTTATTTGATGAGTGGAATGAATTATTTAGCCAAAAATAGTTTCTTGGCACAATTTAAGATAGTACAAAATTTTCACTATTTTTGTAAGGTCCGCGCCCTTCAAATTTCCGTCAAAAATTTAATTTACCAAAAATTGCCTCAAATTTTGTAGAAACCTTTCCTTTGATGAGTGGAATAAAGAATTTACTCAAAGTATAGTTTTTTAGCACCATTTAAGATAGTACAAAAATTTCACTATTTTTGAAAGGGTCGCACCTGTCGAATGTCTGTCAAAATTCCATTTCCCAAAAATATCCTTAAATTTTGTAGAAACCTTTCCTTTGATGAGTGGAATAAAGAATTTACTCAAAAAATAGTTTCTTTGCACAATTTAAGATAGTACAAAATTTTCACTATTTTTGTAAGGTCCCACCTGTCGAATTTCCATCAAAAATTCAATTTTCCAAAAATTGCCTAAAAATTCGTAGAAACCTTTCCTTTGATGAGTGGAATAAAGTATTTACATAAAAAATAGTTTCTTATTACAATTTAAGATAGTACAAAATTTTCACTATTTTTGTAAGGTCCGCGCCTGTCGAATTTCCGTCAAAAATTCAATTTTCCAAAATTATCCTAAAATTTTGTAGAAACCTTTTATTTGATGAGTGGAATAAATAATTTAGCCAAAAAATAGTTTCTTAGCACAATTTAAGATAGTACAAAATTTTCACTATTTTTGTAAGGTCCGCGCCTTTCAAATTTCCGTCAAAAATTTAATTTGTCAAAAATTGCCTCAAATTTTGTAGAAACCTTTCCTTTGATGAGTGGAATAAAGAATTTACTCAAAGTATAGTTTCTTAGCACCATTTAAGATAGTACAAAATTTTCACTATTTTTGTAAGGGTCGCGCCTGTCGAATGTCTGTCAAAATTCCATTTTCCAAAAGTATCCTTAAATTTTGTAGAAACCTTTCCTTTGATGAGTGGAATAAAGAATTTACTCAAAAAATAGTTTCTTAGCACAATTTAAGATAGTACAAAATTTTCACTTTTTTTGTAAGGTCCGCGCCTTTCGAATTTCCATCAAAAATTAAATTTTAGAAAAATTGCCTAAAATTTTGTAGAAATCTTTCCTTTGATGAGTGGAATAAAGAATTTACTCAAAAAATAGTTTCTTAGCACAATTTAAGATATTACAAAATTTTCACTATTTTTGTAAGGTCCGCCCGCGCTAGTCGAATTTCCATCAAAAATTTAATTTTCCAAAAATATCCTTAAATTTTGCAGAAACCTTTTATTTGATGAGTGGAATAAATAATTTTGCCAAAAAATAGTTTCTTAGCACAATTTAAGATAGTACAAAATTTTCACTATTTTTGTAAGGTCCCACCTGTCGAATTTCCATCAAAAATTCAATTTTCCAAAAATTGCCTAAAAATTCGTAGAAACCTTTCCTTTCATGAGTGGAATAAAGTATTTACATAAAAAATAGTTTCTTATTACAATTTAAGATAGTACAAAATTTTCACTATTTTTGTAAGGTCCCACCTGTCGAATTTCCATCAAAAATTCAATTTTCCAAAAATTGCCTAAAAATTCGTAGAAACCTTTCCTTTGATGAGTGGAATAAAGTATTTACATAAAAAATAGTTTCTTATTACAATTTAAGATAGTACAAAATTTTCACTATTTTTGTAAGGTCCTCCCGCGCCTGTCAAATTTCCGTCAAAAATTTAATTTTCCAAAAATATCCTAAAATTTTGCAGAAACCTTTTATTTGATGAGTGGAATAAATAATTTTGCCAAAAAATATTTTCTTAGCACAATTTAAGATAGTACAAAATTTTCACTATTTTTGTAAGGTCCGCGCCTGTCGAATTTCCGTCAAAAATTTAATTTTCCAATAATTGCCTCAAATTTTGTAGAAACCTTTCCTTTGATGAGTGGAATAAAGAATTTACTCAAAAAAATAATTTCTTAGCATCATTTAAGATAGTACAAAATTTTCACTATTTTGGTAAGGATCGCGCCTGTCGAATTTCCGTCAAAAATTCAATTTTCCGAAAATTGCCTAAAATTTTGTAGAAACCTTTCCTTTGATGAGTGGAATAAAGAATTTACTCAAAAAATAGTTTCTTAGCACAATTTAAGATAGTACAAAATTTTCACTATTTTTGCAAGGACCCACCTGTCGAATTTCCATCAAAAATTCAATTTTCCAAAAATTGCCTCAAATTTTGTAGAATCCTTTCCATTGATGAGTGGAATAAAGAATTTACTCAAAATATTGTTTCTTAGCACAATTTAAGATAGTACAAAATTTTCACTATTTTGGTAAGGATCGCGCCTGTCAAATTTCCGTCAAAAATTTAATTTTCCAAAAATATCCTAAAATTTTGCAGAAACCTTTTATTTGATGAGTGGAATAAATAATTTTGCCAAAAAATAGTTTCTTAGCACAATTTAAGATAGTACAAAATTTTCACTATTTTTGTAAGGTCCGCGCCTGTCGAATTTCCGTCAAAAATTTAATTTTCCAATAATTGCCTCAAATTTTGTAGAAACCTTTCCTTTGATGAGTAGAATAAAGATTTTACTCAAAAAAATAATTTCTTAGCATCATTTAAGATAGTACAAAATTTTCACTATTTTGGTAAGGATCGCGCCTGTCGAATTTCCGTCAAAAATTCAATTTTCCGAAAATTGCCTAAAATTTTGTAGAAACCTTTCCTTTGATGAGTGGAATAAAGAATTTACTCAAAAAATAGTTTCTTAGCACAATTTAAGATAGTACAAAATTTTCACTATTTTTGCAAGGTCCCACCTGTCGAATTTCCATCAAAAATTCAATTTTCCAAAAATTGCCTCAAATTTTGTAGAATCCTTTCCTTTGATGAGTGGAATAAAGAATTTACTCAAAATATAGTTTCTTAGCACCATTTAAGATAGTACAAAATTTTCACTATTTTTGTAAGGTCCGCGCCTGTCGAATTTCCGTCAAAAATTTAATTTTCCAATAATATCCTAAAATTTTGTAGAAACCTTTTATTTGATGAGTGGAATGAATAATTTAGCCAAAAATAGTTTCTTGGCACAATTTAAGATAGTACAAAATTTTCACTATTTTTGTAAGGTCCGCGCCCTTCAAATTTCCGTCAAAAATTTAATTTACCAAAAATTGCCTCAAATTTTGTAGAAACCTTTCCTTTGATGAGTGGAATAAAGAATTTACTCAAAGTATAGTTTTTTTAGCACCATTTAAGATAGTACAAAAATTTCACTATTTTTGAAAGGGTCGCACCTGTCGAATGTCTGTCAAAATTCCATTTTCCAAAAATATCCTTTAATTTTGTAGAAACCTTTCCTTTGATGAGTGGAATAAAGAATTTACTCAAAAAATAGTTTCTTAGCACAATTTAAGATAGTACAAAATTTTCACTATTTTTGTAAGGTCCCACCTGTCGAATTTTCATCAAAAATTCAATTTTCCAAAAATTGCCTAAAAATTCGTAGAAACCTTTCCTTTGATGAGTGGAATAAAGTATTTACATAAAAAATAGTTTCTTATTACAATTTAAGATAGTACAAAATTTTCACTATTTTTGTAAGGTCAGCGCCTGTCGAATTTCCGTCAAAAATTCAATTTTCCAAAATTATCCTAAAATTTTGTAGAAACCTTTTATTTGATGAGTGGAATAAATAATTTAGCCAAAAAATAGTTTCTTAGCACAATTTAAGATAGTACAAAATTTTCACTATTTTTGTAAGGTCCGTGCCTGTAGAATTTCCATCAAAAATTCAATTTTCCAAAAATTGCCTCAAATTTTGTAGAAACCTTTCCTTTGATGAGTGGAATAAAGAATTAACTCAAAAAATAGTTTCTTAGCACCATTTAAGATAGTACAAAATTTTCACTATTTTTGTATGGTTCGTGCCTGTCGAATTTCCATCAAAAATTCAATTTTCCAAAAATATCCTAAAATTTTGTAGTAACCTTTTATTTGATGAGTGGAATAAATAATTTAGCCAAAAAATAGTTTCTTAGCATCATTTAAGATAGTACAAAATTTTCACTATTTTTGTAAGGTCCGCGCCTTTCAAATTTCCGTCAAAAATTTAATTTGTCAAAAATTGCCTCAAATTTTGTAGAAACCTTTCCTTTGATGAGTGGAATAAAGAATTTACTCAAAGTATATGTTCTTAGCACCATTTAAGATAGTACAAAATTTTCACTATTTTTGTAAGGGTCGCGCCTGTCGAATGTCTGTCAAAATTCCATTTTCCAAAAATATCCTTAAATATTGTAGAAACCTTTCCTTTGATGAGTGGAATAAAGAATTTACTCAAAAAATAGTTTCTTAGCACAATTTAAGATAGTACAAAATTTTCACTATTTTTGTAAGGTCCGCGCCTGTCGAATTTCCATCAAAAATTAAATTTTAGAAAAATTGCCTAAAATTTTGTAGAAATCTTTCCTTTGATTACTGGAATAAAGAATTTACTCAAAAAATAGTTTCTTAGCACAATTTAAGATAGTACAAAATTTTCACTATTTTTGTAAGGTCCGCCCGCGCCTGTCAAATTTCCGTCAAAAATTCAATTTTCCAAAAATATCCTAAAATTTTGCAGAAACCTTTTATTTGATGAGTGGAATAAATAATTTTGCCAAAAAATAGTTTCTTAGCACAGTTTAAGATAATACAAAATTTTTACTATTTTTGTAAGGTCCGCGCCTGTCGAATTTCCGTCAAAAATTTAATTTTCCAAAAATATCCTTAAATTTTGTAGAAACCTTTCCTTTGATGAGTGGAATAAAGAATTTACTCAATAATATCCTAAAATTTTGTAGAAACCTTTTATTTGATGAGTGGAATGAATAATTTAGCCAAAAATAGTTTCTTGGCACAATTTAAGATAGTACAAAATTTTCACTATTTTTGTAAGGTCCGCGCCCTTCAAATTTCCGTCAAAAATTTAATTTACCAAAAATTGCCTAAAATTTTGTAGAAACCTTTCCTTTGATGAGTGGAATAAAGAATTTACTCAAAGTATAGTTTCTTAGCACCATTTAAGATAGTACAAAAATTTCACTATTTTTGAAAGGGTCGCACCTGTCGAATGTCTGTCAAAATTCCATTTTCCAAAAATATCCTTAAATTTTGTAGAAACCTTTCCTTTGATGAGCGGAATAAAGAATTTACTCAAAAAATAGTTTCTTAGCACAATTTAAGATAGTACCAAATTTTCACTATTTTTGTAAGGTCCCACCTGTCGAATTTCCATCAAAAATTCAATTTTCCAAAAATTGCCTAAAAATTCGTAGAAACCTTTCCTTTGATGAGTGGAATAAAGTATTTACATAAAAAATAGTTTCTTATTACAATTTAAGATAGTACAAAATTTTCACTATTTTTGTAAGGTCCGCACCTGTCGAATTTCCCTCAAAAATTCAATTTTCCAAAATTATCCTCAAATTTTGTAGAAACCTTTTATTTGATGAGTGGAATAAATAATTTAGCCAAAAAATAGTTTCTTAGCACAATTTAAGATAGTACAAAATTTTCACTATTTTTGTAAGGTCCGTGCCTGTAGAATTTCCATCAAAAATTCAATTTTCCAAAAATTGCCTCAAATTTTGTAGAAACCTTTCCTTTGATGAGTGGAATAAAGAATTAACTCAAAAAATAGTTTCTTAGCACCATTTAAGATAGTACAAAATTTTCACTATTTTTGTATGGTTCGTGCCTGTCGAATTTCCATCAAAAATTCAATTTTCCAAAAATATCCTAAAATTTTGTAGTAACCTTTTATTTGATGAGTGGAATGAATAATTTAGCCAAAAATAGTTTCTTGGCACAATTTAAGATAGTACAAAATTTTCACTATTTTTGTAAGGGACGCGCCCTTCAAATTTCCGTCAAAAATTTAATTAACCAAAAATTGCCTCAAATTTTGTAGAAACCTTTCCTTTGATGAGTGGAATAAAGAATTTACTCAAAGTATAGTTTTTTAGCACCATTTAAGATAGTACAAAAATTTCACTATTTTTGTAAGGGTCGCGCCTGTCGAATGTCTGTCAAAATTCCATTTTCCAAAAATATCCTTAAATTTTGTAGAAACCTTTCCTTTGATGAGTGGAATAAAGAATTTACTCAAAGTATAGTTTCTTAGCACCATTTAAGATAGTACAAAATTTTCACTATTTTTGTAAGGTCCGCACCTGTCGAATTTCCGTCAAAAATTTAATTTTCCAATAATATCCTAAAATTTTGTAGAAACCTTTTATTTGATGAGTGGAATGAATAATTTAGCCAAAAATAGTTTCTTGGCACAATTTAAGATAGTACAAAATTTTCACTATTTTTGTAAGGTCCGCGCCCTTCAAATTTCTGTCAAAAATTTAATTTGTCAAAAATTGCCTCAAATTTTGTAGAAACCTTTCCTTTGATGAGTGGAATAAAGAATTTACTCAAAGTATAGTTTTTTTAGCACCATTTAAGATAGTACAAAAATTTCACTATTTTTGAAAGGGTCGCACCTGTCGAATGTCTGTCAAAATTCCATTTTCCAAAAATATCCTTAAATTTTGTAGAAACCTTTCCTTTGATGAGTGGAATAAAGAATTTACTCAAAAAATAGTTTCTTAGCACAATTTAAGATAGTACAAAATTTTCACTATTTTTGTAAGGTCCCACCTGTCGAATTTTCATCAAAAATTCAATTTTCCAAAAATTGCCTAAAAATTCGTAGAAACCTTTCCTTTGATGAGTGGAATAAAGTATTTACATAAAAAAATAGTTTCTTATTACAATTTAAGATAGTACAAAATTTTCACTATTTTTGTAAGGTCCGCGCCTGTCGAATTTCCGTCAAAAATTCAATTTTCCAAAATTATCCTAAAATTTTGTAGAAACCTTTTATTTGATGAGTGGAATAAATAATTTAGCCAAAAAATAGTTTCTTAGCACAATTTAAGATAGTACAAAATTTTCACTATTTTTGTAAGGTCCGCGCCTTTCAAATTTCCGTCAAAAATTTAATTTGTCAAAAATTGCCTCAAATTTTGTAGAAACCTTTCCTTTGATGAGTGGAATAAAGAATTTACTCAAAGTATAGTTTCTTAGCACCATTTAAGATAGTACAAAATTTTCACTATTTTTGTAAGGGTCGCGCCTGTCGAATGTCTGTCAAAATTCCATTTTCCAAAAGTATCCTTAAATTTTGTAGAAACCTTTCCTTTGATGAGTGGAATAAAGAATTTACTCAAAAAATAGTTTCTTAGCACAATTTAAGATAGTACAAAATTTTCACTATTTTTGTAAGGTCCGCGCCTTTCGAATTTCCATCAAAAATTAAATTTTAGAAAAATTGCCTAAAATTTTGTAGAAATCTTTCCTTTGATGAGTGGAATAAAGAATTTACTCAAAAAATAGTTTCTTAGCACAATTTAAGATAGTACAAAATTTTCACTATTTTTGTAAGGTCCGCCCGCGCCTGTCGAATTTCCATCAAAAATTTAATTTTCCAAAAATATCCTTAAATTTTGCAGAAACATTTTATTTGATGAGTGGAATAAATAATTTTGCCAAAAAATAGTTTCTTAGCACAATTTAAGATAGTACAAAATTTTCACTATTTTTGTAAGGTCCCACCTGTCGAATTTCCATCAAAAATTCAATTTTCCAAAAATTGCCTAAAAATTCGTAGAAACCTTTCCTTTCATGAGTGGAATAAAGTATTTACATAAAAAAATAGTTTCTTATTACAATTTAAGATAGTACAAAATTTTCACTATTTTTGTAAGGTCCCACCTGTCGAATTTCCGTCAAAAATTTAATTTGTCAAAAATTGCCTAAAATTTTGTAGAAACCTTTCCTTTGATGAGTGGAATAAAGAATTTACTCAAAGTATAGTTTCTTAGCACCATTTAAGATAGTACAAAAATTTCACTATTTTTGAAAGGGTCGCACCTGTCGAATGTCTGTCAAAATTCCATTTTCCAAAAATATCCTTAAATTTTGTAGAAACCTTTCCTTTGATGAGCGGAATAAAGAATTTACTCAAAAAATAGTTTCTTAGCACAATTTAAGATAGTACCAAATTTTCACTATTTTTGTAAGGTCCCACCTGTCGAATTTCCATCAAAAATTCAATTTTCCAAAAATTGCCTAAAAATTCGTAGAAACCTTTACTTTGATGAGTGGAATAAAGTATTTACATAAAAAATAGTTTCTTATTACAATTTAAGATAGTACAAAATTTTCACTATTTTTGTAAGGTCCGCGCCTGTCGAATTTCCGTCAAAAATTCAATTTTCCAAAATTATCCTCAAATTTTGTAGAAACCTTTTATTTGATGAGTGGAATAAATAATTTAGCCAAAAAATAGTTTCTTAGCACAATTTAAGATAGTACAAAATTTTCACTATTTTTGTAAGGTCCGCGCCTTTCAAATTTCCGTCAAAAATTTAATTTGTCAAAAATTGCCTCAAATTTTGTAGAAACCTTTCCTTTGATGAGTGGAATAAAGAATTTACTCAAAGTATAGTTTCTAAGCACCATTTAAGATAGTACAAAATTTTCACTATTTTTCTAAGGGTCGCGCCTGTCGAATGTCTGTCAAAATTCCATTTTCCAAAAGTATCCTTAAATTTTGTAGAAACCTTTCCTTTGATGAGTGGAATAAAGAATTTACTCAAAAAATAGTTTCTTAGCACAATTTAAGATAGTACAAAATTTTCACTATTTTTGTAAGGTCCGCGCCTTTCGAATTTCCATCAAAAATTAAATTTTAGAAAAATTGCCTAAAATTTTGTAGAAATCTTTCCTTTGATGAGTGGAATAAAGAATTTACTCAAAAAATAGTTTCTTAGCACAATTTAAGATAGTACAAAATTTTCACTATTTTTGTAAGGTCCGCCCGCGCCTGTCGAATTTCCATCAAAAATTTAATTTTCCAAAAATATCCTTAAATTTTGCAGAAACATTTTATTTGATGAGTGGAATAAATAATTTTGCCAAAAAATAGTTTCTTAGCACAATTTAAGATAGTACAAAATTTTCACTATTTTTGTAAGGTCCCACCTGTCGAATTTCCATCAAAAATTCAATTTTCCAAAAATTGCCTAAAAATTCGTAGAAACCTTTCCTTTCATGAGTGGAATAAAGTATTTACATAAAAAATAGTTTCTTATTACAATTTAAGATAGTACAAAATTTTCACTATTTTTGTAAGGTCCCACCTGTCGAATTTCCATCAAAAATTCAATTTTCCAAAAATTGCCTTAAAATTCGTAGAAACCTTTCCTTTGATGAGTGGAATAAAGTATTTACATAAAAAATAGTTTCTTATTACAATTTAAGATAGTACAAAATTTTCACTATTTTTGTAAGGTCCTCCCGCGCCTGTCGAATTTCCGTCAAAAATTTAATTTTCCAAAAATATCCTAAAATTTTGCAGAAACCTTTTATTTGATGAGTGGAATAAATAATTTTGCCAAAAAATATTTTCTTAGCACAATTTAAGATAGTACAAAATTTTCACTATTTTTGTAAGGTCCGCGCCTGTCGAATTTCCGTCAAAAATTTAATTTTCCAATAATTGCCTCAAATTTTGTAGAAACCTTTCCTTTGATGAGTGGAATAAAGAATTTACTCAAAAAAATAATTTCTTAGCATCATTTAAGATAGTACAAAATTTTCACTATTTTGGTAAGGATCGCGCCTGTCGAATTTCCGTCAAAAATTCAATTTTCCGAAAATTGCCTAAAATTTTGTAGAAACCTTTCCTTTGATGAGTGGAATAAAGAATTTACTCAAAAAATAGTTTCTTAGCACAATTTAAGATAGTACAAAATTTTCACTATTTTTGCAAGGACCCACCTGTCGAATTTCCATCAAAAATTCAATTTTCCAAAAATTGCCTCAAATTTTGTAGAATCCTTTCCATTGATGAGTGGAATAAAGAATTTACTCAAAATATTGTTTCTTAGCACAATTTAAGATAGTACAAAATTTTCACTATTTTGGTAAGGATCGCGCCTGTCAAATTTCCGTCAAAAATTTAATTTTCCAAAAATATCCTAAAATTTTGCAGAAACCTTTTATTTGATGAGTGGAATAAATAATTTTGCCAAAAAATATTTTCTTAGCACAATTTAAGATAGTACAAAATTTTCACTATTTTTGTAAGGTCCGCGCCTGTCGAATTTCCGTCAAAAATTTAATTTTCCAATAATTGCCTCAAATTTTGTAGAAACCTTTCCTTTGATGAGTGGAATAAAGAATTTACTCAAAAAAATAATTTCTTAGCATCATTTAAGATAGTACAAAATTTTCACTATTTTGGTAAGGATCGCGCCTGTCGAATTTCCGTCAAAAATTCAATTTTCCGAAAATTGCCTAAAATTTTGTAGAAACCTTTCCTTTGATGAGTGGAATAAAGAATTTACTCAAAAAATAGTTTCTTAGCACAATTTAAGATAGTACAAAATTTTCACTATTTTTGCAAGGTCCCACCTGTCGAATTTCCATCAAAAATTCAATTTTCCAAAAATTGCCTCAAATTTTGTAGAATCCTTTCCTTTGATGAGTGGAATAAAGAATTTACTCAAAATATAGTTTCTTAGCACCATTTAAGATAGTACAAAATTTTCACTATTTTTGTAAGGTCCGCGCCTGTCGAATTTCCGTCAAAAATTTAATTTTCCAATAATATCCTAAAATTTTGTAGAAACCTTTTATTTGATGAGTGGAATGAATAATTTAGCCAAAAATAGTTTCTTGGCACAATTTAAGATAGTACAAAATTTTCACTATTTTTGTAAGGTCCGCGCCCTTCAAATTTCCGTCAAAAATTTAATTTACCAAAAATTGCCTCAAATTTTGTAGAAACCTTTCCTTTGATGAGTGGAATAAAGAATTTACTCAAAGTATAGTTTTTTTAGCACCATTTAAGATAGTACAAAAATTTCACTATTTTTGAAAGGGTCGCACCTGTCGAATGTCTGTCAAAATTCCATTTTCCAAAAATATCCTTAAATTTTGTAGAAACCTTTCCTTTGATGAGTGGAATAAAGAATTTACTCAAAAAATAGTTTCTTAGCACAATTTAAGATAGTACAAAATTTTCACTATTTTTGTAAGGTCCCACCTGTCGAATTTTCATCAAAAATTCAATTTTCCAAAAATTGCCTAAAAATTCGTAGAAACCTTTCCTTTGATGAGTGGAATAAAGTATTTACATAAAAAATAGTTTCTTATTACAATTTAAGATAGTACAAAATTTTCACTATTTTTGTAAGGTCCGCGCCTGTCGAATTTCCGTCAAAAATTCAATTTTCCAAAATTATCCTAAAATTTTGTAGAAACCTTTTATTTGATGAGTGGAATAAATAATTTAGCCAAAAAATAGTTTCTTAGCACAATTTAAGATAGTACAAAATTTTCACTATTTTTGTAAGGTCCGTGCCTGTAGAATTTCCATCAAAAATTCAATTTTCCAAAAATTGCCTCAAATTTTGTAGAAACCTTTCCTTTGATGAGTGGAATAAAGAATTAACTCAAAAAATAGTTTCTTAGCACCATTTAAGATAGTACAAAATTTTCACTATTTTTGTAAGGTCCGCACCTGTCGAATTTCCCTCAAAAATTCAATTTTCCAAAATTATCCTCAAATTTTGTAGAAACCTTTTATTTGATGAGTGGAATAAATAATTTAGCCAAAAAATAGTTTCTTAGCACAATTTAAGATAGTACAAAATTTTCACTATTTTTGTAAGGTCCGTGCCTGTAGAATTTCCATCAAAAATTCAATTTTCCAAAAATTGCCTCAAATTTTGTAGAAACCTTTCCTTTGATGAGTGGAATAAAGAATTAACTCAAAAAATAGTTTCTTAGCACCATTTAAGATAGTACAAAATTTTCACTATTTTTGTATGGTTCGTGCCTGTCGAATTTCCATCAAAAATTCAATTTTCCAAAAATATCCTAAAATTTTGTAGTAACCTTTTATTTGATGAGTGGAATAAATAATTTAGCCAAAAAATAGTTTCTTAGCATCATTTAAGATAGTACAAAATTTTCACTATTTTTGTAAGGTCCGCGCCTTTCAAATTTCCGTCAAAAATTTAATTTGTCAAAAATTGCCTCAAATTTTGTAGAAACCTTTCCTTTGATGAGTGGAATAAAGAATTTACTCAAAGTATATGTTCTTAGCACCATTTAAGATAGTACAAAATTTTCACTATTTTTGTAAGGGTCGCGCCTGTCGAATGTCTGTCAAAATTCCATTTTCCAAAAATATCCTTAAATATTGTAGAAACCTTTCCTTTGATGAGTGGAATAAAGAATTTACTCAAAAAATAGTTTCTTAGCACAATTTAAGATAGTACAAAATTTTCACTATTTTTGTAAGGTCCGCGCCTGTCGAATTTCCATCAAAAATTAAATTTTAGAAAAATTGCCTAAACTTTTGTAGAAATCTTCCCTTTGATGAGTGCAATAAAGAATTTACTCAAAAAATAGTTTCTTAGCACAATTTAAGAGAGTACAAAATTTTCACTATTTTTGTAAGGTCCGCCCGCGCCTGTCGAATTTCCGTCAAAAATTCAATTTTCCAAAAATATCCTAAAATTTTGCAGAAACCTTTTATTTGATGAGTGGAATAAATAATTTTGCCAAAAAATAGTTTCTTAGCACAGTTTAAGATAATACAAAATTTTACTATTTTTGTAAGGTCCGCGCCTGTCGAATTTCCGTCAAAAATTTAATTTTCCAAAAATATCCTTAAATTTTGTAGAAACCTTTCCTTTGATGAGTGGAATAAAGAATTTACTCAATACTATCCTAAAATTTTGTAGAAACCTTTTATTTGATGAGTGGAATGAATAATTTAGCCAAAAATAGTTTCTTGGCACAATTTAAGATAGTACAAAATTTTCACTATTTTTGTAAGGTCCGCGCCCTTCATATTCCGGCAAAAATTTAATTTACCAAAAATTGCCTAAAATTTTGTAGAAACCTTTCCTTTGATGAGTGGAATAAAGAATTTACTCAAAGTATAGTTTCTTAGCACCATTTAAGATAGTACAAAAATTTCACTATTTTTGAAAGGGTCGCACCTGTCGAATGTCTGTCAAAATTCCATTTTCCAAAAATATCCTTAAATTTTGTAGAAACCTTTCCTTTGATGAGCGGAATAAAGAATTTACTCAAAAAATAGTTCTTAGCACAATTTAAGATAGTACCAAATTTTCACTATTTTTGTAAGGTCCCACCTGTCGAATTTACATCAAAAATTCAATTTTCCAAAAATTGCCTAAAAATTCGTAGAAACCTTTCCTTTGATGAGTGGAATAAAGTATTTACATAAAAAATAGTTTCTTATTACAATTTAAGATAGTACAAAATTTTCACTATTTTTGTTAGGGTCGCACCTGTCGAATTTCCCTCAAAAATTCAATTTTCCAAAATTATCCTAAAATTTTGTAGAAACCTTTTATTTGATGAGTGGCATAAATAATTTAGCCAAAAAATAGTTTCTTAGCACAATTTAAGATAGTACAAAATTTTCACTATTTTTGTAAGGTCCGTGCCTGTAGAATTTCCATCAAAAATTCAATTTTCCAAAAATTGCCTCAAATTTTGTAGAAACCTTTCCTTTGATGAGTGGAATAAAGAATTAACTCAAAAAATAGTTTCTTAGCACCATTTAAGATAGTACAAAATTTTCACTATTTTTGTAAGGTCCGCGCCCTTCAAATTTCCGTCAAAAATTTAATTAACCAAAAATTGCCTCAAATTTTGTAGAAACCTTTCCTTTGATGAGTGGAATAAAGAATTTACTCAAAGTATAGTTTTTTAGCACCATTTAAGATAGTACAAAAATTTCACTATTTTTGTAAGGGTCGCGCCTGTCGAATGTCTGTCAAAATTCCATTTTCCAAAAATATCCTTAAATTTTGTAGAAACCTTTCCTTTGATGAGTGGAATAAAGAATTTACTCAAAGTATAGTTTCTTAGCACCATTTAAGATAGTACAAAATTTTCACTATTTTTGTAAGGTCCGCACCTGTCGAATTTCCGTCAAAAATTTAATTTTCCAATAATATCCTAAAATTTTGTAGAAACCTTTTATTTGATGAGTGGAATGAATAATTTAGCCAAAAATAGTTTCTTGGCACAATTTAAGATAGTACAAAATTTTCACTATTTTTGTAAGGTCCGCGCCCTTCAAATTTCCGTCAAAAATTTAATTTACCAAAAATTGCCTAAAATTTTGTAGAAACCTTTCCTTTGATGAGTGGAATAAAGAATTTACTCAAAGTATAGTTTCTTAGCACCATTTAAGATAGTACAAAAATTTCACTATTTTTGAAAGGGTCGCACCTGTCGAATGTCTGTCAAAATTCCATTTTCCAAAAATATCCTTAAATTTTGTAGAAACCTTTCCTTTGATGAGCGGAATAAAGAATTTACTCAAAAAATAGTTTCTTAGCACAATTTAAGATAGTACCAAATTTTCACTATTTTTGTAAGGTCCCACCTGTCGAATTTCCATCAAAAATTCAATTTTCCAAAAATTGCCTAAAAATTCGTAGAAACCTTTCCTTTGATGAGTGGAATAAAGTATTCACATAAGAAATAGTTTCTTATTACAATTAAAGATAGTACAAAATTTTTACTATTTTTGTAAGGTCCGCACCTGTCGAATTTCCCTCAAAAATTCAATTTTCCAAAATTATCCTAAAATTTTGTAGAAACCTTTTATTTGATGAGTGGAATAAATAATTTAGCCAAAAAATAGTTTCTTAGCACAATTTAAGATAGTACAAAATTTTCACTATTTTTGTAAGGTCCGTGCCTGTAGAATTTCCATCAAAAATTCAATTTTCCAAAAATTGCCTCAAATTTTGTAGAAACCTTTCCTTTGATGAGTGGAATAAAGAATTAACTCAAAAAATAGTTTCTTAGCACCATTTAAGATAGTACAAAATTTTCACTATTTTTGTATGGTTCGTGCCTGTCGAATTTCCATCAAAAATTCAATTTTCCAAAAATATCCTAAAATTTTGTAGTAACCTTTTATTTGATGAGTGGAATGAATAATTTAGCCAAAAATAGTTTCTTGGCACAATTTAAGATAGTACAAAATTTTCACTATTTTTGTAAGGTCCGCGCCCTTCAAATTTCCGTCAAAAATTTAATTAACCAAAAATTGCCTCAAATTTTGTAGAAACCTTTCCTTTGATGAGTGGAATAAAGAATTTACTCAAAGTATAGTTTTTTAGCACCATTTAAGATAGTACAAAAATTTCACTATTTTTGTAAGGGTCGCGCCTGTCGAATGTCTGTCAAAATTCCATTTTCCAAAAATATCCTTAAATTTTGTAGAAACCTTTCCTTTGATGAGTGGAATAAAGAATTTACTCAAAGTATAGTTTCTTAGCACCATTTAAGATAGTACAAAATTTTCACTATTTTTGTAAGGTCCGCACCTGTCGAATTTCCGTCAAAAATTTAATTTTCCAATAATATCCTAAAATTTTGTAGAAACCCTTTATTTGATGAGTGGAATGAATAATTTAGCCAAAAATAGTTTCTTGGCACAATTTAAGATAGTACAAAATTTTCACTATTTTTGTAAGGTCCGCGCCCTTCAAATTTCCGTCAAAAATTTAATTTACCAAAAATTGCCTCAAATTTTGTAGAAACCTTTCCTTTGATGAGTGGAATAAAGAATTTACTCAAAGTATAGTTTTTTAGCACCATTTAAGATAGTACAAAAATTTCACGATTTTTGAAAGGGTCGCACCTGTCGAATTTCCGTCAAAATTCCATTTCCCAAAAATATCCTTAAATTTTGTAGAAACCTTTCCTTTGATGAGTGGAATAAAGAATTTACTCAAAAAATAGTTTCTTTGCACAATTTAAGATAGTACAAAATTTTCACTATTTTTGTAAGGTCCCACCTGTCGAATTTCCATCAAAAATTCAATTTTCCAAAAATTGCCTAAAAATTCGTAGAAACCTTTCCTTTGATGAGTGGAATAAAGTATTTACATAAAAAATAGTTTCTTATTACAATTTAAGATAGTACAAAATTTTCACTATTTTTGTAAGGTCCGCGCCTGTCGAATTTCCGTCAAAAATTCAATTTTCCAAAATTATCCTAAAATTTTGTAGAAACCTTTTATTTGATGAGTGGAATAAATAATTTAGCCAAAAAATAGTTTCTTAGCACAATTTAAGATAGTACAAAATTTTCACTATTTTTGTAAGGTCCGCGCCTTTCAAATTTCCGTCAAAAATTTAATTTGTCAAAAATTGCCTCAAATTTTGTAGAAACCTTTCCTTTGATGAGTGGAATAAAGAATTTACTCAAAGTATAGTTTCTTAGCACCATTTAAGATAGTACAAAATTTTCACTATTTTTGTAAGGGTCGCGCCTGTCGAATGTCTGTCAAAATTCCATTTTCCAAAAATATCCTTAAATTTTGTAGAAACCTTTCCTTTGATGAGTGGAATAAAGAATTTACTCAAAAAATAGTTTCTTAGCACAATTTAAGATAGTACAAAATTTTCACTATTTTTGTAAGGTCCGCGCCTTTCGAATTTCCATCAAAAATTAAATTTTAGAAAAATTGCCTAAAATTTTGTAGAAATCTTTCCTTTGATGAGTGGAATAAAGAATTTACTCAAAAAATAGTTTCTTAGCACAATTTAAGATAGTACAAAATTTTCACTATTTTTGTAAGGTCCGCCCGCGCCTGTCGAATTTCCATCAAAAATTTAATTTTCCAAAAATATCCTTAAATTTTGCAGAAACATTTTATTTGATGAGTGGAATAAATAATTTTGCCAAAAAATAGTTTCTTAGCACAATTTAAGATAGTACAAAATTTTCACTATTTTTGTAAGGTCCCACCTGTCGAATTTCCATCAAAAATTCAATTTTCCAAAAATTGCCTAAAAATTCGTAGAAACCTTTCCTTTGATGAGTGGAATAAAGTATTTACATAAAAAATAGTTTCTTATTACAATTTAAGATAGTACAAAATTTTCACTATTTTTGTAAGGTCCCACCTGTCGAATTTCCATCAAAAATTCAATTTTCCAAAAATTGCCTAAAAATTCGTAAAAACCTTTCCTTTGATGAGTGGAATAAAGTATTTACATAAAAAATAGTTTCTTATTACAATTTAAGATAGTACAAAATTTTCACTATTTTTGTAAGGTCCGCCCGCGCCTGTCGAATTTCCGTCAAAAATTTAATTTTCCAAAAATATCCTAAAATTTTGCAGAAACCTTTTATTTGATGAGTGGAATAAATAATTTTGCCAAAAAATATTTTCTTAGCACAATTTAAGATAGTACAAAATTTTCACTATTTTTGTAAGGTCCGCGCCTGTCGAATTTCCGTCAAAAATTTAATTTTCCAATAATTGCCTCAAATTTTGTAGAAACCTTTCCTTTGATGAGTGGAATAAAGAATTTACTCAAAAAAATAATTTCTTAGCATCATTTAAGATAGTACAAAATTTTCACTATTTTGGTAAGGATCGCGCCTGTCGAATTTCCGTCAAAAATTCAATTTTCCGAAAATTGCCTAAAATTTTGTAGAAACCTTTCCTTTGATGAGTGGAATAAAGAATTTACTCAAAAAATAGTTTCTTAGCACAATTTAAGATAGTACAAAATTTTCACTATTTTTGCAAGGACCCACCTGTCGAATTTCCATCAAAAATTCAATTTTCCAAAAATTGCCTCAAATTTTGTAGAATCCTTTCCATTGATGAGTGGAATAAAGAATTTACTCAAAATATAGTTTCTTAGCACAATGTTAGATAGTACAAAATTTTCACTATTTTGGTAAGGATCGCGCCTGTCAAATTTCCGTCAAAAATTTAATTTTCCAAAACTATCCTAACATTTTGCAGAAACCTTTTATTTGATGAGTGGAATAAACAATTTTGCAAAAAAATAGTTTCTTAGCACAATTTAAGATAGTTCAAATTTTTTACTATTTTTGTAAGGTCCGCGCCTGTCGAATTTCCGTCAAAAATTTAATTTTCCAATAATTGCCGAAACCTTTCCTTTGATGAGTGGAATAAAGAATTTACTCAAAATATAGTTTCTTAGCATCATTTAAGATAGTACAAAATTTTCACTATTTTGGTAAGGATCGCGCCTGTCGAATTTCCGTCAAAAATTCAATTTTCCGAAAATTGCCTAAAATTTTGTAGAAACCTTTCCTTTGATGAGTGGAATAAAGAATTTACTCAAAAAATAGTTTCTTAGCACAATTTAAGATAGTACAAAATTTTCACTATTTTTGTAAGGTCCGCGCCTGTCAAATTTCCGTCAAAAATTTAATTTTCCAAAAATTGCCTCAAATTTTGTAGAAACCTTTCCTTTGATGAGTGGAATAAAGAATTTACTCAAAAAAAAGTTTCTTAGCATCATTTAAGATAGTACAAAATTTTCACTATTTTGGTAAGGATCGCGCCTGTCGAATTTCCGTCAAAAATTCAATTTTCCAAAAATTGCCTAAAATTTTGTAGAAACCTTTCCTTTGATGAGTGGAATAAAGAATTTACTCAAAAAATAGTTTCTTAGCACAATTTAAGATAGTACAAAATTTTCACTATTTTTGCAAGGTCCCACCTGTCGAATTTCCATCAAAAATTCAATTTTCCAAAAATTGCCTAAAAATTCGTAGAAACCTTTCCATTGATGAGTGGAATAAAGAATTTACTCAAAATATAGTTTCTTAGCACAATTTTAGATAGTACAAAATTTTCACTATTTTGGTAAGGATCGCGCCTGTCAAATTTCCGTCAAAAATTTAATTTTCCAAAAATATCCTAAAATTTTGCAGAAACCTTTTATTTGATGAGTGGAATAAATAATTTTGCCAAAAAATAGTTTCTTAGCACAATTTAAGATAGTTCAAATTTTTTACTATTTTTCTAAGGTTCGCGCCTGTCGAATTTCCGTCAAAAATTTAATTTTCCAATAATTGCCTCAAATTTTGTAGAAACCTTTCCTTTGATGAGTGGAATAAAGAATTTACTCAAAAAATAGTTTCTTAGCACAATTTAAGATAGTACAAAATTTTCACTATTTTTGCAAGGTCCCACCTGTCGAATTTCCATCAAAAATTCAATTTTCCAAAAATTGCCTAAAAATTCGTAGAAACCTTTCCATTGATGAGTGGAATAAAGAAATTACTCAAAATATAGTTTCTTAGCACAATTTAAGATAGTACAAAATTTTCACTATTTTGGTAAGGATCGCGCCTGTCGAATTTCCGTCAAAAATTCAATTTTCCAAAAAATGCGTAAAATTTTGTAGAAACCTTTCCTTTGATGAGTGGAATAAAGAATTTACTCAAAAAATAGTTTCTTAGCACAATTTAAGATAGTACAAAATTTTCACTATTTTTGCAAGGTCCCACCTGTCGAATTTCCATCAAAAATTCAATTTTCCAAAAATTGCCTAAAAATTCGTAGAAACCTTTCCTTTGATGAGTGGAATAAAGAATTTACATAAAAAATAATTTCTTAGCACAATTTAAGATAGTACAAAATTTTCACTATGTTTGTAAGGTCAGCGCCTGTCGAATTTCCGTCAAAATTCAATTTTCCAAAATTATCCTAAAATTTTGTAGAAACCTTTTATTTGATGAGTGGAATAAATAATTTAGCCAAAAAATAGTTTCTTAGCACAATTTAAGATAGTACAAAATTTTCACTAATTTTGTAAGGTCCGCGCCTGTAGAATTTCCGTCAAAAATTCAATTTTCCCAAAATTGCCTCAAATTTTGTAGAATCCTTTCCTTTGATGAGTGGAATAAAGAATTTACTCAAAATATAGTCTCTTAGCACAATTTAAGATAGTACAAAATTTTCACTATTTTTGTAAGGTCCGCGCCTGTCGAATTTCCGTCAAAAATTCAATTTTCCAAAAATATCCTAAAATTTTGTAGAAACCTTTTATTTGATGAGTGGAATGAATAATTTAGCATAAAATAGTTTCTTGGCACAATTTAAGATAGTACAAAATTTTCACTATTTTTGTAAGGTCCACGCCTTCCAAATTTCCGTCAAAAATTGCCTCAAATTTTGTAGAAACCTTTCCTTTGATGAGTGGAATAAAGAATTTACTCAAAAAATAGATTCTTAGCATCATTTAAGATAGTACAAAATTTTCACTATCTTGGTAAGGATTGCGCCTGTCGAATTTCCGTCAAAAATTCATTTTTCCAAAAATATCCTAAAATTTTGTAGAAACCTTTTTTTTGATGAGTGGAATGAATAATTTAGCCAAAAATAGTTTCTTGGCACAATTTAAGATAGTACAAAATTTTCACTATTTTTGTAAGGTCCACGCCTTTAAAATTTCCGTCAAAATTTAATTTACCAAAAATTGCCTAAAATTTTGTAGAAACCTTTCCTTTGATGAGTGGAATAAAGAATTTACTCAAAGTATAGTTTCTTAGCACCATTTAAGATAGTACAAAATTTTCACTATTTTTGTAAGGGTCGCGCCTGTCGAATGTCTGTCAAAATACCATTTTCCAAAAATGTCCTTAAATTTGTAGAAACCTTTCCTTTGATGAGTGGAATAAAGAATTTACTCAAAAAATAGTTTCTTAGCACAATTTAAGATAGTACAAAATTTTCACTATTTTTGTAAGGTCCGCGCCTGTCGAATTTCCATCAAAAATTAAATTTTAGAAAAATTGCCTAAAATTTTGTAGAAATCTTTCCTTTGATGAGTAGAATAAAGAATTTACTCAAAAAATAGTTTCTTAGCACAATTTAAGATAGTACAAAATTTTCACTATTTTTGTAAGGTCCGCCCGCGCCTGTCGAATTTCCGTCAAAAATTTTATTTTCCAAAAATATCCTAAAATTTTGCAGAAACCTTTTATTTGATGAGTGGAATAAATAATTTAGCCAAAGAATAGTTTCTTAGCACAATTTAAGATAGTACAAAATTTTCACTAATTTTGTAAGGTCCGCGCCTGTAGAATTTCCGTCAAAAATTCAATTTTCCAAAAATTGCCTCAAATTTTGTAGAATCCTTTCCTTTGATGAGCGGAATAAAGAATTTACTCAAAATATAGTTTCTTAGCACAATTTAAGATAGTACAAAATTTTCACTATTTTTGTAAGGACAGCGCCTGTCGAATTTCCGTCAAAAATTTAATTTTCCAAAAATATCCTAAAATTTTGTAGTAACCTTTTATTTGATGAGTGGAATGAATAATTTAGCCAAAAATAGTTTCTTGGCACAACTTAAGATAGTACAAAATTTTCACTATTTTTGTAAGGTCCGCGCCTTTCAAATTTCCGTCAAAAATTTAGTTTACCAAAAATTGCCTCAAATTTTGTAGAAACCTTTCCTTTGATGAGTGGAATAAAGAATTTACTCAAAAAATAGTTTCTTAGCATCATTTAAGATAGTACAAAATTTTCACTATTTTGGTAAGGATTGCGCCTGTCGAATTTCCGTCAAAAATTCAATTTTCCAAAAATATCCTAAAATTTTGTAGAAACCTTTTATTTGATGAGTGGAATAAATAATTTAGCCAAAAATAGTTTCTTGGCACAATTTAAGATAGTACAAAATTTTCACTAATTTTGTAAGGTCCGGGCCTTTCAAATTTCCGTCAAAAATTTAATTTACCAAAAATTGCCTCAAATTTTGTAGAAACCTTTCCTTTGATGAGTGGAATAAAGAATTTACTCAAAGTATAGTTTCTTAGCATCATTTAAGATAGTACAAAATTTTCACTATTTTGGTAAGGATTGCGCCTGTCGAATTTCCGTCAAAAATTCAATTTTCCAAAAATATCCTAAAATTTTGTAGAAACCTTTTATTTGATGTGTGGAATGAATAATTTAGCCAAAAATAGTTTCTTGGCACAATTTAAGATAGTACAAAATTTTCACTATTTTTGTAAGGTCCGCGCCCTTCAAATTTCCGTCAAAAATTTAATTTACCAAAAATTGCCTAAAATTTTGTAGAAACCTTTCCTTTGATGAGTGGAATAAAGAATTTACTCAAAGTATAGTTTCTTAGCACCATTTAAGATAGTACAAAATTTTCACTATTTTTGTAAGGGTCGCGCCTGTCGAATGTCTGTCAAAATTCCATTTTCCAAAAATATCCTTAAATTTTGTAGAAACCTTTCCTTTGATGAGTGGAATGAAGAATTTACTCAAAAAATAGTTTCTTAGCACAATTTAAGATAGCACAAAATTTTAACTATTTTTGTAAGGTCCGCGCCTGTCGAATTTCCATCAAAAATTAAATTTTAGAAAAATTGCCTAAAATTTTGTAGAAATCTTTCCTTTGATGAGTGGAATAAAGAATTTACTCAAAAAATAGTTTCTTAGCAGAATTTAAGATAGTACAAAATTTTTACTATTTTTGTAAGGTCCGCCCGCGCCTGTCGAATTTCCGTCAAAAATTTAATTTTCCAAAAATATCCTAAAATTTTGCAGAAACCTTTAATTTGATGAGTGGAATAAATAATTTTGCCAAAAAATAGTTTCTTAGCACAATTAAAGATAGTACAAAATTTTCACTAATTTTGTAAGGTCCGCGCCTGTCGAATTTCCGTCAAAAATTTAATTTTCCAATAATTGCCTCAAATTTTGTAGAAACCTTTCCTTTGATGAGTGGAATAAAGAATTTACTCAAAAAAATAGTTTCTTAGCATCATTTAAGATAGTACAAAATTTCACTATTTTGGTAAGGATCGCGCCTGTCGAATTTCCGTCAAAAATTCAATTTTCGGAAAATTGCCTAAAATTTTGTAGAAACCTTTCCTTTGATGAGTGGAATAAAGAATTAACTCAAAAAATAGTTTCTTAGCACAATTTAAGATAGTACAAAATTTTCACTATTTTTGCAAGGTCCCACCTGTCGAATTTCAATCAAAAATTCAATTTTCCAAAAATTGCCTCAAATTTTGTAGAATCCTTTCCTTTGATGAGTGGAATAAATAATTTAGCCAAAAAATAGTTTCTTAGCACAATTTAAGATAGTACAAAATTTTCACTAATTTTGTAAGGTCAGCGCCTGTAAAATTTCCGTCAAAAATTTAGTTTACCAAAAATTGCCTCAAATTTTGTAGAAACCTTTCCTTTGATGAGTGGAATAAAGAATTTACTCAAAAAATAGTTTCTTAGCATCATTTAAGATAGTACAAAATTTTCACTATTTTGGTAAGGATTGAGCCTGTCGAATTTCCGTCAAAAATTCAATTTTCCAAAAATATCCTAAAATTTTGTAGAAACCTTTTATTTGATGAGTGGAATGAATAATTTAGCCAAAAATAGTTTCTTGGCACAATTTAAGATAGTACAAAATTTTCACTATTTTTGTAAGGTCCGCGCCCTTCAAATTTCCGTCAAAAATTTAATTAACCAAAAATTGCCTCAAATTTTGTAGAAACCTTTCCTTTGATGAGTGGAATAAAGAATTTACTCAAAGTATAGTTTTTTAGCACCAATTAAGATAGTACAAAAATTTCACTATTTTTGTAAGGGTCGCGCCTGTCGAATGTCTGTCAAAATTCCATTTTCCAAAAATATCCTTAAATTTTGTAGAAACCTTTCCTTTGATGAGTGGAATAAAGAATTTACTCAAAAAATAGTTTCTTAGCACAATTTAAGATAGTACAAAATTTTCACTATTTTTGTAAGGTCCCACCTGTCGAATTTCCATCAAAAATTCAATTTTCCAAAAATTGCCTAAAAATTCGTAGAAACCTTTCCTTTGATGAGTGGAATAAAGTATTTACATAAAAAATAGTTTCTTATTACAATTTAAGATAGTACAAAATTTTCACTATTTTCGTAAGGTTTCGCGCCTGTCGAATTTCCGTCAAAAATTCAATTTTCCAAAATTATCCTAAAATTTTGTAGAAACCTTTTATTTGATGAGTGGAATAAATAATTTAGCCAAAAAATAGTTTCTTAGCACAATTTAAGATAGTACAAAATTTTCACTATTTTTGTAAGGTCCGTGCCTGTAGAATTTCCGTCAAAAATTCAATTTTCCAAAAATTTCCTCAAATTTTGTAGAAACCTTTCCTTTGATGAGTGGAATAAAGAATTAACTCAAAAAATAGTTTCTTAGCACCATTTAAGATAGTACAAAATTTTCACTATTTTTGTATGGTTCGTGCCTGTCGAATTTCCATCAAAAATTCAATTTTCCAAAAATATCCTAAAATTTTGTAGAAACCTTTTATTTGATGAGTGGAATGAATAATTTAGCCAAAAATAGTTTCTTGGCACAATTTAAGATAGTACAAAATTTTCACTATTTTTGTAAGGTCCACGCCTTTCAAATTTCCGTCAAAAATTGCCTCAAATTTTGTAGAAACCTTTCCTTTGATGAGTGGAATAAAGAATTTACTCAAAAAATAGATTCTTAGCATCATTTAAGATAGTACAAAATTTTCACTATCTTGGTAAGGATTGCGCCTGTCGAATTTCCGTCAAAAATTCATTTTTCCAAAAATATCCTAAAATTTTGTAGAAACCTTTTATTTGATGAGTGGAATGAATAATTTAGCCAAAAATAGTTTCTTGGCACAATTTAAGATAGTACAAAATTTTCACTATTTTTGTAAGGTCCGCGCCTGTCAAATTTACGTCAAAAATTTAATTTTCCAATAATTGCCTCAAATTTTGTAGAAACCTTTCCTTTGATGAATGGAATAAAGAATTTACTCAAAAAATGGTTTCTTAGCATCATTTAAGATAGTACAAAATTTTCACTATTTTGGTAAGGATTGCGCGTGTCGAATTTCCGTCAAAAATTCAATTTTCCAAAAATTGCCTAAAATTTTGTAGAAACCTTTCCTTTGATGAGTGGAATAAAGAATTTACTCAAAAAATAGTTTCATAGCACAATTTAAGATAGTACAAAATTTTCACTATTTTTGCAAGGTCCCACCTGTCGAATTTCCATCAAAAATTCAATTTTCCAAAAATTGCCTAAAAATTCGTAGAAACCTTTCCTTTGATGAGTGGAATAAAGAATTTACATAAAAAATAGTTACTTAGCACAATTTAAGATAGTACAAAATTTTCACTATTTTTGTAAGGTCAGCGCCTGTCGAATTTCCGTCAAAATTCAATTTTCCAAAATTATCCTAAAATTTTGAAGAAACCTTTTATTTGATGAGTGGAATAAATAATTTAGCCAAAAAATAGTTTCTTAGCACAATTTAAGATAGTACAAAATTTTCACTAATTTTGTAAGGTCCGCGCCTCTAGAATTTCCGTCAAAAATTCAATTTTCCAAAAATTGCCTCAAATTTTGTAGAATCCTTTCCTTTGATGAGTGGAATAAAGAATTTACTCAAAATATAGTTTCTTAGCACAATTTAAGATAGTACAAAATTTTCACTATTTTTGTAAGGTCCGCGCCTGTCGAATTTCCGTCAAAAATTCAATTTTCCAAAAATATCCTAAAATTTTGTAGAAACCTTTTATTTGATGAGTGGAATGAATAATTTAGCCAAAAATAGTTTCTTGGCACAATTTAAGATAGTACAAAATTTTCACTATTTTTGTAAGACTCGCGCCTTTCAAATTTCCGTCAAAAATTGCCTCAAATTTTGTAGAAACCTTTCCTTTGATGAGTGGAATAAAGAATTTACTCAAAAAATAGATTCTTAGCATCATTTAAGATAGTACAAAATTTTCACTATCTTGGTAAGGATTGAGCCTGTCGAATTTCCGTCAAAAATTCATTTTTCCAAAAATATCCTAAAATTTTGTAGAAACCTTTTATTTGATGAGTGGAATGAATAATTTAGCCAAAAATAGTTTCTTGGCACAATTTAAGATAGTACAAAATTTTCACTATTTTTGTAAGGTCCGCGCCTGTCGAATTTCCATCAAAAATTAAATTTTAGAAAAATTGCCTAAAATTTTGTAGAAATCTTTCCTTTGATGAGTAGAATAAAGAATTTACTCAAAAAATAGTTTCTTAGCACAATTTAAGATAGTACAAAATTTTCACTATTTTTGTAAGGTCCGCCCGCGCCTGTCGAATTTCCGTCAAAAATTTTATTTTCCAAAAATATCCTAAAATTTTGCAGAAACCTTTTATTTGATGAGTGGAATAAATAATTTTGCCAAAAAATAGTTTCTTAGCACAATTTAAGATAGTACAAAATTTTCACTATTTTTGTAAGGTCCGCGCCTGTCGAATTTCCGTCAAAATTCAATTTTCCAAAATTATCCTAAAATTTTGTAGAAACCTTTTATTTGATGAGTGGAATAAATAATTTAGCCAAAGAATAGTTTCTTAGCACAATTTAAGATAGTACAAAATTTTCACTAATTTTGTAAGGTCCGCGCCTGTAGAATTTCCGTCAAAAATTCAATTTTCCAAAAATTGCCTCAAATTTTGTAGAATCCTTTCCTTTGATGAGTGGAATAAAGAATTTACTCAAAATATAGTTTCTTAGCACAATTTAAGATAGTACAAAATTTTCACTATTTTTGTAAGGACAGCGCCTGTCGAATTTCCGTCAAAAATTCAATTATCCAAAAATATCCTAAAATTTTGTAGAAACCTTTTATTTGATGAGTGGAATGAATAATTTAGCCAAAAATAGTTTCTTGGCACAATTTAAGATAGTACAAAATTTTCACTATTTTTGTAAGGTCCGCGCCTTTCAAATTTCCGTCAAAAATTTAGTTTACCAAAAATTGCCTCAAATTTCGTAGAAACCTTTCCTTTGATGAGTGGAATAAAGAATTTACTCAAAAAATAGTTTCTTAGCACCATTTAAGATAGTACAAAATTTTCACTATTTTGGTAAGGATTGCGCCTGTCGAATTTCCGTCAAAAATTCAATTTTCCAAAAATATCCTAAAATTTTGTAGAAACCTTTTATTTGATGAGTGGAATGAATAATTTAGCCAAAAATAGTTTCTTGGCACAATTTAAGATAGTACAAAATTTTCACTAATTTTGTAAGGTCCGCGCCTTTCAAATTTCCGTCAAAAATTTAATTTACCAAAAATTGCCTCAAATTTTGTAGAAACCTTTCCTTTGATGAGTGGAATAAAGAATTTACTCAAAGTATAGTTTCTTAGCATCATTTAAGATAGTACAAAATTTTCACTATTTTGTTAAGGATTGCGCCTGTCGAATTTCCGTCAAAAATTCAATTTTCCAAAAATATCCTAAAATTTTGTAGAAACCTTTTATTTGATGAGTGGAATGAATAATTTAGCCAAAAATAGTTTCTTGGCACAATTTAAGATAGTACAAAATTTTCACTATTTTTGTAAGGTCCGCGCCTTTCAAATTTCCGTCAAAAATTTAATTTACCAAAAATTGCCTCAAATTTTGTAGAAACCTTTCCTTTGATGAGTTGAATAAAGAATTTACTCAAAGTATAGTTTCTTAGCACCATTTAAGATAGTACAAAATTTTCACTATTTTTGTAAGGGTCGCGCCTGTCGAATGTCTGTCAAAATTCCATTTTCCAAAAATATCCTTAAATTTTGTAGAAACCTTTCCTTTGATGAGTGGAATGAAGAATTTACTCAAAAAATAGTTTCTTAGCACAATTTAAGATAGCAAAAATTTTCACTATTTTTGTAAGGTCCGCGCCTGTCGAATTTCCATCAAAAATTAAATTTTAGAAAAATTGCCTAAAATTTTGTAGAAATCTTTCCTTTGATGAGTGGAATAAAGAATTTACTCAAAAAATAGTTTCTTAGCACAATTAAAGATAGTACAAAATTTTTACTATTTTTGTAAGGTCCCCCCGCGCCTGTCGAATTTCCGTCAAAAATTTAATTTTCCAAAAATATCCTAAAATTTTGCAGAAACCTTTTATTTGATGAGTGGAATAAATAATTTTGCCAAAAAATAGTTTCTTAGCACAATTTAAGATAGTACAAAATTTTCACTATCTTGGTAAGGATTGCGCCTGTCGAATTTCCGTCAAAAATTCATTTTTCCAAAAATATCCTAAAATTTTGTAGAAACCTTTTATTTGATGAGTGGAATGAATAATTTAGCCAAAAATAGTTTCTTGGCACAATTTTAGATAGTACAAAATTTTCACTATTTTTGTAAGGTCCATGTCTTTAAAATTTCCGTCAAAATTTAATTTACCAAAAATTGCCTAAAATTTTGTAAATACCTTTCCTTTGATGAGTGGAATAAAGAATTTACTCAAAGTATAGTTTCTTAGCACCATTTAAGATAGTACAAAATTTTCACTATTTTTGTAAGGGTCGCGCCTGTCGAATGTCTGTCAAAATACCATTTTCCAAAAATATTCTTAAATTTGTAGAAACCTTTCCTTTGATGAGTGGAAAAAAGAATTTACTCAAAAAATAGTTTCTTAGCACAATTTAAGATATTACAAAATTTTCACTATTTTTGTAAGGTCCGCGCCTGTCGAATTTCCATCAAAAATTAAATTTTAGAAAAATTGCCTAAAATTTTGTAGAAATCTTTCCTTTGATGAGTAGAATAAAGAATTTACTCAAAAAATAGTTTCTTAGCACAATTTAAGATAGTACAAAATTTTCACTATTTTTGTAAGGTCCGCCCGCGCCTGTCGAATTTCCGTCAAAAATTTTATTTTCCAAAAATATCCTAAAATTTTGCAGAAACCTTTTATTTGATGAGTGGAATAAATAATTTTGCCAAAAAATAGTTTCTTAGCACAATTTAAGATAGTACAAAATTTTCACTATTTTTGTAAGGTCCGCGCCTGTCGAATTTCCGTCAAAATTCAATTTTCCAAAATTATCCTAAAATTTTGTAGAAACCTTTTATTTGATGAGTGGAATAAATAATTTAGCCAAAGAATAGTTTCTTAGCACAATTTAAGATAGTACAAAATTTTCACTAATTTTGTAAGGTCCGCGCCTGTAGAATTTCCGTCAAAAATTCAATTTTCCAAAAATTGCCTCAAATTTTGTAGAATCCTTTCCTTTGATGAGTGGAATAAAGAATTTACATAAAAAATAGTTTCTTAGCACAATTTAAGATAGTACAAAATTTTCACTATTTTTGTAAGGTCAGCGCCTGTCGAATTTCCGTCAAAATTCAATTTTCCAAAATTATCCTAAAATTTTGTAGAAACCTTTTATTTGATGAGTGGAATAAATAATTTAGCCAAAAAATAGTTTCTTAGCACAATTTAAGATAGTACAAAATTTTCACTAATTTTCACTAATTTTGTAAGGTCCGCGCCTGTAGAATTTCCGTCAAAAATTCAATTTTCCAAAAATTGCCTCAAATTTTGTAGAATCCTTTCCTTTGATGAGTGGAATAAAGAATTTACTCAAAATATAGTTTCTTAGCACAATTTAAGATAGTACAAAATTTTCACTATTTTTGTAAGGTCCGCGCCTTTCAAATTTCCGTCAAAAATTGCCTCAAATTTTGTAGAAACCTTTCCTTTGATGAGTGGAATAAAGAATTTACTCAAAAAATAGATTCTTAGCATCATTTAAGATAGTACAAAATTTTCACTATCTTGGTAAGGATTGCGCCTGTCGAATTTCCGTCAAAAATTCATTTTTCCAAAAATATCCTAAAATTTTGTAGAAACCTTTTATTTGATGAGTGGAACGAATAATTTAGCCAAAAATAGTTTCTTGGCACAATTTAAGATAGTACAAAATTTTCACTATTTTTGTAAGGTCCACGCCTTTAAAATTTCCGTCAAAATTTAATTTACCAAAAATTGCCTAAAATTTTGTAGAAACCTTTCCTATGATGAGTGGAATAAAGAATTTACTCAAAGTATAGTTTCTTAGCACCATTTAAGATAGTACAAAATTTTCACTATTTTTGTAAGGGTCGCGCCTGTCGAATGTCTGTCAAAATACCATTTTCCAAAAAAATCCTTAAATTTGTAGAAACCTTTCCTTTGATGAGTGGAATAAAGAATTTACTCAAAAAATAGTTTCTTAGCAAAATTTAAGATAGTACAAAATTTTCACTATTTTTGTAAGGTCCGCGCCTGTCGAATTTCCATCAAAAATTAAATTTTAGAAAAATTGCCTAAAATTTTGTAGAAATCTTTCCTTTGATGAGTGGAATAAAGAATTTACTCAAAAAATAGTTTCTTAGCACAATTAAAGATAGTACAAAATTTTTACTATTTTTGTAAGGTCCCCCCGCGCCTGTCGAATTTCCGTCAAAAATTTAATTTTCCAAAAATATCCTAAAATTTTGCAGAAACCTTTTATTTGATGAGTGGAATAAATAATTTTGCCAAAAAATAGTTTCTTAGCACAATTTAAGATAGTACAAAATTTTCACTATTTTTGTAAGGTCCGCGCCTGTCGAATTTCCGTCAAAAATTTAATTTTCCAATAATTGCCTCAAATTTTGTAGAAACCTTTCCTTTGATGAGTGGAATAAAGAATTTACTCAAAAAAATAGTTTCTTAGCATCATTTAAGATAGTACAAAATTTCACTATTTTGGTAAGGATCGCGCCTGTCGAATTTCCGTCAAAAATTCAATTTTCGGAAAATTGCCTAAAATTTTGTAGAAACCTTTCCTTTGATGAGTGGAATAAAGAATTAACTCAAAAAATAGTTTCTTAGCACAATCTAAGATAGTACAAAATTTTCACTATTTTTGTAAGGTCCGCGCCTGTCGAATTTCCGTCAAAAATTTAATTTTCCAATAATTGCCTCAAATTTTGTAGAAACCTTTCCTTTGATGAGTGGAATAAAGAATTTACTCAAAAAAATAGTTTCTTAGCATCATTTAAGATAGTACAAAATTTCACTATTTTGGTAAGGATCGCGCCTGTCGAATTTCCGTCAAAAATTCAATTTTCGGAAAATTGCCTAAAATTTTGTAGAAACCTTTCCTTTGATGAGTGGAATAAAGAATTAACTCAAAAAATAGTTTCTTAGCACAATCTAAGATAGTACAAAATTTTCACTATTTTTGCAAGGGTCCACCTGTCGAATTTCAATCAAAAATTCAATTTTCCAAAAATTGCTTCAAATTTTGTAGAATCCTTTCCTTTGATGAGTGGAATAAATAATTTAGCCAAAAATTAGTTTCTTAGCACAATTTAAGATAGTACAAAATTTTCACTAATTTTGTAAGGTCCGCGCCTGTAAAATTTCCATCAAAAATTTAGTTTACCAAAAATTGCCTCAAATTTTGTAGAAACATTTCCTTTGATGAGTGGAATAAAGAATTTACTCAAAAAATAGTTTCTTAGCATCATTTAAGATAGTACAAAATTTTCACTATTTTGGTAAGGATTGCGCCTGTCGAATTTCCGTCAAAAATTCAATTTTCCAAAAATATCCTAAAATTTTGTAGAAACCTTTTATTTGATGAGTGGAATGAATAATTTAGCCAAAAATAGTTTCTTGGCACAATTTAAGATAGTACAAAATTTTCACTATTTTTGTAAGGTCCGCGCCCTTCAAATTTCCGTCAAAAATTTAATTAACCAAAAATTGCCTCAAATTTTGTAGAAACCTTTCCTTTGATGAGTGGAATAAAGAATTTACTCAAAGTATAGTTTCTTAGCACCATTTAAGATAGTACAAAATTTTCACTATTTTTGTAAGGGTCGCCCCTGTCGAATGTCTGTCAAAATACCATTTTCCAAAAATATCCTTAAATTTGTAGAAACCTTTCCTTTGATGAGTGGAATAAAGAATTTACTCAAAAAATAGTTTCTTAGCACAATTTAAGATATTACAAAATTTTCACTATTTTTGTAAGGTCTGCGCCTGTCGATTTTCCATCAAAAATTAAATTTTAGAAAAATTGCCTAAAATTTTGTAGAAATCTTTCCTTTGATGAGTAGAATAAAGAATTTACTCAAAAAATAGTTTCTTAGCACAATTTAAGATAGTACAAAATTTTCACTATTTTTGTAAGGTCCGCCCGCGCCTGTCGAATTTCCGTCAAAAATTTTATTTTCCAAAAATATCCTAAAATTTTGCAGAAACCTTTTATTTGATGAGTGGAATAAATAATTTTGCCAAAATATAGTTTCTTAGCACAATTTAAGATAGTACAAAATTTTCACTATTTTTGTAAGGTCCGCGCCTGTCGAATTTCCGTCAAAAATTCAATTTTCCAAAAATATCCTAAAATTTTGTAGAAACCTTTTATTTGATGAGTGGAATGAATAATTTAGCCAAAAATAGTTTCTTGGCACAATTTAATATAGTACAAAATTTTCACTATTTTTGTAAGGTCCGCGCCTTTCAAATTTCCGTCAAAAATTGCCTCAAATTTTGTAGAAACCTTTCCTTTGATGAGTGGAATAAAGAATTTACTCAAAAAATAGATTCTTAGCATCATTTAAGATAGTACAAAATTTTCACTATCTTGGTAAGGATTGCGCCTGTCGAATTTCCGTCAAAAATTCATTTTTCCAAAAATATCCTAAAATTTTGTAGAAACCTTTTATTTGATGAGTGGAATGAATAATTTAGCCAAAAATAGTTTCTTGGCACAATTTTAGATAGTACAAAATTTTCACTATTTTTGTAAGGTCCATGTCTTTAAAATTTCCGTCAAAATTTAATTTACCAAAAATTGCCTAAAATTTTGTAAATACCTTTCCTTTGATGAGTGGAATAAAGAATTTACTCAAAGTATAGTTTCTTAGCACCATTTAAGATAGTACAAAATTTTCACTATTTTTGTAAGGGTCGCGCCTGTCGAATGTCTGTCAAAATACCATTTTCCAAAAATATTCTTAAATTTGTAGAAACCTTTCCTTTGATGAGTGGAAAAAAGAATTTACTCAAAAAATAGTTTCTTAGCACAATTTAAGATAGTACAAAATTTTCACTATTTTTGTAAGGTCCGCGCCTGTCGAATTTCCATCAAAAATTAAATTTTAGAAAAATTGCCTAAAATTTTGTAGAAATCTTTCCTTTGATGAGTAGAATAAAGAATTTACTCAAAAAATAGTTTCTTAGCACAATTTAAGATAGTACAAAATTTTCACTATTTTTGTAAGGTCCGCCCGCGCCTGTCGAATTTCCGTCAAAAATTTTATTTTCCAAAAATATCCTAAAATTTTGCAGAAACCTTTTATTTGATAAGTGGAATAAATAATTTTGCCAAAAAATAGTTTCTTAGCACAATTTAAGATAGTACAAAATTTTCACTATTTTTGTAAGGTCCGCGCCTGTCGAATTTCCGTCAAAATTCAATTTTCCAAAATTATCCTAAAATTTTGTAGAAACCTTTTATTTGATGAGTGGAATAAATAATTTAGCCAAAGAATAGTTTCTTAGCAAAATTTAAGATAGTACAAAATTTTCACTAATTTTGTAAGGTCCGCGCCTGTAGAATTTCCGTCAAAAATTCAATTTTCCAAAAATTGCCTCAAATTTTGTAGAATCCTTTCCTTTGATGAGTGGAATAAAGAATTTACATAAAAAATAGTTTCTTAGCACAATTTAAGATAGTACAAAATTTTCACTATTTTTGTAAGGTCAGCGCCTGTCGAATTTCCGTCAAAATTCAATTTTCCAAAATTATCCTAAAATTTTGTAGAAACCTTTTATTTGATGAGTGGAATAAATAATTTAGCCAAAAAATAGTTTCTTAGCACAATTTAAGATAGTACAAAATTTTCACTAATTTTGTAAGGTCCGCGCCTGTAGAATTTCCGTCAAAAATTCAATTTTCCAAAAATTGCCTCAAATTTTGTAGAATCCTTTCCTTTGATGAGTGGAATAAAGAATTTACTCAAAATATAGTTTCTTAGCACAATTTAAGATAGTACAAAATTTTCACTATTTTTGTAAGGTCCGCGCCTTTCAAATTTCTGTCAAAAATTGCCTCAAATTTTGTAGAAACCTTTCCTTTGATGAGTGGAATAAAGAATTTACTCAAAAAATAGATTCTTAGCATCATTTAAGATAGTACAAAATTTTCACTATCTTGGTAAGGATTGCGCCTGTCGAATTTCCGTCAAAAATTCATTTTTCCAAAAATATCCTAAAATTTTGTAGAAACCTTTTATTTGATGAGTGGAACGAATAATTTAGCCAAAAATAGTTTCTTGGCACAATTTAAGATAGTACAAAATTTTCACTATTTTTGTAAGGTCCACGCCTTTAAAATTTCCGTCAAAATTTAATTTACCAAAAATTGCCTAAAATTTTGTAGAAACCTTTCCTTTGATGAGTGGAATAAAGAATTTACATAAAAAAGTATAGTTTCTTAGCACCATTTAAGATAGTACAAAATTTTCACTATTTTTGTAAGGGTCGCGCCTGTCGAATGTCTGTCAAAATACCATTTTCCAAAAAAATCCTTAAATTTGTAGAAACCTTTCCTTTGATGAGTGGAATAAAGAATTTACTCAAAAAATAGTTTCTTAGCAAAATTTAAGATAGTACAAAATTTTCACTATTTTTGTAAGGTCCGCGCCTGTCGAATTTCCATCAAAAATTAAATTTTAGAAAAATTGCCTAAAATTTTGTAGAAATCTTTCCTTTGATGAGTAGAATAAAGAATTTACTCAAAAAATAGTTTCTTAGCACAATTTAAGATAGTACAAAATTTTCACTATTTTTGTAAGGTCCCACCTGTCGAATTTCCATCAAAAATTCAATTTTCCAAAAATTGCCTAAAAATTCGTAGAAACCTTTCCTTTGATGAGTGGAATAAAGTATTTACATAAAAAATAGTTTCTTATTACAATTTAAGATAGTACAAAATTTTCACTATTTTTGTAAGGTCCGCGCCTGTCGAATTTCCGTCAAAAATTCAATTTTCCAAAATTATCCTAAAATTTTGTAGAAACCTTTTATTTGATGAGTGGAATAAATAATTTAGCCAAAAAAAAGTTTCTTAGCACAATTTAAGATAGTACAAAATTTTCACTATTTTTCTAAGGTCCGCCCGCGCCTGTCGAATTTCCGTCAAAAATTTAATTTTCCAAAAATATCCTAAAATTTTGCAGAAACCTTTTATTTGATGAGTGGAATAAATAATTTTGCCAAAAAATAGTTTCTTAGCACAATTTAAGATAGTACAAAAATTTCACTATTTTTGTAAGGTTAGCGCCTGTCGAATTTCCGTCAAAAATTCAATTTTCCAATAATTGCCTCAAATTTTGTAGAAACCTTTCCTTTGATGAATGGAATAAAGAATTTACTCAAAAAAATAATTTCTTAGCATCATTTAAGATAGTACAAAATTTTCACTATTTTGGTAAGGATCGCGCCTGTCGAATTTCCGTCAAAAATTCAATTTTCCGAAAATTGCCTAAAATTTTGTAGAAACCTTTCCTTTGATGAGTGGAATAAAGAATTTACTCAAAAAATAGTTTCTTAGCACAATTTAAGATAGTACAAAATTTTCACTATTTTTGCAAGGTCCCACCTGTCGAATTTCCATCAAAAATTCAATTTTCCAAAAATTGCCTCAAATTTTGTAGAATCCTTTCCTTTGATGAGTGGAATAAAGAATTTACTCAAAAAAATAATTTCTTAGCATCATTTAAGATAGTACAAAATTTTCACTATTTTGGTAAGGATCGCACCTGTCGAATTTCCGTCAAAAATTCAATTTTCCGAAAATTGCCTAAAATTTTGTAGAAACCTTTCCTTTGATGAGTGGAATAAAGAATTTACTCAAAAAATAGTTTCTTAGCACAATTTAAGATAGTACAAAATTTTCACTATTTTTGCAAGGTCCCACCTGTCGAATTTCCATCAAAAATTCAATTTTCCAAAAATTGCCTCAAATTTTGTAGAATCCTTTCCTTTGATGAGTGGAATAAAGAATTTACTCAAAATATAGTTTCTTAGCACAATTTAAGAGAGTACAAAATTTTCACTATTTTTGTAAGGTCCGCGCCTGTCGAATTTCCGTCAAAAATTCAATTTTCCAAAAATATCCTAAAATTTTGTAGAAACCTTTTATTTGATGAGTGGAATGAATAATTTAGCCAAAAATAGTTTCTTGGCACAATTTAAGATAGTACAAAATTTTCACTATTTTTGTAAGGTCCGCGCCCTTCAAATTTCCGTCAAAAATTTAATTTACCAAAAATTGGCTCAAATTTTGTAGAAACCTTTCCTTTGATGAGTGGAATAAAGAATTTACTCAAAGTATAATTTTTTAGCACTATTTAAGATAGTACAAAAATTTCACTATTTTTGTAAGGGTCGCGCCTGTCGAATGTCTGTCAAAATTCCATTTTCCAAAAATATCCTTAAATTTTGTAGAAACCTTTCCTTTGATGAGTGGAATAAAGAATTTACTCAAAAAATAGTTTCTTAACCCAATTTAAGATAGTACAAAATTTTCACTATTTTTGTAAGGTCCCACCTGTCGAATTTCCATCAAAAATTCAATTTTCCAAAAATTGCCTAAAAATTCGTAGAAACCTTTCCTTTGATGAATGGAATAAAGTATTTACATAAAAAATAGTTTCTTATTACAATTTAAGATAGTACAAAATTTTCACTATTTTTGTAAGGTCCGTGCCTGTAGAATTTCCGTCAAAAATTCAATTTTCAATAAATTGCCTAAAAATTCGTAGAAACCTTTCCTTTGATGAGTGGAATAAAGAATTTACATAAAAAATAGTTTCTTAGCACAATTTAAGATAGTACAAAATTTTCACTATTTTTGTAAGGTCAGCGCCTGTCGAATTTCCGTCAAAATTCAATTTTCCAAAATTATCCTAAAATTTTGTAGAAACCTTTTATTTGATGAGTGGAATAAATAATTTAGCCAAAAAATAGTTTCTTAGCACAATTTAAGATAGTAAAAAATTTTCACTAATTTTGTAAGGTCCGCGCCTGTAGAATTTCCGTCAAAAATTCAATTTTCCAAAAATTGCCTCAAATTTTGTAGAATCCTTTCCTTTGATGAGTGGAATAAAGAATTTACTCAAAATATAGTTTCTTAGCACAATTTAAGATAGTACAAAATTTTCACTATTTTTGTAAGGTCCGCGCCTGTCGAATTTCCGTCAAAAATTCAATTTTCCAAAAATATCCTAAAATTTTGTAGAAACCTTTTATTTGATGAGTGGAATGAATAATTTAGCCAAAAATAGTTTCTTGGCACAATTTAATATAGTACAAAATTTTCACTATTTTTGTAAGGTCCGCGCCTTTCAAATTTCCGTCAAAAATTGCCTCAAATTTTGTAGAAACCTTTCCTTTGATGAGTGGAATAAAGAATTTACTCAAAAAATAGATTCTTAGCAACATTTAAGATAGTACAAAATTTTCACTATCTTGGTAAGGATTGCGCCTGTCGAATTTCCGTCAAAAATTCATTTTTCCAAAAATATCCTAAAATTTTGCAGAAACCTTTTATTTGATGAGTGGAATAAATAATTTTGCCAAAAAATAGTTTCTTAGCACAATTTAAGATAATACAAAAATTTCACTATTTTTGTAAGGTTAGCGCCTGTCGAATTTCCGTCAAAAATTTAATTTTCCAATAATTGCCTCAAATTTTGTAGAAACCTTTCCTTTGATGAATGGAATAAAGAATTTACTCAAAAAAATAATTTCTTAGCATCATTTAAGATAGTACAAAATTTTCACTATTTTGGTAAGGATCGCGCCTGTCTAATTTCCGTCAAAAATTCAATTTTCCAAAAATATCCTAAAATTTTGTAGAAACCTTTTATTTGACGAGTGGAATGAATAATTTAGCCAAAAATAGTTTCTTGGCACAATTTAAGATAGTACAAAATTTTCACTATTTTTGTAAGGTCCGCGCCCTTCAAATTTCCGTCAAAAATTTAATTAACCAAAAATTGCCTCAAATTTTGTAGAAACCTTTCCTTTGATGAGTGGAATAAAGAATTTACTCAAAGTATAGTTTCTTAGCACCATTTAAGATAGTACAAAATTTTCACTATTTTTGTAAGGGTCGCCCCTGTCGAATGTCTGTCAAAATACCATTTTCCAAAAATATCCTTAAATTTGTAGAAACCTTTCCTTTGATGAGTGGAATAAAGAATTTACTCAAAAAATAGTTTCTTAGCACAATTTAAGATATTACAAAATTTTCACTATTTTTGTAAGGTCTGCGCCTGTCGAATTTCCATCAAAAATTAAATTTTAGAAAAATTGCCTAAAATTTTGTAGAAATCTTTCCTTTGATGAGTAGAATAAAGAATTTACTCAAAAAATAGTTTCTTAGCACAATTTAAGATAGTACAAAATTTTCACTATTTTTGTAAGGTCCGCCCGCGCCTGTCGAATTTCCGTCAAAAATTTTATTTTCCAAAAATATCCTAAAATTTTGCAGAAACCTTTTATTTGATGAGTGGAATAAATAATTTTGCCAAAATATAGTTTCTTAGCACAATTTAAGATAGTACAAAATTTTCACTATTTTTGTAAGGTCCGCGCCTGTCGAATTTCCGTCAAAAATTCAATTTTCCAAAAATATCCTAAAATTTTGTAGAAACCTTTTATTTGATGAGTGGAATGAATAATTTAGCCAAAAATAGTTTCTTGGCACAATTTAATATAGTACAAAATTTTCACTATTTTTGTAAGGTCCGCGCCTTTCAAATTTCCGTCAAAAATTGCCTCAAATTTTGTAGAAACCTTTCCTTTGATGAGTGGAATAAAGAATTTACTCAAAAAATAGATTCTTAGCATCATTTAAGATAGTACAAAATTTTCACTATCTTGGTAAGGATTGCGCCTGTCGAATTTCCGTCAAAAATTCATTTTTCCAAAAATATCCTAAAATTTTGTAGAAACCTTTTATTTGATGAGTGGAATGAATAATTTAGCCAAAAATAGTTTCTTGGCACAATTTTAGATAGTACAAAATTTTCACTATTTTTGTAAGGTCCATGTCTTTAAAATTTCCGTCAAAATTTAATTTACCAAAAATTGCCTAAAATTTTGTAAATACCTTTCCTTTGATGAGTGGAATAAAGAATTTACTCAAAGTATAGTTTCTTAGCACCATTTAAGATAGTACAAAATTTTCACTATTTTTGTAAGGGTCGCGCCTGTCGAATGTCTGTCAAAATACCATTTTCCAAAAATATTCTTAAATTTGTAGAAACCTTTCCTTTGATGAGTGGAAAAAAGAATTTACTCAAAAAATAGTTTCTTAGCACAATTTAAGATAGTACAAAATTTTCACTATTTTTGTAAGGTCCGCGCCTGTCGAATTTCCATCAAAAATTAAATTTTAGAAAAATTGCCTAAAATTTTGTAGAAATCTTTCCTTTGATGAGTAGAATAAAGAATTTACTCAAAAAATAGTTTCTTAGCACAATTTAAGATAGTACAAAATTTTCACTATTTTTGTAAGGTCCGCCCGCGCCTGTCGAATTTCCGTCAAAAATTTTATTTTCCAAAAATATCCTAAAATTTTGCAGAAACCTTTTATTTGATAAGTGGAATAAATAATTTTGCCAAAAAATAGTTTCTTAGCACAATTTAAGATAGTACAAAATTTTCACTATTTTTGTAAGGTCCGCGCCTGTCGAATTTCCGTCAAAATTCAATTTTCCAAAATTATCCTAAAATTTTGTAGAAACCTTTTATTTGATGAGTGGAATAAATAATTTAGCCAAAGAATAGTTTCTTAGCAAAATTTAAGATAGTACAAAATTTTCACTAATTTTGTAAGGTCCGCGCCTGTAGAATTTCCGTCAAAAATTCAATTTTCCAAAAATTGCCTCAAATTTTGTAGAATCCTTTCCTTTGATGAGTGGAATAAAGAATTTACATAAAAAATAGTTTCTTAGCACAATTTAAGATAGTACAAAATTTTCACTATTTTTGTAAGGTCAGCGCCTGTCGAATTTCCGTCAAAATTCAATTTTCCAAAATTATCCTAAAATTTTGTAGAAACCTTTTATTTGATGAGTGGAATAAATAATTTAGCCAAAAAATAGTTTCTTAGCACAATTTAAGATAGTACAAAATTTTCACTAATTTTGTAAGGTCCGCGCCTGTAGAATTTCCGTCAAAAATTCAATTTTCCAAAAATTGCCTCAAATTTTGTAGAATCCTTTCCTTTGATGAGTGGAATAAAGAATTTACTCAAAATATAGTTTCTTAGCACAATTTAAGATAGTACAAAATTTTCACTATTTTTGTAAGGTCCGCGCCTTTCAAATTTCTGTCAAAAATTGCCTCAAATTTTGTAGAAACCTTTCCTTTGATGAGTGGAATAAAGAATTTACTCAAAAAATAGATTCTTAGCATCATTTAAGATAGTACAAAATTTTCACTATCTTGGTAAGGATTGCGCCTGTCGAATTTCCGTCAAAAATTCATTTTTCCAAAAATATCCTAAAATTTTGTAGAAACCTTTTATTTGATGAGTGGAACGAATAATTTAGCCAAAAATAGTTTCTTGGCACAATTTAAGATAGTACAAAATTTTCACTATTTTTGTAAGGTCCACGCCTTTAAAATTTCCGTCAAAATTTAATTTACCAAAAATTGCCTAAAATTTTGTAGAAACCTTTCCTTTGATGAGTGGAATAAAGAATTTACTCAAAGTATAGTTTCTTAGCACCATTTAAGATAGTACAAAATTTTCACTATTTTTGTAAGGGTCGCGCCTGTCGAATGTCTGTCAAAATACCATTTTCCAAAAAAATCCTTAAATTTGTAGAAACCTTTCCTTTGATGAGTGGAATAAAGAATTTACTCAAAAAATAGTTTCTTAGCAAAATTTAAGATAGTACAAAATTTTCACTATTTTTGTAAGGTTCGCGCCTGTCGAATTTCCATCAAAAATTAAATTTTAGAAAAATTGCCTAAAATTTTGTAGAAATCTTTCCTTTGATGAGTAGAATAAAGAATTTACTCAAAAAATAGTTTCTTAGCACAATTTAAGATAGTACAAAATTTTCACTATTTTTGTAAGGTCCCACCTGTCGAATTTCCATCAAAAATTCAATTTTCCAAAAATTGCCTAAAAATTCGTAGAAACCTTTCCTTTGATGAGTGGAATAAAGTATTTACATAAAAAATAGTTTCTTATTACAATTTAAGATAGTACAAAATTTTCACTATTTTTGTAAGGTCCGCGCCTGTCGAATTTCCGTCAAAAATTTAATTTTCCAAAATTATCCTAAAATTTTGTAGAAACCTTTTATTTGATGAGTGGAATAAATAATTTAGCCAAAAAAAAGTTTCTTAGCACAATTTAAGATAGTACAAAATTTTCACTATTTTTCTAAGGTCCGCCCGCGCCTGTCGAATTTCCGTCAAAAATTTAATTTTCCAAAAATATCCTAAAATTTTGCAGAAACCTTTTATTTGATGAGTGGAATAAATAATTTTGCCAAAAAATAGTTTCTTAGCACAATTTAAGATAGTACAAAAATTTCACTATTTTTGTAAGGTTAGCGCCTGTCGAATTTCCGTCAAAAATTCAATTTTCCAATAATTGCCTCAAATTTTGTAGAAACCTTTCCTTTGATGAATGGAATAAAGAATTTACTCAAAAAAATAATTTCTTAGCATCATTTAAGATAGTACAAAATTTTCACTATTTTGGTAAGGATCGCGCCTGTCGAATTTCCGTCAAAAATTCAATTTTCCGAAAATTGCCTAAAATTTTGTAGAAACCTTTCCTTTGATGAGTGGAATAAAGAATTTACTCAAAAAATAGTTTCTTAGCACAATTTAAGATAGTACAAAATTTTCACTATTTTTGCAAGGTCCCACCTGTCGAATTTCCATCAAAAATTCAATTTTCCAAAAATTGCCTCAAATTTTGTAGAATCCTTTCCTTTGATGAGTGGAATAAAGAATTTACTCAAAAAAATAATTTCTTAGCATCATTTAAGATAGTACAAAATTTTCACTATTTTGGTAAGGATCGCACCTGTCGAATTTCCGTCAAAAATTCAATTTTCCGAAAATTGCCTAAAATTTTGTAGAAACCTTTCCTTTGATGAGTGGAATAAAGAATTTACTCAAAAAATAGTTTCTTAGCACAATTTAAGATAGTACAAAATTTTCACTATTTTTGCAAGGTCCCACCTGTCGAATTTCCATCAAAAATTCAATTTTCCAAAAATTGCCTCAAATTTTGTAGAATCCTTTCCTTTGATGAGTGGAATAAAGAATTTACTCAAAATATAGTTTCTTAGCACAATTTAAGATAGTACAAAATTTTCACTATTTTTGTAAGGTCCGCGCCTGTCGAATTTCCGTCAAAAATTCAATTTTCCAAAAATATCCTAAAATTTTGTAGAAACCTTTTATTTGATGAGTGGAATGAATAATTTAGCCAAAAATAGTTTCTTGGCACAATTTAAGATAGTACAAAATTTTCACTATTTTTGTAAGGTCCGCGCCCTTCAAATTTCCGTCAAAAATTTAATTTACCAAAAATTGGCTCAAATTTTGTAGAAACCTTTCCTTTGATGAGTGGAATAAAGAATTTACTCAAAGTATAATTTTTTAGCACTATTTAAGATAGTACAAAAATTTCACTATTTTTGTAAGGGTCGCGCCTGTCGAATGTCTGTCAAAATTCCATTTTCCAAAAATATCCTTAAATTTTGTAGAAACCTTTCCTTTGATGAGTGGAATAAAGAATTTACTCAAAAAATAGTTTCTTAACCCAATTTAAGATAGTACAAAATTTTCACTATTTTTGTAAGGTCCCACCTGTCGAATTTCCATCAAAAATTCAATTTTCCAAAAATTGCCTAAAAATTCGTAGAAACCTTTCCTTTGATGAATGGAATAAAGTATTTACATAAAAAATAGTTTCTTATTACAATTTAAGATAGTACAAAATTTTCACTATTTTTGTAAGGTCCGTGCCTGTAGAATTTCCGTCAAAAATTCAATTTTCAATAAATTGCCTAAAAATTCGTAGAAACCTTTCCTTTGATGAGTGGAATAAAGAATTTACATAAAAAATAGTTTCTTAGCACAATTTAAGATAGTACAAAATTTTCACTATTTTTGTAAGGTCAGCGCCTGTCGAATTTCCGTCAAAATTCAATTTTCCAAAATTATCCTAAAATTTTGTAGAAACCTTTTATTTGATGAGTGGAATAAATAATTTAGCCAAAAAATAGTTTCTTAGCACAATTTAAGATAGTACAAAATTTTCACTAATTTTGTAAGGTCCGCGCCTGTAGAATTTCCGTCAAAAATTCAATTTTCCAAAAATTGCCTCAAATTTTGTAGAATCCTTTCCTTTGATGAGTGGAATAAAGAATTTACTCAAAATATAGTTTCTTAGCACAATTTAAGATAGTACAAAATTTTCACTATTTTTGTAAGGTCCGCGCCTGTCGAATTTCCGTCAAAAATTCAATTTTCCAAAAATATCCTAAAATTTTGTAGAAACCTTTTATTTGATGAGTGGAATGAATAATTTAGCCAAAAATAGTTTCTTGGCACAATTTAATATAGTACAAAATTTTCACTATTTTTGTAAGGTCCGCGCCTTTCAAATTTCCGTCAAAAATTGCCTCAAATTTTGTAGAAACCTTTCCTTTGATGAGTGGAATAAAGAATTTACTCAAAAAATAGATTCTTAGCATCATTTAAGATAGTACAAAATTTTCACTATCTTGGTAAGGATTGCGCCTGTCGAATTTCCGTCAAAAATTCATTTTTCCAAAAATATCCTAAAATTTTGCAGAAACCTTTTATTTGATGAGTGGAATAAATAATTTTGCCAAAAAATAGTTTCTTAGCACAATTTAAGATAGTACAAAAATTTCACTATTTTTGTAAGGTTAGCGCCTGTCGAATTTCCGTCAAAAATTTAATTTTCCAATAATTGCCTCAAATTTTGTAGAAACCTTTCCTTTGATGAATGGAATAAAGAATTTACTCAAAAAAATAATTTCTTAGCATCATTTAAGATAGTACAAAATTTTCACTATTTTGGTAAGGATCGCGCCTGTCGAATTTCCGTCAAAAATTCAATTTTCCGAAAATTGCCTAAAATTTTGTAGAAACCTTTCCTTTGATGAGTGGAATAAAGAATTTACTCAAAAAATAGTTTCTAAGCACAATTTAAAATAGTACAAAATTTTCACTATTTTTGCAAGGTCCCACCTGTCGAATTTCCATCAAAAATTCAATTTTCCAAAAATTGCCTCAAATTTTGTAGAATCCTTTCCTTTGATGAGTGGAATAAAGAATTTAATCAAAATATAGTTTCTTAGCACAATTTAAGATAGTACAAAATTTTCACTATTTTTGTAAGGTCCGCGCCTGTCGAATTTCCGTCAAAAATTCAATTTTCCAAAAATATCCTAAAATTTTGTAGAAACCTTCAATTTGATGAGTGGAATGAATAATTTAGCCAAAAATAGTTTCTTGGCACAATTTAAGATAGTACAAAATTTTCACTATTTTTGTAAGGTCCGCGCCCTTCAAATTTCCGTCAAAAATTTAATTTACCAAAAATTGGCTCAAATTTTGTAGAAACCTTTCCTTTGATGAGTGGAATAAAGAATTTACTCAAAGTATAGTTTTTTAGCACTATTTAAGATAGTACAAAAATTTCACTATTTTTGTAAGGGTCGCGCCTGTCGAATGTCTGTCAAAATTCCATTTTCCAAAAATATCCTTAAATTTTGTAGAAACCTTTCCTTTGATGAGTGGAATAAAGAATTTACTCAAAAAATAGTTTCTTAACCCAATTTAAGATAGTACAAAATTTTCACTATTTTTGTAAGGTCCCACCTGTCGAATTTCCATCAAAAATTCAATTTTCCAAAAATTGCCTAAAAATTCGTAGAAACCTTTCCTTTGATGAGTGGAATAAAGTATTTACATAAAAAATAGTTTCTTATTACAATTTAAGATAGTACAAAATTTTCACTATTTTTGTAAGGTCCGTGCCTGTAGAATTTCCGTCAAAAATTCAATTTTCAATAAATTGCCTAAAAATTCGTAGAAACCTTTCCTTTGATGAGTGGAATAAAGAATTTACATAAAAAATAGTTTCTTAGCACAATTTAAGATAGTACAAAATTTTCACTATTTTTGTAAGGTCAGCGCCTGTCGAATTTCCGTCAAAATTCAATTTTCCAAAATTATCCTAAAATTTTGTAGAAACCTTTTATTTGATGAGTGGAATAAATAATTTAGCCAAAAAATAGTTTCTTAGCACAATTTAAGATAGTACAAAATTTTCACTAATTTTGTAAGGTCCGCGCCTGTAGAATTTCCGTCAAAAATTCAATTTTCCAAAAATTGCCTCAAATTTTGTAGAATCCTTTCCTTTGATGAGTGGAATAAAGAATTTACTCAAAATATAGTTTCTTAGCACAATTTAAGATAGTACAAAATTTTCACTATTTTTGTAAGGTCCGCGCCTGTCGAATTTCCGTCAAAAATTCAATTTTCCAAAAATATCCTAAAATTTTGTAGAAACCTTTTATTTGATGAGTGGAATGAATAATTTAGCCAAAAATAGTTTCTTGGCACAATTTAATATAGTACAAAATTTTCACTATTTTTGTAAGGTCCGCGCCTTTCAAATTTCCGTCAAAAATTGCCTCAAATTTTGTAGAAACCTTTCCTTTGATGAGTGGAATAAAGAATTTACTCAAAAAATAGATTCTTAGCATCATTTAAGATAGTACAAAATTTTCACTATCTTGGTAAGGATTGCGCCTGTCGAATTTCCGTCAAAAATTCATTTTTCCAAAAATATCCTAAAATTTTGTAGAAACCTTTTATTTGATGAGTGGAATGAATAATTTAGCCAAAAATAGTTTCTTGGCACAATTTTAGATAGTACAAAATTTTCACTATTTTTGTAAGGTCCATGTCTTTAAAATTTCCGTCAAAATTTAATTTACCAAAAATTGCCTAAAATTTTGTAAATACCTTTCCTTTGATGAGTGGAATAAAGAATTTACTCAAAGTATAGTTTCTTAGCACCATTTAAGATAGTACAAAATTTTCACTATTTTTGTAAGGGTCGCGCCTGTCGAATGTCTGTCAAAATACCATTTTCCAAAAATATTCTTAAATTTGTAGAAACCTTTCCTTTGATGAGTGGAAAAAAGAATTTACTCAAAAAATAGTTTCTTAGCACAATTTAAGATAGTACAAAATTTTCACTATTTTTGTAAGGTCCGCGCCTGTCGAATTTCCATCAAAAATTAAATTTTAGAAAAATTGCCTAAAATTTTGTAGAAATCTTTCCTTTGATGAGTAGAATAAAGAATTTACTCAAAAAATAGTTTCTTAGCACAATTTAAGATAGTACAAAATTTTCACTATTTTTGTAAGGTCCGCCCGCGCCTGTCGAATTTCCGTCAAAAATTTTATTTTCCAAAAATATCCTAAAATTTTGCAGAAACCTTTTATTTGATAAGTGGAATAAATAATTTTGCCAAAAAATAGTTTCTTAGCACAATTTAAGATAGTACAAAATTTTCACTATTTTTGTAAGGTCCGCGCCTGTCGAATTTCCGTCAAAATTCAATTTTCCAAAATTATCCTAAAATTTTGTAGAAACCTTTTATTTGATGAGTGGAATAAATAATTTAGCCAAAGAATAGTTTCTTAGCAAAATTTAAGATAGTACAAAATTTTCACTAATTTTGTAAGGTCCGCGCCTGTAGAATTTCCGTCAAAAATTCAATTTTCCAAAAATTGCCTCAAATTTTGTAGAATCCTTTCCTTTGATGAGTGGAATAAAGAATTTACATAAAAAATAGTTTCTTAGCACAATTTAAGATAGTACAAAATTTTCACTATTTTTGTAAGGTCAGCGCCTGTCGAATTTCCGTCAAAATTCAATTTTCCAAAATTATCCTAAAATTTTGTAGAAACCTTTTATTTGATGAGTGGAATAAATAATTTAGCCAAAAAATAGTTTCTTAGCACAATTTAAGATAGTACAAAATTTTCACTAATTTTGTAAGGTCCGCGCCTGTAGAATTTCCGTCAAAAATTCAATTTTCCAAAAATTGCCTCAAATTTTGTAGAATCCTTTCCTTTGATGAGTGGAATAAAGAATTTACTCAAAATATAGTTTCTTAGCACAATTTAAGATAGTACAAAATTTTCACTATTTTTGTAAGGTCCGCGCCTTTCAAATTTCTGTCAAAAATTGCCTCAAATTTTGTAGAAACCTTTCTTTTGATGAGTGGAATAAAGAATTTACTCAAAAAATAGATTCTTAGCATCATTTAAGATAGTACAAAATTTTCACTATCTTGGTAAGGATTGCGCCTGTCGAATTTCCGTCAAAAATTCATTTTTCCAAAAATATCCTAAAATTTTGTAGAAACCTTTTATTTGATGAGTGGAACGAATAATTTAGCCAAAAATAGTTTCTTGGCACAATTTAAGATAGTACAAAATTTTCACTATTTTTGTAAGGTCCACGCCTTTAAAATTTCCGTCAAAATTTAATTTACCAAAAATTGCCTAAAATTTTGTAGAAACCTTTCCTTTGATGAGTGGAATAAAGAATTTACTCAAAGTATAGTTTCTTAGCACCATTTAAGATAGTACAAAATTTTCACTATTTTTGTAAGGGTCGCGCCTGTCGAATGTCTGTCAAAATACCATTTTCCAAAAAAATCCTTAAATTTGTAGAAACCTTTCCTTTGATGAGTGGAATAAAGAATTTACTCAAAAAATAGTTTCTTAGCAAAATTTAAGATAGTACAAAATTTTCACTATTTTTGTAAGGTCCGCGCCTGTCGAATTTCCATCAAAAATTAAATTTTAGAAAAATTGCCTAAAATTTTGTAGAAATCTTTCCTTTGATGAGTAGAATAAAGAATTTACTCAAAAAATAGTTTCTTAGCACAATTTAAGATAGTACAAAATTTTCACTATTTTTGTAAGGTCCCACCTGTCGAATTTCCATCAAAAATTCAATTTTCCAAAAATTGCCTAAAAATTCGTAGAAACCTTTCCTTTGATGAGTGGAATAAAGTATTTACATAAAAAATAGTTTCTTATTACAATTTAAGATAGTACAAAATTTTCACTATTTTTGTAAGGTCCGCGCCTGTCGAATTTCCGTCAAAAATTCAATTTTCCAAAATTATCCTAAAATTTTGTAGAAACCTTTTATTTGATGAGTGGAATAAATAATTTAGCCAAAAAAAAGTTTCTTAGCACAATTTAAGATAGTACAAAATTTTCACTATTTTTCTAAGGTCCGCCCGCGCCTGTCGAATTTCCGTCAAAAATTTAATTTTCCAAAAATATCCTAAAATTTTGCAGAAACCTTTTATTTGATGAGTGGAATAAATAATTTTGCCAAAAAATAGTTTCTTAGCACAATTTAAGATAGTACAAAAATTTCACTATTTTTGTAAGGTTAGCGCCTGTCGAATTTCCGTCAAAAATTCAATTTTCCAATAATTGCCTCAAATTTTGTAGAAACCTTTCCTTTGATGAATGGAATAAAGAATTTACTCAAAAAAATAATTTCTTAGCATCATTTAAGATAGTACAAAATTTTCACTATTTTGGTAAGGATCGCGCCTGTCGAATTTCCGTCAAAAATTCAATTTTCCGAAAATTGCCTAAAATTTTGTAGAAACCTTTCCTTTGATGAGTGGAATAAAGAATTTACTCAAAAAATAGTTTCTTAGCACAATTTAAGATAGTACAAAATTTTCACTATTTTTGCAAGGTCCCACCTGTCGAATTTCCATCAAAAATTCAATTTTCCAAAAATTGCCTCAAATTTTGTAGAATCCTTTCCTTTGATGAGTGGAATAAAGAATTTACTCAAAAAAATAATTTCTTAGCATCATTTAAGATAGTACAAAATTTTCACTATTTTGGTAAGGATCGCACCTGTCGAATTTCCGTCAAAAATTCAATTTTCCGAAAATTGCCTAAAATTTTGTAGAAACCTTTCCTTTGATGAGTGGAATAAAGAATTTACTCAAAAAATAGTTTCTTAGCACAATTTAAGATAGTACAAAATTTTCACTATTTTTGCAAGGTCCCACCTGTCGAATTTCCATCAAAAATTCAATTTTCCAAAAATTGCCTCAAATTTTGTAGAATCCTTTCCTTTGATGAGTGGAATAAAGAATTTACTCAAAATATAGTTTCTTAGCACAATTTAAGATAGTACAAAATTTTCACTATTTTTGTAAGGTCTGCGCCTGTCGAATTTCCGTCAAAAATTCAATTTTCCAAAAATATCCTAAAATTTTGTAGAAACCTTTTATTTGATGAGTGGAATGAATAATTTAGCCAAAAATAGTTTCTTGGCACAATTTAAGATAGTACAAAATTTTCACTATTTTTGTAAGGTCCGCGCCCTTCAAATTTCCGTCAAAAATTTAATTTACCAAAAATTGGCTCAAATTTTGTAGAAACCTTTCCTTTGATGAGTGGAATAAAGAATTTACTCAAAGTATAGTTTTTTAGCACTATTTAAGATAGTACAAAAATTTCACTATTTTTGTAAGGGTCGCGCCTGTCGAATGTCTGTCAAAATTCCATTTTCCAAAAATATCCTTAAATTTTGTAGAAACCTTTCCTTTGATGAGTGGAATAAAGAATTTACTCAAAAAATAGTTTCTTAACCCAATTTAAGATAGTACAAAATTTTCACTATTTTTGTAAGGTCCCACCTGTCGAATTTCCATCAAAAATTCAATTTTCCAAAAATTGCCTAAAAATTCGTAGAAACCTTTCCTTTGATGAATGGAATAAAGTATTTACATAAAAAATAGTTTCTTATTACAATTTAAGATAGTACAAAATTTTCACTATTTTTGTAAGGTCCGTGCCTGTAGAATTTCCGTCAAAAATTCAATTTTCAATAAATTGCCTAAAAATTCGTAGAAACCTTTCCTTTGATGAGTGGAATAAAGAATTTACATAAAAAATAGTTTCTTAGCACAATTTAAGATAGTACAAAATTTTCACTATTTTTGTAAGGTCAGCGCCTGTCGAATTTCCGTCAAAATTCAATTTTCCAAAATTATCCTAAAATTTTGTAGAAACCTTTTATTTGATGAGTGGAATAAATAATTTAGCCAAAAAATAGTTTCTTAGCACAATTTAAGATAGTACAAAATTTTCACTAATTTTGTAAGGTCCGCGCCTGTAGAATTTCCGTCAAAAATTCAATTTTCCAAAAATTGCCTCAAATTTTGTAGAATCCTTTCCTTTGATGAGTGGAATAAAGAATTTACTCAAAATATAGTTTCTTAGCACAATTTAAGATAGTACAAAATTTTCACTATTTTTGTAAGGTCCGCGCCTGTCGAATTTCCGTCAAAAATTCAATTTTCCAAAATATCCTAAAATTTTGTAGAAACCTTTTATTTGATGAGTGGAATGAATAATTTAGCCAAAAATAGTTTCTTGGCACAATTTAATATAGTACAAAATTTTCACTATTTTTGTAAGGTCCGCGCCTTTCAAATTTCCGTCAAAAATTGCCTCAAATTTTGTAGAAACCTTTCCTTTGATGAGTGGAATAAAGAATTTACTCAAAAAATAGATTCTTAGCATCATTTAAGATAGTACAAAATTTTCACTATCTTGGTAAGGATTGCGCCTGTCGAATTTCCGTCAAAAATTCATTTTTCCAAAAATATCCTAAAATTTTGCAGAAACCTTTTATTTGATGAGTGGAATAAATAATTTTGCCAAAAAATAGTTTCTTAGCACAATTTAAGATAGTACAAAAATTTCACTATTTTTGTAAGGTTAGCGCCTGTCGAATTTCCGTCAAAAATTTAATTTTCCAATAATTGCCTCAAATTTTGTAGAAACCTTTCCTTTGATGAATGGAATAAAGAATTTACTCAAAAAAATAATTTCTTAGCATCATTTAAGATAGTACAAAATTTTCACTATTTTGGTAAGGATCGCGCCTGTCGAATTTCCGTCAAAAATTCAATTTTCCGAAAATTGCCTAAAATTTTGTAGAAACCTTTCCTTTGATGAGTGGAATAAAGAATTTACTCAAAAAATAGTTTCTTAGCACAATTTAAAATAGTACAAAATTTTCACTATTTTTGCAAGGTCCCACCTGTCGAATTTCCATCAAAAATTCAATTTTCCAAAAATTGCCTCAAATTTTGTAGAATCCTTTCCTTTGATGAGTGGAATAAAGAATTTAATCAAAATATAGTTTCTTAGCACAATTTAAGATAGTACAAAATTTTCACTATTTTTGTAAGGTCCGCGCCTGTCGAATTTCCGTCAAAAATTCAATTTTCCAAAAATATCCTAAAATTTTGTAGAAACCTTCAATTTGATGAGTGGAATGAATAATTTAGCCAAAAATAGTTTCTTGGCACAATTTAAGATAGTACAAAATTTTCACTATTTTTGTAAGGTCCGCGCCCTTCAAATTTCCGTCAAAAATTTAATTTACCAAAAATTGGCTCAAATTTTGTAGAAACCTTTCCTTTGATGAGTGGAATAAAGAATTTACTCAAAGTATAGTTTTTTAGCACTATTTAAGATAGTACAAAAATTTCACTATTTTTGTAAGGGTCGCGCCTGTCGAATGTCTGTCAAAATTCCATTTTCCAAAAATATCCTTAAATTTTGTAGAAACCTTTCCTTTGATGAGTGGAATAAAGAATTTACTCAAAAAATAGTTTCTTAACCCAATTTAAGATAGTACAAAATTTTCACTATTTTTGTAAGGTCCCACCTGTCGAATTTCCATCAAAAATTCAATTTTCCAAAAATTGCCTAAAAATTCGTAGAAACCTTTCCTTTGATGAGTGGAATAAAGTATTTACATAAAAAATAGTTTCTTATTACAATTTAAGATAGTACAAAATTTTCACTATTTTTGTAAGGTCCGTGCCTGTAGAATTTCCGTCAAAAATTCAATTTTCAATAAATTGCCTAAAAATTCGTAGAAACCTTTCCTTTGATGAGTGGAATAAAGAATTTACATAAAAAATAGTTTCTTAGCACAATTTAAGATAGTACAAAATTTTCACTATTTTTGTAAGGTCAGCGCCTGTCGAATTTCCGTCAAAATTCAATTTTCCAAAATTATCCTAAAATTTTGTAGAAACCTTTTATTTGATGAGTGGAATAAATAATTTAGCCAAAAAATAGTTTCTTAGCACAATTTAAGATAGTACAAAATTTTCACTAATTTTGTAAGGTCCGCGCCTGTAGAATTTCCGTCAAAAATTCAATTTTCCAAAAATTGCCTCAAATTTTGTAGAATCCTTTCCTTTGATGAGTGGAATAAAGAATTTACTCAAAATATAGTTTCTTAGCACAATTTAAGATAGTACAAAATTTTCACTATTTTTGTAAGGTCCGCGCCTGTCGAATTTCCGTCAAAAATTCAATTTTCCAAAAATATCCTAAAATTTTGTAGAAACCTTTTATTTGATGAGTGGAATGAATAATTTAGCCAAAAATAGTTTCTTGGCACAATTTAATATAGTACAAAATTTTCACTATTTTTGTAAGGTCCGCGCCTTTCAAATTTCCGTCAAAAATTGCCTCAAATTTTGTAGAAACCTTTCCTTTGATGAGTGGAATAAAGAATTTACTCAAAAAATAGATTCTTAGCATCATTTAAGATAGTACAAAATTTTCACTATCTTGGTAAGGATTGCGCCTGTCGAATTTCCGTCAAAAATTCATTTTTCCAAAAATATCCTAAAATTTTGTAGAAACCTTTTATTTGATGAGTGGAATGAATAATTTAGCCAAAAATAGTTTCTTGGCACAATTTTAGATAGTACAAAATTTTCACTATTTTTGTAAGGTCCATGTCTTTAAAATTTCCGTCAAAATTTAATTTACCAAAAATTGCCTAAAATTTTGTAAATACCTTTCCTTTGATGAGTGGAATAAAGAATTTACTCAAAGTATAGTTTCTTAGCACCATTTAAGATAGTACAAAATTTTCACTATTTTTGTAAGGGTCGCGCCTGTCGAATGTCTGTCAAAATACCATTTTCCAAAAATATTCTTAAATTTGTAGAAACCTTTCCTTTGATGAGTGGAAAAAAGAATTTACTCAAAAAATAGTTTCTTAGCACAATTTAAGATAGTACAAAATTTTCACTATTTTTGTAAGGTCCGCGCCTGTCGAATTTCCATCAAAAATTAAATTTTAGAAAAATTGCCTAAAATTTTGTAGAAATCTTTCCTTTGATGAGTAGAATAAAGAATTTACTCAAAAAATAGTTTCTTAGCACAATTTAAGATAGTACAAAATTTTCACTATTTTTGTAAGGTCCGCCCGCGCCTGTCGAATTTCCGTCAAAAATTTTATTTTCCAAAAATATCCTAAAATTTTGCAGAAACCTTTTATTTGATGAGTGGAATAAATAATTTTGCCAAAAAATAGTTTCTTAGCACAATTTAAGATAGTACAAAATTTTCACTATTTTTGTAAGGTCCGCGCCTGTCGAATTTCCGTCAAAATTCAATTTTCCAAAATTATCATAAAATTTTGTAGAAACCTTTTATTTGATGAGTGGAATAAATAATTTAGCCAAAGAATAGTTTCTTAGCACAATTTAAGATAGTACAAAATTTTCACTAATTTTGTAAGGTCCGCGCCTGTAGAATTTCCGTCAAAAATTCAATTTTCCAAAAATTGCCTCAAATTTTGTAGAATCCTTTCCTTTGATGAGTGGAATAAAGAATTTACATAAAAAATAGTTTCTTAGCACAATTTAAGATAGTACAAAATTTTCACTATTTTTGTAAGGTCAGCGCCTGTAGAATTTCCGTCAAAATTCAATTTTCCAAAATTATCCTAAAATTTTGTAGAAACCTTTTATTTGATGAGTGGAATATATAATTTAGCCAAAAAATAGTTTCTTAGCACAATTTAAGATAGTACAAAATTTTCACTAATTTTGTAAGGTCCGCGCCTGTAGAATTTCCGTCAAAAATTCAATTTTCCAAAAATTGCCTCAAATTTTGTAGAATCCTTTCCTTTGATGAGTGGAATAAAGAATTTACTCAAAATATAGTTTCTTAGCACAATTTAAGATAGTACAAAATTTTCACTATTTTTGTAAGGTCCGCGCCTTTCAAATTTCCGTCAAAAATTGCCTCAAATTTTGTAGAAACCTTTCCTTAGATGAGTGGAATAAAGAATTTACTCAAAAAATAGATTCTTAGCATCATTTAAGATAGTACAAAATTTTCACTATCTTGGTAAGGATTGCGCCTGTCGAATTTCCGTCAAAAATTCATTTTTCCAAAAATATCCTAAAATTTTGTAGAAACCTTTTATTTGATGAGTGGAACGAATAATTTAGCCAAAAATAGTTTCTTGGCACAATTTTAGATAGTACAAAATTTTCACTATTTTTGTAAGGTCCACGCCTTTAAAATTTCCGTCAAAATTTAATTTACCAAAAATTGCCTAAAATTTTGTAGAAACCTTTCCTTTGATGAGTGGAATAAAGAATTTACTCAAAGTATAGTTTCTTAGCACCATTTAAGATAGTACAAAATTTTCACTATTTTTGTAAGGGTCGCGCCTGTCGAATGTCTGTCAAAATACCATTTTCCAAAAAAATCCTTAAATTTGTAGAAACCTTTCCTTTGATGAGTGGAATAAAGAATTTACTCAAAAAATAGTTTCTTAGCAAAATTTAAGATAGTACAAAATTTTCACTATTTTTGTAAGGTCCGCGCCTGTCGAATTTCCATCAAAAATTAAATTTTAGAAAAATTGCCTAAAATTTTGTAGAAATCTTTCCTTTGATGAGTAGAATAAAGAATTTACTCAAAAAATAGTTTCTTAGCACAATTTAAGATAGTACAAAATTTTCACTATTTTTGTAAGGTCCCACCTGTCGAATTTCCATCAAAAATTCAATTTTCCAAAAATTGCCTAAAAATTCGTAGAAACCTTTCCTTTGATGAGTGGAATAAAGTATTTACATAAAAAATAGTTTCTTATTACAATTTAAGATAGTACAAAATTTTCACTATTTTTGTAAGGTCCGCGCCTGTCGAATTTCCGTCAAAAATTCAATTTTCCAAAATTATCCTAAAATTTTGTAGAAACCTTTTATTTGATGAGTGGAATAAATAATTTAGCCAAAAAAAAGTTTCTTAGCACAATTTAAGATAGTACAAAATTTTCACTATTTTTCTAAGGTCCGCCCGCGCCTGTCGAATTTCCGTCAAAAATTTAATTTTCCAAAAATATCCTAAAATTTTGCAGAAACCTTTTATTTGATGAGTGGAATAAATAATTTTGCCAAAAAATAGTTTCTTAGCACAATTTAAGATAGTACAAAAATTTCACTATTTTTGTAAGGTTAGCGCCTGTCGAATTTCCGTCAAAAATTTAATTTTCCAATAATTGCCTCAAATTTTGTAGAAACCTTTCCTTTGATGAATGGAATAAAGAATTTACTCAAAAAAATAATTTCTTAGCATCATTTAAGATAGTACAAAATTTTCACTATTTTGGTAAGGATCGCGCCTGTCGAATTTCCGTCAAAAATTCAATTTTTCGAAAATTGCCTAAAATTTTGTAGAAACCTTTCCTTTGATGAGTGGAATAAAGAATTTACTCAAAAAATAGTTTCTGAGCACAATTTAAGATAGTACAAAATTTTCACTATTTTTGCAAGGTCCCACCTGTCGAATTTCCATCAAAAATTCAATTTTCCAAAAATTGCCTCAAATTTTGTAGAATCCTTTCCTTTGATGAGTGGAATAAAGAATTTACTCAAAATATAGTTTCTTAGCACAATTTAAGATAGTACAAAATTTTCACTATTTTTGTGAGGTCCGCGCCTGTCGAATTTCCGTCAAAAATTCAATTTTCCAAAAATATCCTAAAATTTTGTAGAAACCTTTTATTTGATGAGTGGAATGAATAATTTAGCCAAAAATAGTTTCTTGGCACAATTTAAGATAGTACAAAATTTTCACTATTTTTGTAAGGTCCGCGCCCTTCAAATTTCCGTCAAAAATTTAATTTACCAAAAATTGGCTCAAATTTTGTAGAAACCTTTCCTTTGATGAGTGGAATAAAGAATTTACTCAAAGTATAGTTTTTTAGCACTATTTAAGATAGTACAAAAATTTCACTATTTTTGTAAGGGTCGCGCCTGTCGAATGTCTGTCAAAATTCCATTTTCCAAAAATATCCTTAAATTTTGTAGAAACCTTTCCTTTGATGAGTGGAATAAAGAATTTACTCAAAAAATAGTTTCTTAACCCAATTTAAGATAGTACAAAATTTTCACTATTTTTGTAAGGTCCCACCTGTCGAATTTCCATCAAAAATTCAATTTTCCAAAAATTGCCTAAAAATTCGTAGAAACCTTTCCTTTGATGAGTGGAATAAAGTATTTACATAAAAAATAGTTTCTTATTACAATTTAAGATAGTACAAAATTTTCACTATTTTTGTAAGGTCCGTGCCTGTAGAATTTCCGTCAAAAATTCAATTTTCAATAAATTGCCTAAAAATTCGTAGAAACCTTTCCTTTGATGAGTGGAATAAAGAATTTACATAAAAAATAGTTTCTTAGCACAATTTAAGATAGTACAAAATTTTCACTATTTTTGTAAGGTCAGCGCCTGTCGAATTTCCGTCAAAATTCAATTTTCCAAAATTATCCTAAAATTTTGTAGAAACCTTTTATTTGATGAGTGGAATGAATAATTTAGCCAAAAATAGTTTCTTGGCACAATTTAAGATAGTACAAAATTTTCACTATTTTTGCAAGGTCCGCGCCTTTCAAATTTCCGTCAAAAATTTAATTTACCAAAAATTGCCTAAAATTTTGTAGAAATCTTTCCTTTGATGAGTGGAATAAAGAATTTACTCAAAAAATAGTTTCTTCGCACAATTTAAGATGGTACAAAATTTTCACTATTTTTGTAAGGTCCGCCCGCGCCTGTCCAATTTCCGTCAAAAATTTTATTTTCCAAAAATATCCTAAAATTTTGCAGAAACCTTTTATTTGATGAGTGGAATAAATAATTTTGCCAAAAAATAGTTTCTTAGCACAATTTAAGATAGTACAAAATTTTCACTAATTTTGTAAGGTCCGCGCCTGTCGAATTTCCGTCAAAATTCAATTTTCCAAAATTATCCTAAAATTTTGTAGAAACCTTTTATTTGATGAGTGGAATAAATAATTTAGCCAAAAAATAGTTTCTTAGCACAATTTAAGATAGTACAAAATTTTCACTAATTTTGTAAGGTCCGCGCCTGTAGAATTTCCGTCAAAAATTCAATTTTCCAAAAATTGCCTCAAATTTTGTAGAATCCTTTCCTTTGATGAGTGGAATAAAGAATTTACACAAAAAATAGTTTCTTAGCATCATTTAAGATAGTACAAAATTTTCACTATTTTGGTAAGGATTGCGCCTGTCGAATTTCCGTCAAAAATTCAATTTTCCAAAAATATCCTAAAATTTTGTAGAAACCTTTTATTTGATGAGTGGAATGAATAATTTAGCCAAAAATAGTTTCTTGGCACAATTTAAGATAGTACAAAATTTTCACTATTTTTGTAAGGTCCGCGCCTTTCAAATTTCCATCAAAAATTTAATTTACAAAAAATTGCCTCAAATTTTGTAGAAACCTTTCCTTTGATGAGTGGAATAAAGAATTTACTCAAAGTATAGTTTCTTAGCACCATTTAAGATAGTACAAAATTTTCACTATTTTTGTAAGGGTTGCGCTTGTCGAATGTCTGTCAAAATTCCATTTTCCAAAAATATCCTTAAATTTTGTAGAAACCTTTCCTTTGATGAGTGGAATAAAGAATTTACTCAAAAAATAGTTTCTTAGCACAATTTAAGATAGTACAAAATTTTCACTATTTTTGTAAGGTCCGCGCCTGTCGAATTTCCATCAAAAATTAAATTTTAGAAAAATTGCCTAAAATTTTGTAGAAATCTTTCCTTTGATGAGTGGAATAAAGAATTTACTCAAAAAATAGTTTCTTAGCACAATTTAAGATAGTACAAAATTTTCACTATTTTTGTAAGGTCCGCCCGCGCCTGTCGAATTTCCGTCAAAAATTTAGTTTACCAAAAATTGCCTCAAATTTTGTACAAACCTTTCCTTTGATGAGTGGAATAAAGAATTTACTCAAAAAATAGTTTCTTAGCATCATTTAAGATAGTACAAAATTTTCACTATTTTGGTAAGGATTGCGCCTGTCGAATTTCCGTCAAAAATTCAATTTTCCAAAAATATCCTAAAATTTTGTAGAAACCTTTTATTTGATGAGTGGAATGAATAATTTAGCCAAAAATAGTTTCTTGGCACAATTTAAGATAGTGCAAAATTTTCACTATTTTATAAGGTCCGCGCCTTTCAAATTTCCGTCAAAAATTTAATTTACCAAAAATTGCCTCAAATTTTGTAGAAACCTTTCCTTTGATGAGTGGAATAAAGAATTTACTCAAAAAATAGTTTCTTAGCACAATTTAAGATAGTACAAAATTTTCACTATTTTTGTAAGGTCCGTGCCTGTACAATTTCCGTCAAAAATTCAATTTTCCAAAAATATCCTAAAATTTTGTAGAAACCTTTTATTTGATGAGTGGAATGAATAATTTAGCCAAAAATAGTTTCTTGGCACAATTTAAGATAGTACAAAATTTTCACTATTTTTGTAAGGTCCGCGCCTTTCAAATTTCCGTCAAAAATTTAATTTACCAAAAATTGCCTAAAATTTTGTAGAAACCTTTCCTTTGATGAGTGGAATAAAGAATTTACTCAAAGTATAGTTTCTTAGCACCATTTAAGATAGTACAAAATTTTCACTATTTTTGTAAGGGTCGCGCCTGTCGAATGTCTGTCAAAATTCCATTTTCCAAAAATATCCTTAAATTTTGTAGAAACCTTTCCTTTGATGAGTGGAATAAAGAATTTACTCAAAAAATAGTTTCTTAGCACAATTTAAGATAGTACAAAATTTTCACTATTTTTGTAAGGTCCGCGCCTGTCGAATTTCCATCAAAAATTAAATTTTAGAAAAATTGCCTAAAATTTTGTAGAAATCTTTCCTTTGATGAGTGGAATAAAGAATTTACTCAAAAAATAGTTTCTTAGCACAATTTAAGATGGTACAAAATTTTCACTATTTTTGTAAGGTCCGCCCGCGCCTGTTGAATTTCCGTCAAAATTCAAATTTCCAAAATTATCCTAAAATTTTGTAGAAACCTTTTATTTGATGAGTGGAATAAATAATTTAGCCAAAAAATAGTTTCTTAGCACAATTTAAGATAGTACAAAATTTTCACTAATTTTGTAAGGTCCGCGCCTGTAGAATTTCCGTCAAAAATTCAATTTTCCAAAAATTGCCTCAAATTTTGTAGAATCCTTTCCTTTGATGAGTGGAATAAAGAATTTACTCAAAAAATAGTTTCTTAGCATCATTTAAGATAGTACAAAATTTTCACTATTTTGGTAAGGATTGCGCCTGTCGAATTTCCGTCAAAAATTCAATTTTCCAAAAATATCCTAAAATTTTGTAGAAACCTTTTATTTGATGAGTGGAATGAATAATTTAGCCAAAAATAGTTTCTTGGCACAATTTAAGATAGTACAAAATTTTCACTATTTTTGTAAGGTCCGCGCCTTTCAAATTTCCATCAAAAATTTAATTTACAAAAAATTGCCTCAAATTTTGTAGAAACCTTTCCTTTGATGAGTGGAATAAAGAATTTACTCAAAGTATAGTTTCTTAGCACCATTTAAGATAGTACAAAATTTTCACTATTTTTGTAAGGGTTGCGCTTGTCGAATGTCTGTCAAAATTCCATTTTCCAAAAATATCCTTAAATTTTGTAGAAACCTTTCCTTTGATGAGTGGAATAAAGAATTTACTCAAAAAATAGTTTCTTAGCACAATTTAAGATAGTACAAAATTTTCACTATTTTTGTAAGGTCCGCGCCTGTCGAATTTCCATCAAAAATTAAATTTTAGAAAAATTGCCTAAAATTTTGTAGAAATCTTTCCTTTGATGAGTGGAATAAATAATTTACTCAAAAAATAGTTTCTTAGCACAATTTAAGATAGTACAAAATTTTCACTATTTTTGTAAGGTCCGCCCGCGCCTGTCGAATTTCCGTCAAAAATTTTATTTTCCAAAAATATCCTAAAATTTTGCAGAAACCTTTTATTTGATGAGTGGAATAAATAATTTACTCAAAAAATAGTTTCTTAGCACAATTTAAGATAGTACAAAATTTTCACTATTTTTGTAAGGTCAGCGCCTGTCGAATTTCCGTCAAAAATTCAATTTCCCAAAAATATCCTAAAATTTTGTAGAAACCTTTTATTTGATGAGTGGAATGAATAATTTAGCCAAAAATAGTTTCTTGGCACAACTTAAGATAGTACAAAATTTTCACTATTTTTGTAAGGTCCGTGCCTGTAGAATTTCCGTCAAAAATTCAATTTTCCAAAAATATCCTAAAATTTTGTAGAAACCTTTTATTTGATGAGTGGAATGAATAATTTAGCCAAAAATAGTTTCTTGGCACAATTTAAGATAGTACAAAATTTTCACTATTTTTGCAAGGTCCGCGCCTTTCAAATTTCCGTCAAAAATTTAATTTACCAAAAATTGCCTAAAATTTTGTAGAAACCTTTCCTTTGATGAGTGGAATAAAGAATTTACTCAAAGTATAGTTTCTTAGCACCATTTAAGATAGTACAAAATTTTCACTATTTTTGTAAGGGTCCGCGCCTGTCGAATGTCTGTCAAAATTCCATTTTCCAAAAATATCCTTAAATTTTGTAGAAACCTTTCCTTTGATGAGTGGAATAAAGAATTTACTCAAAAAATAGTTTCTTAGCACAATTTAAGATAGTACAAAATTTTCACTATTTTTGTAAGGTCCGCGCCTGTCGAATTTCCATCAAAAATTAAATTTTAGAAAAATTGCCTAAAATTTTGTAGAAATCTTTCCTTTGATGAGTGGAATAAAGAATTTACTCAAAAAATAGTTTCTTAGCACAATTTAAGATGGTACAAAATTTTCACTATTTTTGTAAGGTCCGCCCGCGCCTGTCGAATTTCCGTCAAAAATTTTATTTTCCAAAAATATCCTAAAATTTTGCAGAAACCTTTTATTTGATGAGTGGAATAAATAATTTTGCCAAAAAATAGTTTCTTAGCACAATTTAAGATGGTACAAAATTTTCACTATTTTTGTAAGGTCCGCCCGCGCCTGTCGAATTTCTGTCAAAAATTTTATTTTCCAAAAATATCCTAAAATTTTGCAGAAACCTTTTATTTGATGAGTGGAATAAATAATTTTGCCAAAAAATAGTTTCTTAGCACAATTTAAGATAGTACAAAATTTTCACTAATTTTGTAAGGTCCGCGCCTGTCGAATTTCCGTCAAAATTCAATTTTCCAAAATTATCCTAAAATTTTGTAGAAACCTTTTATTTGATGAGTGGAATAAATAATTTAGCCAAAAAATAGTTTCTTAGCACAATTTAAGATAGTACAAAATTTTCACTAATTTTGTAAGGTCCGCGCCTGTAGAATTTCCGTCAAAAATTCAATTTTCCAAAAATTGCCTCAAATTTTGTAGAATCCTTTTCTTTGATGAGTGGAATAAAGAATTTACTCAAAAAATAGTTTCTTAGCATCATTTAAGATAGTACAAAATTTTCACTATTTTGGTAAGGATTGCACCTGTCGAATTTCCGTCAAAAATTCAATTTTCCAAAAATATCCTTAAATTTTGTAGAAACCTTTTATTTGATGAGTGGAATGAATAATTTAGCCAAAAATAGTTTCTTGGCACAATTTAAGATAGTACAAAATTTTCACTATTTTTGTAAGGTCCGCGCCTTTCAAATTTCCGTCAAAAATCTAATTTACAAAAAATTGCCTCAAATTTTGTAGAAACCTTTCCTTTGATGAGTGGAATAAAGAATTTACTCAAAGTATAGTTTCTTAGCACCATTTAAGATAGTAAAAAATTTTCACTATTTTTGTGAGGGTTGCGCCTGTCGAATGTCTGTCAAAATTCCATTTTCCAAAAATATCCTTAAATTTTGTAGAAACCTTTCCTTTGATGAGTGGAATAAAGAATTTACTCAAAAAATAGTTTCTTAGCACAATTTAAGATAGTACAAAATTTTCACTATTTTTGTAAGGTCCGCGCCTGTCGAATTTCCATCAAAAATTAAATTTTAGAAAAATTGCCTAAAATTTTGTAGAAATCTTTCCTTTGATGAGTGGAATAAAGAATTTACTCAAAAAATAGTTTCTTAGCACAATTTAAGATAGTACAAAATTTTCACTATTTTTGTAAGGTCCGCCCGCGCCTGTCGAATTTCCGTCAAAAATTTTATTTTCCAAAAATATCCTAAAATTTTGCAGAAACCTTTTATTTGATGAGTGGAATAAATAATTTTGCCAAAAAATAGTTTCTTAGCACAATTTAAGATAGTACAAAATTTTCACTAATTTTGTAAGGTCCGCGCCTGTCGAATTTCCGTCAAAATTCAATTTTCCAAAATTATCCTAAAATTTTGTAGAAACCTTTTATTTGATGAGTGGAATAAATAATTTAGCCAAAAAATAGTTTCTTAGCACAATTTAAGATAGTACAAAATTTTCACTAATTTTGTAAGGTCCGCGCCTGTAGAATTTCCGTCAAAAATTCAATTTTCCAAAAATTGCCTCAAATTTTGTAGAATCCTTTCCTTTGATGAGTGGAATAAAGAATTTACTCAAAAAATAGTTTCTTAGCATCATTTAAGATAGTACAAAATTTTCACTATTTTGGTAAGGATTGCGCCTGTCGAATTTCCGTCAAAAATTCAATTTTCCAAAAATATCCTAAAATTTTTTAGAAACCTTTTATTTGATGAGTGGAATGAATAATTTAGCCAAAAATAGTTTCTTGGCACAATTTAAGATAGTACAAAATTTTCACTATTTTTGCAAGGTCCGCGCCTTTCAAATTTCCGTCAAAAATTTAATTTACCAAAAATTGCCTAAAATTTTGTAGAAATCTTTCCTTTGATGAGTGGAATAAAGAATTTACTCAAAAAATAGTTTCTTAGCACAATTTAAGATGGTACAAAATTTTCACTATTTTTGTAAGGTCCTCCCGCGCCTGTCCAATTTCCGTCAAAAATTTTATTTTCCAAAAATATCCTAAAATTTTGCAGAAACCTTTTATTTGATGAGTGGAATAAATAATTTTGCCAAAAAATAGTTTCTTAGCACAATTTAAGATAGTACAAAATTTTCACTAATTTTGTAAGGTCCGCGCCTGTCGAATTTCCGTCAAAATTCAATTTTCCAAAATTATCCTAAAATTTTGTAGAAACCTTTTATTTGATGAGTGGAATAAATAATTTAGCCAAAAAATAGTTTCTTAGCACAATTTAAGATAGTACAAAATTTTCACTAATTTTGTAAGGTCCGCGCCTGTAGAATTTCCGTCAAAAATTCAATTTTCCAAAAATTGCCTCAAATTTTGTAGAATCCTTTCCTTTGATGAGTGGAATAAAGAATTTACACAAAAAATAGTTTCTTAGCATCATTTAAGATAGTACAAAATTTTCACTATTTTGGTAAGGATTGCGCCTGTCGAATTTCCGTCAAAAATTCAATTTTCCAAAAATATCCTAAAATTTTGTAGAAACCTTTTATTTGATGAGTGGAATGAATAATTTAGCCAAAAATAGTTTCTTGGCACAATTTAAGATAGTACAAAATTTTTACTATTTTTGTAAGGTCCGCGCCTTTCAAATTTCCATCAAAAATTTAATTTACAAAAAATTGCCTCAAATTTTGTAGAAACCTTTCCTTTGATGAGTGGAATAAAGAATTTACTCAAAGTATAGTTTCTTAGCACCATTTAAGATAGTACAAAATTTTCACTATTTTTGTAAGGGTTGCGCTTGTCGAATGTCTGTCAAAATTCCATTTTCCAAAAATATCCTTAAATTTTGTAGAAACCTTTCCTTTGATGAGTGGAATAAAGAATTTACTCAAAAAATAGTTTCTTAGCACAATTTAAGATAGTACAAAATTTTCACTATTTTTGTAAGGTCCGCGCCTGTCGAATTTCCATCAAAAATTAAATTTTAGAAAAATTGCCTAAAATTTTGTAGAAATCTTTCCTTTGATGAGTGGAATAAAGAATTTACTCAAAAAATAGTTTCTTAGCACAATTTAAGATAGTACAAAATTTTCACTATTTTTGTAAGGTCCGCCCGCGCCTGTCGAATTTCCGTCAAAAATTTTATTTTCCAAAAATATCCTAAAATTTTGCAGAAACCTTTTATTTGATGAGTGGAATAAATAATTTTGCCAAAAAATAGTTTCTTGGCACAATTTAAGATAGTACAAAATTTTCACTATTTTTGTAAGGTCAGCGCCTGTCGAATTTCCGTCAAAAATTCAATTTTCCAAAAATATCCTAAAATTTTGTAGAAACCTTTTATTTGATGAGTGGAATGAATAATTTAGCCAAAAATAGTTTCTTGGCACAACTTAAGATAGTACAAAATTTTCACTATTTTTGTAAGGTCCGCGCCTTTCAAATTTCCGTCAAAAATTTAGTTTACCAAAAATTGCCTCAAATTTTGTACAAACCTTTCCTTTGATGAGTGGAATAAAGAATTTACTCAAAAAATAGTTTCTTAGCATCATTTAAGATAGTACAAAATTTTCACTATTTTGGTAAGGATTGCGCCTGTCGAATTTCCGTCAAAAATTCAATTTTCCAAAAATATCCTAAAATTTTGTAGAAACCTTTTATTTGATGAGTGGAATGAATAATTTAGCCAAAAATAGTTTCTTGGCACAATTTAAGATAGTACAAAATTTTCACTATTTTATCAGGTCCGCGCCTTTCAAATTTCCGTCAAAAATTTAATTTACCAAAAATTGCCTCAAATTTTGTAGAAACCTTTCCTTTGATGAGTGGAATAAAGAATTTACTCAAAAAATAGTTTCTTAGCACAATTTAAGATAGTACAAAATTTTCACTATTTTTGTAAGGTCCGTGCCTGTAGAATTTCCGTCAAAAATTCAATTTTCCAAAAATATCCTAAAATTTTGTAGAAACCTTTTATTTGATGAGTGGAATGAATAATTTAGCCAAAAATAGTTTCTTGGCACAATTTAAGATAGTACAAAATTTTCACTATTTTTGTAAGGTCCGCGCCTTTCAAATTTCCGTCAAAAATTTAATTTACCAAAAATTGCCTAAAATTTTGTAGAAACCTTTCCTTTGATGAGTGGAATAAAGAATTTACTCAAAGTATAGTTTCTTAGCACCATTTAAGATAGTACAAAATTTTCACTATTTTTGTAAGGGTCGCGCCTGTCGAATGTCTGTCAAAATTCCATTTTCCAAAAATATCCTTAAATTTTGTAGAAACCTTTCCTTTGATGAGTGGAATAAAGAATTTACTCAAAAAATAGTTTCTTAGCACAATTTAAGATAGTACAAAATTTTCACTATTTTTGTAAGGTCCGCGCCTGTCGAATTTCCATCAAAAATTAAATTTTAGAAAAATTGCCTAAAATTTTGTAGAAATCTTTCCTTTGATGAGTGGAATAAATAATTTACTCAAAAAATAGTTTCTTAGCACAATTTAAGATAGTACAAAATTTTCACTATTTTTGTAAGGTCCGCCCGCGCCTGTCGAATTTCCGTCAAAAATTTTATTTTCCAAAAATATCCTAAAATTTTGCAGAAACCTTTTATTTGATGAGTGGAATAAATAATTTACTCAAAAAATAGTTTCTTAGCACAATTTAAGATAGTACAAAATTTTCACTATTTTTGTAAGGTCAGCGCCTGTCGAATTTCCGTCAAAAATTCAATTTTCCAAAAATATCCTAAAATTTTGAAGAAACCTTTTATTTGATGAGTGGAATGAATAATTTAGCCAAAAATAGTTTCTTGGCACAATTTAAGATAGTACAAAATTTTCACTATTTTTGTAAGGTCCGCGCCTTTCAAATTTCCATCAAAAATTTAATTTACAAAAAATTGCCTCAAATTTTGTAGAAACCTTTCCTTTGATGAGTGGAATAAAGAATTTACTCAAAGTATAGTTTCTTAGCACCATTTAAGATAGTACAAAATTTTCACTATTTTTGTAAGGGTTGCGCTTGTCGAATGTCTGTCAAAATTCCATTTTCCAAAAATATCCTTAAATTTTGTAGAAACCTTTCCTTTGATGAGTGGAATAAAGAATTTACTCAAAAAATAGTTTCTTAGCACAATTTAAGATAGTACAAAATTTTCACTATTTTTGTAAGGTCCGCGCCTGTCGAATTTCCATCAAAAATTAAATTTTAGAAAAATTGCCTAAAATTTTGTAGAAATCTTTCCTTTGATGAGTGGAATAAAGAATTTACTCAAAAAATAGTTTCTTAGCACAATTTAAGATAGTACAAAATTTTCACTATTTTTGTAAGGTCCGCCCGCGCCTGTCGAATTTCCGTCAAAAATTTTATTTTCCAAAAATATCCTAAAATTTTGCAGAAACCTTTTATTTGATGAGTGGAATAAATAATTTTGCCAAAAAATAGTTTCTTGGCACAATTTAAGATAGTACAAAATTTTCACTATTTTTGTAAGGTCAGCGCCTGTCGAATTTCCGTCAAAAATTCAATTTTCCAAAAATATCCTAAAATTTTGTAGAAACCTTTTATTTGATGAGTGGAATGAATAATTTAGCCAAAAATAGTTTCTTGGCACAACTTAAGATAGTACAAAATTTTCACTATTTTTGTAAGGTCCGCGCCTTTCAAATTCCGTCAAAAATTTAGTTTACCAAAAATTGCCTCAAATTTTGTACAAACCTTTCCTTTGATGAGTGGAATAAAGAATTTACTCAAAAAATAGTTTCTTAGCATCATTTAAGATAGTACAAAATTTTCACTATTTTGGTAAGGATTGCGCCTGTCGAATTTCCGTCAAAAATTCAATTTTCCAAAAATATCCTAAAATTTTGTAGAAACCTTTTATTTGATGAGTGGAATAAAGAATTTACTCAAAGTATAGTTTCTTAGCACCATTTAAGATAGTACAAAATTTTCACTATTTTTGTAAGGGTCGCGCCTGTCGAATGTCTGTCAAAATTCCATTTTCCAAAAATATCCTTAAATTTTGTAGAAACCTTTCCTTTGATGAGTGGAATAAAGAATTTACTCAAAAAATAGTTTCTTAGCACAATTTAAGATAGTACAAAATTTTCACTATTTTTGTAAGGTCCGCGCCTGTCGAATTTCCATCAAAAATTAAATTTTAGAAAAATTGCCTAAAATTTTGTAGAAATCTTTCCTTTGATGAGTGGAATAAAGAATTTACTCAAAAAATAGTTTCTTAGCACAATTTAAGATGGAACAAAATTTTCACTATTTTTGTAAGGTCCGCCCGCGCCTGTCGAATTTCCATCAAAAATTTTATTTTCCAAAAATATCCTAAAATTTTGCAGAAACCTTTTATTTGATGAGTGGAATAAATAATTTTGCCAAAAAATAGTTTCTTGGCACAATTTAAGATAGTACAAAATTTTCACTATTTTTGTAAGGTCAGCGCCTGTCGAATTTCCGTCAAAAATTCAATTTTCCAAAAATATCCTAAAATTTTGTAGAAACCTTTTATTTGATGAGTGGAATGAATAATTTAGCCAAAAATAGTTTCTTGGCACAACTTTAGATAGTACAAAATTTTCACTATTTTTGTAAGGTCCGCGCCTTTCAAATTCCGTCAAAAATTTAGTTTACCAAAAATTGCCTCAAATTTTGTACAAACCTTTCCTTTGATGAGTGGAATAAAGAATTTACTCAAAAAATAGTTTCTTAGCATCATTTAAGATAGTACAAAATTTTCACTATTTTGGTAAGGATTGCGCCTGTCGAATTTCCGTCAAAAATTCAATTTTCCAAAAATATCCTAAAATTTTGTAGAAACCTTTTATTTGATGAGTGGAATAAAGAATTTACTCAAAGTATAGTTTCTTAGCACCATTTAAGATAGTACAAAATTTTCACTATTTTTGTAAGGGTCGCGCCTGTCGAATGTCTGTCAAAATTCCATTTTCCAAAAATATCCTTAAATTTTGTAGAAACCTTTCCTTTGATGAGTGGAATAAAGAATTTACTCAAAAAATAGTTTCTTAGCACAATTTAAGATAGTACAAAATTTTCACTATTTTTGTAAGGTCCGCGCCTGTCTAATTTTCCATCAAAAATTAAATTTTAGAAAAATTGCCTAAAATTTTGTAGAAATCTTTCCTTTGATGAGTGAAATAAAGAATTTACTCAAAAAATAGTTTCTTAGCACAATTTAAGATGGTACAAAATTTTCACTATTTTTGTAAGGTCCGCCCGCGCCTGTCCAATTTCCGTCAAAAATTTTATTTTCCAAAAATATCCTAAAATTTTGCAGAAACCTTTTATTTGATGAGTGGAATGAATAATTTAGCCAAAAATAGTTTCTTGGCACAATTTAAGATAGTACAAAATTTTCACTATTTTTGTAAGGTACGCGCCTTTCAAATTTCTGTCAAAAATTTAATTTACCAAAAATTGCCTAAAATTTTGCAGAAACCTTTTATTTGATGAGTGGAATAAAGAATTTACTCAAAAAATAGTTTCTTAGCACAATTTAAGATAGTACAAAATTTTCACTATTTTGTGAGGTCCGTGCCTGTAGAATTTCCGTCAAAAATTCAATTTTCCAAAAATATCCTAAAATTTTGTAGAAACCTTTTATTTGATGAGTGGAATGAATAACTTAGCCAAAAATAGTTTCTTGGCACAATTTAAGATAGTACAAAATTTTCACTATTTTTGTAAGGTCCGCGCCTTTCAAATTTCCGTCAAAAATTTAATTTACCAAAAATTGCCTAAAATTTTGTAGAAACCTTTCCTTTGATGAGTGGAATAAAGAATTTACTCAAAGTATAGTTTCTTAGCACCATTTAAGATAGTACAAAATTTTCACTATTTTTGTAAGGGTCGCGCCTGTCGAATGTCTGTCAAAATTCCATTTTCCAAAAATATCCTTAAATTTTGTAGAAACCTTTCCTTTGATGAGTGGAATAAAGAATTTACTCAAAAAATAGTTTCTTAGCACAATTTAAGATAGTACAAAATTTTCACTATTTTTGTAAGGTCCGCGCCTGTCGAATTTCCATCAAAAATTAAATTTTAGAAAAATTGCCTAAAATTTTGTAGAAATCTTTCCTTTGATGAGTGGAATAAAGAATTTACTCAAAAAATAGTTTCTTAGCACAATTTAAGATGGTACATAATTTTCACTATTTTTGTAAGGTCCGCCCGCGCCTGTCCAATTTCCGTCAAAAATTTTATTTTCCAAAAATATCCTAAAATTTTGCAGAAACCTTTTATGTGATGAGTGGAATAAATAATTTTGCCAAAAAATAGTTTCTTAGCACAATTTAAGATAGTACAAAATTTTCACTAATTTTGTAAGGTCCGCGCCTGTCGAATTTCCGTCAAAATTCAATTTTTTCAAAATTATCCTAAAATTTTGTAGAAACCTTTTATTTGATGAGTGGAATACATAATTTAGCCAAAAAATAGTTTCTTAGCACAATTTAAGATAGTACAAAATTTTCACTAATTTTGTAAGGTCCGCGCCTGTAGAATTTCCGTCAAAAATTCAATTTTCCAAAAATTGCCTCAAATTTTGTAGAATCCTTTCCTTTGATGAGTGGAATAAAGAATTTACTCAAAAATTAGTTTCTTAGCATCATTTAAGATAGTACAAAATTTTCACTATTTTTGTAAGGCTCGCGCCTGTTGAATTTCCATCAAAAATTAAATTTTAGAAAAATTGCCTAAAATTTTGTAGAAACCTTTCCTTTGATGAGTGGAATAAAGAATTTACTCAAAAAATAGTTTCTTAGCATCATTTAAGATAGTACAAAATTTTCACTATTTTTGTAAGGTCCGCGCCTGTCGAATTTCCGTCAAAATTCAATTTTCCAAAATTATCCTAAAATTTTGTAGAAACCTTTTATTTGATGAGTGGAATAATTAATTTAGCCAAAAAATAGTTTCTTAGCACAATTTAAGATAGTACAAAATTTTCACTAATTTTGTAAGGTCCGCGCCTGTTGAATTTCCATCAAAAATTCAATTTTCCAAAAATTGCCTCAAATTTTGTAGAAATCTTTCCTTTGATGAGTGGAATAAAGAATTTACTCAAAATATAGTTTCTTAGCACAATTTAAGATAGTACAAAATTTTCACTTTTTTTGTAAGGTCCGCGCCTGTCGAATTTCCGTCAAAAATTCAATTTTCCAAAAATATCCTAAAATTTTGTAGAAACCTTTTATTTGATGAGTGGAATGAATAATTTAGCCAAAAATAGTTTCTTGGCACAATTTAAGATAGTACAAAATTTTCACTATTTTTGTAAGGTCCGCGCCTGTCGAATTTCCATCAAAAATTAAATTTTAGAAAAATTGCCTAAAATTTTGTAGAAATCTTTCCTTTGATGAGTGGAATAAAGAATTTACTCAAAAAATAGTTTCTTAGCACAATTTAAGATAGTATAAAATTTTCACTATTTTTGTAGGGTCCGCCCGCGCCTGTCGAATTTCCGTCAAAAATTTAATTTTCCAAAAATATCCTAAAATTTTGCAGAAACCTTTTATTTGATGAGTGGAATAAATAATTTTGCCAAAAAATAGTTTCTTAGCACAATTTAAGATAGTACAAAATTTTCACTATTTCTGTATGGTCCGCGCCTGTCAAATTTCCGTCAAAAATTTAATTTTCCAATAATTGCCTCAAATTTTGTAGAAACCTTTCCTTTGATGAGTTGAATAAAGAATTTACTCAAAAAATAGTTTCTTAGCATCATTTAAGATAGTACAAAATTTTCACTATTTTTGTAAGGCTCGCGCCTGTTTAATTTCCATCAAAAATTAAATTTTAGAAAAATTGCCTAAAATTTTGTAGAAACCTTTCCTTTGATGAGTGGAATAAAGAATTTACTCAAAAAATAGTTTCTTAGCATCATTTAAGATAGTACAAAATTTTCACTATTTTTGTAAGGTCCGCGCCTGTCGAATTTCCGTCAAAATTCAATTTTCCAAAATTATCCTAAAATTTTGTAGAAACCTTTTATTTGATGAGTGGAATAATTAATTTAGCCAAAAAATAGTTTCTTAGCACAATTTAAGATAGTACAAAATTTTCACTAATTTTGTAAGGTCTGCGCCTGTTGAATTTCCATCAAAAATTCAATTTTCCAAAAATTGCCTCAAATTTTGTAGAATCCTTTCCTTTGATGAGTGGAATAAAGAATTTACTCAAAATATAGTTTCTTAGCACAATTTAAGATAGTACAAAATTTTCACTTTTTTTGTAAGGTCCACGCCTGTCGAATTTCCGTCAAAAATTCAATTTTCCAAAAATATCCTAAAATTTTGTAGAAAACTTTTATTTGATGAGTGGAATAAATAATCTAGCCAAAAAATAGTTTCTTAGCACAATTTAAGATAGTACAAAATTTTCACTAATTTTGTAGGGTCCGCGCCTGTCGAATTTCCATCAAAAATTAAATTTGAGAAAAATTGCCTAAAATTTTGTAGAAATCTTTCCTTTGATGAGTGGAATAAAGAATTTACTCAAAAATTAGTTTCTTATCATCATTTAAGATAGTACAAAATTTTCACTATTTTTGTAAGGCTCGCGCCTGTTGAATTTCCATCAAAAATTAAATTTTAGAAAAATTGCCTAAAATTTTGTAGAAACCTTTCCTTTGATGAGTGGAATAAAGAATTTACTCAAAAAATAGTTTCTTAGCATCATTTAAGATAGTACAAAATTTTTTACTATTTTTGTAAGGTCCGCGCCTGTTGAATTTCCGTCAAAATTCAATTTTCCAAAATTATCCTAAAATTTTGTAGAAACCTTTTATTTGATGAGTGGAATAATTAATTTAGCCAAAAAATAGTTTCTTAGCACAATTTAAGATAGTACAAAATTTTCACTATTTCTGTATGGTCCGCGCCTGTCAAATTTCCGTCAAAAATTTAATTTTCCAATAATTGCCTCAAATTTTGTAGAAACCTTTCCTTTGATGAGTGGAATAAAGAATTTACTCAAAAAATAGTTTCTTAGCATCATTTAAGATAGTACAAAATTTTCACTATTTTTGTAAGGCTCGCGCCTGTTGAATTTCCATCAAAAATTAAATTTTAGAAAAATTGCCTAAAATTTTGTAGAAACCTTTCCTTTGATGAGTGGAATAAAGAATTTACTCAAAAAATAGTTTCTTAGCATCATTTAAGATAGTACAAAATTTTCACTATTTTTGTAAGGTCCGCGCCTGTCGAATTTCCGTCAAAATTCAATTTTCCAAAATTATCCTAAAATTTTGTAGAAACCTTTTATTTGATGAGTGGAATAATTAATTTAGCCAAAAAATAGTTTCTTAGCACAATTTAAGATAGTACAAAATTTTCACTAATTTTGTAAGGTCTGCGCCTGTTGAATTTCCATCAAAAATTCAATTTTCCAAAAATTGCCTCAAATTTTGTAGAATCCTTTCCTTTGATGAGTGGAATAAAGAATTTACTCAAAAAATAGTTTCTTAGCATCATTTAAGATAGTACAAAATTTTCACTATTTTTGTAAGGCTCGCGCCTGTTGAATTTCCATCAAAAATTAAATTTTAGAAAAATTGCCTAAAATTTTGTAGAAACCTTTCCTTTGATGAGTGGAATAAAGAATTTACTCAAAAAATAGTTTCTTAGCATCATTTAAGATAGTACAAAATTTTCACTATTTTTGTAAGGTCCGCGCCTGTCGAATTTCCGTCAAAATTCAATTTTCCAAAATTATCCTAAAATTTTGTAGAAACCTTTTATTTGATGAGTGGAATAATTAATTTAGCCAAAAAATAGTTTCTTAGCACAATTTAAGATAGTACAAAATTTTCACTAATTTTGTAAGGGTCGCGCCTGTTGAATTTCCATCAAAAATTCAATTTTCCAAAAATTGCCTCAAATTTTGTAGAAATCTTTCCTTTGATGAGTGGAATAAAGAATTTACTCAAAATATAGTTTCTTAGCACAATTTAAGATAGTACAAAATTTTCACTTTTTTTGTAAGGTCCGCGCCTGTCGAATTTCCGTCAAAAATTCAATTTTCCAAAAATATCCTAAAATTTTGTAGAAACCTTTTATTTGATGAGTGGAATGAATAATTTAGCCAAAAATAGTTTCTTGGCACAATTTAAGATAGTACAAAATTTTCACTATTTTTGTAAGGTCCGCGCCTGTCGAATTTCCATCAAAAATTAAATTTTAGAAAAATTGCCTAAAATTTTGTAGAAATCTTTCCTTTGATGAGTGGAATAAAGAATTTACTCAAAAAATAGTTTCTTAGCACAATTTAAGATAGTACAAAATTTTCACTATTTTTGTAAGGTCCGCCCGCGCCTGTCGAATTTCCGTCAAAAATTTTATTTTCCAAAAATATCCTAAAATTTTGCAGAAACCTTTTATTTGATGAGTGGAATAAATAATTTTGCCAAAAAATAGTTTCTTAGCACAATTTAAGATAGTACAAAATTTTCACTATTTTTGTAAGGTCAGCGCCTGTCGAATTTCCGTCAAAAATTCAATTTTCCAAAAATATCCTAAAATTTTGTAGAAACCTTTTATTTGATGAGTGGAATGAATAACTTAGCCAAAAATAGTTTCTTGGCACAATTTAAGATAGTACAAAATTTTCACTATTTTTGTAAGGTCCGCGCCTTTCAAATTTCCGTCAAAAATTTAATTTACCAAAAATTGCCTAAAATTTTGTAGAAACCTTTCCTTTGATGAGTGGAATAAAGAATTTACTCAAAGTATAGTTTCTTAGCACCATTTAAGATAGTACAAAATTTTCACTATTTTTGTAAGGGTCGCGCCTGTCGAATGTCTGTCAAAATTCCATTTTCCAAAAATATCCTTAAATTTTGTAGAAACCTTTCCTTTGATGAGTGGAATAAAGAATTTACTCAAAAAATAGTTTCTTAGCACAATTTAAGATAGTACAAAATTTTCACTATTTTTGTAAGGTCCGCCCGCGCCTGTCCAATTTCCGTCAAAAATTTTATTTTCCAAAAATATCCTAAAATTTTGCAGAAACCTTTTATTTGATGAGTGGAATGAATAATTAAGCCAAAAATAGTTTCTTGGCACAATTTAAGATAGTACAAAATTTTCACTATTTTTGTAAGGTACGCGCCTTTCAAATTTCTGTCAAAAATTTAATTTACCAAAAATTGCCTCAAATTTTGTAGAAACCTTTCCTTTGATGAGTGGAATAAAGAATTTACTCAAAAAATAGTTTCTTAGCACAATTTAAGATAGTACAAAATTTTCACTATTTTGTGAGGTCCGTGCCTGTAGAATTTCCGTCAAAAATTCAATTTTCCAAAAATATCCTAAAATTTTGTAGAAACCTTTTATTTGATGAGTGGAATGAATAACTTAGCCAAAAATAGTTTCTTGGCACAATTTAAGATAGTACAAAATTTTCACTATTTTTGTAAGGTCCGCGCCTTTCAAATTTCCGTCAAAAATTTAATTTACCAAAAATTGCCTAAAATTTTGTAGAAACCTTTCCTTTGATGAGTGGAATAAAGAATTTACTCAAAGTATAGTTTCTTAGCACCATTTAAGATAGTACAAAATTTTCACTATTTTTGTAAGGGTCGCGCCTGTCGAATGTCTGTCAAAATTCCATTTTCCAAAAATATCCTTAAATTTTGTAGAAACCTTTCCTTTGATGAGTGGAATAAAGAATTTACTCAAAAAATAGTTTCTTAGCACAATTTAAGATAGTACAAAATTTTCAATATTTTTGTAAGGTCCGCGCCTGTCGAATTTCCATCAAAAATTAAATTTTAGAAAAATTGCCTAAAATTTTGTAGAAATCTTTCCTTTGATGAGTGGAATAAAGAATTTACTCAAAAAATAGTTTCTTAGCACAATTTAAGATGGTACAAAATTTTCACTATTTTTGTAAGGTCCGCCCGCGCCTGTCCAATTTCCGTCAAAAATTTTATTTTCCAAAAATATCCTAAAATTTTGCAGAAACCTTTTATTTGATGAGTGGAATAAATAATTTTGCCAAAAAATAGTTTCTTAGCACAATTTAAGATAGTACAAAATTTTCACTAATTTTGTAAGGACCGCGCCTGTCGAATTTCCGTCAAAATTCAATTTTCCAAAATTATCCTAAAATTTTGTAGAAACCTTTTATTTGATGAGTGGAATAAATAATTTAGCCAAAAAATAGTTTCTTAGCACAATTTAAGATAGTACAAAATTTTCACTAATTTTGTAAGGTCCGCGCCTGTAGAATTTCCGTCAAAAATTCAATTTTCCAAAAATTGCCTCAAATTTTGTAGAATCCTTTCCTTTGATGAGTGGAATAAAGAATTTACTCAAAAATTAGTTTCTTAGCATCATTTAAGATAGTACAAAATTTTCACTATTTTTGTAAGGCTCGCGCCTGTTGAATTTCCATCAAAAATTAAATTTTAGAAAAATTGCCTAAAATTTTGTAGAAACCTTTCCTTTGATGAGTGGAATAAAGAATTTACTCAAAAAATAGTTTCTTAGCATCATTTAAGATAGTACAAAATTTTCACTATTTTTGTAAGGTCCGCGCCTGTCGAATTTCCGTCAAAATTCAATTTTCCAAAATTATCCTAAAATTTTGTAGAAACCTTTTATTTGATGAGTGGAATAATTAATTTAGCCAAAAAATAGTTTCTTAGCACAATTTAAGATAGTACAAAATTTTCACTAATTTTGTAAGGTCCGCGCCTGTTGAATTTCCATCAAAAATTCAATTTTCCAAAAATTGCCTCAAATTTTGTAGAAATCTTTCCTTTGATGAGTGGAATAAAGAATTTACTCAAAATATAGTTTCTTAGCACAATTTAAGATAGTACAAAATTTTCACTTTTTTTGTAAGGTCCGCGCCTGTCGAATTTCCGTCAAAAATTCAATTTTCCAAAAATATCCTAAAATTTTGTAGAAACCTTTTATTTGATGAGTGGAATGAATAATTTAGCCAAAAATAGTTTCTTGGCACAATTTAAGATAGTACAAAATTTTCACTATTTTTGTAAGGTCCGCGCCTGTCGAATTTCCATCAAAAATTAAATTTTAGAAAAATTGCCTAAAATTTTGTAGAAATCTTTCCTTTGATGAGTGGAATAAAGAATTTACTCAAAAAAAAGTTTCTTAGCACAATTTAAGATAGTACAAAATTTTCACTATTTTTGTAAGGTCCGCCCGCGCCTGTCGAATTTCCGTCAAAAATTTTATTTTCCAAAAATATCCTAAAATTTTGCAGAAACCTTTTATTTGATGAGTGGAATAAATAATTTTGCCAAAAAATAGTTTCTTAGCACAATTTAAGATAGTACAAAATTTTCACTATTTTTGTAAGGTCAGCGCCTGTAGAATTTCCGTCAAAAATTCAATTTTCCAAAAATATCCTAAAATTTTGTAGAAACCTTTTATTTGATGAGTGGAATGAATAACTTAGCCAAAAATAGTTTCTTGGCACAATTTAAGATAGTACAAAATTTTCACTATTTTTGTAAGGTCCGCGCCTTTCAAATTTCCGTCAAAAATTTAATTTACCAAAAATTGCCTAAAATTTTGTAGAAACCTTTCCTTTGATGAGTGGAATAAAGAATTTACTCAAAGTATAGTTTCTTAGCACCATTTAAGATAGTACAAAATTTTCACTATTTTTGTAAGGGTCGCGCCTGTCGAATGTCTGTCAAAATTCCATTTTCCAAAAATATCCTTAAATTTTGTAGAAACCTTTCCTTTGATGAGTGGAATAAAGAATTTACTCAAAAAATAGTTTCTTAGCACAATTTAAGATAGTACAAAATTTTCACTATTTTTGTAAGGTCCGCCCGCGCCTGTCCAATTTCCGTCAAAAATTTTATTTTCCAAAAATATCCTAAAATTTTGCAGAAACCTTTTATTTGATGAGTGGAATGAATAATTTAGCCAAAAATAGTTTCTTGGCACAATTTAAGATAGTACAAAATTTTCACTATTTTTGTAAGGTACGCGCCTTTCAAATTTCTGTCAAAAATTTAATTTACCAAAAATTGCCTCAAATTTTGTAGAAACCTTTCCTTTGATGAGTGGAATAAAGAATTTACTCAAAAAATAGTTTCTTAGCACAATTTAAGATAGTACAAAATTTTCACTATTTTGTGAGGTCCGTGCCTGTAGAATTTCCGTCAAAAATTCAATTTTCCAAAAATATCCTAAAATTTTGTAGAAACCTTTTATTTGATGAGTGGAATGAATAACTTAGCCAAAAATAGTTTCTTGGCACAATTTAAGATAGTACAAAATTTTCACTATTTTTGTAAGGTCCGCGCCTTTCAAATTTCCGTCAAAAATTTAATTTACCAAAAATTGCCTAAAATTTTGTAGAAACCTTTCCTTTGATGAGTGGAATAAAGAATTTACTCAAAGTATAGTTTCTTAGCACCATTTAAGATAGTAAAAAATTTTCACTATTTTTGTAAGGGTCGCGCCTGTCGAATGTCTGTCAAAATTCCATTTTCCAAAAATATCCTTAAATTTTGTAGAAACCTTTCCTTTGATGAGTGGAATAAAGAATTTACTCAAAAAATAGTTACTTAGCACAATTTAAGATAGTACAAAATTTTCACTATTTTTGTAAGGTCCGCGCCTGTCGAATTTCCATCAAAAATTAAATTTTAGAAAAATTGCCTAAAATTTTGTAGAAATCTTTCCTTTGATGAGTGGAATAAAGAATTTACTCAAAAAATAGTTTCTTAGCACAATTTAAGATGGTACAAAATTTTCACTATTTTTGTAAGGTCCGCCCGCGCCTGTCCAATTTCCGTCAAAAATTTTATTTTCCAAAAATATCCTAAAATTTTGCAGAAACCTTTTATTTGATGAGTGGAATAAATAATTTAGCCAAAAAATAGTTTCTTAGCACAATTTAAGATAGTACAAAATTTTCACTAATTTTGTAAGGGGCGCGCCTGTAGAATTTCCGTCAAAAATTCAATTTTCCAAAAATTGCCTCAAATTTTGTAGAATCCTTTCCTTTGATGAGTGGAATAAAGAATTTACTCAAAAATTAGTTTCTTAGCATCATTTAAGATAGTACAAAATTTTCACTATTTTTGTAAGGCTCGCGCCTGTTGAATTTCCATCAAAAATTAAATTTTAGAAAAATTGCCTAAAATTTTGTAGAAACCTTTCCTTTGATGAGTGGAATAAAGAATTTACTCAAAAAATAGTTTCTTAGCATCATTTAAGATAGTACAAAATTTTCACTATTTTTGTAAGGTCCGCGCCTGTCGAATTTCCGTCAAAATTCAATTTTCCAAAATTATCCTAAAATTTTGTAGAAACCTTTTATTTGATGAGTGGAATAATTAATTTAGCCAAAAAATAGTTTCTTAGCACAATTTAAGATAGTACAAAATTTTCACTAATTTTGTAAGGTCCGCGCCTGTTGAATTTCCATCAAAAATTCAATTTTCCAAAAATTGCCTCAAATTTTGTAGAAATCTTTCCTTTGATGAGTGGAATAAAGAATTTACTCAAAATATAGTTTCTTAGCACAATTTAAGATAGTACAAAATTTTCACTTTTTTTGTAAGGTCCGCGCCTGTCGAATTTCCGTCAAAAATTCAATTTTCCAAAAATATCCTAAAATTTTGTAGAAACCTTTTATTTGATGAGTGGAATGAATAATTTAGCCAAAAATAGTTTCTTGGCACAATTTAAGATAGTACAAAATTTTCACTATTTTTGTAAGGTCCGCGCCTGTCGAATTTCCATCAAAAATTAAATTTTAGAAAAATTGCCTAAAATTTTGTAGAAATCTTTCCTTTGATGAGTGGAATAAAGAATTTACTCAAAAAATAGTTTCTTAGCACAATTTAAGATAGTACAAAATTTTCACGATTTTTGTAAGGTCCGCCCGCGCCTGTCGAATTTCCGTCAAAAATTTTATTTTCCAAAAATATCCTAAAATTTTGCAGAAACCTTTTATTTGATGAGTGGAATAAATAATTTTGCCAAAAAATAGTTTCTTAGCACAATTTAAGATAGTACAAAATTTTCACTATTTTTGTAAGGTCAGCGCCTGTCGAATTTCCGTCAAAAATTCAATTTTCCAAAAATATCCTAAAATTTTGTAGAAACCTTTTATTTGATGAGTGGAATGAATAACTTAGCCAAAAATAGTTTCTTGGCACAATTTAAGATAGTACAAAATTTTCACTATTTTTGTAAGGTCCGCGCCTTTCAAATTTCCGTCAAAAATTTAATTTACCAAAAATTGCCTAAAATTTTTTAGAAACCTTTCCTTTGATGAGTGGAATAAAGAATTTACTCAAAGTATAGTTTCTTAGCACCATTTAAGATAGTACAAAATTTTCACTATTTTTGTAAGGGTCGCGCCTGTCGAATGTCTGTCAAAATTCCATTTTCCAAAAATATCCTTAAATTTTGTAGAAACCTTTCCTTTGATGAGTGGAATAAAGAATTTACTCAAAAAATAGTTTCTTAGCACAATTTAAGATAGTACAAAATTTTCACTATTTTTGTAAGGTCCGCCCGCGCCTGTCCAATTTCCGTCAAAAATTTTATTTTCCAAAAATATCCTAAAATTTTGCAGAAACCTTTTATTTGATGAGTGGAATGAATAATTTAGCCAAAAATAGTTTCTTGGCACAATTTAAGATAGTACAAAATTTTCACTATTTTTGTAAGGTACGCGCCTTTCAAATTTCTGTCAAAAATTTAATTTACCAAAAATTGCCTCAAATTTTGTAGAAACCTTTCCTTTGATGAGTGGAATAAAGAATTTACTCAAAAAATAGTTTCTTAGCACAATTTAAGATAGTACAAAATTTTCACTATTTTGTGAGGTCCGTGCCTGTAGAATTTCCGTCAAAAATTCAATTTTCCAAAAATATCCTAAAATTTTGTAGAAACCTTTTATTTGATGAGTGGAATGAATAACTTAGCCAAAAATAGTTTCTTGGCACAATTTAAGATAGTACAAAATTTTCACTATTTTTGTAAGGTCCGCGCCTTTCAAATTTCCGTCAAAAATTTAATTTACCAAAAATTGCCTAAAATTTTGTAGAAACCTTTCCTTTGATGAGTGGAATAAAGAATTTACTCAAAGTATAGTTTCTTAGCACCATTTAAGATAGTACAAAATTTTCACTATTTTTGTAAGGGTCGCGCCTGTCGAATGTCTGTCAAAATTCCATTTTCCAAAAATATCCTTAAATTTTGTAGAAACCTTTCCTTTGATGAGTGGAATAAAGAATTTACTCAAAAAATAGTTTCTTAGCACAATTTAAGATAGTACAAAATTTTCACTATTTTTGTAAGGTCCGCGCCTGTCGAATTTCCATCAAAAATTAAATTTTAGAAAAATTGCCTAAAATTTTGTAGAAATCTTTCCTTTGATGAGTGGAATAAAGAATTTACTCAAAAAATAGTTTCTTAGCACAATTTAAGATGGTACAAAATTTTCACTATTTTTGTAAGGTCCGCCCGCGCCTGTCCAATTTCCGTCAAAAATTTTATTTTCCAAAAATATCCTAAAATTTTGCAGAAACCTTTTATTTGATGAGTGGAATAAATAATTTTGCCAAAAAATAGTTTCTTAGCACAATTTAAGATAGTACAAAATTTTCACTAATTTTGTAAGGTCCGCGCCTGTCGAATTTCCGTCAAAATTCAATTTTCCAAAATTATCCTAAAATTTTGTAGAAACCTTTTATTTGATGAGTGGAATAAATAATTTAGCCAAAAAATAGTTTCTTAGCACAATTTAAGATAGTACAAAATTTTCACTAATTTTGTAAGGTCCGCGCCTGTAGAATTTCCGTCAAAAATTCAATTTTCCAAAAATTGCCTCAAATTTTGTAGAATCCTTTCCTTTGATGAGTGGAATAAAGAATTTACTCAAAAATTAGTTTCTTAGCATCATTTAAGATAGTACAAAATTTTCACTATTTTTGTAAGGCTCGCGCCTGTTGAATTTCCATCAAAAATTAAATTTTAGAAAAATTGCCTAAAATTTTGTAGAAACCTTTCCTTTGATGAGTGGAATAAAGAATTTACTCAAAAAATAGTTTCTTAGCATCATTTAAGATAGTACAAAATTTTCACTATTTTTGTAAGGTCCGCGCCTGTCGAATTTCCGTCAAAATTCAATTTTCCAAAATTATCCTAAAATTTTGTAGAAACCTTTTATTTGATGAGTGGAATAATTAATTTAGCCAAAAAATAGTTTCTTAGCACAATTTAAGATAGTACAAAATTTTCACTAATTTTGTAAGGTCCGCGCCTGTTGAATTTCCATCAAAAATTCAATTTTCCAAAAATTGCCTCAAATTTCGTAGAAATCTTTCCTTTGATGAGTGGAATAAAGAATTTACTCAAAATATAGTTTCTTAGCACAATTTAAGATAGTACAAAATTTTCACTTTTTTTGTAAGGTCCGCGCCTGTCGAATTTCCGTCAAAAATTCAATTTTCCAAAAATATCCTAAAATTTTGTAGAAACCTTTTATTTGATAAGTGGAATGAATAATTTAGCCAAAAATAGTTTCTTGGCACAATTTAAGATAGTACAAAATTTTCACTATTTTTGTAAGGTCCGCGCCTGTCGAATTTCCATCAAAAATTAAATTTTAGAAAAATTGCCTAAAATTTTGTAGAAATCTTTCCTTTGATGAGTGGAATAAAGAATTTACTCAAAAAATAGTTTCTTAGCACAATTTAAGATAGTACAAAATTTTCACTATTTTTGTAAGGTCCGCCCGCGCCTGTCGAATTTCCGTCAAAAATTTTATTTTCCAAAAATATCCTAAAATTTTGCAGAAACCTTTTATTTGATGAGTGGAATAAATAATTTTGCCAAAAAATAGTTTCTTAGCACAATTTAAGATAGTACAAAATTTTCACTATTTTTGTAAGGTCAGCGCCTGTCGAATTTCCGTCAAAAATTCAATTTTCCAAAAATATCCTAAAATTTTGTAGAAACCTTTTATTTGATGAGTGGAATGAATAACTTAGCCAAAAATAGTTTCTTGGCACAATTTAAGATAGTACAAAATTTTCACTATTTTTGTAAGGTCCGCGCCTTTCAAATTTCCGTCAAAAATTTTATTTACCAAAAATTGCCTAAAATTTTGTAGAAACCTTTCCTTTGATGAGTGGAATAAAGAATTTACTCAAAGTATAGTTTCTTAGCACCATTTAAGATAGTACAAAATTTTCACTATTTTTGTAAGGGTCGCGCCTGTCGAATGTCTGTCAAAATTCCATTTTCCAAAAATATCCTTAAATTTTGTAGAAACCTTTCCTTTGATGAGTGGAATAAAGAATTTACTCAAAAAATAGTTTCTTAGCACAATTTAAGATAGTACAAAATTTTCACTATTTTTGTAAGGTCCGCGCCTGTCGAATTTCCATCAAAAATTAAATTTTAGAAAAATTGCCTAAAATTTTGTAGAAATCTTTCCTTTGATGAGTGGAATAAAGAATTTACTCAAAAAATAGTTTCTTAGCACAATTTAAGATGGTACAAAATTTTCACTATTTTTGTAAGGTCCGCCCGCGCCTGTCCAATTTCCGTCAAAAATTTTATTTTCCAAAAATATCCTAAAATTTTGCAGAAACCTTTTATTTGATGATTGGAATGAATAATTTAGCCAAAAATAGTTTCTTGGCACAATTTAAGATAGTACAAAATTTTCACTATTTTTGTAAGGTCCGCGCCTTTCAAATTTCCGTCAAAAATTTAATTTACCAAAAATTGCCTCAAATTTTGTAGAAACCTTTCCTTTGATGAGTGGAATAAAGAATTTACTCAAAAAATAGTTTCTTAGCACAATTTAAGATAGTACAAAATTTTCACTATTTTTGTGAGGTCCGTGCCTGTAGAATTTCCGTCAAAAATTCAATTTTCCAAAAATATCCTAAAATTTTGTAGAAACCTTTTATTTGATGAGTGGAATGAATAACTTAGCCAAAAATAGTTTCTTGGCACAATTTAAGATAGTACAAAATTTTCACTATTTTTGTAAGGTCCGCGCCTGTCGAATTTCCATCAAAAATTAAATTTTAGAAAAATTGCCTAAAATTTTGTAGAAAACTTTCCTTTGATGAGTGGAATAAAGAATTTACTCAAAAAATAGTTTCTTAGCACAATTTAAGATGGTACAAAATTTTCACTATTTTTGTAAGGTCCGCCCGCGCCTGTCCAATTTCCGATAAAAATTTTATTTTCCAAAAATATCCTAAAATTTTGCAGAAACCTCTTATTTGATGAGTGGAATGAATAATTTAGCCAAAAATAGTTTCTTGGCACAATTTAAGATAGTACAAAATTTTCACTATTTTTGTAAGGTCCGCGCCTTTCAAATTTCCGTCAAAAATTTAATTTACTAAAAATTGCCTCAAATTTTGTAGAAACCTTTCCTTTGATGAGTGGAATAAAGAATTTACTCAAAAAATAGTTTCTTAGCACAATTTAAGATAGTACAAAATTTTCACTATTTTTGTGAGGTCCGTGCCTGTAGAATTTCCGTCAAAAATTCAATTTTCCAAAAATATCCTAAAATTTTGTAGAAACCTTTTATTTGATGAGTGGAATGAATAACTTAGCCAAAAATAGTTTCTTGGCACAATTTAAGATAGTACAAAATTTTCACTATTTTTGTAAGGTCCGCGCCTTTCAAATTTCCGTCAAAAATTTAATTTACCAAAAATTGCCTAAAATTTTGTAGAAACCTTTCCTTTGATGAGTGGAATAAAGAATTTACTCAAAGTATAGTTTCTTAGCACCATTTAAGATAGTACAAAATTTTCACTATTTTTGTAAGGGTCGCGCCTGTCGAATGTCTGTCAAAATTCCATTTTCCAAAAATATCCTTAAATTTTGTAGAAACCTTTCCTTTGATGAGTGGAATAAAGAATTTACTCAAAAAATAGTTTCTTAGCACAATTTAAGATAGTACAAAATTTTCACTATTTTTGTAAGGTCCGCGCCTGTCGAATTTCCATCAAAAATTAAATTTTAGAAAAATTGCCTAAAATTTTGTAGAAATCTTTCCTTTGATGAGTGGAATAAAGAATATACTCAAAAAGTAGTTTCTTAGCACAATTTAAGATGGTACAAAATTTTCACTATTTTTGTAAGGTCCGCCCGCGCCTGTCCAATTTCCGTCAAAAATTTTATTTTCCAAAAATATCCTAAAATTTTGCAGAAACCTTTTATTTGATGAGTGGAATAAATAATTTTGCCAAAAAATAGTTTCTTAGCACAATTTAAGATAGTACAAAATTTTCACTAATTTTGTAAGGTCCGCGCCTGTCGAATTTCCGTCAAAATTCAATTTTCCAAAATTATCCTAAAATTTTGTAGAAACCTTTTATTTGATGAGTGGAATAAATAATTTAGCCAAAAAATAGTTTCTTAGCACAATTTAAGATAGTACAAAATTTTCACTAATTTTGTAAGGTCCGCGCCTGTAGAATTTCCGTCAAAAATTCAATTTTCCAAAAATTGCCTCAAATTTTGTAGAATTCTTTCCTTTGATGAGTGGAATAAAGAATTTACTCAAAAAATAGTTTCTTAGCATCATTTAAGATAGTACAAAATTTTCACTATTTTGGTAAGGATTGCGCCTGTCGAATTTCCGTCAAAAATTCAATTTTCCAAAATTATCCTAAAATTTTGCAGAAACCTTTTATTTGATGAGTGGAATAAATAATTTTGCCAAAAAATAGTTTCTTAGCACAATTTAAGATAGTACAAAATTTTCACTATTTCTGTATGGTCCGCGCCTGTCAAATTTCCGTCAAAAATTTAATTTTCCAATAATTGCCTCAAATTTTGTAGAAACCTTTCCTTTGATGAGTGGAATAAAGAATTTACTCAAAAAATAGTTTCTTAGCACAATTTAAGATAGTACAAAATTTTCACTATTTTTGTAAGGTCCGCGCCTGTCGAATTTCCATCAAAAATTAAATTTTAGAAAAATTGCCTAAAATTTTGTAGAAATCTTTCCTTTGATGAGTGGAATAAAGAATTTACTCAAAAAATAGTTTCTTAGCACAATTTAAGATGGTACAAAATTTTCACTATTTTTGTAAGGTCCGCCCGCGCCTGTCCAATTTCCGTCAAAAATTTTATTTTCCAAAAATATCCTAAAATTTTGCAGAAACCTTTTATTTGATGAGTGGAATGAATAATTTAGCCAAAAATAGTTTCTTGGCACAATTTAAGATAGTACAAAATTTTCACTATTTTTGTAAGGTCCGCGCCTTTCAAATTTCCGTCAAAAATTTAATTTACCAAAAATTGCCTCAAATTTTGTAGAAACCTTTCCTTTGATGAGTGGAATAAAGAATTTACTCAAAAAATAGTTTCTTAGCACAATTTAAGATAGTACAAAATTTTCACTATTTTTGTGAGGTCCGTGCCTGTAGAATTTCCGTCAAAAATTCAATTTTCCAAAAATATCCTAAAATTTTGTAGAAACCTTTTATTTGATGAGTGGAATGAATAACTTAGCCAAAAATAGTTTCTTGGCACAATTTAAGATAGTACAAAATTTTCACTATTTTTGTAAGGTCCGCGCCTTTCAAATTTCCGTCAAAAATTTAATTTACCAAAAATTGCCTAAAATTTTGTAGAAACCTTTCCTTTGATGAGTGGAATAAAGAATTTACTCAAAGTATAGTTTCTTAGCACCATTTAAGATAGTACAAAATTTTCACTATTTTTGTAAGGGTCGCGCCTGTCGAATGTCTGTCAAAATTCCATTTTCCAAAAATATCCTTAAATTTTGTAGAAACCTTTCCTTTGATGAGTGGAATAAAGAATTTACTCAAAAAATAGTTTCTTAGTACAATTTAAGATAGTACAAAATTTTCACTATTTTTGTAAGGTCCGCGCCTGTCGAATTTCCATCTAAAATTAAATTTTAGAAAAATTGCCTAAAATTTTGTAGAAATCTTTCCTTTGATGAGTGGAATAAAGAATTTACTCAAAAAATAGTTTCTTAGCACAATTTAAGATGGTACAAAATTTTCACTATTTTTGTAAGGTCCGCCCGCGCCTGTCCAATTTCCGTCAAAAATTTTATTTTCCAAAAATATCCTAAAATTTTGCAGAAACCTTTTATTTGATGAGTGGAATAAATAATTTTGCCAAAAAATAGTTTCTTAGCACAATTTAAGATAGTACAAAATTTTCACTAATTTTGTAAGGTCCGCGCCTGTCGAATTTCCGTCAAAATTCAATTTTCCAAAATTATCCTAAAATTTTGTAGAAACCTTTTATTTGATGAGTGGAATAAATAATTTAGCCAAAAAATAGTTTCTTAGCACAATTTAAGATAGTACAAAATTTTCACTAATTTTGTAAGGTCCGCGCCTGTAGAATTTCCGTCAAAAATTCAATTTTCCAAAAATTGCCTCAAATTTTGTAGAATCCTTTCCTTTGATGAGTGGAATAAAGAATTTACTCAAAAAATAGTTTCTTAGCATCATTTAAGATAGTACAAAATTTTCACTATTTTGGTAAGGATTGCGCCTGTCGAATTTCCGTCAAAAATTCAATTTTCCAAAATTATCCTAAAATTTTGCAGAAACCTTTTATTTGATGAGTGGAATAAATAATTTAGCCAAAAAATAGTTTCTTAGCACAATTTAAGATAGTACAAAATTTTCACTAATTTTGTAAGGTCCGCACCTGTCAAATTTCCGTCAAAAATTTAATTTTCCAATAATTGCCTCAAATTTTGTAGAAACCTTTCCTTTGATGAGTGGAATAAAGAATTTACTCAAAAAATAGTTTCTTAGCATCATTTAAGATAGTACAAAATTTTCACTATTTTTGTAAGGCTCGCGCCTGTTGAATTTCCATCAAAAATTAAATTTTAGAAAAATTGCCTAAAATTTTGTAGAAATCTTTCCTTTGATGAGTGGAATAAAGAATTTACTCAAAAAATAGTTTCTTAGCACAATTTAAGATGGTACAAAATTTTCACTATTTTTGTAAGGTCCGCCGCGCCTGTCCAATTTCCGTCAAAAATTTTATTTTCCAAAAATATCATAAAATTTTGCAGAAACCTTTTATTTGATGAGTGGAATGAATAATTTAGCCAAAAATAGTTTCTTGGCACAATTTAAGATAGTACAAAATTTTCACTATTTTTGTAAGGTCCGCGCCTTTCAAATTTCCGTCAAAAATTTAATTTACCAAAAATTGCCTCAAATTTTGTAGAAACCTTTCCTTTGATGAGTGGAATAAAGAATTTACTCAAAAAATAGTTTCTTAGCACAATTTAAGATAGTACAAAATTTTCACTATTTTTGTAAGGTCCGCGCCTGTCGAATTTCCATCAAAAATTAAATTTTAGAAAAATTGCCTAAAATTTTGTAGAAACCTTTCCTTTGATGAGTGGAATAAAGAATTTACTCAAAGTATAGTTTCTTAGCACCATTTAAGATAGTACAAAATTTTCACTATTTTTGTAAGGGTCGCGCCTGTCGAATGTCTGTCGAAATTCCATTTTCCAAAAATATCCTTAAATTTTGTAGAAACCTTTCCTTTGATGAGTGGAATAAAGAATTTACTCAAAAAATAGTTTCTTAGTACAATTTAAGATAGTACAAAATTTTCACTATTTTTGTAAGGTCCGCGCCTGTCGAATTTCCATCTAAAATTAAATTTTAGAAAAATTGCCTAAAATTTTGTAGAAATCTTTCCTTTGATGAGTGGAATAAAGAATTTACTCAAAAAATAGTTTCTTAGCACAATTTAAGATGGTACAAAATTTTCACTATTTTTGTAAGGTCCGCCCGCGCCTGTCCAATTTCCGTCAAAAATTTTATTTTCCAAAAATATCCTAAAATTTTGCAGAAACCTTTTATTTGATGAGTGGAATAAATAATTTTGCCAAAAAATAGTTTCTTAGCACAATTTAAGATAGTACAAAATTTTCACTAATTTTGTAAGGTCCGCGCCTGTCGAATTTCCGTCAAAATTCAATTTTCCAAAATTATCCTAAAATTTTGTAGAAACCTTTTATTTGATGAGTGGAATAAATAATTTAGCCAAAAAATAGTTTCTTAGCACAATTTAAGATAGTACAAAATTTTCACTAATTTTGTAAGGTCCGCGCCTGTAGAATTTCCGTCAAAAATTCAATTTTCCAAAAATTGCCTCAAATTTTGTAGAATCCTTTCCTTTGATGAGTGGAATAAAGAATTTACTCAAAAAATAGTTTCTTAGCATCATTTAAGATAGTACAAAATTTTCACTATTTTGGTAAGGATTGCGCCTGTCGAATTTCCGTCAAAAATTCAATTTTCCAAAATTATCCTAAAATTTTGCAGAAACCTTTTATTTGATGAGTGGAATAAATAAATATGCCAAAAAATAGTTTCTTAGCACAATTTAAGATAGTACAAAATTTTCACTATTTCTGTATGGTCCGCGCCTGTCAAATTTCCGTCAAAAATTTAATTTTCCAATAATTGCCTCAAATTTTGTAGAAACCTTTCCTTTGATGAGTGGAATAAAGAATTTACTCAAAAAATAGTTTCTTAGCATCATTTAAGATAGTACAAAATTTTCACTATTTTTGTAAGGCTCGCGCCTGTTGAATTTCCATCAAAAATTAAATTTTAGAAAAATTGCCTAAAATTTTGTAGAAACCTTTCCTTTGATGAGTGGAATAAAGAATTTACTCAAAAAATAGTTTCTTAGCATCATTTAAGATAGTACAAAATTTTCACTATTTTTGTAAGGTCCGCGCCTGTCGAATTTCCGTCAAAATTCAATTTTCCAAAATTATCCTAAAATTTTGTAGAAACCTTTTATTTGATGAGTGGAATAATTAATTTAGCCAAAAAATAGTTTCTTAGCACAATTTAAGATAGTACAAAATTTTCACTAATTTTGTAAGGTCCGCGCCTGTTGAATTTCCATCAAAAATTCAATTTTCCAAAAATTGCCTCAAATTTTGTAGAATCCTTTCCTTTGATGAGTGGAATAAAGAATTTACTCAAAATATAGTTTCTTAGCACAATTTAAGATAGTACAAAATTTTCACTTTTTTTGTAAGGTCCACGCCTGTCGAATTTCCGTCAAAAATTCAATTTTCCAAAAATATCCTAAAATTTTGTAGAAAACTTTTATTTGATGAGTGGAATAAATAATTTAGCCAAAAAATAGTTTCTTAGCACAATTTAAGATAGTACAAAATTTTCACTAATTTTGTAGGGCCGCGCCTGTCGAATTTCCATCAAAAATTAAATTTGAGAAAAATTGCCTAAAATTTTGTAGAAATCTTTCCTTTGATGAGTGGAATAAAGAATTTACTCAAAAAATAGTTTCTTAGCACAATTTAAGATAGTATAAAATTTTCACTATTTTTGTAGGGTCCGCCCGCGCCTGTCGAATTTCCGTCAAAAATTTAATTTTCCAAAAATATCCTAAAATTTTGCAGAAACCTTTTATTTGATGAGTGGAATAAATAATTTTGCCAAAAAATAGTTTCTTAGCACAATTTAAGATAGTACAAAATTTTCACTATTTCTGTATGGTCCGCGCCTGTCAAATTTCCGTCAAAAATTTAATTTTCCAATAATTGCCTCAAATTTTGTAGAAACCTTTCCTTTGATGAGTGGAATAAAGAATTTACTCAAAAAATAGTTTCTTAGCATCATTTAAGATAGTACAAAATTTTCACTATTTTTGTAAGGCTCGCGCCTGTTGAATTTCCATCAAAAATTAAATTTTAGAAAAATTGCCTAAAATTTTGTAGAAACCTTTCCTTTGATGAGTGGAATAAAGAATTTACTCAAAAAATAGTTTCTTAGCATCATTTAAGATAGTACAAAATTTTCACTATTTTTGTAAGGTCCGCGCCTGTCGAATTTCCGTCAAAATTCAATTTTCCAAAATTATCCTAAAATTTTGTAGAAACCTTTTATTTGATGAGTGGAATAATTAATTTAGCCAAAAAATAGTTTCTTAGCACAATTTAAGATAGTACAAAATTTTCACTAATTTTGTAAGGTCCGCGCCTGTTGAATTTCCATCAAAAATTCAATTTTCCAAAAATTGCCTCAAATTTTGTAGAATCCTTTCCTTTGATGAGTGGAATAAAGAATTTACTCAAAATATAGTTTCTTAGCACAATTTAAGATAGTACAAAATTTTCACTTTTTTTGTAAGGTCCGCGCCCTTCGAATTTCCGTCAAAAATTCAATTTTCCAAAAATATCCTAAAATTTTGTAGAAACCTTTTATTTGATGAGTGGAATGAATAATTTAGCCAAAAATAGTTTCTTGGCACAATTTAAGATAGTACAAAATTTTCACTATTTTTGTAAGGTTCGCGCCTTTCAAATTTCCGTCAAAAATTTAATTTACCAAAAATTGCCTCAAATTTTGTAGAAACCTTTCCTTTGATGAGTGGATTAAAGAATTTACTCAAAGTATAGTTTCTTAGCACCATTTAAGATAGTACAAAATTTTCACTATTTTTGTAAGGGTCGCGCCTTGCGAATGTCTGTCAAAATTCCATTTTCCAAAAATATCCTTAAATTTTGTAGAAACCTTTACTTTGATGAGTGGAATAAAGAATTTACTCAAAAAATAGTTTCTTAGCACAATTTAAGATAGTACAAAATTTTCACTAATTTTGTAAGGTCCCACCTGTCGAATTTCCGTCAAAATTTCAATTTTCCAAAAATTGCCTCAAGTTTTGTAGAAACCTTTCCTTTGATGAGTGGAATAAAGAATTAACTCAAAAAATAGTTTCTTAGCACAATTTAAGATAGTACAAAATTTTCACTATTTTTGTAAGGGGCGCGCCTGTCGAATTTCCGTCAAAATTTCAATTTTCCAAAAATTGCCTAAAATTTTGTAGAAAACTTTTATTTGATGAGTGGAATAAATAATTTAGCCAAAAAATAGTTTCTTAGCATCATTTAAGATAGTACAAAATTGTCACTATTTTTGTAAGGTCCGCGCCTGTCGAATTTCCGTCAAAATTTCAATTTTCCAAAAATTGCCTAAAATTTTGTAGAAACCTTTCCTTTGATGAGTGGAATAAAGAATTTACTCAAAAATAAGTTTCTTAGCACAATTTAAGATTATACAAAAATTTCACTATTTTTGTAAGGTCCGCGCCTGTCGAATTTCCATCAATAATTCAATTTTAGAAAAATTGCCTAAAATTTTGTAGAAACCTTTCCTTTGATGAGTGGAATAAAGAATTTACTCAAAAATTAGTTTCTTAGCATCATTTAAGATAGTATAAAATTTTCACTATTTTTGTAAGGTCCACGCCTGTCGAATTTCCATCAAAAATTCAATTTTAGAAAAATTGCCTAAAATTTTGTAGAAACCTTTACTTTGATGAGTGGAATAAAGAATTTACTCAAAAAATAGTTTCTTAGCATCATTTAAGATAGTACAAAATTTTCACTATTTTTGTAAGGTCTGCGCCTGCTGAATTTCCATCAAAAATTAGATTTTAGAAAAATTGCCTAAAATTTTGTAGAAACCTTTCCTTTGATGAGTGGAATAAAGAATTTACTCAAAAATAAGTTTCTTAGCACAATTTAAGATAGTACAAAATTTTCACTATTTTTGTAAGGGTCGCGCCTGTCGAATTTCCATCAAAAATTCAATTTTCCAAAAATTGCCTAAAAATTTGTAGAAACCTTTCCTTTGATGAGTGGAATAAAGAATTGACATAAAAAATAGTTTTATAGCTCAATTTAAGATAGTACAAAATTTTCACAATTTTTGTAAGGTCCGCGTCTGTCGAATTTCCGTCAAAATTTCAATTTTCCAAAAATTGCCTAAAATTTTGTAGAAACCTTTCCTTTGATGAGTGGAATAAAGAATTTACTTAAAAATAAGTTTCTTAGCACAATTTAAGATAGTACAAAATTTTCACTATTTTTGTAAGGTCCGCGCCTGTCGAATTTCCGTCAAAATTTCAATTTTCCAAAAATTGCCTAAAATTTTGTAGAAACCTTTCCTTTGATGAGTGGAATAAAGAATTTACTTAAAAATAAGTTTCTTAGCACAATTTAAGATAGTACAAAATTTTCACTATTTTTGTAAGGGTCGCGCCTGTCGAATTTCCATCAAAAATTCAATTTTCCAAAAATTGCCTAAAAATTTGTAGAAACCTTTCCTTTGATGAGTGGAATAAAGAATTGACATAAAAAATAGTTTTATAGCTCAATTTAAGATAGTACAAAATTTTCACAATTTTTGTAAGGTCCGCGTCTGTCGAATTTCCGTCAAAATTCAATTTTCCAAAATCATCCAAAAATTTTGTAGAAACCTTTTATTGGATGAGTGGAATAAATATTTAAGCCAAAAAATAGTTTCTTAGCACAATTTAAAATAGTACAAAATTTTCACTAATTTTGTAAGGTCCGCGCCTGTAGAATTTCCGTCAAAAATTCAATTTTCCAAAAATTGCCTCAAATTTTGTAGAATCCTTTCCTTTGATGAGTGGAATAAAGAATTTACTCAAAATATAGTTTCTTAGCACAATTTAAGATAGTACAAAATTTTCACTAATTTTGTAAGGTCCGCGCCTGTCGAATTTCCGTCAAAAATTCAATTTTCCAAAAATATCCTAAAATTTTGTAGAAACCTTTTATTTGATGAGTGGAATGAATAATTTAGCCAAAAATAGTTTCTTGGCACAATTTAAGATAGTACAAAATTTTCACTATTTTTGTAAGGTCCGCGCCTTTCAAATTTCCGTCAAAAATTTAATTTACCAAAAATTGCCTCAAATTTTGTAGAAACCTTTCCTTTGATGAGTGGAATAAAGAATTTACTCAAACAATAGTTTCTTAGCACAATTTAAGATAGTACAAAATTTTCACTAATTTTGTAAGGTCCGCGCCTGTCGAATTTCCGTCAAAAATTTAATTTTCCAAAAATATCCTATAATTTTGTAGAAACCTTTTATTTGATGAGTGGAATAAATAATTTAGCCAAAAAATAGTTTCTTAGCACAATTTAAGATAGTACAAAATTTTTACTATTTTTGTACGGTTCGTGCCTGTCGAATTTCCATCAAAAATTCAATTTTCCAAAAATATCCTAAAATTTTGTAGAAACCTTTTATTTGATGAGTGGAATAAATAATTTAGCCAAAAAATAGTTTCTTAGCACAATTTAAGATAGTACAAAATTGTCACTATTTTTGTAAGGTCCGCGCCTGTCGATTTACCGTCAAAAATTTAATTTTCCAAAAATTGCCTCAAATTTTGTAGAAACCTTTCATCTGATGAGTGGAATAAAGAATTTACTCAAAAAATAATTTCTTAGCATCATTTAAGATAGTACAAAATTTTCACTATTTTTGCAAGGTCCCACCTGTCGAATTTCCATCAAAAATTCAATTTTTCAAAAATTGCCTAAAAATTCGTAGAAACCTTTCCTTTGATGAGTGGAATAAAGAATTTACATTAAAAATAGTTTCTTAGCACAATTTAAGATAGTACAAAATTTTCACTATTTTTGTAAGGTCCGCGCCTGTCGAATTTCCGTCAAAATTCAATTTTCCAAAATTATTCTAAAATTTTGTAGAAACCTTTTATTTGATGAGTGGAATAAATAATTTAGCCAAAAAATAGTTTCTTAGCACAATTTAAGATAGTACAAAATTTTCACTAATTTTGTAAGGTCCGCGCCTGTCGAATTTCTATCAAAAATTCAATTTTCCAAAAATTGCCTAAAAATTCGTAGAAACCTTTCCTTTGATGAGTGGAATAAAGAATTTACATAAAAAATAGTTTCTTTGCACAATTTAAGATAGTACAAAATTTTCACTATTTTTGTAAGGTCCGCGCCTGTCGAATTTCCGTCAAAATTCAATTTTCCAAAATTATCCTAAAATTTTGTAGAAACCTTTTATTTGATGAGTGGAATAAATAATTTAGCCAAAAAATAGTTTCTTAGCACAATTTAAGATAGTACAAAATTTTCACTAATTTTGTAAGGTCCGCGCCTGTCGAATTTCCATCAAAAATTAAATTTTAGAAAAATTGCCTAAAATTTTGTAGAAATCTTTCCTTTGATGAGTGGAATAATGAATTTACTCAAAAAATAGTTTCTTAGCACAATTTAAGATAGTACAAAATTTTCACTATTTTTGTAAGGTCCGCCCGCGCCTGTCGAATTTCCGTCAAAAATTTAATTTTCCAAAAATATCCTAAAATTTTGCAGAAACCTTTTATTTGATGAGTGGAATAAATAATTTTGCCAAAAAATAGTTTCTTAGCACAATTTAAGATAGTACAAAATTTTCACTATTTCTGTATGGTCCGCGCCTGTCAAATTTCCGTCAAAAATTTAATTTTCCAATAATTGCCTCAAATTTTGTAGAAACCTTTCCTTTGATGAGTGGAATAAAGAATTTACTCAAAAAATAGTTTCTTAGAATCATTTAAGATAGTACAAAATTGTCACTATTTTGGTAATGATCGCGCCTGTCGAATTTCCGTCAAAAATTCAATTTTCCAAAAATTGCCTAAAATTTTGTAGAAACCTTTCCTTTGATGAGTGGAATAAAGAATTTACTCAAAAAATAGTTTCTTAGCACAATTTAAGATAGTACAAAATTTTCACTATTTTTGCAAGGTCCCACCTGTCGAATTTCCATCAAAAATTCAATTTTCCAAAATTGCCTAAAAATTCGTAGAAACCTTTCCTTTGATGAGTGGAGTAAAGAATTTACATAAAAAATAGTTTTTTAGCACAATTTAAGATAGTACAAATTTTTCACTATTTTTGTAAGGTCCGCGCCTGTAGAATTTCCGTCAAAAATTCAATTTTCCAAAAATTGCCTCAAATTTTGTAGAATCCTTTCCTTTGATGAGTGGAATAAAGAATTTACTTCAAAATTAGTTTCTTAGCATCATTTAAGATAGTACAAAATTTTCACTATTTTTGTAAGGCTCGCGCCTGTTGAATTTCCATCAAAAATTAAATTTTAGAAAAATTGCCTAAAATTTTGTAGAAACCTTTCCTTTGATGAGTGGAATAAAGAATTTACTCAAAAAATAGTTTCTTAGCATCATTTAAGATAGTACAAAATTTTCACTATTTTTGTAAGGTCCGCGCCTGTCGAATTTCCGTCAAAATTCAATTTTCCAAAATTATCCTAAAATTTTGTAGAAACCTTTTATTTGATGAGTGGAATAATTAATTTAGCCAAAAAATAGTTTCTTAGCACAATTTAAGATAGTACAAAATTTTCACTAATTTTGTAAGGTCCGCGCCTGTTGAATTTCCATCAAAAATTCAATTTTCCAAAAATTGCCTCAAATTTTGTAGAAATCTTTCCTTTGATGAGTGGAATAAAGAATTTACTCAAAATATAGTTTCTTAGCACAATTTAAGATAGTACAAAATTTTCACTTTTTTTGTAAGGTCCGCGCCTGTCGAATTTCCGTCAAAAATTCAATTTTCCAAAAATATCCTAAAATTTTGTAGAAACCTTTTATTTGATGAGTGGAATGAATAATTTAGCCAAAAATAGTTTCTTGGCACAATTTAAGATAGTACAAAATTTTCACTATTTTTGTAAGGTCCGCGCCTGTCGAATTTCCATCAAAAATTAAATTTTAGAAAAATTGTCTAAAATTTTGTAGAAATCTTTCCTTTGATGAGTGGAATAAAGAATTTACTCAAAAAATAGTTTCTTAGCACAATTTAAGATGGTACAAAATTTTCACTATTTTTGTAAGGTCCGCCCGCGCCTGTCCAATTTCCGTCAAAAATTTTATTTTCCAAAAATATCCTAAAATTTTGCAGAAACCTTTTATTTGATGAGTGGAATAAATAATTTTGCCAAAAAATAGTTTCTTAGCACAATTTAAGATAGTACAAAATTTTCACTAATTTTGTAAGGTCCGCGCCTGTCGAATTTCCGTCAAAATTCAATTTTCCAAAATTATCCTAAAATTTTGTAGAAACCTTTTATTTGATGAGTGGAATAAATAATTTAGCCAAAAAATAGTTTCTTAGCACAATTTAAGATAGTACAAAATTTTCACTATTTTTGTAAGGTCCGCGCCTTTCAAATTTCCGTCAAAAATTTTATTTACCAAAAATTGCCTAAAATTTTGTAGAAACCTTTCCTTTGATGAGTGGAATAAAGAATTTATTCAAAGTATAGTTTCTTAGCACCATTTAAGATAGTACAAAATTTTCACTATTTTTGTAAGGGTCGCGCCTGTCGAATGTCTGTCAAAATTCCATTTTCCAAAAATATCCTTAAATTTTGTAGAAACCTTTCCTTTGATGAGTGAAATAAAGAATTTACTCAAAAAATAGTTTCTTAGCACAATTTAAGATAGTACAAAATTTTCACTATTTTTGTAAGGTCCGCGCCTGTCGAATTTCCATCAAAAATTAAATTTTAGAAAAATTGCCTAAAATTTTGTAGAAATCTTTCCTTTGATGAGTGGAATAAAGAATTTACTCAAAAAATAGTTTCTTAGCACAATTTAAGATGGTACAAAATTTTCACTATTTTTGTAAGGTCCGCCCGCGCCTGTCCAATTTCCGTCAAAAATTTTATTTTCCAAAAATATCCTAAAATTTTGCAGAAACCTTTTATTTGATGAGTGGAATGAATAATTTAGCCAAAAATAGTTTCTTGGCACAATTTAAGATAGTACAAAATTTTCACTATTTTTGTAAGGTCCGCGCCTTTCAAATTTCCGTCAAAAATTTAATTTACCAAAAATTGCCTCAAATTTTGTAGAAACCTTTCCTTTGATGAGTGGAATAAAGAATTTACTCAAAAAATAGTTTCTTAGCACAATTTAAGATAGTACAAAATTTTCACTATTTTTGTGAGGTCCGTGCCTGTAGAATTTCCGTCAAAAATTCAATTTTCCAAAAATATCCTAAAATTTTGTAGAAACCTTTTATTTGATGAGTGGAATGAATAACTTAGCCAAAAATAGTTTCTTGGCACAATTTAAGATAGTACAAAATTTTCACTATTTTTGTAAGGTCCGCGCCTTTCAAATTTCCGTCAAAAATTTTATTTACCAAAAATTGCCTAAAATTTTGTAGAAACCTTTCCTTTGATGAGTGGAATAAAGAATTTACTCAAAGTATAGTTTCTTAGCACCATTTAAGATAGTACAAAATTTTCACTATTTTTGTAAGGGTCGCGCCTGTCGAATGTCTGTCAAAATTCCATTTTCCAAAAATATCCTTAAATTTTGTAGAAACCTTTCCTTTGATGAGTGAAATAAAGAATTTACTCAAAAAATAGTTTCTTAGCACAATTTAAGATAGTACAAAATTTTCACTATTTTTGTAAGGTCCGCGCCTGTCGAATTTCCATCAAAAATTAAATTTTAGAAAAATTGCCTAAAATTTTGTAGAAATCTTTCCTTTGATGAGTGGAATAAAGAATTTACTCAAAAAATAGTTTCTTAGCACAATTTAAGATAGTACAAAATTTTCACTATTTTTGTAAGGTCCGCGCCTGTCGAATTTCCATCAAAAATTAAATTTTAGAAAAATTGCCTAAAATTTTGTAGAAATCTTTCCTTTGATGAGTGGAATAAAGAATTTACTCAAAAAATAGTTTCTTAGCACAATTTAAGATGGTACAAAATTTTCACTATTTTTGTAAGGTCCGCCCGCGCCTGTCCAATTTCCGTCAAAAATTTTATTTTCCAAAAATATCCTAAAATTTTGCAGAAACCTTTTATTTGATGAGTGGAATAAATAATTTTGCCAAAAAATAGTTTCTTAGCACAATTTAAGATAGTACAAAATTTTCACTAATTTTGTAAGGTCCGCGCCTGTCGAATTTCCGTCAAAATTCAATTTTCCAAAATTATCCTAAAATTTTGTAGAAACCTTTTATTTGATGAGTGGAATAAATAATTTAGCCAAAAAATAGTTTCTTAGCACAATTTAAGATGGTACAAAATTTTCACTATTTTTGTAAGGTCCGCCCGCGCCTGTCCAATTTCCGTCAAAAATTTTATTTTCCAAAAATATCCTAAAATTTTGCAGAAACCTTTTATTTGATGAGTGGAATAAATAATTTTGCCAAAAAATAGTTTCTTAGCACAATTTAAGATAGTACAAAATTTTCACTAATTTTGTAAGGTCCGCGCCTGTCGAATTTCCGTCAAAATTCAATTTTCCAAAATTATCCTAAAATTTTGTAGAAACCTTTTATTTGATGAGTGGAATAAATAATTTAGCCAAAAAATAGTTTCTTAGCACAATTTAAGATAGTACAAAATTTTCACTATTTTTGTAAGGTCCGCGCCTTTCAAATTTCCGTCAAAAATTTTATTTACCAAAAATTGCCTAAAATTTTGTAGAAACCTTTCCTTTGATGAGTGGAATAAAGAATTTATTCAAAGTATAGTTTCTTAGCACCATTTAAGATAGTACAAAATTTTCACTATTTTTGTAAGGGTCGCGCCTGTCGAATGTCTGTCAAAATTCCATTTTCCAAAAATATCCTTAAATTTTGTAGAAACCTTTCCTTTGATGAGTGAAATAAAGAATTTACTCAAAAAATAGTTTCTTAGCACAATTTAAGATAGTACAAAATTTTCACTATTTTTGTAAGGTCCGCGCCTGTCGAATTTCCATCAAAAATTAAATTTTAGAAAAATTGCCTAAAATTTTGTAGAAATCTTTCCTTTGATGAGTGGAATAAAGAATTTACTCAAAAAATAGTTTCTTAGCACAATTTAAGATGGTACAAAATTTTCACTATTTTTGTAAGGTCCGCCCGCGCCTGTCCAATTTCCGTCAAAAATTTTATTTTCCAAAAATATCCTAAAATTTTGCAGAAACCTTTTATTTGATGAGTGGAATGAATAATTTAGCCAAAAATAGTTTCTTGGCACAATTTAAGATAGTACAAAATTTTCACTATTTTTGTAAGGTCCGCGCCTTTCAAATTTCCGTCAAAAATTTAATTTACCAAAAATTGCCTCAAATTTTGTAGAAACCTTTCCTTTGATGAGTGGAATAAAGAATTTACTCAAAAAATAGTTTCTTAGCACAATTTAAGATAGTACAAAATTTTCACTATTTTTGTGAGGTCCGTGCCTGTAGAATTTCCGTCAAAAATTCAATTTTCCAAAAATATCCTAAAATTTTGTAGAAACCTTTTATTTGATGAGTGGAATGAATAACTTAGCCAAAAATAGTTTCTTGGCACAATTTAAGATAGTACAAAATTTTCACTATTTTTGTAAGGTCCGCGCCTTTCAAATTTCCGTCAAAAATTTTATTTACCAAAAATTGCCTAAAATTTTGTAGAAACCTTTCCTTTGATGAGTGGAATAAAGAATTTACTCAAAGTATAGTTTCTTAGCACCATTTAAGATAGTACAAAATTTTCACTATTTTTGTAAGGGTCGCGCCTGTCGAATGTCTGTCAAAATTCCATTTTCCAAAAATATCCTTAAATTTTGTAGAAACCTTTCCTTTGATGAGTGAAATAAAGAATTTACTCAAAAAATAGTTTCTTAGCACAATTTAAGATAGTACAAAATTTTCACTATTTTTGTAAGGTCCGCGCCTGTCGAATTTCCATCAAAAATTAAATTTTAGAAAAATTGCCTAAAATTTTGTAGAAATCTTTCCTTTGATGAGTGGAATAAAGAATTTACTCAAAAAATAGTTTCTTAGCACAATTTAAGATGGTACAAAATTTTCACTATTTTTGTAAGGTCCGCCCGCGCCTGTCCAATTTCCGTCAAAAATTTTATTTTCCAAAAATATCCTAAAATTTTGCAGAAACCTTTTATTTGATGAGTGGAATGAATAATTTAGCCAAAAATAGTTTCTTGGCACAATTTAAGATAGTACAAAATTTTCACTATTTTTGTAAGGTCCGCGCCTTTCAAATTTCCGTCAAAAATTTAATTTACCAAAAATTGCCTCAAATTTTGTAGAAACCTTTCCTTTGATGAGTGGAATAAAGAATTTACTCAAAAAATAGTTTCTTAGCACAATTTAAGATAGTACAAAATTTTCACTATTTTTGTGAGGTCCGTGCCTGTAGAATTTCCGTCAAAAATTCAATTTTCCAAAAATATCCTAAAATTTTGTAGAAACCTTTTATTTGATGAGTGGAATGAATAACTTAGCCAAAAATAGTTTCTTGGCACAATTTAAGATAGTACAAAATTTTCACTATTTTTGTAAGGTCCGCGCCTGTCGAATTTCCATCAAAAATTAAATTTTAGGAAAATTGCCTAAAATTTTGTAGAAAACTTTCCTTTGATGAGTGGAATAAAGAATTTACTCAAAAAATGGTTTCTTAGCACAATTTAAGATGGTACAAAATTTTCACTATTTTTGTAAGGTCCGCCCGCGCCTGTCCAATTTCCGATAAAAATTTTATTTTCCAAAAATATCCTAAAATTTTGCAGAAACCTCTTATTTGATGAGTGGAATGAATAATTTAGCCAAAAATAGTTTCTTGGCACAATTTAAGATAGTACAAAATTTTCACTATTTTTGTAAGGTCCGCGCCTTTCAAATTTCCTTCACAAATTTAATTTACTAAAAATTGCCTCAAATTTTGTAGAAACCTTTCCTTTGATGAGTGGAATAAAGAATTTACTCAAAAAATAGTTTCTTAGCACAATTTAAGATAGTACAAAATTTTCACTATTTTTGTGAGGTCCGTGCCTGTAGAATTTCCGTCAAAAATTCAATTTTCCAAAAATATCCTAAAATTTTGTAGAAACCTTTTATTTGATGAGTGGAATGAATAACTTAGCCAAAAATAGTTTCTTGGCACAATTTAAGATAGTACAAAATTTTCACTATTTTTGTAAGGTCCGCGCCTTTCAAATTTCCGTCAAAAATTTAATTTACCAAAAATTGCCTAAAATTTTGTAGAAACCTTTCCTTTGATGAGTGGAATAAAGAATTTACTCAAAGTATAGTTTCTTAGCACCATTTAAGATAGTACAAAATTTTCACTATTTTTGTAAGGGTCGCGCCTGTCGAATGTCTGTCAAAATTCCATTTTCCAAAAATATCCTTAAATTTTGTAGAAACCTTTCCTTTGATGAGTGGAATAAAGAATTTACTCAAAAAATAGTTTCTTAGCACAATTTAAGATAGTACAAAATTTTCACTATTTTTGTAAGGTCCGCGCCTGTCGAATTTCCATCAAAAATTAAATTTTAGAAAAATTGCCTAAAATTTTGTAGAAATCTTTCCTTTGATGAGTGGAATAAAGAATTTACTCAAAAAATAGTTTCTTAGCACAATTTAAGATGGTACAAAATTTTCACTATTTTTGTAAGGTCCGCCCGCGCCTGTCCAATTTCCGTCAAAAATTTTATTTTCCAAAAATATCCTAAAATTTTGCAGAAACCTTTTATTTGATGAGTGGAATAAATAATTTTGCCAAAAAATAGTTTCTTAGCACAATTTAAGATAGTACAAAATTTTCACTAATTTTGTAAGGTCCGCGCCTGTCGAATTTCCGTCAAAATTCAATTTTCCAAAATTATCCTAAAATTTTGTAGAAACCTTTTATTTGATGAGTGGAATAAATAATTTAGCCAAAAAATAGTTTCTTAGCACAATTTAAGATAGTACAAAATTTTCACTAATTTTGTAAGGTCCGCGCCTGTAGAATTTCCGTCAAAAATTCAATTTTCCAAAAATTGCCTCAAATTTTGTAGAATCCTTTCCTTTGATGAGTGGAATAAAGAATTTACTCAAAAAATAGTTTCTTAGCATCATTTAAGATAGTACAAAATTTTCACTATTTTGGTAAGGATTGCGCCTGTCGAATTTCCGTCAAAAATTCAATTTTCCAAAATTATCCTAAAATTTTGCAGAAACCTTTTATTTGATGAGTGGAATAAATAATTTTGCCAAAAAATAGTTTCTTAGCACAATTTAAGATAGTACAAAATTTTCACTATTTCTGTATGGTCCGCGCCTGTCAAATTTCCGTCAAAAATTTAATTTTCCAATAATTGCCTCAAATTTTGTAGAAACCTTTCCTTTGATGAGTGGAATAAAGAATTTACTCAAAAAATAGTTTCTTAGCATCATTTAAGATAGTACAAAATTTTCACTATTTTTGTAAGGCTCGCGCCTGTTGAATTTCCATCAAAAATTAAATTTTAGAAAAATTGCCTAAAATTTTGTAGAAATCTTTCCTTTGATGAGTGGAATAAAGAATTTACTCAAAAAATAGTTTCTTAGCACAATTTAAGATGGTACAAAATTTTCACTATTTTTGTAAGGTCCGCCCGCGCCTGTCCAATTTCCGTCAAAAATTTTATTTTCCAAAAATATCCTAAAATTTTGCAGAAACCTTTTATTTGATGAGTGGAATGAATAATTTAGCCAAAAATAGTTTCTTGGCACAATTTAAGATAGTACAAAATTTTCACTATTTTTGTAAGGTCCGCGCCTTTCAAATTTCCGTCAAAAATTTAATTTACCAAAAATTGCCTCAAATTTTGTAGAAACCTTTCCTTTGATGAGTGGAATAAAGAATTTACTCAAAAAATAGTTTCTTAGCACAATTTAAGATAGTACAAAATTTTCACTATTTTTGTGAGGTCCGTGCCTGTAGAATTTCCGTCAAAAATTCAATTTTCCAAAAATATCCTAAAATTTTGTAGAAACCTTTTATTTGATGAGTGGAATGAATAACTTAGCCAAAAATAGTTTCTTGGCACAATTTAAGATAGTACAAAATTTTCACTATTTTTGTAAGGTCCGCGCCTTTCAAATTTCCGTCAAAAATTTAATTTACCAAAAATTGCCTAAAATTTTGTAGAAACCTTTCCTTTGATGAGTGGAATAAAGAATTTACTCAAAGTATAGTTTCTTAGCACCATTTAAGATAGTACAAAATTTTCACTATTTTTGTAAGGGTCGCGCCTGTCGAATGTCTGTCAAAATTCCATTTTCCAAAAATATCCTTAAATTTTGTAGAAACCTTTCCTTTGATGAGTGGAATAAAGAATTTACTCAAAAAATAGTTTCTTAGTACAATTTAAGATAGTACAAAATTTTCACTATTTTTGTAAGGTCCGCGCCTGTCGAATTTCCATCTAAAATTAAATTTTAGAAAAATTGCCTAAAATTTTGTAGAAATCTTTCCTTTGATGAGTGGAATAAAGAATTTACTCAAAAAATAGTTTCTTAGCACAATTTAAGATGGTACAAAATTTTCACTATTTTTGTAAGGTCCGCCCGCGCCTGTCCAATTTCCGTCAAAAATTTTATTTTCCAAAAATATCCTAAAATTTTGCAGAAACCTTTTATTTGATGAGTGGAATAAATAATTTTGCCAAAAAATAGTTTCTTAGCACAATTTAAGATAGTACAAAATTTTCACTAATTTTGTAAGGTCCGCGCCTGTCGAATTTCCGTCAAAATTCAATTTTCCAAAATTATCCTAAAATTTTGTAGAAACCTTTTATTTGATGAGTGGAATAAATAATTTAGCCAAAAAATAGTTTCTTAGCACAATTTAAGATAGTACAAAATTTTCACTAATTTTGTAAGGTCCGCGCCTGTAGAATTTCCGTCAAAAATTCAATTTTCCAAAAATTGCCTCAAATTTTGTAGAATCCTTTCCTTTGATGAGTGGAATAAAGAATTTACTCAAAAAATAGTTTCTTAGCATCATTTAAGATAGTACAAAATTTTCACTATTTTGGTAAGGATTGCGCCTGTCGAATTTCCGTCAAAAATTCAATTTTCCAAAATTATCCTAAAATTTTGCAGAAACCTTTTATTTGATGAGTGGAATAAATAATTTTGCCAAAAAATAGTTTCTTAGCACAATTTCAGATAGTACAAAATTTTCACTATTTCTGTATGGTCCGCACCTGTCAAATTTCCGTCAAAAATTTAATTTTCCAATAATTGCCTCAAATTTTGTAGAAACCTTTCCTTTGATGAGTGGAATAAAGAATTTACTCAAAAAATAGTTTCTTAGCATCATTTAAGATAGTACAAAATTTTCACTATTTTTGTAAGGCTCGCGCCTGTTGAATTTCCATCAAAAATTAAATTTTAGAAAAATTGCCTAAAATTTTGTAGAAAACTTTCCTTTGATGAGTGGAATAAAGAATTTACTCAAAAAATGGTTTCTTAGCACAATTTAAGATGGTACAAAATTTTCACTATTTTTGTAAGGTCCGCCCGCGCCTGTCCAATTTCCGATAAAAATTTTATTTTCCAAAAATATCCTAAAATTTTGCAGAAACCTCTTATTTGATGAGTGGAATGAATAATTTAGCCAAAAATAGTTTCTTGGCACAATTTAAGATAGTACAAAATTTTCACTATTTTTGTAAGGTCCGCGCCTTTCAAATTTCCTTCACAAATTTAATTTACTAAAAATTGCCTCAAATTTTGTAGAAACCTTTCCTTTGATGAGTGGAATAAAGAATTTACTCAAAAAATAGTTTCTTAGCACAATTTAAGATAGTACAAAATTTTCACTATTTTTGTGAGGTCCGTGCCTGTAGAATTTCCGTCAAAAATTCAATTTTCCAAAAATATCCTAAAATTTTGTAGAAACCTTTTATTTGATGAGTGGAATGAATAACTTAGCCAAAAATAGTTTCTTGGCACAATTTAAGATAGTACAAAATTTTCACTATTTTTGTAAGGTCCGCGCCTTTCAAATTTCCGTCAAAAATTTAATTTACCAAAAATTGCCTAAAATTTTGTAGAAACCTTTCCTTTGATGAGTGGAATAAAGAATTTACTCAAAGTATAGTTTCTTAGCACCATTTAAGATAGTACAAAATTTTCACTATTTTTGTAAGGGTCGCGCCTGTCGAATGTCTGTCAAAATTCCATTTTCCAAAAATATCCTTAAATTTTGTAGAAACCTTTCCTTTGATGAGTGGAATAAAGAATTTACTCAAAAAATAGTTTCTTAGCACAATTTAAGATAGTACAAAATTTTCACTATTTTTGTAAGGTCCGCGCCTGTCGAATTTCCATCAAAAATTAAATTTTAGAAAAATTGCCTAAAATTTTGTAGAAATCTTTCCTTTGATGAGTGGAATAAAGAATTTACTCAAAAAATAGTTTCTTAGCACAATTTAAGATGGTACAAAATTTTCACTATTTTTGTAAGGTCCGCCCGCGCCTGTCCAATTTCCGTCAAAAATTTTATTTTCCAAAAATATCCTAAAATTTTGCAGAAACCTTTTATTTGATGAGTGGAATAAATAATTTTGCCAAAAAATAGTTTCTTAGCACAATTTAAGATAGTACAAAATTTTCACTAATTTTGTAAGGTCCGCGCCTGTCGAATTTCCGTCAAAATTCAATTTTCCAAAATTATCCTAAAATTTTGTAGAAACCTTTTATTTGATGAGTGGAATAAATAATTTAGCCAAAAAATAGTTTCTTAGCACAATTTAAGATAGTACAAAATTTTCACTAATTTTGTAAGGTCCGCGCCTGTAGAATTTCCGTCAAAAATTCAATTTTCCAAAAATTGCCTCAAATTTTGTAGAATCCTTTCCTTTGATGAGTGGAATAAAGAATTTACTCAAAAAATAGTTTCTTAGCATCATTTAAGATAGTACAAAATTTTCACTATTTTGGTAAGGATTGCGCCTGTCGAATTTCCGTCAAAAATTCAATTTTCCAAAATTATCCTAAAATTTTGCAGAAACCTTTTATTTGATGAGTGGAATAAATAATTTTGCCAAAAAATAGTTTCTTAGCACAATTTAAGATAGTACAAAATTTTCACTATTTCTGTATGGTCCGCGCCTGTCAAATTTCCGTCAAAAATTTAATTTTCCAATAATTGCCTCAAATTTTGTAGAAACCTTTCCTTTGATGAGTGGAATAAAGAATTTACTCAAAAAATAGTTTCTTAGCATCATTTAAGATAGTACAAAATTTTCACTATTTTTGTAAGGCTCGCGCCTGTTGAATTTCCATCAAAAATTAAATTTTAGAAAAATTGCCTAAAATTTTGTAGAAATCTTTCCTTTGATGAGTGGAATAAAGAATTTACTCAAAAAATAGTTTCTTAGCACAATTTAAGATGGTACAAAATTTTCACTATTTTTGTAAGGTCCGCCCGCGCCTGTCCAATTTCCGTCAAAAATTTTATTTTCCAAAAATATCCTAAAATTTTGCAGAAACCTTTTATTTGATGAGTGGAATGAATAATTTAGCCAAAAATAGTTTCTTGGCACAATTTAAGATAGTACAAAATTTTCACTATTTTTGTAAGGTCCGCGCCTTTCAAATTTCCGTCAAAAATTTAATTTACCAAAAATTGCCTCAAATTTTGTAGAAACCTTTCCTTTGATGAGTGGAATAAAGAATTTACTCAAAAAATAGTTTCTTAGCACAATTTAAGATAGTACAAAATTTTCACTATTTTTGTGAGGTCCGTGCCTGTAGAATTTCCGTCAAAAATTCAATTTTCCAAAAATATCCTAAAATTTTGTAGAAACCTTTTATTTGATGAGTGGAATGAATAACTTAGCCAAAAATAGTTTCTTGGCACAATTTAAGATAGTACAAAATTTTCACTATTTTTGTAAGGTCCGCGCCTTTCAAATTTCCGTCAAAAATTTAATTTACCAAAAATTGCCTAAAATTTTGTAGAAACCTTTCCTTTGATGAGTGGAATAAAGAATTTACTCAAAGTATAGTTTCTTAGCACCATTTAAGATAGTACAAAATTTTCACTATTTTTGTAAGGGTCGCGCCTGTCGAATGTCTGTCAAAATTCCATTTTCCAAAAATATCCTTAAATTTTGTAGAAACCTTTCCTTTGATGAGTGGAATAAAGAATTTACTCAAAAAATAGTTTCTTAGTACAATTTAAGATAGTACAAAATTTTCACTATTTTTGTAAGGTCCGCGCCTGTCGAATTTCCATCTAAAATTAAATTTTAGAAAAATTGCCTAAAATTTTGTAGAAATCTTTCCTTTGATGAGTGGAATAAAGAATTTACTCAAAAAATAGTTTCTTAGCACAATTTAAGATGGTACAAAATTTTCACTATTTTTGTAAGGTCCGCCCGCGCCTGTCCAATTTCCGTCAAAAATTTTATTTTCCAAAAATATCCTAAAATTTTGCAGAAACCTTTTATTTGATGAGTGGAATAAATAATTTTGCCAAAAAATAGTTTCTTAGCACAATTTAAGATAGTACAAAATTTTCACTAATTTTGTAAGGACCGCGCCTGTCGAATTTCCGTCAAAATTCAATTTTCCAAAATTATCCTAAAATTTTGTAGAAACCTTTTATTTGATGAGTGGAATAAATAATTTAGCCAAAAAATAGTTTCTTAGCACAATTTAAGATAGTACAAAATTTTCACTATTTTTGTGAGGTCCGTGCCTGTAGAATTTCCGTCAAAAATTCAATTTTCCAAAAATATCCTAAAATTTTGTAGAAACCTTTTATTTGATGAGTGGAATGAATAACTTAGCCAAAAATAGTTTCTTGGCACAATTTAAGATAGTACAAAATTTTCACTATTTTTGTAAGGCTCGCGCCTGTTGAATTTCCATCAAAAATTAAATTTTAGAAAAATTGCCTAAAATTTTGTAGAAACCTTTCCTTTGATGAGTGGAATAAAGAATTTACTCAAAAAATAGTTTCTTAGCATCATTTAAGATAGTACAAAATTTTCACTATTTTTGTAAGGTCCGCGCCTGTCGAATTTCCGTCAAAATTCAATTTTCCAAAATTATCCTAAAATTTTGTAGAAACCTTTTATTTGATGAGTGGAATAATTAATTTAGCCAAAAAATAGTTTCTTAGCACAATTTAAGATAGTACAAAATTTTCACTAATTTTGTAAGGTCCGCGCCTGTTGAATTTCCATCAAAAATTCAATTTTCCAAAAATTGCCTCAAATTTTGTAGAATCCTTTCCTTTGATGAGTGGAATAAAGAATTTACTCAAAATATAGTTTCTTAGCACAATTTAAGATAGTACAAAATTTTCACTTTTTTTGTAAGGTCCACGCCTGTCGAATTTCCGTCAAAAATTCAATTTTCCAAAAATATCCTAAAATTTTGTAGAAAACTTTTATTTGATGAGTGGAATAAATAATTTAGCCAAAAAATAGTTTCTTAGCACAATTTAAGATAGTACAAAATTTTCACTAATTTTGTAGGGCCGCGCCTGTCGAATTTCCATCAAAAATTAAATTTGAGAAAAATTGCCTAAAATTTTGTAGAAATCTTTCCTTTGATGAGTGGAATAAAGAATTTACTCAAAAAATAGTTTCTTAGCACAATTTAAGATAGTATAAAATTTTCACTATTTTTGTAGGGTCCGCCCGCGCCTGTCGAATTTCCGTCAAAAATTTAATTTTCCAAAAATATCCTAAAATTTTGCAGAAACCTTTTATTTGATGAGTGGAATAAATAATTTTGCCAAAAAATAGTTTCTTAGCACAATTTAAGATAGTACAAAATTTTCACTATTTCTGTATGGTCCGCGCCTGTCAAATTTCCGTCAAAAATTTAATTTTCCAATAATTGCCTCAAATTTTGTAGAAACCTTTCCTTTGATGAGTGGAATAAAGAATTTACTCAAAAAATAGTTTCTTAGCATCATTTAAGATAGTACAAAATTTTCACTATTTTTGTAAGGCTCGCGCCTGTTGAATTTCCATCAAAAATTAAATTTTAGAAAAATTGCCTAAAATTTTGTAGAAACCTTTCCTTTGATGAGTGGAATAAAGAATTTACTCAAAAAATAGTTTCTTAGCACAATTTAAGATAGTACAAAATTTTCACTATTTTTGCAAGGTCCGCGCCTGTCGAATTTCCGTCAAAATTCAATTTTCCAAAATTATCCTAAAATTTTGTAGAAACCTTTTATTTGATGAGTGGAATAATTAATTTAGCCAAAAAATAGTTTCTTAGCACAATTTAAGATAGTACAAAATTTTCACTAATTTTGTAAGGTCCGCGCCTGTTGAATTTCCATCAAAAATTCAATTTTCCAAAAATTGCCTCAAATTTTGTAGAATCCTTTCCTTTGATGAGTGGAATAAAGAATTTACTCAAAATATAGTTTCTTAGCACAATTTAAGATAGTACAAAATTTTCACTTTTTTTGTAAGGTCCGCGCCTGTCGAATTTCCGTCAAAAATTCAATTTTCCAAAAATATCCTAAAATTTTGTAGAAACCTTTTATTTGATGAGTGGAATGAATAATTTAGCCAAAAATAGTTTCTTGGCACAATTTAAGATAGTACAAAATTTTCACTATTTTTGTAAGTTCCGCGCCTTTCAAATTTCCGTCAAAAATTTAATTTACCAAAAATTGCCTCAAATTTTGTAGAAACCGTTCCTTTGATGAGTGGAATAAAGAATTTACTCAAAGTATAGTTTCTTAGCACCATTTAAGATAGTACAAAATTTTCACTATTTTTGTAATGGTCGCGCCTGTCGAATGTCTGTCAAAATTCCATTTTCCAAAAATATCCTTAAATTTTGTAGAAACCTTTCCTTTGATGAGTGGAATAAAGAATTTACTCAAAAAATAGTTTCTTAGCACAATTTAAGATAGTACAAAGTTTTCACTATTTTTGTAAGGTCCGCGGATGTTGAATTTCCATCAAAAATTCAATTTTCCAAAAATTGTATAAAATTTTGTAGAAACCTTTCCTTTGATGAGTGGAATAAAGAATTTACTCCAAAAATAGTTTCTTAGCACAATTCAAGATAGTACAAAATTTTCACTCTTTTTGTAAGGTCCGCGCCTGTCGAATTTCCATCAAAAATTCAATTTTAGAAAAAATGCCTAAAATTTTGTAGAAACCTTTCCTTTGATGAGTGGAATAAAGAATTTACGCAAAAAATAGTTTCTTAGTACAATTTAAGATAGTACAAAATTTTCACTATTTTTGTAAGGTCTGCGCCTGTCGAATTTCCATCAAAAATTCAATTTTCCAGAAATATCCTAATATTCTGTAGAAACCTTTCCTTTGATGAATGGAGTAAAGAATTTACTCAAAAAAAAGTTCCTTAGCACAATTTAAGAAAGTACAAAATTTTCACTATTTTAGTACAGTTCGTGCCTGTCGAATTTCCGTCAAAATTTCAATTTTCCAAAAATTGCATAAAATTTTGTAGAAACCTTTCCTTTGATGAGTGGAAGAAAGAATTAACTCTAAAAAATAGTTTCTTAGCACAATGTAAGATAGTACAAAATTTTCACTCTTTTTGTAAGGTCCGCGCCTGTCGAATTTCCATCAAAAATTAAATTTTAGAAAAATTGCCTAAAATTTTGTAGAAACCTTTCCTTTGATGAGTGGAATAAAGAATTTACTCAAAGAATAGTTTCTTAGCACAATTTAAGATAGTACAAAGTTTTCACTATTTTTGTAAGGTCCGCGGATGTTGAATTTCCATCAAAAATTCAATTTTCCAAAAATTGCATAAAATTTTGTAGAAACCTTTCCTTTGATGAGTGGAATAAAGAATTTACTCCAAAAATAGTTTCTTAGCACAATTCAAGATAGTACAAAATTTTCATTCTTTTTGTAAGGTCCGCGCCTGTCGAATTTCCATCAAAAATTCAATTTTAAAAAAAATGCCTAAAATTTTGTAGAAACCTTTCCTTTGATGAGTGGAATAAAGAATTTACGCAAAAAATAGTTTCTTAGTACAATTTAAGATAGTACAAAATTTTCACTATTTTTGTAAGGATGCGCCTGGCGAATTTCCATCAAAAATTCAATTTTCCAGAAATATCCTAATATTCTGTAGAAACCTTTCCTTTGATGAATGGAGTAAAGAATTTACTCAAAAAAAAGTTCCTTAGCACAATTTAAGAAAGTACAAAATTTTCACTATTTTAGTACGGTTCGTGCCTGTCGAATTTCCGTCAAAATTTCAATTTTCCAAAAATTGCATAAAATTTTGTAGAAACCTTTCCTTTGATGAGTGGAATAAAGAATTTACTCAAAAATAAGTTTCTTCGCACAATTTAAGATAGTACAAAATTTTCACTATTTTTGTAAGGTCCGCGCCTGTCGATTTTCCGTCAAAATTTCAATTTTCCAAGAATTGCCTAAAATTTTGTAGAAACCTTTTATTTGATGAGTGGAATAAATAATTTAGCCAAAAAATAGTTTCTTAGCACAATTTAAGATAGTACAAAATTTTCACTAATTTTGTAAGGTCCGCGCCTGTAGAATTTCCGTCAAAAATTCAATTTTCCAAAAATTGCCTCAAATTTTGTAGAATCCTTTCCTTTGATGAGTGGAATAAAGAATTTACTCAAAAAATAGTTTCTTAGCATCATTTAAGATAGTACAAAATTTTCACTATTTTGGTAAGGATTGCGCCTGTCGAATTTCCGTCAAAAATTCAATTTTCCAAAATTATCCTAAAATTTTGCAGAAACCTTTTATTTGATGAGTGGAATAAATAATTTTGCCAAAAAATAGTTTCTTAGCACAATTTAAGATAGTACAAAATTTTCACTAATTTTGTAAGGTCCGCGCCTGTCGAATTTCTATCAAAAATTCAATTTTCCAAAAATTGCCTAAAAATTCGTAGAAACCTTTCCTTTGATGAGTGGAATAAAGAATTTACATAAAAAATAGTTTCTTTGCACAATTTAAGATAGTACAAAATTTTCACTATTTTTGTAAGGTCCGCGCCTGTCGAATTTCCGTCAAAATTCAATTTTCCAAAATTATCCTAAAATTTTGTAGAAACCTTTTATTTGATGAGTGGAATAAATAATTTAGCCAAAAAATAGTTTCTTAGCACAATTTAAGATAGTACAAAATTTTCACTAATTTTGTAAGGTCCGCGCCTGTCGAATTTCCATCAAAAATTAAATTTTAGAAAAATTGCCTAAAATTTTGTAGAAATCTTTCCTTTGATGAGTGGAATAATGAATTTACTCAAAAAATAGTTTCTTAGCACAATTTAAGATAGTACAAAATTTTCACTATTTTTGTAAGGTCCGCCCGCGCCTGTCGAATTTCCGTCAAAAATTTAATTTTCCAAAAATATCCTAAAATTTTGCAGAAACCTTTTATTTGATGAGTGGAATAAATAATTTTGCCAAAAAATAGTTTCTTAGCACAATTTAAGATAGTACAAAATTTTCACTATTTCTGTATGGTCCGCGCCTGTCAAATTTCCGTCAAAAATTTAATTTTCCAATAATTGCCTCAAATTTTGTAGAAACCTTTCCTTTGATGAGTGGAATAAAGAATTTACTCAAAAAATAGTTTCTTAGAATCATTTAAGATAGTACAAAATTGTCACTATTTTGGTAATGATCGCGCCTGTCGAATTTCCGTCAAAAATTCAATTTTCCAAAAATTGCCTAAAATTTTGTAGAAACCTTTCCTTTGATGAGTGGAATAAAGAATTTACTCAAAAAATAGTTTCTTAGCACAATTTAAGATAGTACAAAATTTTCACTATTTTTGCAAGGTCCCACCTGTCGAATTTCCATCAAAAATTCAATTTTCCAAAATTGCCTAAAAATTCGTAGAAACCTTTCCTTTGATGAGTGGAATAAAGAATTTACATAAAAAATAGTTTCTTAGCACAATTTAAGATAGTACAAATTTTTCACTATTTTTGTAAGGTCCGCGCCTGTAGAATTTCCGTCAAAAATTTAATTTTCCAATAATTGCCTCAAATTTTGTAGAAACCTTTCCTTTGATGAGTGGAATAAAGAATTTACTCAAAAAATAGTTTCTTAGAATCATTTAAGATAGTACAAAATTGTCACTATTTTGGTAATGATCGCGCCTGTCGAATTTCCGTCAAAAATTCAATTTTCCAAAAATTGCCTAAAATTTTGTAGAAACCTTTCCTTTGATGAGTGGAATAAAGAATTTACTCAAAAAATAGTTTCTTAGCACAATTTAAGATAGTACAAAATTTTCACTATTTTTGCAAGGTCCCACCTGTCGAATTTCCATCAAAAATTCAATTTTCCAAAATTGCCTAAAAATTCGTAGAAACCTTTCCTTTGATGAGTGGAATAAAGAATTTACATAAAAAATAGTTTCTTAGCACAATTTAAGATAGTACAAATTTTTCACTATTTTTGTAAGGTCCGCGCCTGTAGAATTTCCGTCAAAAATTCAATTTTCCAAAAATTGCCTCAAATTTTGTAGAAATCTTTCCTTTGATGAGTGGAATAAAGAATTTACTCAAAATATAGTTTCTTAGCACAATTTAAGATAGTACAAAATTTTCACTTTTTTTGTAAGGTCCGCGCCTGTCGAATTTCCGTCAAAAATTCAATTTTCCAAAAATATCCTAAAATTTTGTAGAAACCTTTTATTTGATGAGTGGAATGAATAATTTAGCCAAAAATAGTTTCTTGGCACAATTTAAGATAGTACAAAATTTTCACTATTTTTGTAAGGTCCGCGCCTGTCGAATTTCCATCAAAAATTAAATTTTAGAAAAATTGCCTAAAATTTTGTAGAAATCTTTCCTTTGATGAGTGGAATAAAGAATTTACTCAAAAAATAGTTTCTTAGCACAATTTAAGATGGTACAAAATTTTCACTATTTTTGTAAGGTCCGCCCGCGCCTGTCCAATTTCCGTCAAAAATTTTATTTTCCAAAAATATCCTAAAATTTTGCAGAAACCTTTTATTTGATGAGTGGAATAAATAATTTTGCCAAAAAATAGTTTCTTAGCACAATTTAAGATAGTACAAAATTTTCACTAATTTTGTAAGGTCCGCGCCTGTCGAATTTCCGTCAAAATTCAATTTTCCAAAATTATCCTAAAATTTTGTAGAAACCTTTTATTTGATGAGTGGAATAAATAATTTAGCCAAAAAATAGTTTCTTAGCACAATTTAAGATAGTACAAAATTTTCACTATTTTTGTAAGGTCCGCGCCTTTCAAATTTCCGTCAAAAATTTTATTTACCAAAAATTGCCTAAAATTTTGTAGAAACCTTTCCTTTGATGAGTGGAATAAAGAATTTACTCAAAGTATAGTTTCTTAGCACCATTTAAGATAGTACAAAATTTTCACTATTTTTGTAAGGGTCGCGCCTGTCGAATGTCTGTCAAAATTCCATTTTCCAAAAATATCCTTAAATTTTGTAGAAACCTTTCCTTTGATGAGTGAAATAAAGAATTTACTCAAAAAATAGTTTCTTAGCACAATTTAAGATAGTACAAAATTTTCACTATTTTTGTAAGGTCCGCGCCTGTCGAATTTCCATCAAAAATTAAATTTTAGAAAAATTGCCTAAAATTTTGAAGAAATCTTTCCTTTGATGAGTGGAATAAAGAATTTACTCAAAAAATAGTTTCTTAGCACAATTTAAGATGGTACAAAATTTTCACTATTTTTGTAAGGTCCGCCCGCGCCTGTCCAATTTCCGTCAAAAATTTTATTTTCCAAAAATATCCTAAAATTTTGCAGAAACCTTTTATTTGATGAGTGGAATGAATAATTTAGCCAAAAATAGTTTCTTGGCACAATTTAAGATAGTACAAAATTTTCACTATTTTTGTAAGGTCCGCGCCTTTCAAATTTCCGTCAAAAATTTAATTTACCAAAAATTGCCTCAAATTTTGTAGAAACCTTTCCTTTGATGAGTGGAATAAAGAATTTACTCAAAAAATAGTTTCTTAGCACAATTTAAGATAGTACAAAATTTTCACTATTTTTGTGAGGTCCGTGCCTGTAGAATTTCCGTCAAAAATTCAATTTTCCAAAAATATCCTAAAATTTTGTAGAAACCTTTTATTTGATGAGTGGAATGAATAACTTAGCCAAAAATAGTTTCTTGGCACAATTTAAGATAGTACAAAATTTTCACTATTTTTGTAAGGTCCGCGCCTTTCAAATTTCCGTCAAAAATTTTATTTACCAAAAATTGCCTAAAATTTTGTAGAAACCTTTCCTTTGATGAGTGGAATAAAGAATTTACTCAAAGTATAGTTTCTTAGCACCATTTAAGATAGTACAAAATTTTCACTATTTTTGTAAGGGTCGCGCCTGTCGAATGTCTGTCAAAATTCCATTTTCCAAAAATATCCTTAAATTTTGTAGAAACCTTTCCTTTGATGAGTGAAATAAAGAATTTACTCAAAAAATAGTTTCTTAGCACAATTTAAGATAGTACAAAATTTTCACTATTTTTGTAAGGTCCGCGCCTGTCGAATTTCCATCAAAAATTAAATTTTAGAAAAATTGCCTAAAATTTTGTAGAAATCTTTCCTTTGATGAGTGGAATAAAGAATTTACTCAAAAAATAGTTTCTTAGCACAATTTAAGATGGTACAAAATTTTCACTATTTTTGTAAGGTCCGCCCGCGCCTGTCCAATTTCCGTCAAAAATTTTATTTTCCAAAAATATCCTAAAATTTTGCAGAAACCTTTTATTTGATGAGTGGAATGAATAATTTAGCCAAAAATAGTTTCTTGGCACAATTTAAGATAGTACAAAATTTTCACTATTTTTGTAAGGTCCGCGCCTTTCAAATTTCCGTCAAAAATTTAATTTACCAAAAATTGCCTCAAATTTTGTAGAAACCTTTCCTTTGATGAGTGGAATAAAGAATTTACTCAAAAAATAGTTTCTTAGCACAATTTAAGATAGTACAAAATTTTCACTATTTTTGTGAGGTCCGTGCCTGTAGAATTTCCGTCAAAAATTCAATTTTCCAAAAATATCCTAAAATTTTGTAGAAACCTTTTATTTGATGAGTGGAATGAATAACTTAGCCAAAAATAGTTTCTTGGCACAATTTAAGATAGTACAAAATTTTCACTATTTTTGTAAGGTCCGCGCCTGTCGAATTTCCATCAAAAATTAAATTTTAGAAAAATTGCCTAAAATTTTGTAGAAAACTTTCCTTTGATGAGTGGAATAAAGAATTTACTCAAAAAATGGTTTCTTAGCACAATTTAAGATGGTACAAAATTTTCACTATTTTTGTAAGGTCCGCCCGCGCCTGTCCAATTTCCGATAAAAATTTTATTTTCCAAAAATATCCTAAAATTTTGCAGAAACCTCTTATTTGATGAGTGGAATGAATAATTTAGCCAAAAATAGTTTCTTGGCACAATTTAAGATAGTACAAAATTTTCACTATTTTTGTAAGGTCCGCGCCTTTCAAATTTCCTTCACAAATTTAATTTACTAAAAATTGCCTCAAATTTTGTAGAAACCTTTCCTTTGATGAGTGGAATAAAGAATTTACTCAAAAAATAGTTTCTTAGCACAATTTAAGATAGTACAAAATTTTCACTATTTTTGTGAGGTCCGTGCCTGTAGAATTTCCGTCAAAAATTCAATTTTCCAAAAATATCCTAAAATTTTGTAGAAACCTTTTATTTGATGAGTGGAATGAATAACTTAGCCAAAAATAGTTTCTTGGCACAATTTAAGATAGTACAAAATTTTCACTATTTTTGTAAGGTCCGCGCCTTTCAAATTTCCGTCAAAAATTTAATTTACCAAAAATTGCCTAAAATTTTGTAGAAACCTTTCCTTTGATGAGTGGAATAAAGAATTTACTCAAAGTATAGTTTCTTAGCACCATTTAAGATAGTACAAAATTTTCACTATTTTTGTAAGGGTCGCGCCTGTCGAATGTCTGTCAAAATTCCATTTTCCAAAAATATCCTTAAATTTTGTAGAAACCTTTCCTTTGATGAGTGGAATAAAGAATTTACTCAAAAAATAGTTTCTTAGCACAATTTAAGATAGTACAAAATTTTCACTATTTTTGTAAGGTCCGCGCCTGTCGAATTTCCATCAAAAATTAAATTTTAGAAAAATTGCCTAAAATTTTGTAGAAATCTTTCCTTTGATGAGTGGAATAAAGAATTTACTCAAAAAATAGTTTCTTAGCACAATTTAAGATGGTACAAAATTTTCACTATTTTTGTAAGGTCCGCCCGCGCCTGTCCAATTTCCGTCAAAAATTTTATTTTCCAAAAATATCCTAAAATTTTGCAGAAACCTTTTATTTGATGAGTGGAATAAATAATTTTGCCAAAAAATAGTTTCTTAGCACAATTTAAGATAGTACAAAATTTTCACTAATTTTGTAAGGTCCGCGCCTGTCGAATTTCCGTCAAAATTCAATTTTCCAAAATTATCCTAAAATTTTGTAGAAACCTTTTATTTGATGAGTGGAATAAATAATTTAGCCAAAAAATAGTTTCTTAGCACAATTTAAGATAGTACAAAATTTTCACTATTTTGGTAAGGATTGCGCCTGTCGAATTTCCGTCAAAAATTCAATTTTCCAAAATTATCCTAAAATTTTGCAGAAACCTTTTATTTGATGAGTGGAATAAATAATTTTGCCAAAAAATAGTTTCTTAGCACAATTTAAGATAGTACAAAATTTTCACTATTTCTGTATGGTCCGCGCCTGTCAAATTTCCGTCAAAAATTTAATTTTCCAATAATTGCCTCAAATTTTGTAGAAACCTTTCCTTTGATGAGTGGAATAAAGAATTTACTCAAAAAATAGTTTCTTAGCATCATTTAAGATAGTACAAAATTTTCACTATTTTTGTAAGGCTCGCGCCTGTTGAATTTCCATCAAAAATTAAATTTTAGAAAAATTGCCTAAAATTTTGTAGAAATCTTTCCTTTGATGAGTGGAATAAAGAATTTACTCAAAAAATAGTTTCTTAGCACAATTTAAGATGGTACAAAATTTTCACTATTTTTGTAAGGTCCGCCCGCGCCTGTCCAATTTCCGTCAAAAATTTTATTTTCCAAAAATATCCTAAAATTTTGCAGAAACCTTTTATTTGATGAGTGGAATGAATAATTTAGCCAAAAATAGTTTCTTGGCACAATTTAAGATAGTACAAAATTTTCACTATTTTTGTAAGGTCCGCGCCTTTCAAATTTCCGTCAAAAATTTAATTTACCAAAAATTGCCTCAAATTTTGTAGAAACCTTTCCTTTGATGAGTGGAATAAAGAATTTACTCAAAAAATAGTTTCTTAGCACAATTTAAGATAGTACAAAATTTTCACTATTTTTGTGAGGTCCGTGCCTGTAGAATTTCCGTCAAAAATTCAATTTTCCAAAAATATCCTAAAATTTTGTAGAAACCTTTTATTTGATGAGTGGAATGAATAACTTAGCCAAAAATAGTTTCTTGGCACAATTTAAGATAGTACAAAATTTTCACTATTTTTGTAAGGTCCGCGCCTTTCAAATTTCCGTCAAAAATTTAATTTACCAAAAATTGCCTAAAATTTTGTAGAAACCTTTCCTTTGATGAGTGGAATAAAGAATTTACTCAAAGTATAGTTTCTTAGCACCATTTAAGATAGTACAAAATTTTCACTATTTTTGTAAGGGTCGCGCCTGTCGAATGTCTGTCAAAATTCCATTTTCCAAAAATATCCTTAAATTTTGTAGAAACCTTTCCTTTGATGAGTGGAATAAAGAATTTACTCAAAAAATAGTTTCTTAGTACAATTTAAGATAGTACAAAATTTTCACTATTTTTGTAAGGTCCGCGCCTGTCGAATTTCCATCTAAAATTAAATTTTAGAAAAATTGCCTAAAATTTTGTAGAAATCTTTCCTTTGATGAGTGGAATAAAGAATTTACTCAAAAAATAGTTTCTTAGCACAATTTAAGATGGTACAAAATTTTCACTATTTTTGTAAGGTCCGCCCGCGCCTGTCCAATTTCCGTCAAAAATTTTATTTTCCAAAAATATCCTAAAATTTTGCAGAAACCTTTTATTTGATGAGTGGAATAAATAATTTTGCCAAAAAATAGTTTCTTAGCACAATTTAAGATAGTACAAAATTTTCACTAATTTTGTAAGGTCCGCGCCTGTCGAATTTCCGTCAAAATTCAATTTTCCAAAATTATCCTAAAATTTTGTAGAAACCTTTTATTTGATGAGTGGAATAAATAATTTAGCCAAAAAATAGTTTCTTAGCACAATTTAAGATAGTACAAAATTTTCACTAATTTTGTAAGGTCCGCGCCAGTAGAATTTCCGTCAAAAATTCAATTTTCCAAAAATTGCCTCAAATTTTGTAGAATCCTTTCCTTTGATGAGTGGAATAAAGAATTTACTCAAAAAATAGTTTCTTAGCATCATTTAAGATAGTACAAAATTTTCACTATTTTGGTAAGGATTGCGCCTGTCGAATTTCCGTCAAAAATTCAATTTTCCAAAATTATCCTAAAATTTTGCAGAAACCTTTTATTTGATGAGTGGAATAAATAATTTTGCCAAAAAATAGTTTCTTAGCACAATTTAAGATAGTACAAAATTTTCACTATTTCTGTATGGTCTGCACCTGTCAAATTTCCGTCAAAAATTTAATTTTCCAATAATTGCCTCAAATTTTGTAGAAACCTTTCCTTTGATGAGTGGAATAAAGAATTTACTCAAAAAATAGTTTCTTAGCATCATTTAAGATAGTACAAAATTTTCACTATTTTTGTAAGGCTCGCGCCTGTTGAATTTCCATCAAAAATTAAATTTTAGAAAAATTGCCTAAAATTTTGTAGAAATCTTTCCTTTGATGAGTGGAATAAAGAATTTACTCAAAAAATAGTTTCTTAGCACAATTTAAGATGGTACAAAATTTTCACTATTTTTGTAAGGTCCGCCCGCGCCTGTCCAATTTCCGTCAAAAATTTTATTTTCCAAAAATATCCTAAAATTTTGCAGAAACCTTTTATTTGATGAGTGGAATGAATAATTTAGCCAAAAATAGTTTCTTGGCACAATTTAAGATAGTACAAAATTTTCACTATTTTTGTAAGGTCCGCGCCTTTCAAATTTCCGTCAAAAATTTAATTTACCAAAAATTGCCTCAAATTTTGTAGAAACCTTTCCTTTGATGAGTGGAATAAAGAATTTACTCAAAAAATAGTTTCTTAGCACAATTTAAGATAGTACAAAATTTTCACTATTTTTGTGAGGTCCGTGCCTGTAGAATTTCCGTCAAAAATTCAATTTTCCAAAAATATCCTAAAATTTTGTAGAAACCTTTTATTTGATGAGTGGAATGAATAACTTAGCCAAAAATAGTTTCTTGGCACAATTTAAGATAGTACAAAATTTTCACTATTTTTGTAAGGTCCGCGCCTTTCAAATTTCCGTCAAAAATTTAATTTACCAAAAATTGCCTAAAATTTTGTAGAAACCTTTCCTTTGATGAGTGGAATAAAGAATTTACTCAAAGTATAGTTTCTTAGCACCATTTAAGATAGTACAAAATTTTCACTATTTTTGTAAGGGTCGCGCCTGTCGAATGTCTGTCGAAATTCCATTTTCCAAAAATATCCTTAAATTTTGTAGAAACCTTTCCTTTGATGAGTGGAATAAAGAATTTACTCAAAAAATAGTTTCTTAGTACAATTTAAGATAGTACAAAATTTTCACTATTTTTGTAAGGTCCGCGCCTGTCGAATTTCCATCTAAAATTAAATTTTAGAAAAATTGCCTAAAATTTTGTAGAAATCTTTCCTTTGATGAGTGGAATAAAGAATTTACTCAAAAAATAGTTTCTTAGCACAATTTAAGATGGTACAAAATTTTCACTATTTTTGTAAGGTCCGCCCGCGCCTGTCCAATTTCCGTCAAAAATTTTATTTTCCAAAAATATCCTGAAATTTTGCAGAAACCTTTTATTTGATGAGTGGAATAAATAATTTTGCCAAAAAATAGTTTCTTAGCACAATTTAAGATAGTACAAAATTTTCACTAATTTTGTAAGGTCCGCGCCTGTCGAATTTCCGTCAAAATTCAATTTTCCAAAATTATCCTAAAATTTTGTAGAAACCTTTCCTTTGATGAGTGGAATAAATAATTTAGCCAAAAAATAGTTTCTTAGCACAATTTAAGATAGTACAAAATTTTCACTAATTTTGTAAGGTCCGCGCCTGTAGAATTTCCGTCAAAAATTCAATTTTCCAAAAATTGCCTCAAATTTTGTAGAATCCTTTCCTTTGATGAGTGGAATAAAGAATTTTCTCAAAAAATAGTTTCTTAGCATCATTTAAGATAGTACAAAATTTTCACTATTTTGGTAAGGATTGCGCCTGTCGAATTTCCGTCAAAAATTCAATTTTCCAAAATTATCCTAAAATTTTGCAGAAACCTTTTATTTGATGAGTGGAATAAATAATTTTGCCAAAAAATAGTTTCTTAGCACAATTTAAGATAGTACAAAATTTTCACTATTTCTGTATGGTCCGCGCCTGTCAAATTTCCGTCAAAAATTTAATTTTCCAATAATTGCCTCAAATTTTGTAGAAACCTTTCCTTTGATGAGTGGAATAAAGAATTTACTCAAAAAATAGTTTCTTAGCATCATTTAAGATAGTACAAAATTTTCACTATTTTTGTAAGGTCCGCGCCTGTCGAATTTCCGTCAAAATTCAATTTTCCAAAATTATCCTAAAATTTTGTAGAAACCTTTTATTTGATGAGTGGAATAATTAATTTAGCCAAAAAATAGTTTCTTAGCACAATTTAAGATAGTACAAAATTTTCACTAATTTTGTAAGGTCCACGCCTGTTGAATTTCCATCAAAGATTCAATTTTCCAAAAATTGCCTCAAATTTTGTAGAATCCTTTCCTTTGATGAGTGGAATAAAGAATTTACTCAAAATAAAGTTTCTTAGCACAATTTAAGATAGTACAAAATTTTCACTTTTTTTGTAAGGTCCACGCCTGTCGAATTTCCGTCAAAAATTCAATTTTCCAAAAATATCCTAAAATTTTGTAGAAACCTTTTATTTGATGAGTGGAATAAATAATTTAGCCAAAAAATAGTTTCTTAGCACAATTTAAGATAGTACAAAATTTTCACTAATTTTGTAAGGTCCGCGCCTGTAGAATTTCCGTCAAAAATTCAATTTTCCAAAAATTGCCTCAAATTTTGTAGAATCCTTTCCTTTGATGAGTGGAATAAAGAATTTACTCAAAAAATAGTTTCTTAGCATCATTTAAGATAGTACAAAATTTTCACTATTTTGGTAAGGATTGCGCCTGTCGAATTTCCGTCAAAAATTCAATTTTCCAAAATTATCCTAAAATTTTGCAGAAACCTTTTATTTGATGAGTGGAATAAATAATTTTGCCAAAAAATAGTTTCTTAGCACAATTTAAGATAGTACAAAATTTTCACTATTTCTGTATGGTCCGCGCCTGTCAAATTTCCGTCAAAAATTTAATTTTCCAATAATTGCCTCAAATTTTGTAGAAACCTTTCCTTTGATGAGTGGAATAAAGAATTTACTCAAAAAATAGTTTCTTAGCATCATTTAAGATAGTACAAAATTTTCACTATTTTTGTAAGGCTCGCGCCTGTTGAATTTCCATCAAAAATTAAATTTTAGAAAAATTGCCTAAAATTTTGTAGAAATCTTTCCTTTGATGAGTGGAATAAAGAATTTACTCAAAAAATAGTTTCTTAGCACAATTTAAGATGGTACAAAATTTTCACTATTTTTGTAAGGTCCGCCCGCGCCTGTCCAATTTCCGTCAAAAATTTTATTTTCCAAAAATATCCTAAAATTTTGCAGAAACCTTTTATTTGATGAGTGGAATGAATAATTTAGCCAAAAATAGTTTCTTGGCACAATTTAAGATAGTACAAAATTTTCACTATTTTTGTAAGGTCCGCGCCTTTCAAATTTCCGTCAAAAATTTAATTTACCAAAAATTGCCTCAAATTTTGTAGAAACCTTTCCTTTGATGAGTGGAATAAAGAATTTACTCAAAAAATAGTTTCTTAGCACAATTTAAGATAGTACAAAATTTTCACTATTTTTGTGAGGTCCGTGCCTGTAGAATTTCCGTCAAAAATTCAATTTTCCAAAAATATCCTAAAATTTTGTAGAAACCTTTTATTTGATGAGTGGAATGAATAACTTAGCCAAAAATAGTTTCTTGGCACAATTTAAGATAGTACAAAATTTTCACTATTTTTGTAAGGTCCGCGCCTTTCAAATTTCCGTCAAAAATTTAATTTACCAAAAATTGCCTAAAATTTTGTAGAAACCTTTCCTTTGATGAGTGGAATAAAGAATTTACTCAAAGTATAGTTTCTTAGCACCATTTAAGATAGTACAAAATTTTCACTATTTTTGTAAGGGTCGCGCCTGTCGAATGTCTGTCAAAATTCCATTTTCCAAAAATATCCTTAAATTTTGTAGAAACCTTTCCTTTGATGAGTGGAATAAAGAATTTACTCAAAAAATAGTTTCTTAGTACAATTTAAGATAGTACAAAATTTTCACTATTTTTGTAAGGTCCGCGCCTGTCGAATTTCCATCTAAAATTAAATTTTAGAAAAATTGCCTAAAATTTTGTAGAAATCTTTCCTTTGATGAGTGGAATAAAGAATTTACTCAAAAAATAGTTTCTTAGCACAATTTAAGATGGTACAAAATTTTCACTATTTTTGTAAGGTCCGCCCGCGCCTGTCCAATTTCCGTCAAAAATTTTATTTTCCAAAAATATCCTAAAATTTTGCAGAAACCTTTTATTTGATGAGTGGAATAAATAATTTTGCCAAAAAATAGTTTCTTAGCACAATTTAAGATAGTACAAAATTTTCACTAATTTTGTAAGGTCCGCGCCTGTCGAATTTCCGTCAAAATTCAATTTTCAAAAATTATCCTAAAATTTTGTAGAAACCTTTTATTTGATGAGTGGAATAAATAATTTAGCCAAAAAATAGTTTCTTAGCACAATTTAAGATAGTACAAAATTTTCACTAATTTTGTAAGGTCCGCGCCTGTAGAATTTCCGTCAAAAATTCAATTTTCCAAAAATTGCCTCAAATTTTGTAGAATCCTTTCCTTTGATGAGTGGAATAAAGAATTTACTCAAAAAATAGTTTCTTAGCATCATTTAAGATAGTACAAAATTTTCACTATTTTGGTAAGGATTGCGCCTGTCGAATTTCCGTCAAAAATTCAATTTTCCAAAATTATCCTAAAATTTTGCAGAAACCTTTTATTTGATGAGTGGAATAAATAATTTTGCCAAAAAATAGTTTCTTAGCACAATTTAAGATAGTACAAAATTTTCACTATTTCTGTATGGTCCGCACCTGTCAAATTTCCGTCAAAAATTTAATTTTCCAATAATTGCCTCAAATTTTGTAGAAACCTTTCCTTTGATGAGTGGAATAAAGAATTTACTCAAAAAATAGTTTCTTAGCATCATTTAAGATAGTACAAAATTTTCACTATTTTTGTAAGGCTCGCGCCTGTTGAATTTCCATCAAAAATTAAATTTTAGAAAAATTGCCTAAAATTTTGTAGAAATCTTTCCTTTGATGAGTGGAATAAAGAATTTACTAAAAAAATAGTTTCTTAGCACAATTTAAGATGGTACAAAATTTTCACTATTTTTGTAAGGTCCCCCCGCGCCTGTCCAATTTCCGTCAAAAATTTTATTTTCCAAAAATATCCTAAAATTTTGCAGAAACCTTTTATTTGATGAGTGGAATGAATAATTTAGCCAAAAATAGTTTCTTGGCACAATTTAAGATAGTACAAAATTTTCACTATTTTTGTAAGGTCCGCGCCTTTCAAATTTCCGTCAAAAATTTAATTTACCAAAAATTGCCTCAAATTTTGTAGAAACCTTTCCTTTGATGAGTGGAATAAAGAATTTACTCAAAAAATAGTTTCTTAGCACAATTTAAGATAGTACAAAATTTTCACTATTTTTGTGAGGTCCGTGCCTGTAGAATTTCCGTCAAAAATTCAATTTTCCAAAAATATCCTAAAATTTTGTAGAAACCTTTTATTTGATGAGTGGAATGAATAACTTAGCCAAAAATAGTTTCTTGGCACAATTTAAGATAGTACAAAATTTTCACTATTTTTGTAAGGTCCGCGCCTTTCAAATTTCCGTCAAAAAATTAATTTACCAAAAATTGCCTAAAATTTTGTAGAAACCTTTCCTTTGATGAGTGGAATAAAGAATTTACTCAAAGTATAGTTTCTTAGCACCATTTAAGATAGTACAAAATTTTCACTATTTTTGTAAGGGTCGCGCCTGTCGAATGTCTGTCGAAATTCCATTTTCCAAAAATATCCTTAAATTTTGTAGAAACCTTTCCTTTGATGAGTGGAATAAAGAATTTACTCAAAAAATAGTTTCTTAGTACAATTTAAGATAGTACAAAATTTTCACTATTTTTGTAAGGTCCGCGCCTGTCGAATTTCCATCTAAAATTAAATTTTAGAAAAATTGCCTAAAATTTTGTAGAAATCTTTCCTTTGATGAGTGGAATAAAGAATTTACTAAAAAAATAGTTTCTTAGCACAATTTAAGATGGTACAAAATTTTCACTATTTTTGTAAGGTCCGCCCGCGCCTGTCCAATTTCCGTCAAAAATTTTATTTTCCAAAAATATCCTAAAATTTTGCAGAAACCTTTTATTTGATGAGTGGAATAAATAATTTTGCCAAAAAATAGTTTCTTAGCACAATTTAAGATAGTACAAAATTTTCACTAATTTTGTAAGGTCCGCGCCTGTCGAATTTCCGTCAAAATTCAATTTTCCAAAATTATCCTAAAATTTTGTAGAAACCTTTTATTTGATGAGTGGAATAAATAATTTAGCCAAAAAATAGTTTCTTAGCACAATTTAAGATAGTACAAAATTTTCACTAATTTTGTAAGGTCCGCGCCTGTAGAATTTTCGTCAAAATTCAATTTTCCAAAATTATCCTAAAATTTTGTAGAAACCTTTTATTTGATGAGTGGAATAAATAATTTAGCCAAAAAATAGTTTCTTAGCACAATTTAAGATAGTACAAAATTTTCACTAATTTTGTAAGGTCCGCGCCTGTAGAATTTCCGTCAAAAATTCAATTTTCCAAAAATTGCCTCAAATTTTGTAGAATCCTTTCCTTTGATGAGTGGAATAAAGAATTTACTCAAAAAATAGTTTCTTAGCATCATTTAAGATAGTACAAAATTTTCACTATTTTGGTAAGGATTGCGCCTGTCGAATTTCCGTCAAAAATTCAATTTTCCAAAATTATCCTAAAATTTTGCAGAAACCTTTTATTTGATGAGTGGAATAAATAATTTTGCCAAAAAATAGTTTCTTAGCACAATTTAAGATAGTACAAAATTTTCACTATTTCTGTATGGTCCGCGCCTGTCAAATTTCCCTCAAAAATTTAATTTTCCAATAATTGCCTCAAATTTTGTAGAAACCTTTCCTTTGATGAGTGGAATAAAGAATTTACTCAAAAAATAGTTTCTTAGCATCATTTAAGATAGTACAAAATTTTCACTATTTTTGTAAGGCTCGCGCCTGTTGAATTTCCATCAAAAATTAAATTTTAGAAAAATTGCCTAAAATTTTGTAGAAATCTTTCCTTTGATGAGTGGAATAAAGAATTTACTCAAAAAATAGTTTCTTAGCACAATTTAAGATGGTACAAAATTTTCACTATTTTTGTAAGGTCCGCCCGCGCCTGTCCAATTTCTGTCAAAAATTTTATTTTCCAAAAATATCCTAAAATTTTGCAGAAACCTTTTATTTGATGAGTGGAATGAATAATTTAGCCAAAAATAGTTTCTTGGCACAATTTAAGATAGTACAAAATTTTCACTATTTTTGTAAGGTCCGCGCCTTTCAAATTTCCGTCAAAAATTTAATTTACCAAAAATTGCCTCAAATTTTGTAGAAACCTTTCCTTTGATGAGTGGAATAAAGAATTTACTCAAAAAATAGTTTCTTAGCACAATTTAAGATAGTACAAAATTTTCACTATTTTTGTGAGGTCCGTGCCTGTAGAATTTCCGTCAAAAATTCAATTTTCCAAAAATATCCTAAAATTTTGTAGAAACCTTTTATTTGATGAGTGGAATGAATAACTTAGCCAAAAATAGTTTCTTGGCACAATTTAAGATAGTACAAAATTTTCACTATTTTTGTAAGGTCCGCGCCTTTCAAATTTCCGTCAAAAATTTAATTTACCAAAAATTGCCTAAAATTTTGTAGAAACCTTTCCTTTGATGAGTGGAATAAAGAATTTACTCAAAGTATAGTTTCTTAGCACCATTTAAGATAGTACAAAATTTTCACTATTTTTGTAAGGGTCGCGCCTGTCGAATGTCTGTCAAAATTCCATTTTCCAAAAATATCCTTAAATTTTGTAGAAACCTTTCCTTTGATGAGTGGAATAAAGAATTTACTCAAAAAATAGTTTCTTAGTACAATTTAAGATAGTACAAAATTTTCACTATTTTTGTAAGGTCCGCGCCTGTCGAATTTCCATCTAAAATTAAATTTTAGAAAAATTGCCTAAAATTTTGTAGAAATCTTTCCTTTGATGAGTGGAATAAAGAATTTACTCAAAAAATAGTTTCTTAGCACAATTTAAGATGGTACAAAATTTTCACTATTTTTGTAAGGTCCGCCCGCGCCTGTCCAATTTCCGTCAAAAATTTTATTTTCCAAAAATATCCTAAAATTTTGCAGAAACCTTTCATTTGATGAGTGGAATAAATAATTTTGCCAAAAAATAGTTTCTTAGCACAATTTAAGATAGTACAAAATTTTCACTAATTTTGTAAGGTCCGCGCCTGTCGAATTTCCGTCAAAATTCAATTTTCCAAAATTATCCTAAAATTTTGTAGAAACCTTTTATTTGATGAGTGGAATAAATAATTTAGCCAAAAAATAGTTTCTTAGCACAATTTAAGATAGTACAAAATTTTCACTAATTTTGTAAGGTCCGCGCCTGTAGAATTTCCGTCAAAAATTCAATTTTCCAAAAATTGCCTCAAATTTTGTAGAATCCTTTCCTTTGATGAGTGGAATAAAGAATTTACTCAAAAAATAGTTTCTTAGCATCATTTAAGATAGTACAAAATTTTCACTATTTTGGTAAGGATTGCGCCTGTCGAATTTCCGTCAAAAATTCAATTTTCCAAAATTATCCTAAAATTTTGCAGAAACCTTTTATTTGATGAGTGGAATAAATAATTTTGCCAAAAAATAGTTTCTTAGCACAATTTAAGATAGTACAAAATTTTCACTATTTCTGTATGGTCCGCACCTGTCAAATTTCCGTCAAAAATTTAATTTTCCAATAATTGCCTCAAATTTTGTAGAAACCTTTCCTTTGATGAGTGGAATAAAGAATTTACTCAAAAAATAGTTTCTTAGCATCATTTAAGATAGTACAAAATTTTCACTATTTTTGTAAGGCTCGCGCCTGTTGAATTTCCATCAAAAATTAAATTTTAGAAAAATTGCCTAAAATTTTGTAGAAATCTTTCCTTTGATGAGTGGAATAAAGAATTTACTCAAAAAATAGTTTCTTAGCACAATTTAAGATGGTACAAAATTTTCACTATTTTTGTAAGGTCCGCCCGCGCCTGTCCAATTTCCGTCAAAAATTTTATTTTCCAAAAATATCCTAAAATTTTGCAGAAACCTTTTATTTGATGAGTGGAATGAATAATTTAGCCAAAAATAGTTTCTTGGCACAATTTAAGATAGTACAAAATTTTCACTATTTTTGTAAGGTCCGCGCCTTTCAAATTTCCGTCAAAAATTTAATTTACCAAAAATTGCCTCAAATTTTGTAGAAACCTTTCCTTTGATGAGTGGAATAAAGAATTTACTCAAAAAATAGTTTCTTAGCACAATTTAAGATAGTACAAAATTTTCACTATTTTTGTGAGGTCCGTGCCTGTAGAATTTCCGTCAAAAATTCAATTTTCCAAAAATATCCTAAAATTTTGTAGAAACCTTTTATTTGATGAGTGGAATGAATAACTTAGCCAAAAATAGTTTCTTGGCACAATTTAAGATAGTACAAAATTTTCACTATTTTTGTAAGGTCCGCGCCTTTCAAATTTCCGTCAAAAATTTAATTTACCAAAAATTGCCTAAAATTTTGTAGAAACCTTTCCTTTGATGAGTGGAATAAAGAATTTACTCAAAGTATAGTTTCTTAGCACCATTTAAGATAGTACAAAATTTTCACTATTTTTGTAAGGGTCGCGCCTGTCGAATGTCTGTCAAAATTCCATTTTCCAAAAATATCCTTAAATTTTGTAGAAACCTTTCCTTTGATGAGTGGAATAAAGAATTTACTCAAAAAATAGTTTCTTAGTACAATTTAAGATAGTACAAAATTTTCACTATTTTTGTAAGGTCCGCGCCTGTCGAATTTCCATCCAAAATTAAATTTTAGAAAAATTGCCTAAAATTTTGTAGAAATCTTTCCTTTGATGAGTGGAATAAAGAATTTACTCAAAAAATAGTTTCTTAGCACAATTTAAGATGGTACAAAATTTTCACTATTTTTGTAAGGTCCGCCCGCGCCTGTCCAATTTCCGTCAAAAATTTTATTTTCCAAAAATATCCTAAAATTTTGCAGAAACCTTTTATTTGATGAGTGGAATAAATAATTTTGCCAAAAAATAGTTTCTTAGCACAATTTAAGATAGTACAAAATTTTCACTTATTTTGTAAGGTCCGCGCCTGTCGAATTTCCGTCAAAATTCAATTTTCCAAAATTATCCTAAAATTTTGTAGAAACCTTTTATTTGATGAGTGGAATAAATAATTTAGCCAAAAAATAGTTTCTTAGCACAATTTAAGATAGTACAAAATTTTCACTAATTTTGTAAGGTCCGCGCCTGTAGAATTTCCGTCAAAAATTCAATTTTCCAAAAATTGCCTCAAATTTTGTAGAATCCTTTCCTTTGATGAGTGGAATAAAGAATTTACTCAAAAAATAGTTTCTTAGCATCATTTAAGATAGTACAAAATTTTCACTATTTTGGTAAGGATTGCGCCTGTCGAATTTCCGTCAAAAATTCAATTTTCCAAAATTATCCTAAAATTTTGCAGAAACCTTTTATTTGATGAGTGGAATAAATAATTTTGCCAAAAAATAGTTTCTTAGCACAATTTAAGATAGTACAAAATTTTCACTATTTTTGTAAGGTCCGCGCCTTTCAAATTTCCGTCAAAAATTTAATTTACCAAAAATTGCCTCAAATTTTGTAGAAACCTTTCCTTTGATGAGTGGAATAAAGAATTTACTCAAAAAATAGTTTCTTAGCACAATTTAAGATAGTACAAAATTTTCACTATTTTTGTGAGGTCCGTGCCTGTAGAATTTCCGTCAAAAATTCAATTTTCCAAAAATATCCTAAAATTTTGTAGAAACCTTTTATTTGATGAGTGGAATGAATAACTTAGCCAAAAATAGTTTCTTGGCACAATTTAAGATAGTACAAAATTTTCACTATTTTTGTAAGGTCCGCGCCTTTCAAATTTCCGTCAAAAATTTAATTTACCAAAAATTGCCTAAAATTTTGTAGAAACCTTTCCTTTGATGAGTGGAATAAAGAATTTACTCAAAGTATAGTTTCTTAGCACCATTTAAGATAGTACAAAATTTTCACTATTTTTGTAAGGGTCGCGCCTGTCGAATGTCTGTCAAAATTCCATTTTCCAAAAATATCCTTAAATTTTGTAGAAACCTTTCCTTTGATGAGTGGAATAAAGAATTTACTCAAAAAATAGTTTCTTAGTACAATTTAAGATAGTACAAAATTTTCACTATTTTTGTAAGGTCCGCGCCTGTCGAATTTCCATCTAAAATTAAATTTTAGAAAAATTGCCTAAAATTTTGTAGAAATCTTTCCTTTGATGAGTGGAATAAAGAATTTACTCAAAAAATAGTTTCTTAGCACAATTTAAGATGGTACAAAATTTTCACTATTTTTGTAAGGTCCGCCCGCGCCTGTCCAATTTCCGTCAAAAATTTTATTTTCCAAAAATATCCTAAAATTTTGCAGAAACCTTTCATTTGATGAGTGGAATAAATAATTTTGCCAAAAAATAGTTTCTTAGCACAATTTAAGATAGTACAAAATTTTCACTAATTTTGTAAGGTCCGCGCCTGTCGAATTTCCGTCAAAATTCAATTTTCCAAAATTATCCTAAAATTTTGTAGAAACCTTTTATTTGATGAGTGGAATAAATAATTTAGCCAAAAAATAGTTTCTTAGCACAATTTAAGATAGTACAAAATTTTCACTAATTTTGTAAGGTCCGCGCCTGTAGAATTTCCGTCAAAAATTCAATTTTCCAAAAATTGCCTCAAATTTTGTAGAATCCTTTCCTTTGATGAGTGGAATAAAGAATTTACTCAAAAAATAGTTTCTTAGCATCATTTAAGATAGTACAAAATTTTCACTATTTTGGTAAGGATTGCGCCTGTCGAATTTCCGTCAAAAATTCAATTTTCCAAAATTATCCTAAAATTTTGCAGAAACCTTTTATTTGATGAGTGGAATAAATAATTTTGCCAAAAAATAGTTTCTTAGCACAATTTAAGATAGTACAAAATTTTCACTATTTCTGTATGGTCCGCACCTGTCAAATTTCCGTCAAAAATTTAATTTTCCAATAATTGCCTCAAATTTTGTAGAAACCTTTCCTTTGATGAGTGGAATAAAGAATTTACTCAAAAAATAGTTTCTTATCATCATTTAAGATAGTACAAAATTTTCACTATTTTTGTAAGGCTCGCGCCTGTTGAATTTCCATCAAAAATTAAATTTTAGAAAAATTGCCTAAAATTTTGTAGAAATCTTTCCTTTGATGAGTGGAATAAAGAATTTACTCAAAAAATAGTTTCTTAGCACAATTTAAGATGGTACAAAATTTTCACTATTTTTGTAAGGTCCGCCCGCGCCTGTCCAATTTCCGTCAAAAATTTTATTTTCCAAAAATATCCTAAAATTTTGCAGAAACCTTTTATTTGATGAGTGGAATGAATAATTTAGCCAAAAATAGTTTCTTGGCACAATTTAAGATAGTACAAAATTTTCACTATTTTTGTAAGGTCCGCGCCTTTCAAATTTCCGTCAAAAATTTAATTTACCAAAAATTGCCTCAAATTTTGTAGAAACCTTTCCTTTGATGAGTGGAATAAAGAATTTACTCAAAAAATAGTTTCTTAGCACAATTTAAGATAGTACAAAATTTTCACTATTTTTGTGAGGTCCGTGCCTGTAGAATTTCCGTCAAAAATTCAATTTTCCAAAAATATCCTAAAATTTTGTAGAAACCTTTTATTTGATGAGTGGAATGAATAACTTAGCCAAAAATAGTTTCTTGGCACAATTTAAGATAGTACAAAATTTTCACTATTTTTGTAAGGTCCGCGCCTTTCAAATTTCCGTCAAAAATTTAATTTACCAAAAATTGCCTAAAATTTTGTAGAAACCTTTCCTTTGATGAGTGGAATAAAGAATTTACTCAAAGTATAGTTTCTTAGCACCATTTAAGATAGTACAAAATTTTCACTATTTTTGTAAGGGTCGCGCCTGTCGAATGTCTGTCAAAATTCCATTTTCCAAAAATATCCTTAAATTTTGTAGAAACCTTTCCTTTGATGAGTGGAATAAAGAATTTACTCAAAAAATAGTTTCTTAGTACAATTTAAGATAGTACAAAATTTTCACTATTTTTGTAAGGTCCGCGCCTGTCGAATTTCCATCCAAAATTAAATTTTAGAAAAATTGCCTAAAATTTTGTAGAAATCTTTCCTTTGATGAGTGGAATAAAGAATTTACTCAAAAAATAGTTTCTTAGCACAATTTAAGATGGTACAAAATTTTCACTATTTTTGTAAGGTCCGCCCGCGCCTGTCCAATTTCCGTCAAAAATTTTATTTTCCAAAAATATCCTAAAATTTTGCAGAAACCTTTTATTTGATGAGTGGAATAAATAATTTTGCCAAAAAATAGTTTCTTAGCACAATTTAAGATAGTACAAAATTTTCACTAATTTTGTAAGGTCCGCGCCTGTCGAATTTCCGTCAAAATTCAATTTTCCAAAATTATCCTAAAATTTTGTAGAAACCTTTTATTTGATGAGTGGAATAAATAATTTAGCCAAAAAATAGTTTCTTAGCACAATTTAAGATAGTACAAAATTTTCACTAATTTTGTAAGGTCCGCGCCTGTAGAATTTCCGTCAAAAATTCAATTTTCCAAAAATTGCCTCAAATTTTGTAGAATCCTTTCCTTTGATGAGTGGAATAAAGAATTTACTCAAAAAATAGTTTCTTAGCATCATTTAAGATAGTACAAAATTTTCACTATTTTGGTAAGGATTGCGCCTGTCGAATTTCCGTCAAAAATTCAATTTTCCAAAATTATCCTAAAATTTTGCAGAAACCTTTTATTTGATGAGTGGAATAAATAATTTTGCCAAAAAATAGTTTCTTAGCACAATTTAAGATAGTACAAAATTTTCACTATTTCTGTATGGTCCGCACCTGTCAAATTTCCGTCAAAAATTTAATTTTCCAATAATTGCCTCAAATTTTGTAGAAACCTTTCCTTTGATGAGTGGAATAAAGAATTTACTCAAAAAATAGTTTCTTAGCATCATTTAAGATAGTACAAAATTTTCACTATTTTTGTAAGGCTCGCGCCTGTTGAATTTCCATCAAAAATTAAATTTTAGAAAAATTGCCTAAAATTTTGTAGAAATCTTTCCTTTGATGAGTGGAATAAAGAATTTACTCAAAAAATAGTTTCTTAGCACAATTTAAGATGGTACAAAATTTTCACTATTTTTGTAAGGTCCGCCCGCGCCTGTCCAATTTCCGTCAAAAATTTTATTTTCCAAAAATATCCTAAAATTTTGCAGAAACCTTTTATTTGATGAGTGGAATGAATAATTTAGCCAAAAATAGTTTCTTGGCACAATTTAAGATAGTACAAAATTTTCACTATTTTTGTAAGGTCCGCGCCTTTCAAATTTCCGTCAAAAATTTAATTTACCAAAAATTGCCTCAAATTTTGTAGAAACCTTTCCTTTGATGAGTGGAATAAAGAATTTACTCAAAAAATAGTTTCTTAGCACAATTTAAGATAGTACAAAATTTTCACTATTTTTGTGAGGTCCGTGCCTGTAGAATTTCCGTCAAAAATTCAATTTTCCAAAAATATCCTAAAATTTTGTAGAAACCTTTTATTTGATGAGTGGAATGAATAACTTAGCCAAAAATAGTTTCTTGGCACAATTTAAGATAGTACAAAATTTTCACTATTTTTGTAAGGTCCGCGCCTTTCAAATTTCCGTCAAAAATTTAATTTACCAAAAATTGCCTAAAATTTTGTAGAAACCTTTCCTTTGATGAGTGGAATAAAGAATTTACTCAAAGTATAGTTTCTTAGCACCATTTAAGATAGTACAAAATTTTCACTATTTTTGAAAGGGTCGCGCCTGTCGAATGTCTGTCAAAATTCCATTTTCCAAAAATATCCTTAAATTTTGTAGAAACCTTTCCTTTGATGAGTGGAATAAAGAATTTACTCAAAAAATAGTTTCTTAGTACAATTTAAGATAGTACAAAATTTTCACTATTTTTGTAAGGTCCGCGCCTGTCGAATTTCCATCTAAAATTAAATTTTAGAAAAATTGCCTAAAATTTTGTAGAAATCTTTCCTTTGATGAGTGGAATAAAGAATTTACTCAAAAAATAGTTTCTTAGCACAATTTAAGATGGTACAAAATTTTCACTATTTTTGTAAGGTCCGCCCGCGCCTGTCCAATTTCCGTCAAAAATTTTATTTTCCAAAAATATCCTAAAATTTTGCAGAAACCTTTTATTTGATGAGTGGAATAAATAATTTTGCCAAAAAATAGTTTCTTAGCACAATTTAAGATAGTACAAAATTTTCACTAATTTTGTAAGGTCCGCGCCTGTCGAATTTCCGTCAAAATTCAATTTTCCAAAATTATCCTAAAATTTTGTAGAAACCTTTTATTTGATGAGTGGAATAAATAATTTAGCCAAAAAATAGTTTCTTAGCACAATTTAAGATAGTACAAAATTTTCACTATTTTTGTAAGGTCCGCGCCTTTCAAATTTCCGTCAAAAATTTTATTTACCAAAAATTGCCTAAAATTTTGTAGAAACCTTTCCTTTGATGAGTGGAATAAAGAATTTACTCAAAGTATAGTTTCTTAGCACCATTTAAGATAGTACAAAATTTTCACTATTTTTGTAAGGGTCGCGCCTGTCGAATGTCTGTCAAAATTCCATTTTCCAAAAATATCCTTAAATTTTGTAGAAACCTTTCCTTTGATGAGTGAAATAAAGAATTTACTCAAAAAATAGTTTCTTAGCACAATTTAAGATAGTACAAAATTTTCACTATTTTTGTAAGGTCCGCGCCTGTCGAATTTCCATCAAAAATTAAATTTTAGAAAAATTGCCTAAAATTTTGTAGAAATCTTTCCTTTGATGAGTGGAATAAAGAATTTACTCAAAAAATAGTTTCTTAGCACAATTTAAGATGGTACAAAATTTTCACTATTTTTGTAAGGTCCGCCCGCGCCTGTCCAATTTCCGTCAAAAATTTTATTTTCCAAAAATATCCTAAAATTTTGCAGAAACCTTTTATTTGATGAGTGGAATGAATAATTTAGCCAAAAATAGTTTCTTGGCACAATTTAAGATAGTACAAAATTTTCACTATTTTTGTAAGGTCCGCGCCTTTCAAATTTCCGTCAAAAATTTAATTTACCAAAAATTGCCTCAAATTTTGTAGAAACCTTTCCTTTGATGAGTGGAATAAAGAATTTACTCAAAAAATAGTTTCTTAGCACAATTTAAGATAGTACAAAATTTTCACTATTTTTGTGAGGTCCGTGCCTGTAGAATTTCCGTCAAAAATTCAATTTTCCAAAAATATCCTAAAATTTTGTAGAAACCTTTTATTTGATGAGTGGAATGAATAACTTAGCCAAAAATAGTTTCTTGGCACAATTTAAGATAGTACAAAATTTTCACTATTTTTGTAAGGTCCGCGCCTTTCAAATTTCCGTCAAAAATTTTATTTACCAAAAATTGCCTAAAATTTTGTAGAAACCTTTCCTTTGATGAGTGGAATAAAGAATTTACTCAAAGTATAGTTTCTTAGCACCATTTAAGATAGTACAAAATTTTCACTATTTTTGTAAGGGTCGCGCCTGTCGAATGTCTGTCAAAATTCCATTTTCCAAAAATATCCTTAAATTTTGTAGAAACCTTTCCTTTGATGAGTGAAATAAAGAATTTACTCAAAAAATAGTTTCTTAGCACAATTTAAGATAGTACAAAATTTTCACTATTTTTGTAAGGTCCGCGCCTGTCGAATTTCCATCAAAAATTAAATTTTAGAAAAATTGCCTAAAATTTTGTAGAAATCTTTCCTTTGATGAGTGGAATAAAGAATTTACTCAAAAAATAGTTTCTTAGCACAATTTAAGATGGTACAAAATTTTCACTATTTTTGTAAGGTCCGCCCGCGCCTGTCCAATTTCCGTCAAAAATTTTATTTTCCAAAAATATCCTAAAATTTTGCAGAAACCTTTTATTTGATGAGTGGAATGAATAATTTAGCCAAAAATAGTTTCTTGGCACAATTTAAGATAGTACAAAATTTTCACTATTTTTGTAAGGTCCGCGCCTTTCAAATTTCCGTCAAAAATTTAATTTACCAAAAATTGCCTCAAATTTTGTAGAAACCTTTCCTTTGATGAGTGGAATAAAGAATTTACTCAAAAAATAGTTTCTTAGCACAATTTCAGATAGTACAAAATTTTCACTATTTTTGTGAGGTCCGTGCCTGTAGAATTTCCGTCAAAAATTCAATTTTCCAAAAATATCCTAAAATTTTGTAGAAACCTTTTATTTGATGAGTGGAATGAATAACTTAGCCAAAAATAGTTTCTTGGCACAATTTAAGATAGTACAAAATTTTCACTATTTTTGTAAGGTCCGCGCCTGTCGAATTTCCATCAAAAATTAAATTTTAGAAAAATTGCCTAAAATTTTGTAGAAAACTTTCCTTTGATGAGTGGAATAAAGAATTTACTCAAAAAATGGTTTCTTAGCACAATTTAAGATGGTACAAAATTTTCACTATTTTTGTAAGGTCCGCCCGCGCCTGTCCAATTTCCGATAAAAATTTTATTTTCCAAAAATATCCTAAAATTTTGCAGAAACCTCTTATTTGATGAGTGGAATGAATAATTTAGCCAAAAATAGTTTCTTGGCACAATTTAAGATAGTACAAAATTTTCACTATTTTTGTAAGGTCCGCGCCTTTCAAATTTCCTTCACAAATTTAATTTACTAAAAATTGCCTCAAATTTTGTAGAAACCTTTCCTTTGATGAGTGGAATAAAGAATTTACTCAAAAAATAGTTTCTTAGCACAATTTAAGATAGTACAAAATTTTCACTATTTTTGTGAGGTCCATGCCTGTAGAATTTCCGTCAAAAATTCAATTTTCCAAAAATATCCTAAAATTTTGTAGAAACCTTTTATTTGATGAGTGGAATGAATAACTTAGCCAAAAATAGTTTCTTGGCACAATTTAAGATAGTACAAAATTTTCACTATTTTTGTAAGGTCCGCGCCTTTCAAATTTCCGTCAAAAATTTAATTTACCAAAAATTGCCTAAAATTTTGTAGAAACCTTTCCTTTGATGAGTGGAATAAAGAATTTACTCAAAGTATAGTTTCTTAGCACCATTTAAGATAGTACAAAATTTTCACTATTTTTGTAAGGGTCGCGCCTGTCGAATGTCTGTGAAAATTCCATTTTCCAAAAATATCCTTAAATTTTGTAGAAACCTTTCCTTTGATGAGTGGAATAAAGAATTTACTCAAAAAATAGTTTCTTAGCACAATTTAAGATAGTACAAAATTTTCACTATTTTTGTAAGGTCCGCGCCTGTCGAATTTCCATCAAAAATTAAATTTTAGAAAAATTGCCTAAAATTTTGTAGAAATCTTTCCTTTGATGAGTGGAATAAAGAATTTACTCAAAAAATAGTTTCTTAGCACAATTTAAGATGGTACAAAATTTTCACTATTTTTGTAAGGTCCGCCCGCGCCTGTCCAATTTCCGTCAAAAATTTTATTTTCCAAAAATATCCTAAAATTTTGCAGAAACCTTTTATTTGATGAGTGGAATAAATAATTTTGCCAAAAAATAGTTTCTTAGCACAATTTAAGATAGTACAAAATTTTCACTAATTTTGTAAGGTCCGCGCCTGTCGAATTTCCGTCAAAATTCAATTTTCCAAAATTATCCTAAAATTTTGTAGAAACCTTTTATTTGATGAGTGGAATAAATAATTTAGCCAAAAAATAGTTTCTTAGCACAATTTAAGATAGTACAAAATTTTCACTAATTTTGTAAGGTCCGCGCCTGTAGAATTTCCGTCAAAAATTCAATTTTCCAAAAATTGCCTCAAATTTTGTAGAATCCTTTCCTTTGATGAGTGGAATAAAGAATTTACTCAAAAAATAGTTTCTTAGCATCATTTAAGATAGTACAAAATTTTCACTATTTTGGTAAGGATTGCGCCTGTCGAATTTCCGTCAAAAATTCAATTTTCCAAAATTATCCTAAAATTTTGCAGAAACCTTTTATTTGATGAGTGGAATAAATAATTTTGCCAAAAAATAGTTTCTTAGCACAATTTAAGATAGTACAAAATTTTCACTATTTCTGTATGGTCCGCGCCTGTCAAATTTCCGTCAAAAATTTAATTTTCCAATAATTGCCTCAAATTTTGTAGAAACCTTTCCTTTGATGAGTGGAATAAAGAATTTACTCAAAAAATAGTTTCTTAGCATCATTTAAGATAGTACAAAATTTTCACTATTTTTGTAAGGCTCGCGCCTGTTGAATTTCCATCAAAAATTAAATTTTAGAAAAATTGCCTAAAATTTTGTAGAAATCTTTCCTTTGATGAGGTGAATAAAGAATTTACTCAAAAAATAGTTTCTTAGCACAATTTAAGATGGTACAAAATTTTCACTATTTTTGTAAGGTCCGCCCGCGCCTGTCCAATTTCCGTCAAAAATTTTATTTTCCAAAAATATCCTAAAATTTTGCAGAAACCTTTTATTTGATGAGTGGAATGAATAATTTAGCCAAAAATAGTTTCTTGGCACAATTTAAGATAGTACAAAATTTTCACTATTTTTGTAAGGTCCGCGCCTTTCAAATTTCCGTCAAAAATTTAATTTACCAAAAATTGCCTCAAATTTTGTAGAAACCTTTCCTTTGATGAGTGGAATAAAGAATTTACTCAAAAAATAGTTTCTTAGCACAATTTAAGATAGTACAAAATTTTCACTATTTTTGTGAGGTCCGTGCCTGTAGAATTTCCGTCAAAAATTCAATTTTCCAAAAATATCCTAAAATTTTGTAGAAACCTTTTATTTGATGAGTGGAATGAATAACTTAGCCAAAAATAGTTTCTTGGCACAATTTAAGATAGTACAAAATTTTCACTATTTTTGTAAGGTCCGCGCCTTTCAAATTTCCGTCAAAAATTTAATTTACCAAAAATTGCCTAAAATTTTGTAGAAACCTTTCCTTTGATGAGTGGAATAAAGAATTTACTCAAAGTATAGTTTCTTAGCACCATTTAAGATAGTACAAAATTTTCACTATTTTTGTAAGGGTCGCGCCTGTCGAATGTCTGTCAAAATTCCATTTTCCAAAAATATCCTTAAATTTTGTAGAAACCTTTCCTTTGATGAGTGGAATAAAGAATTTACTCAAAAAATAGTTTCTTAGTACAATTTAAGATAGTACAAAATTTTCACTATTTTTGTAAGGTCCGCGCCTGTCGAATTTCCATCTAAAATTAAATTTTAGAAAAATTGCCTAAAATTTTGTAGAAATCTTTCCTTTGATGAGTGGAATAAAGAATTTACTCAAAAAATAGTTTCTTAGCACAATTTAAGATGGTACAAAATTTTCACTATTTTTGTAAGGTCCGCCCGCGCCTGTCCAATTTCCGTCAAAAATTTTATTTTCCAAAAATATCCTAAAATTTTGCAGAAACCTTTTATTTGATGAGTGGAATAAATAATTTTGCCAAAAAATAGTTTCTTAGCACAATTTAAGATAGTACAAAATTTTCACTAATTTTGTAAGGTCCGCGCCTGTCGAATTTCCGTCAAAATTCAATTTTCCAAAATTATCCTAAAATTTTGTAGAAACCTTTTATTTGATGAGTGGAATAAATAATTTAGCCAAAAAATAGTTTCTTAGCACAATTTAAGATAGTACAAAATTTTCACTAATTTTGTAAGGTCCGCGCCTGTAGAATTTCCGTCAAAAATTCAATTTTCCAAAAATTGCCTCAAATTTTGTAGAATCCTTTCCTTTGATGAGTGGAATAAAGAATTTACTCAAAAAATAGTTTCTTAGCATCATTTAAGATAGTACAAAATTTTCACTATTTTGGTAAGGATTGCGCCTGTCGAATTTCCGTCAAAAATTCAATTTTCCAAAATTATCCTAAAATTTTGCAGAAACCTTTTATTTGATGAGTGGAATAAATAATTTTGCCAAAAAATAGTTTCTTAGCACAATTTAAGATAGTACAAAATTTTCACTATTTCTGTATGGTCCGCACCTGTCAAATTTCCGTCAAAAATTTAATTTTCCAATAATTGCCTCAAATTTTGTAGAAACCTTTCCTTTGATGAGTGGAATAAAGAATTTACTCAAAAAATAGTTTCTTAGCATCATTTAAGATAGTACAAAATTTTCACTATTTTTGTAAGGCTCGCGCCTGTTGAATTTCCATCAAAAATTAAATTTTAGAAAAATTGCCTAAAATTTTGTAGAAATCTTTCCTTTGATGAGTGGAATAAAGAATTTACTCAAAAAATAGTTTCTTAGCACAATTTAAGATGGTACAAAATTTTCACTATTTTTGTAAGGTCCGCCCGCGCCTGTCCAATTTCCGTCAAAAATTTTATTTTCCAAAAATATCCTAAAATTTTGCAGAAACCTTTTATTTGATGAGTGGAATGAATAATTTAGCCAAAAATAGTTTCTTGGCACAATTTAAGATAGTACAAAATTTTCACTATTTTTGTAAGGTCCGCGCCTTTCAAATTTCCGTCAAAAATTTAATTTACCAAAAATTGCCTCAAATTTTGTAGAAACCTTTCCTTTGATGAGTGGAATAAAGAATTTACTCAAAAAATAGTTTCTTAGCACAATTTAAGATAGTACAAAATTTTCACTATTTTTGTGAGGTCCGTGCCTGTAGAATTTCCGTCAAAAATTCAATTTTCCAAAAATATCCTAAAATTTTGTAGAAACCTTTTATTTGATGAGTGGAATGAATAACTTAGCCAAAAATAGTTTCTTGGCACAATTTAAGATAGTACAAAATTTTCACTATTTTTGTAAGGTCCGCGCCTTTCAAATTTCCGTCAAAAATTTAATTTACCAAAAATTGCCTAAAATTTTGTAGAAACCTTTCCTTTGATGAGTGGAATAAAGAATTTACTCAAAGTATAGTTTCTTAGCACCATTTAAGATAGTACAAAATTTTCACTATTTTTGTAAGGGTCGCGCCTGTCGAATGTCTGTCGAAATTCCATTTTCCAAAAATATCCTTAAATTTTGTAGAAACCTTTCCTTTGATGAGTGGAATAAAGAATTTACTCAAAAAATAGTTTCTTAGTACAATTTAAGATAGTACAAAATTTTCACTATTTTTGTAAGGTCCGCGCCTGTCGAATTTCCATCTAAAATTAAATTTTAGAAAAATTGCCTAAAATTTTGTAGAAATCTTTCCTTTGATGAGTGGAATAAAGAATTTACTCAAAAAATAGTTTCTTAGCACAATTTAAGATGGTACAAAATTTTCACTATTTTTGTAAGGTCCGCCCGCGCCTGTCCAATTTCCGTCAAAAATTTTATTTTCCAAAAATATCCTAAAATTTTGCAGAAACCTTTTATTTGATGAGTGGAATAAATAATTTTGCCAAAAAATAGTTTCTTAGCACAATTTAAGATAGTACAAAATTTTCACTAATTTTGTAAGGTCCGCGCCTGTCGAATTTCCGTCAAAATTCAATTTTCCAAAATTATCCTAAAATTTTGTAGAAACCTTTTATTTGATGAGTGGAATAAATAATTTAGCCAAAAAATAGTTTCTTAGCACAATTTAAGATAGTACAAAATTTTCACTAATTTTGTAAGGTCCGCGCCTGTCGAATTTCCGTCAAAATTCAATTTTCCAAAATTATCCTAAAATTTTGTAGAAACCTTTTATTTGATGAGTGGAATAAATAATTTAGCCAAAATAGTTTCTTAGCACAATTTAAGATAGTACAAAATTTTCACTAATTTTGTAAGGTCCGCGCCTGTAGAATTTCCGTCAAAAATTCAATTTTCCAAAAATTGCCTCAAATTTTGTAGAATCCTTTCCTTTGATGAGTGGAATAAAGAATTTACTCAAAAAATAGTTTCTTAGCATCATTTAAGATAGTACAAAATTTTCACTATTTTGGTAAGGATTGCGCCTGTCGAATTTCCGTCAAAAATTCAATTTTCCAAAATTATCCTTAAATTTTGCAGAAACCTTTTATTTGATGAGTGGAATAAATAATTTTGCCAAAAAATAGTTTCTTAGCACAATTTAAGATAGTACAAAATTTTCACTATTTCTGTATGGTCCGCGCCTGTCAAATTTCCGTCAAAAATTTAATTTTCCAATAATTGCCTCAAATTTTGTAGAAACCTTTCCTTTGATGAGTGGAATAAAGAATTTACTCAAAAAATAGTTTCTTAGCATCATTTAAGATAGTACAAAATTTTCACTATTTTTGTAAGGCTCGCGCCTGTTGAATTTCCATCAAAAATTAAATTTTAGAAAAATTGCCTAAAATTTTGTAGAAATCTTTCCTTTGATGAGTGGAATAAAGAATTTACTCAAAAAATAGTTTCTTAGCACAATTTAAGATGGTACAAAATTTTCACTATTTTTGTAAGGTCCGCCCGCGCCTGTCCAATTTCCGTCAAAAATTTTATTTTCCAAAAATATCCTAAAATTTTGCAGAAACCTTTTATTTGATGAGTGGAATGAATAATTTAGCCAAAAATAGTTTCTTGGCACAATTTAAGATAGTACAAAATTTTCACTATTTTTGTAAGGTCCGCGCCTTTCAAATTTCCGTCAAAAATTTAATTTACCAAAAATTGCCTCAAATTTTGTAGAAACCTTTCCTTTGATGAGTGGAATAAAGAATTTACTCAAAAAATAGTTTCTTAGCACAATTTAAGATAGTACAAAATTTTCACTATTTTTGTGAGGTCCGTGCCTGTAGAATTTCCGTCAAAAATTCAATTTTCCAAAAATATCCTAAAATTTTGTAGAAACCTTTTATTTGATGAGTGGAATGAATAACTTAGCCAAAAATAGTTTCTTGGCACAATTTAAGATAGTACAAAATTTTCACTATTTTTGTAAGGTCCGCGCCTTTCAAATTTCCGTCAAAAATTTAATTTACCAAAAATTGCCTAAAATTTTGTAGAAACCTTTCCTTTGATGAGTGGAATAAAGAATTTACTCAAAGTATAGTTTCTTAGCACCATTTAAGATAGTACAAAATTTTCACTATTTTTGTAAGGGTCGCGCCTGTCGAATGTCTGTCAAAATTCCATTTTCCAAAAATATCCTTAAATTTTGTAGAAACCTTTCCTTTGATGAGTGGAATAAAGAATTTACTCAAAAAATAGTTTCTTAGTACAATTTAAGATAGTACAAAATTTTCACTATTTTTGTAAGGTCCGCGCCTGTCGAATTTCCATCTAAAATTAAATTTTAGAAAAATTGCCTAAAATTTTGTAGAAATCTTTCCTTTGATGAGTGGAATAAAGAATTTACTCAAAAAATAGTTTCTTAGCACAATTTAAGATGGTACAAAATTTTCACTATTTTTGTAAGGTCCGCCCGCGCCTGTCCAATTTCCGTCAAAAATTTTATTTTCCAAAAATATCCTAAAATTTTGCAGAAACCTTTTATTTGATGAGTGGAATGAATAATTTAGCCAAAAATAGTTTCTTGGCACAATTTAAGATAGTACAAAATTTTCACTATTTTTGTAAGGTCTGCGCCTTTCAAATTTCCGTCAAAAATTTAATTTACCAAAAATTGCCTCAAATTTTGTAGAAACCTTTCCTTTGATGAGTGGAATAAAGAATTTACTCAAAAAATAGTTTCTTAGCACAATTTAAGATAGTACAAAATTTTCACTATTTTTGTGAGGTCCGTGCCTGTAGAATTTCCGTCAAAAATTCAATTTTCCAAAAATATCCTAAAATTTTGTAGAAACCTTTTATTTGATGAGTGGAATGAATAACTTAGCCAAAAATAGTTTCTTGGCACAATTTAAGATAGTACAAAATTTTCACTATTTTTGTAAGGTCCGCGCCTTTCAAATTTCCGTCAAAAATTTAATTTACCAAAAATTGCCTAAAATTTTGTAGAAACCTTTCCTTTGATGAGTGGAATAAAGAATTTACTCAAAGTATAGTTTCTTAGCACCATTTAAGATAGTACAAAATTTTCACTATTTTTGTAAGGGTCGCGCCTGTCGAATGTCTGTCAAAATTCCATTTTCCAAAAATATCCTTAAATTTTGTAGAAACCTTTCCTTTGATGAGTGGAATGAAGAATTTACTCAAAAAATAGTTTCTTAGTACAATTTAAGATAGTACAAAATTTTCACTATTTTTGTAAGGTCCGCGCCTGTCGAATTTCCATCTAAAATTAAATTTTAGAAAAATTGCCTAAAATTTTGTAGAAATCTTTCCTTTGATGAGTGGAATAAAGAATTTACTCAAAAAATAGTTTCTTAGCACAATTTAAGAAGGTACAAAATTTTCACTATTTTTGTAAGGTCCGCCCGCGCCTGTCCAATTTCCGTCAAAAATTTTATTTTCCAAAAATATCCTAAAATTTTGCAGAAATCTTTTATTTGATGAGTGGAATAAATAATTTTGCCAAAAAATAGTTTCTTAGCACAATTTAAGATAGTACAAAATTTTCACTATTTCTGTATGGTCCGCACCTGTCAAATTTCCGTCAAAAATTTAATTTTCCAATAATTGCCTCAAATTTTGTAGAAACCTTTCCTTTGATGAGTGGAATAAAGAATTTACTCAAAAAATAGTTTCTTAGCATCATTTAAGATAGTACAAAATTTTCACTATTTTTGTAAGGCTCGCGCCTGTTGAATTTCCATCAAAAATTAAATTTTAGAAAAATTGCCTAAAATTTTGTAGAAATCTTTCCTTTGATGAGTGGAATAAAGAATTTACTCAAAAAATAGTTTCTTAGCACAATTTAAGATGGTACAAAATTTTCACTATTTTTGTAAGGTCCGCCCGCGCCTGTCCAATTTCCGTCAAAAATTTTATTTTCCAAAAATATCCTAAAATTTTGCAGAAACCTTTTATTTGATGAGTGGAATGAATAATTTAGCCAAAAATAGTTTCTTGGCACAATTTAAGATAGTACAAAATTTTCACTATTTTTGTAAGGTCCGCGCCTTTCAAATTTCCGTCAAAAATTTAATTTACCAAAAATTGCCTCAAATTTTGTAGAAACCTTTCCTTTGATGAGTGGAATAAAGAATTTACTCAAAAAATAGTTTCTTAGCACAATTTAAGATAGTACAAAATTTTCACTATTTTTGTGAGGTCCGTGCCTGTAGAATTTCCGTCAAAAATTCAATTTTCCAAAAATATCCTAAAATTTTGTAGAAACCTTTTATTTGATGAGTGGAATGAATAACTTAGCCAAAAATAGTTTCTTGGCACAATTTAAGATAGTACAAAATTTTCACTATTTTTGTAAGGTCCGCGCCTTTCAAATTTCCGTCAAAAATTTAATTTACCAAAAATTGCCTAAAATTTTGTAGAAACCTTTCCTTTGATGAGTGGAATAAAGAATTTACTCAAAGTATAGTTTCTTAGCACCATTTAAGATAGTACAAAATTTTCACTATTTTTGTAAGGGTCGCGCCTGTCGAATGTCTGTCGAAATTCCATTTTCCAAAAATATCCTTAAATTTTGTAGAAACCTTTCCTTTGATGAGTGGAATAAAGAATTTACTCAAAAAATAGTTTCTTAGTACAATTTAAGATAGTACAAAATTTTCACTATTTTTGTAAGGTCCGCGCCTGTCGAATTTCCATCTAAAATTAAATTTTAGAAAAATTGCCTAAAATTTTGTAGAAATCTTTCCTTTGATGAGTGGAATAAAGAATTTACTCAAAAAATAGTTTCTTAGCACAATTTAAGATGGTACAAAATTTTCACTATTTTTGTAAGGTCCGCCCGCGCCTGTCCAATTTCCGTCAAAAATTTTATTTTCAAAAAATATCCTAAAATTTTGCAGAAACCTTTTATTTGATGAGTGGAATAAATAATTTTGCCAAAAAATAGTTTCTTAGCACAATTTAAGATAGTACAAAATTTTCACTAATTTTGTAAGGTCCGCGCCTGTCGAATTTCCGTCAAAATTCAATTTTCCAAAATTATCCTAAAATTTTGTAGAAACCTTTTATTTGATGAGTGGAATAAATAATTTAGCCAAAAAATAGTTTCTTAGCACAATTTAAGATAGTACAAAATTTTCACTAATTTTGTAAGGTCCGCGCCTGTCGAATTTCCGTCAAAATTCAATTTTCCAAAATTATCCTAAAATTTTGTAGAAACCTTTTATTTGATGAGTGGAATAAATAATTTAGCCAAAAAATAGTTTCTTAGCACAATTTAAGATAGTACAAAATTTTCACTAATTTTGTAAGGTCCGCGCCTGTAGAATTTCCGTCAAAAATTCAATTTTCCAAAAATTGCCTCAAATTTTGTAGAATCCTTTCCTTTGATGAGTGGAATAAAGAATTTACTCAAAAAATAGTTTCTTAGCATCATTTAAGATAGTACAAAATTTTCACTATTTTGGTAAGGATTGCGCCTGTCGAATTTCCGTCAAAAATTCAATTTTCCAAAATTATCCTAAAATTTTGCAGAAACCTTTTATTTGATGAGTGGAATAAATAATTTTGCCAAAAAATAGTTTCTTAGCACAATTTAAGATAGTACAAAATTTTCACTATTTCTGTATGGTCCGCGCCTGTCAAATTTCCGTCAAAAATTTAATTTTCCAATAATTGCCTCAAATTTTGTAGAAACCTTTCCTTTGATGAGTGGAATAAAGAATTTACTCAAAAAATAGTTTCTTAGCATCATTTAAGATAGTACAAAATTTTCACTATTTTTGTAAGGCTCGCGCCTGTTGAATTTCCATCAAAAATTAAATTTTAGAAAAATTGCCTAAAATTTTGTAGAAATCTTTCCTTTGATGAGTGGAATAAAGAATTTACTCAAAAAATAGTTTCTTAGCACAATTTAAGATGGTACAAAATTTTCACTATTTTTGTAAGGTCCGCCCGCGCCTGTCCAATTTCCGTCAAAAATTTTATTTTCCAAAAATATCCGAAAATTTTGCAGAAACCTTTTATTTGATGAGTGGAATGAATAATTTAGCCAAAAATAGTTTCTTGGCACAATTTAAGATAGTACAATATTTTCACTATTTTTGTAAGGTCCGCGCCTTTCAAATTTCCGTCAAAAATTTAATTTACCAAAAATTGCCTCAAATTTTGTAGAAACCTTTCCTTTGATGAGTGGAATAAAGAATTTACTCAAAAAATAGTTTCTTAGCACAATTTAAGATAGTACAAAATTTTCACTATTTTTGTGAGGTCCGTGCCTGTAGAATTTCCGTCAAAAATTCAATTTTCCAAAAATATCCTAAAATTTTGTAGAAACCTTTTATTTGATGAGTGGAATGAATAACTTAGCCAAAAATAGTTTCTTGGCACAATTTAAGATAGTACAAAATTTTCACTATTTTTGTAAGGTCCGCGCCTTTCAAATTTCCGTCAAAAATTTAATTTACCAAAAATTGCCTAAAATTTTGTAGAAACCTTTCCTTTGATGAGTGGAATAAAGAATTTACTCAAAGTATAGTTTCTTAGCACCATTTAAGATAGTACAAAATTTTCACTATTTTTGTAAGGGTCGCGCCTGTCGAATGTCTGTCGAAATTCCATTTTCCAAAAATATCCTTAAATTTTGTAGAAACCTTTCCTTTGATGAGTGGAATAAAGAATTTACTCAAAAAATAGTTTCTTAGTACAATTTAAGATAGTACAAAATTTTCACTATTTTTGTAAGGTCCGCGCCTGTCGAATTTCCATCTAAAATTAAATTTTAGAAAAATTGCCTAAAATTTTGTAGAAATCTTTCCTTTGATGAGTGGAATAAAGAATTTACTCAAAAAATAGTTTCTTAGCACAATTTAAGATGGTACAAAATTTTCACTATTTTTGTAAGGTCCGCCCGCGCCTGTCCAATTTCCGTCAAAAATTTTATTTTCCAAAAATATCCTAAAATTTTGCAGAAACCTTTTATTTGATGAGTGGAATAAATAATTTTGCCAAAAAATAGTTTCTTAGCACAATTTAAGATAGTACAAAATTTTCACTAATTTTGTAAGGTCCGCGCCTGTCGAATTTCCGTCAAAATTCAATTTTCCAAAATTATCCTAAAATTTTGTAGAAACCTTTTATTTGATGAGTGGAATAAATAATTTAGCCAAAAAATAGTTTCTTAGCACAATTTAAGATAGTACAAAATTTTCACTAATTTTGTAAGGTCCGCGCCTGTCGAATTTCCGTCAAAATTCAATTTTCCAAAATTATCCTAAAATTTTGTAGAAACCTTTTATTTGATGAGTGGAATAAATAATTTAGCCAAAAAATAGTTTCTTAGCACAATTTAAGATAGTACAAAATTTTCACTAATTTTGTAAGGTCCGCGCCTGTAGAATTTCCGTCAAAAATTCAATTTTCCAAAAATTGCCTCAAATTTTGTAGAATCCTTTCCTTTGATGAGTGGAATAAAGAATTTACTCAAAAAATAGTTTCTTAGCATCATTTAAGATAGTACAAAATTTTCACTATTTTGGTAAGGATTGCGCCTGTCGAATTTCCGTCAAAAATTCAATTTTCCAAAATTATCCTAAAATTTTGCAGAAACCTTTTATTTGATGAGTGGAATAAATAATTTTGCCAAAAAATAGTTTCTTAGCACAATTTAAGATAGTACAAAATTTTCACTATTTCTGTATGGTCCGCGCCTGTCAAATTTCCGTCAAAAATTTAATTTTCCAATAATTGCCTCAAATTTTGTAGAAACCTTTCCTTTGATGAGTGGAATAAAGAATTTACTCAAAAAATAGTTTCTTAGCATCATTTAAGATAGTACAAAATTTTCACTATTTTTGTAAGGCTCGCGCCTGTTGAATTTCCATCAAAAATTAAATTTTAGAAAAATTGCCTAAAATTTTGTAGAAATCTTTCCTTTGATGAGTGGAATAAAGAATTTACTCAAAAAATAGTTTCTTAGCACAATTTAAGATGGTACAAAATTTTCACTATTTTTGTAAGGTCCGCCCGCGCCTGTCCAATTTCCGTCAAAAATTTTATTTTCCAAAAATATCCTAAAATTTTGCAGAAACCTTTTATTTGATGAGTGGAATGAATAATTTAGCCAAAAATAGTTTCTTGGCACAATTTAAGATAGTACAAAATTTTCACTATTTTTGTAAGGTCCGCGCCTTTCAAATTTCCGTCAAAAATTTAATTTACCAAAAATTGCCTCAAATTTTGTAGAAACCTTTCCTTTGATGAGTGGAATAAAGAATTTACTCAAAAAATAGTTTCTTAGCACAATTTAAGATAGTACAAAATTTTCACTATTTTTGTGAGGTCCGTGCCTGTAGAATTTCCGTCAAAAATTCAATTTTCCAAAAATATCCTAAAATTTTGTAGAAACCTTTTATTTGATGAGTGGAATGAATAACTTAGCCAAAAATAGTTTCTTGGCACAATTTAAGATAGTACAAAATTTTCACTATTTTTGTAAGGTCCGCGCCTTTCAAATTTCCGTCAAAAATTTAATTTACCAAAAATTGCCTAAAATTTTGTAGAAACCTTTCCTTTGATGAGTGGAATAAAGAATTTACTCAAAGTATAGTTTCTTAGCACCATTTAAGATAGTACAAAATTTTCACTATTTTTGTAAGGGTCGCGCCTGTCGAATGTCTGTCAAAATTCCATTTTCCAAAAATATCCTTAAATTTTGTAGAAACCTTTCCTTTGATGAGTGGAATAAAGAATTTACTCAAAAAATAGTTTCTTAGTACAATTTAAGATAGTACAAAATTTTCACTATTTTTGTAAGGTCCGCGCCTGTCGAATTTCCATCTAAAATTAAATTTTAGAAAAATTGCCTAAAATTTTGTAGAAATCTTTCCTTTGATGAGTGGAATAAAGAATTTACTCAAAAAATAGTTTCTTAGCACAATTTAAGATGGTACAAAATTTTCACTATTTTTGTAAGGTCCGCCCGCGCCTGTCCAATTTCCGTCAAAAATTTTATTTTCCAAAAATATCCTAAAATTTTGCAGAAACCTTTTATTTGATGAGTGGAATAAATAATTTTGCCAAAAAATAGTTTCTTAGCACAATTTAAGATAGTACAAAATTTTCACTATTTCTGTATGGTCCGCACCTGTCAAATTTCCGTCAAAAATTTAATTTTCCAATAATTGCCTCAAATTTTGTAGAAACCTTTCCTTTGATGAGTGGAATAAAGAATTTACTCAAAAAATAGTTTCTTAGCATCATTTAAGATAGTACAAAATTTTCACTATTTTTGTAAGGCTCGCGCCTGTTGAATTTCCATCAAAAATTAAATTTTAGAAAAATTGCCTAAAATTTTGTAGAAATCTTTCCTTTGATGAGTGGAATAAAGAATTTACTCAAAAAATAGTTTCTTAGCACAATTTAAGATGGTACAAAATTTTCACTATTTTTGTAAGGTCCGCCCGCGCCTGTCCAATTTCCGTCAAAAATTTTATTTTCCAAAAATATCCTAAAATTTTGCAGAAACCTTTTATTTGATGAGTGGAATGAATAATTTAGCCAAAAATAGTTTCTTGGCACAATTTAAGATAGTACAAAATTTTCACTATTTTTGTAAGGTCCGCGCCTTTCAAATTTCCGTCAAAAATTTAATTTACCAAAAATTGCCTCAAATTTTGTAGAAACCTTTCCTTTGATGAGTGGAATAAAGAATTTACTCAAAAAATAGTTTCTTAGCACAATTTAAGATAGTACAAAATTTTCACTATTTTTGTGAGGTCCGTGCCTGTAGAATTTCCGTCAAAAATTCAATTTTCCAAAAATATCCTAAAATTTTGTAGAAACCTTTTATTTGATGAGTGGAATGAATAACTTAGCCAAAAATAGTTTCTTGGCACAATTTAAGATAGTACAAAATTTTCACTATTTTTGTAAGGTCCGCGCCTTTCAAATTTCCGTCAAAAATTTAATTTACCAAAAATTGCCTAAAATTTTGTAGAAACCTTTCCTTTGATGAGTGGAATAAAGAATTTACTCAAAGTGTAGTTTCTTAGCACCATTTAAGATAGTACAAAATTTTCACTATTTTTGTAAGGGTCGCGCCTGTCGAATGTCTGTCGAAATTCCATTTTCCAAAAATATCCTTAAATTTTGTAGAAACCTTTCCTTTGATGAGTGGAATAAAGAATTTACTCAAAAAATAGTTTCTTAGTACAATTTAAGATAGTACAAAATTTTCACTATTTTTGTAAGGTCCGTGCCTGTCGAATTTCCATCTAAAATTAAATTTTAGAAAAATTGCCTAAAATTTTGTAGAAATCTTTCCTTTGATGAGTGGAATAAAGAATTTACTCAAAAAATAGTTTCTTAGCACAATTTAAGATGGTACAAAATTTTCACTATTTTTGTAAGGTCCGCCCGCGCCTGTCCAATTTCCGTCAAAAATTTTATTTTCCAAAAATATCCTAAAATTTTGCAGAAACCTTTTATTTGATGAGTGGAATAAATAATTTTGCCAAAAAATAGTTTCTTAGCACAATTTAAGATAGTACAAAATTTTCACTAATTTTGTAAGGTCCGCGCCTGTCGAATTTCCGTCAAAATTCAATTTTCCAAAATTATCCTAAAATTTTGTAGAAACCTTTTATTTGATGAGTGGAATGAATAACTTAGCCAAAAATAGTTTCTTGGCACAATTTAAGATAGTACAAAATTTTCACTATTTTTGTAAGGTCCGCGCCTTTCAAATTTCCGTCAAAAATTTAATTTACCAAAAATTGCCTAAAATTTTGTAGAAACCTTTCCTTTGATGAGTGGAATAAAGAATTTACTCAAAGTGTAGTTTCTTAGCACCATTTAAGATAGTACAAAATTTTCACTATTTTTGTAAGGGTCGCGCCTGTCGAATGTCTGTCGAAATTCCATTTTCCAAAAATATCCTTAAATTTTGTAGAAACCTTTCCTTTGATGAGTGGAATAAAGAATTTACTCAAAAAATAGTTTCTTAGTACAATTTAAGATAGTACAAAATTTTCACTATTTTTGTAAGGTCCGTGCCTGTCGAATTTCCATCTAAAATTAAATTTTAGAAAAATTGCCTAAAATTTTGTAGAAATCTTTCCTTTGATGAGTGGAATAAAGAATTTACTCAAAAAATAGTTTCTTAGCACAATTTAAGATGGTACAAAATTTTCACTATTTTTGTAAGGTCCGCCCGCGCCTGTCCAATTTCCGTCAAAAATTTTATTTTCCAAAAATATCCTAAAATTTTGCAGAAACCTTTTATTTGATGAGTGGAATAAATAATTTTGCCAAAAAATAGTTTCTTAGCACAATTTAAGATAGTACAAAATTTTCACTATTTCTGTATGGTCCGCACCTGTCAAATTTCCGTCAAAAATTTAATTTTCCAATAATTGCCTCAAATTTTGTAGAAACCTTTCCTTTGATGAGTGGAATAAAGAATTTACTCAAAAAATAGTTTCTTAGCATCATTTAAGATAGTACAAAATTTTCACTATTTTTGTAAGGCTCGCGCCTGTTGAATTTCCATCAAAAATTAAATTTTAGAAAAATTGCCTAAAATTTTGTAGAAATCTTTCCTTTGATGAGTGGAATAAAGAATTTACTCAAAAAATAGTTTCTTAGCACAATTTAAGATGGTACAAAATTTTCACTATTTTTGTAAGGTCCGCCCGCGCCTGTCCAATTTCCGTCAAAAATTTTATTTTCCAAAAATATCCTAAAATTTTGCAGAAACCTTTTATTTGATGAGTGGAATGAATAATTTAGCCAAAAATAGTTTCTTGGCACAATTTAAGATAGTACAAAATTTTCACTATTTTTGTAAGGTCCGCGCCTTTCAAATTTCCGTCAAAAATTTAATTTACCAAAAATTGCCTCAAATTTTGTAGAAACCTTTCCTTTGATGAGTGGAATAAAGAATTTACTCAAAAAATAGTTTCTTAGCACAATTTAAGATAGTACAAAATTTTCACTATTTTTGTGAGGTCCGTGCCTGTAGAATTTCCGTCAAAAATTCAATTTTCCAAAAATATCCTAAAATTTTGTAGAAACCTTTTATTTGATGAGTGGAATGAATAACTTAGCCAAAAATAGTTTCTTGGCACAATTTAAGATAGTACAAAATTTTCACTATTTTTGTAAGGTCCGCGCCTTTCAAATTTCCGTCAAAAATTTAATTTACCAAAAATTGCCTAAAATTTTGTAGAAACCTTTCCTTTGATGAGTGGAATAAAGAATTTACTCAAAGTGTAGTTTCTTAGCACCATTTAAGATAGTACAAAATTTTCACTATTTTTGTAAGGGTCGCGCCTGTCGAATGTCTGTCGAAATTCCATTTTCCAAAAATATCCTTAAATTTTGTAGAAACCTTTCCTTTGATGAGTGGAATAAAGAATTTACTCAAAAAATAGTTTCTTAGTACAATTTAAGATAGTACAAAATTTTCACTATTTTTGTAAGGTCCGTGCCTGTCGAATTTCCATCTAAAATTAAATTTTAGAAAAATTGCCTAAAATTTTGTAGAAATCTTTCCTTTGATGAGTGGAATAAAGAATTTACTCAAAAAATAGTTTCTTAGCACAATTTAAGATGGTACAAAATTTTCACTATTTTTGTAAGGTCCGCCCGCGCCTGTCCAATTTCCGTCAAAAATTTTATTTTCCAAAAATATCCTAAAATTTTGCAGAAACCTTTTATTTGATGAGTGGAATAAATAATTTTGCCAAAAAATAGTTTCTTAGCACAATTTAAGATAGTACAAAATTTTCACTAATTTTGTAAGGTCCGCGCCTGTCGAATTTCCGTCAAAATTCAATTTTCCAAAATTATCCTAAAATTTTGTAGAAACCTTTTATTTGATGAGTGGAATAAATAATTTAGCCAAAAAATAGTTTCTTAGCACAATTTAAGATAGTACAAAATTTTCACTAATTTTGTAAGGTCCGCGCCTGTCGAATTTCCGTCAAAATTCAATTTTCCAAAATTATCCTAAAATTTTGTAGAAACCTTTTATTTGATGAGTGGAATAAATAATTTAGCCAAAAAATAGTTTCTTAGCACAATTTAAGATAGTACAAAATTTTCACTAATTTTGTAAGGTCCGCGCCTGTAGAATTTCCGTCAAAAATTCAATTTTCCAAAAATTGCCTCAAATTTTGTAGAATCCTTTCCTTTGATGAGTGGAATAAAGAATTTACTCAAAAAATAGTTTCTTAGCATCATTTAAGATAGTACAAAATTTTCACTATTTTGGTAAGGATTGCGCCTGTCGAATTTCCGTCAAAAATTCAATTTTCAAAAATTATCCTAAAATTTTGCAGAAACCTTTTATTTGATGAGTGGAATAAATAATTTTGCCAAAAAATAGTTTCTTAGCACAATTTAAGATAGTACAAAATTTTCACTATTTCTGTATGGTCCGCGCCTGTCAAATTTCCGTCAAAAATTTAATTTTCCAATAATTGCCTCAAATTTTGTAGAAACCTTTCCTTTGATGAGTGGAATAAAGAATTTACTCAAAAAATAGTTTCTTAGCATCATTTAAGATAGTACAAAATTTTCACTATTTTTGTAAGGCTCGCGCCTGTTGAATTTCCATCAAAAATTAAATTTTAGAAAAATTGCCTAAAATTTTGTAGAAATCTTTCCTTTGATGAGTGGAATAAAGAATTTACTCAAAAAATAGTTTCTTAGCACAATTTAAGATGGTACAAAATTTTCACTATTTTTGTAAGGTCCGCCCGCGCCTGTCCAATTTCCGTCAAAAATTTTATTTTCCAAAAATATCCTAAAATTTTGCAGAAACCTTTTATTTGATGAGTGGAATGAATAATTTAGCCAAAAATAGTTTCTTGGCACAATTTAAGATAGTACAAAATTTTCACTATTTTTGTAAGGTCCGCGCCTTTCAAATTTCCGTCAAAAATTTAATTTACCAAAAATTGCCTCAAATTTTGTAGAAACCTTTCCTTTGATGAGTGGAATAAAGAATTTACTCAAAAAATAGTTTCTTAGCACAATTTAAGATAGTACAAAATTTTCACTATTTTTGTGAGGTCCGTGCCTGTAGAATTTCCGTCAAAAAATTCAATTTTCCAAAAATATCCTAAAATTTTGTAGAAACCTTTTATTTGATGAGTGGAATGAATAACTTAGCCAAAAATAGTTTCTTGGCACAATTTAAGATAGTACAAAATTTTCACTATTTTTGTAAGGTCCGCGCCTTTCAAATTTCCGTCAAAAATTTAATTTACCAAAAATTGCCTAAAATTTTGTAGAAACCTTTCCTTTGATGAGTGGAATAAAGAATTTACTCAAAGTATAGTTTCTTAGCACCATTTAAGATAGTACAAAATTTTCACTATTTTTGTAAGGGTCGCGCCTGTCGAATGTCTGTCAAAATTCCATTTTCCAAAAATATCCTTAAATTTTGTAGAAACCTTCCTTTGATGAGTGGAATAAAGAATTTACTCAAAAAATAGTTTCTTAGTACAATTTAAGATAGTACAAAATTTTCACTATTTTTGTAAGGTCCGCGCCTGTCGAATTTCCATCTAAAATTAAATTTTAGAAAAATTGCCTAAAATTTTGTAGAAATCTTTCCTTTGATGAGTGGAATAAAGAATTTACTCAAAAAATAGTTTCTTAGCACAATTTAAGATGGTACAAAATTTTCACTATTTTTGTAAGGTCCGCCCGCGCCTGTCCAATTTCCGTCAAAAATTTTATTTTCCAAAAATATCCTAAAATTTTGCAGAAACCTTTTATTTGATGAGTGGAATAAATAATTTTGCCAAAAAATAGTTTCTTAGCACAATTTAAGATAGTACAAAATTTTCACTAATTTTGTAAGGTCCGCGCCTGTCGAATTTCCGTCAAAATTCAATTTTCCAAAATTATCCTAAAATTTTGTAGAAACCTTTTATTTGATGAGTGGAATAAATAATTTAGCCAAAAAATAGTTTCTTAGCACAATTTAAGATAGTACAAAATTTTCACTAATTTTGTAAGGTCCGCGCCTGTAGAATTTCCGTCAAAAATTCAATTTTCCAAAAATTGCCTCAAATTTTGTAGAATCCTTTCCTTTGATGAGTGGAATAAAGAATTTACTCAAAAAATAGTTTCTTAGCATCATTTAAGATAGTACAAAATTTTCACTATTTTGGTAAGGATTGCGCCTGTCGAATTTCCGTCAAAAATTCAATTTTCCAAAATTATCCTAAAATTTTGCAGAAACCTTTTATTTGATGAGTGGAATAAATAATTTTGCCAAAAAATAGTTTCTTAGCACAATTTAAGATAGTACAAAATTTTCACTATTTCTGTATGGTCCGCACCTGTCAAATTTCCGTCAAAAATTTAATTTTCCAATAATTGCCTCAAATTTTGTAGAAACCTTTCCTTTGATGAGTGGAATAAAGAATTTACTCAAAAAATAGTTTCTTAGCATCATTTAAGATAGTACAAAATTTTCACTATTTTTGTAAGGCTCGCGCCTGTTGAATTTCCATCAAAAATTAAATTTTAGAAAAATTGCCTAAAATTTTGTAGAAATCTTTCCTTTGATGAGTGGAATAAAGAATTTACTCAAAAAATAGTTTCTTAGCACAATTTAAGATGGTACAAAATTTTCACTATTTTTGTAAGGTCCGCCCGCGCCTGTCCAATTTCCGTCAAAAATTTTATTTTCCAAAAATATCCTAAAATTTTGCAGAAACCTTTTATTTGATGAGTGGAATGAATAATTTAGCCAAAAATAGTTTCTTGGCACAATTTAAGATAGTACAAAATTTTCACTATTTTTGTAAGGTCCGCGCCTTTCAAATTTCCGTCAAAAATTTAATTTACCAAAAATTGCCTCAAATTTTGTAGAAACCTTTCCTTTGATGAGTGGAATAAAGAATTTACTCAAAAAATAGTTTCTTAGCACAATTTAAGATAGTACAAAATTTTCACTATTTTTGTGAGGTCCGTGCCTGTAGAATTTCCGTCAAAAATTCAATTTTCCAAAAATATCCTAAAATTTTGTAGAAACCTTTTATTTGATGAGTGGAATGAATAACTTAGCCAAAAATAGTTTCTTGGCACAATTTAAGATAGTACAAAATTTTCACTATTTTTGTAAGGTCCGCGCCTTTCAAATTTCCGTCAAAAATTTAATTTACCAAAAATTGCCTAAAATTTTGTAGAAACCTTTCCTTTGATGAGTGGAATAAAGAATTTACTCAAAGTATAGTTTCTTAGCACCATTTAAGATAGTACAAAATTTTCACTATTTTTGTAAGGGTCGCGCCTGTCGAATGTCTGTCGAAATTCCATTTTCCAAAAATATCCTTAAATTTTGTAGAAACCTTTCCTTTGATGAGTGGAATAAAGAATTTACTCAAAAAATAGTTTCTTAGTACAATTTAAGATAGTACAAAATTTTCACTATTTTTGTAAGGTCCGCGCCTGTCGAATTTCCATCTAAAATTAAATTTTAGAAAAATTGCCTAAAATTTTGTAGAAATCTTTCCTTTGATGAGTGGAATAAAGAATTTACTCAAAAAATAGTTTCTTAGCACAATTTAAGATGGTACAAAATTTTCACTATTTTTGTAAGGTCCGCCCGCGCCTGTCCAATTTCCGTCAAAAATTTTATTTTCCAAAAATATCCTAAAATTTTGCAGAAACCTTTTATTTGATGAGTGGAATAAATAATTTTGCCAAAAAATAGTTTCTTAGCACAATTTAAGATAGTACAAAATTTTCACTAATTTTGTAAGGTCCGCGCCTGTCGAATTTCCGTCAAAATTCAATTTTCCAAAATTATCCTATAATTTTGTAGAAACCTTTTATTTGATGAGTGGAATAAATAATTTAGCCAAAAAATAGTTTCTTAGCACAATTTAAGATAGTACAAAATTTTCACTAATTTTGTAAGGTCCGCGCCTGTAGAATTTCCGTCAAAAATTCAATTTTCCAAAAATTGCCTCAAATTTTGTAGAATCCTTTCCTTTGATGAGTGGAATAAAGAATTTACTCAAAAAATAGTTTCTTAGCATCATTTAAGATAGTACAAAATTTTCACTATTTTGGTAAGGATTGCGCCTGTCGAATTTCCGTCAAAAATTCAATTTTCCAAAATTATCCTAAAATTTTGCAGAAACCTTTTATTTGATGAGTGGAATAAATAATTTTGCCAAAAAATAGTTTCTTAGCACAATTTAAGATAGTACAAAATTTTCACTATTTCTGTATGGTCCGCGCCTGTCAAATTTCCGTCAAAAATTTAATTTTCCAATAATTGCCTCAAATTTTGTAGAAACCTTTCCTTTGATGAGTGGAATAAAGAATTTACTCAAAAAATAGTTTCTTAGCATCATTTAAGATAGTACAAAATTTTCACTATTTTTGTAAGGTCCGCGCCTGTCGAATTTCCGTCAAAATTCAATTTTCCAAAATTATCCTAAAATTTTGTAGAAACCTTTTATTTGATGAGTGGAATAAATAATTTAGCCAAAAAATAGTTTCTTAGCACAATTTAAGATAGTACAAAATTTTCACTAATTTTGTAAGGTCCGCGCCTGTAAAATTTCCGTCAAAAATTCAATTTTCCAAAAATTGCCTCAAATTTTGTAGAATCCTTTCCTTTGATGAGTGGAATAAAGAATTTACTCAAAAAATAGTTTCTTAGCATCATTTAAGATAGTACAAAATTTTCACTATTTTGGTAAGGATTGCGCCTGTCGAATTTCCGTCAAAAATTCAATTTTCCAAAAATATCCTAAAATTTTGTAGAAACCTTTTATTTGATGAGTGGAATAAATAATTTAGCCAAAAAATAGTTTCTTAGCACAATTTAAGATAGTACAAAATTTTCACTAATTTTGTAAGGTCCGCGCCTGTAGAATTTCCGTCAAAAATTCAATTTTCCAAAAATTGCCTCAAATTTTGTAGAATCCTTTCCTTTGATGAGTGGAATAAAGAATTTACTCAAAAAATAGTTTCTTAGCATCATTTAAGATAGTACAAAATTTTCACTATTTTGGTAAGGATTGCGCCTGTCGAATTTCCGTCAAAAATTCAATTTTCCAAAATTATCCTAAAATTTTGCAGAAACCTTTTATTTGATGAGTGGAATAAATAATTTTGCCAAAAAATAGTTTCTTAGCACAATTTAAGATAGTACAAAATTTTCACTATTTCTGTATGGTCCGCGCCTGTCAAATTTCCGTCAAAAATTTAATTTTCCAATAATTGCCTCAAATTTTGTAGAAACCTTTCCTTTGATGAGTGGAATAAAGAATTTACTCAAAAAATAGTTTCTTAGCATCATTTAAGATAGTACAAAATTTTCACTATTTTTGTAAGGCTCGCGCCTGTTGAATTTCCATCAAAAATTAAATTTTAGAAAAATTGCCTAAAATTTTGTAGAAATCTTTCCTTTGATGAGTGGAATAAAGAATTTACTCAAAAAATAGTTTCTTAGCACAATTTAAGATGGTACAAAATTTTCACTATTTTTGTAAGGTCCGCCCGCGCCTGTCCAATTTCCGTCAAAAATTTTATTTTCCAAAAATATCCTAAAATTTTGCAGAAACCTTTTATTTGATGAGTGGAATGAATAATTTAGCCAAAAATAGTTTCTTGGCACAATTTAAGATAGTACAAAATTTTCACTATTTTTGTAAGGTCCGCGCCTTTCAAATTTCCGTCAAAAATTTAATTTACCAAAAATTGCCTCAAATTTTGTAGAAACCTTTCCTTTGATGAGTGGAATAAAGAATTTACTCAAAAAATAGTTTCTTAGCACAATTTAAGATAGTACAAAATTTTCACTATTTTTGTGAGGTCCGTGCCTGTAGAATTTCCGTCAAAAATTCAATTTTCCAAAAATATCCTAAAATTTTGTAGAAACCTTTTATTTGATGAGTGGAATGAATAACTTAGCCAAAAATAGTTTCTTGGCACAATTTAAGATAGTACAAAATTTTCACTATTTTTGTAAGGTCCGCGCCTTTCAAATTTCCGTCAAAAATTTAATTTACCAAAAATTGCCTAAAATTTTGTAGAAACCTTTCCTTTGATGAGTGGAATAAAGAATTTACTCAAAGTATAGTTTCTTAGCACCATTTAAGATAGTACAAAATTTTCACTATTTTTGTAAGGGTCGCGCCTGTCGAATGTCTGTCAAAATTCCATTTTCCAAAAATATCCTTAAATTTTGTAGAAACCTTTCCTTTGATGAGTGGAATAAAGAATTTACTCAAAAAATAGTTTCTTAGCACAATTTAAGATGGTACAAAATTTTCACTATTTTTGTAAGGTCCGCCCGCGCCTGTCCAATTTCCGTCAAAAATTTTATTTTCCAAAAATATCCTAAAATTTTGCAGAAACCTTTTATTTGATGAGTGGAATAAATAATTTTGCCAAAAAATAGTTTCTTAGCACAATTTAAGATAGTACAAAATTTTCACTAATTTTGTAAGGTCCGCGCCTGTCGAATTTCCGTCAAAATTCAATTTTCAAAAATTATCCTAAAATTTTGTAGAAACCTTTTATTTGATGAGTGGAATAAATAATTTAGCCAAAAAATAGTTTCTTAGCACAATTTAAGATAGTACAAAATTTTCACTAATTTTGTAAGGTCCGCGCCTGTAGAATTTCCGTCAAAAATTCAATTTTCCAAAAATTGCCTCAAATTTTGTAGAATCCTTTCCTTTGATGAGTGGAATAAAGAATTTACTCAAAAAATAGTTTCTTAGCATCATTTAAGATAGTACAAAATTTTCACTATTTTGGTAAGGATTGCGCCTGTCGAATTTCCGTCAAAAATTCAATTTTCCAAAATTATCCTAAAATTTTGCAGAAACCTTTTATTTGATGAGTGGAATAAATAATTTTGCCAAAAAATAGTTTCTTAGCACAATTTAAGATAGTACAAAATTTTCACTATTTCTGTATGGTCCGCACCTGTCAAATTTCCGTCAAAAATTTAATTTTCCAATAATTGCCTCAAATTTTGTAGAAACCTTTCCTTTGATGAGTGGAATAAAGAATTTACTCAAAAAATAGTTTCTTAGCATCATTTAAGATAGTACAAAATTTTCACTATTTTTGTAAGGCTCGCGCCTGTTGAATTTCCATCAAAAATTAAATTTTAGAAAAATTGCCTAAAATTTTGTAGAAATCTTTCCTTTGATGAGTGGAATAAAGAATTTACTCAAAAAATAGTTTCTTAGCACAATTTAAGATGGTACAAAATTTTCACTATTTTTGTAAGGTCCGCCCGCGCCTGTCCAATTTCCGTCAAAAATTTTATTTTCCAAAAATATCCTAAAATTTTGCAGAAACCTTTTATTTGATGAGTGGAATGAATAATTTAGCCAAAAATAGTTTCTTGGCACAATTTAAGATAGTACAAAATTTTCACTATTTTTGTAAGGTCCGCGCCTTTCAAATTTCCGTCAAAAATTTAATTTACCAAAAATTGCCTCAAATTTTGTAGAAACCTTTCCTTTGATGAGTGGAATAAAGAATTTACTCAAAAAATAGTTTCTTAGCACAATTTAAGATAGTACAAAATTTTCACTATTTTTGTGAGGTCCGTGCCTGTAGAATTTCCGTCAAAAATTCAATTTTCCAAAAATATCCTAAAATTTTGTAGAAACCTTTTATTTGATGAGTGGAATGAATAACTTAGCCAAAAATAGTTTCTTGGCACAATTTAAGATAGTACAAAATTTTCACTATTTTTGTAAGGTCCGCGCCTTTCAAATTTCCGTCAAAAATTTAATTTACCAAAAATTGCCTAAAATTTTGTAGAAACCTTTCCTTTGATGAGTGGAATAAAGAATTTACTCAAAGTATAGTTTCTTAGCACCATTTAAGATAGTACAAAATTTTCACTATTTTTGTAAGGGTCGCGCCTGTCGAATGTCTGTCGAAATTCCATTTTCCAAAAATATCCTTAAATTTTGTAGAAACCTTTCCTTTGATGAGTGGAATAAAGAATTTACTCAAAAAATAGTTTCTTAGTACAATTTAAGATAGTACAAAATTTTCACTATTTTTGTAAGGTCCGCGCCTGTCGAATTTCCATCTAAAATTAAATTTTAGAAAAATTGCCTAAAATTTTGTAGAAATCTTTCCTTTGATGAGTGGAATAAAGAATTTACTCAAAAAATAGTTTCTTAGCACAATTTAAGATGGTACAAAATTTTCACTATTTTTGTAAGGTCCGCCCGCGCCTGTCCAATTTCCGTCAAAAATTTTATTTTCCAAAAATATCCTAAAATTTTGCAGAAACCTTTTATTTGATGAGTGGAATAAATAATTTTGCCAAAAAATAGTTTCTTAGCACAATTTAAGATAGTACAAAATTTTCACTAATTTTGTAAGGTCCGCGCCTGTCGAATTTCCGTCAAAATTCAATTTTCCAAAATTATCCTAAAATTTTGTAGAAACCTTTTATTTGATGAGTGGAATAAATAATTTAGCCAAAAAATAGTTTCTTAGCACAATTTAAGATAGTACAAAATTTTCACTAATTTTGTAAGGTCCGCGCCTGTTGAATTTCCGTCAAAATTCAATTTTCCAAAATTATCCTAAAATTTTGTAGAAACCTTTTATTTGATGAGTGGAATAAATAATTTAGCCAAAAAATAGTTTCTTAGCACAATTTAAGATAGTACAAAATTTTCACTAATTTTGTAAGGTCCGCGCCTGTAGAATTTCCGTCAAAAATTCAATTTTCCAAAAATTGCCTCAAATTTTGTAGAATCCTTTCCTTTGATGAGTGGAATAAAGAATTTACTCAAAAAATAGTTTCTTAGCATCATTTAAGATAGTACAAAATTTTCACTATTTTGGTAAGGATTGCGCCTGTCGAATTTCCGTCAAAAATTCAATTTTCCAAAATTATCCTAAAATTTTGCAGAAACCTTTTATTTGATGAGTGGAATAAATAATTTTGCCAAAAAATAGTTTCTTAGCACAATTTAAGATAGTACAAAATTTTCACTATTTCTGTATGGTCCGCGCCTGTCAAATTTCCGTCAAAAATTTAATTTTCCAATAATTGCCTCAAATTTTGTAGAAACCTTTCCTTTGATGAGTGGAATAAAGAATTTACTCAAAAAATAGTTTCTTAGCATCATTTAAGATAGTACAAAATTTTCACTATTTTTGTAAGGCTCGCGCCTGTTGAATTTCCATCAAAAATTAAATTTTAGAAAAATTGCCTAAAATTTTGTAGAAATCTTTCCTTTGATGAGTGGAATAAAGAATTTACTCAAAAAATAGTTTCTTAGCACAATTTAAGATGGTACAAAATTTTCACTATTTTTGTAAGGTCCGCCCGCGCCTGTCCAATTTCCGTCAAAAATTTTATTTTCCAAAAATATCCTAAAATTTTGCAGAAACCTTTTATTTGATGAGTGGAATGAATAATTTAGCCAAAAATAGTTTCTTGGCACAATTTAAGATAGTACAAAATTTTCACTATTTTTGTAAGGTCCGCGCCTTTCAAATTTCCGTCAAAAATTTAATTTACCAAAAATTGCCTCAAATTTTGTAGAAACCTTTCCTTTGATGAGTGGAATAAAGAATTTACTCAAAAAATAGTTTCTTAGCACAATTTAAGATAGTACAAAATTTTCACTATTTTTGTGAGGTCCGTGCCTGTAGAATTTCCGTCAAAAATTCAATTTTCCAAAAATATCCTAAAATTTTGTAGAAACCTTTTATTTGATGAGTGGAATGAATAACTTAGCCAAAAATAGTTTCTTGGCACAATTTAAGATAGTACAAAATTTTCACTATTTTTGTAAGGTCCGCGCCTTTCAAATTTCCGTCAAAAATTTAATTTACCAAAAATTGCCTAAAATTTTGTAGAAACCTTTCCTTTGATGAGTGGAATAAAGAATTTACTCAAAAAATAGTTTCTTAGCACCATTTAAGATAGTACAAAATTTTCACTATTTTTGTAAGGGTCGCGCCTGTCGAATGTCTGTCAAAATTCCATTTTCCAAAAATATCCTTAAATTTTGTAGAAACCTTTCCTTTGATGAGTGGAATAAAGAATTTACTCAAAAAATAGTTTCTTAGTACAATTTAAGATAGTACAAAATTTTCACTATTTTTGTAAGGTCCGCGCCTGTCGAATTTCCATCTAAAATTAAATTTTAGAAAAATTGCCTAAAATTTTGTAGAAATCTTTCCTTTGATGAGTGGAATAAAGAATTTACTCAAAAAATAGTTTCTTAGCACAATTTAAGATGGTACAAAATTTTCACTATTTTTGTAAGGTCCGCCCGCGCCTGTCCAATTTCCGTCAAAAATTTTATTTTCCAAAAATATTCTAAAATTTTGCAGAAACCTTTTATTTGATGAGTGGAATAAATAATTTTGCCAAAAAATAGTTTCTTAGCACAATTTAAGATAGTACAAAATTTTCACTAATTTTGTAAGGTCCGCGCCTGTCGAATTTCCGTCAAAATTCAATTTTCCAAAATTATCCTAAAATTTTGTAGAAACCTTTTATTTGATGAGTGGAATAAATAATTTAGCCAAAAAATAGTTTCTTAGCACAATTTAAGATAGTACAAAATTTTCACTAATTTTGTAAGGTCCGCGCCTGTAGAATTTCCGTCAAAAATTCAATTTTCCAAAAATTGCCTCAAATTTTGTAGAATCCTTTCCTTTGATGAGTGGAATAAAGAATTTACTCAAAAAATAGTTTCTTAGCATCATTTAAGATAGTACAAAATTTTCACTATTTTGGTAAGGATTGCGCCTGTCGAATTTCCGTCAAAAATTCAATTTTCCAAAATTATCCTAAAATTTTGCAGAAACCTTTTATTTGATGAGTGGAATAAATAATTTTGCCAAAAAATAGTTTCTTAGCACAATTTAAGATAGTACAAAATTTTCACTATTTCTGTATGGTCCGCACCTGTCAAATTTCCGTCAAAAATTTAATTTTCCAATAATTGCCTCAAATTTTGTAGAAACCTTTCCTTTGATGAGTGGAATAAAGAATTTACTCAAAAAATAGTTTCTTAGCATCATTTAAGATAGTACAAAATTTTCACTATTTTTGTAAGGCTCGCGCCTGTTGAATTTCCATCAAAAATTAAATTTTAGAAAAATTGCCTAAAATTTTGTAGAAATCTTTCCTTTGATGAGTGGAATAAAGAATTTACTCAAAAAAAAGTTTCTTAGCACAATTTAAGATGGTACAAAATTTTCACTATTTTTGTAAGGTCCGCCCGCGCCTGTCCAATTTCCGTCAAAAATTTTATTTTCCAAAAATATCCTAAAATTTTGCAGAAACCTTTTATTTGATGAGTGGAATGAATAATTTAGCCAAAAATAGTTTCTTGGCACAATTTAAGATAGTACAAAATTTTCACTATTTTTGTAAGGTCCGCGCCTTTCAAATTTCCGTCAAAAATTTAATTTACCAAAAATTGCCTCAAATTTTGTAGAAACCTTTCCTTTGATGAGTGGAATAAAGAATTTACTCAAAAAATAGTTTCTTAGCACAATTTAAGATAGTACAAAATTTTCACTATTTTTGTGAGGTCCGTGCCTGTAGAATTTCCGTCAAAAATTCAATTTTCCAAAAATATCCTAAAATTTTGTAGAAACCTTTTATTTGATGAGTGGAATGAATAACTTAGCCAAAAATAGTTTCTTGGCACAATTTAAGATAGTACAAAATTTTCACTATTTTTGTAAGGTCCGCGCCTTTCAAATTTCCGTCAAAAATTTAATTTACCAAAAATTGCCTAAAATTTTGTAGAAACCTTTCCTTTGATGAGTGGAATAAAGAATTTACTCAAAGTATAGTTTCTTAGCACCATTTAAGATAGTACAAAATTTTCACTATTTTTGTAAGGGTCGCGCCTGTCGAATGTCTGTCGAAATTCCATTTTCCAAAAATATCCTTAAATTTTGTAGAAACCTTTCCTTTGATGAGTGGAATAAAGAATTTACTCAAAAAATAGTTTCTTAGTACAATTTAAGATAGTACAAAATTTTCACTATTTTTGTAAGGTCCGCGCCTGTCGAATTTCCATCTAATATTAAATTTTAGAAAAATTGCCTAAAATTTTGTAGAAATCTTTCCTTTGATGAGTGGAATAAAGAATTTACTCAAAAAATAGTTTCTTAGCACAATTTAAGATGGTACAAAATTTTCACTATTTTTGTAAGGTCCGCCCGCGCCTGTCCAATTTCCGTCAAAAATTTTATTTTCCAAAAATATCCTAAAATTTTGCAGAAACCTTTTATTTGATGAGTGGAATAAATAATTTTGCCAAAAAATAGTTTCTTAGCACAATTTAAGATAGTACAAAATTTTCACTAATTTTGTAAGGTCCGCGCCTGTCGAATTTCCGTCAAAATTCAATTTTCCAAAATTATCCTAAAATTTTGTAGAAACCTTTTATTTGATGAGTGGAATAAATAATTTAGCCAAAAAATAGTTTCTTAGCACAATTTAAGATAGTACAAAATTTTCACTAATTTTGTAAGGTCCGCGCCTGTAGAATTTCCGTCAAAAATTCAATTTTCCAAAAATTGCCTCAAATTTTGTAGAATCCTTTCCTTTGATGAGTGGAATAAAGAATTTACTCAAAAAATAGTTTCTTAGCATTATTTAAGATAGTACAAAATTTTCACTATTTTGGTAAGGATTGCGCCTGTCGAATTTCCGTCAAAAATTCAATTTTCCAAAATTATCCTAAAATTTTGCAGAAACCTTTTATTTGATGAGTGGAATAAATAATTTTGCCAAAAAATAGTTTCTTAGCACAATTTAAGATAGTACAAAATTTTCACTATTTCTGTATGGTCCGCGCCTGTCAAATTTCCGTCAAAAATTTAATTTTCCAATAATTGCCTCAAATTTTGTAGAAACCTTTCCTTTGATGAGTGGAATAAAGAATTTACTCAAAAAATAGTTTCTTAGCATCATTTAAGATAGTACAAAATTTTCACTATTTTTGTAAGGTCCGCGCCTGTCGAATTTCCGTCAAAATTCAATTTTCCAAAATTATCCTAAAATTTTGTAGAAACCTTTTATTTGATGAGTGGAATAAATAATTTAGCCAAAAAATAGTTTCTTAGCACAATTTAAGATAGTACAAAATTTTCACTAATTTTGTAAGGTCCGCGCCTGTAGAATTTCCGTCAAAAATTCAATTTTCCAAAAATTGCCTCAAATTTTGTAGAATCCTTTCCTTTGATGAGTGGAATAAAGAATTTACTCAAAAAATAGTTTCTTAGCATCATTTAAGATAGTACAAAATTTTCACTATTTTGGTAAGGATTGCGCCTGTCGAATTTCCGTCAAAAATTCAATTTTCCAAAAATATCCTAAAATTTTGTAGAAACCTTTTATTTGATGAGTGGAATAAATAATTTAGCCAAAAAATAGTTTCTTAGCACAATTTAAGATAGTACAAAATTTTCACTAATTTTGTAAGGTCCGCGCCTGTAGAATTTCCGTCAAAAATTCAATTTTCCAAAAATTGCCTCAAATTTTGTAGAATCCTTTCCTTTGATGAGTGGAATAAAGAATTTACTCAAAAAATAGTTTCTTAGCATCATTTAAGATAGTACAAAATTTTCACTATTTTGGTAAGGATTGCGCCTGTCGAATTTCCGTCAAAAATTCAATTTTCCAAAATTATCCTAAAATTTTGCAGAAACCTTTTATTTGATGAGTGGAATAAATAATTTTGCCAAAAAATAGTTTCTTAGCACAATTTAAGATAGTACAAAATTTTCACTATTTCTGTATGGTCCGCGCCTGTCAAATTTCCGTCAAAAATTTAATTTTCCAATAATTGCCTCAAATTTTGTAGAAACCTTTCCTTTGATGAGTGGAATAAAGAATTTACTCAAAAAATAGTTTCTTAGCATCATTTAAGATAGTACAAAATTTTCACTATTTTTGTAAGGCTCGCGCCTGTTGAATTTCCATCAAAAATTAAATTTTAGAAAAATTGCCTAAAATTTTGTAGAAATCTTTCCTTTGATGAGTGGAATAAAGAATTTACTCAAAAAATAGTTTCTTAGCACAATTTAAGATGGTACAAAATTTTCACTATTTTTGTAAGGTCCGCCCGCGCCTGTCCAATTTCCGTCAAAAATTTTATTTTCCAAAAATATCCTAAAATTTTGCAGAAACCTTTTATTTGATGAGTGGAATGAATAATTTAGCCAAAAATAGTTTCTTGGCACAATTTAAGATAGTACAAAATTTTCACTATTTTTGTAAGGTCCGCGCCTTTCAAATTTCCGTCAAAAATTTAATTTACCAAAAATTGCCTCAAATTTTGTAGAAACCTTTCCTTTGATGAGTGGAATAAAGAATTTACTCAAAAAATAGTTTCTTAGCACAATTTAAGATAGTACAAAATTTTCACTATTTTTGTGAGGTCCGTGCCTGTAGAATTTCCGTCAAAAATTCAATTTTCCAAAAATATCCTAAAATTTTGTAGAAACCTTTTATTTGATGAGTGGAATGAATAACTTAGCCAAAAATAGTTTCTTGGCACAATTTAAGATAGTACAAAATTTTCACTATTTTTGTAAGGTCCGCGCCTTTCAAATTTCCGTCAAAAATTTAATTTACCAAAAATTGCCTAAAATTTTGTAGAAACCTTTCCTTTGATGAGTGGAATAAAGAATTTACTCAAAGTATAGTTTCTTAGCACCATTTAAGATAGTACAAAATTTTCACTATTTTTGTAAGGGTCGCGCCTGTCGAATGTCTGTCAAAATTCCATTTTCCAAAAATATCCTTAAATTTTGTAGAAACCTTTCCTTTGATGAGTGGAATAAAGAATTTACTCAAAAAATAGTTTCTTAGTACAATTTAAGATAGTACAAAATTTTCACTATTTTTGTAAGGTCCGCGCCTGTCGAATTTCCATCTAAAATTAAATTTTAGAAAAATTGCCTAAAATTTTGTAGAAATCTTTCCTTTGATGAGTGGAATAAAGAATTTACTCAAAAAATAGTTTCTTAGCACAATTTAAGATGGTACAAAATTTACACTATTTTTGTAAGGTCCGCCCGCGCCTGTCCAATTTCCGTCAAAAATTTTATTTTCCAAAAATATCCTAAAATTTTGCAGAAACCTTTTATTTGATGAGTGGAATAAATAATTTTGCCAAAAAATAGTTTCTTAGCACAATTTAAGATAGTACAAAATTTTCACTAATTTTGTAAGGTCCGCGCCTGTCGAATTTCCGTCAAAATTCAATTTTCCAAAATTATCCTAAAATTTTGTAGAAACCTTTTATTTGATGAGTGGAATAAATAATTTAGCCAAAAAATAGTTTCTTAGCACAATTTAAGATAGTACAAAATTTTCACTAATTTTGTAAGGTCCGCGCCTGTAGAATTTCCGTCAAAAATTCAATTTTCCAAAAATTGCCTCAAATTTTGTAGAATCCTTTCCTTTGATGAGTGGAATAAAGAATTTACTCAAAAAATAGTTTCTTAGCATCATTTAAGATAGTACAAAATTTTCACTATTTTGGTAAGGATTGCGCCTGTCGAATTTCCGTCAAAAATTCAATTTTCCAAAATTATCCTAAAATTTTGCAGAAACCTTTTATTTGATGAGTGGAATAAATAATTTTGCCAAAAAATAGTTTCTTAGCACAATTTAAGATAGTACAAAATTTTCACTATTTCTGTATGGTCCGCACCTGTCAAATTTCCGTCAAAAATTTAATTTTCCAATAATTGCCTCAAATTTTGTAGAAACCTTTCCTTTGATGAGTGGAATAAAGAATTTACTCAAAAAATAGTTTCTTAGCATCATTTAAGATAGTACAAAATTTTCACTATTTTTGTAAGGCTCGCGCCTGTTGAATTTCCATCAAAAATTAAATTTTAGAAAAATTGCCTAAAATTTTGTAGAAATCTTTCCTTTGATGAGTGGAATAAAGAATTTACTCAAAAAATAGTTTCTTAGCACAATTTAAGATGGTACAAAATTTTCACTATTTTTGTAAGGTCCGCCCGCGCCTGTCCAATTTCCGTCAAAAATTTTATTTTCCAAAAATATCCTAAAATTTTGCAGAAACCTTTTATTTGATGAGTGGAATGAATAATTTAGCCAAAAATAGTTTCTTGGCACAATTTAAGATAGTACAAAATTTTCACTATTTTTGTAAGGTCCGCGCCTTTCAAATTTCCGTCAAAAATTTAATTTACCAAAAATTGCCTCAAATTTTGTAGAAACCTTTCCTTTGATGAGTGGAATAAAGAATTTACTCAAAAAATAGTTTCTTAGCACAATTTAAGATAGTACAAAATTTTCACTATTTTTGTGAGGTCCGTGCCTGTAGAATTTCCGTCAAAAATTCAATTTTCCAAAAATATCCTAAAATTTTGTAGAAACCTTTTATTTGATGAGTGGAATGAATAACTTAGCCAAAAATAGTTTCTTGGCACAATTTAAGATAGTACAAAATTTTCACTATTTTTGTAAGGTCCGCGCCTTTCAAATTTCCGTCAAAAATTTAATTTACCAAAAATTGCCTAAAATTTTGTAGAAACCTTTCCTTTGATGAGTGGAATAAAGAATTTACTCAAAGTATAGTTTCTTAGCACCATTTAAGATAGTACAAAATTTTCACTATTTTTGTAAGGGTCGCGCCTGTCGAATGTCTGTCGAAATTCCATTTTCCAAAAATATCCTTAAATTTTGTAGAAACCTTTCCTTTGATGAGTGGAATAAAGAATTTACTCAAAAAATAGTTTCTTAGTACAATTTAAGATAGTACAAAATTTTCACTATTTTTGTAAGGTCCGCGCCTGTCGAATTTCCATCTAAAATTAAATTTTAGAAAAATTGCCTAAAATTTTGTAGAAATCTTTCCTTTGATGAGTGGAATAAAGAATTTACTCAAAAAATAGTTTCTTAGCACAATTTAAGATGGTACAAAATTTTCACTATTTTTGTAAGGTCCGCCCGCGCCTGTCCAATTTCCGTCAAAAATTTTATTTTCCAAAAATATCCTAAAATTTTGCAGAAACCTTTTATTTGATGAGTGGAATACATAATTTTGCCAAAAAATAGTTTCTTAGCACAATTTAAGATAGTACAAAATTTTCACTAATTTTGTAAGGTCCGCGCCTGTCGAATTTCCGTCAAAATTCAATTTTCCAAAATTATCCTAAAATTTTGTAGAAACCTTTTATTTGATGAGTGGAATAAATAATTTAGCCAAAAAATAGTTTCTTAGCACAATTTAAGATAGTACAAAATTTTCACTAATTTTGTAAGGTCCGCGCCTGTAGAATTTCCGTCAAAAATTCAATTTTCCAAAAATTGCCTCAAATTTTGTAGAATCCTTTCCTTTGATGAGTGGAATAAAGAATTTACTCAAAAAATAGTTTCTTAGCATCATTTAAGATAGTACAAAATTTTCACTATTTTGGTAAGGATTGCGCCTGTCGAATTTCCGTCAAAAATTCAATTTTCCAAAATTATCCTAAAATTTTGCAGAAACCTTTTATTTGATGAGTGGAATAAATAATTTTGCCAAAAAATAGTTTCTTAGCACAATTTAAGATAGTACAAAATTTTCACTATTTCTGTATGGTCCGCGCCTGTCAAATTTCCGTCAAAAATTTAATTTTCCAATAATTGCCTCAAATTTTGTAGAAACCTTTCCTTTGATGAGTGGAATAAAGAATTTACTCAAAAAATAGTTTCTTAGCATCATTTAAGATAGTACAAAATTTTCACTATTTTTGTAAGGTCCGCGCCTGTCGAATTTCCGTCAAAATTCAATTTTCCAAAATTATCCTAAAATTTTGTAGAAACCTTTTATTTGATGAGTGGAATAAATAATTTAGCCAAAAAATAGTTTCTTAGCACAATTTAAGATAGTACAAAATTTTCACTAATTTTGTAAGGTCCGCGCCTGTAGAATTTCCGTCAAAAATTCAATTTTCCAAAAATTGCCTCAAATTTTGTAGAATCCTTTCCTTTGATGAGTGGAATAAAGAATTTACTCAAAAAATAGTTTCTTAGCATCATTTAAGATAGTACAAAATTTTCACTATTTTGGTAAGGATTGCGCCTGTCGAATTTCCGTCAAAAATTCAATTTTCCAAAAATATCCTAAAATTTTGTAGAAACCTTTTATTTGATGAGTGGAATAAATAATTTAGCCAAAAAATAGTTTCTTAGCACAATTTAAGATAGTACAAAATTTTCACTAATTTTGTAAGGTCCGCGCCTGTAGAATTTCCGTCAAAAATTCAATTTTCCAAAAATTGCCTCAAATTTTGTAGAATCCTTTCCTTTGATGAGTGGAATAAAGAATTTACTCAAAAAATAGTTTCTTAGCATCATTTAAGATAGTACAAAATTTTCACTATTTTGGTAAGGATTGCGCCTGTCGAATTTCCGTCAAAAATTCAATTTTCCAAAATTATCCTAAAATTTTGCAGAAACCTTTTATTTGATGAGTGGAATAAATAATTTTGCCAAAAAATAGTTTCTTAGCACAATTTAAGATAGTACAAAATTTTCACTATTTCTGTATGGTCCGCGCCTGTCAAATTTCCGTCAAAAATTTAATTTTCCAATAATTGCCTCAAATTTTGTAGAAACCTTTCCTTTGATGAGTGGAATAAAGAATTTACTCAAAAAATAGTTTCTTAGCATCATTTAAGATAGTACAAAATTTTCACTATTTTTGTAAGGCTCGCGCCTGTTGAATTTCCATCAAAAATTAAATTTTAGAAAAATTGCCTAAAATTTTGTAGAAATCTTTCCTTTGATGAGTGGAATAAAGAATTTACTCAAAAAATAGTTTCTTAGCACAATTTAAGATGGTACAAAATTTTCACTATTTTTGTAAGGTCCGCCCGCGCCTGTCCAATTTCCGTCAAAAATTTTATTTTCCAAAAATATCCTAAAATTTTGCAGAAACCTTTTATTTGATGAGTGGAATGAATAATTTAGCCAAAAATAGTTTCTTGGCACAATTTAAGATAGTACAAAATTTTCACTATTTTTGTAAGGTCCGCGCCTTTCAAATTTCCGTCAAAAATTTAATTTACCAAAAATTGCCTCAATTTTGTAGAAACCTTTCCTTTGATGAGTGGAATAAAGAATTTACTCAAAAAATAGTTTCTTAGCACAATTTAAGATAGTACAAAATTTTCACTATTTTTGTGAGGTCCGTGCCTGTAGAATTTCCGTCAAAAATTCAATTTTCCAAAAATATCCTAAAATTTTGTAGAAACCTTTTATTTGATGAGTGGAATGAATAACTTAGCCAAAAATAGTTTCTTGGCACAATTTAAGATAGTACAAAATTTTCACTATTTTTGTAAGGTCCGCGCCTTTCAAATTTCCGTCAAAAATTTAATTTACCAAAAATTGCCTAAAATTTTGTAGAAACCTTTCCTTTGATGAGTGGAATAAAGAATTTACTCAAAGTATAGTTTCTTAGCACCATTTAAGATAGTACAAAATTTTCACTATTTTTGTAAGGGTCGCGCCTGTCGAATGTCTGTCAAAATTCCATTTTCCAAAAATATCCTTAAATTTTGTAGAAACCTTTCCTTTGATGAGTGGAATAAAGAATTTACTCAAAAAATAGTTTCTTAGTACAATTTAAGATAGTACAAAATTTTCACTATTTTTGTAAGGTCCGCGCCTGTCGAATTTCCATCTAAAATTAAATTTTAGAAAAATTGCCTAAAATTTTGTAGAAATCTTTCCTTTGATGAGTGGAATAAAGAATTTACTCAAAAAATAGTTTCTTAGCACAATTTAAGATGGTACAAAATTTTCACTATTTTTGTAAGGTCCGCCCGCGCCTGTCCAATTTCCGTCAAAAATTTTATTTTCCAAAAATATCCTAAAATTTTGCAGAAACCTTTTATTTGATGAGTGGAATAAGTAATTTTGCCAAAAAATAGTTTCTTAGCACAATTTAAGATAGTACAAAATTTTCACTAATTTTGTAAGGTCCGCGCCTGTCGAATTTCCGTCAAAATTAAATTTTCAAAAATTATCCTAAAATTTTGTAGAAACCTTTTATTTGATGAGTGGAATAAATAATTTAGCCAAAAAATAGTTTCTTAGCACAATTTAAGATAGTACAAAATTTTCACTAATTTTGTAAGGTCCGCGCCTGTAGAATTTCCGTCAAAAATTCAATTTTCCAAAAATTGCCTCAAATTTTGTAGAATCCTTTCCTTTGATGAGTGGAATAAAGAATTTACTCAAAAAATAGTTTCTTAGCATCATTTAAGATAGTACAAAATTTTCACTATTTTGGTAAGGATTGCGCCTGTCGAATTTCCGTCAAAAATTCAATTTTCCAAAATTATCCTAAAATTTTGCAGAAACCTTTTATTTGATGAGTGGAATAAATAATTTTGCCAAAAAATAGTTTCTTAGCACAATTTAAGATAGTACAAAATTTTCACTATTTCTGTATGGTCCGCACCTGTCAAATTTCCGTCAAAAATTTAATTTTCCAATAATTGCCTCAAATTTTGTAGAAACCTTTCCTTTGATGAGTGGAATAAAGAATTTACTCAAAAAATAGTTTCTTAGCATCATTTAAGATAGTACAAAATTTTCACTATTTTTGTAAGGCTCGCGCCTGTTGAATTTCCATCAAAAATTAAATTTTAGAAAAATTGCCTAAAATTTTGTAGAAATCTTTCCTTTGATGAGTGGAATAAAGAATTTACTCAAAAAATAGTTTCTTAGCACAATTTAAGATGGTACAAAATTTTCACTATTTTTGTAAGGTCCGCCCGCGCCTGTCCAATTTCCGTCAAAAATTTTATTTTCCAAAAATATCCTAAAATTTTGCAGAAACCTTTTATTTGATGAGTGGAATGAATAATTTAGCCAAAAATAGTTTCTTGGCACAATTTAAGATAGTACAAAATTTTCACTATTTTTGTAAGGTCCGCGCCTTTCAAATTTCCGTCAAAAATTTAATTTACCAAAAATTGCCTCAAATTTTGTAGAAACCTTTCCTTTGATGAGTGGAATAAAGAATTTACTCAAAAAATAGTTTCTTAGCACAATTTAAGATAGTACAAAATTTTCACTATTTTTGTGAGGTCCGTGCCTGTAGAATTTCCGTCAAAAATTCAATTTTCCAAAAATATCCTAAAATTTTGTAGAAACCTTTTATTTGATGAGTGGAATGAATAACTTAGCCAAAAATAGTTTCTTGGCACAATTTAAGATAGTACAAAATTTTCACTATTTTTGTAAGGTCCGCGCCTTTCAAATTTCCGTCAAAAATTTAATTTACCAAAAATTGCCTAAAATTTTGTAGAAACCTTTCCTTTGATGAGTGGAATAAAGAATTTACTCAAAGTATAGTTTCTTAGCACCATTTAAGATAGTACAAAATTTTCACTATTTTTGTAAGGTTCGCGCCTGTCGAATGTCTGTCGAAATTCCATTTTCCAAAAATATCCTTAAATTTTGTAGAAACCTTTCCTTTGATGAGTGGAATAAAGAATTTACTCAAAAAATAGTTTCTTAGTACAATTTAAGATAGTACAAAATTTTCACTATTTTTGTAAGGTCCGCGCCTGTCGAATTTCCATCTAAAATTAAATTTTAGAAAAATTGCCTAAAATTTTGTAGAAATCTTTCCTTTGATGAGTGGAATAAAGAATTTACTCAAAAAATAGTTTCTTAGCACAATTTAAGATGGTACAAAATTTTCACTATTTTTGTAAGGTCCGCCCGCGCCTGTCCAATTTCCGTCAAAAATTTTATTTTCCAAAAATATCCTAAAATTTTGCAGAAACCTTTTATTTGATGAGTGGAATAAATAATTTTGCCAAAAAATAGTTTCTTAGCACAATTTAAGATAGTACAAAATTTTCACTAATTTTGTAAGGTCCGCGCCTGTCGAATTTCCGTCAAAATTCAATTTTCCAAAATTATCCTAAAATTTTGTAGAAACCTTTTATTTGATGAGTGGAATAAATAATTTAGCCAAAAAATAGTTTCTTAGCACAATTTAAGATAGTACAAAATTTTCACTAATTTTGTAAGGTCCGCGCCTGTTGAATTTCCGTCAAAATTCAATTTTCCAAAATTATCCTAAAATTTTGTAGAAACCTTTTATTTGATGAGTGGAATAAATAATTTAGCCAAAAAATAGTTTCTTAGCACAATTTAAGATAGTACAAAATTTTCACTAATTTTGTAAGGTCCGCGCCTGTAGAATTTCCGTCAAAAATTCAATTTTCCAAAAATTGCCTCAAATTTTGTAGAATCCTTTCCTTTGATGAGTGGAATAAAGAATTTACTCAAAAAATAGTTTCTTAGCATCATTTAAGATAGTACAAAATTTTCACTATTTTGGTAAGGATTGCGCCTGTCGAATTTCCGTCAAAAATTCAATTTTCCAAAATTATCCTAAAATTTTGCAGAAACCTTTTATTTGATGAGTGGAATAAATAATTTTGCCAAAAAATAGTTTCTTAGCACAATTTAAGATAGTACAAAATTTTCACTATTTCTGTATGGTCCGCGCCTGTCAAATTTCCGTCAAAAATTTAATTTTCCAATAATTGCCTCAAATTTTGTAGAAACCTTTCCTTTGATGAGTGGAATAAAGAATTTACTCAAAAAATAGTTTCTTAGCATCATTTAAGATAGTACAAAATTTTCACTATTTTTGTAAGGCTCGCGCCTGTTGAATTTCCATCAAAAATTAAATTTTAGAAAAATTGCCTAAAATTTTGTAGAAATCTTTCCTTTGATGAGTGGAATAAAGAATTTACTCAAAAAATAGTTTCTTAGCACAATTTAAGATGGTACAAAATTTTCACTATTTTTGTAAGGTCCGCCCGCGCCTGTCCAATTTCCGTCAAAAATTTTATTTTCCAAAAATATCCTAAAATTTTGCAGAAACCTTTTATTTGATGAGTGGAATGAATAATTTAGCCAAAAATAGTTTCTTGGCACAATTTAAGATAGTACAAAATTTTCACTATTTTTGTAAGGTCCGCGCCTTTCAAATTTCCGTCAAAAATTTAATTTACCAAAAATTGCCTCAAATTTTGTAGAAACCTTTCCTTTGATGAGTGGAATAAAGAATTTACTCAAAAAATAGTTTCTTAGCACAATTTAAGATAGTACAAAATTTTCACTATTTTTGTGAGGTCCGTGCCTGTAGAATTTCCGTCAAAAATTCAATTTTCCAAAAATATCCTAAAATTTTGTAGAAACCTTTTATTTGATGAGTGGAATGAATAACTTAGCCAAAAATAGTTTCTTGGCACAATTTAAGATAGTACAAAATTTTCACTATTTTTGTAAGGTCCGCGCCTTTCAAATTTCCGTCAAAAATTTAATTTACCAAAAATTGCCTAAAATTTTGTAGAAACCTTTCCTTTGATGAGTGGAATAAAGAATTTACTCAAAGTATAGTTTCTTAGCACCATTTAAGATAGTACAAAATTTTCACTATTTTTGTAAGGGTCGCGCCTGTCGAATGTCTGTCAAAATTCCATTTTCCAAAAATATCCTTAAATTTTGTAGAAACCTTTCCTTTGATGAGTGGAATAAAGAATTTACTCAAAAAATAGTTTCTTAGTACAATTTAAGATAGTACAAAATTTTCACTATTTTTGTAAGGTCCGCGCCTGTCGAATTTCCATCTAAAATTAAATTTTAGAAAAATTGCCTAAAATTTTGTAGAAATCTTTCCTTTGATGAGTGGAATAAAGAATTTACTCAAAAAATAGTTTCTTAGCACAATTTAAGATGGTACAAAATTTTCACTATTTTTGTAAGGTCCGCCCGCGCCTGTCCAATTTCCGTCAAAAATTTTATTTTCCAAAAATATCCTAAAATTTTGCAGAAACCTTTTATTTGATGAGTGGAATAAATAATTTTGCCAAAAAATAGTTTCTTAGCACAATTTAAGATAGTACAAAATTTTCACTAATTTTGTAAGGTCCGCGCCTGTCGAATTTCCGTCAAAATTCAATTTTCCAAAATTATCCTAAAATTTTGTAGAAACCTTTTATTTGATGAGTGGAATAAATTATTTAGCCAAAAAATAGTTTCTTAGCACAATTTAAGATAGTACAAAATTTTCACTAATTTTGTAAGGTCCGCGCCTGTAGAATTTCCGTCAAAAATTCAATTTTCCAAAAATTGCCTCAAATTTTGTAGAATCCTTTCCTTTGATGAGTGGAATAAAGAATTTACTCAAAAAATAGTTTCTTAGCATCATTTAAGATAGTACAAAATTTTCACTATTTTGGTAAGGATTGCGCCTGTCGAATTTCCGTCAAAAATTCAATTTTCCAAAATTATCCTAAAATTTTGCAGAAACCTTTTATTTGATGAGTGGAATAAATAATTTTGCCAAAAAATAGTTTCTTAGCACAATTTAAGATAGTACAAAATTTTCACTATTTCTGTATGGTCCGCACCTGTCAAATTTCCGTCAAAAATTTAATTTTCCAATAATTGCCTCAAATTTTGTAGAAACCTTTCCTTTGATGAGTGGAATAAAGAATTTACTCAAAAAATAGTTTCTTAGCATCATTTAAGATAGTACAAAATTTTCACTATTTTTGTAAGGCTCGCGCCTGTTGAATTTCCATCAAAAATTAAATTTTAGAAAAATTGCCTAAAATTTTGTAGAAATCTTTCCTTTGATGAGTGGAATAAAGAATTTACTCAAAAAATAGTTTCTTAGCACAATTTAAGATGGTACAAAATTTTCACTATTTTTGTAAGGTCCGCCCGCGCCTGTCCAATTTCCGTCAAAAATTTTATTTTCCAAAAATATCCTAAAATTTTGCAGAAACCTTTTATTTGATGAGTGGAATGAATAATTTAGCCAAAAATAGTTTCTTGGCACAATTTAAGATAGTACAAAATTTTCACTATTTTTGTAAGGTCCGCGCCTTTCAAATTTCCGTCAAAAATTTAATTTACCAAAAATTGCCTCAAATTTTGTAGAAACCTTTCCTTTGATGAGTGGAATAAAGAATTTACTCAAAAAATAGTTTCTTAGCACAATTTAAGATAGTACAAAATTTTCACTATTTTTGTGAGGTCCGTGCCTGTAGAATTTCCGTCAAAAATTCAATTTTCCAAAAATATCCTAAAATTTTGTAGAAACCTTTTATTTGATGAGTGGAATGAATAACTTAGCCAAAAATAGTTTCTTGGCACAATTTAAGATAGTACAAAATTTTCACTATTTTTGTAAGGTCCGCGCCTTTCAAATTTCCGTCAAAAATTTAATTTACCAAAAATTGCCTAAAATTTTGTAGAAACCTTTCCTTTGATGAGTGGAATAAAGAATTTACTCAAAGTATAGTTTCTTAGCACCATTTAAGATAGTACAAAATTTTCACTATTTTTGTAAGGTTCGCGCCTGTCGAATGTCTGTCGAAATTCCATTTTCCAAAAATATCCTTAAATTTTGTAGAAACCTTTCCTTTGATGAGTGGAATAAAGAATTTACTCAAAAAATAGTTTCTTAGTACAATTTAAGATAGTACAAAATTTTCACTATTTTTGTAAGGTCCGCGCCTGTCGAATTTCCATCTAAAATTAAATTTTAGAAAAATTGCCTAAAATTTTGTAGAAATCTTTCCTTTGATGAGTGGAATAAAGAATTTACTCAAAAAATAGTTTCTTAGCACAATTTAAGATGGTACAAAATTTTCACTATTTTTGTAAGGTCCGCCCGCGCCTGTCCAATTTCCGTCAAAAATTTTATTTTCCAAAAATATCCTAAAATTTTGCAGAAACCTTTTATTTGATGAGTGGAATAAATAATTTTGCCAAAAAATAGTTTCTTAGCACAATTTAAGATAGTACAAAATTTTCACTAATTTTGTAAGGTCCGCGCCTGTCGAATTTCCGTCAAAATTCAATTTTCCAAAATTATCCTAAAATTTTGTAGAAACCTTTTATTTGATGAGTGGAATAAATAATTTAGCCAAAAAATAGTTTCTTAGCACAATTTAAGATAGTACAAAATTTTCACTAATTTTGTAAGGTCCGCGCCTGTTGAATTTCCGTCAAAATTCAATTTTCCAAAATTATCCTAAAATTTTGTAGAAACCTTTTATTTGATGAGTGGAATAAATAATTTAGCCAAAAAATAGTTTCTTAGCACAATTTAAGATAGTACAAAATTTTCACTAATTTTGTAAGGTCCGCGCCTGTAGAATTTCCGTCAAAAATTCAATTTTCCAAAAATTGCCTCAAATTTTGTAGAATCCTTTCCTTTGATGAGTGGAATAAAGAATTTACTCAAAAAATAGTTTCTTAGCATCATTTAAGATAGTACAAAATTTTCACTATTTTGGTAAGGATTGCGCCTGTCGAATTTCCGTCAAAAATTCAATTTTCCAAAATTATCCTAAAATTTTGCAGAAACCTTTTATTTGATGAGTGGAATAAATAATTTTGCCAAAAAATAGTTTCTTAGCACAATTTAAGATAGTACAAAATTTTCACTATTTCTGTATGGTCCGCGCCTGTCAAATTTCCGTCAAAAATTTAATTTTCCAATAATTGCCTCAAATTTTGTAGAAACCTTTCCTTTGATGAGTGGAATAAAGAATTTACTCAAAAAATAGTTTCTTAGCATCATTTAAGATAGTACAAAATTTTCACTATTTTTGTAAGGCTCGCGCCTGTTGAATTTCCATCAAAAATTAAATTTTAGAAAAATTGCCTAAAATTTTGTAGAAATCTTTCCTTTGATGAGTGGAATAAAGAATTTACTCAAAAAATAGTTTCTTAGCACAATTTAAGATGGTACAAAATTTTCACTATTTTTGTAAGGTCCGCCCGCGCCTGTCCAATTTCCGTCAAACATTTTATTTTCCAAAAATATCCTAAAATTTTGCAGAAACCTTTTATTTGATGAGTGGAATGAATAATTTAGCCAAAAATAGTTTCTTGGCACAATTTAAGATAGTACAAAATTTTCACTATTTTTGTAAGGTCCGCGCCTTTCAAATTTCCGTCAAAAATTTAATTTACCAAAAATTGCCTCAAATTTTGTAGAAACCTTTCCTTTGATGAGTGGAATAAAGAATTTACTCAAAAAATAGTTTCTTAGCACAATTTAAGATAGTACAAAATTTTCACTATTTTTGTGAGGTCCGTGCCTGTAGAATTTCCGTCAAAAATTCAATTTTCCAAAAATATCCTAAAATTTTGTAGAAACCTTTTATTTGATGAGTGGAATGAATAACTTAGCCAAAAATAGTTTCTTGGCACAATTTAAGATAGTACAAAATTTTCACTATTTTTGTAAGGTCCGCGCCTTTCAAATTTCCGTCAAAAATTTAATTTACCAAAAATTGCCTAAAATTTTGTAGAAACCTTTCCTTTGATGAGTGGAATAAAGAATTTACTCAAAGTATAGTTTCTTAGCACCATTTAAGATAGTACAAAATTTTCACTATTTTTGTAAGGGTCGCGCCTGTCGAATGTCTGTCAAAATTCCATTTTCCAAAAATATCCTTAAATTTTGTAGAAACCTTTCCTTTGATGAGTGGAATAAAGAATTTACTCAAAAAATAGTTTCTTAGTACAATTTAAGATAGTACAAAATTTTCACTATTTTTGTAAGGTCCGCGCCTGTCGAATTTCCATCTAAAATTAAATTTTAGAAAAATTGCCTAAAATTTTGTAGAAATCTTTCCTTTGATGAGTGGAATAAAGAATTTACTCAAAAAATAGTTTCTTAGCACAATTTAAGATGGTACAAAATTTTCACTATTTTTGTAAGGTCCGCCCGCGCCTGTCCAATTTCCGTCAAAAATTTTATTTTCCAAAAATATCCTAAAATTTTGCAGAAACCTTTTATTTGATGAGTGGAATAAATAATTTTGCCAAAAAATAGTTTCTTAGCACAATTTAAGATAGTACAAAATTTTCACTAATTTTGTAAGGTCCGCGCCTGTCGAATTTCCGTCAAAATTCAATTTTCCAAAATTATCCTAAAATTTTGTAGAAACCTTTTATTTGATGAGTGGAATAAATAATTTAGCCAAAAAATAGTTTCTTAGCACAATTTAAGATAGTACAAAATTTTCACTAATTTTGTAAGGTCCGCGCCTGTAGAATTTCCGTCAAAAATTCAATTTTCCAAAAATTGCCTCAAATTTTGTAGAATCCTTTCCTTTGATGAGTGGAATAAAGAATTTACTCAAAAAATAGTTTCTTAGCATCATTTAAGATAGTACAAAATTTTCACTATTTTGGTAAGGATTGCGCCTGTCGAATTTCCGTCAAAAATTCAATTTTCCAAAATTATCCTAAAATTTTGCAGAAACCTTTTATTTGATGAGTGGAATAAATAATTTTGCCAAAAAATAGTTTCTTAGCACAATTTAAGATAGTACAAAATTTTCACTATTTCTGTATGGTCCGCACCTGTCAAATTTCCGTCAAAAATTTAATTTTCCAATAATTGCCTCAAATTTTGTAGAAACCTTTCCTTTGATGAGTGGAATAAAGAATTTACTCAAAAAATAGTTTCTTAGCATCATTTAAGATAGTACAAAATTTTCACTATTTTTGTAAGGCTCGCGCCTGTTGAATTTCCATCAAAAATTAAATTTTAGAAAAATTGCCTAAAATTTTGTAGAAATCTTTCCTTTGATGAGTGGAATAAAGAATTTACTCAAAAAATAGTTTCTTAGCACAATTTAAGATGGTACAAAATTTTCACTATTTTTGTAAGGTCCGCCCGCGCCTGTCCAATTTCCGTCAAAAATTTTATTTTCCAAAAATATCCTAAAATTTTGCAGAAACCTTTTATTTGATGAGTGGAATGAATAATTTAGCCAAAAATAGTTTCTTGGCACAATTTAAGATAGTACAAAATTTTCACTATTTTTGTAAGGTCCGCGCCTTTCAAATTTCCGTCAAAAATTTAATTTACCAAAAATTGCCTCAAATTTTGTAGAAACCTTTCCTTTGATGAGTGGAATAAAGAATTTACTCAAAAAATAGTTTCTTAGCACAATTTAAGATAGTACAAAATTTTCACTATTTTTGTGAGGTCCGTGCCTGTAGAATTTCCGTCAAAAATTCAATTTTCCAAAAATATCCTAAAATTTTGTAGAAACCTTTTATTTGATGAGTGGAATGAATAACTTAGCCAAAAATAGTTTCTTGGCACAATTTAAGATAGTACAAAATTTTCACTATTTTTGTTAGGTCCGCGCCTTTCAAATTTCCGTCAAAAATTTAATTTACCAAAAATTGCCTAAAATTTTGTAGAAACCTTTCCTTTGATGAGTGGAATAAAGAATTTACTCAAAAAATAGTTTCTTAGCACCATTTAAGATAGTACAAAATTTTCACTATTTTTGTAAGGGTCGCGCCTGTCGAATGTCTGTCAAAATTCCATTTTCCAAAAATATCCTTAAATTTTGTAGAAACCTTTCCTTTGATGAGTGGAATAAAGAATTTACTCAAAAAATAGTTTCTTAGTACAATTTAAGATAGTACAAAATTTTCACTATTTTTGTAAGGTCCGCGCCTGTCGAATTTCCATCTAAAATTAAATTTTAGAAAAATTGCCTAAAATTTTGTAGAAATCTTTCCTTTGATGAGTGGAATAAAGAATTTACTCAAAAAATAGTTTCTTAGCACAATTTAAGATGGTACAAAATTTTCACTATTTTTGTAAGGTCCGCCCGCGCCTGTCCAATTTCCGTCAAAAATTTTATTTTCCAAAAATATCCTAAAATTTTGCAGAAACCTTTTATTTGATGAGTGGAATAAATAATTTTGCCAAAAAATAGTTTCTTAGCACAATTTAAGATAGTACAAAATTTTCACTAATTTTGTAAGGTCCGCGCCTGTCGAATTTCCGTCAAAATTCAATTTTCCAAAATTATCCTAAAATTTTGTAGAAACCTTTTATTTGATGAGTGGAATAAATAATTTAGCCAAAAAATAGTTTCTTAGCACAATTTAAGATAGTACAAAATTTTCACTAATTTTGTAAGGTCCGCGCCTGTAGAATTTCCGTCAAAAATTCAATTTTCCAAAAATTGCCTCAAATTTTGTAGAATCCTTTCCTTTGATGAGTGGAATGAAGAATTTACTCAAAAAATAGTTTCTTAGCATCATTTAAGATAGTACAAAATTTTCACTATTTTGGTAAGGATTGCGCCTGTCGAATTTCCGTCAAAAATTCAATTTTCCAAAATTATCCTAAAATTTTGCAGAAACCTTTTATTTGATGAGTGGAATAAATAATTTTGCCAAAAAATAGTTTCTTAGCACAATTTAAGATAGTACAAAATTTTCACTATTTCTGTATGGTCCGCACCTGTCAAATTTCCGTCAAAAATTTAATTTTCCAATAATTGCCTCAAATTTTGTAGAAACCTTTCCTTTGATGAGTGGAATAAAGAATTTACTCAAAAAATAGTTTCTTAGCATCATTTAAGATAGTACAAAATTTTCACTATTTTTGTAAGGCTCGCGCCTGTTGAATTTCCATCAAAAATTAAATTTTAGAAAAATTGCCTAAAATTTTGTAGAAATCTTTCCTTTGATGAGTGGAATAAAGAATTTACTCAAAAAATAGTTTCTTAGCACAATTTAAGATGGTACAAAATTTTCACTATTTTTGTAAGGTCCGCCCGCGCCTGTCCAATTTCCGTCAAAAATTTTATTTTCCAAAAATATCCTAAAATTTTGCAGAAACCTTTTATTTGATGAGTGGAATGAATAATTTAGCCAAAAATAGTTTCTTGGCACAATTTAAGATAGTACAAAATTTTCACTATTTTTGTAAGGTCCGCGCCTTTCAAATTTCCGTCAAAAATTTAATTTACCAAAAATTGCCTCAAATTTTGTAGAAACCTTTCCTTTGATGAGTGGAATAAAGAATTTACTCAAAAAATAGTTTCTTAGCACAATTTAAGATAGTACAAAATTTTCACTATTTTTGTGAGGTCCGTGCCTGTAGAATTTCCGTCAAAAATTCAATTTTCCAAAAATATCCTAAAATTTTGTAGAAACCTTTTATTTGATGAGTGGAATGAATAACTTAGCCAAAAATAGTTTCTTGGCACAATTTAAGATAGTACAAAATTTTCACTATTTTTGTAAGGTCCGCGCCTTTCAAATTTCCGTCAAAAATTTAATTTACCAAAAATTGCCTAAAATTTTGTAGAAACCTTTCCTTTGATGAGTGGAATAAAGAATTTACTCAAAGTATAGTTTCTTAGCACCATTTAAGATAGTACAAAATTTTCACTATTTTTGTAAGGGTCGCGCCTGTCGAATGTCTGTCGAAATTCCATTTTCCAAAAATATCCTTAAATTTTGTAGAAACCTTTCCTTTGATGAGTGGAATAAAGAATTTACTCAAAAAATAGTTTCTTAGTACAATTTAAGATAGTACAAAATTTTCACTATTTTTGTAAGGTCCGCGCCTGTCGAATTTCCATCTAAAATTAAATTTTAGAAAAATTGCCTAAAATTTTGTAGAAATCTTTCCTTTGATGAGTGGAATAAAGAATTTACTCAAAAAATAGTTTCTTAGCACAATTTAAGATGGTACAAAATTTTCACTATTTTTGTAAGGTCCGCCCGCGCCTGTCCAATTTCCGTCAAAAATTTTATTTTCCAAAAATATCCTAAAATTTTGCAGAAACCTTTTATTTGATGAGTGGAATAAATAATTTTGCCAAAAAATAGTTTCTTAGCACAATTTAAGATAGTACAAAATTTTCACTAATTTTGTAAGGTCCGCGCCTGTCGAATTTCCGTCAAAATTCAATTTTCCAAAATTATCCTAAAATTTTGTAGAAACCTTTTATTTGATGAGTGGAATAAATAATTTAGCCAAAAAATAGTTTCTTAGCACAATTTAAGATAGTACAAAATTTTCACTAATTTTGTAAGGTCCGCGCCTGTTGAATTTCCGTCAAAATTCAATTTTCCAAAATTATCCTAAAATTTTGTAGAAACCTTTTATTTGATGAGTGGAATAAATAATTTAGCCAAAAAATAGTTTCTTAGCACAATTTAAGATAGTACAAAATTTTCACTAATTTTGTAAGGTCCGCGCCTGTAGAATTTCCGTCAAAAATTCAATTTTCCAAAAATTGCCTCAAATTTTGTAGAATCCTTTCCTTTGATGAGTGGAATAAAGAATTTACTCAAAAAATAGTTTCTTAGCATCATTTAAGATAGTAAAAAATTTTCACTATTTTGGTAAGGATTGCGCCTGTCGAATTTCCGTCAAAAATTCAATTTTCCAAAATTATCCTAAAATTTTGCAGAAACCTTTTATTTGATGAGTGGAATAAATTATTTTGCCAAAAAATAGTTTCTTAGCACAATTTAAGATAGTACAAAATTTTCACTATTTCTGTATGGTCCGCGCCTGTCAAATTTCCGTCAAAAATTTAATTTTCCAATAATTGCCTCAAATTTTGTAGAAACCTTTCCTTTGATGAGTGGAATAAAGAATTTACTCAAAAAATAGTTTCTTAGCATCATTTAAGATAGTACAAAATTTTCACTATTTTTGTAAGGCTCGCGCCTGTTGAATTTCCATCAAAAATTAAATTTTAGAAAAATTGCCTAAAATTTTGTAGAAACCTTTCCTTTGATGAGTGGAATAAAGAATTTACTCAAAAAATAGTTTCTTAGCATCATTTAAGATAGTACAAAATTTTCACTATTTTTGTAAGGTCCGCGCCTGTCGAATTTCCGTCAAAATTCAATTTTCCAAAATTATCCTAAAATTTTGTAGAAACCTTTTATTTGATGAGTGGAATAATTAATTTAGCCAAAAAATAGTTTCTTAGCACAATTTAAGATAGTACAAAATTTTCACTAATTTTGTAAGGTCCGCGCCTGTTGAATTTCCATCAAAAATTCAATTTTCCAAAAATTGCCTCAAATTTTGTAGAATCCTTTCCTTTGATGAGTGGAATAAAGAATTTACTCAAAATATAGTTTCTTAGCACAATTTAAGATAGTACAAAATTTTCACTTTTTTTGTAAGGTCCACGCCTGTCGAATTTCCGTCAAAAATTCAATTTTCCAAAAATATCCTAAAATTTTGTAGAAAACTTTTATTTGATGAGTGGAATAAATAATTTAGCCAAAAAATAGTTTCTTAGCACAATTTAAGATAGTACAAAATTTTCACTAATTTTGTAGGGCCGCGCCTGTCGAATTTCCATCAAAAATTAAATTTGAGAAAAATTGCCTAAAATTTTGTAGAAATCTTTCCTTTGATGAGTGGAATAAAGAATTTACTCAAAAAATAGTTTCTTAGCACAATTTAAGATAGTATAAAATTTTCACTATTTTTGTAGGGTCCGCCCGCGCCTGTCGAATTTCCGTCAAAAATTTAATTTTCCAAAAATATCCTAAAATTTTGCAGAAACCTTTTATTTGATGAGTGGAATAAATAATTTTGCCAAAAAATAGTTTCTTAGCACAATTTAAGATAGTACAAAATTTTCACTATTTCTGTATGGTCCGCGCCTGTCAAATTTCCGTCAAAAATTTAATTTTCCAATAATTGCCTCAAATTTTGTAGAAACCTTTCCTTTGATGAGTGGAATAAAGAATTTACTCAAAAAATAGTTTCTTAGCATCATTTAAGATAGTACAAAATTTTCACTATTTTTGTAAGGCTCGCGCCTGTTGAATTTCCATCAAAAATTAAATTTTAGAAAAATTGCCTAAAATTTTGTAGAAACCTTTCCTTTGATGAGTGGAATAAAGAATTTACTCAAAAAATAGTTTCTTAGCACAATTTAAGATAGTACAAAATTTTCACTATTTTTGCAAGGTCCGCGCCTGTCGAATTTCCGTCAAAATTCAATTTTCCAAAATTATCCTAAAATTTTGTAGAAACCTTTTATTTGATGAGTGGAATAATTAATTTAGCCAAAAAATAGTTTCTTAGCACAATTTAAGATAGTACAAAATTTTCACTAATTTTGTAAGGTCCGCGCCTGTTGAATTTCCATCAAAAATTCAATTTTCCAAAAATTGCCTCAAATTTTGTAGAATCCTTTCCTTTGATGAGTGGAATAAAGAATTTACTCAAAATATAGTTTCTTAGCACAATTTAAGATAGTACAAAATTTTCACTTTTTTTGTAAGGTCCGCGCCTGTCGAATTTCCGTCAAAAATTCAATTTTCCAAAAATATCCTAAAATTTTGTAGAAACCTTTTATTTGATGAGTGGAATGAATAATTTAGCCAAAAATAGTTTCTTGGCACAATTTAAGATAGTACAAAATTTTCACTATTTTTGTAAGGTCCGCGCCTTTCAAATTTCCGTCAAAAATTTAATTTACCAAAAATTGCCTCAAATTTTGTAGAAACCGTTCCTTTGATGAGTGGAATAAAGAATTTACTCAAAGTATAGTTTCTTAGCACCATTTAAGATAGTACAAAATTTTCACTATTTTTGTAATGGTCGCGCCTGTCGAATGTCTGTCAAAATTCCATTTTCCAAAAATATCCTTAAATTTTGTAGAAACCTTTCCTTTGATGAGTGGAATAAAGAATTTACTCAAAAAATAGTTTCTTAGCACAATTTAAGATAGTACAAAGTTTTCACTATTTTTGTAAGGTCCGCGGATGTTGAATTTCCATCAAAAATTCAATTTTCCAAAAATTGTATAAAATTTTGTAGAAACCTTTCCTTTGATGAGTGGAATAAAGAATTTACTCCAAAAATAGTTTCTTAGCACAATTCAAGATAGTACAAAATTTTCACTCTTTTTGTAAGGTCCGCGCCTGTCGAATTTCCATCAAAAATTCAATTTTAGAAAAAATGCCTAAAATTTTGTAGAAACCTTTCCTTTGATGAGTGGAATAAAGAATTTACGCAAAAAATAGTTTCTTAGTACAATTTAAGATAGTACAAAATTTTCACTATTTTTGTAAGGTCTGCGCCTGTCGAATTTCCATCAAAAATTCAATTTTCCAGAAATATCCTAATATTCTGTAGAAACCTTTCCTTTGATGAATGGAGTAAAGAATTTACTCAAAAAAAAGTTCCTTAGCACAATTTAAGAAAGTACAAAATTTTCACTATTTTAGTACAATTCGTGCCTGTCGAATTTCCGTCAAAATTTCAATTTTCCAAAAATTGCATAAAATTTTGTAGAAACCTTTCCTTTGATGAGTGGAAGAAAGAATTAACTCTAAAAAATAGTTTCTTAGCACAATTTAAGATAGTACAAAATTTTACTCTTTTTGTAAGGTCCGCGCCTGTCGAATTTCCATCAAAAATTAAATTTTAGAAAAATTGCCTAAAATTTTGTAGAAACCTTTCCTTTGATGAGTGGAATAAAGAATTTACTCAAAAAATAGTTTCTTAGCACAATTTAAGATAGTACAAAGTTTTCACTATTTTTGTAAGGTCCGCGGATGTTGAATTTCCATCAAAAATTCAATTTTCCAAAAATTGCATAAAATTTTGTAGAAACCTTTCCTTTGCTGAGTGGAATAAAGAATTTACTCCAAAAATAGTTTCTTAGCACAATTCAAGATAGTACAAAATTTTCATTCTTTTTGTAAGGTCCGCGCCTGTCGAATTTCCATCAAAAATTCAATTTTAAAAAAAATGCCTAAAATTTTGTAGAAACCTTTCCTTTGATGAGTGGAATAAAGAATTTACGCAAAAAATAGTTTCTTAGTACAATTTAAGATAGTACAAAATTTTCACTATTTTTGTAAGGTCTGCGCCTGGCGAATTTCCATCAAAAATTCAATTTTCCAGAAATATCCTAATATTCTGTAGAAACCTTTCCTTTGATGAATGGAGTAAAGAATTTACTCAAAAAAAAGTTCCTTAGCACAATTTAAGAAAGTACAAAATTTTCACTATTTTAGTACGGTTCGTGCCTGTCGAATTTCCGTCAAAATTTCAATTTTCCAAAAATTGCATAAAATTTTGTAGAAACCTTTCCTTTGATGAGTGGAATAAAGAATTTACTCAAAAATAAGTTTCTTCGCACAATTTAAGATAGTACAAAATTTTCACTATTTTTGTAAGGTCCGCGCCTGTCGATTTTCCGTCAAAATTTCAATTTTCCAAGAATTGCCTAAAATTTTGTAGAAACCTTTTATTTGATGAGTGGAATAAATAATTTAGCCAAAAAATAGTTTCTTAGCACAATTTAAGATAGTACAAAATTTTCACTAATTTTGTAAGGTCCGCGCCTGTAGAATTTCCGTCAAAAATTCAATTTTCCAAAAATTGCCTCAAATTTTGTAGAATCCTTTCCTTTGATGAGTGGAATAAAGAATTTACTCAAAAAATAGTTTCTTAGCATCATTTAAGATAGTACAAAATTTTCACTATTTTGGTAAGGATTGCGCCTGTCCAATTTCCGTCAAAAATTCAATTTTCCAAAATTATCCTAAAATTTTGCAGAAACCTTTTATTTGATGAGTGGAATAAATAATTTTGCCAAAAAATAGTTTCTTAGCACAATTTAAGATAGTACAAAATTTTCACTATTTCTGTATGGTCCGCGCCTGTCAAATTTCCGTCAAAAATTTAATTTTCCAATAATTGCCTCAAATTTTGTAGAAACCTTTCCTTTGATGAGTGGAATAAAGAATTTACTCAAAAAATAGTTTCTTAGCATCATTTAAGATAGTACAAAATTTTCACTATTTTTGTAAGGCTCGCACCTGTTGAATTTCCATCAAAAATTAAATTTTTTAAAAATTGCCTAAAATTTTGTAGAAATCTTTCCTTTGATGAGTGGAATAAAGAATTTACTCAAAAAATAGTTTCTTAGCACAATTTAAGATGGTACAAAATTTTCACTATTTTTGTAAGGTCCGCCCGCGCCTGTCCAATTTCCGTCAAAAATTTTATTTTCCAAAAATATCCTAAAATTTTGTAGAAACCTTTTATTTGATGAGTGGAATGAATAACTTAGCCAAAAATAGTTTCTTGGCACAATTTAAGATAGTACAAAATTTTCACTATTTTTGTAAGGTCCGCGCCTTTCAAATTTCCGTCAAAAATTTAATTTACCAAAAATTGCCTAAAATTTTGTAGAAACCTTTCCTTTGATGAGTGGAATAAAGAATTTACTCAAAAAATAGTTTCTTAGCACCATTTAAGATAGTACAAAATTTTCACTATTTTTGTAAGGGTCGCGCCTGTCGAATGTCTGTCAAAATTCCATTTTCCAAAAATATCCTTAAATTTTGTAGAAACCTTTCCTTTGATGAGTGGAATAAAGAATTTACTCAAAAAATAGTTTCTTAGCACAATTTAAGATAGTACAAAATTTTCACTATTTTTGTAAGGTCCGCGCCTGTCGAATTTCCATCAAAAATTAAATTTTAGAAAAATTGCCTAAAATTTTGTAGAAATCTTTCCTTTGATGAGTGGAATAAAGAATTTACTCAAAAAATAGTTTCTTAGCACAATTTAAGATGGTACAAAATTTTCACTATTTTTGTAAGGTCCGCCCGCGCCTGTCCAATTTCCGTCAAAAATTTTATTTTCCAAAAATATCCTAAAATTTTGCAGAAACCTTTTATTTGATGAGTGGAATAAATAATTTTGCCAAAAAATAGTTTCTTAGCACAATTTAAGATAGTACAAAATTTTCACTAATTTTGTAAGGTCCGCGCCTGTCGAATTTCCGTCAAAATTCAATTTTCCAAAATTATCCTAAAATTTTGTAGAAACCTTTTATTTGATGAGTGGAATAAATAATTTAGCCAAAAAATAGTTTCTTAGCACAATTTAAGATAGTACAAAATTTTCACTAATTTTGTAAGGTCCGCGCCTGTAGAATTTCCGTCAAAAATTCAATTTTCCAAAAATTGCCTCAAATTTTGTAGAATCCTTTCCTTTGATGAGTGGAATAAAGAATTTACTCAAAAAATAGTTTCTTAGCATCATTTAAGATAGTACAAAATTTTCACTATTTTGGTAAGGATTGCGCCTGTCAAATTTCCGTCAAAAATTCAATTTTCCAAAATTATCCTAAAATTTTGCAGAAACCTTTTATTTGATGAGTGGAATAAATAATTTTGCCAAAAAATAGTTTCTTAGCACAATTTAAGATAGTACAAAATTTTCACTATTTCTGTATGGTCCGCGCCTGTCAAATTTCCGTCAAAAATTTAATTTTCCAATAATTGCCTAAAATTTTGTAGAAACCTTTCCTTTGATGAGTGGAATAAAGAATTTACTCAAAAAATAGTTTCTTAGCATCATTTAAGATAGTACAAAATTTTCACTATTTTTGTAAGGCTCGCGCCTGTTGAATTTCCATCAAAAATTGCCTAAAATTTTGTAGAAACCTTTCCTTTGATGAGTGGAATAAAGAATTTACTCAAAAAATAGTTTCTTAGCATCATTTAAGATAGTACAAAATTTTCACTATTTTTGTAAGGTCCGCGCCTGTCGAATTTCCGTCAAAATTCAATTTTCCAAAATTATCCTAAAATTTTGTAGAAACCTTTTATTTGATGAGTGGAATAATTAATTTAGCCAAAAAATAGTTTCTTAGCACAATTTAAGATAGTACAAAATTTTCACTAATTTTGTAAGGTCCGCGCCTGTTGAATTTCCATCAAAAATTCAATTTTCCAAAAATTGCCTCAAATTTTGTAGAATCCTTTCCTTTGATGAGTGGAATAAAGAATTTACTCAAAATATAGTTTCTTAGCACAATTTAAGATAGTACAAAATTTTCACTTTTTTTGTAAGGTCCACGCCTGTCGAATTTCCGTCAAAAATTCAATTTTCCAAAAATATCCTAAAATTTTGTAGAAAACTTTTATTTGATGAGTGGAATAAATAATTTAGACAAAAAATAGTTTCTTAGCACAATTTAAGATAGTACAAAATTTTCACTAATTTTGTAGGGTCCGCGCCTGTCGAATTTCCATCAAAAATTAAATTTGAGAAAAATTGCCTTAAATTTTGTAGAAATCTTTCCTTTGATGAGTGGAATAAAGAATTTACTCAAAAAATAGTTTCTTAGCACAATTTAAGATAGTATAAAATTTTCACTATTTTTGTAGGGTCCGCCCGCGCCTGTCGAATTTCCGTCAAAAATTTAATTTTCCAAAAATATCCTAAAATTTTGCAGAAACCTTTTATTTGATGAGTGGAATAAATAATTTTGCCAAAAAATAGTTTCTTAGCACAATTTAAGATAGTACAAAATTTTCACTATTTCTGTATGGTCCGCGCCTGTCAAATTTCCGTCAAAAATTTAATTTTCCAATAATTGCCTCAAATTTTGTAGAAACCTTTCCTATGATGAGTGGAATAAAGAATTTACTCAAAAAATAGTTTCTTAGCATCATTTAAGATAGTACAAAATTTTCACTATTTTTGTAAGGTTCGCGCCTGTTGAATTTCCATCAAAAATTAAATTTTAGAAAAATTGCCTAAAATTTTGTAGAAACCTTTCCTTTGATGAGTGGAATAAAGAATTTACTCAAAAAATAGTTTCTTAGCATCATTCAAGATAGTACAAAATTTTCACTATTTTTGTAAGGTCCGCGCCTGTCGAATTTCCGTCAAAATTCAATTTTCCAAAATTATCCTAAAATTTTGTAGAAACCTTTTATTTGATGAGTGGAATAATTAATTTAGCCAAAAAATAGTTTCTTAGCACAATTTAAGATAGTACAAAATTTTCACTAATTTTGTAAGGTCCGCGCCTGTTGAATTTCCATCAAAAATTCAATTTTCCAAAAATTGCCTCAAATTTTGTAGAATCCTTTCCTTTGATGAGTGGAATAAAGAATTTACTCAAAATATAGTTTCTTAGCACAATTTAAGATAGTACAAAATTTTCACTTTTTTTGTAAGGTCCGCGCCTGTCGAATTTCCGTCAAAAATTCAATTTTCCAAAAATATCCTAAAATTTTGTAGAAACCTTTTATTTGATGAGTGGAATGAATAATTTAGCCAAAAATAGTTTCTTGGCACAATTTAAGATAGTACAAAATTTTCACTATTTTTGTAAGGTCCGCGCCTTTCAAATTTCCGTCAAAAATTTAATTTACCAAAAATTGCCTCAAATTTTGTAGAAACCTTTCCTTTGATGAGTGGAATAAAGAATTTACTCAAAGTATAGTTTCTTAGCACCATTTAAGATAGTACAAAATTTTCACTATTTTTGTAAGGGTCGCGCCTGTCGAATGTCTGTCAAAATTCCATTTTCCAAAAATATCCTTAAATTTTGTAGAAGCCTTTCCTTTGATGAGTGGAATAAAGAATTTACTCAAAAAATAGTTTCTTAGCACAATTTAAGATAGTACAAAATTTTCACTATTTTTGTAAGGTCTGCGCCTGGCGAATTTCCATCAAAAATTCAATTTTCCAGAAATATCCTAATATTCTGTAGAAACCTTTCCTTTGATGAATGGAGTAAAGAATTTACTCAAAAAAAAGTTCCTTAGCACAATTTAAGAAAGTACAAAATTTTCACTATTTTAGTACGGTTCGTGCCTGTCGAATTTCCGTCAAAATTTCAATTTTCCAAAAATTGCATAAAATTTTGTAGAAACCTTTCCTTTGATGAGTGGAATAAAGAATTTACTCAAAAATAAGTTTCTTCGCACAATTTAAGATAGTACAAAATTTTCACTATTTTTGTAAGGTCCGCGCCTGTCGAATTTCCGTCAAAATTTCAATTTTCCAAGAATTGCCTAAAATTTTGTAGAAACCTTTTATTTGATGAGTGGAATAAATAATTTAGCCAAAAAATAGTTTCTTAGCACAATTTAAGATAGTACAAAATTTTCACTAATTTTGTAAGGTCCGCGCCTGTAGAATTTCCGTCAAAAATTCAATTTTCCAAAAATTGCCTCAAATTTTGTAGAATCCTTTCCTTTGATGAGTGGAATAAAGAATTTACTCAAAAAATAGTTTCTTAGCATCATTTAAGATAGTACAAAATTTTCACTATTTTGGTAAGGATTGCGCCTGTCGAATTTCCGTCAAAAATTCAATTTTCCAAAATTATCCTAAAATTTTGCAGAAACCTTTTATTTGATGAGTGGAATAAATAATTTTGCCAAAAAATAGTTTCTTAGCACAATTTAAGATAGTACAAAATTTTCACTATTTCTGTATGGTCCGCGCCTGTCAAATTTCCGTCAAAAATTTAATTTTCCAATAATTGCCTCAAATTTTGTAGAAACCTTTCCTTTGATGAGTGGAATAAAGAATTTACTCAAAAAATAGTTTCTTAGCATCATTTAAGATAGTACAAAATTTTCACTATTTTTGTAAGGCTCGCGCCTGTTGAATTTCCATCAAAAATTAAATTTTAGAAAAATTGCCTAAAATTTTGTAGAAATCTTTCCTTTGATGAGTGGAATAAAGAATTTACTCAAAAAATAGTTTCTTAGCACAATTTAAGATGGTACAAAATTTTCACTATTTTTGTAAGGTCCGCCCGCGCCTGTCCAATTTCCGTCAAAAATTTTATTTTCCAAAAATATCCTAAAATTTTGCAGAAACCTTTTATTTGATGATTGGAATGAATAATTTAGCCAAAAAAAGTTTCTTGGCACAATTTAAGATAGTACAAAATTTTCACTATTTTTGTAAGGTCCGCGCCTTTCAAATTTCCGTCAAAAATTCAATTTACCAAAAATTGCCTAAAATTTTGTAGAAACCTTTCCTTTGATGAGTGGAATAAAGAATTTACTCAAAAAATAGTTTCTTAGCACAATTTAAGATAGTACAAAATTTTCACTATTTTTGTGAGGTCCGTGCCTGTAGAATTTCCGTCAAAAATTCAATTTTCCAAAAATATCCTAAAATTTTGTAGAAACCTTTTATTTGATGAGTGGAATGAATAACTTAGCCAAAAATAGTTTCTTGGCACAATTTAAGATAGTACAAAATTTTCACTATTTTTGTAAGGTCCGCGCCTTTCAAATTTCCGTCAAAAATTTAATTTACCAAAAATTGCCTAAAATTTTGTAGAAACCTTTCCTTTGATGAGTGGAATAAAGAATTTACTCAAAGTATAGTTTCTTAGCACCATTTAAGATAGTACAAAATTTTCACTATTTTTGTAAGGGTCGCGCCTGTCGAATGTCTGTCAAAATTCCATTTTCCAAAAATATCCTTAAATTTTGTAGAAACCTTTCCTTTGATGAGTGGAATAAAGAATTTACTCAAAAAATAGTTTCTTAGCACAATTTAAGATAGTACAAAATTTTCACTATTTTTGTAAGGTCCGCGCCTGTCGAATTTCCATCAAAAATTAAATTTTAGAAAAATTGCCTAAAATTTTGTAGAAATCTTTCCTTTGATGAGTGGAATAAAGAATTTACTCAAAAAATAGTTTCTTAGCACAATTTAAGATGGTACAAAATTTTCACTATTTTTGTAAGGTCCGCCCGCGCCTGTCCAATTTCCGTCAAAAATTTTATTTTCCAAAAATATCCTAAAATTTTGCAGAAACCTTTTATTTGATGAGTGGAATAAATAATTTTGCCAAAAAATAGTTTCTTAGCACAATTTAAGATAGTACAAAATTTTCACTAATTTTGTAAGATCCGCGCCTGTCGAATTTCCGTCAAAATTCAATTTTCCAAAATTATCCTAAAATTTTGTAGAAACCTTTTATTTGATGAGTGGAATAAATAATTTAGCCAAAAAATAGTTTCTTAGCACAATTTAAGATAGTACAAAATTTTCACTAATTTTGTAAGGTCCGCGCCTGTTGAATTTCCGTCAAAAATTCAATTTTCCAAAAATTGCCTCAAATTTTGTAGAATCCTTTCCTTTGATGAGTGGAATAAAGAATTTACTCAAAAAATAGTTTCTTAGCATCATTTAAGATAGTACAAAATTTTCACTATTTTGGTAAGGATTGCGCCTGTCGAATTTCCGTCAAAAATTCAATTTTCCAAAATTATCCTAAAATTTTGCAGAAACCTTTTATTTGATGAGTGGAATAAATAATTTTGCCAAAAAATAGTTTCTTAGCACAATTTAAGATAGTACAAAATTTTCACTATTTCTGTATGGTCCGCGCCTGTCAAATTTCCGTCAAAAATTTAATTTTCCAATAATTGCCTAAAATTTTGTAGAAACCTTTCCTTTGATGAGTGGAATAAAGAATTTACTCAAAAAATAGTTTCTTAGCATCATTTAAGATAGTACAAAATTTTCACTATTTTTGTAAGGCTCGCGCCTGTTGAATTTCCATCAAAAATTGCCTAAAATTTTGTAGAAACCTTTCCTTTGATGAGTGGAATAAAGAATTTACTCAAAAAATAGTTTCTTAGCATCATTTAAGATAGTACAAAATTTTCACTATTTTTGTAAGGTCCGCGCATGTCGAATTTCCGTCAAAATTCAATTTTCCAAAATTATCCTAAAATTTTGTAGAAACCTTTTATTTGATGAGTGGAATAATTAATTTAGCCAAAAAATAGTTTCTTAGCACAATTTAAGATAGTACAAAATTTTCACTAATTTTGTAAGGTCCGCGCCTGTTGAATTTCCATCAAAAATTCAATTTTCCAAAAATTGCCTCAAATTTTGTAGAATCCTTTCCTTTGATGAGTGGAATAAAGAATTTACTCAAAATATAGTTTCTTAGCACAATTTAAGATAGTACAAAATTTTCACTTTTTTTGTAAGGTCCACGCCTGTCGAATTTCCGTCAAAAATTCAATTTTCCAAAAATATCCTAAAATTTTGTAGAAAACTTTTATTTGATGAGTGGAATAAATAATTTAGACAAAAAATAGTTTCTTAGCACAATTTAAGATAGTACAAAATTTTCACTAATTTTGTAGGGTCCGCGCCTGTCGAATTTCCATCAAAAATTAAATTTGAGAAAAATTGCCTTAAATTTTGTAGAAATCTTTCCTTTGATGAGTGGAATAAAGAATTTACTCAAAAAATAGTTTCTTAGCACAATTTAAGATAGTATAAAATTTTCACTATTTTTGTAGGGTCCACCCGCGCCTGTCGAATTTCCGTCAAAAATTTAATTTTCCAAAAATATCCTAAAATTTTGCAGAAACCTTTTATTTGATGAGTGGAATAAATAATTTTGCCAAAAAATAGTTTCTTAGCACAATTTAAGATAGTACAAAATTTTCACTATTTCTGTATGGTCCGCGCCTGTCAAATTTCCGTCAAAAATTTAATTTTCCAATAATTGCCTCAAATTTTGTAGAAACCTTTCCTATGATGAGTGGAATAAAGAATTTACTCAAAAAATAGTTTCTTAGCATCATTTAAGATAGTACAAAATTTTCACTATTTTTGTAAGGTTCGCGCCTGTTGAATTTCCATCAAAAATTAAATTTTAGAAAAATTGCCTAAAATTTTGTAGAAACCTTTCCTTTGATGAGTGGAATAAAGAATTTACTCAAAAAATAGTTTCTTAGCATCATTCAAGATAGTACAAAATTTTCACTATTTTTGTAAGGTCCGGGCCTGTCGAATTTCCGTCAAAATTCAATTTTCCAAAATTATCCTAAAATTTTGTAGAAACCTTTTATTTGATGAGTGGAATAATTAATTTAGCCAAAAAATAGTTTCTTAGCACAATTTAAGATAGTACAAAATTTTCACTAATTTTGTAAGGTCCGCGCCTGTTGAATTTCCATCAAAAATTCAATTTTCCAAAAATTGCCTCAAATTTTGTAGAATCCTTTCCTTTGATGAGTGGAATAAAGAATTTACTCAAAATATAGTTTCTTAGCACAATTTAAGATAGTACAAAATTTTCACTTTTTTTGTAAGGTCCGCGCCTGTCGAATTTCCGTCAAAAATTCAATTTTCCAAAAATATCCTAAAATTTTGTAGAAACCTTTTATTTGATGAGTGGAATGAATAATTTAGCCAAAAATAGTTTCTTGGCACAATTTAAGATAGTACAAAATTTTCACTATTTTTGTAAGGTCCGCGCCTTTCAAATTTCCGTCAAAAATTTAATTTACCAAAAATTGCCTCAAATTTTGTAGAAACCTTTCCTTTGATGAGTGGAATAAAGAATTTACTCAAAGTATAGTTTCTTAGCACCATTTAAGATAGTACAAAATTTTCACTATTTTTGTAAGGGTCGCGCCTGTCGAATGTCTGTCAAAATTCCATTTTCCAAAAATATCCTTAAATTTTGTAGAAACCTTTCCTTTGATGAGTGGAATAAAGAATTTACTCAAAAAATAGTTTCTTAGCACAATTTAAGATAGTACAAAATTTTCATTATTTTTGTAAGGTCCCACCTGTCGAATTTCCGTCAAAATTTCAATTTTCCAAAAATTGCCTCAAATTTTGTAGAAACCTTTCCTTTGATGAGTGGAATAAAGAATTAACTCAAAAAATAGTTTCTTAGCACAATTTAAGATAGTACAAAATTTTCACTATTTTTGTAAGGTCCGCGCCTGTCGAATTTCCGTCAAAATTTCAATTTTCCAAAAATTGCCTAAAATTTTGTAGAAAACTTTTATTTGATGAGTGGAATAAATAATTTAGCCAAAAAATAGTTTCTTAGCATCATTTAAGATAGTACAAAATTGTCACTATTTTTGTAAGGTCCGCGCCTGTCGAATTTCTGTCAAAATTTCAATTTTCCAAAAATTGCCTAAAATTTTGTAGAAACCTTTCCTTTGATGAGTGGAATAAAGAATTTACAAAAAAATAAGTTTCTTAGCACAATTTAAGATTATACAAAAATTTCACTATTTTTGTAAGGTCCGCGCCTGTCGAATTTCCATCAAAAATTCAATTTTAGAAAAATTGCCTAAAATTTTGTAGAAACCTTTCCTTTGATGAGTGGAATAAAGAATTTACTCAAAAATTAGTTTCTTAGCATCATTTAAGATAGTATAAAATTTTCACTATTTTTGTAAGGTCCACGCCTGTCGAATTTCCATCAAAAATTCAATTTTAGAAAAATTGCCTAAAATTTTGTAGAAACCTTTACTTTGATGAGTGGAATAAAGAATTTACTCAAAAAATAGTTTCTTAGCATCATTTAAGATAGTACAAAATTTTCACTATTTTTGTAAGGTCTGCGCCTGCTGAATTTCCATCAAAAATTAGATTTTAGAAAAATTGCCTAAAATTTTGTAGAAACCTTTCCTTTGATGAGTGGAATAAAGAATTTACTCAAAAATAAGTTTCTTAGCACAATTTAAGATAGTACAAAATTTTCACCATTTTTGTAAGGTCCGCGCCTTTCAAATTTCCGTCAAAAATTTAATTTACCAAAAATTGCCTCAAATTTTGTAGAAACCTTTCCTTTGATGAGTGGAATAAAGAATTTACTCAAAGTATAGTTTCTTAGCACCATTTAAGATAGTACAAAATTTTCACTATTTTTGTAAGGGTCGCGCCTGTCGAATGTCTGTCAAAATTCCATTTTCCAAAAATATCCTTAAATTTTGTAGAAACCTTTCCTTTGATGAGTGGAATAAAGAATTTACTCAAAAAATAGTTTCTTAGCACAATTTAAGATAGTACAAAATTTTCACTATTTTTGTAAGGTCCCACCTGTCGAATTTCCATCAAAATTTCAATTTTCCAAAAATTGCCTCAAATTTTGTAGAAACCTTTCCTTTGATGAGTGGAATAAAGAATTAACTCCAAAAATAGTTTCTTAGCACAATTTAAGATAGTACAAAATTTTCACTATTTTTGTAAGGTCCGCGCCTGTCGAATTTCCGTCAAAATTTCAATTTTCCAAAAATTGCCTAAAATTTTGTAGAAGACTTTTATTTGATGAGTGGAATAAATAATTTAGCCAAAAAATAGTTTCTTAGCATCATTTAAGATAGTACAAAATTGTCACTATTTTTGTAAGGTCCGCGCCTGTCGAATTTCCGTCAAAATTTCAATTTTCCAAAAATTGCCTAAAATTTTGTAGAAACCTTTCCTTTGATGAGTGGAATAAAGAATTTACTCAAAAATTAGTTTCTTAGCATCATTTAAGATAGTATAAAATTTTCACTATTTTTGTAAGGTCCACGCCTGTCGAATTTCCATCAAAAATTCAATTTTAGAAAAATTGCCTAAAATTTTGTAGAAACCTTTCCTTTGATGAGTGGAATAAAGAATTTACTCAAAAAATAGTTTCTTAGCATCATTTAAGATAGTACAAAATTTTCACTATTTTTGTAAGGTCTGCGCCTGCTGAATTTCCATCAAAAATTAGATTTTAGAAAAATTGCCTAAAATTTTGTAGAAACCTTTCCTTTGATGAGTGGAATAAAGAATTTACTCAAAAATAAGTTTCTTAGCACAATTCAAGATAGTACAAAATTTTCACTATTTTTTATAAGGTCCGCGCCTGTCGAATTTCCGTCAAAATTTCAATTTTCCAAAAATTGCCTAAAATTTTGTAGAAACCTTTCCTTTGATGAGTGGAATAAAGAATTTACTTAAAAATAAGTTTCTTAGCACAATTTAAGATAGTACAAAATTTTCACTATTTTTGTAAGGTCCGCGCCTGTCGAATTTCCGTCAAAAATTCAATTTTAGAAAAATTGCCTAAAATTTTGTAGAAACCTTTCCTTTGATGAGTGGAAGAAAGAATTAACTCTAAAAAATAGTTTCTTAGCACAATTTAAGATAGTACAAAATTTTCACTCTTTTTGTAAGGTCCGCGCCTGTCGAATTTCCATCAAAAATTAAATTTTAGAAAAATTGCCTAAAATTTTGTAGAAACCTTTCCTTTGATGAGTGGAATAAAGAATTTACTCAAAAAATAGTTTCTTAGCACAATTTAAGATAGTACAAAGTTTTCACTATTTTTGTAAGGTCCGCGGATGTTGAATTTCCATCAAAAATTCAATTTTCCAAAAATTGCATAAAATTTTGTAGAAACCTTTCCTTTGATGAGTGGAATAAAGAATTTACTCCAAAAATAGTTTCTTAGCACAATTCAAGATAGTACAAAATTTTCATTCTTTTTGTAAGGTCCGCGCCTGTCGAATTTCCATCAAAAATTCAATTTTAAAAAAAATGCCTAAAATTTTGTAGAAACCTTTCCTTTGATGAGTGGAATAAAGAATTTACGCAAAAAATAGTTTCTTAGTACAATTTAAGATAGTACAAAATTTTCACTATTTTTGTAAGGTCTGCGCCTGGCGAATTTCCATCAAAAATTCAATTTTCCAGAAATATCCTAATAATCTGTAGAAACCTTTCCTTTGATGAATGGAGTAAAGAATTTACTCAAAAAAAAGTTCCTTAGCACAATTTAAGAAAGTACAAAATTTTCACTATTTTAGTACGGTTCGTGCCTGTCGAATTTCCGTCAAAATTTCAATTTTCCAAAAATTGCATAAAATTTTGTAGAAACCTTTCCTTTGATGAGTGGAATAAAGAATTTACTCAAAAATAAGTTTCTTCGCACAATTTAAGATAGTACAAAATTTTCACTATTTTTGTAAGGTCCGCGCCTGTCGCATTTCCGTCAAAATTTCAATTTTCCAAGAATTGCCTAAAATTTTGTAGAAACCTTTTATTTGATGAGTGGAATAAATAATTTAGCCAAAAAATAGTTTCTTAGCACAATTTAAGATAGTACAAAATTTTCACTAATTTTGTAAGGTCCGCGCCTGTAGAATTTCCGTCAAAAATTCAATTTTCCAAAAATTGCCTCAAATTTTGTAGAATCCTTTCCTTTGATGAGTGGAATAAAGAATTTACTCAAAAAATAGTTTCTTAGCATCATTTAAGATAGTACAAAATTTTCACTATTTTGGTAAGGATTGCGCCTGTCGAATTTCCGTCAAAAATTCAATTTTCCAAAATTATCCTAAAATTTTGCAGAAACCTTTTATTTGATGAGTGGAATAAATAATTTTGCCAAAAAATAGTTTCTTAGCACAATTTAAGATAGTACAAAATTTTCACTATTTCTGTATGGTCCGCGCCTGTCAAATTTCCGTCAAAAATTTAATTTTCCAATAATTGCCTAAAATTTTGTAGAAACCTTTCCTTTGATGAGTGGAATAAAGAATTTACTCAAAAAATAGTTTCTTAGCATCATTTAAGATAGTACAAAATTTTCACTATTTTTGTAAGGCTCGCGCCTGTTGAATTTCCATCAAAAATTAAATTTTAGAAAAATTGCCTAAAATTTTGTAGAAATCTTTCCTTTGATGAGTGGAATAAAGAATTTACTCAAAAAATAGTTTCTTAGCACAATTTAAGATGGTACAAAATTTTCACTATTTTTGTAAGGTCCGCCCGCGCCTGTCCAATTTCCGTCAAAAATTTTATTTTCCAAAAATATTCTAAAATTTTGCAGAAACCTTTTATTTGATGATTGGAATGAATAATTTAGCCAAAAAAAGTTTCTTGGCACAATTTAAGATAGTACAAAATTTTCACTATTTTTGTAAGGTCCGCGCCTTTCAAATTTCCGTCAAAAATTCAATTTACCAAAAATTGCCTAAAATTTTGTAGAAACCTTTCCTTTGATGAGTGGAATAAAGAATTTACTCAAAAAATAGTTTCTTAGCACAATTTAAGATAGTACAAAATTTTCACTATTTTTGTGAGGTCCGTGCCTGTAGAATTTCCGTCAAAAATTCAATTTTCCAAAAATATCCTAAAATTTTGTAGAAACCTTTTATTTGATGAGTGGAATGAATAACTTAGCCAAAAATAGTTTCTTGGCACAATTTAAGATAGTACAAAATTTTCACTATTTTTGTAAGGTCCGCGCCTTTCAAATTTCCGTCAAAAATTTAATTTACCAAAAATTGCCTAAAATTTTGTAGAAACCTTTCCTTTGATGAGTGGAATAAAGAATTTACTCAAAGTATAGTTTCTTAGCACCATTTAAGATAGTACAAAATTTTCACTATTTTTGTAAGGGTCGCGCCTGTCGAATGTCTGTCAAAATTCCATTTTCCAAAAATATCCTTAAATTTTGTAGAAACCTTTCCTTTGATGAGTGGAATAAAGAATTAACTCCAAAAATAGTTTCTTAGCACAATTTAAGATAGTACAAAATTTTCACTATTTTTGTAAGGTCCGCGCCTGTCGAATTTCCGTCAAAATTTCAATTTTCCAAAAATTGCCTAAAATTTTGTAGAAAACTTTTATTTGATGAGTGGAATAAATAACTTAGCCAAAAATAGTTTCTTGGCACAATTTAAGATAGTACAAAATTTTCACTATTTTTGTAAGGTCCGCGCCTTTCAAATTTCCGTCAAAAATTTAATTTACCAAAAATTGCCTAAAATTTTGTAGAAACCTTTCCTTTGATGAGTGGAATAAAGAATTTACTCAAAGTATAGTTTCTTAGCACCATTTAAGATAGTACAAAATTTTCACTATTTTTGTAAGGGTCGCGCCTGTCGAATGTCTGTCAAAATTCCATTTTCCAAAAATATCCTTAAATTTTGTAGAAACCTTTCCTTTGATGAGTGGAAGAAAGAATTAACTCTAAAAAATAGTTTCTTAGCACAATTTAAGATAGTACAAAATTTTCACTCTTTTTGTAAGGTCCGCGCCTGTCGAATTTCCATCAAAAATTAAATTTTAGAAAAATTGCCTAAAATTTTGTAGAAACCTTTCCTTTGATGAGTGGAATAAAGAATTTACTCAAAAAATAGTTTCTTAGCACAATTTAAGATAGTACAAAGTTTTCACTATTTTTGTAAGGTCCGCGGATGTTGAATTTCCATCAAAAATTCAATTTTCCAAAAATTGCATAAAATTTTGTAGAAACCTTTCCTTTGATGAGTGGAATAAAGAATTTACTCCAAAAATAGTTTCTTAGCACAATTCAAGATAGTACAAAATTTTCATTCTTTTTGTAAGGTCCGCGCCTGTCGAATTTCCATCAAAAATTCAATTTTAAAAAAAATGCCTAAAATTTTGTAGAAACCTTTCCTTTGATGAGTGGAATAAAGAATTTACGCAAAAAATAGTTTCTTAGTACAATTTAAGACAGTACAAAATTTTCACTATTTTTGTAAGGTCTGCGCCTGGCGAATTTCCATCAAAAATTCAATTTTCCAGAAATATCCTAATAATCTGTAGAAACCTTTCCTTTGATGAATGGAGTAAAGAATTTACTCAAAAAAAAGTTCCTTAGCACAATTTAAGAAAGTACAAAATTTTCACTATTTTAGTACGGTTCGTGCCTGTCGAATTTCCGTCAAAATTTCAATTTTCCAAAAATTGCATAAAATTTTGTAGAAACCTTTCCTTTGATGAGTGGAATAAAGAATTTACTCAAAAATAAGTTTCTTCGCACAATTTAAGATAGTACAAAATTTTCACTATTTTTGTAAGGTCCGCGCCTGTCGCATTTCCGTCAAAATTTCAATTTTCCAAGAATTGCCTAAAATTTTGTAGAAACCTTTTATTTGATGAGTGGAATAAATAATTTAGCCAAAAAATAGTTTCTTAGCACAATTTAAGATAGTACAAAATTTTCACTAATTTTGTAAGGTCCGCGCCTGTAGAATTTCCGTCAAAAATTCAATTTTCCAAAAATTGCCTCAAATTTTGTAGAATCCTTTCCTTTGATGAGTGGAATAAAGAATTTACTCAAAAAATAGTTTCTTAGCATCATTTAAGATAGTACAAAATTTTCACTATTTTGGTAAGGATTGCGCCTGTCGAATTTCCGTCAAAAATTCAATTTTCCAAAATTATCCTAAAATTTTGCAGAAACCTTTTATTTGATGAGTGGAATAAATAATTTTGCCAAAAAATAGTTTCTTAGCACAATTTAAGATAGTACAAAATTTTCACTATTTCTGTATGGTCCGCGCCTGTCAAATTTCCGTCAAAAATTTAATTTTCCAATAATTGCCTAAAATTTTGTAGAAACCTTTCCTTTGATGAGTGGAATAAAGAATTTACTCAAAAAATAGTTTCTTAGCATCATTTAAGATAGTACAAAATTTTCACTATTTTTGTAAGGCTCGCGCCTGTTGAATTTCCATCAAAAATTAAATTTTAGAAAAATTGCCTAAAATTTTGTAGAAATCTTTCCTTTGATGAGTGGAATAAAGAATTTACTCAAAAAATAGTTTCTTAGCACAATTTAAGATGGTACAAAATTTTCACTATTTTTGTAAGGTCCGCCCGCGCCTGTCCAATTTCCGTCAAAAATTTTATTTTCCAAAAATATTCTAAAATTTTGCAGAAACCTTTTATTTGATGATTGGAATGAATAATTTAGCCAAAAAAAGTTTCTTGGCACAATTTAAGATAGTACAAAATTTTCACTATTTTTGTAAGGTCCGCGCCTTTCAAATTTCCGTCAAAAATTCAATTTACCAAAAATTGCCTAAAATTTTGTAGAAACCTTTCCTTTGATGAGTGGAATAAAGAATTTACTCAAAAAATAGTTTCTTAGCACAATTTAAGATAGTACAAAATTTTCACTATTTTTGTGAGGTCCGTGCCTGTAGAATTTCCGTCAAAAATTCAATTTTCCAAAAATATCCTAAAATTTTGTAGAAACCTTTTATTTGATGAGTGGAATGAATAACTTAGCCAAAAATAGTTTCTTGGCACAATTTAAGATAGTACAAAATTTTCACTATTTTTGTAAGGTCCGCGCCTTTCAAATTTCCGTCAAAAATTTAATTTACCAAAAATTGCCTAAAATTTTGTAGAAACCTTTCCTTTGATGAGTGGAATAAAGAATTTACTCAAAGTATAGTTTCTTAGCACCATTTAAGATAGTACAAAATTTTCACTATTTTTGTAAGGGTCGCGCCTGTCGAATGTCTGTCAAAATTCCATTTTCCAAAAATATCCTTAAATTTTGTAGAAACCTTTCCTTTGATGAGTGGAATAAAGAATTTACTCAAAAAATAGTTTCTTAGCACAATTTAAGATAGTACAAAATTTTCACTCTTTTTGTAAGGTCCGCGCCTGTCGAATTTCCATCATAAATTAAATTTTAGAAAAATTGCCTAAAATTTTGTAGAAATCTTTCCTTTGATGAGTGGAATAAAGAATTTACTCAAAAAATAGTTTCTTAGCACAATTTAAGATGGTACAAAATTTTCACTATTTTTGTAAGGTCCGCCCGCGCCTGTCCAATTTCCGTCAAAAATTTTATTTTCCAAAAATATCCTAAAATTTTGCAGAAACCTTTTATTTGATGAGTGGAATAAATAATTTTGCCAAAAAATAGTTTCTTAGCACAATTTAAGATAGTACAAAATTTTCACTAATTTTGTAAGGTCCGCGCCTGTCGAATTTCCTTCAAAATTTCAATTTTCCAAGAATTGCCTAAAATTTTGTAGAAACCTTTTATTTGATGAGTGGAATAAATAATTTAGCCAAAAAATAGTTTCTTAGCACAATTTAAGATAGTACAAAATTTTCACTAATTTTGTAAGGTCCGCGCCTGTAGAATTTCCGTCAAAAATTCAATTTTCCAAAAATTGCCTCAAATTTTGTAGAATCCTTTCCTTTGATGAGTGGAATAAAGAATTTACTCAAAAAATAGTTTCTTAGCATCATTTAAGATAGTACAAAATTTTCACTATTTTGGTAAGGATTGCGCCTGTCGAATTTCCGTCAAAAATTCAATTTTCCAAAATTATCCTAAAATTTTGCAGAAACCTTTTATTTGATGAGTGGAATAAATAATTTTGCCAAAAAATAGTTTCTTAGCACAATTTAAGATAGTACAAAATTTTCACTATTTCTGTATGGTCCGCGCCTGTCAAATTTCCGTCAAAAATTTAATTTTCCAATAATTGCCTAAAATTTTGTAGAAACCTTTCCTTTGATGAGTGGAATAAAGAATTTACTCAAAAAATAGTTTCTTAGCATCATTTAAGATAGTACAAAATTTTCACTATTTTTGTAAGGCTCGCGCCTGTTGAATTTCCATCAAAAATTAAATTTTAGAAAAATTGCCTAAAATTTTGTAGAAATCTTTCCTTTGATGAGTGGAATAAAGAATTTACTCAAAAAATAGTTTCTTAGCACAATTTAAGATGGTACAAAATTTTCACTATTTTTGTAAGGTCCGCCCGCGCCTGTCCAATTTCCGTCAAAAATTTTATTTTCCAAAAGTATCCTAAAATTTTGCAGAAACCTTTTATTTGATGATTGGAATGAATAATTTAGCCAAAAAAAGTTTCTTGGCACAATTTAAGATAGTACAAAATTTTCACTATTTTTGTAAGGTCCGCGCCTTTCAAATTTCCGTCAAAAATTCAATTTACCAAAAATTGCCTAAAATTTTGTAGAAACCTTTCCTTTGATGAGTGGAATAAAGAATTTACTCAAAAAATAGTTTCTTAGCACAATTTAAGATAGTACAAAATTTTCACTATTTTTGTGAGGTCCGTGCCTGTAGAATTTCCGTCAAAAATTCAATTTTCCAAAAATATCCTAAAATTTTGTAGAAACCTTTTATTTGATGAGTGGAATGAATAACTTAGCCAAAAATAGTTTCTTGGCACAATTTAAGATAGTACAAAATTTTCACTATTTTTGTAAGGTCCGCGCCTTTCAAATTTCCGTCAAAAATTTAATTTACCAAAAATTGCCTAAAATTTTGTAGAAACCTTTCCTTTGATGAGTGGAATAAAGAATTTACTCAAAGTATAGTTTCTTAGCACCATTTAAGATAGTACAAAATTTTCACTATTTTTGTAAGGGTCGCGCCTGTCGAATGTCTGTCAAAATTCCATTTTCCAAAAATATCCTTAAATTTTGTAGAAACCTTTCCTTTGATGAGTGGAATAAAGAATTTACTCAAAAAATAGTTTCTTAGCACAATTTAAGATAGTACAAAATTTTCACTATTTTTGTAAGGTCCGCGCCTGTCGAATTTCCATCAAAAATTAAATTTTAGAAAAATTGCCTAAAATTTTGTAGAAATCTTTCCTTTGATGAGTGGAATAAAGAATTTACTCAAAAAATAGTTTCTTAGCACAATTTAAGATGGTACAAAATTTTCACTATTTTTGTAAGGTCCGCCCGCGCCTGTCCAATTTCCGTCAAAAATTTTATTTTCCAAAAATATCCTAAAATTTTGCAGAAACCTTTTATTTGATGAGTGGAATAAATAATTTTGCCAAAAAATAGTTTCTTAGCACAATTTAAGATAGTACAAAATTTTCACTAATTTTGTAAGGTCCGCGCCTGTCGAATTTCCTTCAAAATTTCAATTTTCCAAGAATTGCCTAAAATTTTGTAGAAACCTTTTATTTGATGAGTGGAATAAATAATTTAGCCAAAAAATAGTTTCTTAGCACAATTTAAGATAGTACAAAATTTTCACTAATTTTGTAAGGTCCGCGCCTGTAGAATTTCCGTCAAAAATTCAATTTTCCAAAAATTGCCTCAAATTTTGTAGAATCCTTTCCTTTGATGAGTGGAATAAAGAATTTACTCAAAAAATAGTTTCTTAGCATCATTTAAGATAGTACAAAATTTTCACTATTTTGGTAAGGATTGCGCCTGTCGAATTTCCGTCAAAAATTCAATTTTCCAAAATTATCCTAAAATTTTGCAGAAACCTTTTATTTGATGAGTGGAATAAATAATTTTGCCAAAAAATAGTTTCTTAGCACAATTTAAGATAGTACAAAATTTTCACTATTTCTGTATGGTCCGCGCCTGTCAAATTTCCGTCAAAAATTTAATTTTCCAATAATTGCCTAAAATTTTGTAGAAACCTTTCCTTTGATGAGTGGAATAAAGAATTTACTCAAAAAATAGTTTCTTAGCATCATTTAAGATAGTACAAAATTTTCACTATTTTTGTAAGGCTCGCGCCTGTTGAATTTCCATCAAAAATTAAATTTTAGAAAAATTGCCTAAAATTTTGTAGAAACCTTTCCTTTGATGAGTGGAATAAAGAATTTACTCAAAAAATAGTTTCTTAGCATCATTTAAGATAGTACAAAATTTTCACTATTTTTGTAAGGTCCGCGCATGTCGAATTTCCGTCAAAATTCAATTTTCCAAAATTATCCTAAAATTTTGTAGAAACCTTTTATTTGATGAGTGGAATAATTAATTTAGCCAAAAAATAGTTTCTTAGCACAATTTAAGATAGTACAAAATTTTCACTATTTTTGTAAGGTCCGCGCCTGTTGAATTTCCATCAAAAATTCAATTTTCCAAAAATTGCCTCAAATTTTGTAGAATCCTTTCCTTTGATGAGTGGAATAAAGAATTTACTCAAAATATAGTTTCTTAGCACAATTTAAGATAGTACAAAATTTTCACTTTTTTTGTAAGGTCCACGCCTGTCGAATTTCCGTCAAAAATTCAATTTTCCAAAAATATCCTAAAATTTTGTAGAAAACTTTTATTTGATGAGTGGAATAAATAATTTAGACAAAAAATAGTTTCTTAGCACAATTTAAGATAGTACAAAATTTTCACTAATTTTGTAGGGTCCGCGCCTGTCGAATTTCCATCAAAAATTAAATTTGAGAAAAATTGCCTTAAATTTTGTAGAAATCTTTCCTTTGATGAGTGGAATAAAGAATTTACTCAAAAAATAGTTTCTTAGCACAATTTAAGATAGTACAAAATTTTCACTAATTTTGTAAGGTCCGCGCCTGTCGAATTTCCGTCAAAATTCAATTTTCCAAAATTATCCTAAAATTTTGTAGAAACCTTTTATTTGATGAGTGGAATAAATAATTTAGCCAAAAAATAGTTTCTTAGCACAATTTAAGATAGTACAAAATTTTCACTAATTTTGTAAGGTCCGCGCCTGTAGAATTTCCGTCAAAAATTCAATTTTCCAAAAATTGCCTCAAATTTTGTAGAATCCTTTCCTTTGATGAGTGGAATAAAGAATTTACTCAAAAAATAGTTTCTTAGCATCATTTAAGATAGTACAAAATTTTCACTATTTTGGTAAGGATTGCGCCTGTCGAATTTCCGTCAAAAATTCAATTTTCCAAAATTATCCTAAAATTTTGCAGAAACCTTTTATTTGATGAGTGGAATAAATAATTTTGCCAAAAAATAGTTTCTTAGCACAATTTAAGATAGTACAAAATTTTCACTATTTCTGTATGGTCCGCACCTGTCAAATTTCCGTCAAAAATTTAATTTTCCAATAATTGCCTCAAATTTTGTAGAAACCTTTCCTTTGATGAGTGGAATAAAGAATTTACTCAAAAAATAGTTTCTTAGCATCATTTAAGATAGTACAAAATTTTCACTATTTTTGTAAGGCTCGCGCCTGTTGAATTTCCATCAAAAATTAAATTTTAGAAAAATTGCCTAAAATTTTGTAGAAATCTTTCCTTTGATGAGTGGAATAAAGAATTTACTCAAAAAATAGTTTCTTAGCACAATTTAAGATGGTACAAAATTTTCACTATTTTTGTAAGGTCCGCCCGCGCCTGTCCAATTTCCGTCAAAAATTTTATTTTCCAAAAATATCCTAAAATTTTGCAGAAACCTTTTATTTGATGAGTGGAATGAATAATTTAGCCAAAAATAGTTTCTTGGCACAATTTAAGATAGTACAAAATTTTCACTATTTTTGTAAGGTCCGCGCCTTTCAAATTTCCGTCAAAAATTTAATTTACCAAAAATTGCCTCAAATTTTGTAGAAACCTTTCCTTTGATGAGTGGAATAAAGAATTTACTCAAAAAATAGTTTCTTAGCACAATTTAAGATAGTACAAAATTTTCACTATTTTTGTGAGGTCCGTGCCTGTAGAATTTCCGTCAAAAATTCAATTTTCCAAAAATATCCTAAAATTTTGTAGAAACCTTTTATTTGATGAGTGGAATGAATAACTTAGCCAAAAATAGTTTCTTGGCACAATTTAAGATAGTACAAAATTTTCACGATTTTTGTAAGGTCCGCGCCTTTCAAATTTCCGTCAAAAATTTAATTTACCAAAAATTGCCTAAAATTTTGTAGAAACCTTTCCTTTGATGAGTGGAATAAAGAATTTACTCAAAGTATAGTTTCTTAGCACCATTTAAGATAGTACAAAATTTTCACTATTTTTGTAAGGGTCGCGCCTGTCGAATGTCTGTCGAAATTCCATTTTCCAAAAATATCCTTAAATTTTGTAGAAACCTTTCCTTTGATGAGTGGAATAAAGAATTTACTCAAAAAATAGTTTCTTAGTACAATTTAAGATAGTACAAAATTTTCACTATTTTTGTAAGGTCCGCGCCTGTCGAATTTCCATCTAAAATTAAATTTTAGAAAAATTGCCTAAAATTTTGTAGAAATCTTTCCTTTGATGAGTGGAATAAAGAATTTACTCAAAAAATAGTTTCTTAGCACAATTTAAGATGGTACAAAATTTTCACTATTTTTGTAAGGTCCGCCCGCGCCTGTCCAATTTCCGTCAAAAATTTTATTTTCCAAAAATATCCTAAAATTTTGCAGAAACCTTTTATTTGATGAGTGGAATAAATAATTTTGCCAAAAAATAGTTTCTTAGCACAATTTAAGATAGTACAAAATTTTCACTAATTTTGTCAGGTCCGCGCCTGTCGAATTTCCGTCAAAATTCAATTTTCCAAAATTATCCTAAAATTTTGTAGAAACCTTTTATTTGATGAGTGGAATAAATAATTTAGCCAAAAAATAGTTTCTTAGCACAATTTAAGATAGTACAAAATTTTCACTAATTTTGTAAGGTCCGCGCCTGTCGAATTTCCGTCAAAATTCAATTTTCCAAAATTATCCTAAAATTTTGTAGAAACCTTTTATTTGATGAGTGGAATAAATAATTTAGCCAAAATAGTTTCTTAGCACAATTTAAGATAGTACAAAATTTTCACTAATTTTGTAAGGTCCGCGCCTGTAGAATTTCCGTCAAAAATTCAATTTTCCAAAAATTGCCTCAAATTTTGTAGAATCCTTTCCTTTGATGAGTGGAATAAAGAATTTACTCAAAAAATAGTTTCTTAGCATCATTTAAGATAGTACAAAATTTTCACTATTTTGGTAAGGATTGCGCCTGTCGAATTTCCGTCAAAAATTCAATTTTCCAAAATTATCCTAAAATTTTGCAGAAACCTTTTATTTGATGAGTGGAATAAATAATTTTGCCAAAAAATAGTTTCTTAGCACAATTTAAGATAGTACAAAATTTTCACTATTTCTGTATGGTCCGCGCCTGTCAAATTTCCGTCAAAAATTTAATTTTCCAATAATTGCCTCAAATTTTGTAGAAACCTTCCTTTGATGAGTGGAATAAAGAATTTACTCAAAAAATAGTTTCTTAGCATCATTTAAGATAGTACAAAATTTTCACTATTTTTGTAAGGCTCGCGCCTGTTGAATTTCCATCAAAAATTAAATTTTAGAAAAATTGCCTAAAATTTTGTAGAAATCTTTCCTTTGATGAGTGGAATAAAGAATTTACTCAAAAAATAGTTTCTTAGCACAATTTAAGATGGTACAAAATTTTCACTATTTTTGTAAGGTCCGCCCGCGCCTGTCCAATTTCCGTCAAAAATTTTATTTTCCAAAAATATCCTAAAATTTTGCAGAAACCTTTTATTTGATGAGTGGAATGAATAATTTAGCCAAAAATAGTTTCTTGGCACAATTTAAGATAGTACAAAATTTTCACTATTTTTGTAAGGTCCGCGCCTTTCAAATTTCCGTCAAAAATTTAATTTACCAAAAATTGCCTCAAATTTTGTAGAAACCTTTCCTTTGATGAGTGGAATAAAGAATTTACTCAAAAAATAGTTTCTTAGCACAATTTAAGATAGTACAAAATTTTCACTATTTTTGTGAGGTCCGTGCCTGTAGAATTTCCGTCAAAAATTCAATTTTCCAAAAATATCCTAAAATTTTGTAGAAACCTTTTATTTGATGAGTGGAATGAATAACTTAGCCAAAAATAGTTTCTTGGCACAATTTAAGATAGTACAAAATTTTCACTATTTTTGTAAGGTCCGCGCCTTTCAAATTTCCGTCAAAAATTTAATTTACCAAAAATTGCCTAAAATTTTGTAGAAACCTTTCCTTTGATGAGTGGAATAAAGAATTTACTCAAAGTATAGTTTCTTAGCACCATTTAAGATAGTACAAAATTTTCACTATTTTTGTAAGGGTCGCGCCTGTCGAATGTCTGTCAAAATTCCATTTTCCAAAAATATCCTTAAATTTTGTAGAAACCTTTCCTTTGATGAGTGGAATAAAGAATTTACTCAAAAAATAGTTTCTTAGTACAATTTAAGATAGTACAAAATTTTCACTATTTTTGTAAGGTCCGCGCCTGTCGAATTTCCATCTAAAATTAAATTTTAGAAAAATTGCCTAAAATTTTGTAGAAATCTTTCCTTTGATGAGTGGAATAAAGAATTTACTCAAAAAATAGTTTCTTAGCACAATTTAAGATGGTACAAAATTTTCACTATTTTTGTAAGGTCCGCCCGCGCCTGTCCAATTTCCGTCAAAAATTTTATTTTCCAAAAATATCCTAAAATTTTGCAGAAACCTTTTATTTGATGAGTGGAATGAATAATTTAGCCAAAAATAGTTTCTTGGCACAATTTAAGATAGTACAAAATTTTCACTATTTTTGTAAGGTCCGCGCCTTTCAAATTTCCGTCAAAAATTTAATTTACCAAAAATTGCCTCAAATTTTGTAGAAACCTTTCCTTTGATGAGTGGAATAAAGAATTTACTCAAAAAATAGTTTCTTAGCACAATTTAAGATAGTACAAAATTTTCACTATTTTTGTGAGGTCCGTGCCTGTAGAATTTCCGTCAAAAATTCAATTTTCCAAAAATATCCTAAAATTTTGTAGAAACCTTTTATTTGATGAGTGGAATGAATAACTTAGCCAAAAATAGTTTCTTGGCACAATTTAAGATAGTACAAAATTTTCACTATTTTTGTAAGGTCCGCGCCTTTCAAATTTCCGTCAAAAATTTAATTTACCAAAAATTGCCTAAAATTTTGTAGAAACCTTTCCTTTGATGAGTGGAATAAAGAATTTACTCAAAGTATAGTTTCTTAGCACCATTTAAGATAGTACAAAATTTTCACTATTTTTGTAAGGGTCGCGCCTGTCGAATGTCTGTCAAAATTCCATTTTCCAAAAATATCCTTAAATTTTGTAGAAACCTTTCCTTTGATGAGTGGAATAAAGAATTTACTCAAAAAATAGTTTCTTAGTACAATTTAAGATAGTACAAAATTTTCACTATTTTTGTAAGGTCCGCGCCTGTCGAATTTCCATCTAAAATTAAATTTTAGAAAAATTGCCTAAAATTTTGTAGAAATCTTTCCTTTGATGAGTGGAATAAAGAATTTACTCAAAAAATAGTTTCTTAGCACAATTTAAGATGGTACAAAATTTTCACTATTTTTGTAAGGTCCGCCCGCGCCTGTCCAATTTCCGTCAAAAATTTTATTTTCCAAAAATATCCTAAAATTTTGCAGAAATCTTTTATTTGATGAGTGGAATAAATAATTTTGCCAAAAAATAGTTTCTTAGCACAATTTAAGATAGTACAAAATTTTCACTATTTCTGTATGGTCCGCACCTGTCAAATTTCCGTCAAAAATTTAATTTTCCAATAATTGCCTCAAATTTTGTAGAAACCTTTCCTTTGATGAGTGGAATAAAGAATTTACTCAAAAAATAGTTTCTTAGCATCATTTAAGATAGTACAAAATTTTCACTATTTTTGTAAGGCTCGCGCCTGTTGAATTTCCATCAAAAATTAAATTTTAGAAAAATTGCCTAAAATTTTGTAGAAATCTTTCCTTTGATGAGTGGAATAAAGAATTTACTCAAAAAATAGTTTCTTAGCACAATTTAAGATGGTACAAAATTTTCACTATTTTTGTAAGGTCCGCCCGCGCCTGTCCAATTTCCGTCAAAAATTTTATTTTCCAAAAATATCCTAAAATTTTGCAGAAACCTTTTATTTGATGAGTGGAATGAATAATTTAGCCAAAAATAGTTTCTTGGCACAATTTAAGATAGTACAAAATTTTCACTATTTTTGTAAGGTCCGCGCCTTTCAAATTTCCGTCAAAAATTTAATTTACCAAAAATTGCCTCAAATTTTGTAGAAACCTTTCCTTTGATGAGTGGAATAAAGAATTTACTCAAAAAATAGTTTCTTAGCACAATTTAAGATAGTACAAAATTTTCACTATTTTTGTGAGGTCCGTGCCTGTAGAATTTCCGTCAAAAATTCAATTTTCCAAAAATATCCTAAAATTTTGTAGAAACCTTTTATTTGATGAGTGGAATGAATAACTTAGCCAAAAATAGTTTCTTGGCACAATTTAAGATAGTACAAAATTTTCACTATTTTTGTAAGGTCCGCGCCTTTCAAATTTCCGTCAAAAATTTAATTTACCAAAAATTGCCTAAAATTTTGTAGAAACCTTTCCTTTGATGAGTGGAATAAAGAATTTACTCAAAGTATAGTTTCTTAGCACCATTTAAGATAGTACAAAATTTTCACTATTTTTGTAAGGGTCGCGCCTGTCGAATGTCTGTCGAAATTCCATTTTCCAAAAATATCCTTAAATTTTGTAGAAACCTTTCCTTTGATGAGTGGAATAAAGAATTTACTCAAAAAATAGTTTCTTAGTACAATTTAAGATAGTACAAAATTTTCACTATTTTTGTAAGGTCCGCGCCTGTCGAATTTCCATCTAAAATTAAATTTTAGAAAAATTGCCTAAAATTTTGTAGAAATCTTTCCTTTGATGAGTGGAATAAAGAATTTACTCAAAAAATAGTTTCTTAGCACAATTTAAGATGGTACAAAATTTTCACTATTTTTGTAAGGTCCGCCCGCGCCTGTCCAATTTCCGTCAAAAATTTTATTTTCCAAAAATATCCTAAAATTTTGCAGAAACCTTTTATTTGATGAGTGGAATAAATAATTTTGCCAAAAAATAGTTTCTTAGCACAATTTAAGATAGTACAAAATTTTCACTAATTTTGTAAGGTCCGCGCCTGTCGAATTTCCGTCAAAATTCAATTTTCCAAAATTATCCTAAAATTTTGTAGAAACCTTTTATTTGATGAGTGGAATAAATAATTTAGCCAAAAAATAGTTTCTTAGCACAATTTAAGATAGTACAAAATTTTCACTAATTTTGTAAGGTCCGCGCCTGTCGAATTTCCGTCAAAATTCAATTTTCCAAAATTATCCTAAAATTTTGTAGAAACCTTTTATTTGATGAGTGGAATAAATAATTTAGCCAAAAAATAGTTTCTTAGCACAATTTAAGATAGTACAAAATTTTCACTAATTTTGTAAGGGTCGCGCCTGTCGAATGTCTGTCAAAATTCCATTTTCCAAAAATATCCTTAAATTTTGTAGAAACCTTTCCTTTGATGAGTGGAATAAAGAATTTACTCAAAAAATAGTTTCTTAGCACAATTTAAGATAGTACAAAATTTTCACTATTTTTGTAAGGTCCGCGCCTGTCGAATTTCCATCAAAAATTAAATTTTAGAAAAATTGCCTAAAATTTTGTAGAAATCTTTCCTTTGATGAGTGGAATAAAGAATTTACTCAAAAAATAGTTTCTTAGCACAATTTAAGATGGTACAAAATTTTCACTATTTTTGTAAGGTCCGCCCGCGCCTGTCCAATTTCGGTCAAAAATTTTATTTTCCAAAAATATCCTAAAATTTTGCAGAAACCTTTTATTTGATGAGTGGAATAAATAATTTTGCCAAAAAATAGTTTCTTAGCACAATTTAAGATAGTAAAAAATTTTCACTAATTTTGTAAGGTCCGCGCCTGTCGAATTTCCGTCAAAATTCAATTTTCCAAAATTATCCTAAAATTTTGTAGAAACCTTTTATTTGATGAGTGGAATAAATAATTTAGCCAAAAAATAGTTTCTTAGCACAATTTAAGATAGTACAAAATTTTCACTAATTTTGTAAGGTCCGCGCCTGTCAAATTTCCGTCAAAAATTTAATTTTCCAATAATTGCCTCAAATTTTGTAGAAACCTTTCCTTTGATGAGTGGAATAAAGAATTTACTCAAAAAATAGCTTCTTAGAATCATTTAAGATAGTACAAAATTGTCACTATTTTGGTAATGATCGCGCCTGTCGAATTTCCGTCAAAAATTCAATTTTCCAAAAATTGCCTAAAATTTTGTAGAAACCTTTCCTTTGATGAGTGGAATAAAGAATTTACTCAAAAAATAGTTTCTTAGCACAATTTAAGATAGTACAAAATTTTCACTATTTTTGCAAGGTCCCACCTGTCGAATTTCCATCAAAAATTCAATTTTCCAAAAATTGCCTAAAAATTCGTAGAAACCTTGCCTTTGATGAGTGGAATAAAGAATTTACATAAAAAATAGTTTCTTGGCACAATTTAAGATAGTACAAAATTTCACTATTTTTGTAAGGTCTGCGAGTGTCGAATTTCCGTCAAAAATCAATTTTCCAAAATTATCCTAAAATTTTGTTGAAACCTTTTATTTGATGAGTGGAATAAATAATTTAGCCAAAAAATAGTTTCTTAGCACAATTTAAGATAGTACAAAATTTCCATAATTTTGTAAGTTCCGCGCCTGTAGAATTTCCGTCAAAAATTCAATTTTCCAAAAATTGCCTCAAATTTTGTAGAATCCTTTCCTTTGATGAGTGGAATAAAGAATTTACTCAAAAAATAGTTTCTTAGCATCATTTAAGATAGTACAAAATTTTTACTATTTTGGTAAGGTCCGCGCCTGTCGAATTTCCCTTAAAATTTCAATTTTCCAAAAATTGCCTAAAATTTTGTAGAAACCTTTCCTTTGATGAGTGGAATAAATAGTTTACTTAAAAATAAGTTTCTTAGCACAATTTAAGATAGTACAAAATTTTCACTATTTTTGTAAGGTCCGCGCCTGTCGAATTTCCATCAAAAAATTAAATTTTAGAAAAATTGCCTAAAATTTTGTAGAAATCTTTCTTTTGATGAGTGGAATAAAGAATTTACTCAAAAAATAGTTTCTTAGCACAATTTAAGATAGTAAAAAATTTTCACTATTTTTGTAAGGTCCGCCCGCGCCTGTCGAAATTCCGTCAAAAATTTAATTTTCAAAAAAATATCCTAAAATTTTGTAGAAACCTTTTATTTGATGAGTGGAATAAATAATTTAGCCAAAAAATAGTTTCTTAGCACAATTTAAGATAGTACAAAATTTTTACTATTTTTGTAAGGTCCGCGCCTGTCGAATTTCCGTCAAAAATTTAATCTTCCAATAATTGCCTCAAATTTTGTAGAAACCTTTCCTTTGATGAGTGGAATAAAGAATTTACTCAAAAAATAGTTTCTTAGCATCATTTAAGATAGTACAAAATTTTCACTATTTTGGTAAGGATTGCGCCTGTCGAATTTCTGTCAAAAATTCAATTTTCCAAAAATTGCCTAAATTTTTGTAGAAACCTTTCTTTTGATGAGTGGAATAAAGAATTTACTCAAAAAATAGTTTCTTAGCACAATTTAAGATAGTACAAAATTTTCACTATTTTTGTAAGGTCCGCGCCTGTCGAATTTCCATCAAAAATTCAATTTTCCAAAAATTGCATAAAATTTTGTAGAAACCTTTCCTTTGATGAGTGGAATAAAGAATTTACTCAAAAATAAGTTTCTTAGCACAATTTAAGATAGTACAAAATTTTCACTATTTTTGTAAGGTCCGCGCCTGTCGAATTTCCATCAAAAATTAAATTTTAGAAAAATTGCCTAAAATTTTGTAGAAACCTTTCCTTTGATGAGTGGAATAAAGAATTTACTCAAAAAATAGTTTCTTAGCACAATTTAAGATAGTACAAAGTTTTCACTATTTTTGTAAGGTCCGCGGATGTTGAATTTCCATCAAAAATTCAATTTTCCAAAAATTGCATAAAATTTTGTAGAAACCTTTCCTTTGATGAGTGGAATAAAGAATTTACTCCAAAAATAGTTTCTTAGCACAATTCAAGATAGTACAAAATTTTCACTCTTTTTGTAAGGTCCACGCCTGTCGAATTTCCATCAAAAATTCAATTTTAGAAAAAATGCCTAAAATTTTGTAGAAACCTTTCCTTTGATGAGTGGAATAAAGAATTTACGCAAAAAATAGTTTCTTAGTACAATTTAAGATAGTACAAAATTTTCACTATTTTTGTAAGGTCTGCGCCTGTCGAATTTCCATCAAAAATTCAATTTTCCAGAAATATCCTAATATTCTGTAGAAACCTTTCCTTTGATGAATGGAGTAAAGAATTTACTCAAAAAAAAGTTCCTTAGCACAATTTAAGAAAGTACAAAATTTTCACTATTTTAGTACGGTTCGTGCCTGTCGAATTTCCGTCAAAATTTCAATTTTCCAAAAATTGCATAAAATTTTGTAGAAACCTTTCCTTTGATGAGTGGAATAAAGAATTTACTCAAAAATAAGTTTCTTCGCACAATTTAAGATAGTACAAAATTTTCACTCTTTTTGTAAGGTCCGCGCCTGTCGAATTTCCGTCAAAAATTCAATTTTAGAAAAATTGCCTAAAATTTTGTAGAAACCTTTCCTTTGATGAGTGGAAGAAAGAATTAACTCTAAAAAATAGTTTCTTAGCACAATTTAAGATAGTACAAAATTTTCACTCTTTTTGTAAGGTCCGCGCCTGTCTAATTTCCATCAAAAATTAAATTTTAGAAAAATTGCCTAAAATTTTGTAGAAACCTTTCCTTTGATGAGTGGAATAAAGAATTTACTCAAAAAATAGTTTCTTAGCACAATTTAAGATAGTACAAAGTTTTCACTATTTTTGTAAGGTCCGCGGATGTTGAATTTCCATCAAAAATTCAATTTTCCAAAAATTGCATAAAATTTTGTAGAAACCTTTCCTTTGATGAGTGGAATAAAGAATTTACTCCAAAAATAGTTTCTTAGCACAATTCAAGATAGTACAAAATTTTAATTCTTTTTGTAAGGTCCGCGCCTGTCGAATTTCCATCAAAAATTCAATTTTAGAAAAAATGCCTAAAATTTTGTAGAAACCTTTCCTTTGATGAGTGGAATAAAGAATTTACGCAAAAAATAGTTTCTTAGTACAATTTAAGATAGTACAAAATTTTCACTATTTTTGTAAGGTCTGCGCCTGTCGAATTTCCATCAAAAATTCAATTTTCCAGAAATATCCTAATATTCTGTAGAAACCTTTCCTTTGATAAATGGAGTAAAGAATTTACTCAAAAAAAAGTTCCTTAGCACAATTTAAGAAAGTACAAAATTTTCACTATTTTAGTACGGTTCGTGCCTGTCGAATTTCCGTCAAAATTTCAATTTTCCAAAAATTGCATAAAATTTTGTAGAAACCTTTCCTTTGATGAGTGGAATAAAGAATTTACTCAAAAATAAGTTTCTTCGCACAATTTAAGATAGTACAAAATTTTCACTATTTTTGTAAGGTCCGCGCCTGTCGAATTTCCGTCAAAATTTCAATTTTCCAAGAATTGCCTAAAATTTTGTAGAAACCTTTTATTTGATGAGTGGAATAAATAATTCAGCCAAAAAATAGTTTCTTAGCACAATTTAAGATAGTACAAAATTTTCACTAATTTTGTAAGGTCCGCACCTGTAGAATTTCCGTCAAAAATTCAATTTTCCAAAAATTGCCTCAAATTTTGTAGAATCCTTTCCTTTGATGAGTGGAATAAAGAATTTACTCAAAAAATAGTTTCTTAGCATCATTTAAGATAGTACAAAATTTTCACTATTTTGGTAAGGATTGCGCCTGTCGAATTTCCGTCAAAAATTCAATTTTCCAAAATTATCCTAAAATTTTGCAGAAACCTTTTATTTGATGAGTGGAATAAATAATTTTGCCAAAAAATAGTTTCTTAGCACAATTTAAGATAGTACAAAATTTTCACTATTTCTGTATGGTCCGCGCCTGTCAAATTTCCGTCAAAAATTTAATTTTCCAATAATTGCCTCAAATTTTGTAGAAACCTTTCCTTTGATGAGTGGAATAAAGAATTTACTCAAAAAATAGTTTCTTAGCATCATTTAAGATAGTACAAAATTTTCAATATTTTTGTAAGGTCCGCCCGCGCCTGTCCAATTTCCGTCAAAAATTTTATTTTAGAAAAATTGCCTAAAATTTTGTAGAAATCTTTCCTTTGATGAGTGGAATAAAGAATTTACTCAAAAAAAAGTTTCTTAGCACAATTTAAGATGGTACAAAATTTTCACTATTTTTGTAAGGTCCGCCCGCGCCTGTCCAATTTCCGTCAAAAATTTTATTTTCCAAAAATATCCTAAAATTTTGCAGAAACCTTTTATTTGATGAGTGGAATGAATAATTTAGCCAAAAATAGTTTCTTGGCACAATTTAAGATAGTTCAAAATTTTCACTATTTTTGTAAGGTCCGCGCCTTTCAAATTTCCGTCAAAAATTTAATTTACCAAAAATTGCCTCAAATTTTGTAGAAACCTTTCCTTTGATGAGTGGAATAAAGAATTTACTCAAAAATAAGTTTCTTAGCACAATTTAAGATAGTACAAAATTTTCACTATTTTTGTAAGGTCCGCGCCTGTCGAATTTCCATCAAAAATTAAATTTTAGAAAAATTGCCTAAAATTTTGTAGAAACCTTTCCTTTGATGAGTGGAATAAAGAATTTACTCAAAAAATAGTTTCTTAGCACAATTTAAGATAGTACAAAGTTTTCACTATTTTTGTAAGGTCCGCGGATGTTGAATTTCCATCAAAAATTCAATTTTCCAAAAATTGCATAAAATTTTGTAGAAACCTTTCCTTTGATGAGTGGAATAAAGAATTTACTCCAAAAATAGTTTCTTAGCACAATTCAAGATAGTACAAAATTTTCACTCTTTTTGTAAGGTCCACGCCTGTCGAATTTCCATCAAAAATTCAATTTTAGAAAAAATGCCTAAAATTTTGTAGAAACCTTTCCTTTGATGAGTGGAATAAAGAATTTACGCAAAAAATAGTTTCTTAGTACAATTTAAGATAGTACAAAATTTTCACTATTTTTGTAAGGTCTGCGCCTGTCGAATTTCCATCAAAAATTCAATTTTCCAGAAATATCCTAATATTCTGTAGAAACCTTTCCTTTGATGAATGGAGTAAAGAATTTACTCAAAAAAAAGTTCCTTAGCACAATTTAAGAAAGTACAAAATTTTCACTATTTTAGTACGGTTCGTGCCTGTCGAATTTCCGTCAAAATTTCAATTTTCCAAAAATTGCATAAAATTTTGTAGAAACCTTTCCTTTGATGAGTGGAATAAAGAATTTACTCAAAAATAAGTTTCTTCGCACAATTTAAGATAGTACAAAATTTTCACTCTTTTTGTAAGGTCCGCGCCTGTCGAATTTCCGTCAAAAATTCAATTTTAGAAAAATTGCCTAAAAATTTGTAGAAACCTTTCCTTTGATGAGTGGAAGAAAGAATTAACTCTAAAAAATAGTTTCTTAGCACAATTTAAGATAGTACAAAATTTTCACTCTTTTTGTAAGGTCCGCGCCTGTCTAATTTCCATCAAAAATTAAATTTTAGAAAAATTGCCTAAAATTTTGTAGAAACCTTTCCTTTGATGAGTGGAATAAAGAATTTACTCAAAAAATAGTTTCTTAGCACAATTTAAGATAGTACAAAGTTTTCACTATTTTTGTAAGGTCCGCGGATGTTGAATTTCCATCAAAAATTCAATTTTCCAAAAATTGCATAAAATTTTGTAGAAACCTTTCCTTTGATGAGTGGAATAAAGAATTTACTCCAAAAATAGTTTCTTAGCACAATTCAAGATAGTACAAAATTTTAATTCTTTTTGTAAGGTCCGCGCGTGTCGAATTTCCATCAAAAATTCAATTTTAGAAAAAATGCCTAAAATTTTGTAGAAACCTTTCCTTTGATGAGTGGAATAAAGAATTTACGCAAAAAATAGTTTCTTAGTACAATTTAAGATAGTACAAAATTTTCACTATTTTTGTAAGGTCTGCGCCTGTCGAATTTCCATCAAAAATTCAATTTTCCAGAAATATCCTAATATTCTGTAGAAACCTTTCCTTTGATAAATGGAGTAAAGAATTTACTCAAAAAAAAGTTCCTTAGCACAATTTAAGAAAGTACAAAATTTTCACTATTTTAGTACGGTTCGTGCCTGTCGAATTTCCGTCAAAATTTCAATTTTCCAAAAATTGCATAAAATTTTGTAGAAACCTTTCCTTTGATGAGTGGAATAAAGAATTTACTCAAAAATAAGTTTCTTCGCACAATTTAAGATAGTACAAAATTTTCACTATTTTTGTAAGGTCCGCGCCTGTCGAATTTCCGTCAAAATTTCAATTTTCCAAGAATTGCCTAAAATTTTGTAGAAACCTTTTATTTGATGAGTGGAATAAATAATTCAGCCAAAAAATAGTTTCTTAGCACAATTTAAGATAGTACAAAATTTTCACTAATTTTGTAAGGTCGGCACCTGTAGAATTTCCGTCAAAAATTCAATTTTCCAAAAATTGCCTCAAATTTTGTAGAATCCTTTCCTTTGATGAGTGGAATAAAGAATTTACTCAAAAAATAGTTTCTTAGCATCATTTAAGATAGTACAAAATTTTCACTATTTTGGTAAGGATTGCGCCTGTCGAATTTCCGTCAAAAATTCAATTTTCCAAAATTATCCTAAAATTTTGCAGAAACCTTTTATTTGATGAGTGGAATAAATAATTTTGCCAAAAAATAGTTTCTTAGCACAATTTAAGATAGTACAAAATTTTCACTATTTCTGTATGGTCCGCGCCTGTCAAATTTCCGTCAAAAATTTAATTTTCCAATAATTGCCTCAAATTTTGTAGAAACCTTTCCTTTGATGAGTGGAATAAAGAATTTACTCAAAAAATAGTTTCTTAGCATCATTTAAGATAGTACAAAATTTTCAATATTTTTGTAAGGTCCGCCCGCGCCTGTCCAATTTCCGTCAAAAATTTTATTTTAGAAAAATTGCCTAAAATTTTGTAGAAATCTTTCCTTTGATGAGTGGAATAAAGAATTTACTCAAAAAAAAGTTTCTTAGCACAATTTAAGATGGTACAAAATTTTCACTATTTTTGTAAGGTCCGCCCGCGCCTGTCCAATTTCCGTCAAAAATTTTTTTTCCAAAAATATCCTAAAATTTTGCAGAAACCTTTTATTTGATGAGTGGAATGAATAATTTAGCCAAAAATAGTTTCTTGGCACAATTTAAGATAGTTCAAAATTTTCACTATTTTTGTAAGGTCCGCGCCTTTCAAATTTCCGTCAAAAATTTAATTTACCAAAAATTGCCTCAAATTTTGTAGAAACCTTTCCTTTGATGAGTGGAATAAAGAATTTACTCAAAAATAGTTTCTTAGCACAATTTAAGATAGTACAAAATTTTCACTATTTTTGTGAGGTCCGTGCCTGTAGAATTTCCGTCAAAAATTCAATTTTCCAAAAATATCCTAAAATTTTGTAGAAACCTTTTATTTGATGAGTGGAATGAATAACTTAGCCAAAAATAGTTTCTTGGCACAATTTAAGATAGTACAAAATTTTCACTATTTTTGTAAGGTCCGCGCCTTTCAAATTTCCGTCAATAATTTAATTTACCAAAAATTGCCTCAAATTTTGTAGAAACCTTTCCTTTGATGAGTGGAATAAAGAATTTACTCAAAGTATAGTTTCTTAGCACCATTTAAGATAGTACAAAATTTTCACTATTTTTGTAAGGGTCGCGCCTGTCGAATGTCTGTCAAAATTCCATTTTCCAAAAATATCCTTAAATTTTGTAGAAACCTTTCCTTTGATGAGTAGAATAAAGAATTTACTCAAAAAATAGTTTCTTAGCACAATTTAAGATAGTACAAAATTTTCACTATTTTTGTAAGGTCCGCGCCTGTCGAATTTCCATCAAAAATTAAATTTTAGAAAAATTGCCTAAAATTTTGTAGAAATCTTTCCTTTGATGAGTGGAATAAAGAATTTACTCAAAAAATAGTTTCTTAGCACAATTTAAGATGGTACAAAATTTTCACTATTTTTGTAAGGTCCGCCCGCGCCTGTCCAATTTCGGTCAAAAATTTTATTTTCCAAAAATATCCTAAAATTTTGCAGAAACCTTTTATTTGATGAGTGGAATAAATAATTTTGCCAAAAAATAGTTTCTTAGCACAATTTAAGATAGTAAAAAATTTTCACTAATTTTGTAAGGTCCGCGCCTGTCGAATTTCCGTCAAAATTCAATTTTCCAAAATTATCCTAAAATTTTGTAGAAACCTTTTATTTGATGAGTGGAATAAATAATTTAGCCAAAAAATAGTTTCTTAGCACAATTTAAGATAGTACAAAATTTTCACTAATTTTGTAAGGTCCGCGCCTGTAGAATTTCCGTCAAAAATTCAATTTTCCAAAAATTGCCTCAAATTTTGTAGAATCCTTTCCTTTGATGAGTGGAATAAAGAATTTACTCAAAAAATAGTTTCTTAGCATCATTTAAGATAGTACAAAATTTTCACTATTTTGGTAAGGATTGCGCCTGTCGAATTTCCGTCAAAAATTCAATTTTCCAAAATTATCCTAAAATTTTGCAGAAACCTTTTATTTGATGAGTGGAATAAATAATTTTGCCAAAAAATAGTTTCTTAGCACAATTTAAGATAGTACAAAATTTTCACTATTTCTGTATGGTCCGCGCCTGTCAAATTTCCGTTAAAAATTTAATTTTCCAATAATTGCCTCAAATTTTGTAGAAACCTTTCCTTTGATGAGTGGAATAAAGAATTTACTCAAAAAATAGTTTCTAAGCATCATTTAAGATAGTACAAAATTTTCACTATTTTTGTAAGGCTCGCGCCTGTTGAATTTCCATCAAAAATTAAATTTTAGAAAAATTGCCTAAAATTTTGTAGAAACCTTTCCTTTGATGAGTGGAATAAAGAATTTACTCAAAAAATAGTTTCTTAGCATCATTTAAGATAGTACAAAATTTTCACTATTTTTGTAAGGTCCGCGCCTGTCGAATTTCCGTCAAAATTCAATTTTCCAAAATTATCCTAAAATTTTGTAGAAACCTTTTATTTGATGAGTGGAATAATTAATTTAGCCAAAAAATAGTTTCTTAGCACAATTTAAGATAGTACAAAATTTTCACTAATTTTGTAAGGTCCGCGCCTGTTGAATTTCCATCAAAAATTCAATTTTCCAAAAATTGCCTCAAATTTTGTAGAATCCTTTCCTTTGATGAGCGGAATAAAGAATTTACTCAAAATATAGTTTCTTAGCACAATTTAAGATAGTACAAAATTTTCACTTTTTTTGTAAGGTCCACGCCTGTCGAATTTCCGTCAAAAATTCAATTTTCCAAAAATATCCTAAAATTTTGTAGAAAACTTTTATTTGATGAGTGGAATAAATAATTTAGCCAAAAAATAGTTTCTTAACACAATTTAAGATAGTACAAAATTTTCACTAATTTTGTAGGGTCCGCGCCTGTCGAATTTCCATCAAAAATTAAATTTGAGAAAAATTGCCTAAAATTTTGTAGAAATCTTTCCTTTGATGAGTGGAATAAAGAATTTACTCAAAAAATAGTTTCTTAGCACAATTTAAGATAGTATAAAATTTTCACTATTTTTGTAGGGTCCGCCCGCGCCTGTCGAATTTCCGTCAAAAATTTAATTTTCCAAAAATATCCTAAAATTTTGCAGAAACCTTTTATTTGATGAGTGGAATAAATAATTTTGCCAAAAAATAGTTTCTTAGCACAATTTAAGATAGTAAAAAATTTTCACTATTTCTGTATGGTCCGCGCCTGTCAAATTTCCGTCAAAAATTTAATTTTCCATTAATTGCCTAAAATTTTGTAGAAACCTTTCCTTTGATGAGTGGAATAAAGAATTTACTCAAAAAATAGTTTCTTAGCATCATTTAAGATAGTACAAAATTTTCACTATTTTTGTAAGGCTCGCGCCTGTTGAATTTCCATCAAAAATTAGATTTTAGAAAAATTGCCTAAAATTTTGTAGAAACCTTTCCTTTGATGAGTGGAATAAAGAATTTACTCAAAAAACAGTTTCTTAGCATCATTTAAGATAGTACAAAATTTTCACTATTTTTGTAAGGTCCGCGCCTGTCGAATTTCCGTCAAAATTCAATTTTCCAAAATTATCCTAAAATTTTGTAGAAACCTTTTATTTGATGAGTGGAATAATTAATTTAGCCAAAAAATAGTTTCTTAGCACAATTTAAGATAGTACAAAATTTTCACTAATTTTGTAAGGTCCGCGCCTGTTGAATTTCCATCAAAAATTCAATTTTCCAAAAATTGCCTCAAATTTTGTAGAATCCTTTCCTTTGATGAGTGGAATAAAGAATTTACTCAAAATATAGTTTCTTAGCACAATTTAAGATAGTACAAAATTTTCACTTTTTTTGTAAGGTCCGCGCCTGTCGAATTTCCGTCAAAAATTCAATTTTCCAAAAATATCCTAAAATTTTGTAGAAACCTTTTATTTGATGAGTGGAATGAATAATTTAGCCAAAAATAGTTTCTTGGCACAATTTAAGATAGTACAAAATTTTCACTATTTTTGTAAGGTCCGCGCCTTTCAAATTTCCGTCAAAAATTTAATTTACCAAAAATTGCCTCAAATTTTGTAGAAACCTTTCCTTTGATGAGTGGAATAAAGAATTTACTCAAAGTATAGTTTCTTAGCACCATTTAAGATAGTACAAAATTTTCACTATTTTTGTAAGGGTCGCGCCTGTCGAATGTCTGTCAAAATTCCATTTTCCAAAAATATCCTTAAATTTTGTAGAAACCTTTCCTTTGATGAGTGGAATAAAGAATTTACTCAAAAAATAGTTTCTTAGCACAATTCAAGATAGTACAAAATTTTCACTATTTTTGTAAGGTCCCACCTGTCGAATTTCCGTCAAAATTTCAATTTTCCAAAAATTGCCTCAAATTTTGTAGAAACCTTTCCTTTGATAAGTGGAATAAAGAAATAACTCAAAAAATAGTTTCTTAGCACAATTTAAGATAGTACAAAATTTTCACTATTTTTGTAAGGTCTGCGCCTGTCGAATTTCCGTCAAAATTTCAATTTTCCAAAAATTGCCTAAAATTTTGTAGAAAACTTTTATTTGATGAGTGGAATAAATAATTTAGCCAAAAAATAGTTTCTTAGCATCATTTAAGATAGTACAAAATTGTCACTATTTTTGTAAGGTCCGCGCCTGTCGAATTTCTGTCAAAATTTCAATTTTCCAAAAATTGCCTAAAATTTTGTAGAAACCTTTCCTTTGATGAGTGGAATAAAGAATTTACTCAAAAATAAGTTTCTTAGCACAATTTAAGATTATACAAAAATTTCACTATTTTTGTAAGGTCCGCGCCTGTCGAATTTCCATCAAAAATTCAATTTTAGAAAAATTGCCTAAAATTTTGTAGAAACCTTTCCTTTGATGAGTGGAATAAAGAATTTACTCAAAAATTAGTTTCTTAGCATCATTTAAGATAGTATAAAATTTTCACTATTTTTGTAAGGTCCACGCCTGTCGAATTTCCATCAAAAATTCAATTTTAGAAAAATTGCCTAAAATTTTGTAGAAACCTTTACTTTGATGAGTGGAATAAAGAATTTACTCAAAAAATAGTTTCTTAGCATCATTTAAGATAGTACAAAATTTTCACTATTTTTGTAAGGTCTGCGCCTGCTGAATTTCCATCAAAAATTAGATTTTAGAAAAATTGCCTAAAATTTTGTAGAAACCTTTCCTTTGATGAGTGGAATAAAGAATTTACTCAAAAATAAGTTTCTTAGCACAATTTAAGATAGTACAAAATTTTCACTATTTTTGTAAGGTCCGCGCCTTTCAAATTTCCGTCAAAAATTTAATTTACCAAAAATTGCCCCAAATTTTGTAGAAACCTTTCCTTTGATGAGTGGAATAAAGAATTTACTCAAAGTATAGTTTCTTAGCACCATTTAAGATAGTACAAAATTTTCACTATTTTTGTAAGGGTCGCGCCTGTCGAATGTCTGTCAAAATTCCATTTTCCAAAAATATCCTTAAATTTTGTAGAAACCTTTCCTTTGATGAGTGGAATAAAGAATTTACTCAAAAAATAGTTTCTTAGCACAATTTAAGATAGTACAAAATTTTCACTATTTTTGTAAGGTCCCACCTGTCGAATTTCCGTCAAAATTTCAATTTTCCAAAAATTGCCTCAAATTTTGTAGAAACCTTTCCTTTGATGAGTGGAATAAAGAATTAACTCCAAAAATAGTTTCTTAGCACAATTTAAGATAGTACAAAATTTTCACTATTTTTGTAAGGCCCGCGCCTGTCGAATTTCCGTCAAAATTTCAATTTTCCAAAATTTGCCTAAAATTTTGTAGAAAACTTTTATTTGATGAGTGGAATAAATAATTTAGCCAAAAAATAGTTTCTTAGCATCATTTAAGATAGTACAAAATTGTCACTATTTTTGTAAGGTCCGCGCCTGTCGAATTTCCGTCAAAATTTCAATTTTCCAAAAATTGCCTAAAATTTTCTAGAAACCTTTCCTTTGATGAGTGGAATAAAGAATTTACTCAAAAATAAGTTTCTTAGCACAATTTAAGATTATACAAAAATTTCACTATTTTTGTAAGGTCCGCGCCTGTCGAATTTCCATCAAAAATTCAATTTTAGAAAAATTGCCTAAAATTTTGTAGAAACCTTTCCTTTGATGAGTGGAATAAAGAATTTACTCAAAAATTAGTTTCTTAGCATCATTTAAGATAGTATAAAATTTTCACTATTTTTGTAAGGTCCACGCCTGTCGAATTTCCATCAAAAATTCAATTTTAGAAAAATTGCCTAAAATTTTGTAGAAACCTTTACTTTGATGAGTGGAATAAAGAATTTACTCAAAAAATAGTTTCTTAGCATCATTTAAGATAGTACAAAATTTTCACTATTTTTGTAAGGTCTGCGCCTGCTGAATTTCCATCAAAAATTAGATTTTAGAAAAATTGCCTAAAATTTTGTAGAAACCTTTCCTTTGATGAGTGGAATAAAGAATTTACTCAAAAATAAGTTTCTTAGCACAATTTAAGATAGTACAAAATTTTCACTATTTTTTATAAGGTCCGCGCCTGTCGAATTTCCGTCAAAATTTCAATTTTCCAAAAATTGCCTAAAATTTTGTAGAAACCTTTCCTTTGATGAGTGGAATAAAGAATTTACTTAAAAATAAGTTTCTTAGCACAATTTAAGATAGTACAAAATTTTCACTATTTTTGTAAGGGTCGCGCCTGTCGAATTTCCATCAAAAATTCAATTTTCCAAAAATTGCCTAAAAATTTGTAGAAACCTTTCCTTTGATGAGTGGAATAAAGAATTGACATAAAAAAATAGTTTTATAGCTCAATTTAAGATAGTACAAAATTTTCACTTTTTTTGTAAGGTCCGCGTCTGTCGAATTTCCGTCAAAATTCAATTTTCCAAAATTATCCAAAAATTTTGTAGAAACCTTTTATTTGATGAGTGGAATAAATAATTAAGCCAAAAAATAGTTTCTTAGCACAATTTAAGATAGTACAAAATTTTCACTAATTTTGTAAGGTCCGCGCCTGTAGAATTTCCGTCAAAAATTCAATTTTTCAAAAATTGCCTCAAATTTTGTAGAATCCTTTCCTTTGATGAGTGGAATAAAGAATTTACTCAAAATATAGTTTCTTAGCACAATTTAAGATAGTACAAAATTTTCACTAATTTTGTAAGGTCCGCGCCTGTCGAATTTCCGTCAAAAATTCAATTTTCCAAAAATATCCTAAAATTTTGTAGAAACCTTTCCTTTGATGAGTGGAATGAATAATTTAGCCAAAAATAGTTTCTTGGCACAATTTAAGATAGTACAAAATTTTCACTATTTTTGTAAGGTCCGCGCCTTTCAAATTTCCGTCAAAAATTTAATTTACCAAAAATTGCCTCAAATTTTGTAGAAACCTTTCCTTTGATGAGTGGAATAAAGAATTTACTCAAACAATAGTTTCTTAGCACAATTTAAGATAGTACAAAATTTTCACTATTTTTGTAAGGTCCGCCCGCGCCTGTCGAATTTCCGTCAAAAATTTAATTTTCCAAAAATATCCTAAAATTTTGTAGAAACCTTTTATTTGATGAGTGGAATAAATAATTTAGCCAAAAAATAGTTTCTTAGCACAATTTAAGATAGTACAAAATTTTCACTATTTTTGTACGGTTCGTGCCTGTCGAATTTCCATCAAAAATTCAATTTTCCAAAAATATCCTAAAATTTTGTAGAAACCTTTTATTTGATGAGTGGAATAAAGAATTTACTCAAAGTATAGTTTCTTAGCACAATTTAAGATAGTACAAAATTGTCACTATTTTTGTAAGGTCCGCGCCTGTCGATTTACCGTCAAAAATTTAATTTTCCAATAATTGCCTCAAATTTTGTAGAAACCTTTCATCTGATGAGTGGAATAAAGAATTTACTCAAAAAATAATTTCTTAGCATCATTTAAGATAGTACAAAATTTTCACTATTTTGGTAAGGATCGCGCCTGTCGAATTTCCGTAAAAAATTCAATTTTCCAAAAATTGCCTAAAATTTTGTAGAAACCTTTTCTTTGATGAGTGGAATAAAGAATTTACTCAAAAAATAGTTTCTTAGCACAATTTAAGATAGTACAAAATTTTCACTATTTTTGCAAGGTCCCACCTGTCGAATTTCCATCAAAAATTCAATTTTTCAAAAATTGCCTAAAAATTCGTAGAAACCTTTCCTTTGATGAGTGGAATAAAGAATTTACATTAAAAATAGTTTCTTAGCACAATTTAAGATAGTACAAAATTTTCACTATTTTTGTAAGGTCCGCGCCTGTCGAATTTCCGTCAAAATTCAATTTTCCAAAATTATCCTAAAATTTTGTAGAAACCTTTTATTTGATGAGTGGAATAAAAAATTTAGCCAAAAAATAGTTTCTTATCACAATTTAAGATAGTACAAAATTTTCACTTATTTTGTAAGGTCCGCGCCTGTCGAATTTCCATCAAAAATTCAATTTTCCAAAAATTGCCTAAAAATTCGTAGAAACCTTTCCTTTGATGAGTGGAATAAAGAATTTACATAAAAAATAGTTTCTTTGCACAATTTAAGATAGTACAAAATTTTCACTATTTTTGTAAGGTCCGCGCCTGTCGAATTTCCGTCAAAATTCAATTTTCCAAAATTATCCTAAAATTTTGTAGAAACCTTTTATTTGATGAGTGGAATAAATAATTTAGCCAAAAAATAGTTTCTTAGCACAATTTAAGATAGTACAAAATTTTCACTAATTTTGTAAGGTCCGCGCCTGTCGAATTTCCATCAAAAATTAAATTTTAGAAAAATTGCCTAAAATTTTGTAGAAATCTTTCCTTTGATGAGTGGAATAATGAATTTACTCAAAAAATAGTTTCTTAGCACAATTTAAGATAGTACAAAATTTTCACTATTTTTGTAAGGTCCGCCCGCGCCTGTCGAATTTCCGTCAAAAATTTAATTTTCCAAAAATATCCTAAAATTTTGCAGTAACCTTTTATTTGATGAGTGGAATAAATAATTTTGCCAAAAAATAGTTTCTTAGCACAATTTAAGATAGTACAAAATTTTCACTATTTCTGTATGGTCCGCGCCTGTCAAATTTCCGTCAAAAATTTAATTTTCCAATAATTGCCTCAAATTTTGTAGAAACCTTTCCTTTGATGAGTGGAATAAAGAATTTACTCAAAAAATAGTTTCTTAGAATCATTTAAGATAGTACAAAATTGTCACTGTTTTGGTAATGATCGCGCCTGTCGAATTTCCGTCAAAAATTCAATTTTCCAAAAATTGCCTAAAATTTTGTAGAAACCTTTCCTTTGATGAGTGGAATAAAGAATTTACTCAAAAAATAGTTTCTTAGCACAATTTAAGATAGTACAAAATTTTCACTATTTTTGCAAGGTCCCACCTGTCGAATTTCCATCAAAAATTCAATTTTCCAAAAATTGCCTAAAAATTCGTAGAAACCTTTCCTTTGATGAGTGGAATAAAGAATTTACATAAGAAATAGTTTCTTAGCACAATTTAAGATAGTAAAAAATTTTCACTATTTTTGTAAGGTCTGCGAGTGTCGAATTTCCGTCAAAAATCAATTTTCCAAAATTATCCTAAAATTTTGTTGAAACCTTTTATTTGATGAGTGGAATAAATAATTTAGCCAAAAAATAGTTTCTTAGCACAATTTAAGATAGTACAAAATTTCCATAATTTTGTAAGTTCCGCTTCTGTAGAATTTCCGTCAAAAATTCAATTTTCCAAAAATTGCCTCAAATTTTGTAGAATCCTTTCCTTTGATGAGTGGAATAAAGAATTTACTCAAAAATAAGTTTCTTAGCACAATTGAGGATAGTACAAAATTTTTACTATTTTGGTAAGGTACGCGCCTGTCGAATTTCCCTTAAAATTTCAATTTTCCAAAAATTGCCTAAAATTTTGTAGAAACCTTTCCTTTGATGAGTGGAATAAAGAATTTACTTAAAAATAAGTTTCTTAGCACAATTTAAGATAGTACAAAATTTTCACTATTATTGTAAGGTGCGCGCCTGTCGAATTTCCATCAAAAAATTAAATTTTAGAAAAATTGCCTAAAATTTTGTAGAAATCTTTCTTTTGATGAGTGGAATAAAGAATTTACTCAAAAAATAGTTTCTTAGCACAATTTAAGATAGTAAAAAATTTTCACTATTTTTGTAAGGTCCGCCCGCGCCTGTCGAAATTCCGTCAAAAATTTAATTTTCAAAAAAATATCCTAAAATTTTGTAGAAACCTTTTATTTGATGAGTGGAATAAATAATTTAGCCAAAAAATAGTTTCTTAGCACAATTTAAGATAGTACAAAATTTTTACTATTTTTGTAAGGTCCGCGCCTGTCGAATTTCCGTCAAAAATTTAATCTTCCAATAATTGCCTCAAATTTTGTAGAAACCTTTCCTTTGATGAGTGGAATAAAGAATTTACTCAAAAAATAGTTTCTTAGCATCATTTAAGATAGTACAAAATTTTCACTATTTTGGTAAGGATTGCGCCTGTCGAATTTCTGTCAAAAATTCAATTTTCCAAAAATTGCCTAAAATTTTGTAGAAACCTTTCTTTTGATGAGTGGAATAAAGAATTTACTCAAAAAATAGTTTCTTAGCACAATTTAAGATAGTACAAAATTTTCACTATTTTTGTAAGGTCCGCGCCTGTCGAATTTCCATCAAAAATTCAATTTTCCAAAAATTGCATAAAATTTTGTAGAAACCTTTCCTTTGATGAGTGGAATAAAGAATTTACTCAAAAATAAGTTTCTTAGCACAATTTAAGATAGTACAAAATTTTCACTATTTTTGTAAGGTCCGCGCCTGTCGAATTTCCATCAAAAATTAAATTTTAGAAAAATTGCCTAAAATTTTGTAGAAACCTTTCCTTTGATGAGTGGAATAAAGAATTTACTCAAAAAATAGTTTCTTAGCACAATTTAAGATAGTACAAAGTTTTCACTATTTTTGTAAGGTCCGCGGATGTTGAATTTCCATCAAAAATTCAATTTTCCAAAAATTGCATAAAATTTTGTAGAAACCTTTCCTTTGATGAGTGGAATAAAGAATTTACTCCAAAAATAGTTTCTTAGCACAATTCAAGATAGTACAAAATTTTCACTCTTTTTGTAAGGTCCGCGCCTGTCGAATTTCCATCAAAAATTCAATTTTAGAAAAAATGCCTAAAATTTTGTAGAAACCTTTCCTTTGATGAGTGGAATAAAGAATTTACGCAAAAAATAGTTTCTTAGTACAATTAAGATAGTACAAAATTTTCACTATTTTTGTAAGGTCTGCGCCTGTCGAATTTCCATCAAAAATTCAATTTTCCAGAAATATCCTAATATTCTGTAGAAACCTTTCCATTGATGAATGGAGTAAAGAATTTACTCAAAGAAAAGTTCCTTAGCACAATTTAAGAAAGTACAAAATTTTCACTATTTTAGTACGGTTCGTGCCTGTCGAATTTCCGTCAAAATTTCAATTTTCCAAAAATTGCATAAAATTTTGTAGAAACCTTTCCTTTGATGAGTGGAATAAAGAATTTACTCAAAAATAAGTTTCTTCGCACAATTTAAGATAGTACAAAATTTTCACTCTTTTTGTAAGGTCCGCGCCTGTCGAATTTCCGTCAAAAATTCAATTTTAGAAAAATTGCCTAAAATTTTGTAGAAACCTTTCCTTTGATGAGTGGAAGAAAGAATTAACTCTAAAAAATAGTTTCTTAGCACAATTTAAGATAGTACAAAATTTTCACTCTTTTTGTAAGGTCCGCGCCTGTCGAATTTCCATCAAAAATTAAATTTTAGAAAAATTGCCTAAAATTTTGTAGAAACCTTTCCTTTGATGAGTGGAATAAAGAATTTACTCAAAAAATAGTTTCTTAGCACAATTTAAGATAGTACAAAATTTTCACTATTTTTGTAAGGTCTGCGCCTGCTGAATTTCCATCAAAAATTAGATTTTAGAAAAATTGCCTAAAATTTTGTAGAAACCTTTCCTTTGATGAGTGGAATAAAGAATTTACTCAAAAATAAGTTTCTTAGCACAATTTAAGATAGTACAAAATTTTCACTATTTTTTATAAGGTCCGCGCCTGTCGAATTTCCGTCAAAATTTCAATTTTCCAAAAATTGCCTAAAATTTTGTAGAAACCTTTCCTTTGATGAGTGGAATAAAGAATTTACTTAAAAATAAGTTTCTTAGCACAATTTAAGATAGTACAAAATTTCCACTATTTTTGTAAGGGTCGCGCCTGTCGAATTTCCATCAAAAATTCAATTTTCCAAAAATTGCCTAAAAATTTGTAGAAACCTTTCCTTTGATGAGTGGAATAAAGAATTGACATAAAAAAATAGTTTTATAGCTCAATTTAAGATAGTACAAAATTTTCACTTTTTTTGTAAGGTCCGCGTCTGTCGAATTTCCGTCAAAATTCAATTTTCCAAAATTATCCAAAAATTTTGTAGAAACCTTTTATTTGATGAGTGGAATAAATAATTAAGCCAAAAAATAGTTTCTTAGCACAATTTAAGATAGTACAAAATTTTCACTAATTTTGTAAGGTCCGCGCCTGTAGAATTTCCGTCAAAAATTCAATTTTCCAAAAATTGCCTCAAATTTTGTAGAATCCTTTCCTTTGATGAGTGGAATAAAGAATTTACTCAAAATATAGTTTCTTAGCACAATTTAAGATAGTACAAAATTTTCACTAATTTTGTAAGGTCCGCGCCTGTCGAATTTCCGTCAAAAATTCAATTTTCCAAAAATATCCTAAAATTTTGTAGAAACCTTTCCTTTGATGAGTGGAATGAATAATTTAGCCAAAAATAGTTTCTTGGCACAATTTAAGATAGTACAAAATTTTCACTATTTTTGTAAGGTCCGCGCCTTTCAAATTTCCGTCAAAAATTTAATTTACCAAAAATTGCCTCAAATTTTGTAGAAACCTTTCCTTTGATGAGTGGAATAAAGAATTTACTCAAACAATAGTTTCTTAGCACAATTTAAGATAGTACAAAATTTTCACTATTTTTGTAAGGTCCGCCCGCGCCTGTCGAATTTCCGTCAAAAATTTAATTTTCCAAAAATATCCTAAAATTTTGTAGAAACCTTTTATTTGATGAGTGGAATAAATAATTTAGCCAAAAAATAGTTTCTTAGCACAATTTAAGATAGTACAAAATTTTCACTATTTTTGTACGGTTCGTGCCTGTCGAATTTCCATCAAAAATTCAATTTTCCAAAAATATCCTAAAATTTTGTAGAAACCTTTTATTTGATGAGTGGAATAAAGAATTTACTCAAAGTATAGTTTCTTAGCACAATTTAAGATAGTACAAAATTGTCACTATTTTTGTAAGGTCCGCGCCTGTCGATTTACCGTCAAAAATTTAATTTTCCAATAATTGCCTCAAATTTTGTAGAAACCTTTCATCTGATGAGTGGAATAAAGAATTTACTCAAAAAATAATTTCTTAGCATCATTTAAGATAGTACAAAATTTTCACTATTTTGGTAAGGATCGCGCCTGTCGAATTTCCGTAAAAAATTCAATTTTCCAAAAATTGCCTAAAATTTTGTAGAAACCTTTTCTTTGATGAGTGGAATAAAGAATTTACTCAAAAAATAGTTTCTTAGCACAATTTAAGATAGTACAAAATTTTCACTATTTTTGCAAGGTCCCACCTGTCGAATTTCCATCAAAAATTCAATTTTTCAAAAATTGCCTAAAAATTCGTAGAAACCTTTCCTTTGATGAGTGGAATAAAGAATTTACATTAAAAATAGTTTCTTAGCACAATTTAAGATAGTACAAAATTTTCACTATTTTTGTAAGGTCCGCGCCTGTCGAATTTCCGTCAAAATTCAATTTTCCAAAATTATCCTAAAATTTTGTAGAAACCTTTTATTTGATGAGTGGAATAAAAAATTTAGCCAAAAAATAGTTTCTTAGCACAATTTAAGATAGTACAAAATTTTCACTTATTTTGTAAGGTCCGCGCCTGTCGAATTTCCATCAAAAATTCAATTTTCCGAAAATTGCCTAAAAATTCGTAGAAACCTTTCCTTTGATGAGTGGAATAAAGAATTTACATAAAAAATAGTTTCTTTGCACAATTTAAGATAGTACAAAATTTTCACTATTTTTGTAAGGTCCGCGCCTGTCGAATTTCCGTCAAAATTCAATTTTCCAAAATTATCCTAAAATTTTGTAGAAACCTTTTATTTGATGAGTGGAATAAATAATTTAGCCAAAAAATAGTTTCTTAGCACAATTTAAGATAGTACAAAATTTTCACTAATTTTGTAAGGTCCGCGCCTGTCGAATTTCCATCAAAAATTAAATTTTAGAAAAATTGCCTAAAATTTTGTAGAAATCTTTCCTTTGATGAGTGGAATAATGAATTTACTCAAAAAATAGTTTCTTAGCACAATTTAAGATAGTACAAAATTTTCACTATTTTTGTAAGGTCCGCCCGCGCCTGTCGAATTTCCGTCAAAAATTTAATTTTCCAAAAATATCCTAAAATTTTGCAGTAACCTTTTATTTGATGAGTGGAATAAATAATTTTGCCAAAAAATAGTTTCTTAGCACAATTTAAGATAGTACAAAATTTTCACTATTTCTGTATGGTCCGCGCCTGTCAAATTTCCGTCAAAAATTTAATTTTCCAATAATTGCCTCAAATTTTGTAGAAACCTTTCCTTTGATGAGTGGAATAAAGAATTTACTCAAAAAATAGTTTCTTAGAATCATTTAAGATAGTACAAAATTGTCACTGTTTTGGTAATGATCGCGCCTGTCGAATTTCCGTCAAAAATTCAATTTTCCAAAAATTGCCTAAAATTTTGTAGAAACCTTTCCTTTGATGAGTGGAATAAAGAATTTACTCAAAAAATAGTTTCTTAGCACAATTTAAGATAGTACAAAATTTTCACTATTTTTGCAAGGTCCCACCTGTCGAATTTCCATCAAAAATTCAATTTTCCAAAAATTGCCTAAAAATTCGTAGAAACCTTTCCTTTGATGAGTGGAATAAAGAATTTACATAAGAAATAGTTTCTTAGCACAATTTAAGATAGTAAAAAATTTTCACTATTTTTGTAAGGTCTGCGAGTGTCGAATTTCCGTCAAAAATCAATTTTCCAAAATTATCCTAAAATTTTGTTGAAACCTTTTATTTGATGAGTGGAATAAATAATTTAGCCAAAAAATAGTTTCTTAGCACAATTTAAGATAGTACAAAATTTCCATAATTTTGTAAGTTCCGCTTCTGTAGAATTTCCGTCAAAAATTCAATTTTCCAAAAATTGCCTCAAATTTTGTAGAATCCTTTCCTTTGATGAGTGGAATAAAGAATTTACTCAAAAATAAGTTTCTTAGCACAATTGAGGATAGTACAAAATTTTTACTATTTTGGTAAGGTACGCGCCTGTCGAATTTCCCTTAAAATTTCAATTTTCCAAAAATTGCCTAAAATTTTGTAGAAACCTTTCCTTTGATGAGTGGAATAAAGAATTTACTTAAAAATAAGTTTCTTAGCACAATTTAAGATAGTACAAAATTTTCACTATTATTGTAAGGTGCGCGCCTGTCGAATTTCCATCAAAAAATTAAATTTTAGAAAAATTGCCTAAAATTTTGTAGAAATCTTTCTTTTGATGAGTGGAATAAAGAATTTACTCAAAAAATAGTTTCTTAGCACAATTTAAGATAGTAAAAAATTTTCACTATTTTTGTAAGGTCCGCCCGCGCCTGTCGAAATTCCGTCAAAAATTTAATTTTCAAAAAAATATCCTAAAATTTTGTAGAAACCTTTTATTTGATGAGTGGAATAAATAATTTAGCCAAAAAATAGTTTCTTAGCACAATTTAAGATAGTACAAAATTTTTACTATTTTTGTAAGGTCCGCGCCTGTCGAATTTCCGTCAAAAATTTAATCTTCCAATAATTGCCTCAAATTTTGTAGAAACCTTTCCTTTGATGAGTGGAATAAAGAATTTACTCAAAAAATAGTTTCTTAGCATCATTTAAGATAGTACAAAATTTTCACTATTTTGGTAAGGATTGCGCCTGTCGAATTTCTGTCAAAAATTCAATTTTCCAAAAATTGCCTAAAATTTTGTAGAAACCTTTCTTTTGATGAGTGGAATAAAGAATTTACTCAAAAAATAGTTTCTTAGCACAATTTAAGATAGTACAAAATTTTCACTATTTTTGTAAGGTCCGCGCCTGTCGAATTTCCATCAAAAATTCAATTTTCCAAAAATTGCATAAAATTTTGTAGAAACCTTTCCTTTGATGAGTGGAATAAAGAATTTACTCAAAAATAAGTTTCTTAGCACAATTTAAGATAGTACAAAATTTTCACTATTTTTGTAAGGTCCGCGCCTGTCGAATTTCCATCAAAAATTAAATTTTAGAAAAATTGCCTAAAATTTTGTAGAAACCTTTCCTTTGATGAGTGGAATAAAGAATTTACTCAAAAAATAGTTTCTTAGCACAATTTAAGATAGTACAAAGTTTTCACTATTTTTGTAAGGTCCGCGGATGTTGAATTTCCATCAAAAATTCAATTTTCCAAAAATTGCATAAAATTTTGTAGAAACCTTTCCTTTGATGAGTGGAATAAAGAATTTACTCCAAAAATAGTTTCTTAGCACAATTCAAGATAGTACAAAATTTTCACTCTTTTTGTAAGGTCCGCGCCTGTCGAATTTCCATCAAAAATTCAATTTTAGAAAAAATGCCTAAAATTTTGTAGAAACCTTTCCTTTGATGAGTGGAATAAAGAATTTACGCAAAAAATAGTTTCTTAGTACAATTAAGATAGTACAAAATTTTCACTATTTTTGTAAGGTCTGCGCCTGTCGAATTTCCATCAAAAATTCAATTTTCCAGAAATATCCTAATATTCTGTAGAAACCTTTCCATTGATGAATGGAGTAAAGAATTTACTCAAAGAAAAGTTCCTTAGCACAATTTAAGAAAGTACAAAATTTTCACTATTTTAGTACGGTTCGTGCCTGTCGAATTTCCGTCAAAATTTCAATTTTCCAAAAATTGCATAAAATTTTGTAGAAACCTTTCCTTTGATGAGTGGAATAAAGAATTTACTCAAAAATAAGTTTCTTCGCACAATTTAAGATAGTACAAAATTTTCACTCTTTTTGTAAGGTCCGCGCCTGTCGAATTTCCGTCAAAAATTCAATTTTAGAAAAATTGCCTAAAATTTTGTAGAAACCTTTCCTTTGATGAGTGGAAGAAAGAATTAACTCTAAAAAATAGTTTCTTAGCACAATTTAAGATAGTACAAAATTTTCACTCTTTTTGTAAGGTCCGCGCCTGTCGAATTTCCATCAAAAATTAAATTTTAGAAAAATTGCCTAAAATTTTGTAGAAACCTTTCCTTTGATGAGTGGAATAAAGAATTTACTCAAAAAATAGTTTCTTAGCACAATTTAAGATAGTACAAAGTTTTCACTATTTTTGTAAGGTCCGCGGATGTTGAATTTCCATCAAAAATTCAATTTTCCAAAAATTGCATAAAATTTTGTAGAAACCTTTCCTTTGATGAGTGGAATAAAGAATTTACTCCAAAAATAGTTTCTTAGCACAATTCAAGATAGTACAAAATTTTCACTCTTTTTGTAAGGTCCGCGCCTGTCGAATTTCCATCAAAAATTCAATTTTAGAAAAAATGCCTAAAATTTTGTAGAAACCTTTCCTTTGATGAGTGGAATAAAGAATTTACGCAAAAAATAGTTTCTTAGTACAATTTAAGATAGTACAAAATTTTCACTATTTTTGTAAGGTCTGCGCCTGTCGAATTTCCATCAAAAATTCAATTTTCCAGAAATATCCTAATATTCTGTAGAAACCTTTCCTTTGATGAATGGAGTAAAGAATTTACTCAAAAAAAAGTTCCTTAGCACAATTTAAGAAAGTACAAAATTTTCACTATTTTAGTACGGTTCGTGCCTGTCGAATTTCAGTCAAAATTTCAATTTTCCAAAAATTGCATAAAATTTTGTAGAAACCTTTCCTTTGATGAGTGGAATAAAGAATTTACTCAAAAATAAGTTTCTTCGCACAATTTAAGATAGTACAAAATTTTCACTATTTTTGTAAGGTCCGCGCCTGTCGAATTTCCGTCAAAATTTCAATTTTCCAAGAATTGCCTAAAATTTTGTAGAAACCTTTTATTTGATGAGTGGAATAAATAATTTAGCCAAAAAATAGTTTCTTAGCACAATTTAAGATAGTACAAAATTTTAACTAATTTTGTAAGGTCCGCGCCTGTAGAATTTCCGTCAAAAATTCAATTTTCCAAAAATTGCCTCAAATTTTGTAGAATCCTTTCCTTTGATGAGTGGAATAAAGAATTTACTCAAAAAATAGTTTCTTAGCATCATTTAAGATAGTACAAAATTTTCACTATTTTGGTAAGGATTGCGCCTGTCGAATTTCCGTCAAAAATTCAATTTTCCAAAATTATCCTAAAATTTTGCAGAAACCTTTTATTTGATGAGTGGAATAAATAATTTTGCCAAAAAATAGTTTCTTAGCACAATTTAAGATAGTACAAAATTTTCACTATTTCTGTATGGTCCGCGCCTGTCAAATTTCCGTCAAAAATTTAATTTTCCAATAATTGCCTCAAATTTTGTAGAAACCTTTCCTTTGATGAGTGGAATAAAGAATTTACTCAAAAAATAGTTTCTTAGCATCATTTAAGATAGTACAAAATTTTCAATATTTTTGTAAGGCTCGCGCCTGTTGAATTTCCATCAAAAATTAAATTTTAGAAAAATTGCCTAAAATTTTGTAGAAATCTTTCCTTTGATGAGTGGAATAAAGAATTTACTCAAAAAATAGTTTCTTAGCACAATTTAAGATGGTACAAAATTTTCACTATTTTTGTAAGGTCCGCCCGCGCCTGTCCAATTTCCGTCAAAAATTTTATTTTCCAAAAATATCCTAAAATTTTGCAGAAACCTTTTATTTGATGAGTGGAATGAATAATTTAGTCAAAAATAGTTTCTTGGCACAATTTAAGATAGTACAAAATTTTCACTATTTTTGTAAGGGTCGCGCCTTTCAAATTTCCATCAAAAATTTAATTTACCAAAAATTGCCTCAAATTTTGTAGAAACCTTTCCTTTGATGAGTGGAATAAAGAATTTACTCAAAAAATAGTTTCTTAGCACAATTTAAGATAGTACAAAATTTTCACTATTTTTGTGAGGTCCGTGCCTGTAGAATTTCCGTCAAAAATTCAATTTTCCAAAAATATCCTAAAATTTTGTAGAAACCTTTTATTTGATGAGTGGAATGAATAACTTAGCCAAAAATAGTTTCTTGGCACAATTTAAGATAGTACAAAATTTTCACTATTTTTGTAAGGTCCGCGCCTTTCAAATTTCCGTCAAAAATTTAATTTACCAAAAATTGCCTAAAATTTTGTAGAAACCTTTCCTTTGATGAGTGGAATAAAGAATTTACTCAAAGTATAGTTTCTTAGCACCATTTAAGATAGTACAAAATTTTCACTATTTTTGTAAGGGTCGCGCCTGTCGAATGTCTGTCAAAATTCCATTTTCCAAAAATATCCGTAAATTTTGTAGAAACCTTTCCTTTGATGAGTGGAATAAAGAATTTACTCAAAAAATAGTTTCTTAGCACAATTTAAGATAGTACAAAATTTTCACTATTTTTGTAAGGTCCGCGCCTGTCGAATTTCCATCAAAAATTAAATTTTAGAAAAATTGCCTAAAATTTTGTAGAAATCTTTCCTTTGATGAGTGGAATAAAGAATTTACTCAAAAAATAGTTTCTTAGCACAATTTAAGATGGTACAAAATTTTCACTATTTTTGTAAGGTCCGCGCCTGTCGAATTTCCGTCAAAATTCAATTTTCCAAAATTATCCTAAAATTTTGTAGAAACCTTTTATTTGATGAGTGGAATAAAAAATTTAGCCAAAAAATAGTTTCTTAGCACAATTTAAGATAGTACAAAATTTTCACTTATTTTGTAAGGTCCGCGCCTGTCGAATTTCCATCAAAAATTCAATTTTCCAAAAATTGCCTAAAAATTCGTAGAAACCTTTCCTTTGATGAGTGGAATAAAGAATTTACATAAAAAATAGTTTCTTTGCACAATTTAAGATAGTACAAAATTTTCACTATTTTTGTAAGGTCCGCGCCTGTCGAATTTCCGTCAAAATTCAATTTTCCAAAATTATCCTAAAATTTTGTAGAAACCTTTTATTTGATGAGTGGAATAAATAATTTAGCCAAAAAATAGTTTCTTAGCACAATTTAAGATAGTACAAAATTTTCACTAATTTTGTAAGGTCCGCGCCTGTCGAATTTCCATCAAAAATTAAATTTTAGAAAAATTGCCTAAAATTTTGTAGAAATCTTTCCTTTGATGAGTGGAATAATGAATTTACTCAAAAAATAGTTTCTTAGCACAATTTAAGATAGTACAAAATTTTCACTATTTTTGTAAGGTCCGCCCGCGCCTGTCGAATTTCCGTCAAAAATTTAATTTTCCAAAAATATCCTAAAATTTTGCAGAAACCTTTTATTTGATGAGTGGAATAAATAATTTTGCCAAAAAATAGTTTCTTAGCACAATTTAAGATAGTACAAAATTTTCACTATTTCTGTATGGTCCGCGCCTGTCAAATTTCCGTCAAAAATTTAATTTTCCAATAATTGCCTCAAATTTTGTAGAAACCTTTCCTTTGATGAGTGGAATAAAGAATTTACTCAAAATATAGTTTCTTAGCACCATTTAAGATAGTACAAAATTTTCACTATTTTTGTAAGGGTCGCGCCTGTCGAATGTCTGTCAAAATTCCATTTTCCAAAAATATCCTTAAATTTTGTAGAAACCTTTCCTTTGATGAGTGGAATAAAGAATTTACTCAAAAAATAGTTTCTTAGCACAATTTAAGATAGTACAAAATTTTCACTATTTTTGTAAGGTCCGCGCCTGTCGAATTTCCATCAAAAATTAAATTTTAGAAAAATTGCCTAAAATTTTGTAGAAATCTTTCCTTTGATGAGTGGAATAATGAATTTACTCAAAAAATAGTTTCTTAGCACAATTTAAGATAGTACAAAATTTTCACTATTTTTGTAAGGTCCGCCCGCGCCTGTCGAATTTCCGTCAAAAATTTAATTTTCCAAAAATATCCTAAAATTTTGCAGTAACCTTTTATTTGATGAGTGGAATAAATAATTTTGCCAAAAAATAGTTTCTTAGCACAATTTAAGATAGTACAAAATTTTCACTATTTCTGTATGGTCCGCGCCTGTCAAATTTCCGTCAAAAATTTAATTTTCCAATAATTGCCTCAAATTTTGTAGAAACCTTTCCTTTGATGAGTGGAATAAAGAATTTACTCAAAAAATAGTTTCTTAGAATCATTTAAGATAGTACAAAATTGTCACTGTTTTGGTAATGATCGCGCCTGTCGAATTTCCGTCAAAAATTCAATTTTCCAAAAATTGCCTAAAATTTTGTAGAAACCTTTCCTTTGATGAGTGGAATAAAGAATTTACTCAAAAAATAGTTTCTTAGCACAATTTAAGATAGTACAAAATTTTCACTATTTTTGCAAGGTCCCACCTGTCGAATTTCCATCAAAAATTCAATTTTCCAAAAATTGCCTAAAAATTCGTAGAAACCTTTCCTTTGATGAGTGGAATAAAGAATTTACATAAGAAATAGTTTCTTAGCACAATTTAAGATAGTAAAAAATTTTCACTATTTTTGTAAGGTCTGCGAGTGTCGAATTTCCGTCAAAAATCAATTTTCCAAAATTATCCTAAAATTTTGTTGAAACCTTTTATTTGATGAGTGGAATAAATAATTTAGCCAAAAAATAGTTTCTTAGCACAATTTAAGATAGTACAAAATTTCCATAATTTTGTAAGTTCCGCTTCTGTAGAATTTCCGTCAAAAATTCAATTTTCCAAAAATTGCCTCAAATTTTGTAGAATCCTTTCCTTTGATGAGTGGAATAAAGAATTTACTCAAAAATAAGTTTCTTAGCACAATTGAGGATAGTACAAAATTTTTACTATTTTGGTAAGGTACGCGCCTGTCGAATTTCCCTTAAAATTTCAATTTTCCAAAAATTGCCTAAAATTTTGTAGAAACCTTTCCTTTGATGAGTGGAATAAAGAATTTACTTAAAAATAAGTTTCTTAGCACAATTTAAGATAGTACAAAATTTTCACTATTATTGTAAGGTGCGCGCCTGTCGAATTTCCATCAAAAAATTAAATTTTAGAAAAATTGCCTAAAATTTTGTAGAAATCTTTCTTTTGATGAGTGGAATAAAGAATTTACTCAAAAAATAGTTTCTTAGCACAATTTAAGATAGTAAAAAATTTTCACTATTTTTGTAAGGTCCGCCCGCGCCTGTCGAAATTCCGTCAAAAATTTAATTTTCAAAAAAATATCCTAAAATTTTGTAGAAACCTTTTATTTGATGAGTGGAATAAATAATTTAGCCAAAAAATAGTTTCTTAGCACAATTTAAGATAGTACAAAATTTTTACTATTTTTGTAAGGTCCGCGCCTGTCGAATTTCCGTCAAAAATTTAATCTTCCAATAATTGCCTCAAATTTTGTAGAAACCTTTCCTTTGATGAGTGGAATAAAGAATTTACTCAAAAAATAGTTTCTTAGCATCATTTAAGATAGTACAAAATTTTCACTATTTTGGTAAGGATTGCGCCTGTCGAATTTCTGTCAAAAATTCAATTTTCCAAAAATTGCCTAAAATTTTGTAGAAACCTTTCTTTTGATGAGTGGAATAAAGAATTTACTCAAAAAATAGTTTCTTAGCACAATTTAAGATAGTACAAAATTTTCACTATTTTTGTAAGGTCCGCGCCTGTCGAATTTCCATCAAAAATTCAATTTTCCAAAAATTGCATAAAATTTTGTAGAAACCTTTCCTTTGATGAGTGGAATAAAGAATTTACTCAAAAATAAGTTTCTTAGCACAATTTAAGATAGTACAAAATTTTCACTATTTTTGTAAGGTCCGCGCCTGTCGAATTTCCATCAAAAATTAAATTTTAGAAAAATTGCCTAAAATTTTGTAGAAACCTTTCCTTTGATGAGTGGAATAAAGAATTTACTCAAAAAATAGTTTCTTAGCACAATTTAAGATAGTACAAAGTTTTCACTATTTTTGTAAGGTCCGCGGATGTTGAATTTCCATCAAAAATTCAATTTTCCAAAAATTGCATAAAATTTTGTAGAAACCTTTCCTTTGATGAGTGGAATAAAGAATTTACTCCAAAAATAGTTTCTTAGCACAATTCAAGATAGTACAAAATTTTCACTCTTTTTGTAAGGTCCGCGCCTGTCGAATTTCCATCAAAAATTCAATTTTAGAAAAAATGCCTAAAATTTTGTAGAAACCTTTCCTTTGATGAGTGGAATAAAGAATTTACGCAAAAAATAGTTTCTTAGTACAATTAAGATAGTACAAAATTTTCACTATTTTTGTAAGGTCTGCGCCTGTCGAATTTCCATCAAAAATTCAATTTTCCAGAAATATCCTAATATTCTGTAGAAACCTTTCCATTGATGAATGGAGTAAAGAATTTACTCAAAGAAAAGTTCCTTAGCACAATTTAAGAAAGTACAAAATTTTCACTATTTTAGTACGGTTCGTGCCTGTCGAATTTCCGTCAAAATTTCAATTTTCCAAAAATTGCATAAAATTTTGTAGAAACCTTTCCTTTGATGAGTGGAATAAAGAATTTACTCAAAAATAAGTTTCTTCGCACAATTTAAGATAGTACAAAATTTTCACTCTTTTTGTAAGGTCCGCGCCTGTCGAATTTCCGTCAAAAATTCAATTTTAGAAAAATTGCCTAAAATTTTGTAGAAACCTTTCCTTTGATGAGTGGAAGAAAGAATTAACTCTAAAAAATAGTTTCTTAGCACAATTTAAGATAGTACAAAATTTTCACTCTTTTTGTAAGGTCCGCGCCTGTCGAATTTCCATCAAAAATTAAATTTTAGAAAAATTGCCTAAAATTTTGTAGAAACCTTTCCTTTGATGAGTGGAATAAAGAATTTACTCAAAAAATAGTTTCTTAGCACAATTTAAGATAGTACAAAGTTTTCACTATTTTTGTAAGGTCCGCGGATGTTGAATTTCCATCAAAAATTCAATTTTCCAAAAATTGCATAAAATTTTGTAGAAACCTTTCCTTTGATGAGTGGAATAAAGAATTTACTCCAAAAATAGTTTCTTAGCACAATTCAAGATAGTACAAAATTTTCACTCTTTTTGTAAGGTCCGCGCCTGTCGAATTTCCATCAAAAATTCAATTTTAGAAAAAATGCCTAAAATTTTGTAGAAACCTTTCCTTTGATGAGTGGAATAAAGAATTTACGCAAAAAATAGTTTCTTAGTACAATTTAAGATAGTACAAAATTTTCACTATTTTTGTAAGGTCTGCGCCTGTCGAATTTCCATCAAAAATTCAATTTTCCAGAAATATCCTAATATTCTGTAGAAACCTTTCCTTTGATGAATGGAGTAAAGAATTTACTCAAAAAAAAGTTCCTTAGCACAATTTAAGAAAGTACAAAATTTTCACTATTTTAGTACGGTTCGTGCCTGTCGAATTTCAGTCAAAATTTCAATTTTCCAAAAATTGCATAAAATTTTGTAGAAACCTTTCCTTTGATGAGTGGAATAAAGAATTTACTCAAAAATAAGTTTCTTCGCACAATTTAAGATAGTACAAAATTTTCACTATTTTTGTAAGGTCCGCGCCTGTCGAATTTCCGTCAAAATTTCAATTTTCCAAGAATTGCCTAAAATTTTGTAGAAACCTTTTATTTGATGAGTGGAATAAATAATTTAGCCAAAAAATAGTTTCTTAGCACAATTTAAGATAGTACAAAATTTTAACTAATTTTGTAAGGTCCGCGCCTGTAGAATTTCCGTCAAAAATTCAATTTTCCAAAAATTGCCTCAAATTTTGTAGAATCCTTTCCTTTGATGAGTGGAATAAAGAATTTACTCAAAAAATAGTTTCTTAGCATCATTTAAGATAGTACAAAATTTTCACTATTTTGGTAAGGATTGCGCCTGTCGAATTTCCGTCAAAAATTCAATTTTCCAAAATTATCCTAAAATTTTGCAGAAACCTTTTATTTGATGAGTGGAATAAATAATTTTGCCAAAAAATAGTTTCTTAGCACAATTTAAGATAGTACAAAATTTTCACTATTTCTGTATGGTCCGCGCCTGTCAAATTTCCGTCAAAAATTTAATTTTCCAATAATTGCCTCAAATTTTGTAGAAACCTTTCCTTTGATGAGTGGAATAAAGAATTTACTCAAAAAATAGTTTCTTAGCATCATTTAAGATAGTACAAAATTTTCAATATTTTTGTAAGGCTCGCGCCTGTTGAATTTCCATCAAAAATTAAATTTTAGAAAAATTGCCTAAAATTTTGTAGAAATCTTTCCTTTGATGAGTGGAATAAAGAATTTACTCAAAAAATAGTTTCTTAGCACAATTTAAGATGGTACAAAATTTTCACTATTTTTGTAAGGTCCGCCCGCGCCTGTCCAATTTCCGTCAAAAATTTTATTTTCCAAAAATATCCTAAAATTTTGCAGAAACCTTTTATTTGATGAGTGGAATGAATAATTTAGTCAAAAATAGTTTCTTGGCACAATTTAAGATAGTACAAAATTTTCACTATTTTTGTAAGGGTCGCGCCTTTCAAATTTCCATCAAAAATTTAATTTACCAAAAATTGCCTCAAATTTTGTAGAAACCTTTCCTTTGATGAGTGGAATAAAGAATTTACTCAAAAAATAGTTTCTTAGCACAATTTAAGATAGTACAAAATTTTCACTATTTTTGTGAGGTCCGTGCCTGTAGAATTTCCGTCAAAAATTCAATTTTCCAAAAATATCCTAAAATTTTGTAGAAACCTTTTATTTGATGAGTGGAATGAATAACTTAGCCAAAAATAGTTTCTTGGCACAATTTAAGATAGTACAAAATTTTCACTATTTTTGTAAGGTCCGCGCCTTTCAAATTTCCGTCAAAAATTTAATTTACCAAAAATTGCCTAAAATTTTGTAGAAACCTTTCCTTTGATGAGTGGAATAAAGAATTTACTCAAAGTATAGTTTCTTAGCACCATTTAAGATAGTACAAAATTTTCACTATTTTTGTAAGGGTCGCGCCTGTCGAATGTCTGTCAAAATTCCATTTTCCAAAAATATCCGTAAATTTTGTAGAAACCTTTCCCTTGATGAGTGGAATAAAGAATTTACTCAAAAAATAGTTTCTTAGCACAATTTAAGATAGTACAAAATTTTCACTATTTTTGTAAGGTCCGCGCCTGTCGAATTTCCATCAAAAATTAAATTTTAGAAAAATTGCCTAAAATTTTGTAGAAATCTTTCCTTTGATGAGTGGAATAAAGAATTTACTCAAAAAATAGTTTCTTAGCACAATTTAAGATGGTACAAAATTTTCACTATTTTTGTAAGGTCCGCGCCTGTCGAATTTCCGTCAAAATTCAATTTTCCAAAATTATCCTAAAATTTTGTAGAAACCTTTTATTTGATGAGTGGAATAAAAAATTTAGCCAAAAAATAGTTTCTTAGCACAATTTAAGATAGTACAAAATTTTCACTTATTTTGTAAGGTCCGCGCCTGTCGAATTTCCATCAAAAATTCAATTTTCCAAAAATTGCCTAAAAATTCGTAGAAACCTTTCCTTTGATGAGTGGAATAAAGAATTTACATAAAAAATAGTTTCTTTGCACAATTTAAGATAGTACAAAATTTTCACTATTTTTGTAAGGTCCGCGCCTGTCGAATTTCCGTCAAAATTCAATTTTCCAAAATTATCCTAAAATTTTGTAGAAACCTTTTATTTGATGAGTGGAATAAATAATTTAGCCAAAAAATAGTTTCTTAGCACAATTTAAGATAGTACAAAATTTTCACTAATTTTGTAAGGTCCGCGCCTGTCGAATTTCCATCAAAAATTAAATTTTAGAAAAATTGCCTAAAATTTTGTAGAAATCTTTCCTTTGATGAGTGGAATAATGAATTTACTCAAAAAATAGTTTCTTAGCACAATTTAAGATAGTACAAAATTTTCACTATTTTTGTAAGGTCCGCCCGCGCCTGTCGAATTTCCGTCAAAAATTTAATTTTCCAAAAATATCCTAAAATTTTGCAGAAACCTTTTATTTGATGAGTGGAATAAATAATTTTGCCAAAAAATAGTTTCTTAGCACAATTTAAGATAGTACAAAATTTTCACTATTTCTGTATGGTCCGCGCCTGTCAAATTTCCGTCAAAAATTTAATTTTCCAATAATTGCCTCAAATTTTGTAGAAACCTTTCCTTTGATGAGTGGAATAAAGAATTTACTCAAAATATAGTTTCTTAGCACCATTTAAGATAGTACAAAATTTTCACTATTTTTGTAAGGGTCGCGCCTGTCGAATGTCTGTCAAAATTCCATTTTCCAAAAATATCCTTAAATTTTGTAGAAACCTTTCATTTGATGAGTGGAATAAAGAATTTACTCAAAAAATAGTTTCTTAGCACAATTTAAGATAGTACAAAATTTTCACTATTTTTGTAAGGTCCGCGCCTGTCGAATTTCCATCAAAAATTAAATTTTAGAAAAATTGCCTAAAATTTTGTAGAAATCTTTCCTTTGATGAGTGGAATAAAGAATTTACTCAAAAAATAGTTTCTTAGCACAATTTAAGATGGTACAAAATTTTCACTATTTTTGTAAGGTCCGTGCCTGTCGAATTTCCGTCAAAATTCAATTTTCCAAAATTATCCTAAAATTTTGTAGAAACCTTTTATTTGATGAGTGGAATAAAAAATTTAGCCAAAAAATAGTTTCTTAGCACAATTTAAGATAGTACAAAATTTTCACTTATTTTGTAAAGTCCGCGCCTGTCGAATTTCCATCAAAAATTCAATTTTCCAAAAATTGCCTAAAAATTCGTAGAAACCTTTCCTTTGATGAGTGGAATAAAGAATTTACATAAAAAATAGTTTCTTTGCACAATTTAAGATAGTACAAAATTTTCACTATTTTTGTAAGGTCCGCGCCTGTCGAATTTCCGTCAAAATTCAATTTTCCAAAATTATCCTAAAATTTTGTAGAAACCTTTTATTTGATGAGTGGAATAAATAATTTAGCCAAAAAATAGTTTCTTAGCACAATTTAAGATAGTACAAAATTTTCACTAATTTTGTAAGGTCCGCGCCTGTCGAATTTCCATCAAAAATTAAATTTTAGAAAAATTGCCGAAAATTTTGTAGAAATCTTTCCTTTGATGAGTGGAATAATGAATTTACTCAAAAAATAGTTTCTTAGCACAATTTAAGATAGTACAAAATTTTCACTATTTTTGTAAGGTCCGCCCGCGCCTGTCGAATTTCCGTCAAAAATTTAATTTTCCAAAAATATCCTAAAATTTTGCAGAAACCTTTTATTTGATGAGTGGAATAAATAATTTTGCCAAAAAATAGTTTCTTAGCACAATTTAAGATAGTACAAAATTTTCACTATTTCTGTATGGTCCGCGCCTGTCAAATTTCCGTCAAAAATTTAATTTTCCAATAATTGCCTCAAATTTTGTAGAAACCTTTCCTTTGATGAGTGGAATAAAGAATTTACTCAAAAAATAGTTTCTTAGAATCAATTAAGATAGTACAAAATTGTCACTATTTTGGTAATGATCGCGCCTGTCGAATTTCCGTCAAAAGTTCAATTTTCCAAAAATTGCCTAAAATTTTGTAGAAACCTTTCCTTTGATGAGTGGAATAAAGAATTTACTCAAAAATAGTTTCTTAGCACAATTTAAGATAGTACAAAATTTTCACTATTTTTGCAAGGTCCCACCTGTCGAATTTCCATCAAAAATTCAATTTTCCAAAAATTGCCTAAAAATTCGTAGAAACCTTTCCTTTGATGAGTGGAATAAAGAATTTACATAAAAAATAGTTTCTTAGCACAATTTAAGATAGTACAAAATTTTCACTATTTTTGTAAGGTCTGCGAGTGTCGAATTTCCGTCAAAAATCAATTTTCCAAAATTATCCTAAAATTTTGTTGAAACCTTTTATTTGATGAGTGGAATAAATAATTTAGCCAAAAAATAGTTTCTTAGCACAATTTAAGATAGTACAAAATTTCCATAATTTTGTAAGGTCCGCTTCTGTAGAATTTCTGTCAAAAATTCAATTTTCCAAAAATTGCCTCAAATTTTGTAGAATCCTTTCCTTTGATGAGTGGAATAAAGAATTTACTCAAAAATAAGTTTCTTAGCACAATTGAGGATAGTACAAAATTTTTACTATTTTGGTAAGGTCCGCGCCTGTCGAATTTCCCTTAAAATTTCAATTTTCCAAAAATTGCCTAAAATTTTGTAGAAACCTTTCCTTTGATGAGTGGAATAAAGAATTTACTTAAAAATAAGTTTCTTAGCACAATTTAAGATAGTACAAAATTTTCACTATTTTTGTAAGGTCCGCGCCTGTCGAATTTCCATCAAAAAATTAAATTTTAGAAAAATTGCCTAAAATTTTGTAGAAACCTTTCCTTTGATGAGTGGAATAAAGAATTTACGCAAAAAATAGTTTCTTAGTACAATTTAAGATAGTACAAAATTTTCACTATTTTTGTAAGGTCTGCGCCTGTCGAATTTCCATCAAAAATTCAATTTTCCAGAAATATCCTAATATTCTGTAGAAACCTTTCCTTTGATGAATGGAGTAAAGAATTTACTCAAAAAAAAGTTCCTTAGCACAATTTAAGAAAGTACAAAATTTTCACTATTTTAGTACGGTTCGTGCCTGTCGAATTTCAGTCAAAATTTCAATTTTCCAAAAATTGCATAAAATTTTGTAGAAACCTTTCCTTTGATGAGTGGAATAAAGAATTTACTCAAAAATAAGTTTCTTCGCACAATTTAAGATAGTACAAAATTTTCACTATTTTTGTAAGGTCCGCGCCTGTCGAATTTCCGTCAAAATTTCAATTTTCCAAGAATTGCCTAAAATTTTGTAGAAACCTTTTATTTGATGAGTGGAATAAATAATTTAGCCAAAAAATAGTTTCTTAGCACAATTTAAGATAGTACAAAATTTTAACAAATTTTGTAAGGTCCGCGCCTGTAGAATTTCCGTCAAAAATTCAATTTTCCAAAAATTGCCTCAAATTTTGTAGAATCCTTTCCTTTGATGAGTGGAATAAAGAATTTACTCAAAAAATAGTTTCTTAGCATCATTTAAGATAGTACAAAATTTTCACTATTTTGGTAAGGATTGCGCCTGTCGAATTTCCGTCAAAAATTCAATTTTCCAAAATTATCCTAAAATTTTGCAGAAACCTTTTATTTGATGAGTGGAATAAATAATTTTGCCAAAAAATAGTTTCTTAGCACAATTTAAGATAGTACAAAATTTTCACTATTTCTGTATGGTCCGCGCCTGTCAAATTTCCGTCAAAAATTTAATTTTCCAATAATTGCCTCAAATTTTGTAGAAACCTTTCCTTTGATGAGTGGAATAAAGAATTTACTCAAAAAATAGTTTCTTAGCATCATTTAAGATAGTACAAAATTTTCAATATTTTTGTAAGGCTCGCGCCTGTTGAATTTCCATCAAAAATTAAATTTTAGAAAAATTGCCTAAAATTTTGTAGAAATCTTTCCTTTGATGAGTGGAATAAAGAATTTACTCAAAAAATAGTTTCTTAGCACAATTTAAGATGGTACAAAATTTTCACTATTTTTGTAAGGTCCGCCCGCGCCTGTCCAATTTCCGTCAAAAATTTTATTTTCCAAAAATATCCTAAAATTTTGCAGAAACCTTTTATTTGATGAGTGGAATGAATAATTTAGTCAAAAATAGTTTCTTGGCACAATTTAAGATAGTACAAAATTTTCACTATTTTTGTAAGGGTCGCGCCTTTCAAATTTCCATCAAAAATTTAATTTACCAAAAATTGCCTCAAATTTTGTAGAAACCTTTCCTTTGATGAGTGGAATAAAGAATTTACTCAAAAAATAGTTTCTTAGCACAATTTAAGATAGTACAAAATTTTCACTATTTTTGTGAGGTCCGTGCCTGTAGAATTTCCGTCAAAAATTCAATTTTCCAAAAATATCCTAAAATTTTGTAGAAACCTTTTATTTGATGAGTGGAATGAATAACTTAGCCAAAAATAGTTTCTTGGCACAATTTAAGATAGTACAAAATTTTCACTATTTTTGTAAGGTCCGCGCCTTTCAAATTTCCGTCAAAAATTTAATTTACCAAAAATTGCCTAAAATTTTGTAGAAACCTTTCCTTTGATGAGTGGAATAAAGAATTTACTCAAAGTATAGTTTCTTAGCACCATTTAAGATAGTACAAAATTTTCACTATTTTTGTAAGGGTCGCGCCTGTCGAATGTCTGTCAAAATTCCATTTTCCAAAAATATCCGTAAATTTTGTAGAAACCTTTCCTTTGATGAGTGGAATAAAGAATTTACTCAAAAAATAGTTTCTTAGCACAATTTAAGATAGTACAAAATTTTCACTATTTTTGTAAGGTCCGCGCCTGTCGAATTTCCATCAAAAATTAAATTTTAGAAAAATTGCCTAAAATTTTGTAGAAATCTTTCCTTTGATGAGTGGAATAAAGAATTTACTCAAAAAATAGTTTCTTAGCACAATTTAAGATGGTACAAAATTTTCACTATTTTTGTAAGGTCCGCGCCTGTCGAATTTCCGTCAAAATTCAATTTTCCAAAATTATCCTAAAATTTTGTAGAAACCTTTTATTTGATGAGTGGAATAAAAAATTTAGCCAAAAAATAGTTTCTTAGCACAATTTAAGATAGTACAAAATTTTCACTTATTTTGTAAGGTCCGCGCCTGTCGAATTTCCATCAAAAATTCAATTTTCCAAAAATTGCCTAAAAATTCGTAGAAACCTTTCCTTTGATGAGTGGAATAAAGAATTTACATAAAAAATAGTTTCTTTGCACAATTTAAGATAGTACAAAATTTTCACTATTTTTGTAAGGTCCGCGCCTGTCGAATTTCCGTCAAAATTCAATTTTCCAAAATTATCCTAAAATTTTGTAGAAACCTTTTATTTGATGAGTGGAATAAATAATTTAGCCAAAAAATAGTTTCTTAGCACAATTTAAGATAGTACAAAATTTTCACTAATTTTGTAAGGTCCGCGCCTGTCGAATTTCCATCAAAAATTAAATTTTAGAAAAATTGCCTCAAATTTTGTAGAAATCTTTCCTTTGATGAGTGGAATAATGAATTTACTCAAAAAATAGTTTCTTAGCACAATTTAAGATAGTACAAAATTTTCACTATTTTTGTAAGGTCCGCCCGCGCCTGTCGAATTTCCGTCAAAAATTTAATTTTCCAAAAATATCCTAAAATTTTGCAGAAACCTTTTATTTGATGAGTGGAATAAATAATTTTGCCAAAAAATAGTTTCTTAGCACAATTTAAGATAGTACAAAATTTTCACTATTTCTGTATGGTCCGCGCCTGTCAAATTTCCGTCAAAAATTTAATTTTCCAATAATTGCCTCAAATTTTGTAGAAACCTTTCCTTTGATGAGTGGAATAAAGAATTTACTCAAAATATAGTTTCTTAGCACCATTTAAGATAGTACAAAATTTTCACTATTTTTGTAAGGGTCGCGCCTGTCGAATGTCTGTCAAAATTCCATTTTCCAAAAATATCCTTAAATTTTGTAGAAACCTTTCCTTTGATGAGTGGAATAAAGAATTTACTCAAAAAATAGTTTCTTAGCACAATTTAAGATAGTACAAAATTTTCACTATTTTTGTAAGGTCCGCACCTGTCGAATTTCCATCAAAAATTAAATTTTAGAAAAATTGCCTAAAATTTTGTAGAAATCTTTCCTTTGATGAGTGGAATAAAGAATTTACTCAAAAAATAGTTTCTTAGCACAATTTAAGATGGTACAAAATTTTCACTATTTTTGTAAGGTCCGTGCCTGTCGAATTTCCGTCAAAATTCAATTTTCCAAAATTATCCTAAAATTTTGTAGAAACCTTTTATTTGATGAGTGGAATAAAAAATTTAGCCAAAAAATAGTTTCTTAGCACAATTTAAGATAGTACAAAATTTTCACTTATTTTGTAAAGTCCGCGCCTGTCGAATTTCCATCAAAAATTCAATTTTCCAAAAATTGCCTAAAAATTCGTAGAAACCTTTCCTTTGATGAGTGGAATAAAGAATTTACATAAAAAATAGTTTCTTTGCACAATTTAAGATAGTACAAAATTTTCACTATTTTTGTAAGGTCCGCGCCTGTCGAATTTCCGTCAAAATTCAATTTTCCAAAATTATCCTAAAATTTTGTAGAAACCTTTTATTTGATGAGTGGAATAAATAATTTAGCCAAAAAATAGTTTCTTAGCACAATTTAAGATAGTACAAAATTTTCACTAATTTTGTAAGGTCCGCGCCTGTCGAATTTCCATCAAAAATTAAATTTTAGAAAAATTGCCGAAAATTTTGTAGAAATCTTTCCTTTGATGAGTGGAATAATGAATTTACTCAAAAAATAGTTTCTTAGCACAATTTAAGATAGTACAAAATTTTCACTATTTTTGTAAGGTCCGCCCGCGCCTGTCGAATTTCCGTCAAAAATTTAATTTTTCAAAAATATCCTAAAATTTTGCAGAAACCTTTTATTTGATGAGTGGAATAAATAATTTTGCCAAAAAATAGTTTCTTAGCACAATTTAAGATAGTACAAAATTTTCACTATTTCTGTATGGTCCGCGCCTGTCAAATTTCCGTCAAAAATTTAATTTTCCAATAATTGCCTCAAATTTTGTAGAAACCTTTCCTTTGATGAGTGGAATAAAGAATTTACTCAAAAAATAGTTTCTTAGAATCAATTAAGATAGTACAAAATTGTCACTATTTTGGTAATGATCGCGCCTGTCGAATTTCCGTCAAAAGTTCAATTTTCCAAAAATTGCCTAAAATTTTGTAGAAACCTTTTATTTGATGAGTGGAATAAAAAATTTAGCCAAAAAATAGTTTCTTAGCACAATTTAAGATAGTACAAAATTTTCACTTATTTTGTAAAGTCCGCGCCTGTCGAATTTCCATCAAAAATTCAATTTTCCAAAAATTGCCTAAAAATTCGTAGAAACCTTTCCTTTGATGAGTGGAATAAAGAATTTACATAAAAAATAGTTTCTTTGCACAATTTAAGATAGTACAAAATTTTCACTATTTTTGTAAGGTCCGCGCCTGTCGAATTTCCGTCAAAATTCAATTTTCCAAAATTATCCTAAAATTTTGTAGAAACCTTTTATTTGATGAGTGGAATAAATAATTTAGCCAAAAAATAGTTTCTTAGCACAATTTAAGATAGTACAAAATTTTCACTAATTTTGTAAGGTCCGCGCCTGTCGAATTTCCATCAAAAATTAAATTTTAGAAAAATTGCCGAAAATTTTGTAGAAATCTTTCCTTTGATGAGTGGAATAATGAATTTACTCAAAAAATAGTTTCTTAGCACAATTTAAGATAGTACAAAATTTTCACTATTTTTGTAAGGTCCGCCCGCGCCTGTCGAATTTCCGTCAAAAATTTAATTTTCCAAAAATATCCTAAAATTTTGCAGAAACCTTTTATTTGATGAGTGGAATAAATAATTTTGCCAAAAAATAGTTTCTTAGCACAATTTAAGATAGTACAAAATTTTCACTATTTCTGTATGGTCCGCGCCTGTCAAATTTCCGTCAAAAATTTAATTTTCCAATAATTGCCTCAAATTTTGTAGAAACCTTTCCTTTGATGAGTGGAATAAAGAATTTACTCAAAAAATAGTTTCTTAGAATCAATTAAGATAGTACAAAATTGTCACTATTTTGGTAATGATCGCGCCTGTCGAATTTCCGTCAAAAGTTCAATTTTCCAAAAATTGCCTAAAATTTTGTAGAAACCTTTCCTTTGATGAGTGGAATAAAGAATTTACTCAAAAATAGTTTCTTAGCACAATTTAAGATAGTACAAAATTTTCACTATTTTTGCAAGGTCCCACCTGTCGAATTTCCATCAAAAATTCAATTTTCCAAAAATTGCCTAAAAATTCGTAGAAACCTTTCCTTTGATGAGTGGAATAAAGAATTTACATAAAAAATAGTTTCTTAGCACAATTTAAGATAGTACAAAATTTTCACTATTTTTGTAAGGTCTGCGAGTGTCGAATTTCCGTCAAAAATCAATTTTCCAAAATTATCCTAAAATTTTGTTGAAACCTTTTATTTGATGAGTGGAATAAATAATTTAGCCAAAAAATAGTTTCTTAGCACAATTTAAGATAGTACAAAATTTCCATAATTTTGTAAGGTCCGCTTCTGTAGAATTTCTGTCAAAAATTCAATTTTCCAAAAATTGCCTCAAATTTTGTAGAATCCTTTCCTTTGATGAGTGGAATAAAGAATTTACTCAAAAATAAGTTTCTTAGCACAATTGAGGATAGTACAAAATTTTTACTATTTTGGTAAGGTCCGCGCCTGTCGAATTTCCCTTAAAATTTCAATTTTCCAAAAATTGCCTAAAATTTTGTAGAAACCTTTCCTTTGATGAGTGGAATAAAGAATTTACTTAAAAATAAGTTTCTTAGCACAATTTAAGATAGTACAAAATTTTCACTATTTTTGTAAGGTCCGCGCCTGTCGAATTTCCATCAAAAAATTAAATTTTAGAAAAATTGCCTAAAATTTTGTAGAAACCTTTCCTTTGATGAGTGGAATAAAGAATTTACGCAAAAAATAGTTTCTTAGTACAATTTAAGATAGTACAAAATTTTCACTATTTTTGTAAGGTCTGCGCCTGTCGAATTTCCATCAAAAATTCAATTTTCCAGAAATATCCTAATATTCTGTAGAAACCTTTCCTTTGATGAATGGAGTAAAGAATTTACTCAAAAAAAAGTTCCTTAGCACAATTTAAGAAAGTACAAAATTTTCACTATTTTAGTACGGTTCGTGCCTGTCGAATTTCAGTCAAAATTTCAATTTTCCAAAAATTGCATAAAATTTTGTAGAAACCTTTCCTTTGATGAGTGGAATAAAGAATTTACTCAAAAATAAGTTTCTTCGCACAATTTAAGATAGTACAAAATTTTCACTATTTTTGTAAGGTCCGCGCCTGTCGAATTTCCGTCAAAATTTCAATTTTCCAAGAATTGCCTAAAATTTTGTAGAAACCTTTTATTTGATGAGTGGAATAAATAATTTAGCCAAAAAATAGTTTCTTAGCACAATTTAAGATAGTACAAAATTTTAACAAATTTTGTAAGGTCCGCGCCTGTAGAATTTCCGTCAAAAATTCAATTTTCCAAAAATTGCCTCAAATTTTGTAGAATCCTTTCCTTTGATGAGTGGAATAAAGAATTTACTCAAAAAATAGTTTCTTAGCATCATTTAAGATAGTACAAAATTTTCACTATTTTGGTAAGGATTGCGCCTGTCGAATTTCCGTCAAAAATTCAATTTTCCAAAATTATCCTAAAATTTTGCAGAAACCTTTTATTTGATGAGTGGAATAAATAATTTTGCCAAAAAATAGTTTCTTAGCACAATTTAAGATAGTACAAAATTTTCACTATTTCTGTATGGTCCGCGCCTGTCAAATTTCCGTCAAAAATTTAATTTTCCAATAATTGCCTCAAATTTTGTAGAAACCTTTCCTTTGATGAGTGGAATAAAGAATTTACTCAAAAAATAGTTTCTTAGCATCATTTAAGATAGTACAAAATTTTCAATATTTTTGTAAGGCTCGCGCCTGTTGAATTTCCATCAAAAATTAAATTTTAGAAAAATTGCCTAAAATTTTGTAGAAATCTTTCCTTTGATGAGTGGAATAAAGAATTTACTCAAAAAATAGTTTCTTAGCACAATTTAAGATGGTACAAAATTTTCACTATTTTTGTAAGGTCCGCCCGCGCCTGTCCAATTTCCGTCAAAAATTTTATTTTCCAAAAATATCCTAAAATTTTGCAGAAACCTTTTATTTGATGAGTGGAATGAATAATTTAGTCAAAAATAGTTTCTTGGCACAATTTTAGATAGTACAAAATTTTCACTATTTTTGTAAGGGTCGCGCCTTTCAAATTTCCATCAAAAATTTAATTTACCAAAAATTGCCTCAAATTTTGTAGAAACCTTTCCTTTGATGAGTGGAATAAAGAATTTACTCAAAAAATAGTTTCTTAGCACAATTTAAGATAGTACAAAATTTTCACTATTTTTGTGAGGTCCGTGCCTGTAGAATTTCCGTCAAAAATTCAATTTTCCAAAAATATCCTAAAATTTTGTAGAAACCTTTTATTTGATGAGTGGAATGAATAACTTAGCCAAAAATAGTTTCTTGGCACAATTTAAGATAGTACAAAATTTTCACTATTTTTGTAAGGTCCGCGCCTTTCAAATTTCCGTCAAAAATTTAATTTACCAAAAATTGCCTAAAATTTTGTAGAAACCTTTCCTTTGATGAGTGGAATAAAGAATTTACTCAAAGTATAGTTTCTTAGCACCATTTAAGATAGTACAAAATTTTCACTATTTTTGTAAGGGTCGCGCCTGTCGAATGTCTGTCAAAATTCCATTTTCCAAAAATATCCGTAAATTTTGTAGAAACCTTTCCTTTGATGAGTGGAATAAAGAATTTACTCAAAAAATAGTTTCTTAGCACAATTTAAGATAGTACAAAATTTTCACTATTTTTGTAAGGTCCGCGCCTGTCGAATTTCCATCAAAAATTAAATTTTAGAAAAATTGCCTAAAATTTTGTAGAAATCTTTCCTTTGATGAGTGGAATAAAGAATTTACTCAAAAAATAGTTTCTTAGCACAATTTAAGATGGTACAAAATTTTCACTATTTTTGTAAGGTCCGCGCCTGTCGAATTTCCGTCAAAATTCAATTTTCCAAAATTATCCTAAAATTTTGTAGAAACCTTTTATTTGATGAGTGGAATAAAAAATTTAGCCAAAAAATAGTTTCTTAGCACAATTTAAGATAGTACAAAATTTTCACTTATTTTGTAAGGTCCGCGCCTGTCGAATTTCCATCAAAAATTCAATTTTCCAAAAATTGCCTAAAAATTCGTAGAAACCTTTCCTTTGATGAGTGGAATAAAGAATTTACATAAAAAATAGTTTCTTTGCACAATTTAAGATAGTACAAAATTTTCACTATTTTTGTAAGGTCCGCGCCTGTCGAATTTCCGTCAAAATTCAATTTTCCAAAATTATCCTAAAATTTTGTAGAAACCTTTTATTTGATGAGTGGAATAAATAATTTAGCCAAAAAATAGTTTCTTAGCACAATTTAAGATAGTACAAAATTTTCACTAATTTTGTAAGGTCCGCGCCTGTCGAATTTCCATCAAAAATTAAATTTTAGAAAAATTGCCTCAAATTTTGTAGAAATCTTTCCTTTGATGAGTGGAATAATGAATTTACTCAAAAAATAGTTTCTTAGCACAATTTAAGATAGTACAAAATTTTCACTATTTTTGTAAGGTCCGCCCGCGCCTGTCGAATTTCCGTCAAAAATTTAATTTTCCAAAAATATCCTAAAATTTTGCAGAAACCTTTTATTTGATGAGTGGAATAAATAATTTTGCCAAAAAATAGTTTCTTAGCACAATTTAAGATAGTACAAAATTTTCACTATTTCTGTATGGTCCGCGCCTGTCAAATTTCCGTCAAAAATTTAATTTTCCAATAATTGCCTCAAATTTTGTAGAAACCTTTCCTTTGATGAGTGGAATAAAGAATTTACTCAAAATATAGTTTCTTAGCACCATTTAAGATAGTACAAAATTTTCACTATTTTTGTAAGGGTCGCGCCTGTCGAATGTCTGTCAAAATTCCATTTTCCAAAAATATCCTTAAATTTTGTAGAAACCTTTCCTTTGATGAGTGGAATAAAGAATTTACTCAAAAAATAGTTTCTTAGCACAATTTAAGATAGTACAAAATTTTCACTATTTTTGTAAGGTCCGCACCTGTCGAATTTCCATCAAAAATTAAATTTTAGAAAAATTGCCTAAAATTTTGTAGAAATCTTTCCTTTGATGAGTGGAATAAAGAATTTACTCAAAAAATAGTTTCTTAGCACAATTTAAGATGGTACAAAATTTTCACTATTTTTGTAAGGTCCGTGCCTGTCGAATTTCCGTCAAAATTCAATTTTCCAAAATTATCCTAAAATTTTGTAGAAACCTTTTATTTGATGAGTGGAATAAAAAATTTAGCCAAAAAATAGTTTCTTAGCACAATTTAAGATAGTACAAAATTTTCACTTATTTTGTAAAGTCCGCGCCTGTCGAATTTCCATCAAAAATTCAATTTTCCAAAAATTGCCTAAAAATTCGTAGAAACCTTTCCTTTGATGAGTGGAATAAAGAATTTACATAAAAAATAGTTTCTTTGCACAATTTAAGATAGTACAAAATTTTCACTATTTTTGTAAGGTCCGCGCCTGTCGAATTTCCGTCAAAATTCAATTTTCCAAAATTATCCTAAAATTTTGTAGAAACCTTTTATTTGATGAGTGGAATAAATAATTTAGCCAAAAAATAGTTTCTTAGCACAATTTAAGATAGTACAAAATTTTCACTAATTTTGTAAGGTCCGCGCCTGTCGAATTTCCATCAAAAATTAAATTTTAGAAAAATTGCCGAAAATTTTGTAGAAATCTTTCCTTTGATGAGTGGAATAATGAATTTACTCAAAAAATAGTTTCTTAGCACAATTTAAGATAGTACAAAATTTTCACTATTTTTGTAAGGTCCGCCCGCGCCTGTCGAATTTCCGTCAAAAATTTAATTTTTCAAAAATATCCTAAAATTTTGCAGAAACCTTTTATTTGATGAGTGGAATAAATAATTTTGCCAAAAAATAGTTTCTTAGCACAATTTAAGATAGTACAAAATTTTCACTATTTCTGTATGGTCCGCGCCTGTCAAATTTCCGTCAAAAATTTAATTTTCCAATAATTGCCTCAAATTTTGTAGAAACCTTTCCTTTGATGAGTGGAATAAAGAATTTACTCAAAAAATAGTTTCTTAGAATCAATTAAGATAGTACAAAATTGTCACTATTTTGGTAATGATCGCGCCTGTCGAATTTCCGTCAAAAGTTCAATTTTCCAAAAATTGCCTAAAATTTTGTAGAAACCTTTCCTTTGATGAGTGGAATAAAGAATTTACTCAAAAAATAGTTTCTTAGCACAATTTAAGATAGTACAAAATTTTCACTATTTTTGCAAGGTCCCACCTGTCGAATTTCCATCAAAAATTCAATTTTCCAAAAATTGCCTAAAAATTCGTAGAAACCTTTCCTTTGATGAGTGGAATAAAGAATTTACATAAAAAATAGTTTCTTAGCACAATTTAAGATAGTACAAAATTTTCACTATTTTTGTAAGGTCTGCGAGTGTCGAATTTCCGTCAAAAATCAATTTTCCAAAATTATCCTAAAATTTTGTTGAAACCTTTTATTTGATGAGTGGAATAAATAATTTAGCCAAAAAATAGTTTCTTAGCACAATTTAAGATAGTACAAAATTTCCATAATTTTGTAAGTTCCGCTTCTGTAGAATTTCTGTCAAAAATTCAATTTTCCAAAAATTGCCTCAAATTTTGTAGAATCCTTTCCTTTGATGAGTGGAATAAAGAATTTACTCAAAAATAAGTTTCTTAGCACAATTGAGGATAGTACAAAATTTTCACTATTTTGGTAAGGTCCGCGCCTGTCGAATTTCCCTTAAAATTTCAATTTTCCAAAAATTGCCTAAAATTTTGTAGAAACCTTTCCTTTGATGAGTGGAATAAAGAATTTACTTAAAAATAAGTTTCTTAGCACAATTTAAGATAGTACAAAATTTTCACTATTTTTGTAAGGTCCGCGCCTGTCGAATTTCCGTCAAAATTTCAATTTTCCAAAAATTGCCTAAAATTTTGTAGAAAACTTTTATTTGATGAGTGGAATAAATAATTTAGCCAAAAAATAGTTTCTTAGCATCATTTTAGATAGTACAAAATTGTCACTATTTTTGTAAGGTCCGCGCCTGTCGAATTTCTGTCAAAATTTCAATTTTCCAAAAATTGCCTAAAATTTTGTAGAAACCTTTCCTTTGATGAGTGGAATAAAGAATTTACTCAAAAATAAGTTTCTTAGCACAATTTAAGATTATACAAAAATTTCACTATTTTTGTAAGGTCCGCGCCTGTCGAATTTCCATCAAAAATTCAATTTTAGAAAAATTGCCTAAAATTTTGTAGAAACCTTTCCTTTGATGAGTGGAATAAAGAATTTACTCAAAAATTAGTTTCTTAGCATCATTTAAGATAGTATAAAATTTTCACTATTTTTGTAAGGTCCACGGCTGTCGAATTTCCATCAAAAATTCAATTTTAGAAAAATTGCCTAAAATTTTGTAGAAACCTTTACTTTGATGAGTGGAATAAAGAATTTACTCAAAAAATAGTTTCTTAGCATCATTTAAGATAGTACAAAATTTTCACTATTTTTGTAAGGTCTGCGCCTGCTGAATTTCCATCAAAAATTAGATTTTAGAAAAATTGCCTAAAATTTTGTAGAAACCTTTCCTTTGATGAGTGGAATAAAGAATTTACTCAAAAATAAGTTTCTTAGCACAATTTAAGATAGTACAAAATTTTCACTATTTTTGTAAGGTCCGCGCCTGTCGAATTTCCGTCAAAATTTCAATTTTCCAAAAATTGCCTAAAATTTTGTAGAAACCTTTCCTTTGATGAGTGGAATAAAGAATTTACTCAAAAAATAGTTTCTTAGCACAATTTAAGATGGTACAAAATTTTCACTATTTTTGTAAGCTCCGCCCGCGCCTGTCCAATTTCCGTCAAAAATTTTATTTTCCAAAAATATCCTAAAATTTTGCAGAAACCTTTTATTTGATGAGTGGAATGAATAATTTAGTCAAAAATAGTTTCTTGGCACAATTTAAGATAGTACAAAATTTTCACTAATTTTGTAAGGTCCGCGCCTGTCGAATTTCCGTCAAAATTCAATTTTCCAAAATTATCCTAAAAATTCGTAGAAACCTTTCCTTTGATGAGTGGAATAAAGAATTTACATAAAAAATAGTTTCTTTGCACAATTTAAGATAGTACAAAATTTTCACTATTTTTGTAAGGTCCGCGCCTGTCGAATTTCCGTCAAAATTCAATTTTCCAAAATTATCCTAAAATTTTGTAGAAACCTTTTATTTGATGAGTGGAATAAATAATTTAGCCAAAAAATAGTTTCTTAGCACAATTTAAGATAGTACAAAATTTTCACTAATTTTGTAAGGTCCGCGCCTGTCGAATTTCCATCAAAAATTAAATTTTAGAAAAATTGCCGAAAATTTTGTAGAAATCTTTCCTTTGATGAGTGGAATAATGAATTTACTCAAAAAATAGTTTCTTAGCACAATTTAAGATAGTACAAAATTTTCACTATTTTTGTAAGGTCCGCCCGCGCCTGTCGAATTTCCGTCAAAAATTTAATTTTCCAAAAATATCCTAAAATTTTGCAGAAACCTTTTATTTGATGAGTGGAATAAATAATTTTGCCAAAAAATAGTTTCTTAGCACAATTTAAGATAGTACAAAATTTTCACTATTTCTGTATGGTCCGCGCCTGTCAAATTTCCGTCAAAAATTTAATTTTCCAATAATTGCCTCAAATTTTGTAGAAACCTTTCCTTTGATGAGTGGAATAAAGAATTTACTCAAAAAATAGTTTCTTAGAATCAATTAAGATAGTACAAAATTGTCACTATTTTGGTAATGATCGCGCCTGTCGAATTTCCGTCAAAAGTTCAATTTTCCAAAAATTGCCTAAAATTTTGTAGAAACCTTTCCTTTGATGAGTGGAATAAAGAATTTACTCAAAAAATAGTTTCTTAGCACAATTTAAGATAGTACAAAATTTTCACTATTTTTGCAAGGTCCCACCTGTCGAATTTCCATCAAAAATTCAATTTTCCAAAAATTGCCTAAAAATTCGTAGAAACCTTTCCTTTGATGAGTGGAATAAAGAATTTACATAAAAAATAGTTTCTTAGCACAATTTAAGATAGTACAAAATTTTCACTATTTTTGTAAGGTCTGCGAGTGTCGAATTTCCGTCAAAAATCAATTTTCCAAAATTATCCTAAAATTTTGTTGAAACCTTTTATTTGATGAGTGGAATAAATAATTTAGCCAAAAAATAGTTTCTTAGCACAATTTAAGATAGTACAAAATTTCCATAATTTTGTAAGTTCCGCTTCTGTAGAATTTCTGTCAAAAATTCAATTTTCCAAAAATTGCCTCAAATTTTGTAGAATCCTTTCCTTTGATGAGTGGAATAAAGAATTTACTCAAAAATAAGTTTCTTAGCACAATTGAGGATAGTACAAAATTTTTACTATTTTGGTAAGGTCCGCGCCTGTCGAATTTCCCTTAAAATTTCAATTTTCCAAAAATTGCCTAAAATTTTGTAGAAACCTTTCCTTTGATGAGTGGAATAAAGAATTTACTTAAAAATAAGTTTCTTAGCACAATTTAAGATAGTACAAAATTTTCACTATTTTTGTAAGGTCCGCGCCTGTCGAATTTCCATCAAAAAATTAAATTTTAGAAAAATTGCCTAAAATTTTGTAGAAATCTTTCTTTTGATGAGTGGAATAAAGAATTTACTCAAAAAATAGTTTCTTAGCACAATTTAAGATAGTAAAAAATTTTCACTATTTTTGTAAGGTCCGCCCGCGCCTGTCGAAATTCCGTCAAAAATTTAATTTTCAAAAAAATATCCTAAAATTTTGTAGAAACCTTTTATTTGATGAGTGGAATAAATAATTTAGCCAAAAAATAGTTTCTTAGCACAATTTAAGATAGTACAAAATTTTTACTATTTTTGTAAGGTCCGCGCCTGTCGAATTTCCGTCAAAAATTTAATCTTCCAATAATTGCCTCAAATTTTGTAGAAACCTTTCCTTTGATGAGTGGAATAAAGAATTTACTCAAAAAATAGTTTCTTAGCATCATTTAAGATAGTACAAAATTTTCACTATTTTGGTAAGGATTGCGCCTGTCGAATTTCTGTCAAAAATTCAATTTTCCAAAAATTGCCTAAAATTTTGTAGAAACCTTTCTTTTGATGAGTGGAATAAAGAATTTACTCAAAAAATAGTTTCTTAGCACAATTTAAGATAGTACAAAATTTTCACTATTTTTGTAAGGTCCGCGCCAGTCGAATTTCCATCAAAAATTCAATTTTCCAAAAATTGCATAAAATTTTGTAGAAACCTTTCCTTTGATGAGTGGAATAAAGAATTTACTCAAAAATAAGTTTCTTAGCACAATTTAAGATAGTACAAAATTTTCACTATTTTTGTAAGGTCCGCGCCTGTCGAATTTCCATCAAAAATTAAATTTTAGAAAAATTGCCTAAAATTTTGTAGAAACCTTTCCTTTGATGAGTGGAATAAAGAATTTACTCAAAAAATAGTTTCTTAGCACAATTTAAGATAGTACAAAGTTTTCACTATTTTTGTAAGGTCCGCGGATGTTGAATTTCCATCAAAAATTCAATTTTCCAAAAATTGCATAAAATTTTGTAGAAACCTTTCCTTTGATGAGTGGAATAAAGAATTTACTCCAAAAATAGTTTCTTAGCACAATTCAAGATAGTACAAAATTTTCACTCTTTTTGTAAGGTCCGCGCCTGTCGAATTTCCATCAAAAATTCAATTTTAGAAAAAATGCCTAAAATTTTGTAGAAACCTTTCCTTTGATGAGTGGAATAAAGAATTTACGCAAAAAATAGTTTCTTAGTACAATTTAAGATAGTACAAAATTTTCACTATTTTTGTAAGGTCTGCGCCTGTCGAATTTCCATCAAAAATTCAATTTTCCAAAAATTGCATAAAATTTTGTAGAAACCTTTCCTTTGATGAGTGGAATAAAGAATTTACTCAAAAATAAGTTTCTTCGCACAATTTAAGATAGTACAAAATTTTCACTATTTTTGTAAGGTCCGCGCCTGTCGAATTTCCGTCAAAATTTCAATTTTCCAAAAATTGCCTAAAATTTTGTAGAAACCTTTTATTTGATGAGTGGAATAAATAATTTAGCCAAAAAATAGTTTCTTAGCACAATTTAAGATAGTACAAAATTTTAACTAATTTTGTAAGGTCCGCGCCTGTAGAATTTCCGTCAAAAATTCAATTTTCCAAAAATTGCCTCAAATTTTGTAGAATCCTTTCCTTTGATGAGTGGAATAAAGAATTTACTCAAAAAATAGTTTCTTAGCATCATTTAAGATAGTACAAAATTTTCACTATTTTGGTAAGGATTGCGCCTGTCCAATTTCCGTCAAAAATTCAATTTTCCAAAATTATCCTAAAATTTTGCAGAAACCTTTTATTTGATGAGTGGAATAAATAATTTTGCCAAAAAATAGTTTCTTAGCACAATTTAAGATAGTACAAAATTTTCACTATTTCTGTATGGTCCGCGCCTGTCAAATTTCCGTCAAAAATTTAATTTTCCAATAATTGCCTCAAATTTTGTAGAAACCTTTCCTTTGATGAGTGGAATAAAGAATTTACTCAAAAAATAGTTTCTTAGCATCATTTAAGATAGTACAAAATTTTCAATATTTTTGTAAGGCTCGCGCCTGTTGAATTTCCATCAAAAATTAAATTTTAGAAAAATTGCCTAAAATTTTGTAGAAATCTTTCCTTTGATGAGTGGAATAAAGAATTTACTCAAAAAATAGTTTCTTAGCACAATTTAAGATGGTACAAAATTTTCACTATTTTTGTAAGCTCCGCCCGCGCCTGTCCAATTTCCGTCAAAAATTTTATTTTCCAAAAATATCCTAAAATTTTGCAGAAACCTTTTATTTGATGAGTGGAATGAATAATTTAGTCAAAAATAGTTTCTTGGCACAATTTAAGATAGTACAAAATTTTCACTATTTTTGTAAGGTCCGCGCCTTTCAAATTTCCGTCAAAAATTTAATTTACCAAAAATTGCCTCAAATTTTGTAGAAACCTTTCCTTTGATGAGTGGAATAAAGAATTTACTCAAAAAATAGTTTCTTAGCACAATTTAAGATAGTACAAAATTTTCACTATTTTTGTGAGGTCCGTGCCTGTAGAATTTCCGTCAAAAATTCAATTTTCCAAAAATATCCTAAAATTTTGTAGAAACCTTTTATTTGATGAGTGGAATGAATAACTTAGCCAAAAATAGTTTCTTGGCACAATTTAAGATAGTACAAAATTTTCACTATTTTTGTAAGGTCCGCGCCTTTCAAATTTCCGTCAAAAATTTAATTTACCAAAAATTGCCTAAAATTTTGTAGAAACCTTTCCTTTGATGAGTGGAATAAAGAATTTACTCAAAGTATAGTTTCTTAGCACCATTTAAGATAGTACAAAATTTTCACTATTTTTGTAAGGGTCGCGCCTGTCGAATGTCTGTCAAAATTCCATTTTCCAAAAATATCCTTAAATTTTGTAGAAACCTTTCCTTTGATGAGTGGAATAAAGAATTTACTCAAAAAATAGTTTCTTAGCACAATTTAAGATAGTACAAAATTTTCACTATTTTTGTAAGGTCCGCGCCTGTCGAATTTCCATCAAAAATTAAATTTTAGAAAAATTGCCTAAAATTTTGTAGAAATCTTTCCTTTGATGAGTGGAATAAAGAATTTACTCAAAAAATAGTTTCTTAGCACAATTTAAGATGGTACAAAATTTTCACTATTTTTGTAAGGTCCGCCCGCGCCTGTCCAATTTCCGTCAAAAATTTTATTTTCCAAAAATATCCTAAAATTTTGCAGAAACCTTTTATTTGATGAGTGGAATAAATAATTTTGCCAAAAAATAGTTTCTTAGCACAATTTAAGATAGTACAAAATTTTCACTAATTTTGTAAGGTCCGCGCCTGTCGAATTTCCGTCAAAATTCAATTTTCCAAAATTATCCTAAAATTTTGTAGAAACCTTTTATTTGATGAGTGGAATAAATAATTTAGCCAAAAAATAGTTTCTTAGCACAATTTAAGATAGTACAAAATTTTCACTAATTTTGTAAGGTCCGCGCCTGTAGAATTTCCGTCAAAAATTCAATTTTCCAAAAATTGCCTCAAATTTTGTAGAATCCTTTCCTTTGATGAATGGAATAAAGAATTTACTCAAAAAATAGTTTCTTAGCACAATTTAAGATAGTACAAAATTTTCACTATTTTTGTAAGGTCCCACCTGTCGAATTTCCGTCAAAATTTCAATTTTCCAAAAATTGCCTCAAATTTTGTAGAAACCTTTCCTTTGATGAGTGGAATAAAGAATTTACTCAAAAATAAGTTTCTTCGCACAATTTAAGATAGTACAAAATTTTCACTCTTTTTGTAAGGTCCGCGCCTGTCGAATTTCCGTCAAAAATTCAATTTTAGAAAAATTGCCTAAAATTTTGTAGAAACCTTTCCTTTGATGAGTGGAAGAAAGAATTAACTCTAAAAAATAGTTTCTTAGCACAATTTAAGATAGTACAAAATTTTCACTCTTTTTGTAAGGTCCGCGCCTGTCGAATTTCCATCAAAAATTAAATTTTAGAAAAATTGCCTAAAATTTTGTAGAAACCTTTCCTTTGATGAGTGGAATAAAGAATTTACTCAAAAAATAGTTTCTTAGCACAATTTAAGATAGTACAAAGTTTTCACTATTTTTGTAAGGTCCGCGGATGTTGAATTTCCATCAAAAATTCAATTTTCCAAAAATTGCATAAAATTTTGTAGAAACCTTTCCTTTGATGAGTGGAATAAAGAATTTACTCCAAAAATAGTTTCTTAGCACAATTCAAGATAGTACAAAATTTTCACTCTTTTTGTAAGGTCCGCGCCTGTCGAATTTCCATCAAAAATTCAATTTTAGAAAAAATGCCTAAAATTTTGTAGAAACCTTTCCTTTGATGAGTGGAATAAAGAATTTATGCAAAAAATAGTTTCTTAGTACAATTTAAGATAGTACAAAATTTTCACTATTTTTGTAAGGTCTGCGCCTGTCGAATTTCCATCAAAAATTCAATTTTCCAGAAATATCCTAATATTCTGTAGAAACCTTTCCTTTGATGAATGGAGTAAAGAATTTACTCAAAAAAAAGTTCCTTAGCACAATTTAAGATAGTACAAAATTTTCACTATTTTAGTACGGTTCGTGCCTGTCGAATTTCAGTCAAAATTTCAATTTTCCAAAAATTGCATAAAATTTTGTAGAAACCTTTCCTTTGATGAGTGGAATAAAGAAATTACTCAAAAATAAGTTTCTTCGCACAATTTAAGATAGTACAAAATTTTCACTATTTTTGTAAGGTCCGCGCCTGTCGAATTTCCGTCAAAATTTCAATTTTCCAAAAATTGCCTAAAATTTTGTAGAAACCTTTTATTTGATGAGTGGAATAAATAATTTAGCCAAAAAATAGTTTCTTAGCACAATTTAAGATAGTACAAAATTTTAACTAATTTTGTAAGGTCTGCGCCTGTAGAATTTCCGTCAAAAATTCAATTTTCCAAAAATTGCCTCAAATTTTGTAGAATCCTTTCCTTTGATGAGTGGAATAAAGAATTTACTCAAAAAATAGTTTCTTAGCATCATTTAAGATAGTACAAAATTTTCACTATTTTGGTAAGGATTGCGCCTGTCCAATTTCCGTCAAAAATTCAATTTTCCAAAATTATCCTAAAATTTTGCAGAAACCTTTTATTTGATGAGTGGAATAAATAATTTTGCCAAAAAATAGTTTCTTAGCACAATTTAAGATAGTACAAAATTTTCACTATTTCTGTATGGTCCGCGCCTGTCAAATTTCCGTCAAAAATTTAATTTTCCAATAATTGCCTCAAATTTTGTAGAAACCTTTCCTTTGATGAGTGGAATAAAGAATTTACTCAAAAAATAGTTTCTTAGCATCATTTAAGATAGTACAAAATTTTCAATATTTTTGTAAGGCTCGCGCCTGTTGAATTTCCATCAAAAATTAAATTTTAGAAAAATTGCCTAAAATTTTGTAGAAATGTTTCCTTTGATGAGTGGAATAAAGAATTTACTCAAAAAATAGTTTCTTAGCACAATTTAAGATGGTACAAAATTTTCACTATTTTTGTAAGGTCCGCCCGCGCCTGTCCAATTTCCGTCAAAAATTTTATTTTCCAAAAATATCCTAAAATTTTGCAGAAACCTTTTATTTGATGAGTGGAATGAATAATTTAGTCAAAAATAGTTTCTTGGCACAATTTAAGATAGTACAAAATTTTCACTATTTTTGTAAGGTCCGCGCCTTTCAAATTTCCGTCAAAAATTTAATTTACCAAAAATTGCCTCAAATTTTGTAGAAACCTTTCCTTTGATGAGTGGAATAAAGAATTTACTCAAAAAATAGTTTCTTAGCACAATTTAAGATAGTACAAAATTTTCACTATTTTTGTGAGGTCCGTGCCTGTAGAATTTCCGTCAAAAATTCAATTTTCCAAAATGTCCTAAAATTTTGTAGAAACCTTTTATTTGATGAGTGGAATGAATAACTTAGCCAAAAATAGTTTCTTGGCACAATTTAAGATAGTACAAAATTTTCACTATTTTTGTAAGGTCCGCGCCTTTCAAATTTCCGTCAAAAATTTAATTTACCAAAAATTGCCTCAAATTTTGTAGAAACCTTTCCTTTGATGAGTGGAATAAAGAATTTACTCAAAGTATAGTTTCTTAGCACCATTTAAGATAGTACAAAATTTTCACTATTTTTGTAAGGGTCGCGCCTGTCGAATGTCTGTCAAAATTCCATTTTCCAAAAATATCCTTAAATTTTGTAGAAACCTTTCCTTTGATGAGTGGAATAAAGAATTTACTCAAAAAATAGTTTCTTAGCACAATTTAAGATAGTACAAAATTTTCACTATTTTTGTAAGGTCCGCGCCTGTCGAATTTCCATCAAAAATTAAATTTTAGAAAAATTGCCTAAAATTTTGTAGAAATCTTTCCTTTGATGAGTGGAATAAAGAATTTACTCAAAAAATATTTTCTTAGCACAATTTAAGATAGTACAAAATTTTCACTATTTTTGTAAGGTCCGCCCGCGCCTGTCCAATTTCCGTCAAAAATTTTATTTTCCAAAAATATCCTAAAATTTTGCAGAAACCTTTTATTTGATGAGTGGAATAAATAATTTTGCCAAAAAATAGTTTCTTAGCACAATTTAAGATAGTACAAAATTTTCACTAATTTTGTAAGGTCCGCGCCTGTCGAATTTCCGTCAAAATTCAATTTTCCAAAATTATCCTAAAATTTTGTAGAAACCTTTTATTTGATGAGTGGAATAAATAATTTAGCCAAAAAATAGTTTCTTAGCACAATTTAAGATAGTACAAAATTTTCACTAATTTTGTAAGGTCCGCGCCTGTAGAATTTCCGTCAAAAATTCAATTTTCCAAAAATTGCCTCAAATTTTGTAGAATCCTTTCCTTTGATGAATGGAATAAAGAATTTACTCAAAAAATAGTTTCTTAGCACAATTTAAGATAGTACAAAATTTTCACTATTTTTGTAAGGTCCCACCTGTCGAATTTCCGTCAAAATTTCAATTTTCCAAAAATTGCCTCAAATTTTGTAGAAACCTTTCCTTTGATGAGTGGAATAAAGAATTAACTCAAAAAATAGTTTCTTAGCACAATTTAAGATAGTACAAAATTTTCACTATTTTTGTAAGGTCCGCGCCTGTCGAATTTCCGTCAAAATTTCAATTTTCCAAAAATTGCCTAAAATTTTGTAGAAAACTTTTATTTGATGAGTGGAATAAATAATTTAGCCAAAAAATAGTTTCTTAGCATCATTTTAGATAGTACAAAATTGTCACTATTTTTGTAAGGTCCGCGCCTGTCGAATTTCTGTCAAAATTTCAATTTTCCAAAAATTGCCTAAAATTTTGTAGAAACCTTTCCTTTGATGAGTGGAATAAAGAATTTACTCAAAAATAAGTTTCTTAGCACAATTTAAGATTATACAAAAATTTCACTATTTTTGTAAGGTCCGCGCCTGTCGAATTTCCATCAAAAATTCAATTTTAGAAAAATTGCCTAAAATTTTGTAGAAACCTTTCCTTTGATGAGTGGAATAAAGAATTTACTCAAAAATTAGTTTCTTAGCATCATTTAAGATAGTATAAAATTTTCACTATTTTTGTAAGGTCCACGCCTGTCGAATTTCCATCAAAAATTCAATTTTAGAAAAATTGCCTAAAATTTTGTAGAAACCTTTACTTTGATGAGTGGAATAAAGAATTTACTCAAAAAATAGTTTCTTAGCATCATTTAAGATAGTACAAAATTTTCACTATTTTTGTAAGGTCTGCGCCTGCTGAATTTCCATCAAAAATTAGATTTTAGAAAAATTGCCTAAAATTTTGTAGAAACCTTTCCTTTGATGAGTGGAATAAAGAATTTACTCAAAAATAAGTTTCTTAGCACAATTTAAGATAGTACAAAATTTTCACTATTTTTGTAAGGTCCGCGCCTGTCGAATTTCCGTCAAAATTTCAATTTTCCAAAAATTGCCTAAAATTTTGTAGAAACCTTTCCTTTGATGAGTGGAATAAAGAATTTACTTAAAAATAAGTTTCTTAGCACAATTTAAGATAGTACAAAATTTTCACTATTTTTGTAAGGGTCGCGCCTGTCAAATTTCCATCAAAAATTCAATTTTCCAAAAATTGCCTAAAAATTCGTAGAAACCTTTCCTTTGATGAGTGGAATAAAGAATTGACATAAAAAATAGTTTCTTAGCACAATTTAAGATAGTACAAAATTTTCACTATTTTTGTAAGGTCCGCGCCTGTCGAATTTCCGTCAAAATTCAATTTTCCAAAATTATCCTAAAATTTTGTAGAAACCTTTTATTTGATGAGTGGAATAAAAAATTTAGCCAAAAAATAGTTTCTTAGCACAATTTAAGATAGTACAAAATTTTCACTAATTTTGTAAGGTCCGCGCCTGTCGAATTTCCATCAAAAATTCAATTTTCCAAAAATTGCCTAAAAATTCGTAGAAACCTTTCCTTTGATGAGTGGAATAAAGAATTTACATAAAAAATAGTTTCTTTGCACAATTTAAGATAGTACAAAATTTTCACTATTTTTGTAAGGTCCGCGCCTGTCGAATTTCCGTCAAAATTCAATTTTCCAAAATTATCCTAAAATTTTGTAGAAACCTTTTATTTGATGAGTGGAATAAATAATTTAGCCAAAAAATAGTTTCTTAGCACAATTTAAGATAGTACAAAATTTTCACTAATTTTGTAAGGTCCGCGCCTGTCGAATTTCCATCAAAAATTAAATTTTAGAAAAATTGCCTAAAATTTTGTAGAAATCTTTCCTTTGATGAGTGGAATAATGAATTTACTCAAAAAATAGTTTCTTAGCACAATTTAAGATAGTACAAAATTTTCACTATTTTTGTACGGTCCGCCCGCGCCTGTCGAATTTCCGTCAAAAATTTAATTTTCCAAAAATATCCTAAAATTTTGCAGAAACCTTTTATTTGATGAGTGGAATAAATAATTTTGCCAAAAAATAGTTTCTTAGCACAATTTAAGATAGTACAAAATTTTCACTATTTCTGTATGGTCCGCGCCTGTCAAATTTCCGTCAAAAATTTAATTTTCCAATAATTGCCTCAAATTTTGTAGAAACCTTTCCTTTGATGAGTGGAATAAAGAATTTACTCAAAAAATAGTTTCTTTGAATCATTTAAGATAGTACAAAATTGTCACTATTTTGGTAATGATTGCGCCTGTCGAATTTCCGTCAAAAATTCAATTTTCCAAAAATTGCCTAAAATTTTGTAGAAACCTTTCCTTTGATGAGTGGAATAAAGAATTTACTCAAAAAATAGTTTCTTAGCATCATTTAAGATAGTACAAATTTTCACTATTTTGGTAAGGATTGCGCCTGTCGAATTTCCGTCAAAAATTCAATTTTCCAAAATTATCCTAAAATTTTGCAGAAACCTTTTATTTGATGAGTGGAATAAATAATTTTGCCAAAAAATAGTTTCTTAGCACAATTTAAGATAGTACAAAATTTTCACTATTTCTGTATGGTCCGCGCCTGTCAAATTTCCGTCAAAAATTTAATTTTCCAATAATTGCCTAAAATTTTGTAGAAACCTTTCCTTTGATGAGTGGAATAAAGAATTTACTCAAAAAATAGTTTCTTAGCATCATTTAAGATAGTACAAAATTTTCACTATTTTTGTAAGGCTCGCGCCTGTTGAATTTCCATCAAAAATTAAATTTTAGAAAAATTGCCTAAAATTTTGTAGAAATCTTTCCTTTGATGAGTGGAATAAAGAATTTACTCAAAAAATAGTTTCTTAGCACAATTTAAGATGGTACAAAATTTTCACTATTTTTGTAAGGTCCGCCCGCGCCTGTCCAATTTCCGTCAAAAATTTTATTTTCCAAAAATATCCTAAAATTTTGCAGAAACCTTTTATTTGATGAGTGGAATGAATAATTTAGCCAAAAATAGTTTCTTGGCACAATTTAAGATAGTACAAAATTTTCACTATTTTTGTAAGGTCCGCGCCTTTCAAATTTCCGTCAAAAATTAAATTTACCAAAAATTGCCTCAAATTTTGTAGAAACCTTTCCTTTGATGAGTGGAATAAAGAATTTACTCAAAAAATAGTTTCTTAGCACAATTTAAGATAGTACAAAATTTTCACTATTTTTGTGAGGTCCGTGCCTGTAGAATTTCCGTCAAAAATTCAATTTTCCAAAAATATCCTAAAATTTTGTAGAAACCTTTTATTTGATGAGTGGAATGAATAACTTAGCCAAAAATAGTTTCTTGGCACAATTTAAGATAGTACAAAATTTTCACTATTTTTGTAAGGTCGGCGCCTTTCAAATTTCCGTCAAAAATTTAATTTACCAAAAATTGCCTAAAATTTTGTAGAAACCTTTCCTTTGATGAGTGGAATAAAGAATTTACTCAAAGTATAGTTTCTTAGCACCATTTAAGATAGTACAAAATTTTCACTATTTTTGTAAGGGTCGCGCCTGTCGAATGTCTGTCAAAATTCCATTTTCCAAAAATATCCTTAAATTTTGTAGAAACCTTTCCTTTGATGAGTGGAATAAAGAATTTACTCAAAAAATAGTTTCTTAGCACAATTTAAGATAGTACAAAATTTTCACTATTTTTGTAAGGTCCGCGCCTGTCGAATTTCCATCAAAAATTAAATTTTAGAAAAATTGCCTAAAATTTTGTAGAAATCTTTCCTTTGATGAGTGGAATAAAGAATATACTCAAAAAATAGTTTCTTAGCACAATTTAAGATGGTACAAAATTTTCACTATTTTTGTAAGGTCCGCCCGCGCCTGTCCAATTTCCGTCAAAAATTTTATTTTCCAAAAATATCCTAAAATTTTGCAGAAACCTTTTATTTGATGAGTGGAATAAATAATTTTGCCAAAAAATAGTTTCTTAGCACAATTTAAGATAGTACAAAATTTTCACTAATTTTGTAAGGTCCGCGCCTGTCGAATTTCCGTCAAAATTCAATTTTCCAAAATTATCCTAAAATTTTGTAGAAACCTTTTATTTGATGAGTGGAATAAATAATTTAGCCAAAAAATAGTTTCTTAGCACAATTTAAGATAGTACAAAATTTTCACTAATTTTGTAAGGTCCGCGCCTGTAGAATTTCCGTCAAAAATTCAATTTTCCAAAAATTGCCTCAAATTTTGTAGAATCCTTTCCTTTGATGAGTGGAATAAAGAATTTACTATCAAAATAGTTTCTTAGCATCATTTAAGATAGTACAAAATTTTCACTATTTTGGTAAGGATTGCGCCTGTCGAATTTCCGTCAAAAATTCAATTTTCCAAAATTATCCTAAAATTTTGCAGAAACCTTTTATTTGATGAGTGGAATAAATAATTTTGCCAAAAAATAGTTTCTTAGCACAATTTAAGATAGTACAAAATTTTCACTATTTCTGTATGGTCCGCGCCTGTCAAATTTCCGTCAAAAATTTAATTTTCCAATAATTGCCTCAAATTTTGTAGAAACCTTTCCTTTGATGAGTGGAATAAAGAATTTACTCAAAAAATAGTTTCTTAGCATCATTTAAGATAGTACAAAATTTTCACTATTTTTGTAAGGCTCGCGCCTGTTGAATTTCCATCAAAAATTAAATTTTAGAAAAATTGCCTAAAATTTTGTAGAAATCTTTCCTTTGATGAGTGGAATAAAGAATTTACTCAAAATATAGTTTCTTAGCACAATTTAAGATAGTACAAAATTTTCACTTTTTTTGTAAGGTCCACGCCTGTCGAATTTCCGTCAAAAATTCAATTTTCCAAAAATATCCTAAAATTTTGTAGAAAACTTTTATTTGATGAGTGGAATAAATAATTTAGCCAAAAAATAGTTTCTTAGCACAATTTAAGATAGTACACAATTTTCACTAATTTTGTAGGGTCCGCGCCTGTCGAATTTCCATCAAAAATTAAATTTGAGAAAAATTGCCTAAAATTTTGTAGAAATCTTTCCTTTGATGAGTGGAATAAAGAATTTACTCAAAAAATAGTTTCTTAGCACAATTTAAGATAGTATAAAATTTTCACTATTTTTGTAGGGTCCGCCCGCGCCTGTCGAATTTCCATCAAAAATTTAATTTTCCAAAAATATCCTAAAATTTTGCAGAAACCTTTTATTTGATGAGTGGAATAAATAATTTTGCCAAAAAATAGTTTCTTAGCACAATTTAAGATAGTACAAAATTTTCACTATTTCTGTATGGTCCACGCCTGTCAAATTTCCGTCAAAAATTTAATTTTCCAATAATTGCCTCAAATTTTGTAGAAACCTTTCCTTTGATGAGTGGAATAAAGAATTTACTCAAAAAATAGTTTCTTAGCATCATTTAATATAGTACAAAATTTTCACTATTTTTGTAAGGCTCGCGCCTGTTGAATTTCCATCAAAAATTAAATTTTAGAAAAATTGCCTAAAATTTTGTAGAAACCTTTCCTTTGATGAGTGGAATAAAGAATTTACTCAAAAAATAGTTTCTTAGCATCATTTAAGATAGTACAAAATTTTCACTATTTTTGTAAGGTCCGCGCCTGTCGAATTTCCATCAAAAATTAAATTTTAGAAAAATTGCCTAAAATTTTGTAGAAATCTTTCCTTTGATGAGTGGAATAAAGAATTTACTCAAAAAATATTTTCTTAGCACAATTTAAGATGGTACAAAATTTTCACTATTTTTGTAAGGTCCGCCCGCGCCTGTCCAATTTCCGTCAAAAATTTTATTTTCCAAAAATATCCTAAAATTTTGCAGAAACCTTTTATTTGATGAGTGGAATAAATAATTTTGCCAAAAAATAGTTTCTTAGCACAATTTAAGATAGTACAAAATTTTCACTAATTTTGTAAGGTCCGCGCCTGTCGAATTTCCGTCAAAATTTCAATTTTCCAAAAATTGCCTCAAATTTTGTAGAAACCTTTCCTTTGATGAGTGGAATAAAGAATTTACTCAAAAATAAGTTTCTTCGCACAATTTAAGATAGTACAAAATTTTCACTCTTTTTGTAAGGTCCGCGCCTGTCGAATTTCCGTCAAAAATTCAATTTTAGAAAAATTGCCTAAAATTTTGTAGAAACCTTTCCTTTGATGAGTGGAAGAAAGAATTAACTCTAAAAAATAGTTTCTTAGCACAATTTAAGATAGTACAAAATTTTCACTCTTTTTGTAAGGTCCGCGCCTGTCGAATTTCCATCAAAAATTAAATTTTAGAAAAATTGCCTAAAATTTTGTAGAAACCTTTCCTTTGATGAGTGGAATAAAGAATTTACTCAAAAAATAGTTTCTTAGCACAATTTAAGATAGTACAAAGTTTTCACTATTTTTGTAAGGTCCGCGGATGTTGAATTTCCATCAAAAATTCAATTTTCCAAAAATTGCATAAAATTTTGTAGAAACCTTTCCTTTGATGAGTGGAATAAAGAATTTACTCCAAAAATAGTTTCTTAGCACAATTCAAGATAGTACAAAATTTTCACTCTTTTTGTAAGGTCCGCGCCTGTCGAATTTCCATCAAAAATTCAATTTTAGAAAAAATGCCTAAAATTTTGTAGAAACCTTTCCTTTGATGAGTGGAATAAAGAATTTATGCAAAAAATAGTTTCTTAGTACAATTTAAGATAGTACAAAATTTTCACTATTTTTGTAAGGTCTGCGCCTGTCGAATTTCCATCAAAAATTCAATTTTCCAGAAATATCCTAATATTCTGTAGAAACCTTTCCTTTGATGAATGGAGTAAAGAATTTACTCAAAAAAAAGTTCCTTAGCACAATTTAAGATAGTACAAAATTTTCACTATTTTAGTACGGTTCGTGCCTGTCGAATTTCAGTCAAAATTTCAATTTTCCAAAAATTGCATAAAATTTTGTAGAAACCTTTCCTTTGATGAGTGGAATAAAGAAATTACTCAAAAATAAGTTTCTTCGCACAATTTAAGATAGTACAAAATTTTCACTATTTTTGTAAGGTCCGCGCCTGTCGAATTTCCGTCAAAATTTCAATTTTCCAAAAATTGCCTAAAATTTTGTAGAAACCTTTTATTTGATGAGTGGAATAAATAATTTAGCCAAAAAATAGTTTCTTAGCACAATTTAAGATAGTACAAAATTTTAACTAATTTTGTAAGGTCTGCGCCTGTAGAATTTCCGTCAAAAATTCAATTTTCCAAAAATTGCCTCAAATTTTGTAGAATCCTTTCCTTTGATGAGTGGAATAAAGAATTTACTCAAAAAATAGTTTCTTAGCATCATTTAAGATAGTACAAAATTTTCACTATTTTGGTAAGGATTGCGCCTGTCCAATTTCCGTCAAAAATTCAATTTTCCAAAATTATCCTAAAATTTTGCAGAAACCTTTTATTTGATGAGTGGAATAAATAATTTTGCCAAAAAATAGTTTCTTAGCACAATTTAAGATAGTACAAAATTTTCACTATTTCTGTATGGTCCGCGCCTGTCAAATTTCCGTCAAAAATTTAATTTTCCAATAATTGCCTCAAATTTTGTAGAAACCTTTCCTTTGATGAGTGGAATAAAGAATTTACTCAAAAAATAGTTTCTTAGCATCATTTAAGATAGTACAAAATTTTCAATATTTTTGTAAGGCTCGCGCCTGTTGAATTTCCATCAAAAATTAAATTTTAGAAAAATTGCCTAAAATTTTGTAGAAATGTTTCCTTTGATGAGTGGAATAAAGAATTTACTCAAAAAATAGTTTCTTAGCACAATTTAAGATGGTACAAAATTTTCACTATTTTTGTAAGGTCCGCCCGCGCCTGTCCAATTTCCGTCAAAAATTTTATTTTCCAAAAATATCCTAAAATTTTGCAGAAACCTTTTATTTGATGAGTGGAATGAATAATTTAGTCAAAAATAGTTTCTTGGCACAATTTAAGATAGTACAAAATTTTCACTATTTTTGTAAGGTCCGCGCCTTTCAAATTTCCGTCAAAAATTTAATTTACCAAAAATTGCCTCAAATTTTGTAGAAACCTTTCCTTTGATGAGTGGAATAAAGAATTTACTCAAAAAATAGTTTCTTAGCACAATTTAAGATAGTACAAAATTTTCACTATTTTTGTGAGGTCCGTGCCTGTAGAATTTCCGTCAAAAATTCAATTTTCCAAAATGTCCTAAAATTTTGTAGAAACCTTTTATTTGATGAGTGGAATGAATAACTTAGCCAAAAATAGTTTCTTGGCACAATTTAAGATAGTACAAAATTTTCACTATTTTTGTAAGGTCCGCGCCTTTCAAATTTCCGTCAAAAATTTAATTTACCAAAAATTGCCTAAAATTTTGTAGAAACCTTTCCTTTGATGAGTGGAATAAAGAATTTACTCAAAGTATAGTTTCTTAGCACCATTTAAGATAGTACAAAATTTTCACTATTTTTGTAAGGGTCGCGCCTGTCGAATGTCTGTCAAAATTCCATTTTCCAAAAATATCCTTAAATTTTGTAGAAACCTTTCCTTTGATGAGTGGAATAAAGAATTTACTCAAAAAATAGTTTCTTAGCACAATTTAAGATAGTACAAAATTTTCACTATTTTTGTAAGGTCCGCGCCTGTCGAATTTCCATCAAAAATTAAATTTTAGAAAAATTGCCTAAAATTTTGTAGAAATCTTTCCTTTGATGAGTGGAATAAAGAATTTACTCAAAAAATATTTTCTTAGCACAATTTAAGATAGTACAAAATTTTCACTATTTTTGTAAGGTCCGCCCGCGCCTGTCCAATTTCCGTCAAAAATTTTATTTTCCAAAAATATCCTAAAATTTTGCAGAAACCTTTTATTTGATGAGTGGAATAAATAATTTTGCCAAAAAATAGTTTCTTAGCACAATTTAAGATAGTACAAAATTTTCACTAATTTTGTAAGGTCCGCGCCTGTCGAATTTCCGTCAAAATTCAATTTTCCAAAATTATCCTAAAATTTTGTAGAAACCTTTTATTTGATGAGTGGAATAAATAATTTAGCCAAAAAATAGTTTCTTAGCACAATTTAAGATAGTACAAAATTTTCACTAATTTTGTAAGGTCCGCGCCTGTAGAATTTCCGTCAAAAATTCAATTTTCCAAAAATTGCCTCAAATTTTGTAGAATCCTTTCCTTTGATGAATGGAATAAAGAATTTACTCAAAAAATAGTTTCTTAGCACAATTTAAGATAGTACAAAATTTTCACTATTTTTGTAAGGTCCCACCTGTCGAATTTCCGTCAAAATTTCAATTTTCCAAAAATTGCCTCAAATTTTGTAGAAACCTTTCCTTTGATGAGTGGAATAAAGAATTAACTCAAAAAATAGTTTCTTAGCACAATTTAAGATAGTACAAAATTTTCACTATTTTTGTAAGGTCCGCGCCTGTCGAATTTCCGTCAAAATTTCAATTTTCCAAAAATTGCCTAAAATTTTGTAGAAAACTTTTATTTGATGAGTGGAATAAATAATTTAGCCAAAAAATAGTTTCTTAGCATCATTTTAGATAGTACAAAATTGTCACTATTTTTGTAAGGTCCGCGCCTGTCGAATTTCTGTCAAAATTTCAATTTTCCAAAAATTGCCTAAAATTTTGTAGAAACCTTTCCTTTGATGAGTGGAATAAAGAATTTACTCAAAAATAAGTTTCTTAGCACAATTTAAGATTATACAAAAATTTCACTATTTTTGTAAGGTCCGCGCCTGTCGAATTTCCATCAAAAATTCAATTTTAGAAAAATTGCCTAAAATTTTGTAGAAACCTTTCCTTTGATGAGTGGAATAAAGAATTTACTCAAAAATTAGTTTCTTAGCATCATTTAAGATAGTATAAAATTTTCACTATTTTTGTAAGGTCCACGCCTGTCGAATTTCCATCAAAAATTCAATTTTAGAAAAATTGCCTAAAATTTTGTAGAAACCTTTACTTTGATGAGTGGAATAAAGAATTTACTCAAAAAATAGTTTCTTAGCATCATTTAAGATAGTACAAAATTTTCACTATTTTTGTAAGGTCTGCGCCTGCTGAATTTCCATCAAAAATTAGATTTTAGAAAAATTGCCTAAAATTTTGTAGAAACCTTTCCTTTGATGAGTGGAATAAAGAATTTACTCAAAAATAAGTTTCTTAGCACAATTTAAGATAGTACAAAATTTTCACTATTTTTGTAAGGTCCGCGCCTGTCGAATTTCCGTCAAAATTTCAATTTTCCAAAAATTGCCTAAAATTTTGTAGAAACCTTTCCTTTGATGAGTGGAATAAAGAATTTACTTAAAAATAAGTTTCTTAGCACAATTTAAGATAGTACAAAATTTTCACTATTTTTGTAAGGGTCGCGCCTGTCAAATTTCCATCAAAAATTCAATTTTCCAAAAATTGCCTAAAAATTCGTAGAAACCTTTCCTTTGATGAGTGGAATAAAGAATTGACATAAAAAATAGTTTCTTAGCACAATTTAAGATAGTACAAAATTTTCACTATTTTTGTAAGGTCCGCGCCTGTCGAATTTCCGTCAAAATTCAATTTTCCAAAATTATCCTAAAATTTTGTAGAAACCTTTTATTTGATGAGTGGAATAAAAAATTTAGCCAAAAAATAGTTTCTTAGCACAATTTAAGATAGTACAAAATTTTCACTAATTTTGTAAGGTCCGCGCCTGTCGAATTTCCATCAAAAATTCAATTTTCCAAAAATTGCCTAAAAATTCGTAGAAACCTTTCCTTTGATGAGTGGAATAAAGAATTTACATAAAAAATAGTTTCTTTGCACAATTTAAGATAGTACAAAATTTTCACTATTTTTGTAAGGTCCGCGCCTGTCGAATTTCCGTCAAAATTCAATTTTCCAAAATTATCCTAAAATTTTGTAGAAACCTTTTATTTGATGAGTGGAATAAATAATTTAGCCAAAAAATAGTTTCTTAGCACAATTTAAGATAGTACAAAATTTTCACTAATTTTGTAAGGTCCGCGCCTGTCGAATTTCCATCAAAAATTAAATTTTAGAAAAATTGCCTAAAATTTTGTAGAAATCTTTCCTTTGATGAGTGGAATAATGAATTTACTCAAAAAATAGTTTCTTAGCACAATTTAAGATAGTACAAAATTTTCACTATTTTTGTACGGTCCGCCCGCGCCTGTCGAATTTCCGTCAAAAATTTAATTTTCCAAAAATATCCTAAAATTTTGCAGAAACCTTTTATTTGATGAGTGGAATAAATAATTTTGCCAAAAAATAGTTTCTTAGCACAATTTAAGATAGTACAAAATTTTCACTATTTCTGTATGGTCCGCGCCTGTCAAATTTCCGTCAAAAATTTAATTTTCCAATAATTGCCTCAAATTTTGTAGAAACCTTTCCTTTGATGAGTGGAATAAAGAATTTACTCAAAAAATAGTTTCTTTGAATCATTTAAGATAGTACAAAATTGTCACTATTTTGGTAATGATTGCGCCTGTCGAATTTCCGTCAAAAATTCAATTTTCCAAAAATTGCCTAAAATTTTGTAGAAACCTTTCCTTTGATGAGTGGAATAAAGAATTTACTCAAAAAATAGTTTCTTAGCATCATTTAAGATAGTACAAATTTTCACTATTTTGGTAAGGATTGCGCCTGTCGAATTTCCGTCAAAAATTCAATTTTCCAAAATTATCCTAAAATTTTGCAGAAACCTTTTATTTGATGAGTGGAATAAATAATTTTGCCAAAAAATAGTTTCTTAGCACAATTTAAGATAGTACAAAATTTTCACTATTTCTGTATGGTCCGCGCCTGTCAAATTTCCGTCAAAAATTTAATTTTCCAATAATTGCCTAAAATTTTGTAGAAACCTTTCCTTTGATGAGTGGAATAAAGAATTTACTCAAAAAATAGTTTCTTAGCATCATTTAAGATAGTACAAAATTTTCACTATTTTTGTAAGGCTCGCGCCTGTTGAATTTCCATCAAAAATTAAATTTTAGAAAAATTGCCTAAAATTTTGTAGAAATCTTTCCTTTGATGAGTGGAATAAAGAATTTACTCAAAAAATAGTTTCTTAGCACAATTTAAGATGGTACAAAATTTTCACTATTTTTGTAAGGTCCGCCCGCGCCTGTCCAATTTCCGTCAAAAATTTTATTTTCCAAAAATATCCTAAAATTTTGCAGAAACCTTTTATTTGATGAGTGGAATGAATAATTTAGCCAAAAATAGTTTCTTGGCACAATTTAAGATAGTACAAAATTTTCACTATTTTTGTAAGGTCCGCGCCTTTCAAATTTCCGTCAAAAATTAAATTTACCAAAAATTGCCTCAAATTTTGTAGAAACCTTTCCTTTGATGAGTGGAATAAAGAATTTACTCAAAAAATAGTTTCTTAGCACAATTTAAGATAGTACAAAATTTTCACTATTTTTGTGAGGTCCGTGCCTGTAGAATTTCCGTCAAAAATTCAATTTTCCAAAAATATCCTAAAATTTTGTAGAAACCTTTTATTTGATGAGTGGAATGAATAACTTAGCCAAAAATAGTTTCTTGGCACAATTTAAGATAGTACAAAATTTTCACTATTTTTGTAAGGTCGGCGCCTTTCAAATTTCCGTCAAAAATTTAATTTACCAAAAATTGCCTAAAATTTTGTAGAAACCTTTCCTTTGATGAGTGGAATAAAGAATTTACTCAAAGTATAGTTTCTTAGCACCATTTAAGATAGTACAAAATTTTCACTATTTTTGTAAGGGTCGCGCCTGTCGAATGTCTGTCAAAATTCCATTTTCCAAAAATATCCTTAAATTTTGTAGAAACCTTTCCTTTGATGAGTGGAATAAAGAATTTACTCAAAAAATAGTTTCTTAGCACAATTTAAGATAGTACAAAATTTTCACTATTTTTGTAAGGTCCGCGCCTGTCGAATTTCCATCAAAAATTAAATTTTAGAAAAATTGCCTAAAATTTTGTAGAAATCTTTCCTTTGATGAGTGGAATAAAGAATATACTCAAAAAATAGTTTCTTAGCACAATTTAAGATGGTACAAAATTTTCACTATTTTTGTAAGGTCCGCCCGCGCCTGTCCAATTTCCGTCAAAAATTTTATTTTCCAAAAATATCCTAAAATTTTGCAGAAACCTTTTATTTGATGAGTGGAATAAATAATTTTGCCAAAAAATAGTTTCTTAGCACAATTTAAGATAGTACAAAATTTTCACTAATTTTGTAAGGTCCGCGCCTGTCGAATTTCCGTCAAAATTCAATTTTCCAAAATTATCCTAAAATTTTGTAGAAACCTTTTATTTGATGAGTGGAATAAATAATTTAGCCAAAAAATAGTTTCTTAGCACAATTTAAGATAGTACAAAATTTTCACTAATTTTGTAAGGTCCGCGCCTGTAGAATTTCCGTCAAAAATTCAATTTTCCAAAAATTGCCTCAAATTTTGTAGAATCCTTTCCTTTGATGAGTGGAATAAAGAATTTACTATCAAAATAGTTTCTTAGCATCATTTAAGATAGTACAAAATTTTCACTATTTTGGTAAGGATTGCGCCTGTCGAATTTCCGTCAAAAATTCAATTTTCCAAAATTATCCTAAAATTTTGCAGAAACCTTTTATTTGATGAGTGGAATAAATAATTTTGCCAAAAAATAGTTTCTTAGCACAATTTAAGATAGTACAAAATTTTCACTATTTCTGTATGGTCCGCGCCTGTCAAATTTCCGTCAAAAATTTAATTTTCCAATAATTGCCTCAAATTTTGTAGAAACCTTTCCTTTGATGAGTGGAATAAAGAATTTACTCAAAAAATAGTTTCTTAGCATCATTTAAGATAGTACAAAATTTTCACTATTTTTGTAAGGCTCGCGCCTGTTGAATTTCCATCAAAAATTAAATTTTAGAAAAATTGCCTAAAATTTTGTAGAAATCTTTCCTTTGATGAGTGGAATAAAGAATTTACTCAAAATATAGTTTCTTAGCACAATTTAAGATAGTACAAAATTTTCACTTTTTTTGTAAGGTCCACGCCTGTCGAATTTCCGTCAAAAATTCAATTTTCCAAAAATATCCTAAAATTTTGTAGAAAACTTTTATTTGATGAGTGGAATAAATAATTTAGCCAAAAAATAGTTTCTTAGCACAATTTAAGATAGTACACAATTTTCACTAATTTTGTAGGGTCCGCGCCTGTCGAATTTCCATCAAAAATTAAATTTGAGAAAAATTGCCTAAAATTTTGTAGAAATCTTTCCTTTGATGAGTGGAATAAAGAATTTACTCAAAAAATAGTTTCTTAGCACAATTTAAGATAGTATAAAATTTTCACTATTTTTGTAGGGTCCGCCCGCGCCTGTCGAATTTCCATCAAAAATTTAATTTTCCAAAAATATCCTAAAATTTTGCAGAAACCTTTTATTTGATGAGTGGAATAAATAATTTTGCCAAAAAATAGTTTCTTAGCACAATTTAAGATAGTACAAAATTTTCACTATTTCTGTATGGTCCACGCCTGTCAAATTTCCGTCAAAAATTTAATTTTCCAATAATTGCCTCAAATTTTGTAGAAACCTTTCCTTTGATGAGTGGAATAAAGAATTTACTCAAAAAATAGTTTCTTAGCATCATTTAATATAGTACAAAATTTTCACTATTTTTGTAAGGCTCGCGCCTGTTGAATTTCCATCAAAAATTAAATTTTAGAAAAATTGCCTAAAATTTTGTAGAAACCTTTCCTTTGATGAGTGGAATAAAGAATTTACTCAAAAAATAGTTTCTTAGCATCATTTAAGATAGTACAAAATTTTCACTATTTTTGTAAGGTCCGCGCCTGTCGAATTTCCATCAAAAATTAAATTTTAGAAAAATTGCCTAAAATTTTGTAGAAATCTTTCCTTTGATGAGTGGAATAAAGAATTTACTCAAAAAATATTTTCTTAGCACAATTTAAGATGGTACAAAATTTTCACTATTTTTGTAAGGTCCGCCCGCGCCTGTCCAATTTCCGTCAAAAATTTTATTTTCCAAAAATATCCTAAAATTTTGCAGAAACCTTTTATTTGATGAGTGGAATAAATAATTTTGCCAAAAAATAGTTTCTTAGCACAATTTAAGATAGTACAAAATTTTCACTAATTTTGTAAGGTCCGCGCCTGTCGAATTTCCGTCAAAATTCAATTTTCCAAAATTATCCTAAAATTTTGTAGAAACCTTTTATTTGATGAGTGGAATAAATAATTTAGCCAAAAAATAGTTTCTTAGCACAATTTAAGATAGTACAAAATTTTCACTATTTTTGTAAGGTCCCACCTGTCGAATTTCCGTCAAAATTTCAATTTTCCAAAAATTGCCTCAAATTTTGTAGAAACCTTTCCTTTGATGAGTGGAATAAAGAATTAACTCAAAAAATAGTTTCTTAGCACAATTTAAGATAGTACAAAATTTTCACTATTTTTGTAAGGTCCGCGCCTGTCGAATTTCCGTCAAAATTTCAATTTTCCAAAAATTGCCTAAAATTTTGTAGAAACCTTTCCTTTGATGAGTGGAATAAAGAATTTACTCAAAAATAAGTTTCTTAGCACAATTTAAGATTATACAAAAATTTCACTATTTTTGTAAGGTCCGCGCCTGTCGAATTTCCATCAAAAATTCAATTTTAGAAAAATTGCCTAAAATTTTGTAGAAACCTTTCCTTTGATGAGTGGAATAAAGAATTTACTCAAAAATTAGTTTCTTAGCATCATTTAAGATAGTATAAAATTTTCACTATTTTTGTAAGGTCCACGCCTGTCGAATTTCCATCAAAAATTCAATTTTAGAAAAATTGCCTAAAATTTTGTAGAAACCTTTACTTTGATGAGTGGAATAAAGAATTTACTCAAAAAATAGTTTCTTAGCATCATTTAAGATAGTACAAAATTTTCACTATTTTTGTAAGGTCTGCGCCTGCTGAATTTCCATCAAAAATTAGATTTTAGAAAAATTGCCTAAAATTTTGTAGAAACCTTTCCTTTGATGAGTGGAATAAAGAATTTACTCAAAAATAAGTTTCTTAGCACAATTTAAGATAGTACAAAATTTTCACTATTTTTGTAAGGTCCGCGCCTGTCGAATTTCCGTCAAAATTTCAATTTTCCAAAAATTGCCTAAAATTTTGTAGAAACCTTTCCTTTGATGAGTGGAATAAAGAATTTACTTAAAAATAAGTTTCTTAGCACAATTTAAGATAGTACAAAATTTTCACTATTTTTGTAAGGGTCGCGCCTGTCAAATTTCCATCAAAAATTCAATTTTCCAAAAATTGCCTAAAAATTCGTAGAAACCTTTCCTTTGATGAGTGGAATAAAGAATTGACATAAAAAATAGTTTCTTAGCACAATTTAAGATAGTACAAAATTTTCACTATTTTTGTAAGGTCCGCGCCTGTCGAATTTCCGTCAAAATTCAATTTTCCAAAATTATCCTAAAATTTTGTAGAAACCTTTTATTTGATGAGTGGAATAAAAAATTTAGCCAAAAAATAGTTTCTTAGCACAATTTAAGATAGTACAAAATTTTCACTAATTTTGTAAGGTCCGCGCCTGTCGAATTTCCATCAAAAATTCAATTTTCCAAAAATTGCCTAAAAATTCGTAGAAACCTTTCCTTTGATGAGTGGAATAAAGAATTTACATAAAAAATAGTTTCTTTGCACAATTTAAGATAGTACAAAATTTTCACTATTTTTGTAAGGTCCGCGCCTGTCGAATTTCCGTCAAAATTCAATTTTCCAAAATTATCCTAAAATTTTGTAGAAACCTTTTATTTGATGAGTGGAATAAATAATTTAGCCAAAAAATAGTTTCTTAGCACAATTTAAGATAGTACAAAATTTTCACTAATTTTGTAAGGTCCGCGCCTGTCGAATTTCCATCAAAAATTAAATTTTAGAAAAATTGCCTAAAATTTTGTAGAAATCTTTCCTTTGATGAGTGGAATAATGAATTTACTCAAAAAATAGTTTCTTAGCACAATTTAAGATAGTACAAAATTTTCACTATTTTTGTACGGTCCGCCCGCGCCTGTCGAATTTCCGTCAAAAATTTAATTTTCCAAAAATATCCTAAAATTTTGCAGAAACCTTTTATTTGATGAGTGGAATAAATAATTTTGCCAAAAAATAGTTTCTTAGCACAATTTAAGATAGTACAAAATTTTCACTATTTCTGTATGGTCCGCGCCTGTCAAATTTCCGTCAAAAATTTAATTTTCCAATAATTGCCTCAAATTTTGTAGAAACCTTTCCTTTGATGAGTGGAATAAAGAATTTACTCAAAAAATAGTTTCTTTGAATCATTTAAGATAGTACAAAATTGTCACTATTTTGGTAATGATTGCGCCTGTCGAATTTCCGTCAAAAATTCAATTTTCCAAAAATTGCCTAAAATTTTGTAGAAACCTTTCCTTTGATGAGTGGAATAAAGAATTTACTCAAAAAATAGTTTCTTAGCATCATTTAAGATAGTACAAATTTTCACTATTTTGGTAAGGATTGCGCCTGTCGAATTTCCGTCAAAAATTCAATTTTCCAAAATTATCCTAAAATTTTGCAGAAACCTTTTATTTGATGAGTGGAATAAATAATTTTGCCAAAAAATAGTTTCTTAGCACAATTTAAGATAGTACAAAATTTTCACTATTTCTGTATGGTCCGCGCCTGTCAAATTTCCGTCAAAAATTTAATTTTCCAATAATTGCCTAAAATTTTGTAGAAACCTTTCCTTTGATGAGTGGAATAAAGAATTTACTCAAAAAATAGTTTCTTAGCATCATTTAAGATAGTACAAAATTTTCACTATTTTTGTAAGGCTCGCGCCTGTTGAATTTCCATCAAAAATTAAATTTGAGAAAAATTGCCTAAAATTTTGTAGAAATCTTTCCTTTGATGAGTGGAATAAAGAATTTACTCAAAAAATAGTTTCTTAGCACAATTTAAGATGGTACAAAATTTTCACTATTTTTGTAAGGTCCGCCCGCGCCTGTCCAATTTCCGTCAAAAATTTTATTTTCCAAAAATATCCTAAAATTTTGCAGAAACCTTTTATTTGATGAGTGGAATGAATAATTTAGCCAAAAATAGTTTCTTGGCACAATTTAAGATAGTACAAAATTTTCACTATTTTTGTAAGGTCCGCGCCTTTCAAATTTCCGTCAAAAATTTAATTTACCAAAAATTGCCTCAAATTTTGTAGAAACCTTTCCTTTGATGAGTGGAATAAAGAATTTACTCAAAAAATAGTTTCTTAGCACAATTTAAGATAGTACAAAATTTTCACTATTTTTGTGAGGTCCGCGCCTGTTGAATTTCCATCAAAAATTCAATTTTCCAAAAATTGCCTCAAATTTTGTAGAATCCTTTCCTTTGATGAGTGGAATAAAGAATTTACTCAAAATATAGTTTCTTAGCACAATTTAAGATAGTACAAAATTTTCACTATTTTTGTAAGGTCCGCGCCTGTTGAATTTCCATCAAAAATTCAATTTTCCAAAAATTGCCTCAAATTTTGTAGAATCCTTTCCTTTGATGAGTGGAATAAAGAATTTACTCAAAATATAGTTTCTTAGCACAATTTAAGATAGTACAAAATTTTCACTTTTTTTGTAAGGTCCGCGCCTGTCGAATTTCCGTCAAAAATTCAATTTTCCAAAAATATCCTAAAATTTTGTAGAAAACTTTTATTTGATGAGTGGAATGAATAATTTAGCCAAAAATAGTTTCTTGGCACAATTTAAGATAGTACAAAATTTTCACTATTTTTGTAAGGTCCGCGCCTTTCAAATTTCCGTCAAAAATTTAATTTACCAAAAATTGCCTCAAATTTTGTAGAAACCTTTCCTTTGATGAGTGGAATAAAGAATTTACTCAAAAAATAGTTTCTTAGCACAATTTAAGATAGTACAAAATTTTCACTATTTTTGTGAGGTCCGTGCCTGTAGAATTTCTGTCAAAAATTCAATTTTCCAAAAATATCCTAAAATTTTGTAGAAACCTTTTATTTGATGAGTGGAATGAATAACTTAGCCAAAAATAGTTTCTTGGCACAATTTAAGATAGTACAAAATTTTCACTATTTTTGTAAGGTCCGCGCCTTTCAAATTTCCGTCAAAAATTCAATTTTCCAAAAATTGCCTCAAATTTTGTAGAATCCTTTCCTTTGATGAGTGGAATAAAGAATTTACTATCAAAATAGTTTCTTAGCATCATTTAAGATAGTACAAAATTTTCACTATTTTGGTAAGGATTGCGCCTGTCGAATTTCCGTCAAAAATTCAATTTTCCAAAATTATCCTAAAATTTTGCAGAAACCTTTTATTTGATGAGTGGAATAAATAATTTTGCCAAAAAATAGTTTCTTAGCACAATTTAAGATAGTACAAAATTTTCACTATTTCTGTATGGTCCGCGCCTGTCAAATTTCCGTCAAAAATTTAATTTTCCAATGATTGCCTCAAATTTTGTAGAAACCTTTCCTTTGATGAGTGGAATAAAGAATTTACTCAAAAAATAGTTTCTTAGCATCATTTAAGATAGTACAAAATTTTCACTATTTTTGTAAGGCTCGCGCCTGTTGAATTTCCATCAAAAATTAAATTTTAGAAAAATTGCCTAAAATTTTGTAGAAATCTTTCCTTTGATGAGTGGAATAAAGAATTTACTCAAAAAATAGTTTCTTAGCATCATTTAAGATAGTACAAAATTTTCACTATTTTTGTAAGGTCCGCGCCTGTCGAATTTCCGTCAAAATTCAATTTTCCAAAATTATCCTAAAATTTTGTAGAAACCTTTTATTTGATGAGTGGAATAATTAATTTAGCCAAAAAATAGTTTCTTAGCACAATTTAAGATAGTACAAAATTTTCACTAATTTTGTAAGGTCCGCGCCTGTTGAATTTCCATCAAAAATTCAATTTTCCAAAAATTGCCTCAAATTTTGTAGAATCCTTTCCTTTGATGAGTGGAATAAAGAATTTACTCAAAATATAGTTTCTTAGCACAATTTAAGATAGTACAAAATTTTCACTTTTTTTGTAAGGTCCACGCCTGTCGAATTTCCGTCAAAAATTCAATTTTCCAAAAATATCCTAAAATTTTGTAGAAAACTTTTATTTGATGAGTGGAATGAATAATTTAGCCAAAAATAGTTTCTTGGCACAATTTAAGATAGTACAAAATTTTCACTATTTTTGTAAGGTCCGCGCCTTTCAAATTTCCGTCAAAAATTTAATTTACCAAAAATTGCCTCAAATTTTGTAGAAACCTTTCCTTTGATGAGTGGAATAAAGAATTTACTCAAAAAATAGTTTCTTAGCACAATTTAAGATAGTACAAAATTTTCACTATTTTTGTGAGGTCCGTGCCTGTAGAATTTCTGTCAAAAATTCAATTTTCCAAAAATATCCTAAAATTTTGTAGAAACCTTTTATTTGATGAGTGGAATGAATAACTTAGCCAAAAATAGTTTCTTGGCACAATTTAAGATAGTACAAAATTTTCACTATTTTTGTAAGGTCCGCGCCTTTCAAATTTCCGTCAAAAATTTAATTTACCAAAAATTGCCTAAAATTTTGTAGAAACCTTTCCTTTGATGAGTGGAATAAAGAATTTACTCAAAGTATAGTTTCTTAGCACCATTTAAGATAGTACAAAATTTTCACTATTTTTGTAAGGGTCGCGCCTGTCGAATGTCTGTCAAAATTCCATTTTCCAAAAATATCCTTAAATTTTGTAGAAACCTTTCCTTTGATGAGTGGAATGAAGAATTTACTCAAAAAATAGTTTCTTAGCACAATTTAAGATAGTACAAAATTTTCACTATTTTTGTAAGGTCCGCGCCTGTCGAATTTCCATCAAAAATTAAATTTTAGAAAAATTGCCTAAAATTTTGTAGAAATCTTTCCTTTGATGAGTGGAATAAAGAATATACTCAAAAAATAGTTTCTTAGCACAATTTAAGATGGTACAAAATTTTCACTATTTTTGTAAGGTCCGCCCGCGCCTGTCCAATTTCCGTCAAAAATTTTATTTTCCAAAAATATCCTAAAATTTTGCAGAAACCTTTTATTTGATGAGTGGAATAAATAATTTTGCCAAAAAATAGTTTCTTAGCACAATTTAAGATAGTACAAAATTTTCACTAATTTTGTAAGGTCCGCGCCTGTCGAATTTCCGTCAAAATTCAATTTTCCAAAATTATCCTAAAATTTTGTAGAAACCTTTTATTTGATGAGTGGAATAAATAATTTAGCCAAAAAATAGTTTCTTAGCACAATTTAAGATAGTACAAAATTTTCACTAATTTTGTAGGGTCCGCCCGCGCCTGTAGAATTTCCGTCAAAAATTCAATTTTCCAAAAATTGCCTCAAATTTTGTAGAATCCTTTCCTTTGATGAGTGGAATAAAGAATTTACTATCAAAATAGTTTCTTAGCATCATTTAAGATAGTACAAAATTTTCACTATTTTGGTAAGGATTGCGCCTGTCGAATTTCCGTCAAAAATTCAATTTTCCAAAATTATCCTAAAATTTTGCAGAAACCTTTTATTTGATGAGTGGAATAAATAATTTTGCCAAAAAATAGTTTCTTAGCACAATTTAAGATAGTACAAAATTTTCACTATTTCTGTATGGTCCGCGCCTGTCAAATTTCCGTCAAAAATTTAATTTTCCAATGATTGCCTCAAATTTTGTAGAAACCTTTCCTTTGATGAGTGGAATAAAGAATTTACTCAAAAAATAGTTTCTTAGCATCATTTAAGATAGTACAAAATTTTCACTATTTTTGTAAGGCTCGCGCCTGTTGAATTTCCATCAAAAATTAAATTTTAGAAAAATTGCCTAAAATTTTGTAGAAATCTTTCCTTTGATGAGTGGAATAAAGAATTTACTCAAAAAATAGTTTCTTAGCATCATTTAAGATAGTACAAAATTTTCACTATTTTTGTAAGGTCCGCGCCTGTCGAATTTCCGTCAAAATTCAATTTTCCAAAATTATCCTAAAATTTTGTAGAAACCTTTTATTTGATGAGTGGAATAATTAATTTAGCCAAAAAATAGTTTCTTAGCACAATTTAAGATAGTACAAAATTTTCACTAATTTTGTAAGGTCCGCGCCTGTTGAATTTCCATCAAAAATTCAATTTTCCAAAAATTGCCTCAAATTTTGTAGAATCCTTTCCTTTGATGAGTGGAATAAAGAATTTACTCAAAATATAGTTTCTTAGCACAATTTAAGATAGTACAAAATTTTCACTTTTTTTGTAAGGTCCACGCCTGTCGAATTTCCGTCAAAAATTCAATTTTCCAAAAATATCCTAAAATTTTGTAGAAAACTTTTATTTGATGAGTGGAATAAATAATTTAGCCAAAAAATAGTTTCTTAGCACAATTTAAGATAGTACACAATTTTCACTAATTTTGTAGGGTCCGCGCCTGTCGAATTTCCATCAAAAATTAAATTTGAGAAAAATTGCCTAAAATTTTGTAGAAATCTTTCCTTTGATGAGTGGAATAAAGAATTTACTCAAAAAATAGTTTCTTAGCACAATTTAAGATAGTATAAAATTTTCACTATTTTTGTAGGGTCCGCCCGCGCCTGTCGAATTTCCATCAAAAATTTAATTTTCCAAAAATATCCTAAAATTTTGCAGAAACCTTTTATTTGATGAGTGGAATAAATAATTTTGCCAAAAAATAGTTTCTTAGCACAATTTAAGATAGTACAAAATTTTCACTATTTCTGTATGGTCCACGCCTGTCAAATTTCCGTCAAAAATTTAATTTTCCAATAATTGCCTCAAATTTTGTAGAAACCTTTCCTTTGATGAGTGGAATAAAGAATTTACTCAAAAAATAGTTTCTTAGCATCATTTAATATAGTACAAAATTTTCACTATTTTTGTAAGGCTCGCGCCTGTTGAATTTCCATCAAAAATTAAATTTTAGAAAAATTGCCTAAAATTTTGTAGAAACCTTTCCTTTGATGAGTGGAATAAAGAATTTACTCAAAAAATAGTTTCTTAGCATCATTTAAGATAGTACAAAATTTTCACTATTTTTGTAAGGTCCGCGCCTGTCGAATTTCCGTCAAAATTCAATTTTCCAAAATTATCCTAAAATTTTGTAGAAACCTTTTATTTGATGAGTGGAATATTTAATTTAGCCAAAAAATAGTTTCTTAGCACAATTTAAGATAGTACAAAATTTTCACTAATTTTGTAAGGTCCGCGCCTGTTGAATTTCCATCAAAAATTCAATTTTCCAAAAATTGCCTCAAATTTTGTAGAATCCTTTCCTTTGATGAGTGGAATAAAGAATTTACTCAAAATATAGTTTCTTAGCACAATTTAAGATAGTACAAAATTTTCACTTTTTTTGTAAGGTCCACGCCTGTCGAATTTCCGTCAAAAATTCAATTTTCCAAAAATATCCTAAAATTTTGTAGAAAACTTTTATTTGATGAGTGGAATAAATAATTTAGCCAAAAAATAGTTTCTTAGCACAATTTAAGATAGTACACAATTTTCACTAATTTTGTAGGGTCCGCGCCTGTCGAATTTCCATCAAAAATTAAATTTGAGAAAAATTGCCTAAAATTTTGTAGAAATCTTTCCTTTGATGAGTGGAATAAAGAATTTACTTAAAAAAATAGTTTCTTAGCACAATTTAAGATAGTATAAAATTTTCACTATTTTTGTAGGGTCCGCCCGCGCCTGTCGAATTTCCGTCAAAAATTTAATTTTCCAAAAATATCCTAAAATTTTGCAGAAACCTTTTATTTGATGAGTGGAATAAATAATTTTGCCAAAAAATAGTTTCTTAGCACAATTTAAGATAGTACAAAATTTTCACTATTTCTGTATGGTCCACGCCTGTCAAATTTCCGTCAAAAATTTAATTTTCCAATAATTGCCTCAAATTTTGTAGAAACCTTTCCTTTGATGAGTGGAATAAAGAATTTACTCAAAAAATAGTTTCTTAGCATCATTTAAGATAGTACAAAATTTTCACTATTTTTGTAAGGCTCGCGCCTGTTGAATTTCCATCAAAAATTAAATTTTAGAAAAATTGCCTAAAATTTTGTAGAAACCTTTCCTTTGATGAGTGGAATAAAGAATTTACTCAAAAAATAGTTTCTTAGCATCATTTAAGATAGTACAAAATTTTCACTATTTTTGTAAGGTCCGCGCCTGTCGAATTTCCGTCAAAATTTCAATTTTCCAAAATTATCCTAAAATTTTGTAGAAACCTTTTATTTGATGAGTGGAATAATTAATTTAGCCAAAAAATAGTTTCTTAGCACAATTTAAGATAGTACAAAATTTTCACTAATTTTGTAAGGGGCGCGCCTGTTGAATTTCCATCAAAAATTCAATTTTCCAAAAATTGCCTCAAATTTTGTAGAATCCTTTCCTTTGATGAGTGGAATAAAGAATTTACTCAAAATATAGTTTCTTAGCACAATTTAAGATAGTACAAAATTTTCACTTTTTTTGTAAGGTCCACGCCTGTCGAATTTCCGTCAAAAATTCAATTTTCCAAAAATATCCTAAAATTTTGTAGAAACCTTTTATTTGATGAGTGGAATGAATAATTTAGCCAAAAATAGTTTCTTGGCACAATTTAAGATAGTACAAAATTTTCACTATTTTTGTAAGGTCCGCGCCTTTCAAATTTCCGTCAAAAATTTAATTTACCAAAAATTGCCTCAAATTTTGTAGAAACCTTTCCTTTGATGAGTGGAATAAAGAATTTACTCAAAGTATAGTTTCTTAGCACCATTTAAGATAGTACAAAATTTTCACTATTTTTGTAAGGGTCGCGCCTGTCGAATGTCTGTCAAAATTCCATTTTCCAAAAATATCCTTAAATTTTGTAGAAACCTTTCCTTTGATGAGTGGAATAAAGAATTTACTCAAAAAATAGTTTCTTAGCACAATTTAAGATAGTACAAAATTTTCACTATTTTTGTAAGGTCCGCGCCTGTCGAATTTCCGTCAAAATTTCAATTTTCCAAAAATTGCCTCAAATTTTGTAGAAACCTTTCCTTTGATGAGTGGAATAAATAATTAACTCAAAAAATAGTTTCTTAGCACAATTTAAGATAGTACAAAATTTTCACTATTTTTGTAAGGTCCGCGCCTGTCGAATTTCCGTCAAAATTTCAATTTTCCAAAAATTGCCTAAAATTTTGTAGAAAACTTTTATTTGATGAGTGGAATAAATAATTTAGCCAAAAAATAGTTTCTTAGCATCATTTAAGATAGTACAAAATTGTCACTATTTTTGTAAGGTCCGCGCCTGTCGAATTTCTGTCAAAATTTCAATTTTCCAAAAATTGCCTAAAATTTTGTAGAAACCTTTCCTTTGATGAGTGGAATAAAGAATTTACTCAAAAATAAGTTTCTTAGCACAATTTAAGATTATACAAAAATTTCACTATTTTTGTAAGGTCCGCGCCTGTCGAATTTCCATCAAAAATTCAATTTTAGAAAAATTGCCTAAAATTTTGTAGAAACCTTTCCTTTGATGAGTGGAATAAAGAATTTACTCAAAAATTAGTTTCTTAGCATCATTTAAGATAGTATAAAATTTTCACTATTTTTGTAAGGTCCACGCCTGTCGAATTTCCATCAAAAATTCAATTTGAAAAATTGCCTAAAATTTTGTAGAAACCTTTACTTTGATGAGTGGAATAAAGAATTTACTCAAAAAATAGTTTCTTAGCATCATTTAAGATAGTACAAAATTTTCACTATTTTTGTAAGGTCTGCGCCTGCTGAATTTCCATCAAAAATTAGATTTTAGAAAAATTGCCTAAAATTTTGTAGAAACCTTTCCTTTGATGAGTGGAATAAAGAATTTACTCAAAAATAAGTTTCTTAGCACAATTTAAGATAGTACAAAATTTTCACTATTTTTGTAAGGTCCGCGCCTGTCGAATTTCCGTCAAAATTTCAATTTTCCAAAAATTGCCTAAAATTTTGTAGAAACCTTTCCTTTGATGAGTGGAATAAAGAATTTACTTAAAAATAAGTTTCTTAGCACAATTTAAGATAGTACAAAATTTTCACTATTTTTGTAAGGGTCGCGCCTGTCGAATTTCCGTCAAAAATTCAATTTTCCAAAAATTGCCTAAAAATTCGTAGAAACCTTTCCTTTGATGAGTGGAATAAAGAATTGACATAAAAAATAGTTTCATAGCACAATTTAAGATAGTACAAAATTTTCACTATTTTTGTAAGGTCCGCGTCTGTCGAATTTCCGTCAAAATTCAATTTTCCAAAATTATCCAAAAATTTTGTAGAAACCTTTTATTTGATGAGTGGAATAAATAATTAAGCCAAAAAATAGTTTCTTAGCACAATTTAAGATAGTACAAAATTTTCACTATTTTTGTAAGGTCCGCGCCTGTCGAATTTCCGTCAAAATTTCAATTTTCCAAAAATTGCCTCAAATTTTGTAGAAACCTTTCCTTTGATGAGTGGAATAAAGAATTAACTCAAAAAATAGTTTCTTAGCACAATTTAAGATAGTACAAAATTTTCACTATTTTTGTAAGGTCCGCGCCTGTCGAATTTCCGTCAAAATTTCAATTTTCCAAAAATTGCCTAAAATTTTGTAGAAAACTTTTATTTGATGAGTGGAATAAATAATTTAGCCAAAAAATAGTTTCTTAGCATCATTTAAGATTGTACAAAATTGTCACTATTTTTGTAAGGTCCGCACCTGTCGAATTTCTGTCAAAATTTCAATTTTCCAAAAATTGCCTAAAATTTTGTAGAAACCTTTCCTTTGATGAGTGGAATAAAGAATTTACTCAAAAATAAGTTTCTTAGCACAATTTAAGATTATACAAAAAATTTCACTATTTTTGTAAGGTCCGCGCCTGTCGAATTTCCATCAAAAATTCAATTTTAGAAAAATTGCCTAAAATTTTGTAGAAACCTTTCCTTTGATGAGTGGAATAAAGAATTTACTCAAAAATTAGTTTCTTAGCATCATTTAAGATAGTATAAAATTTTCACTATTTTTGTAAGGTCCACGCCTGTCGAATTTCCATCAAAAATTCAATTTTAGAAAAATTGCCTAAAATTTTGTAGAAACCTTTACTTTGATGAGTGGAATAAAGAATTTACTCAAAAAATAGTTTCTTAGCATCATTTAAGATAGTACAAAATTTTCACTATTTTTGTAAGGTCTGCGCCTGCTGAATTTCCATCAAAAATTAGATTTTAGAAAAATTGCCTAAAATTTTGTAGAAACCTTTCCTTTGATGAGTGGAATAAAGAATTTACTCAAAAATAAGTTTCTTAGCACAATTTAAGATAGTACAAAATTTTCACTATTTTTGTAAGGTCCGCGCCTGTCGAATTTCCGTCAAAATTTAAATTTTCCAAAAATTGCCTAAAATTTTGTAGAAACCTTTCCTTTGATGAGTGGAATAAAGAATTTACTTAAAAATAAGTTTCTTAGCACAATTTAAGATAGTACAAAATTTTCACTATTTTTGTAAGGGTCGCGCCTGTCGAATTTCCGTCAAAAATTCAATTTTCCAAAAATTGCCTAAAAATTCGTAGAAACCTTTCCTTTGATGAGTGGAATAAAGAATTGACATAAAAAATAGTTTCATAGCACAATTTAAGATAGTACAAAATTTTCACTATTTTTGTAAGGTCCGCGTCTGTCGAATTTCCGTCAAAATTCAATTTTCCAAAATTATCCAAAAATTTTGTAGAAACCTTTTATTTGATGAGTGGAATAAATAATTAAGCCAAAAAATAGTTTCTTAGCACAATTTAAGATAGTACAAAATTTTCACTAATTTTGTAAGGTCCGCGCCTGTAGAATTTCCGTCAAAAATTCAATTTTCCAAAAATTGCCTCAAATTTTGTAGAATCCTTTCCTTTGATGAGTGGAATAAAGAATTTACTCAAAATATAGTTTCTTAGCACAATTTAAGATAGTACAAAATTTTTACTAATTTTGTAAGGTCCGCGCCTGTCGAATTTCCGTCAAAAATTCAATTTTCCAAAAATATCCTAAAATTTTGTAGAAACCTTTTATTTGATGAGTGGAATGAATAATTTAGCCAAAAATAGTTTCTTGGCACAATTTAAGATAGTACAAAATTTTCACTATTTTTGTAAGGTCCGCGCCTTTCAAATTTCCGTCAAAAATTTAATTTACCAAAAATTGCCTCAAATTTTGTAGAAACCTTTCCTTTGATGAGTGGAATAAAGAATTTACTCAAACAATAGTTTCTTAGCACAATTTAAGATAGTACAAAATTTTCACTATTTTTGTAAGGTCCGCCCGCGCCTGTCGAATTTCCGTCAAAAATTTAATTTTCCAAAAATATCCTAAAATTTTGTAGAAACCTTTTATTTGATGAGTGGAATAAATAATTTAGCCAAAAAATAGTTTCTTAGCACAATTTAAGATAGTACAAAATTTTCACTATTTTTGTACGGTTCGTGCCTGTCGAATTTCCATCAAAAATTCAATTTTCCAAAAATATCCTAAAATTTTGTAGAAACCTTTTATTTGATGAGTGGAATAAATAATTTAGCCAAAAAATAGTTTCTTAGCACAATTTAAGATAGTACAAAATTGTCACTATTTTTGTAAGGTCCGCGGCTGTCGATTTACCGTCAAAAATTTAATTTTCCAATAATTGCCTCAAATTTTGTAGAAACCTTTCATCTGATGAGTGGAATAAAGAATTTACTCAAAAAATAATTTCTTAGCATCATTTAAGATTGTACAAAATTTTCACTATTTTGCTAAGGATCGCGCCTGTCGAATTTCCGTCAAAAATTCAATTTTCCAAAAATTGCCTAAAATTTTGTAGAAACCTTTTCTTTGATGAGTGGAATAAAGAATTTACTCAAAAAATAGTTTCTTAGCACAATTTAAGATAGTACAAAATTTTCACTATTTTTGCAAGGTCCCACCTGTCGAATTTCCATCAAAAATTCAATTTTTCAAAAATTGCCTAAAAATTCGTAGAAACCTTTCCTTTGATGAGTGGAATAAAGAATTTACATTAAAAATAGTTTCTTAGCACAATTTAAGATAGTACAAAATTTTCACTATTTTTGTAAGGTCCGCGTCTGTCGAATTTCCGTCAAAATTCAATTTTCCAAAATTATCCTAAAATTTTGTAGAAACCTTTTATTTGATGAGTGGAATAAATAATTTAGCCAAAAAATAGTTTCTTAGCACAATTTAAGATAGTACAAAATTTTCACTAATTTTGTAAGGTCCGCGCCTGTCAAATTTCCATCAAAATTTCAATTTTCCAAAAATTGCCTAAAATTTTGTAGAAACCTTTCCTTTGATGAGTGGAATAAAGAATTTACTCAAAAATAAGTTTCTTAGCACAATTTAAGATTATACAAAATTTTCACTATTTTTGTAAGGTCCGCGCCTGTCGAATTTCCGTCAAAATTCAATTTTCCAAAATTATCCTAAAATTTTGTAGAAACCTTTTATTTGATGAGTGGAATATTTAATTTAGCCAAAAAATAGTTTCTTAGCACAATTTAAGATAGTACAAAATTTTCACTAATTTTGTAAGGTCCGCGCCTGTTGAATTTCCATCAAAAATTCAATTTTCCAAAAATTGCCTCAAATTTTGTAGAATCCTTTCCTTTGATGAGTGGAATAAAGAATTTACTCAAAATATAGTTTCTTAGCACAATTTAAGATAGTACAAAATTTTCACTTTTTTTGTAAGGTCCACGCCTGTCGAATTTCCGTCAAAAATTCAATTTTCCAAAAATATCCTAAAATTTTGTAGAAAACTTTTATTTGATGAGTGGAATAAATAATTTAGCCAAAAAATAGTTTCTTAGCACAATTTAAGATAGTACACAATTTTCACTAATTTTGTAGGGTCCGCGCCTGTCGAATTTCCATCAAAAATTAAATTTGAGAAAAATTGCCTAAAATTTTGTAGAAATCTTTCCTTTGATGAGTGGAATAAAGAATTTACTCAAAAAATAGTTTCTTAGCACAATTTAAGATAGTATAAAATTTTCACTATTTTTGTAGGGTCCGCCCGCGCCTGTCGAATTTTTGTCAAAAATTTAATTTTCCAAAAATATCCTAAAATTTTGCAGAAACCTTTTATTTGATGAGTGGAATAAATAATTTTGCCAAAAAATAGTTTCTTAGCACAATTTAAGATAGTACAAAATTTTCACTATTTCTGTATGGTCCACGCCTGTCAAATTTCCGTCAAAAATTTAATTTTCCAATAATTGCCTCAAATTTTGTAGAAACCTTTCCTTTGATGAGTGGAATAAAGAATTTACTCAAAAAATAGTTTCTTAGCATCATTTAAGATAGTACAAAATTTTCACTATTTTTGTAAGGCTCGCGCCTGTTGAATTTCCATCAAAAATTAAATTTTAGAAAAATTGCCTAAAATTTTGTAGAAACCTTTCCTTTGATGAGTGGAATAAAGAATTTACTCAAAAAATAGTTTCTTAGCATCATTTAAGATAGTACAAAATTTTCACTATTTTTGTAAGGTCCGCGCCTGTCGAATTTCCGTCAAAATTCAATTTTCCAAAATTATCCTAAAATTTTGTAGAAACCTTTTATTTGATGAGTGGAATAATTAATTTAGCCAAAAAATAGTTTCTTAGCACAATTTAAGATAGTACAAAATTTTCACTAATTTTGTAAGGGGCGCGCCTGTTGAATTTCCATCAAAAATTCAATTTTCCAAAAATTGCCTCAAATTTTGTAGAATCCTTTCCTTTGATGAGTGGAATAAAGAATTTACTCAAAATATAGTTTCTTAGCACAATTTAAGATAGTACAAAATTTTCACTTTTTTTGTAAGGTCCGCGCCTGTCGAATTTCCGTCAAAAATTCAATTTTCCAAAAATATCCTAAAATTTTGTAGAAACCTTTTATTTGATGAGTGGAATGAATAATTTAGCCAAAAATAGTTTCTTGGCACAATTTAAGATAGTACAAAATTTTCACTATTTTTGTAAGGTCCGCGCCTTTCAAATTTCCGTCAAAAATTTAATTTACCAAAAATTGCCTCAAATTTTGTAGAAACCTTTCCTTTGATGAGTGGAATAAAGAATTTACTCAAAGTATAGTTTCTTAGCACCATTTAAGATAGTACAAAATTTTCACTATTTTTGTAAGGGTCGCGCCTGTCGAATGTCTGTCAAAATTCCATTTTCCAAAAATATCCTTAAATTTTGTAGAAACCTTTCCTTTGATGAGTGGAATAAAGAATTTACTCAAAAAATAGTTTCTTAGCACAATTTAAGATAGTACAAAATTTTCACTATTTTTGTAAGGTCCGCGCCTGTCGAATTTCCGTCAAAATTTCAATTTTCCAAAAATTGCCTCAAATTTTGTAGAAACCTTTCCTTTGATGAGTGGAATAAATAATTAACTCAAAAAATAGTTTCTTAGCACAATTTAAGATAGTACAAAATTTTCACTATTTTTGTAAGGTCCGCGCCTGTCGAATTTCCGTCAAAATTTCAATTTTCCAAAAATTGCCTAAAATTTTGTAGAAAACTTTTATTTGATGAGTGGAATAAATAATTTAGCCAAAAAATAGTTTCTTAGCATCATTTAAGATAGTACAAAATTGTCACTATTTTTGTAAGGTCCGCGCCTGTCGAATTTCTGTCAAAATTTCAATTTTCCAAAAATTGCCTAAAATTTTGTAGAAACCTTTCCTTTGATGAGTGGAATAAAGAATTTACTCAAAAATAAGTTTCTTAGCACAATTTAAGATTATACAAAAATTTCACTATTTTTGTAAGGTCCGCGCCTGTCGAATTTCCATCAAAAATTCAATTTTAGAAAAATTGCCTAAAATTTTGTAGAAACCTTTCCTTTGATGAGTGGAATAAAGAATTTACTCAAAAATTAGTTTCTTAGCATCATTTAAGATAGTATAAAATTTTCACTATTTTTGTAAGGTCCACGCCTGTCGAATTTCCATCAAAAATTCAATTTGAAAAATTGCCTAAAATTTTGTAGAAACCTTTACTTTGATGAGTGGAATAAAGAATTTACTCAAAAAATAGTTTCTTAGCATCATTTAAGATAGTACAAAATTTTCACTATTTTTGTAAGGTCTGCGCCTGCTGAATTTCCATCAAAAATTAGATTTTAGAAAAATTGCCTAAAATTTTGTAGAAACCTTTCCTTTGATGAGTGGAATAAAGAATTTACTCAAAAATAAGTTTCTTAGCACAATTTAAGATAGTACAAAATTTTCACTATTTTTGTAAGGTCCGCGCCTGTCGAATTTCCGTCAAAATTTCAATTTTCCAAAAATTGCCTAAAATTTTGTAGAAACCTTTCCTTTGATGAGTGGAATAAAGAATTTACTTAAAAATAAGTTTCTTAGCACAATTTAAGATAGTACAAAATTTTCACTATTTTTGTAAGGGTCGCGCCTGTCGAATTTCCGTCAAAAATTCAATTTTCCAAAAATTGCCTAAAAATTCGTAGAAACCTTTCCTTTGATGAGTGGAATAAAGAATTGACATAAAAAATAGTTTCATAGCACAATTTAAGATAGTACAAAATTTTCACTATTTTTGTAAGGTCCGCGTCTGTCGAATTTCCGTCAAAATTCAATTTTCCAAAATTATCCAAAAATTTTGTAGAAACCTTTTATTTGATGAGTGGAATAAATAATTAAGCCAAAAAATAGTTTCTTAGCACAATTTAAGATAGTACAAAATTTTCACTATTTTTGTAAGGTCCGCGCCTGTCGAATTTCCGTCAAAATTTCAATTTTCCAAAAATTGCCTCAAATTTTGTAGAAACCTTTCCTTTGATGAGTGGAATAAAGAATTAACTCAAAAAATAGTTTCTTAGCACAATTTAAGATAGTACAAAATTTTCACTATTTTTGTAAGGTCCGCGCCTGTCGAATTTCCGTCAAAATTTCAATTTTCCAAAAATTGCCTAAAATTTTGTAGAAAACTTTTATTTGATGAGTGGAATAAATAATTTAGCCAAAAAATAGTTTCTTAGCATCATTTAAGATTGTACAAAATTGTCACTATTTTTGTAAGGTCCGCACCTGTCGAATTTCTGTCAAAATTTCAATTTTCCAAAAATTGCCTAAAATTTTGTAGAAACCTTTCCTTTGATGAGTGGAATAAAGAATTTACTCAAAAATAAGTTTCTTAGCACAATTTAAGATTATACAAAAAATTTCACTATTTTTGTAAGGTCCGCGCCTGTCGAATTTCCATCAAAAATTCAATTTTAGAAAAATTGCCTAAAATTTTGTAGAAACCTTTCCTTTGATGAGTGGAATAAAGAATTTACTCAAAAATTAGTTTCTTAGCATCATTTAAGATAGTATAAAATTTTCACTATTTTTGTAAGGTCCACGCCTGTCGAATTTCCATCAAAAATTCAATTTTAGAAAAATTGCCTAAAATTTTGTAGAAACCTTTACTTTGATGAGTGGAATAAAGAATTTACTCAAAAAATAGTTTCTTAGCATCATTTAAGATAGTACAAAATTTTCACTATTTTTGTAAGGTCTGCGCCTGCTGAATTTCCATCAAAAATTAGATTTTAGAAAAATTGCCTAAAATTTTGTAGAAACCTTTCCTTTGATGAGTGGAATAAAGAATTTACTCAAAAATAAGTTTCTTAGCACAATTTAAGATAGTACAAAATTTTCACTATTTTTGTAAGGTCCGCGCCTGTCGAATTTCCGTCAAAATTTAAATTTTCCAAAAATTGCCTAAAATTTTGTAGAAACCTTTCCTTTGATGAGTGGAATAAAGAATTTACTTAAAAATAAGTTTCTTAGCACAATTTAAGATAGTACAAAATTTTCACTATTTTTGTAAGGGTCGCGCCTGTCGAATTTCCGTCAAAAATTCAATTTTCCAAAAATTGCCTAAAAATTCGTAGAAACCTTTCCTTTGATGAGTGGAATAAAGAATTGACATAAAAAATAGTTTCATAGCACAATTTAAGATAGTACAAAATTTTCACTATTTTTGTAAGGTCCGCGTCTGTCGAATTTCCGTCAAAATTCAATTTTCCAAAATTATCCAAAAATTTTGTAGAAACCTTTTATTTGATGAGTGGAATAAATAATTAAGCCAAAAAATAGTTTCTTAGCACAATTTAAGATAGTACAAAATTTTCACTAATTTTGTAAGGTCCGCGCCTGTAGAATTTCCGTCAAAAATTCAATTTTCCAAAAATTGCCTCAAATTTTGTAGAATCCTTTCCTTTGATGAGTGGAATAAAGAATTTACTCAAAATATAGTTTCTTAGCACAATTTAAGATAGTACAAAATTTTTACTAATTTTGTAAGGTCCGCGCCTGTCGAATTTCCGTCAAAAATTCAATTTTCCAAAAATATCCTAAAATTTTGTAGAAACCTTTTATTTGATGAGTGGAATGAATAATTTAGCCAAAAATAGTTTCTTGGCACAATTTAAGATAGTACAAAATTTTCACTATTTTTGTAAGGTCCGCGCCTTTCAAATTTCCGTCAAAAATTTAATTTACCAAAAATTGCCTCAAATTTTGTAGAAACCTTTCCTTTGATGAGTGGAATAAAGAATTTACTCAAACAATAGTTTCTTAGCACAATTTAAGATAGTACAAAATTTTCACTATTTTTGTAAGGTCCGCCCGCGCCTGTCGAATTTCCGTCAAAAATTTAATTTTCCAAAAATATCCTAAAATTTTGTAGAAACCTTTTATTTGATGAGTGGAATAAATAATTTAGCCAAAAAATAGTTTCTTAGCACAATTTAAGATAGTACAAAATTTTCACTATTTTTGTACGGTTCGTGCCTGTCGAATTTCCATCAAAAATTCAATTTTCCAAAAATATCCTAAAATTTTGTAGAAACCTTTTATTTGATGAGTGGAATAAATAATTTAGCCAAAAAATAGTTTCTTAGCACAATTTAAGATAGTACAAAATTGTCACTATTTTTGTAAGGTCCGCGGCTGTCGATTTACCGTCAAAAATTTAATTTTCCAATAATTGCCTCAAATTTTGTAGAAACCTTTCATCTGATGAGTGGAATAAAGAATTTACTCAAAAAATAATTTCTTAGCATCATTTAAGATTGTACAAAATTTTCACTATTTTGCTAAGGATCGCGCCTGTCGAATTTCCGTCAAAAATTCAATTTTCCAAAAATTGCCTAAAATTTTGTAGAAACCTTTTCTTTGATGAGTGGAATAAAGAATTTACTCAAAAAATAGTTTCTTAGCACAATTTAAGATAGTACAAAATTTTCACTATTTTTGCAAGGTCCCACCTGTCGAATTTCCATCAAAAATTCAATTTTTCAAAAATTGCCTAAAAATTCGTAGAAACCTTTCCTTTGATGAGTGGAATAAAGAATTTACATTAAAAATAGTTTCTTAGCACAATTTAAGATAGTACAAAATTTTCACTATTTTTGTAAGGTCCGCGTCTGTCGAATTTCCGTCAAAATTCAATTTTCCAAAATTATCCTAAAATTTTGTAGAAACCTTTTATTTGATGAGTGGAATAAATAATTTAGCCAAAAAATAGTTTCTTAGCACAATTTAAGATAGTACAAAATTTTCACTAATTTTGTAAGGTCCGCGCCTGTCAAATTTCCATCAAAATTTCAATTTTCCAAAAATTGCCTAAAATTTTGTAGAAACCTTTCCTTTGATGAGTGGAATAAAGAATTTACTCAAAAATAAGTTTCTTAGCACAATTTAAGATTATACAAAATTTTCACTATTTTTGTAAGGTCCGCGCCTGTCGAATTTCCGTCAAAATTCAATTTTCCAAAATTATCCTAAAATTTTGTAGAAACCTTTTATTTGATGAGTGGAATATTTAATTTAGCCAAAAAATAGTTTCTTAGCACAATTTAAGATAGTACAAAATTTTCACTAATTTTGTAAGGTCCGCGCCTGTTGAATTTCCATCAAAAATTCAATTTTCCAAAAATTGCCTCAAATTTTGTAGAATCCTTTCCTTTGATGAGTGGAATAAAGAATTTACTCAAAATATAGTTTCTTAGCACAATTTAAGATAGTACAAAATTTTCACTTTTTTTGTAAGGTCCACGCCTGTCGAATTTCCGTCAAAAATTCAATTTTCCAAAAATATCCTAAAATTTTGTAGAAAACTTTTATTTGATGAGTGGAATAAATAATTTAGCCAAAAAATAGTTTCTTAGCACAATTTAAGATAGTACACAATTTTCACTAATTTTGTAGGGTCCGCGCCTGTCGAATTTCCATCAAAAATTAAATTTGAGAAAAATTGCCTAAAATTTTGTAGAAATCTTTCCTTTGATGAGTGGAATAAAGAATTTACTCAAAAAATAGTTTCTTAGCACAATTTAAGATAGTATAAAATTTTCACTATTTTTGTAGGGTCCGCCCGCGCCTGTCGAATTTTTGTCAAAAATTTAATTTTCCAAAAATATCCTAAAATTTTGCAGAAACCTTTTATTTGATGAGTGGAATAAATAATTTTGCCAAAAAATAGTTTCTTAGCACAATTTAAGATAGTACAAAATTTTCACTATTTCTGTATGGTCCACGCCTGTCAAATTTCCGTCAAAAATTTAATTTTCCAATAATTGCCTCAAATTTTGTAGAAACCTTTCCTTTGATGAGTGGAATAAAGAATTTACTCAAAAAATAGTTTCTTAGCATCATTTAAGATAGTACAAAATTTTCACTATTTTTGTAAGGCTCGCGCCTGTTGAATTTCCATCAAAAATTAAATTTTAGAAAAATTGCCTAAAATTTTGTAGAAACCTTTCCTTTGATGAGTGGAATAAAGAATTTACTCAAAAAATAGTTTCTTAGCATCATTTAAGATAGTACAAAATTTTCACTATTTTTGTAAGGTCCGCGCCTGTCGAATTTCCGTCAAAATTCAATTTTCCAAAATTATCCTAAAATTTTGTAGAAACCTTTTATTTGATGAGTGGAATAATTAATTTAGCCAAAAAATAGTTTCTTAGCACAATTTAAGATAGTACAAAATTTTCACTAATTTTGTAAGGGGCGCGCCTGTTGAATTTCCATCAAAAATTCAATTTTCCAAAAATTGCCTCAAATTTTGTAGAATCCTTTCCTTTGATGAGTGGAATAAAGAATTTACTCAAAATATAGTTTCTTAGCACAATTTAAGATAGTACAAAATTTTCACTTTTTTTGTAAGGTCCACGCCTGTCGAATTTCCGTCAAAAATTCAATTTTCCAAAAATATCCTAAAATTTTGTAGAAAACTTTTATTTGATGAGTGGAATAAATAATTTAGCCAAAAAATAGTTTCTTAGCACAATTTAAGATAGTACACAATTTTCACTAATTTTGTAGGGTCCGCGCCTGTCGAATTTCCATCAAAAATTAAATTTGAGAAAAATTGCCTAAAATTTTGTAGAAATCTTTCCTTTGATGAGTGGAATAAAGAATTTACTCAAAAAATAGTTTCTTAGCACAATTTAAGATAGTATAAAATTTTCACTATTTTTGTAGGGTCCGCCCGCGCCTGTCGAATTTTTGTCAAAAATTTAATTTTCCAAAAATATCCTAAAATTTTGCAGAAACCTTTTATTTGATGAGTGGAATAAATAATTTTGCCAAAAAATAGTTTCTTAGCACAATTTAAGATAGTACAAAATTTTCACTATTTCTGTATGGTCCACGCCTGTCAAATTTCCGTCAAAAATTTAATTTTCCAATAATTGCCTCAAATTTTGTAGAAACCTTTCCTTTGATGAGTGGAATAAAGAATTTACTCAAAAAATAGTTTCTTAGCATCATTTAAGATAGTACAAAATTTTCACTATTTTTGTAAGGCTCGCGCCTGTTGAATTTCCATCAAAAATTAAATTTTAGAAAAATTGCCTAAAATTTTGTAGAAACCTTTCCTTTGATGAGTGGAATAAAGAATTTACTCAAAAAATAGTTTCTTAGCATCATTTAAGATAGTACAAAATTTTCACTATTTTTGTAAGGTCCGCGCCTGTCGAATTTCCGTCAAAATTCAATTTTCCAAAATTATCCTAAAATTTTGTAGAAACCTTTTATTTGATGAGTGGAATAATTAATTTAGCCAAAAAATAGTTTCTTAGCACAATTTAAGATAGTACAAAATTTTCACTAATTTTGTAAGGGGCGCGCCTGTTGAATTTCCATCAAAAATTCAATTTTCCAAAAATTGCCTCAAATTTTGTAGAATCCTTTCCTTTGATGAGTGGAATAAAGAATTTACTCAAAATATAGTTTCTTAGCACAATTTAAGATAGTACAAAATTTTCACTTTTTTTGTAAGGTCCGCGCCTGTCGAATTTCCGTCAAAAATTCAATTTTCCAAAAATATCCTAAAATTTTGTAGAAACCTTTTATTTGATGAGTGGAATGAATAATTTAGCCAAAAATAGTTTCTTGGCACAATTTAAGATAGTACAAAATTTTCACTATTTTTGTAAGGTCCGCGCCTTTCAAATTTCCGTCAAAAATTTAATTTACCAAAAATTGCCTCAAATTTTGTAGAAACCTTTCCTTTGATGAGTGGAATAAAGAATTTACTCAAAGTATAGTTTCTTAGCACCATTTAAGATAGTACAAAATTTTCACTATTTTTGTAAGGGTCGCGCCTGTCGAATGTCTGTCAAAATTCCATTTTCCAAAAATATCCTTAAATTTTGTAGAAACCTTTCCTTTGATGAGTGGAATAAAGAATTTACTCAAAATATAGTTTCTTAGCACAATTTAAGATAGTACAAAATTTTCACTATTTTTGTAAGGTCCGCGCCTGTCGAATTTCCGTCAAAATTTCAATTTTCCAAAAATTGCCTCAAATTTTGTAGAAACCTTTCCTTTGATGAGTGGAATAAATAATTAACTCAAAAAATAGTTTCTTAGCACAATTTAAGATAGTACAAAATTTTCACTATTTTTGTAAGGTCCGCGCCTGTCGAATTTCCGTCAAAATTTCAATTTTCCAAAAATTGCCTAAAATTTTGTAGAAAACTTTTATTTGATGAGTGGAATAAATAATTTAGCCAAAAAATAGTTTCTTAGCATCATTTAAGATAGTACAAAATTGTCACTATTTTTGTAAGGTCCGCGCCTGTCGAATTTCTGTCAAAATTTCAATTTTCCAAAAATTGCCTAAAATTTTGTAGAAACCTTTCTTTTGATGAGTGGAATAAAGAATTTACTCAAAAATAAGTTTCTTAGCACAATTTAAGATTATACAAAAATTTCACTATTTTTGTAAGGTCCGCGCCTGTCGAATTTCCATCAAAAATTCAATTTTAGAAAAATTGCCTAAAATTTTGTAGAAACCTTTCCTTTGATGAGTGGAATAAAGAATTTACTCAAAAATTAGTTTCTTAGCATCATTTAAGATAGTATAAAATTTTCACTATTTTTGTAAGGTCCACGCCTGTCGAATTTCCATCAAAAATTCAATTTTAGAAAAATTGCCTAAAATTTTGTAGAAACCTTTACTTTGATGAGTGGAATAAAGAATTTACTCAAAAAATAGTTTCTTAGCATCATTTAAGATAGTACAAAATTTTCACTATTTTTGTAAGGTCTGCGCCTGCTGAATTTCCATCAAAAATTAGATTTTAGAAAAATTGCCTAAAATTTTGTAGAAACCTTTCCTTTGATGAGTGGAATAAAGAATTTACTCAAAAATAAGTTTCTTAGCACAATTTAAGATAGTACAAAATTTTCACTATTTTTGTAAGGTCCGCGCCTGTCGAATTTCCGTCAAAATTTCAATTTTCCAAAAATTGCCTAAAATTTTGTAGAAACCTTTCCTTTGATGAGTGGAATAAAGAATTTACTTAAAAATAAGTTTCTTAGCACAATTTAAGATAGTACAAAATTTTCACTATTTTTGTAAGGGTCGCGCCTGTCGAATTTCCGTCAAAAATTCAATTTTCCAAAAATTGCCTAAAAATTCGTAGAAACCTTTCCTTTGATGAGTGGAATAAAGAATTGACATAAAAAATAGTTTCATAGCACAATTTAAGATAGTACAAAATTTTCACTATTTTTGTAAGGTCCGCGTCTGTCGAATTTCCGTCAAAATTCAATTTTCCAAAATTATCCAAAAATTTTGTAGAAACCTTTTATTTGATGAGTGGAATAAATAATTAAGCCAAAAAATAGTTTCTTAGCACAATTTAAGATAGTACAAAATTTTCACTAATTTTGTAAGGTCCGCGCCTGTAGAATTTCCGTCATAAAAAATTTTTTACAAAAATTGCCTCAAATTTTGTAGAATCCTTTCCTTTGATGAGTGGAATAAAGAATTTACTCAAAATATAGTTTCTTAGCACAATTTAAGATAGTACAAAATTTTTACTAATTTTGTAAGGTCCGCGCCTGTCGAATTTCCGTCAAAAATTCAATTTTCCAAAAATATCCTAAAATTTTGTAGAAACCTTTTATTTGATGAGTGGAATGAATAATTTAGCCAAAAATAGTTTCTTGGCACAATTTAAGATAGTACAAAATTTTCACTATTTTTGTAAGGTCCGCGCCTTTCAAATTTCCGTCAAAAATTTAATTTACCAAAAATTGCCTCAAATTTTGTAGAAACCTTTCCTTTGATGAGTGGAATAAAGAATTTACTCAAACAATAGTTTCTTAGCACAATTTAAGATAGTACAAAATTTTCACTATTTTTGTAAGGTCCGCCCGCGCCTGTCGAATTTCCGTCAAAAATTTAATTTTCCAAAAATATCCTAAAATTTTGTAGAAACCTTTTATTTGATGAGTGGAATAAATAATTTAGCCAAAAAATAGTTTCTTAGCACAATTTAAGATAGTACAAAATTTTCACTATTTTTGTACGGTTCGTGCCTGTCGAATTTCCATCAAAAATTCAATTTTCCAAAAATATCCTTAAATTTTGTAGAAACCTTTTATTTGATGAGTGGAATAAATAATTTAGCCAAAAAATAGTTTCTTAGCACAATTTAAGATAGTACAAAATTGTCACTATTTTTGTAAGGTCCGCGCCTGTCGATTTACCGTCAAAAATTTAATTTTCCAATAATTGCCTCAAATTTTGTAGAAACCTTTCATCTGATGAGTGGAATAAAGAATTTACTCAAAAAATAATTTCTTAGCATCATTTAAGATTGTACAAAATTTTCACTATTTTGCTAAGGATCGCGCCTGTCGAATTTCCGTCAAAAATTCAATTTTCCAAAAATTGCCTAAAATTTTGTAGAAACCTTTTCTTTGATGAGTGGAATAAAGAATTTACTCAAAAAATAGTTTCTTAGCACAATTTAAGATAGTACAAAATTTTCACTATTTTTGCAAGGTCCCACCTGTCGAATTTCCATCAAAAATTCAATTTTTCAAAAATTGCCTAAAAATTCGTAGAAACCTTTCCTTTGATGAGTGGAATAAAGAATTTACATTAAAAATAGTTTCTTAGCACAATTTAAGATAGTACAAAATTTTCACTATTTTTGTAAGGTCCGCGTCTGTCGAATTTCCGTCAAAATTCAATTTTCCAAAATTATCCTAAAATTTTGTAGAAACCTTTTATTTGATGAGTGGAATAAATAATTTAGCCAAAAAATAGTTTCTTAGCACAATTTAAGATAGTACAAAATTTTCACTAATTTTGTAAGGTCCGCGCCTGTCAAATTTCCATCAAAATTTCAATTTTCCAAAAATTGCCTAAAATTTTGTAGAAACCTTTCCTTTGATGAGTGGAATAAAGAATTTACTCAAAAATAAGTTTCTTAGCACAATTTAAGATTATACAAAATTTTCACTATTTTTGTAAGGTCCGCGCCTGTCGAATTTCCGTCAAAATTCAATTTTCCAAAATTATCCTAAAATTTTGTAGAAACCTTTTATTTGATGAGTGGAATATTTAATTTAGCCAAAAAATAGTTTCTTAGCACAATTTAAGATAGTACAAAATTTTCACTAATTTTGTAAGGTCCGCGCCTGTTGAATTTCCATCAAAAATTCAATTTTCCAAAAATTGCCTCAAATTTTGTAGAATCCTTTCCTTTGATGAGTGGAATAAAGAATTTACTCAAAATATAGTTTCTTAGCACAATTTAAGATAGTACAAAATTTTCACTTTTTTTGTAAGGTCCACGCCTGTCGAATTTCCGTCAAAAATTCAATTTTCCAAAAATATCCTAAAATTTTGTAGAAAACTTTTATTTGATGAGTGGAATAAATAATTTAGCCAAAAAATAGTTTCTTAGCACAATTTAAGATAGTACACAATTTTCACTAATTTTGTAGGGTCCGCGCCTGTCGAATTTCCATCAAAAATTAAATTTGAGAAAAATTGCCTAAAATTTTGTAGAAATCTTTCCTTTGATGAGTGGAATAAAGAATTTACTCAAAAAATAGTTTCTTAGCACAATTTAAGATAGTATAAAATTTTCACTATTTTTGTAGGGTCCGCCCGCGCCTGTCGAATTTCCGTCAAAAATTTAATTTTCCAAAAATATCCTAAAATTTTGCAGAAACCTTTTATTTGATGAGTGGAATAAATAATTTTGCCAAAAAATAGTTTCTTAGCACAATTTAAGATAGTACAAAATTTTCACTATTTCTGTATGGTCCACGCCTGTCAAATTTCCGTCAAAAATTTAATTTTCCAATAATTGCCTCAAATTTTGTAGAAACCTTTCCTTTGATGAGTGGAATAAAGAATTTACTCAAAAAATAGTTTCTTAGCATCATTTAAGATAGTACAAAATTTTCACTATTTTTGTAAGGCTCGCGCCTGTTGAATTTCCATCAAAAATTAAATTTTAGAAAAATTGCCTAAAATTTTGTAGAAACCTTTCCTTTGATGAGTGGAATAAAGAATTTACTCAAAAAATAGTTTCTTAGCATCATTTAAGATAGTACAAAATTTTCACTATTTTTGTAAGGTCCGCGCCTGTCGAATTTCCGTCAAAATTCAATTTTCCAAAATTATCCTAAAATTTTGTAGAAACCTTTTATTTGATGAGTGGAATAATTAATTTAGCCAAAAAATAGTTTCTTAGCACAATTTAAGATAGTACAAAATTTTCACTAATTTTGTAAGGGGCGCGCTTGTTGAATTTCCATCAAAAATTCAATTTTCCAAAAATTGCCTCAAATTTTGTAGAATCCTTTCCTTTGATGAGTGGAATAAAGAATTTACTCAAAATATAGTTTCTTAGCACAATTTAAGATAGTACAAAATTTTCACTTTTTTTGTAAGGTCCGCGCCTGTCGAATTTCCGTCAAAAATTCAATTTTCCAAAAATATCCTAAAATTTTGTAGAAACCTTTTATTTGATGAGTGGAATGAATAATTTAGCCAAAAATAGTTTCTTGGCACAATTTAAGATAGTACAAAATTTTCACTATTTTTGTAAGGTCCGCGCCTTTCAAATTTCCGTCAAAAATTTAATTTACCAAAAATTGCCTCAAATTTTGTAGAAACCTTTCCTTTGATGAGTGGAATAAAGAATTTACTCAAAGTATAGTTTCTTAGCACCATTTAAGATAGTACAAAATTTTCTCTATTTTTGTAAGGGTCGCGCCTGTCGAATGTCTGTCAAAATTCCATTTTCCAAAAATATCCTTAAATTTTGTAGAAACCTTTCCTTTGATGAGTGGAATAAAGAATTTACTCAAAAAATAGTTTCTTAGCACAATTTAAGATAGTACAAAATTTTCACTATTTTTGTAAGGTCCGCGCCTGTCGAATTTCCGTCAAAATTTCAATTTTCCAAAAATTGCCTCAAATTTTGTAGAAACCTTTCCTTTGATGAGTGGAATAAATAATTAACTCAAAAAATAGTTTCTTAGCACAATTTAAGATAGTACAAAATTTTCACTATTTTTGTAAGGTCCGCGCCTGTCGAATTTCCGTCAAAATTTCAATTTTCCAAAAATTGCCTAAAATTTTGTAGAAAACTTTTATTTGATGAGTGGAATAAATAATTTAGCCAAAAAATAGTTTCTTAGCATCATTTAAGATAGTACAAAATTGTCACTATTTTTGTAAGGTCCGCGCCTGTCGAATTTCTGTCAAAATTTCAATTTTCCAAAAATTGCCTAAAATTTTGTAGAAACCTTTCCTTTGATGAGTGGAATAAAGAATTTACTCAAAAATAAGTTTCTTAGCACAATTTAAGATTATACAAAAATTTCACTATTTTTGTAAGGTCCGCGCCTGTCGAATTTCCATCAAAAATTCAATTTTAGAAAAATTGCCTAAAATTTTGTAGAAACCTTTCCTTTGATGAGTGGAATAAAGAATTTACTCAAAAATTAGTTTCTTAGCATCATTTAAGATAGTATAAAATTTTCACTATTTTTGTAAGGTCCACGCCTGTCGAATTTCCATCAAAAATTCAATTTTAGAAAAATTGCCTAAAATTTTGTAGAAACCTTTACTTTGATGAGTGGAATAAAGAATTTACTCAAAAAATAGTTTCTTAGCATCATTTAAGATAGTACAAAATTTTCACTATTTTTGTAAGGTCTGCGCCTGCTGAATTTCCATCAAAAATTAGATTTTAGAAAAATTGCCTAAAATTTTGTAGAAACCTTTCCTTTGATGAGTGGAATAAAGAATTTACTCAAAAATAAGTTTCTTAGCACAATTTAAGATAGTACAAAATTTTCACTATTTTTGTAAGGTCCGCGCCTGTCGAATTTCCGTCAAAATTTCAATTTTCCAAAAATTGCCTAAAATTTTGTAGAAACCTTTCCTTTGATGAGTGGAATAAAGAATTTACTTAAAAATAAGTTTCTTAGCACAATTTAAGATAGTACAAAATTTTCACTATTTTTGTAAGGGTCGCGCCTGTCGAATTTCCGTCAAAAATTCAATTTTCCAAAAATTGCCTAAAAATTCGTAGAAACCTTTCCTTTGATGAGTGGAATAAAGAATTGACATAAAAAATAGTTTCATAGCACAATTTAAGATAGTACAAAATTTTCACTATTTTTGTAAGGTCCGCGTCTGTCGAATTTCCGTCAAAATTCAATTTTCCAAAATTATCCAAAAATTTTGTAGAAACCTTTTATTTGATGAGTGGAATAAATAATTAAGCCAAAAAATAGTTTCTTAGCACAATTTAAGATAGTACAAAATTTTCACTAATTTTGTAAGGTCCGCGCCTGTAGAATTTCCGTCAAAAATTCAATTTTCCAAAAATTGCCTCAAATTTTGTAGAATCCTTTCCTTTGATGAGTGGAATAAAGAATTTACTCAAAATATAGTTTCTTAGCACAATTTAAGATAGTACAAAATTTTTACTAATTTTGTAAGGTCCGCGCCTGTCGAATTTCCGTCAAAAATTCAATTTTCCAAAAATATCCTAAAATTTTGTAGAAACCTTTTATTTGATGAGTGGAATGAATAATTTAGCCAAAAATAGTTTCTTGGCACAATTTAAGATAGTACAAAATTTTCACTATTTTTGTAAGGTCCGCGCCTTTCAAATTTCCGTCAAAAATTTAATTTACCAAAAATTGCCTCAAATTTTGTAGAAACCTTTCCTTTGATGAGTGGAATAAAGAATTTACTCAAACAATAGTTTCTTAGCACAATTTAAGATAGTACAAAATTTTCACTATTTTTGTAAGGTCCGCCCGCGCCTGTCGAATTTCCGTCAAAAATTTAATTTTCCAAAAATATCCTAAAATTTTGTAGAAACCTTTTATTTGATGAGTGGAATAAATAATTTAGCCAAAAAATAGTTTCTTAGCACAATTTAAGATAGTACAAAATTTTCACTATTTTTGTACGGTTCGTGCCTGTCGAATTTCCATCAAAAATTCAATTTTCCAAAAATATCCTAAAATTTTGTAGAAACCTTTTATTTGATGAGTGGAATAAATAATTTAGCCAAAAAATAGTTTCTTAGCACAATTTAAGATAGTACAAAATTGTCACTATTTTTGTAAGGTCCGCGCCTGTCGATTTACCGTCAAAAATTTAATTTTCCAATAATTGCCTCAAATTTTGTAGAAACCTTTCATCTGATGAGTGGAATAAAGAATTTACTCAAAAAATAATTTCTTAGCATCATTTAAGATTGTACAAAATTTTCACTATTTTGCTAAGGATCGCGCCTGTCGAATTTCCGTCAAAAATTCAATTTTCCAAAAATTGCCTAAAATTTTGTAGAAACCTTTTCTTTGATGAGTGGAATAAAGAATTTACTCAAAAAATAGTTTCTTAGCACAATTTAAGATAGTACAAAATTTTCACTATTTTTGCAAGGTCCCACCTGTCGAATTTCCATCAAAAATTCAATTTTTCAGAAATTGCCTAAAAATTCGTAGAAACCTTTCCTTTGATGAGTGGAATAAAGAATTTACATTAAAAATAGTTTCTTAGCACAATTTAAGATAGTACAAAATTTTCACTATTTTTGTAAGGTCCGCGTCTGTCGAATTTCCGTCAAAATTCAATTTTCCAAAATTATCCTAAAATTTTGTAGAAACCTTTTATTTGATGAGTGGAATAAATAATTTAGCCAAAAAATAGTTTCTTAGCACAATTTAAGATAGTACAAAATTTTCACTAATTTTGTAAGGTCCGCGCCTGTCAAATTTCCATCAAAATTTCAATTTTCCAAAAATTGCCTAAAATTTTGTAGAAACCTTTCCTTTGATGAGTGGAATAAAGAATTTACTCAAAAATAAGTTTCTTAGCACAATTTAAGATTATACAAAATTTTCACTATTTTTGTAAGGTCCGCGCCTGTCGAATTTCCGTCAAAATTCAATTTTCCAAAATTATCCTAAAATTTTGTAGAAACCTTTTATTTGATGAGTGGAATATTTAATTTAGCCAAAAAATAGTTTCTTAGCACAATTTAAGATAGTACAAAATTTTCACTAATTTTGTAAGGTCCGCGCCTGTTGAATTTCCATCAAAAATTCAATTTTCCAAAAATTGCCTCAAATTTTGTAGAATCCTTTCCTTTGATGAGTGGAATAAAGAATTTACTCAAAATATAGTTTCTTAGCACAATTTAAGATAGTACAAAATTTTCACTTTTTTTGTAAGGTCCACGCCTGTCGAATTTCCGTCAAAAATTCAATTTTCCAAAAATATCCTAAAATTTTGTAGAAAACTTTTATTTGATGAGTGGAATAAATAATTTAGCCAAAAAATAGTTTCTTAGCACAATTTAAGATAGTACACAATTTTCACTAATTTTGTAGGGTCCGCGCCTGTCGAATTTCCATCAAAAATTAAATTTGAGAAAAATTGCCTAAAATTTTGTAGAAATCTTTCCTTTGATGAGTGGAATAAAGAATTTACTCAAAAAATAGTTTCTTAGCACAATTTAAGATAGTATAAAATTTTCACTATTTTTGTAGGGTCCGCCCGCGCCTGTCGAATTTCCGTCAAAAATTTAATTTTCCAAAAATATCCTAAAATTTTGCAGAAACCTTTTATTTGATGAGTGGAATAAATAATTTTGCCAAAAAATAGTTTCTTAGCACAATTTAAGATAGTACAAAATTTTCACTATTTCTGTATGGTCCACGCCTGTCAAATTTCCGTCAAAAATTTAATTTTCCAATAATTGCCTCAAATTTTGTAGAAACCTTTCCTTTGATGAGTGGAATAAAGAATTTACTCAAAAAATAGTTTCTTAGCATCATTTAAGATAGTACAAAATTTTCACTATTTTTGTAAGGCTCGCGCCTGTTGAATTTCCGTCAAAAATTAAATTTTCCAAAAATATCCTAAAATTTTGTAGAAACCTTTTATTTGATGAGTGGAATAAAGAATTTACTCAAAAAATAGTTTCTTAGCATCATTTAAGATAGTACAAAATTTTCACTATTTTTGTAAGGTCCGCGTCTGTCGAATTTCCGTCAAAATTCAATTTTCCAAAATTATCCAAAAATTTTGTAGAAACCTTTTATTTGATGAGTGGAATAAATAATTAAGCCAAAAAATAGTTTCTTAGCACAATTTAAGATAGTACAAAATTTTCACTAATTTTGTAAGGTCCGCGCCTGTAGAATTTCCGTCAAAAATTCAATTTTCCAAAAATTGCCTCAAATTTTGTAGAATCCTTTCCTTTGATGAGTGGAATAAAGAATTTACTCAAAATATAGTTTCTTAGCACAATTTAAGATAGTACAAAATTTTTACTAATTTTGTAAGGTCCGCGCCTGTCGAATTTCCGTCAAAAATTCAATTTTCCAAAAATATCCTAAAATTTTGTAGAAACCTTTTATTTGATGAGTGGAATGAATAATTTAGCCAAAAATAGTTTCTTGGCACAATTTAAGATAGTACAAAATTTTCACTATTTTTGTAAGGTCCGCGCCTTTCAAATTTCCGTCAAAAATTTAATTTACCAAAAATTGCCTCAAATTTTGTAGAAACCTTTCCTTTGATGAGTGGAATAAAGAATTTACTCAAACAATAGTTTCTTAGCACAATTTAAGATAGTACAAAATTTTCACTATTTTTGTAAGGTCCGCCCGCGCCTGTCGAATTTCCGTCAAAAATTTAATTTTCCAAAAATATCCTAAAATTTTGTAGAAACCTTTTATTTGATGAGTGGAATAAATAATTTAGCCAAAAAATAGTTTCTTAGCACAATTTAAGATAGTACAAAATTTTCACTATTTTTGTACGGTTCGTGCCTGTCGAATTTCCATCAAAAATTCAATTTTCCAAAAATATCCTAAAATTTTGTAGAAACCTTTTATTTGATGAGTGGAATAAATAATTTAGCCAAAAAATAGTTTCTTAGCACAATTTAAGATAGTACAAAATTGTCACTATTTTTGTAAGGTCCGCGCCTGTCGATTTACCGTCAAAAATTTAATTTTCCAATAATTGCCTCAAATTTTGTAGAAACCTTTCATCTGATGAGTGGAATAAAGAATTTACTCAAAAAATAATTTCTTAGCATCATTTAAGATTGTACAAAATTTTCACTATTTTGCTAAGGATCGCGCCTGTCGAATTTCCGTCAAAAATTCAATTTTCCAAAAATTGCCTAAAATTTTGTAGAAACCTTTTCTTTGATGAGTGGAATAAAGAATTTACTCAAAAAATAGTTTCTTAGCACAATTTAAGATAGTACAAAATTTTCACTATTTTTGCAAGGTCCCACCTGTCGAATTTCCATCAAAAATTCAATTTTTCAAAAATTGCCTAAAAATTCGTAGAAACCTTTCCTTTGATGAGTGGAATAAAGAATTTACATTAAAAATAGTTTCTTAGCACAATTTAAGATAGTACAAAATTTTCACTATTTTTGTAAGGTCCGCGTCTGTCGAATTTCCGTCAAAATTCAATTTTCCAAAATTATCCTAAAATTTTGTAGAAACCTTTTATTTGATGAGTGGAATAAATAATTTAGCCAAAAAATAGTTTCTTAGCACAATTTAAGATAGTACAAAATTTTCACTAATTTTGTAAGGTCCGCGCCTGTCAAATTTCCATCAAAATTTCAATTTTCCAAAAATTGCCTAAAATTTTGTAGAAACCTTTCCTTTGATGAGTGGAATAAAGAATTTACTCAAAAATAAGTTTCTTAGCACAATTTAAGATTATACAAAATTTTCACTATTTTTGTAAGGTCCGCGCCTGTCGAATTTCCGTCAAAATTCAATTTTCCAAAATTATCCTAAAATTTTGTAGAAACCTTTTATTTGATGAGTGGAATATTTAATTTAGCCAAAAAATAGTTTCTTAGCACAATTTAAGATAGTACAAAATTTTCACTAATTTTGTAAGGTCCGCGCCTGTTGAATTTCCATCAAAAATTCAATTTTCCAGAAATTGCCTCAAATTTTGTAGAATCCTTTCCTTTGATGAGTGGAATAAAGAATTTACTCAAAATATAGTTTCTTAGCACAATTTAAGATAGTACAAAATTTTCACTTTTTTTGTAAGGTCCACGCCTGTCGAATTTCCGTCAAAAATTCAATTTTCCAAAAATATCCTAAAATTTTGTAGAAAACTTTTATTTGATGAGTGGAATAAATAATTTAGCCAAAAAATAGTTTCTTAGCACAATTTAAGATAGTACACAATTTTCACTAATTTTGTAGGGTCCGCGCCTGTCGAATTTCCATCAAAAATTAAATTTGAGAAAAATTGCCTAAAATTTTGTAGAAATCTTTCCTTTGATGAGTGGAATAAAGAATTTACTCAAAAAATAGTTTCTTAGCACAATTTAAGATAGTATAAAATTTTCACTATTTTTGTAGGGTCCGCCCGCGCCTGTCGAATTTCCGTCAAAAATTTAATTTTCCAAAAATATCCTAAAATTTTGCAGAAACCTTTTATTTGATGAGTGGAATAAATAATTTTGCCAAAAAATAGTTTCTTAGCACAATTTAAGATAGTACAAAATTTTCACTATTTCTGTATGGTCCACGCCTGTCAAATTTCCGTCAAAAATTTAATTTTCCAATAATTGCCTCAAATTTTGTAGAAACCTTTCCTTTGATGAGTGGAATAAAGAATTTACTCAAAAAATAGTTTCTTAGCATCATTTAAGATAGTACAAAATTTTCACTATTTTTGTAAGGCTCGCGCCTGTTGAATTTCCATCAAAAATTAAATTTTAGAAAAATTGCCTAAAATTTTGTAGAAACCTTTCCTTTGATGAGTGGAATAAAGAATTTACTCAAAAAATAGTTTCTTAGCATCATTTAAGATAGTACAAAATTTTCACTATTTTTGTAAGGTCCGCGCCTGTCGAATTTCCGTCAAAATTCAATTTTCCAAAATTATCCTAAAATTTTGTAGAAACCTTTTATTTGATGAGTGGAATAATTAATTTAGCCAAAAAATAGTTTCTTAGCACAATTTAAGATAGTACAAAATTTTCACTAATTTTGTAAGGGGCGCGCCTGTTGAATTTCCATCAAAAATTCAATTTTCCAAAAATTGCCTCAAATTTTGTAGAATCCTTTCCTTTGATGAGTGGAATAAAGAATTTACTCAAAATATAGTTTCTTAGCACAATTTAAGATAGTACAAAATTTTCACTTTTTTTGTAAGGTCCGCGCCTGTCGAATTTCCGTCAAAAATTCAATTTTCCAAAAATATCCTAAAATTTTGTAGAAACCTTTTATTTGATGAGTGGAATGAATAATTTAGCCAAAAATAGTTTCTTGGCACAATTTAAGATAGTACAAAATTTTCACTATTTTTGTAAGGTCCGCGCCTTTCAAATTTCCGTCAAAAATTTAATTTACCAAAAATTGCCTCAAATTTTGTAGAAACCTTTCCTTTGATGAGTGGAATAAAGAATTTACTCAAAGTATAGTTTCTTAGCACCATTTAAGATAGTACAAAATTTTCACTATTTTTGTAAGGGTCGCGCCTGTCGAATGTCTGTCAAAATTCCATTTTCCAAAAATATCCTTAAATTTTGTAGAAACCTTTCCTTTGATGAGTGGAATAAAGAATTTACTCAAAAAATAGTTTCTTAGCACAATTTAAGATAGTACAAAATTTTCACTATTTTTGTAAGGTCCGCGCCTGTCGAATTTCCGTCAAAATTTCAATTTTCCAAAAATTGCCTCAAATTTTGTAGAAACCTTTCCTTTGATGAGTGGAATAAATAATTAACTCAAAAAATAGTTTCTTAGCACAATTTAAGATAGTACAAAATTTTCACTATTTTTGTAAGGTCCGCGCCTGTCGAATTTCCGTCAAAATTTCAATTTTCCAAAAATTGCCTAAAATTTTGTAGAAAACTTTTATTTGATGAGTGGAATAAATAATTTAGCCAAAAAATAGTTTCTTAGCATCATTTAAGATAGTACAAAATTGTCACTATTTTTGTAAGGTCCGCGCCTGTCGAATTTCTGTCAAAATTTCAATTTTCCAAAAATTGCCTAAAATTTTGTAGAAACCTTTCCTTTGATGAGTGGAATAAAGAATTTACTCAAAAATAAGTTTCTTAGCACAATTTAAGATTATACAAAAATTTCACTATTTTTGTAAGGTCCGCGCCTGTCGAATTTCCATCAAAAATTCAATTTTAGAAAAATTGCCTAAAATTTTGTAGAAACCTTTCCTTTGATGAGTGGAATAAAGAATTTACTCAAAAATTAGTTTCTTAGCATCATTTAAGATAGTATAAAATTTTCACTATTTTTGTAAGGTCCACGCCTGTCGAATTTCCATCAAAAATTCAATTTTAGAAAAATTGCCTAAAATTTTGTAGAAACCTTTACTTTGATGAGTGGAATAAAGAATTTACTCAAAAAATAGTTTCTTAGCATCATTTAAGATAGTACAAAATTTTCACTATTTTTGTAAGGTCTGCGCCTGCTGAATTTCCATCAAAAATTAGATTTTAGAAAAATTGCCTAAAATTTTGTAGAAACCTTTCCTTTGATGAGTGGAATAAAGAATTTACTCAAAAATAAGTTTCTTAGCACAATTTAAGATAGTACAAAATTTTCACTATTTTTGTAAGGTCCGCGCCTGTCGAATTTCCGTCAAAATTTCAATTTTCCAAAAATTGCCTAAAATTTTGTAGAAACCTTTCCTTTGATGAGTGGAATAAAGAATTTACTTAAAAATAAGTTTCTTAGCACAATTTAAGATAGTACAAAATTTTCACTATTTTTGTAAGGGTCGGGCCTGTCGAATTTCCGTCAAAAATTCAATTTTCCAAAAATTGCCTAAAAATTCGTAGAAACCTTTCCTTTGATGAGTGGAATAAAGAATTGACATAAAAAATAGTTTCATAGCACAATTTAAGATAGTACAAAATTTTCACTATTTTTGTAAGGTCCGCGTCTGTCGAATTTCCGTCAAAATTCAATTTTCCAAAATTATCCAAAAATTTTGTAGAAACCTTTTATTTGATGAGTGGAATAAATAATTAAGCCAAAAAATAGTTTCTTAGCACAATTTAAGATAGTACAAAATTTTCACTAATTTTGTAAGGTCCGGGCCTGTAGAATTTCCGTCAAAAATTCAATTTTCCAAAAATTGCCTCAAATTTTGTAGAATCCTTTCCTTTGATGAGTGGAATAAAGAATTTACTCAAAATATAGTTTCTTAGCACAATTTAAGATAGTACAAAATTTTTACTAATTTTGTAAGGTCCGCGCCTGTCGAATTTCCGTCAAAAATTCAATTTTCCAAAAATATCCTAAAATTTTGTAGAAACCTTTTATTTGATGAGTGGAATGAATAATTTAGCCAAAAATAGTTTCTTGGCACAATTTAAGATAGTACAAAATTTTCACTATTTTTGTAAGGTCCGCGCCTTTCAAATTTCCGTCAAAAATTTAATTTACCAAAAATTGCCTCAAATTTTGTAGAAACCTTTCCTTTGATGAGTGGAATAAAGAATTTACTCAAACAATAGTTTCTTAGCACAATTTAAGATAGTACAAAATTTTCACTATTTTTGTAAGGTCCGCCCGCGCCTGTCGAATTTCCGTCAAAAATTTAATTTTCCAAAAATATCCTAAAATTTTGTAGAAACCTTTTATTTGATGAGTGGAATAAATAATTTAGCCAAAAAATAGTTTCTTAGCACAATTTAAGATAGTACAAAATTTTCACTATTTTTGTACGGTTCGTGCCTGTCGAATTTCCATCAAAAATTCAATTTTCCAAAAATATCCTAAAATTTTGTAGAAACCTTTTATTTGATGAGTGGAATAAATAATTTAGCCAAAAAATAGTTTCTTAGCACAATTTAAGATAGTACAAAATTGTCACTATTTTTGTAAGGTCCGCGCCTGTCGATTTACCGTCAAAAATTTAATTTTCCAATAATTGCCTCAAATTTTGTAGAAACCTTTCATCTGATGAGTGGAATAAAGAATTTACTCAAAAAATAATTTCTTAGCATCATTTAAGATTGTACAAAATTTTCACTATTTTGCTAAGGATCGCGCCTGTCGAATTTCCGTCAAAAATTCAATTTTCCAAAAATTGCCTAAAATTTTGTAGAAACCTTTTCTTTGATGAGTGGAATAAAGAATTTACTCAAAAAATAGTTTCTTAGCACAATTTAAGATAGTACAAAATTTTCACTATTTTTGCAAGGTCCCACCTGTCGAATTTCCATCAAAAATTCAATTTTTCAAAAATTGCCTAAAAATTCGTAGAAACCTTTCCTTTGATGAGTGGAATAAAGAATTTACATTAAAAATAGTTTCTTAGCACAATTTAAGATAGTACAAAATTTTCACTATTTTTGTAAGGTCCGCGTCTGTCGAATTTCCGTCAAAATTCAATTTTCCAAAATTATCCTAAAATTTTGTAGAAACCTTTTATTTGATGAGTGGAATAAATAATTTAGCCAAAAAATAGTTTCTTAGCACAATTTAAGATAGTACAAAATTTTCACTAATTTTGTAAGGTCCGCGCCTGTCAAATTTCCATCAAAATTTCAATTTTCCAAAAATTGCCTAAAATTTTGTAGAAACCTTTCCTTTGATGAGTGGAATAAAGAATTTACTCAAAAATAAGTTTCTTAGCACAATTTAAGATTATACAAAATTTTCACTATTTTTGTAAGGTCCGCGCCTGTCGAATTTCCGTCAAAATTCAATTTTCCAAAATTATCCTAAAATTTTGTAGAAACCTTTTATTTGATGAGTGGAATATTTAATTTAGCCAAAAAATAGTTTCTTAGCACAATTTAAGATAGTACAAAATTTTCACTAATTTTGTAAGGTCCGCGCCTGTTGAATTTCCATCAAAAATTCAATTTTCCAAAAATTGCCTCAAATTTTGTAGAATCCTTTCCTTTGATGAGTGGAATAAAGAATTTACTCAAAATATAGTTTCTTAGCACAATTTAAGATAGTACAAAATTTTCACTTTTTTTGTAAGGTCCACGCCTGTCGAATTTCCGTCAAAAATTCAATTTTCCAAAAATATCCTAAAATTTTGTAGAAAACTTTTATTTGATGAGTGGAATAAATAATTTAGCCAAAAAATAGTTTCTTAGCACAATTTAAGATAGTACACAATTTTCACTAATTTTGTAGGGTCCGCGCCTGTCGAATTTCCATCAAAAAATAAATTTGAGAAAAATTGCCTAAAATTTTGTAGAAATCTTTCCTTTGATGAGTGGAATAAAGAATTTACTCAAAAAATAGTTTCTTAGCACAATTTAAGATAGTATAAAATTTTCACTATTTTTGTAGGGTCCGCCCGCGCCTGTCGAATTTCCGTCAAAAATTTAATTTTCCAAAAATATCCTAAAATTTTGCAGAAACCTTTTATTTGATGAGTGGAATAAATAATTTTGCCAAAAAATAGTTTCTTAGCACAATTTAAGATAGTACAAAATTTTCACTATTTCTGTATGGTCCACGCCTGTCAAATTTCCGTCAAAAATTTAATTTTCCAATAATTGCCTCAAATTTTGTAGAAACCTTTCCTTTGATGAGTGGAATAAAGAATTTACTCAAAAAATAGTTTCTTAGCATCATTTAAGATAGTACAAAATTTTCACTATTTTTGTAAGGCTCGCGCCTGTTGAATTTCCATCAAAAATTAAATTTTCCAAAAATATCCTAAAATTTTGTAGAAACCTTTTATTTGATGAGTGGAATAAAGAATTTACTCAAAAAATAGTTTCTTAGCATCATTTAAGATAGTACAAAATTTTCACTATTTTTGTAAGGTCCGCGTCTGTCGAATTTCCGTCAAAATTCAATTTTCCAAAATTATCCAAAAATTTTGTAGAAACCTTTTATTTGATGAGTGGAATAAATAATTAAGCCAAAAAATAGTTTCTTAGCACAATTTAAGATAGTACAAAATTTTCACTAATTTTGTAAGGTCCGCGCCTGTAGAATTTCCGTCAAAAATTCAATTTTCCAAAAATTGCCTCAAATTTTGTAGAATCCTTTCCTTTGATGAGTGGAATAAAGAATTTACTCAAAATATAGTTTCTTAGCACAATTTAAGATAGTACAAAATTTTTACTAATTTTGTAAGGTCCGCGCCTGTCGAATTTCCGTCAAAAATTCAATTTTCCAAAAATATCCTTAAATTTTGTAGAAACCTTTTATTTGATGAGTGGAATGAATAATTTAGCCAAAAATAGTTTCTTGGCACAATTTAAGATAGTACAAAATTTTCACTATTTTTGTAAGGTCCGCGCCTTTCAAATTTCCGTCAAAAATTTAATTTACCAAAAATTGCCTCAAATTTTGTAGAAACCTTTCCTTTGATGAGTGGAATAAAGAATTTACTCAAACAATAGTTTCTTAGCACAATTTAAGATAGTACAAAATTTTCACTATTTTTGTAAGGTCCGCCCGCGCCTGTCGAATTTCCGTCAAAAATTTAATTTTCCAAAAATATCCTAAAATTTTGTAGAAACCTTTTATTTGATGAGTGGAATAAATAATTTAGCCAAAAAATAGTTTCTTAGCACAATTTAAGATAGTACAAAATTTTCACTATTTTTGTACGGTTCGTGCCTGTCGAATTTCCATCAAAAATTCAATTTTCCAAAAATATCCTAAAATTTTGTAGAAACCTTTTATTTGATGAGTGGAATAAATAATTTAGCCAAAAAATAGTTTCTTAGCACAATTTAAGATAGTACAAAATTGTCACTATTTTTGTAAGGTCCGCGCCTGTCGATTTACCGTCAAAAATTTAATTTTCCAATAATTGCCTCAAATTTTGTAGAAACCTTTCATCTGATGAGTGGAATAAAGAATTTACTCAAAAAATAATTTCTTAGCATCATTTAAGATTGTACAAAATTTTCACTATTTTGCTAAGGATCGCGCCTGTCGAATTTCCGTCAAAAATTCAATTTTCCAAAAATTGCCTAAAATTTTGTAGAAACCTTTTCTTTGATGAGTGGAATAAAGAATTTACTCAAAAAATAGTTTCTTAGCACAATTTAAGATAGTACAAAATTTTCACTATTTTTGCAAGGTCCCACCTGTCGAATTTCCATCAAAAATTCAATTTTTCAAAAATTGCCTAAAAATTCGTAGAAACCTTTCCTTTGATGAGTGGAATAAAGAATTTACATTAAAAATAGTTTCTTAGCACAATTTAAGATAGTACAAAATTTTCACTATTTTTGTAAGGTCCGCGTCTGTCGAATTTCCGTCAAAATTCAATTTTCCAAAATTATCCTAAAATTTTGTAGAAACCTTTTATTTGATGAGTGGAATAAATAATTTAGCCAAAAAATAGTTTCTTAGCACAATTTAAGATAGTACAAAATTTTCACTAATTTTGTAAGGTCCGCGCCTGTCAAATTTCCATCAAAATTTCAATTTTCCAAAAATTGCCTAAAATTTTGTAGAAACCTTTCCTTTGATGAGTGGAATAAAGAATTTACTCAAAAATAAGTTTCTTAGCACAATTTAAGATTATACAAAATTTTCACTATTTTTGTAAGGTCCGCGCCTGTCGAATTTCCGTCAAAATTCAATTTTCCAAAATTATCCTAAAATTTTGTAGAAACCTTTTATTTGATGAGTGGAATATTTAATTTAGCCAAAAAATAGTTTCTTAGCACAATTTAAGATAGTACAAAATTTTCACTAATTTTGTAAGGTCCGCGCCTGTTGAATTTCCATCAAAAATTCAATTTTCCAAAAATTGCCTCAAATTTTGTAGAATCCTTTCCTTTGATGAGTGGAATAAAGAATTTACTCAAAATATAGTTTCTTAGCACAATTTAAGATAGTACAAAATTTTCACTTTTTTTGTAAGGTCCACGCCTGTCGAATTTCCGTCAAAAATTCAATTTTCCAAAAATATCCTAAAATTTTGTAGAAAACTTTTATTTGATGAGTGGAATAAATAATTTAGCCAAAAAATAGTTTCTTAGCACAATTTAAGATAGTACACAATTTTCACTAATTTTGTAGGGTCCGCGCCTGTCGAATTTCCATCAAAAATTAAATTTGAGAAAAATTGCCTAAAATTTTGTAGAAATCTTTCCTTTGATGAGTGGAATAAAGAATTTACTCAAAAAATAGTTTCTTAGCACAATTTAAGATAGTATAAAATTTTCACTATTTTTGTAGGGTCCGCCCGCGCCTGTCGAATTTCCGTCAAAAATTTAATTTTCCAAAAATATCCTAAAATTTTGCAGAAACCTTTTATTTGATGAGTGGAATAAATAATTTTGCCAAAAAATAGTTTCTTAGCACAATTTAAGATAGTACAAAATTTTCACTATTTCTGTATGGTCCACGCCTGTCAAATTTCCGTCAAAAATTTAATTTTCCAATAATTGCCTCAAATTTTGTAGAAACCTTTCCTTTGATGAGTGGAATAAAGAATTTACTCAAAAAATAGTTTCTTAGCATCATTTAAGATAGTACAAAATTTTCACTATTTTTGTAAGGCTCGCGCCTGTTGAATTTCCATCAAAAATTAAATTTTAGAAAAATTGCCTAAAATTTTGTAGAAACCTTTCCTTTGATGAGTGGAATAAAGAATTTACTCAAAAAATAGTTTCTTAGCATCATTTAAGATAGTACAAAATTTTCACTATTTTTGTAAGGTCCGCGCCTGTCGAATTTCCGTCAAAATTCAATTTTCCAAAATTATCCTAAAATTTTGTAGAAACCTTTTATTTGATGAGTGGAATAATTAATTTAGCCAAAAAATAGTTTCTTAGCACAATTTAAGATAGTACAAAATTTTCACTAATTTTGTAAGGGGCGCGCCTGTTGAATTTCCATCAAAAATTCAATTTTCCAAAAATTGCCTCAAATTTTGTAGAATCCTTTCCTTTGATGAGTGGAATAAAGAATTTACTCAAAATATAGTTTCTTAGCACAATTTAAGATAGTACAAAATTTTCACTTTTTTTGTAAGGTCCGCGCCTGTCGAATTTCCGTCAAAAATTCAATTTTCCAAAAATATCCTAAAATTTTGTAGAAACCTTTTATTTGATGAGTGGAATGAATAATTTAGCCAAAAATAGTTTCTTGGCACAATTTAAGATAGTACAAAATTTTCACTATTTTTGTAAGGTCCGCGCCTTTCAAATTTCCGTCAAAAATTTAATTTACCAAAAATTGCCTCAAATTTTGTAGAAACCTTTCCTTTGATGAGTGGAATAAAGAATTTACTCAAAGTATAGTTTCTTAGCACCATTTAAGATAGTACAAAATTTTCACTATTTTTGTAAGGGTCGCGCCTGTCGAATGTCTGTCAAAATTCCATTTTCCAAAAATATCCTTAAATTTTGTAGAAACCTTTCCTTTGATGAGTGGAATAAAGAATTTACTCAAAAAATAGTTTCTTAGCACAATTTAAGATAGTACAAAATTTTCACTATTTTTGTAAGGTCCGCGCCTGTCGAATTTCCGTCAAAATTTCAATTTTCCAAAAATTGCCTCAAATTTTGTAGAAACCTTTCCTTTGATGAGTGGAATAAATAATTAACTCAAAAAATAGTTTCTTAGCACAATTTAAGATAGTACAAAATTTTCACTATTTTTGTAAGGTCCGCGCCTGTCGAATTTCCGTCAAAATTTCAATTTTCCAAAAATTGCCTAAAATTTTGTAGAAAACTTTTATTTGATGAGTGGAATAAATAATTTAGCCAAAAAATAGTTTCTTAGCATCATTTAAGATAGTACAAAATTGTCACTATTTTTGTAAGGTCCGCGCCTGTCGAATTTCTGTCAAAATTTCAATTTTCCAAAAATTGCCTAAAATTTTGTAGAAACCTTTCCTTTGATGAGTGGAATAAAGAATTTACTCAAAAATAAGTTTCTTAGCACAATTTAAGATTATACAAAAATTTCACTATTTTTGTAAGGTCCGCGCCTGTCGAATTTCCATCAAAAATTCAATTTTAGAAAAATTGCCTAAAATTTTGTAGAAACCTTTCCTTTGATGAGTGGAATTAAGAATTTACTCAGAAATTAGTTTCTTAGCATCATTTAAGATAGTATAAAATTTTCACTATTTTTGTAAGGTCCACGCCTGTCGAATTTCCATCAAAAATTCAATTTTAGAAAAATTGCCTAAAATTTTGTAGAAACCTTTACTTTGATGAGTGGAATAAAGAATTTACTCAAAAAATAGTTTCTTAGCATCATTTAAGATAGTACAAAATTTTCACTATTTTTGTAAGGTCTGCGCCTGCTGAATTTCCATCAAAAATTAGATTTTAGAAAAATTGCCTAAAATTTTGTAGAAACCTTTCCTTTGATGAGTGGAATAAAGAATTTACTCAAAAATAAGTTTCTTAGCACAATTTAAGATAGTACAAAATTTTCACTATTTTTGTAAGGTCCGCGCCTGTCGAATTTCCGTCAAAATTTCAATTTTCCAAAAATTGCCTAAAATTTTGTAGAAACCTTTCCTTTGATGAGTGGAATAAAGAATTTACTTAAAAATAAGTTTCTTAGCACAATTTAAGATAGTACAAAATTTACACTATTTTTGTAAGGGTCGCGCCTGTCGAATTTCCGTCAAAAATTCAATTTTCCAAAAATTGCCTAAAAATTCGTAGAAACCTTTCCTTTGATGAGTGGAATAAAGAATTGACATAAAAAATAGTTTCATAGCACAATTTAAGATAGTACAAAAATTTTCACTATTTTTGTAAGGTCCGCGTCTGTCGAATTTCCGTCAAAATTCAATTTTCCAAAATTATCCAAAAATTTTGTAGAAACCTTTTATTTGATGAGTGGAATAAATAATTAAGCCAAAAAATAGTTTCTAAGCACAATTTAAGATAGTACAAAATTTTCACTATTTTTGTAAGGTCCGCGCCTGTCGAATTTCCGTCAAAATTTCAATTTTCCAAAAATTGCCTCAAATTTTGTAGAAACCTTTCCTTTGATGAGTGGAATAAAGAATTAACTCAAAAAATAGTTTCTTAGCACAATTTAAGATAGTACAAAATTTTCACTATTTTTGTAAGGTCCGCGCCTGTCGAATTTCCGTCAAAATTTCAATTTTCCAAAAATTGCCTAAAATTTTGTAGAAAACTTTTATTTGATGAGTGGAATAAATAATTTAGCCAAAAAATAGTTTCTTAGCATCATTTAAGATAGTACAAAATTGTCACTATTTTTGTAAGGTCCGCACCTGTCGAATTTCTGTCAAAATTTCAATTTTCCAAAAATTGCCTAAAATTTTGTAGAAACCTTTCCTTTGATGAGTGGAATAAAGAATTTACTCAAAAATAAGTTTCTTAGCACAATTTAAGATTATACAAAAAATTTCACTATTTTTGTAAGGTCCGCGCCTGTCGAATTTCCATCAAAAATTCAATTTTAGAAAAATTGCCTAAAATTTTGTAGAAACCTTTCCTTTGATGAGTGGAATAAAGAATTTACTCAAAAATTAGTTTCTTAGCATCATTTAAGATAGTATAAAATTTTCACTATTTTTGTAAGGTCCACGCCTGTCGAATTTCCATCAAAAATTCAATTTTAGAAAAATTGCCTAAAATTTTGTAGAAACCTTTACTTTGATGAGTGGAATAAAGAATTTACTCAAAAAATAGTTTCTTAGCATCATTTAAGATAGTACAAAATTTTCACTATTTTTGTAAGGTCTGCGCCTGCTGAATTTCCATCAAAAATTAGATTTTAGAAAAATTGCCTAAAATTTTGTAGAAACCTTTCCTTTGATGAGTGGAATAAAGAATTTACTCAAAAATAAGTTTCTTAGCACAATTTAAGATAGTACAAAATTTTCACTTTTTTTGTAAGGTCCGCGCCTGTCGAATTTCCGTCAAAATTTCAATTTTCCAAAAATTGCCTAAAATTTTGTAGAAACCTTTCCTTTGATGAGTGGAATAAAGAATTTACTTAAAAATAAGTTTCTTAGCACAATTTAAGATAGTACAAAATTTTCACTATTTTTGTAAGGGTCGCGCCTGTCGAATTTCCGTCAAAAATTCAATTTTCCAAAAATTGCCTAAAAATTCGTAGAAACCTTTCCTTTGATGAGTGGAATAAAGAATTGACATAAAAAATAGTTTCATAGCACAATTTAAGATAGTACAAAATTTTCACTATTTTTGTAAGGTCCGCGTCTGTCGAATTTCCGTCAAAATTCAATTTTCCAAAATTATCCAAAAATTTTGTAGAAACCTTTTATTTGATGAGTGGAATAAATAATTAAGCCAAAAAATAGTTTCTAAGCACAATTTAAGATAGTACAAAATTTTCACTATTTTTGTAAGGTCCGCGCCTGTCGAATTTCCGTCAAAATTTCAATTTTCCAAAAATTGCCTCAAATTTTGTAGAAACCTTTCCTTTGATGAGTGGAATAAAGAATTAACTCAAAAAATAGTTTCTTAGCACAATTTAAGATAGTACAAAATTTTCACTATTTTTGTAAGGTCCGCGCCTGTCGAATTTCCGTCAAAATTTCAATTTTCCAAAAATTGCCTAAAATTTTGTAGAAAACTTTTATTTGATGAGTGGAATAAATAATTTAGCCAAAAAATAGTTTCTTAGCATCATTTAAGATAGTACAAAATTGTCACTATTTTTGTAAGGTCCGCACCTGTCGAATTTCTGTCAAAATTTCAATTTTCCAAAAATTGCCTAAAATTTTGTAGAAACCTTTCCTTTGATGAGTGGAATAAAGAATTTACTCAAAAATAAGTTTCTTAGCACAATTTAAGATTATACAAAAAATTTCACTATTTTTGTAAGGTCCGCGCCTGTCGAATTTCCATCAAAAATTCAATTTTAGAAAAATTGCCTAAAATTTTGTAGAAACCTTTCCTTTGATGAGTGGAATAAAGAATTTACTCAAAAATTAGTTTCTTAGCATCATTTAAGATAGTATAAAATTTTCACTATTTTTGTAAGGTCCACGCCTGTCGAATTTCCATCAAAAATTCAATTTTAGAAAAATTGCCTAAAATTTTGTAGAAACCTTTACTTTGATGAGTGGAATAAAGAATTTACTCAAAAAATAGTTTCTTAGCATCATTTAAGATAGTACAAAATTTTCACTATTTTTGTAAGGTCTGCGCCTGCTGAATTTCCATCAAAAATTAGATTTTAGAAAAATTGCCTAAAATTTTGTAGAAACCTTTCCTTTGATGAGTGGAATAAAGAATTGACATAAAAAATAGTTTCATAGCACAATTTAAGATAGTACAAAATTTTCACTATTTTTGTAAGGTCCGCGTCTGTCGAATTTCCTTCAAAATTCAATTTTCCAAAATTATCCAAAAATTTTGTAGAAACCTTTTATTTGATGAGTGGAATAAATAATTAAGCCAAAAAATAGTTTCTTAGCACAATTTAAGATAGTACAAAATTTTCACTAATTTTGTAAGGTCCGCGCCTGTAGAATTTCCGTCAAAAATTCAATTTTCCAAAAATTGCCTCAAATTTTGTAGAATCCTTTCCTTTGATGAGTGGAATAAAGAATTTACTCAAAATATAGTTTCTTAGCACAATTTAAGATAGTACAAAATTTTTACTAATTTTGTAAGGTCCGCGCCTGTCGAATTTCCGTCAAAAATTCAATTTTCCAAAAATATCCTAAAATTTTGTAGAAACCTTTTATTTGATGAGTGGAATGAATAATTTAGCCAAAAATAGTTTCTTGGCACAATTTAAGATAGTACAAAATTTTCACTATTTTTGTAAGGTCCGCGCCTTTCAAATTTCCGTCAAAAATTTAATTTACCAAAAATTGCCTCAAATTTTGTAGAAACCTTTCCTTTGATGAGTGGAATAAAGAATTTACTCAAACAATAGTTTCTTAGCACAATTTAAGATAGTACAAAATTTTCACTATTTTTGTAAGGTCCGCCCGCGCCTGTCGAATTTCCGTCAAAAATTTAATTTTCCAAAAATATCCTAAAATTTTGTAGAAACCTTTTATTTGATGAGTGGAATAAATAATTTAGCCAAAAAAATAGTTTCTTAGCACAATTTAAGATAGTACAAAATTTTCACTATTTTTGTACGGTTCGTGCCTGTCGAATTTCCATCAAAAATTCAATTTTCCAAAAATTGCCTCAAATTTTGTAGAAACCTTTTATTTGATGAGTGGAATAAATAATTTAGCCAAAAAATAGTTTCTTAGCACAATTTAAGATAGTACAAAATTGTCACTATTTTTGTAAGGTCCGCGCCTGTCGATTTACCGTCAAAAATTTAATTTTCCAATAATTGCCTCAAATTTTGTAGAAACCTTTCATCTGATGAGTGGAATAAAGAATTTACTCAAAAAATAATTTCTTAGCATCATTTAAGATTGTACAAAATTTTCACTATTTTGCTAAGGATCGCGCCTGTCGAATTTCCGTCAAAAATTCAATTTTCCAAAAATTGCCTAAAATTTTGTAGAAACCTTTTCTTTGATGAGTGGAATAAAGAATTTACTCAAAAAATAGTTTCTTAGCACAATTTAAGATAGTACAAAATTTTCACTATTTTTGCAAGGTCCCACCTGTCGAATTTCCATCAAAAATTCAATTTTTCAAAAATTGCCTAAAAATTCGTAGAAACCTTTCCTTTGATGAGTGGAATAAAGAATTTACATTAAAAATAGTTTCTTAGCACAATTTAAGATAGTACAAAATTTTCACTATTTTTGTAAGGTCCGCGTCTGTCGAATTTCCGTCAAAATTCAATTTTCCAAAATTATCCTAAAATTTTGTAGAAACCTTTTATTTGATGAGTGGAATAAATAATTTAGCCAAAAAATAGTTTCTTAGCACAATTTAAGATAGTACAAAATTTTCACTAATTTTGTAAGGTCCGCGCCTGTCAAATTTCCATCAAAATTTCAATTTTCCAAAAATTGCCTAAAATTTTGTAGAAACCTTTCCTTTGATGAGTGGAATAAAGAATTTACTCAAAAATAAGTTTCTTAGCACAATTTAAGATTATACAAAATTTTCACTATTTTTGTAAGGTCCGCGCCTGTCGAATTTCCGTCAAAATTCAATTTTCCAAAATTATCCTAAAATTTTGTAGAAACCTTTTATTTGATGAGTGGAATATTTAATTTAGCCAAAAAATAGTTTCTTAGCACAATTTAAGATAGTACAAAATTTTCACTAATTTTGTAAGGTCCGCGCCTGTTGAATTTCCATCAAAAATTCAATTTTCCAAAAATTGCCTCAAATTTTGTAGAATCCTTTCCTTTGATGAGTGGAATAAAGAATTTACTCAAAATATAGTTTCTTAGCACAATTTAAGATAGTACAAAATTTTCACTTTTTTTGTAAGGTCCACGCCTGTCGAATTTCCGTCAAAAATTCAATTTTCCAAAAATATCCTAAAATTTTGTAGAAAACTTTTATTTGATGAGTGGAATAAATAATTTTGCCAAAAAATAGTTTCTTAGCACAATTTAAGATAGTACACAATTTTCACTAATTTTGTAGGGTTCGCGCCTGTCGAATTTCCATCAAAAATTAAATTTGAGAAAAATTGCCTAAAATTTTGTAGAAATCTTTCCTTTGATGAGTGGAATAAAGAATTTACTCAAAAAATAGTTTCTTAGCACAATTTAAGATAGTATAAAATTTTCACTATTTTTGTAGGGTCCGCCCGCGCCTGTCGAATTTCCGTCAAAAATTTAATTTTCCAAAAATATCCTAAAATTTTGCAGAAACCTTTTATTTGATGAGTGGAATAAATAATTTTGCCAAAAAATAGTTTCTTAGCACAATTTAAGATAGTACAAAATTTTCACTATTTCTGTATGGTCCACGCCTGTCAAATTTCCGTCAAAAATTTAATTTTCCAATAATTGCCTCAAATTTTGTAGAAACCTTTCCTTTGATGAGTGGAATAAAGAATTTACTCAAAAAATAGTTTCTTAGCATCATTTAAGATAGTACAAAATTTTCACTATTTTTGTAAGGCTCGCGCCTGTTGAATTTCCATCAAAAATTAAATTTTAGAAAAATTGCCTAAAATTTTGTAGAAACCTTTCCTTTGATGAGTGGAATAAAGAATTTACTCAAAAAATAGTTTCTTAGCATCATTTAAGATAGTACAAAATTTTCACTATTTTTGTAAGGTCCGCGCCTGTCGAATTTCCGTCAAAATTCAATTTTCCAAAATTATCCTAAAATTTTGTAGAAACCTTTTATTTGATGAGTGGAATAATTAATTTAGCCAAAAAATAGTTTCTTAGCACAATTTAAGATAGTACAAAATTTTCACTAATTTTGTAAGGGGCGCGCCTGTTGAATTTCCATCAAAAATTCAATTTTCCAAAAATTGCCTCAAATTTTGTAGAATCCTTTCCTTTGATGAGTGGAATAAAGAATTTACTCAAAATATAGTTTCTTAGCACAATTTAAGATAGTACAAAATTTTCACTTTTTTTGTAAGGTCCGCGCCTGTCGAATTTCCGTCAAAAATTCAATTTTCCAAAAATATCCTAAAATTTTGTAGAAACCTTTTATTTGATGAGTGGAATGAATAATTTAGCCAAAAATAGTTTCTTGGCACAATTTAAGATAGTACAAAATTTTCACTATTTTTGTAAGGTCCGCGCCTTTCAAATTTCCGTCAAAAATTTAATTTACCAAAAATTGCCTCAAATTTTGTAGAAACCTTTCCTTTGATGAGTGGAATAAAGAATTTACTCAAAGTATAGTTTCTTAGCACCATTTAAGATAGTACAAAATTTTCACTATTTTTGTAAGGGTCGCGCCTGTCGAATGTCTGTCAAAATTCCATTTTCCAAAAATATCCTTAAATTTTGTAGAAACCTTTCCTTTGATGAGTGGAATAAAGAATTTACTCAAAAAATAGTTTCTTAGCACAATTTAAGATAGTACAAAATTTTCACTATTTTTGTAAGGTCCGCGCCTGTCGAATTTCCGTCAAAATTTCAATTTTCCAAAAATTGCCTCAAATTTTGTAGAAACATTTCCTTTGATGAGTGGAATAAAGAATTGACATAAAAAATAGTTTCATAGCACAATTTAAGATAGTACAAAATTTTCACTATTTTTGTAAGGTCCGCGTCTGTCGAATTTCCGTCAAAATTCAATTTTCCAAAATTATCCAAAAATTTTGTAGAAACCTTTTATTTGATGAGTGGAATAAATAATTAAGCCAAAAAATAGTTTCTTAGCACAATTTAAGATAGTACAAAATTTTCACTAATTTTGTAAGGTCCGCGCCTGTAGAATTTCCGTCAAAAATTCAATTTTCCAAAAATTGCCTCAAATTTTGTAGAATCCTTTCCTTTGATGAGTGGAATAAAGAATTTACTCAAAATATAGTTTCTTAGCACAATTTAAGATAGTACAAAATTTTTACTAATTTTGTAAGGTCCGCGCCTGTCGAATTTCCGTCAAAAATTCAATTTTCCAAAAATATCCTAAAATTTTGTAGAAACCTTTTATTTGATGAGTGGAATGAATAATTTAGCCAAAAATAGTTTCTTGGCACAATTTAAGATAGTACAAAATTTTCACTATTTTTGTAAGGTCCGCGCCTTTCAAATTTCCGTCAAAAATTTAATTTACCAAAAATTGCCTCAAATTTTGTAGAAACCTTTCCTTTGATGAGTGGAATAAAGAATTTACTCAAACAATAGTTTCTTAGCACAATTTAAGATAGTACAAAATTTTAATTTTGTAAGGTCCGCGCCTGTCGAATTTCCGTCAAAAATTCAATTTTCCAAAAATATCCTCAAATTTTGTAGAAACCTTTCATCTGATGAGTGGAATAAAGAATTTACTCAAAAAATAATTTCTTAGCATCATTTAAGATTGTACAAAATTTTCACTATTTTGCTCAGGATCGCGCCTGTCGAATTTCCGTCAAAAATTCAATTTTCCAAAAATTGCCTAAAATTTTGTAGAAACCTTTTCTTTGATGAGTGGAATAAAGAATTTACTCAAAAAATAGTTTCTTAGCACGATTTAAGATAGTACAAAATTTTCACTATTTTTGCAAGGTCCCACCTGTCGAATTTCCATCAAAAATTCAATTTTTCAAAAATTGCCTAAAAATTCGTAGAAACCTTTCCTTTGATGAGTGGAATAAAGAATTTACATTAAAAATAGTTTCTTAGCACAATTTAAGATAGTACAAAATTTTCACTATTTTTGTAAGGTCCGCGTCTGTCGAATTTCCGTCAAAATTCAATTTTCCAAAATTATCCTAAAATTTTGTAGAAACCTTTTATTTGATGAGTGGAATAAATAATTTAGCCAAAAAATAGTTTCTTAGCACAATTTAAGATAGTACAAAATTTTCACTAATTTTGTAAGGTCCGCGCCTGTCAAATTTCCATCAAAATTTCAATTTTCTAAAAATTGCCTAAAATTTTGTAGAAACCTTTCCTTTGATGAGTGGAATAAAGAATTTACTCAAAAATAAGTTTCTTAGCACAATTTAAGATTATACAAAATTTTCACTATTTTTGTAAGGTCCGCGCCTGTCGAATTTCCGTCAAAATTCAATTTTCCAAAATTATCCTAAAATTTTGTAGAAACCTTTTATTTGATGAGTGGAATATTTAATTTAGCCAAAAAATAGTTTCTTAGCACAATTTAAGATAGTACAAAATTTTCACTAATTTTGTAAGGTCCGCGCCTGTTGAATTTCCATCAAAAATTCAATTTTCCAAAAATTGCCTCAAATTTTGTAGAATCCTTTCCTTTGATGAGTGGAATAAAGAATTTACTCAAAATATAGTTTCTTAGCACAATTTAAGATAGTACAAAATTTTCACTTTTTTTGTAAGGTCCACGCCTGTCGAATTTCCGTCAAAAATTCAATTTTCCAAAAATATCCTAAAATTTTGTAGAAAACTTTTATTTGATGAGTGGAATAAATAATTTAGCCAAAAAATAGTTTCTTGGCACAATTTAAGATAGTACACAATTTTCACTAATTTTGTAGGGTCCGCGCCTGTCGAATTTCCATCAAAAATTAAATTTGAGAAAAATTGCCTAAAATTTTGTAGAAATCTTTCCTTTGATGAGTGGAATAAAGAATTTACTCAAAAAATAGTTTCTTAGCACAATTTAAGATAGTATAAAATTTTCACTATTTTTGTAGGGTCCGCCCGCGCCTGTCGAATTTCCGTCAAAAATTTAATTTTCCAAAAATATCCTAAAATTTTGCAGAAACCTTTTATTTGATGAGTGGAATAAATAATTTTGCCAAAAAATAGTTTCTTAGCACAATTTAAGATAGTACAAAATTTTCACTATTTCTGTATGGTCCACGCCTGTCAAATTTCCGTCAAAAATTTAATTTTCCAATAATTGCCTCAAATTTTGTAGAAACCTTTCCTTTGATGAGTGGAATAAAGAATTTACTCAAAAAATAGTTTCTTAGCATCATTTAAGATAGTACAAAATTTTCACTATTTTTGTAAGGCTCGCGCCTGTCGAATTTCCATCAAAAATTAAATTTTAGAAAAATTGCCTAAAATTTTGTAGAAACCTTTCCTTTGATGAGTGGAATAAAGAATTTACTCAAAAAATAGTTTCTTAGCATCATTTAAGATAGTACAAAATTTTCACTATTTTTGTAAGGTCCGCGTCTGTCGAATTTCCGTCAAAATTCAATTTTCCAAAATTATCCAAAAATTTTGTAGAAACCTTTTATTTGATGAGTGGAATAAATAATTAAGCCAAAAAATAGTTTCTTAGCACAATTTAAGATAGTACAAAATTTTCACTAATTTTGTAAGGTCCGCGCCTGTAGAATTTCCGTCAAAAATTCAATTTTCCAAAAATTGCCTCAAATTTTGTAGAATCCTTTCCTTTGATGAGTGGAATAAAGAATTTACTCAAAATATAGTTTCTTAGCACAATTTAAGATAGTACAAAATTTTTACTAATTTTGTAAGGTCCGCGCCTGTCGAATTTCCGTCAAAAATTCAATTTTCCAAAAATATCCTAAAATTTTGTAGAAACCTTTTATTTGATGAGTGGAATGAATAATTTAGCCAAAAATAGTTTCTTGGCACAATTTAAGATAGTACAAAATTTTCACTATTTTTGTAAGGTCCGCGCCTTTCAAATTTCCGTCAAAAATTTAATTTACCAAAAATTGCCTCAAATTTTGTAGAAACCTTTCCTTTGATGAGTGGAATAAAGAATTTACTCAAACAATAGTTTCTTAGCACAATTTAAGATAGTACAAAATTTTCACTATTTTTGTAAGGTCCGCCCGCGCCTGTCGAATTTCCGTCAAAAATTTAATTTTCCAAAAATATCCTAAAATTTTGTAGAAACCTTTTATTTGATGAGTGGAATAAATAATTTAGCCAAAAAATAGTTTCTTAGCACAATTTAAGATAGTACAAAATTTTCACTATTTTTGTACGGTTCGTGCCTGTCGAATTTCCATCAAAAATTCAATTTTCCAAAAATATCCTAAAATTTTGTAGAAACCTTTTATTTGATGAGTGGAATAAATAATTTAGCCAAAAAATAGTTTCTTAGCACAATTTAAGATAGTACAAAATTGTCACTATTTTTGTAAGGTCCGCGCCTGTCGATTTACCGTCAAAAATTTAATTTTCCAATAATTGCCTCAAATTTTGTAGAAACCTTTCATCTGATGAGTGGAATAAAGAATTTACTCAAAAAATAATTTCTTAGCATCATTTAAGATTGTACAAAATTTTCACTATTTTGCTAAGGATCGCGCCTGTCGAATTTCCGTCAAAAATTCAATTTTCCAAAAATTGCCTAAAATTTTGTAGAAACCTTTTCTTTGATGAGTGGAATAAAGAATTTACTCAAAAAATAGTTTCTTAGCACAATTTAAGATAGTACAAAATTTTCACTATTTTTGCAAGGTCCCACCTGTCGAATTTCCATCAAAAATTCAATTTTTCAAAAATTGCCTAAAAATTCGTAGAAACCTTTCCTTTGATGAGTGGAATAAAGAATTTACATTAAAAATAGTTTCTTAGCACAATTTAAGATAGTACAAAATTTTCACTATTTTTGTAAGGTCCGCGTCTGTCGAATTTCCGTCAAAATTCAATTTTCCAAAATTATCCTAAAATTTTGTAGAAACCTTTTATTTGATGAGTGGAATAAATAATTTAGCCAAAAAATAGTTTCTTAGCACAATTTAAGATAGTACAAAATTTTCACTAATTTTGTAAGGTCCGCGCCTGTCAAATTTCCATCAAAATTTCAATTTTCCAAAAATTGCCTAAAATTTTGTAGAAACCTTTCCTTTGATGAGTGGAATAAAGAATTTACTCAAAAATAAGTTTCTTAGCACAATTTAAGATTATACAAAATTTTCACTATTTTTGTAAGGTCCGCGCCTGTCGAATTTCCGTCAAAATTCAATTTTCCAAAATTATCCTAAAATTTTGTAGAAACCTTTTATTTGATGAGTGGAATATTTAATTTAGCCAAAAAATAGTTTCTTAGCACAATTTAAGATAGTACAAAATTTTCACTAATTTTGTAAGGTCCGCGCCTGTTGAATTTCCATCAAAAATTCAATTTTCCAAAAATTGCCTCAAATTTTGTAGAATCCTTTCCTTTGATGAGTGGAATAAAGAATTTACTCAAAATATAGTTTCTTAGCACAATTTAAGATAGTACAAAATTTTCACTTTTTTTGTAAGGTCCACGCCTGTCGAATTTCCGTCAAAAATTCAATTTTCCAAAAATATCCTAAAATTTTGTAGAAAACTTTTATTTGATGAGTGGAATAAATAATTTAGCCAAAAAATAGTTTCTTAGCACAATTTAAGATAGTACACAATTTTCACTAATTTTGTAGGGTCCGCGCCTGTCGAATTTCCATCAAAAATTAAATTTGAGAAAAATTGCCTAAAATTTTGTAGAAATCTTTCCTTTGATGAGTGGAATAAAGAATTTACTCAAAAAATAGTTTCTTAGCACAATTTAAGATAGTATAAAATTTTCACTATTTTTGTAGGGTCCGCCCGCGCCTGTCGAATTTCCGTCAAAAATTTAATTTTCCAAAAATATCCTAAAATTTTGCAGAAACCTTTTATTTGATGAGTGGAATAAATAATTTTGCCAAAAAATAGTTTCTTAGCACAATTTAAGATAGTACAAAATTTTCACTATTTCTGTATGGTCCACGCCTGTCAAATTTCCGTCAAAAATTTAATTTTCCAATAATTGCCTCAAATTTTGTAGAAACCTTTCCTTTGATGAGTGGAATAAAGAATTTACTCAAAAAATAGTTTCTTAGCATCATTTAAGATAGTACAAAATTTTCACTATTTTTGTAAGGCTCGCGCCTGTTGAATTTCCATCAAAAATTAAATTTTAGAAAAATTGCCTAAAATTTTGTAGAAACCTTTCCTTTGATGAGTGGAATAAAGAATTTACTCAAAAAATAGTTTCTTAGCATCATTTAAGATAGTACAAAATTTTCACTATTTTTGTAAGGTCCGCGCCTGTCGAATTTCCGTCAAAATTCAATTTTCCAAAATTATCCTAAAATTTTGTAGAAACCTTTTATTTGATGAGTGGAATAATTAATTTAGCCAAAAAATAGTTTCTTAGCACAATTTAAGATAGTACAAAATTTTCACTAATTTTGTAAGGGGCGCGCCTGTTGAATTTCCATCAAAAATTCAATTTTCCAAAAATTGCCTCAAATTTTGTAGAATCCTTTCCTTTGATGAGTGGAATAAAGAATTTACTCAAAATATAGTTTCTTAGCACAATTTAAGATAGTACAAAATTTTCACTTTTTTTGTAAGGTCCGCGCCTGTCGAATTTCCGTCAAAAATTCAATTTTCCAAAAATATCCTAAAATTTTGTAGAAACCTTTTATTTGATGAGTGGAATGAATAATTTAGCCAAAAATAGTTTCTTGGCACAATTTAAGATAGTACAAAATTTTCACTATTTTTGTAAGGTCCGCGCCTTTCAAATTTCCGTCAAAAATTTAATTTACCAAAAATTGCCTCAAATTTTGTAGAAACCTTTCCTTTGATGAGTGGAATAAAGAATTTACTCAAAGTATAGTTTCTTAGCACCATTTAAGATAGTACAAAATTTTCACTATTTTTGTAAGGGTCGCGCCTGTCGAATGTCTGTCAAAATTCCATTTTCCAAAAATATCCTTAAATTTTGTAGAAACCTTTCCTTTGATGAGTGGAATAAAGAATTTACTCAAAAAATAGTTTCTTAGCACAATTTAAGATAGTACAAAATTTTCACTATTTTTGTAAGGTCCGCGCCTGTCGAATTTCCGTCAAAATTTCAATTTTCCAAAAATTGCCTCAAATTTTGTAGAAACCTTTCCTTTGATGAGTGGAATAAATAATTAACTCAAAAAATAGTTTCTTAGCACAATTTAAGATAGTACAAAATTTTCACTATTTTTGTAAGGTCCGCGCCTGTCGAATTTCCGTCAAAATTTCAATTTTCCAAAAATTGCCTAAAATTTTGTAGAAAACTTTTATTTGATGAGTGGAATAAATAATTTAGCCAAAAAATAGTTTCTTAGCATCATTTAAGATAGTACAAAATTGTCACTATTTTTGTAAGGTCCGCGCCTGTCGAATTTCTGTCAAAATTTCAATTTTCCAAAAATTGCCTAAAATTTTGTAGAAACCTTTCCTTTGATGAGTGGAATAAAGAATTTACTCAAAAATAAGTTTCTTAGCACAATTTAAGATTATACAAAAATTTCACTATTTTTGTAAGGTCCGCGCCTGTCGAATTTCCATCAAAAATTCAATTTTAGAAAAATTGCCTAAAATTTTGTAGAAACCTTTCCTTTGATGAGTGGAATAAAGAATTTACTCAAAAATTAGTTTCTTAGCATCATTTAAGATAGTATAAAATTTTCACTATTTTTGTAAGGTCCACGCCTGTCGAATTTCCATCAAAAATTCAATTTTAGAAAAATTGCCTAAAATTTTGTAGAAACCTTTACTTTGATGAGTGGAATAAAGAATTTACTCAAAAAATAGTTTCTTAGCATCATTTAAGATAGTACAAAATTTTCACTATTTTTGTAAGGTCTGCGCCTGCTGAATTTCCATCAAAAATTAGATTTTAGAAAAATTGCCTAAAATTTTGTAGAAACCTTTCCTTTGATGAGTGGAATAAAGAATTTACTCAAAAATAAGTTTCTTAGCACAATTTAAGATAGTACAAAATTTTCACTATTTTTGTAAGGTCCGCGCCTGTCGAATTTCCGTCAAAATTTCAATTTTCCAAAAATTGCCTAAAATTTTGTAGAAACCTTTCCTTTGATGAGTGGAATAAAGAATTTACTTAAAAATAAGTTTCTTAGCACAATTTAAGATAGTACAAAATTTTCACTATTTTTGTAAGGGTCGCGCCTGTCGAATTTCCGTCAAAAATTCAATTTTCCAAAAATTGCCTAAAAATTCGTAGAAACCTTTCCTTTGATGAGTGGAATAAAGAATTGACATAAAAAATAGTTTCATAGCACAATTTAAGATAGTACAAAATTTTCACTATTTTTGTAAGGTCCGCGTCTGTCGAATTTCCGTCAAAATTCAATTTTCCAAAATTATCCAAAAATTTTGTAGAAACCTTTTATTTGATGAGTGGAATAAATAATTAAGCCAAAAAATAGTTTCTTAGCACAATTTAAGATAGTACAAAATTTTCACTAATTTTGTAAGGTCCGCGCCTGTAGAATTTCCGTCAAAAATTCAATTTTCCAAAAATTGCCTCAAATTTTGTAGAATCCTTTCCTTTGATGAGTGGAATAAAGAATTTACTCAAAATATAGTTTCTTAGCACAATTTAAGATAGTACAAAATTTTTACTAATTTTGTAAGGTCCGCGCCTGTCGAATTTCCGTCAAAAATTCAATTTTCCAAAAATATCCTAAAATTTTGTAGAAAACTTTTATTTGATGAGTGGAATAAATAATTTAGCCAAAAAATAGTTTCTTAGCACAATTTAAGATAGTACACAATTTTCACTAATTTTGTAGGGTCCGCGCCTGTCGAATTTCCATCAAAAATTAAATTTGAGAAAAATTGCCTAAAATTTTGTAGAAATCTTTCCTTTGATGAGTGGAATAAAGAATTTACTCAAAAAATAGTTTCTTAGCACAATTTAAGATAGTATAAAATTTTCACTATTTTTGTAGGGTCCGCCCGCGCCTGTCGAATTTCCGTCAAAAATTTAATTTTCCAAAAATATCCTAAAATTTTGCAGAAACCTTTTATTTGATGAGTGGAATAAATAATTTTGCCAAAAAATAGTTTCTTAGCACAATTTAAGATAGTACAAAATTTTCACTATTTCTGTATGGTCCACGCCTGTCAAATTTCCGTCAAAAATTTAATTTTCCAATAATTGCCTCAAATTTTGTAGAAACCTTTCCTTTGATGAGTGGAATAAAGAATTTACTCAAAAAATAGTTTCTTAGCATCATTTAAGATAGTACAAAATTTTCACTATTTTTGTAAGGCTCGCGCCTGTTGAATTTCCATCAAAAATTAAATTTTAGAAAAATTGCCTAAAATTTTGTAGAAACCTTTCCTTTGATGAGTGGAATAAAGAATTTACTCAAAAAATAGTTTCTTAGCATCATTTAAGATAGTACAAAATTTTCACTATTTTTGTAAGGTCCGCGCCTGTCGAATTTCCGTCAAAATTCAATTTTCCAAAATTATCCTAAAATTTTGTAGAAACCTTTTATTTGATGAGTGGAATAATTAATTTAGCCAAAAAATAGTTTCTTAGCACAATTTAAGATAGTACAAAATTTTCACTAATTTTGTAAGGGGCGCGCCTGTTGAATTTCCATCAAAAATTCAATTTTCCAAAAATTGCCTCAAATTTTGTAGAATCCTTTCCTTTGATGAGTGGAATAAAGAATTTACTCAAAATATAGTTTCTTAGCACAATTTAAGATAGTACAAAATTTTCACTTTTTTTGTAAGGTCCGCGCCTGTCGAATTTCCGTCAAAAATTCAATTTTCCAAAAATATCCTAAAATTTTGTAGAAACCTTTTATTTGATGAGTGGAATGAATAATTTAGCCAAAAATAGTTTCTTGGCACAATTTAAGATAGTACAAAATTTTCACTATTTTTGTAAGGTCCGCGCCTTTCAAATTTCCGTCAAAAATTTAATTTACCAAAAATTGCCTCAAATTTTGTAGAAACCTTTCCTTTGATGAGTGGAATAAAGAATTTACTCAAAGTATAGTTTCTTAGCACCATTTAAGATAGTACAAAATTTTCACTATTTTTGTAAGGGTCGCGCCTGTCGAATGTCTGTCAAAATTCCATTTTCCAAAAATATCCTTAAATTTTGTAGAAACCTTTCCTTTGATGAGTGGAATAAAGAATTTACTCAAAAAATAGTTTCTTAGCACAATTTAAGATAGTACAAAATTTTCACTATTTTTGTAAGGTCCGCGCCTGTCGAATTTCCGTCAAAATTTCAATTTTCCAAAAATTGCCTCAAATTTTGTAGAAACCTTTCCTTTGATGAGTGGAATAAATAATTAACTCAAAAAATAGTTTCTTAGCACAATTTAAGATAGTACAAAATTTTCACTATTTTTGTAAGGTCCGCGCCTGTCGAATTTCCGTCAAAATTTCAATTTTCCAAAAATTGCCTAAAATTTTGTAGAAAACTTTTATTTGATGAGTGGAATAAATAATTTAGCCAAAAAATAGTTTCTTAGCATCATTTAAGATAGTACAAAATTGTCACTATTTTTGTAAGGTCCGCGCCTGTCGAATTTCTGTCAAAATTTCAATTTTCCAAAAATTGCCTAAAATTTTGTAGAAACCTTTCCTTTGATGAGTGGAATAAAGAATTTACTCAAAAATAAGTTTCTTAGCACAATTTAAGATTATACAAAAATTTCACTATTTTTGTAAGGTCCGCGCCTGTCGAATTTCCATCAAAAATTCAATTTTAGAAAAATTGCCTAAAATTTTGTAGAAACCTTTCCTTTGATGAGTGGAATAAAGAATTTACTCAAAAATTAGTTTCTTAGCATCATTTAAGATAGTATAAAATTTTCACTATTTTTGTAAGGTCTGCGCCTGCTGAATTTCCATCAAAAATTAGATTTTAGAAAAATTGCCTAAAATTTTGTAGAAACCTTTCCTTTGATGAGTGGAATAAAGAATTTACTCAAAAATAAGTTTCTTAGCACAATTTAAGATAGTACAAAATTTTCACTATTTTTGTAAGGTCCGCGCCTGTCGAATTTCCGTCAAAATTTCAATTTTCCAAAAATTGCCTAAAATTTTGTAGAAACCTTTCCTTTGATGAGTGGAATAAAGAATTTACTTAAAAATAAGTTTCTTAGCACAATTTAAGATAGTACAAAATTTTCACTATTTTTGTAAGGGTCGCGCCTGTCGAATTTCCGTCAAAAATTCAATTTTCCAAAAATTGCCTAAAAATTCGTAGAAACCTTTCCTTTGATGAGTGGAATAAAGAATTGACATAAAAAATAGTTTCATAGCACAATTTAAGATAGTACAAAATTTTCACTATTTTTGTAAGGTCCGCGTCTGTCGAATTTCCGTCAAAATTCAATTTTCCAAAATTATCCAAAAATTTTGTAGAAACCTTTTATTTGATGAGTGGAATAAATAATTAAGCCAAAAAATAGTTTCTTAGCACAATTTAAGATAGTACAAAATTTTCACTAATTTTGTAAGGTCCGCGCCTGTAGAATTTCCGTCAAAAATTCAATTTTCCAAAAATTGCCTCAAATTTTGTAGAATCCTTTCCTTTGATGAGTGGAATAAAGAATTTACTCAAAATATAGTTTCTTAGCACAATTTAAGATAGTACAAATTTTTTACTAATTTTGTAAGGTCCGCGCCTGTCGAATTTCCGTCAAAAATTCAATTTTCCAAAAATATCCTAAAATTTTGTAGAAACCTTTTATTTGATGAGTGGAATGAATAATTTAGCCAAAAATAGTTTCTTGGCACAATTTAAGATAGTACAAAATTTTCACTATTTTTGTAAGGTCCGCGCCTTTCAAATTTCCGTCAAAAATTTAATTTACCAAAAATTGCCTCAAATTTTGTAGAAACCTTTCCTTTGATGAGTGGAATAAAGAATTTACTCAAACAATAGTTTCTTAGCACAATTTAAGATAGTACAAAATTTTAATTTTGTAAGGTCCGCGCCTGTCGAATTTCCGTCAAAAATTCAATTTTCCAAAAATATCCTCAAATTTTGTAGAAACCTTTCATCTGATGAGTGGAATAAAGAATTTACTAAAAAAATAATTTCTTAGCATCATTTAAGATTGTACAAAATTTTCACTATTTTGCTCAGGATCGCGCCTGTCGAATTTCCGTCAAAAATTCAATTTTCCAAAAATTGCCTAAAATTTTGTAGAAACCTTTTCTTTGATGAGTGGAATAAAGAATTTACTCAAAAAATAGTTTCTTAGCACAATTTAAGATAGTACAAAATTTTCACTATTTTTGCAAGGTCCCACCTGTCGAATTTCCATCAAAAATTCAATTTTTCAAAAATTGCCTAAAAATTCGTAGAAACCTTTCCTTTGATGAGTGGAATAAAGAATTTACATTAAAAATAGTTTCTTAGCACAATTTAAGATAGTACAAAATTTTCACTATTTTTGCAAGGTCCCACCTGTCGAATTTCCATCAAAAATTCAATTTTTCAAAAATTGCCTAAAAATTCGTAGAAACCTTTCCTTTGATGAGTGGAATAAAGAATTTACATTAAAAATAGTTTCTTAGCACAATTTAAGATAGTACAAAATTTTCACTATTTTTGTAAGGTCCGCGTCTGTCGAATTTCCGTCAAAATTCAATTTTCCAAAATTATCCTAAAATTTTGTAGAAACCCTTTATTTGATGAGTGGAATAAATAATTTAGCCAAAAAATAGTTTCTTAGCACAATTTAAGATAGTACAAAATTTTCACTAATTTTGTAAGGTCCGCGCCTGTCAAATTTCCATCAAAATTTCAATTTTCCAAAAATTGCCTAAAATTTTGTAGAAACCTTTCCTTTGATGAGTGGAATAAAGAATTTACTCAAAAATAAGTTTCTTAGCACAATTTAAGATTATACAAAATTTTCACTATTTTTGTAAGGTCCGCGCCTGTCGAATTTCCGTCAAAATTCAATTTTCCAAAATTATCCTAAAATTTTGTAGAAACCTTTTATTTGATGAGTGGAATATTTAATTTAGCCAAAAAATAGTTTCTTAGCACAATTTAAGATAGTACAAAATTTTCACTAATTTTGTAAGGTCCGCGCCTGTTGAATTTCCATCAAAAATTCAATTTTCCAAAAATTGCCTCAAATTTTGTAGAATCCTTTCCTTTGATGAGTGGAATAAAGAATTTACTCAAAATATAGTTTCTTAGCACAATTTAAGATAGTACAAAATTTTCACTTTTTTTGTAAGGTCCACGCCTGTCGAATTTCCGTCAAAAATTCAATTTTCCAAAAATATCCTAAAATTTTGTAGAAAACTTTTTTTGATGAGTGGAATAAATAATTTAGCCAAAAATAGTTTCTTAGCACAATTTAAGATAGTACACAATTTTCACTAATTTTGTAGGGTCCGCGCCTGTCGAATTTCCATCAAAAATTAAATTTGAGAAAAATTGCCTAAAATTTTGTAGAAATCTTTCCTTTGATGAGTGGAATAAAGAATTTACTCAAAAAATAGTTTCTTAGCACAATTTAAGATAGTATAAAATTTTCACTATTTTTGTAGGGTCCGCCCGCGCCTGTCGAATTTCCGTCAAAAATTTAATTTTCCAAAAATATCCTAAAATTTTGCAGAAACCTTTTATTTGATGAGTGGAATAAATAATTTTGCCAAAAAATAGTTTCTTAGCACAATTTAAGATAGTACAAAATTTTCACTATTTCTGTATGGTCCACGCCTGTCAAATTTCCGTCAAAAATTTAATTTTCCAATAATTGCCTCAAATTTTGTAGAAACCTTTCCTTTGATGAGTGGAATAAAGAATTTACTCAAAAAATAGTTTCTTAGCATCATTTAAGATAGTACAAAATTTTCACTATTTTTGTAAGGCTCGCGCCTGTTGAATTTCCATCAAAAATTAAATTTTAGAAAAATTGCCTAAAATTTTGTAGAAACCTTTCCTTTGATGAGTGGAATAAAGAATTTACTCAAAAAATAGTTTCTTAGCATCATTTAAGATAGTACAAAATTTTCACTATTTTTGTAAGGTCCGCGCCTGTCGAATTTCCGTCAAAATTCAATTTTCCAAAATTATCCTAAAATTTTGTAGAAACCTTTTATTTGATGAGTGGAATAATTAATTTAGCCAAAAAATAGTTTCTTAGCACAATTTAAGATAGTACAAAATTTTCACTAATTTTGTAAGGGGCGCGCCTGTTGAATTTCCATCAAAAATTCAATTTTCCAAAAATTGCCTCAAATTTTGTAGAATCCTTTCCTTTGATGAGTGGAATAAAGAATTTACTCAAAATATAGTTTCTTAGCACAATTTAAGATAGTACAAAATTTTCACTTTTTTTGTAAGGTCCGCGCCTGTCGAATTTCCGTCAAAAATTCAATTTTCCAAAAATATCCTAAAATTTTGTAGAAACCTTTTATTTGATGAGTGGAATGAATAATTTAGCCAAAAATAGTTTCTTGGCACAATTTAAGATAGTACAAAATTTTCACTATTTTTGTAAGGTCCGCGCCTTTCAAATTTCCGTCAAAAATTTAATTTACCAAAAATTGCCTCAAATTTTGTAGAAACCTTTCCTTTGATGAGTGGAATAAAGAATTTACTCAAAGTATAGTTTCTTAGCACCATTTAAGATAGTACAAAATTTTCACTATTTTTGTAAGGGTCGCGCCTGTCGAATGTCTGTCAAAATTCCATTTTCCAAAAATATCCTTAAATTTTGTAGAAACCTTTCCTTTGATGAGTGGAATAAAGAATTTACTCAAAAAATAGTTTCTTAGCACAATTTAAGATAGTACAAAATTTTCACTATTTTTGTAAGGTCCGCGCCTGTCGAATTTCCGTCAAAATTTCAATTTTCCAAAAATTGCCTCAAATTTTGTAGAAACCTTTCCTTTGATGAGTGGAATAAAGAATTGACATAAAAAATAGTTTCATAGCACAATTTAAGATAGTACAAAATTTTCACTATTTTTGTAAGGTCCGCGTCTGTCGAATTTCCGTCAAAATTCAATTTTCCAAAATTATCCAAAAATTTTGTAGAAACCTTTTATTTGATGAGTGGAATAAATAATTAAGCCAAAAAATAGTTTCTTAGCACAATTTAAGATAGTACAAAATTTTCACTAATTTTGTAAGGTCCGCGCCTGTAGAATTTCCGTCAAAAATTCAATTTTCCAAAAATTGCCTCAAATTTTGTAGAATCCTTTCCTTTGATGAGTGGAATAAAGAATTTACTCAAAATATAGTTTCTTAGCACAATTTAAGATAGTACAAAATTTTTACTAATTTTGTAAGGTCCGCGCCTGTCGAATTTCCGTCAAAAATTCAATTTTCCAAAAATATCCTAAAATTTTGTAGAAACCTTTTATTTGATGAGTGGAATGAATAATTTAGCCAAAAATAGTTTCTTGGCACAATTTAAGATAGTACAAAATTTTCACTATTTTTGTAAGGTCCGCGCCTTTCAAATTTCCGTCAAAAATTTAATTTACCAAAAATTGCCTCAAATTTTGTAGAAACCTTTCCTTTGATGAGTGGAATAAAGAATTTACTCAAACAATAGTTTCTTAGCACAATTTAAGATAGTACAAAATTTTAATTTTGTAAGGTCCGCGCCTGTCGAATTTCCGTCAAAAATTCAATTTTCCAAAAATATCCTCAAATTTTGTAGAAACCTTTCATCTGATGAGTGGAATAAAGAATTTACTCAAAAAATAATTTCTTAGCATCATTTAAGATTGTACAAAATTTTCACTATTTTGCTCAGGATCGCGCCTGTCGAATTTCCGTCAAAAATTCAATTTTCCAAAAATTGCCTAAAATTTTGTAGAAACCTTTTCTTTGATGAGTGGAATAAAGAATATACTCAAAAAATAGTTTCTTAGCACAATTTAAGATAGTACAAAATTTTCACTATTTTTGCAAGGTCCCACCTGTCGAATTTCCATCAAAAATTCAATTTTTCAAAAATTGCCTAAAAATTCGTAGAAACCTTTCCTTTGATGAGTGGAATAAAGAATTTACATTAAAAATAGTTTCTTAGCACAATTTAAGATAGTACAAAATTTTCACTATTTTTGTAAGGTCCGCGTCTGTCGAATTTCCGTCAAAATTCAATTTTCCAAAATTATCCTAAAATTTTGTAGAAACCTTTTATTTGATGAGTGGAATAAATAATTTAGCCAAAAAATAGTTTCTTAGCACAATTTAAGATAGTACAAAATTTTCACTAATTTTGTAAGGTCCGCGCCTGTCAAATTTCCATCAAAATTTCAATTTTCTAAAAATTGCCTAAAATTTTGTAGAAACCTTTCCTTTGATGAGTGGAATAAAGAATTTACTCAAAAATAAGTTTCTTAGCACAATTTAAGATTATACAAAATTTTCACTATTTTTGTAAGGTCCGCGCCTGTCGAATTTCCGTCAAAATTCAATTTTCCAAAATTATCCTAAAATTTTGTAGAAACCTTTTATTTGATGAGTGGAATATTTAATTTAGCCAAAAAATAGTTTCTTAGCACAATTTAAGATAGTACAAAATTTTCACTAATTTTGTAAGGTCCGCGCCTGTTGAATTTCCATCAAAAATTCAATTTTCCAAAAATTGCCTCAAATTTTGTAGAATCCTTTCCTTTGATGAGTGGAATAAAGAATTTACTCAAAATATAGTTTCTTAGCACAATTTAAGATAGTACAAAATTTTCACTTTTTTTGTAAGGTCCACGCCTGTCGAATTTCCGTCAAAAATTCAATTTTCCAAAAATATCCTAAAATTTTGTAGAAAACTTTTATTTGATGAGTGGAATAAATAATTTAGCCAAAAAATAGTTTCTTAGCACAATTTAAGATAGTATAAAATTTTCACTATTTTTGTAGGGTCCGCCCGCGCCTGTCGAATTTCCGTCAAAAATTTAATTTTCCAAAAATATCCTAAAATTTTGCAGAAACCTTTTATTTGATGAGTGGAATAAATAATTTTGCCAAAAAATAGTTTCTTAGCACAATTTAAGATAGTACAAAATTTTCACTATTTCTGTATGGTCCACGCCTGTCAAATTTCCGTCAAAAATTTAATTTTCCAATAATTGCCTCAAATTTTGTAGAAACCTTTCCTTTGATGAGTGGAATAAAGAATTTACTCAAAAAATAGTTTCTTAGCATCATTTAAGATAGTACAAAATTTTCACTATTTTTGTAAGGCTCGCGCCTGTCGAATTTCCATCAAAAATTAAATTTTAGAAAAATTGCCTAAAATTTTGTAGAAACCTTTCCTTTGATGAGTGGAATAAAGAATTTACTCAAAAAATAGTTTCTTAGCATCATTTAAGATAGTACAAAATTTTCACTATTTTTGTAAGGTCCGCGTCTGTCGAATTTCCGTCAAAATTCAATTTTCCAAAATTATCCAAAAATTTTGTAGAAACCTTTTATTTGATGAGTGGAATAAATAATTAAGCCAAAAAATAGTTTCTTAGCACAATTTAAGATAGTACACAATTTTCACTAATTTTGTAGGGTCCGCGCCTGTCGAATTTCCATCAAAAATTAAATTTGAGAAAAATTGCCTAAAATTTTGTAGAAATCTTTCCTTTGATGAGTGGAATAAAGAATTTACTCAAAAAATAGTTTCTTAGCACAATTTAAGATAGTATAAAATTTTCACTATTTTTGTAGGGTCCGCCCGCGCCTGTCGAATTTCCGTCAAAAATTTAATTTTCCAAAAATATCCTAAAATTTTGCAGAAACCTTTTATTTGATGAGTGGAATAAATAATTTTGCCAAAAAATAGTTTCTTAGCACAATTTAAGATAGTACAAAATTTTCACTATTTCTGTATGGTCCACGCCTGTCAAATTTCCGTCAAAAATTTAATTTTCCAATAATTGCCTCAAATTTTGTAGAAACCTTTCCTTTGATGAGTGGAATAAAGAATTTACTCAAAAAATAGTTTCTTAGCATCATTTAAGATAGTACAAAATTTTCACTATTTTTGTAAGGCTCGCGCCTGTCGAATTTCCATCAAAAATTAAATTTTAGAAAAATTGCCTAAAATTTTGTAGAAACCTTTCCTTTGATGAGTGGAATAAAGAATTTACTCAAAAAATAGTTTCTTAGCATCATTTAAGATAGTACAAAATTTTCACTATTTTTGTAAGGTCCGCGTCTGTCGAATTTCCGTCAAAATTCAATTTTCCAAAATTATCCAAAAATTTTGTAGAAACCTTTTATTTGATGAGTGGAATAAATAATTAAGCCAAAAAATAGTTTCTTAGCACAATTTAAGATAGTACAAAATTTTCACTAATTTTGTAAGGTCCGCGCCTGTAGAATTTCCGTCAAAAATTCAATTTTCCAAAAATTGCCTCAAATTTTGTAGAATCCTTTCCTTTGATGAGTGGAATAAAGAATTTACTCAAAATATAGTTTCTTAGCACAATTTAAGATAGTACAAAATTTTTACTAATTTTGTAAGGTCCGCGCCTGTCCAATTTCCGTCAAAAATTCAATTTTCCAAAAATATCCTAAAATTTTGTAGAAACCTTTTATTTGATGAGTGGAATGAATAATTTAGCCAAAAATAGTTTCTTGGCACAATTTAAGATAGTACAAAATTTTCACTATTTTTGTAAGGTCCGCGCCTTTCAAATTTCCGTCAAAAATTTAATTTACCAAAAATTGCCTCAAATTTTGTAGAAACCTTTCCTTTGATGAGTGGAATAAAGAATTTACTCAAACAATAGTTTCTTAGCACAATTTAAGATAGTACAAAATTTTCACTATTTTTGTAAGGTCCGCCCGCGCCTGTCGAATTTCCGTCAAAAATTTAATTTTCCAAAAATATCCTAAAATTTTGTAGAAACCTTTTATTTGATGAGTGGAATAAATAATTTAGCCAAAAAATAGTTTCTTAGCACAATTTAAGATAGTACAAAATTTTCACTATTTTTGTACGGTTCGTGCCTGTCGAATTTCCATCAAAAATTCAATTTTCCAAAAATATCCTAAAATTTTGTAGAAACCTTTTATTTGATGAGTGGAATAAATAATTTAGCCAAAAAATAGTTTCTTAGCACAATTTAAGATAGTACAAAATTGTCACTATTTTTGTAAGGTCCGCGCCTGTCGATTTACCGTCAAAAATTTAATTTTCCAATAATTGCCTCAAATTTTGTAGAAACCTTTCATCTGATGAGTGGAATAAAGAATTTACTCAAAAAATAATTTCTTAGCATCATTTAAGATTGTACAAAATTTTCACTATTTTGCTAAGGATCGCGCCTGTCGAATTTCCGTCAAAAATTCAATTTTCCAAAAATTGCCTAAAATTTTGTAGAAACCTTTTCTTTGATGAGTGGAATAAAGAATTTACTCAAAAAATAGTTTCTTAGCACAATTTAAGATAGTACAAAATTTTCACTATTTTTGCAAGGTCCCACCTGTCGAATTTCCATCAAAAATTCAATTTTTCAAAAATTGCCTAAAAATTCGTAGAAACCTTTCCTTTGATGAGTGGAATAAAGAATTTACATTAAAAATAGTTTCTTAGCACAATTTAAGATAGTACAAAATTTTCACTATTTTTGTAAGGTCCGCGTCTGTCGAATTTCCGTCAAAATTCAATTTTCCAAAATTATCCTAAAATTTTGTAGAAACCTTTTATTTAATGAGTGGAATAAATAATTTAGCCAAAAAATAGTTTCTTAGCACAATTTAAGATAGTACAAAATTTTCACTAATTTTGTAAGGTCCGCGCCTGTCAAATTTCCATCAAAATTTCAATTTTCCAAAAATTGCCTAAAATTTTGTAGAAACCTTTCCTTTGATGAGTGGAATAAAGAATTTACTCAAAAATAAGTTTCTTAGCACAATTTAAGATTATACAAAATTTTCACTATTTTTGTAAGGTCCGCGCCTGTCGAATTTCCGTCAAAATTCAATTTTCCAAAATTATCCTAAAATTTTGTAGAAACCTTTTATTTGATGAGTGGAATATTTAATTTAGCCAAAAAATAGTTTCTTAGCACAATTTAAGATAGTACAAAATTTTCACTAATTTTGTAAGGTCCGCGCCTGTTGAATTTCCATCAAAAATTCAATTTTCCAAAAATTGCCTCAAATTTTGTAGAATCCTTTCCTTTGATGAGTGGAATAAAGAATTTACTCAAAATATAGTTTCTTAGCACAATTTAAGATAGTACAAAATTTTCACTTTTTTTGTAAGGTCCACGCCTGTCGAATTTCCGTCAAAAATTCAATTTTCCAAAAATATCCTAAAATTTTGTAGAAAACTTTTATTTGATGAGTGGAATAAATAATTTAGCCAAAAAATAGTTTCTTAGCACAATTTAAGATAGTACACAATTTTCACTAATTTTGTAGGGTCCGCGCCTGTCGAATTTCCATCAAAAATTAAATTTGAGAAAAATTGCCTAAAATTTTGTAGAAATCTTTCCTTTGATGAGTGGAATAAAGAATTTACTCAAAAAATAGTTTCTTAGCACAATTTAAGATAGTATAAAATTTTCACTATTTTTGTAGGGTCCGCCCGCGCCTGTCGAATTTCCGTCAAAAATTTAATTTTCCAAAAATATCCTAAAATTTTGCAGAAACCTTTTATTTGATGAGTGGAATAAATAATTTTGCCAAAAAATAGTTTCTTAGCACAATTTAAGATAGTACAAAATTTTCACTATTTCTGTATGGTCCACGCCTGTCAAATTTCCGTCAAAAATTTAATTTTCCAATAATTGCCTCAAATTTTGTAGAAACCTTTCCTTTGATGAGTGGAATAAAGAATTTACTCAAAAAATAGTTTCTTAGCATCATTTAAGATAGTACAAAATTTTCACTATTTTTGTAAGGCTCGCGCCTGTTGAATTTCCATCAAAAATTAAATTTTAGAAAAATTGCCTAAAATTTTGTAGAAACCTTTCCTTTGATGAGTGGAATAAAGAATTTACTCAAAAAATAGTTTCTTAGCATCATTTAAGATAGTACAAAATTTTCACTATTTTTGTAAGGTCCGCGCCTGTCGAATTTCCGTCAAAATTCAATTTTCCAAAATTATCCTAAAATTTTGTAGAAACCTTTTATTTGATGAGTGGAATAATTAATTTAGCCAAAAAATAGTTTCTTAGCACAATTTAAGATAGTACAAAATTTTCACTAATTTTGTAAGGGGCGCGCCTGTTGAATTTCCATCAAAAATTCAATTTTCCAAAAATTGCCTCAAATTTTGTAGAATCCTTTCCTTTGATGAGTGGAATAAAGAATTTACTCAAACAATAGTTTCTTAGCACAATTTAAGATAGTACAAAATTTTCACTTTTTTTGTAAGGTCCGCGCCTGTCGAATTTCCGTCAAAAATTCAATTTTCCAAAAATATCCTAAAATTTTGTAGAAACCTTTTATTTGATGAGTGGAATGAATAATTTAGCCAAAAATAGTTTCTTGGCACAATTTAAGATAGTACAAAATTTTCACTATTTTTGTAAGGTCCGCGCCTTTCAAATTTCCGTCAAAAATTTAATTTACCAAAAATTGCCTCAAATTTTGTAGAAACCTTTCCTTTGATGAGTGGAATAAAGAATTTACTCAAAGTATAGTTTCTTAGCACCATTTAAGATAGTACAAAATTTTCACTATTTTTGTAAGGGTCGCGCCTGTCGAATGTCTGTCAAAATTCCATTTTCCAAAAATATCCTTAAATTTTGTAGAAACCTTTCCTTTGATGAGTGGAATAAACAATTTACTCAAAAAATAGTTTCTTAGCACAATTTAAGATAGTACAAAATTTTCACTATTTTTGTAAGGTCCGCGCCTGTCGAATTTCCGTCAAAATTTCAATTTTCCAAAAATTGCCTCAAATTTTGTAGAAACCTTTCCTTTGATGAGTGGAATAAATAATTAACTCAAAAAATAGTTTCTTAGCACAATTTAAGATAGTACAAAATTTTCACTATTTTTGTAAGGTCCGCGCCTGTCGAATTTCCGTCAAAATTTCAATTTTCCAAAAATTGCCTAAAATTTTGTAGAAAACTTTTATTTGATGAGTGGAATAAATAATTTAGCCAAAAAATAGTTTCTTAGCATCATTTAAGATAGTACAAAATTGTCACTATTTTTGTAAGGTCCGCGCCTGTCGAATTTCTGTCAAAATTTCAATTTTCCAAAAATTGCCTAAAATTTTGTAGAAACCTTTCCTTTGATGAGTGGAATAAAGAATTTACTCAAAAATAAGTTTCTTAGCACAATTTAAGATTATACAAAAATTTCACTATTTTTGTAAGGTCCGCGCCTGTCGAATTTCCATCAAAAATTCAATTTTAGAAAAATTGCCTAAAATTTTGTAGAAACCTTTCCTTTGATGAGTGGAATAAAGAATTTACTCAAAAATTAGTTTCTTAGCATCATTTAAGATAGTATAAAATTTTCACTATTTTTGTAAGGTCCACGCCTGTCGAATTTCCATCAAAAATTCAATTTTAGAAAAATTGCCTAAAATTTTGTAGAAACCTTTACTTTGATGAGTGGAATAAAGAATTTACTCAAAAAATAGTTTCTTAGCATCATTTAAGATAGTACAAAATTTTCACTATTTTTGTAAGGTCTGCGCCTGCTGAATTTCCATCAAAAATTAGATTTTAGAATAATTGCCTAAAATTTTGTAGAAACCTTTCCTTTGATGAGTGGAATAAAGAATTTACTCAAAAATAAGTTTCTTAGCACAATTTAAGATAGTACAAAATTTTCACTATTTTTGTATGGTCCGCGCCTGTCGAATTTCCGTCAAAATTTCAATTTTCCAAAAATTGCCTAAAATTTTGTAGAAACCTTTCCTTTGATGAGTGGAATAAAGAATTTACTTAAAAATAAGTTTCTTAGCACAATTTAAGATAGTACAAAATTTTCACTATTTTTGTAAGGGTCGCGCCTGTCGAATTTCCGTCAAAAATTCAATTTTCCAAAAATTGCCTAAAAATTCGTAGAAACCTTTCCTTTGATGAGTGGAATAAAGAATTGACATAAAAAATAGTTTCATAGCACAATTTAAGATAGTACAAAATTTTCACTATTTTTGTAAGGTCCGCGTCTGTCGAATTTCCGTCAAAATTCAATTTTCCAAAATTATCCAAAAATTTTGTAGAAACCTTTTATTTGATGAGTGGAATAAATAATTAAGCCAAAAAATAGTTTCTTAGCACAATTTAAGATAGTACAAAATTTTCACTAATTTTGTAAGGTCCGCGCCTGTAGAATTTCCGTCAAAAATTCAATTTTCCAAAAATTGCCTCAAATTTTGTAGAATCCTTTCCTTTGATGAGTGGAATAAAGAATTTACTCAAAATATAGTTTCTTAGCACAATTTAAGATAGTACAAAATTTTTACTAATTTTGTAAGGTCCGCGCCTGTCGAATTTCCGTCAAAAATTCAATTTTCCAAAAATATCCTAAAATTTTGTAGAAACCTTTTATTTGATGAGTGGAATGAATAATTTAGCCAAAAATAGTTTCTTGGCACAATTTAAGATAGTACAAAATTTTCACTATTTTTGTAAGGTCCGCGCCTTTCAAATTTCCGTCAAAAATTTAATTTACCAAAAATTGCCTCAAATTTTGTAGAAACCTTTCCTTTGATGAGTGGAATAAAGAATTTACTCAAACAATAGTTTCTTAGCACAATTTAAGATAGTACAAAATTTTAATTTTGTAAGGTCCGCGCCTGTCGAATTTCCGTCAAAAATTCAATTTTCCAAAAATATCCTCAAATTTTGTAGAAACCTTTCATCTGATGAGTGGAATAAAGAATTTACTCAAAAAATAATTTCTTAGCATCATTTAAGATTGTACAAAATTTTCACTATTTTGCTCAGGATCGCGCCTGTCGAATTTCCGTCAAAAATTCAATTTTCCAAAAATTGCCTAAAATTTTGTAGAAACCTTTTCTTTGATGAGTGGAATAAAGAATATACTCAAAAAATAGTTTCTTAGCACAATTTAAGATAGTACAAAATTTTCACTATTTTTGCAAGGTCCCACCTGTCGAATTTCCATCAAAAATTCAATTTTTCAAAAATTGCCTAAAAATTCGTAGAAACCTTTCCTTTGATGAGTGGAATAAAGAATTTACATTAAAAATAGTTTCTTAGCACAATTTAAGATAGTACAAAATTTTCACTATTTTTGTAAGGTCCGCGTCTGTCGAATTTCCGTCAAAATTCAATTTTCCAAAATTATCCTAAAATTTTGTAGAAACCTTTTATTTGATGAGTGGAATAAATAATTTAGCCAAAAAATAGTTTCTTAGCACAATTTAAGATAGTACAAAATTTTCACTAATTTTGTAAGGTCCGCGCCTGTCAAATTTCCATCAAAATTTCAATTTTCTAAAAATTGCCTAAAATTTTGTAGAAACCTTTCCTTTGATGAGTGGAATAAAGAATTTACTCAAAAATAAGTTTCTTAGCACAATTTAAGATTATACAAAATTTTCACTATTTTTGTAAGGTCCGCGCCTGTCGAATTTCCGTCAAAATTCAATTTTCCAAAATTATCCTAAAATTTTGTAGAAACCTTTTATTTGATGAGTGGAATATTTAATTTAGCCAAAAAATAGTTTCTTAGCACAATTTAAGATAGTACAAAATTTTCACTAATTTTGTAAGGTCCGCGCCTGTTGAATTTCCATCAAAAATTCAATTTTCCAAAAATTGCCTCAAATTTTGTAGAATCCTTTCCTTTGATGAGTGGAATAAAGAATTTACTCAAAATATAGTTTCTTAGCACAATTTAAGATAGTACAAAATTTTCACTTTTTTTGTAAGGTCCACGCCTGTCGAATTTCCGTCAAAAATTCAATTTTCCAAAAATATCCTAAAATTTTGTAGAAAACTTTTATTTGATGAGTGGAATAAATAATTTAGCCAAAAAATAGTTTCTTAGCACAATTTAAGATAGTATAAAATTTTCACTATTTTTGTAGGGTCCGCCCGCGCCTGTCGAATTTCCGTCAAAAATTTAATTTTCCAAAAATATCCTAAAATTTTGCAGAAACCTTTTATTTGATGAGTGGAATAAATAATTTTGCCAAAAAATAGTTTCTTAGCACAATTTAAGATAGTACAAAATTTTCACTATTTCTGTATGGTCCACGCCTGTCAAATTTCCGTCAAAAATTTAATTTTCCAATAATTGCCTCAAATTTTGTAGAAACCTTTCCTTTGATGAGTGGAATAAAGAATTTACTCAAAAAATAGTTTCTTAGCATCATTTAAGATAGTACAAAATTTTCACTATTTTTGTAAGGCTCGCGCCTGTCGAATTTCCATCAAAAATTAAATTTTAGAAAAATTGCCTAAAATTTTGTAGAAACCTTTCCTTTGATGAGTGGAATAAAGAATTTACTCAAAAAATAGTTTCTTAGCATCATTTAAGATAGTACAAAATTTTCACTATTTTTGTAAGGTCCGCGTCTGTCGAATTTCCGTCAAAATTCAATTTTCCAAAATTATCCAAAAATTTTGTAGAAACCTTTTATTTGATGAGTGGAATAAATAATTAAGCCAAAAAATAGTTTCTTAGCACAATTTAAGATAGTACACAATTTTCACTAATTTTGTAGGGTCCGCGCCTGTCGAATTTCCATCAAAAATTAAATTTGAGAAAAATTGCCTAAAATTTTGTAGAAATCTTTCCTTTGATGAGTGGAATAAAGAATTTACTCAAAAAATAGTTTCTTAGCACAATTTAAGATAGTATAAAATTTTCACTATTTTTGTAGGGTCCGCCCGCGCCTGTCGAATTTCCGTCAAAAATTTAATTTTCCAAAAATATCCTAAAATTTTGCAGAAACCTTTTATTTGATGAGTGGAATAAATAATTTTGCCAAAAAATAGTTTCTTAGCACAATTTAAGATAGTACAAAATTTTCACTATTTCTGTATGGTCCACGCCTGTCAAATTTCCGTCAAAAATTTAATTTTCCAATAATTGCCTCAAATTTTGTAGAAACCTTTCCTTTGATGAGTGGAATAAAGAATTTACTCAAAAAATAGTTTCTTAGCATCATTTAAGATAGTACAAAATTTTCACTATTTTTGTAAGGCTCGCGCCTGTCGAATTTCCATCAAAAATTAAATTTTAGAAAAATTGCCTAAAATTTTGTAGAAACCTTTCCTTTGATGAGTGGAATAAAGAATTTACTCAAAAAATAGTTTCTTAGCATCATTTAAGATAGTACAAAATTTTCACTATTTTTGTAAGGTCCGCGTCTGTCGAATTTCCGTCAAAATTCAATTTTCCAAAATTATCCAAAAATTTTGTAGAAACCTTTTATTTGATGAGTGGAATAAATAATTAAGCCAAAAAATAGTTTCTTAGCACAATTTAAGATAGTACAAAATTTTCACTAATTTTGTAAGGTCCGCGCCTGTAGAATTTCCGTCAAAAATTCAATTTTCCAAAAATTGCCTCAAATTTTGTAGAATCCTTTCCTTTGATGAGTGGAATAAAGAATTTACTCAAAATATAGTTTCTTAGCACAATTTAAGATAGTACAAAATTTTTACTAATTTTGTAAGGTCCGCGCCTGTCAATTTCCGTCAAAAATTCAATTTTCCAAAAATATCCTAAAATTTTGTAGAAACCTTTTATTTGATGAGTGGAATGAATAATTTAGCCAAAAATAGTTTCTTGGCACAATTTAAGATAGTACAAAATTTTCACTATTTTTGTAAGGTCCGCGCCTTTCAAATTTCCGTCAAAAATTTAATTTACCAAAAATTGCCTCAAATTTTGTAGAAACCTTTCCTTTGATGAGTGGAATAAAGAATTTACTCAAACAATAGTTTCTTAGCACAATTTAAGATAGTACAAAATTTTCACTATTTTTGTAAGGTCCGCCCGCGCCTGTCGAATTTCCGTCAAAAATTTAATTTTCCAAAAATATCCTAAAATTTTGTAGAAACCTTTTATTTGATGAGTGGAATAAATAATTTAGCCAAAAAATAGTTTCTTAGCACAATTTAAGATAGTACAAAATTTTCACTATTTTTGTACGGTTCGTGCCTGTCGAATTTCCATCAAAAATTCAATTTTCCAAAAATATCCTAAAATTTTGTAGAAACCTTTTATTTGATGAGTGGAATAAATAATTTAGCCAAAAAATAGTTTCTTAGCACAATTTAAGATAGTACAAAATTGTCACTATTTTTGTAAGGTCCGCGCCTGTCGATTTACCGTCAAAAATTTAATTTTCCAATAATTGCCTCAAATTTTGTAGAAACCTTTCATCTGATGAGTGGAATAAAGAATTTACTCAAAAAATAATTTCTTAGCATCATTTAAGATTGTACAAAATTTTCACTATTTTGCTAAGGATCGCGCCTGTCGAATTTCCGTCAAAAATTCAATTTTCCAAAAATTGCCTAAAATTTTGTAGAAACCTTTTCTTTGATGAGTGGAATAAAGAATTTACTCAAAAAATAGTTTCTTAGCACAATTTAAGATAGTACAAAATTTTCACTATTTTTGCAAGGTCCCACCTGTCGAATTTCCATCAAAAATTCAATTTTTCAAAAATTGCCTAAAAATTCGTAGAAACCTTTCCTTTGATGAGTGGAATAAAGAATTTACATTAAAAATAGTTTCTTAGCACAATTTAAGATAGTACAAAATTTTCACTATTTTTGTAAGGTCCGCGTCTGTCGAATTTCCGTCAAAATTTAATTTTCCAAAAATATCCTAAAATTTTGCAGAAACCTTTTATTTGATGAGTGGAATAAATAATTTTGCCAAAAAATAGTTTCTTAGCACAATTTAAGATAGTACAAAATTTTCACTATTTCTGTATGGTCCACGCCTGTCAAATTTCCGTCAAAAATTTAATTTTCCAATAATTGCCTCAAATTTTGTAGAAACCTTTCCTTTGATGAGTGGAATAAAGAATTTACTCAAAAAATAGTTTCTTAGCATCATTTAAGATAGTACAAAATTTTCACTATTTTTGTAAGGCTCGCGCCTGTTGAATTTCCATCAAAAATTAAATTTTAGAAAAATTGCCTAAAATTTTGTAGAAACCTTTCCTTTGATGAGTGGAATAAAGAATTTACTCAAAAAATAGTTTCTTAGCATCATTTAAGATAGTACAAAATTTTCACTATTTTTGTAAGGTCCGCGCCTGTCGAATTTCCGTCAAAATTCAATTTTCCAAAATTATCCTAAAATTTTGTAGAAACCTTTTATTTGATGAGTGGAATAATTAATTTAGCCAAAAAATAGTTTCTTAGCACAATTTAAGATAGTACAAAATTTTCACTAATTTTGTAAGGGGCGCGCCTGTTGAATTTCCATCAAAAATTCAATTTTCCAAAAATTGCCTCAAATTTTGTAGAATCCTTTCCTTTGATGAGTGGAATAAAGAATTTACTCAAAATATAGTTTCTTAGCACAATTTAAGATAGTACAAAATTTTCACTTTTTTTGTAAGGTCCGCGCCTGTCGAATTTCCGTCAAAAATTCAATTTTCCAAAAATATCCTAAAATTTTGTAGAAACCTTTTATTTGATGAGTGGAATGAATAATTTAGCCAAAAATAGTTTCTTGGCACAATTTAAGATAGTACAAAATTTTCACTATTTTTGTAAGGTCCGCGCCTTTCAAATTTCCGTCAAAAATTTAATTTACCAAAAATTGCCTCAAATTTTGTAGAAACCTTTCCTTTGATGAGTGGAATAAAGAATTTACTCAAAGTATAGTTTCTTAGCACCATTTAAGATAGTACAAAATTTTCACTATTTTTGTAAGGGTCGCGCCTGTCGAATGTCTGTCAAAATTCCATTTTCCAAAAATATCCTTAAATTTTGTAGAAACCTTTCCTTTGATGAGTGGAATAAACAATTTACTCAAAAAATAGTTTCTTAGCACAATTTAAGATAGTACAAAATTTTCACTATTTTTGTAAGGTCCGCGCCTGTCGAATTTCCGTCAAAATTTCAATTTTCCAAAAATTGCCTCAAATTTTGTAGAAACCTTTCCTTTGATGAGTGGAATAAATAATTAACTCAAAAAATAGTTTCTTAGCACAATTTAAGATAGTACAAAATTTTCACTATTTTTGTAAGGTCCGCGCCTGTCGAATTTCCGTCAAAATTTCAATTTTCCAAAAATTGCCTAAAATTTTGTAGAAAACTTTTATTTGATGAGTGGAATAAATAATTTAGCCAAAAAATAGTTTCTTAGCATCATTTAAGATAGTACAAAATTGTCACTATTTTTGTAAGGTCCGCGCCTGTCGAATTTCTGTCAAAATTTCAATTTTCCAAAAATTGCCTAAAATTTTGTAGAAACCTTTCCTTTGATGAGTGGAATAAAGAATTTACTCAAAAATAAGTTTCTTAGCACAATTTAAGATTATACAAAAATTTCACTATTTTTGTAAGGTCCGCGCCTGTCGAATTTCCATCAAAAATTCAATTTTAGAAAAATTGCCTAAAATTTTGTAGAAACCTTTCCTTTGATGAGTGGAATAAAGAATTTACTCAAAAATTAGTTTCTTAGCATCATTTAAGATAGTATAAAATTTTCACTATTTTTGTAAGGTCCACGCCTGTCGAATTTCCATCAAAAATTCAATTTTAGAAAAATTGCCTAAAATTTTGTAGAAACCTTTACTTTGATGAGTGGAATAAAGAATTTACTCAAAAAATAGTTTCTTAGCATCATTTAAGATAGTACAAAATTTTCACTATTTTTGTAAGGTCTGCGCCTGCTGAATTTCCATCAAAAATTAGATTTTAGAATAATTGCCTAAAATTTTGTAGAAACCTTTCCTTTGATGAGTGGAATAAAGAATTTACTCAAAAATAAGTTTCTTAGCACAATTTAAGATAGTACAAAATTTTCACTATTTTTGTAAGGTCCGCGCCTGTCGAATTTCCGTCAAAATTTCAATTTTCCAAAAATTGCCTAAAATTTTGTAGAAACCTTTCCTTTGATGAGTGGAATAAAGAATTTACTTAAAAATAAGTTTCTTAGCACAATTTAAGATAGTACAAAATTTTCACTATTTTTGTAAGGGTCGCGCCTGTCGAATTTCCGTCAAAAATTCAATTTTCCAAAAATTGCCTAAAAATTCGTAGAAACCTTTCCTTTGATGAGTGGAATAAAGAATTGACATAAAAAATAGTTTCATAGCACAATTTAAGATAGTACAAAATTTTCACTATTTTTGTAAGGTCCGCGTCTGTCGAATTTCCGTCAAAATTCAATTTTCCAAAATTATCCAAAAATTTTGTAGAAACCTTTTATTTGATGAGTGGAATAAATAATTAAGCCAAAAAATAGTTTCTTAGCACAATTTAAGATAGTACAAAATTTTCACTAATTTTGTAAGGTCCGCGCCTGTAGAATTTCCGTCAAAAATTCAATTTTCCAAAAATTGCCTCAAATTTTGTAGAATCCTTTCCTTTGATGAGTGGAATAAAGAATTTACTCAAAATATAGTTTCTTAGCACAATTTAAGATAGTACAAAATTTTTACTAATTTTGTAAGGTCCGCGCCTGTCGAATTTCCGTCAAAAATTCAATTTTCCAAAAATATCCTAAAATTTTGTAGAAACCTTTTATTTGATGAGTGGAATGAATAATTTAGCCAAAAATAGTTTCTTGGCACAATTTAAGATAGTACAAAATTTTCACTATTTTTGTAAGGTCCGCGCCTTTCAAATTTCCGTCAAAAATTTAATTTACCAAAAATTGCCTCAAATTTTGTAGAAACCTTTCCTTTGATGAGTGGAATAAAGAATTTACTCAAACAATAGTTTCTTAGCACAATTTAAGATAGTACAAAATTTTAATTTTGTAAGGTCCGCGCCTGTCGAATTTCCGTCAAAAATTCAATTTCCCAAAAATATCCTCAAATTTTGTAGAAACCTTTCATCTGATGAGTGGAATAAAGAATTTACTCAAAAAATAATTTCTTAGCATCATTTAAGATTGTACAAAATTTTCACTATTTTGCTCAGGATCGCGCCTGTCGAATTTCCGTCAAAAATTCAATTTTCCAAAAATTGCCTAAAATTTTGTAGAAACCTTTTCTTTGATGAGTGGAATAAAGAATATACTCAAAAAATAGTTTCTTAGCACAATTTAAGATAGTACAAAATTTTCACTATTTTTGCAAGGTCCCACCTGTCGAATTTCCATCAAAAATTCAATTTTTCAAAAATTGCCTAAAAATTCGTAGAAACCTTTCCTTTGATGAGTGGAATAAAGAATTTACATTAAAAATAGTTTCTTAGCACAATTTAAGATAGTACAAAATTTTCACTATTTTTGTAAGGTCCGCGTCTGTCGAATTTCCGTCAAAATTCAATTTTCCAAAATTATCCTAAAATTTTGTAGAAACCTTTTATTTGATGAGTGGAATAAATAATTTAGCCAAAAAATAGTTTCTTAGCACAATTTAAGATAGTACAAAATTTTCACTAATTTTGTAAGGTCCGCGCCTGTCAAATTTCCATCAAAATTTCAATTTTCTAAAAATTGCCTAAAATTTTGTAGAAACCTTTCCTTTGATGAGTGGAATAAAGAATTTACTCAAAAATAAGTTTCTTAGCACAATTTAAGATTATACAAAATTTTCACTATTTTTGTAAGGTCCGCGCCTGTCGAATTTCCGTCAAAATTCAATTTTCCAAAATTATCCTAAAATTTTGTAGAAACCTTTTATTTGATGAGTGGAATATTTAATTTAGCCAAAAAATAGTTTCTTAGCACAATTTAAGATAGTACAAAATTTTCACTAATTTTGTAAGGTCCGCGCCTGTTGAATTTCCATCAAAAATTCAATTTTCCAAAAATTGCCTCAAATTTTGTAGAATCCTTTCCTTTGATGAGTGGAATAAAGAATTTACTCAAAATATAGTTTCTTAGCACAATTTAAGATAGTACAAAATTTTCACTTTTTTTGTAAGGTCCACGCCTGTCGAATTTCCGTCAAAAATTCAATTTTCCAAAAATATCCTAAAATTTTGTAGAAAACTTTTATTTGATGAGTGGAATAAATAATTTAGCCAAAAAATAGTTTCTTAGCACAATTTAAGATAGTATAAAATTTTCACTATTTTTGTAGGGTCCGCCCGCGCCTGTCGAATTTCCGTCAAAAATTTAATTTTCCAAAAATATCCTAAAATTTTGCAGAAACCTTTTATTTGATGAGTGGAATAAATAATTTTGCCAAAAAATAGTTTCTTAGCACAATTTAAGATAGTACAAAATTTTCACTATTTCTGTATGGTCCACGCCTGTCAAATTTCCGTCAAAAATTTAATTTTCCAATAATTGCCTCAAATTTTGTAGAAACCTTTCCTTTGATGAGTGGAATAAAGAATTTACTCAAAAAATAGTTTCTTAGCATCATTTAAGATAGTACAAAATTTTCACTATTTTTGTAAGGCTCGCGCCTGTCGAATTTCCATCAAAAATTAAATTTTAGAAAAATTGCCTAAAATTTTGTAGAAACCTTTCCTTTGATGAGTGGAATAAAGAATTTACTCAAAAAATAGTTTCTTAGCATCATTTAAGATAGTACAAAATTTTCACTATTTTTGTAAGGTCCGCGTCTGTCGAATTTCCGTCAAAATTCAATTTTCCAAAATTATCCAAAAATTTTGTAGAAACCTTTTATTTGATGAGTGGAATAAATAATTAAGCCAAAAAATAGTTTCTTAGCACAATTTAAGATAGTACACAATTTTCACTATTTTTGTAAGGTCTGCGCCTGCTGAATTTCCATCAAAAATTAGATTTTAGAATAATTGCCTAAAATTTTGTAGAAACCTTTCCTTTGATGAGTGGAATAAAGAATTTACTCAAAAATAAGTTTCTTAGCACAATTTAAGATAGTACAAAATTTTCACTATTTTTGTAAGGTCCGCGCCTGTCGAATTTCCGTCAAAATTTCAATTTTCCAAAAATTGCCTAAAATTTTGTAGAAACCTTTCCTTTGATGAGTGGAATAAAGAATTTACTTAAAAATAAGTTTCTTAGCACAATTTAAGATAGTACAAAATTTTCACTATTTTTGTAAGGGTCGCGCCTGTCGAATTTCCGTCAAAAATTCAATTTTCCAAAAATTGCCTAAAAATTCGTAGAAACCTTTCCTTTGATGAGTGGAATAAAGAATTGACATAAAAAATAGTTTCATAGCACAATTTAAGATAGTACAAAATTTTCACTATTTTTGTAAGGTCCGCGTCTGTCGAATTTCCGTCAAAATTCAATTTTCCAAAATTATCCAAAAATTTTGTAGAAACCTTTTATTTGATGAGTGGAATAAATAATTAAGCCAAAAAATAGTTTCTTAGCACAATTTAAGATAGTACAAAATTTTCACTAATTTTGTAAGGTCCGCGCCTGTAGAATTTCCGTCAAAAATTCAATTTTCCAAAAATTGCCTCAAATTTTGTAGAATCCTTTCCTTTGATGAGTGGAATAAAGAATTTACTCAAAATATAGTTTCTTAGCACAATTTAAGATAGTACAAAATTTTTACTAATTTTGTAAGGTCCGCGCCTGTCGAATTTCCGTCAAAAATTCAATTTTCCAAAAATATCCTAAAATTTTGTAGAAACCTTTTATTTGATGAGTGGAATGAATAATTTAGCCAAAAATAGTTTCTTGGCACAATTTAAGATAGTACAAAATTTTCACTATTTTTGTAAGGTCCGCGCCTTTCAAATTTCCGTCAAAAATTTAATTTACCAAAAATTGCCTCAAATTTTGTAGAAACCTTTCCTTTGATGAGTGGAATAAAGAATTTACTCAAACAATAGTTTCTTAGCACAATTTAAGATAGTACAAAATTTTAATTTTGTAAGGTCCGCGCCTGTCGAATTTCCGTCAAAAATTCAATTTTCCAAAAATATCCTCAAATTTTGTAGAAACCTTTCATCTGATGAGTGGAATAAAGAATTTACTCAAAAAATAATTTCTTAGCATCATTTAAGATTGTACAAAATTTTCACTATTTTGCTCAGGATCGCGCCTGTCGAATTTCCGTCAAAAATTCAATTTTCCAAAAATTGCCTAAAATTTTGTAGAAACCTTTTCTTTGATGAGTGGAATAAAGAATATACTCAAAAAATAGTTTCTTAGCACAATTTAAGATAGTACAAAATTTTCACTATTTTTGCAAGGTCCCACCTGTCGAATTTCCATCAAAAATTCAATTTTTCAAAAATTGCCTAAAAATTCGTAGAAACCTTTCCTTTGATGAGTGGAATAAAGAATTTACATTAAAAATAGTTTCTTAGCACAATTTAAGATAGTACAAAATTTTCACTATTTTTGTAAGGTCCGCGTCTGTCGAATTTCCGTCAAAATTCAATTTTCCAAAATTATCCTAAAATTTTGTAGAAACCTTTTATTTGATGAGTGGAATAAATAATTTAGCCAAAAAATAGTTTCTTAGCACAATTTAAGATAGTACAAAATTTTCACTAATTTTGTAAGGTCCGCGCCTGTCAAATTTCCATCAAAATTTCAATTTTCTAAAAATTGCCTAAAATTTTGTAGAAACCTTTCCTTTGATGAGTGGAATAAAGAATTTACTCAAAAATAAGTTTCTTAGCACAATTTAAGATTATACAAAATTTTCACTATTTTTGTAAGGTCCGCGCCTGTCGAATTTCCGTCAAAATTCAATTTTCCAAAATTATCCTAAAATTTTGTAGAAACCTTTTATTTGATGAGTGGAATATTTAATTTAGCCAAAAAATAGTTTCTTAGCACAATTTAAGATAGTACAAAATTTTCACTAATTTTGTAAGGTCCGCGCCTGTTGAATTTCCATCAAAAATTCAATTTTCCAAAAATTGCCTCAAATTTTGTAGAATCCTTTCCTTTGATGAGTGGAATAAAGAATTTACTCAAAATATAGTTTCTTAGCACAATTTAAGATAGTACAAAATTTTCACTATTTTTGTAAGGTCTGCGCCTGCTGAATTTCCATCAAAAATTAGATTTTAGAATAATTGCCTAAAATTTTGTAGAAACCTTTCCTTTGATGAGTGGAATAAAGAATTTACTCAAAAATAAGTTTCTTAGCACAATTTAAGATAGTACAAAATTTTCACTATTTTTGTAAGGTCCGCGCCTGTCGAATTTCCGTCAAAATTTCAATTTTCCAAAAATTGCCTAAAATTTTGTAGAAACCTTTCCTTTGATGAGTGGAATAAAGAATTTACTTAAAAATAAGTTTCTTAGCACAATTTAAGATAGTACAAAATTTTCACTATTTTTGTAAGGGTCGCGCCTGTCGAATTTCCGTCAAAAATTCAATTTTCCAAAAATTGCCTAAAAATTCGTAGAAACCTTTCCTTTGATGAGTGGAATAAAGAATTGACATAAAAAATAGTTTCATAGCACAATTTAAGATAGTACAAAATTTTCACTATTTTTGTAAGGTCCGCGTCTGTCGAATTTCTGTCAAAATTCAATTTTCCAAAATTATCCAAAAATTTTGTAGAAACCTTTTATTTGATGAGTGGAATAAATAATTAAGCCAAAAAATAGTTTCTTAGCACAATTTAAGATAGTACAAAATTTTCACTAATTTTGTAAGGTCCGCGCCTGTAGAATTTCCGTCAAAAATTCAATTTTCCAAAAATTGCCTCAAATTTTGTAGAATCCTTTCCTTTGATGAGTGGAATAAAGAATTTACTCAAAATATAGTTTCTTAGCACAATTTAAGATAGTACAAAATTTTTACTAATTTTGTAAGGTCCGCGCCTGTCGAATTTCCGTCAAAAATTCAATTTTCCAAAAATATCCTAAAATTTTGTAGAAACCTTTTATTTGATGAGTGGAATGAATAATTTAGCCAAAAATAGTTTCTTGGCACAATTTAAGATAGTACAAAATTTTCACTATTTTTGTAAGGTCCGCGCCTTTCAAATTTCCGTCAAAAATTTAATTTACCAAAAATTGCCTCAAATTTTGTAGAAACCTTTCCTTTGATGAGTGGAATAAAGAATTTACTCAAACAATAGTTTCTTAGCACAATTTAAGATAGTACAAAATTTTAATTTTGTAAGGTCCGCGCCTGTCGAATTTCCGTCAAAAATTCAATTTTCCAAAAATATCCTCAAATTTTGTAGAAACCTTTCATCTGATGAGTGGAATAAAGAATTTACTCAAAAAATAATTTCTTAGCATCATTTAAGATTGTACAAAATTTTCACTATTTTGCTCAGGATCGCGCCTGTCGAATTTCCGTCAAAAATTCAATTTTCCAAAAATTGCCTAAAATTTTGTAGAAACCTTTTCTTTGATGAGTGGAATAAAGAATATACTCAAAAAATAGTTTCTTAGCACAATTTAAGATAGTACAAAATTTTCACTATTTTTGCAAGGTCCCACCTGTCGAATTTCCATCAAAAATTCAATTTTTCAAAAATTGCCTAAAAATTCGTAGAAACCTTTCCTTTGATGAGTGGAATAAAGAATTTACATTAAAAATAGTTTCTTAGCACAATTTAAGATAGTACAAAATTTTCACTATTTTTGTAAGGTCCGCGTCTGTCGAATTTCCGTCAAAATTCAATTTTCCAAAATTATCCAAAAATTTTGTAGAAACCTTTTATTTGATGAGTGGAATAAATAATTAAGCCAAAAAATAGTTTCTTAGCACAATTTAAGATAGTACACAATTTTCACTATTTTTGTAAGGTCTGCGCCTGCTGAATTTCCATCAAAAATTAGATTTTAGAATAATTGCCTAAAATTTTGTAGAAACCTTTCCTTTGATGAGTGGAATAAAGAATTTACTCAAAAATAAGTTTCTTAGCACAATTTAAGATAGTACAAAATTTTCACTATTTTTGTAAGGTCCGCGCCTGTCGAATTTCCGTCAAAATTTCAATTTTCCAAAAATTGCCTAAAATTTTGTAGAAACCTTTCCTTTGATGAGTGGAATAAAGAATTTACTTAAAAATAAGTTTCTTAGCACAATTTAAGATAGTACAAAATTTTCACTATTTTTGTAAGGGTCGCGCCTGTCGAATTTCCGTCAAAAATTCAATTTTCCAAAAATTGCCTAAAAATTCGTAGAAACCTTTCCTTTGATGAGTGGAATAAAGAATTGACATAAAAAATAGTTTCATAGCACAATTTAAGATAGTACAAAATTTTCACTATTTTTGTAAGGTCCGCGTCTGTCGAATTTCCGTCAAAATTCAATTTTCCAAAATTATCCAAAAATTTTGTAGAAACCTTTTATTTGATGAGTGGAATAAATAATTAAGCCAAAAAATAGTTTCTTAGCACAATTTAAGATAGTACAAAATTTTCACTAATTTTGTAAGGTCCGCGCCTGTAGAATTTCCGTCAAAAATTCAATTTTCCAAAAATTGCCTCAAATTTTGTAGAATCCTTTCCTTTGATGAGTGGAATAAAGAATTTACTCAAAATATAGTTTCTTAGCACAATTTAAGATAGTACAAAATTTTTACTAATTTTGTAAGGTCCGCGCCTGTCGAATTTCCGTCAAAAATTCAATTTTCCAAAAATATCCTAAAATTTTGTAGAAACCTTTTATTTGATGAGTGGAATGAATAATTTAGCCAAAAATAGTTTCTTGGCACAATTTAAGATAGTACAAAATTTTCACTATTTTTGTAAGGTCCGCGCCTTTCAAATTTCCGTCAAAAATTTAATTTACCAAAAATTGCCTCAAATTTTGTAGAAACCTTTCCTTTGATGAGTGGAATAAAGAATTTACTCAAACAATAGTTTCTTAGCACAATTTAAGATAGTACAAAATTTTAATTTTGTAAGGTCCGCGCCTGTCGAATTTCCGTCAAAAATTCAATTTTCCAAAAATATCCTCAAATTTTGTAGAAACCTTTCATCTGATGAGTGGAATAAAGAATTTACTCAAAAAATAATTTCTTAGCATCATTTAAGATTGTACAAAATTTTCACTATTTTGCTCAGGATCGCGCCTGTCGAATTTCCGTCAAAAATTCAATTTTCCAAAAATTGCCTAAAATTTTGTAGAAACCTTTTCTTTGATGAGTGGAATAAAGAATATACTCAAAAAATAGTTTCTTAGCACAATTTAAGATAGTACAAAATTTTCACTATTTTTGCAAGGTCCCACCTGTCGAATTTCCATCAAAAATTCAATTTTTCAAAAATTGCCTAAAAATTCGTAGAAACCTTTCCTTTGATGAGTGGAATAAAGAATTTACATTAAAAATAGTTTCTTAGCACAATTTAAGATAGTACAAAATTTTCACTATTTTTGTAAGGTCCGCGTCTGTCGAATTTCCGTCAAAATTCAATTTTCCAAAATTATCCTAAAATTTTGTAGAAACCTTTTATTTGATGAGTGGAATAAATAATTTAGCCAAAAAATAGTTTCTTAGCACAATTTAAGATAGTACAAAATTTTCACTAATTTTGTAAGGTCCGCGCCTGTCAAATTTCCATCAAAATTTCAATTTTCTAAAAATTGCCTAAAATTTTGTAGAAACCTTTCCTTTGATGAGTGGAATAAAGAATTTACTCAAAAATAAGTTTCTTAGCACAATTTAAGATTATACAAAATTTTCACTATTTTTGTAAGGTCCGCGCCTGTCGAATTTCCGTCAAAATTCAATTTTCCAAAATTATCCTAAAATTTTGTAGAAACCTTTTATTTGATGAGTGGAATATTTAATTTAGCCAAAAAATAGTTTCTTAGCACAATTTAAGATAGTACAAAATTTTCACTAATTTTGTAAGGTCCGCGCCTGTTGAATTTCCATCAAAAATTCAATTTTCCAAAAATTGCCTCAAATTTTGTAGAATCCTTTCCTTTGATGAGTGGAATAAAGAATTTACTCAAAATATAGTTTCTTAGCACAATTTAAGATAGTACAAAATTTTCACTATTTTTGTAAGGTCTGCGCCTGCTGAATTTCCATCAAAAATTAGATTTTAGAATAATTGCCTAAAATTTTGTAGAAACCTTTCCTTTGATGAGTGGAATAAAGAATTTACTCAAAAATAAGTTTCTTAGCACAATTTAAGATAGTACAAAATTTTCACTATTTTTGTAAGGTCCGCGCCTGTCGAATTTCCGTCAAAATTTCAATTTTCCAAAAATTGCCTAAAATTTTGTAGAAACCTTTCCTTTGATGAGTGGAATAAAGAATTTACTTAAAAATAAGTTTCTTAGCACAATTTAAGATAGTACAAAATTTTCACTATTTTTGTAAGGGTCGCGCCTGTCGAATTTCCGTCAAAAATTCAATTTTCCAAAAATTGCCTAAAAATTCGTAGAAACCTTTCCTTTGATGAGTGGAATAAAGAATTGACATAAAAAATAGTTTCATAGCACAATTTAAGATAGTACAAAATTTTCACTATTTTTGTAAGGTCCGCGTCTGTCGAATTTCCGTCAAAATTCAATTTTCCAAAATTATCCAAAAATTTTGTAGAAACCTTTTATTTGATGAGTGGAATAAATAATTAAGCCAAAAAATAGTTTCTTAGCACAATTTAAGATAGTACAAAATTTTCACTAATTTTGTAAGGTCCGCGCCTGTAGAATTTCCGTCAAAAATTCAATTTTCCAAAAATTGCCTCAAATTTTGTAGAATCCTTTCCTTTGATGAGTGGAATAAAGAATTTACTCAAAATATAGTTTCTTAGCACAATTTAAGATAGTACAAAATTTTTACTAATTTTGTAAGGTCCGCGCCTGTCGAATTTCCGTCAAAAATTCAATTTTCCAAAAATATCCTAAAATTTTGTAGAAACCTTTTATTTGATGAGTGGAATGAATAATTTAGCCAAAAATAGTTTCTTGGCACAATTTAAGATAGTACAAAATTTTCACTATTTTTGTAAGGTCCGCGCCTTTCAAATTTCCGTCAAAAATTTAATTTACCAAAAATTGCCTCAAATTTTGTAGAAACCTTTCCTTTGATGAGTGGAATAAAGAATTTACTCAAACAATAGTTTCTTAGCACAATTTAAGATAGTACAAAATTTTAATTTTGTAAGGTCCGCGCCTGTCGAATTTCCGTCAAAAATTCAATTTTCCAAAAATATCCTCAAATTTTGTAGAAACCTTTCATCTGATGAGTGGAATAAAGAATTTACTCAAAAAATAATTTCTTAGCATCATTTAAGATTGTACAAAATTTTCACTATTTTGCTCAGGATCGCGCCTGTCGAATTTCCGTCAAAAATTCAATTTTCCAAAAATTGCCTAAAATTTTGTAGAAACCTTTTCTTTGATGAGTGGAATAAAGAATATACTCAAAAAATAGTTTCTTAGCACAATTTAAGATAGTACAAAATTTTCACTATTTTTGCAAGGTCCCACCTGTCGAATTTCCATCAAAAATTCAATTTTTCAAAAATTGCCTAAAAATTCGTAGAAACCTTTCCTTTGATGAGTGGAATAAAGAATTTACATTAAAAATAGTTTCTTAGCACAATTTAAGATAGTACAAAATTTTCACTATTTTTGTAAGGTCCGCGTCTGTCGAATTTCCGTCAAAATTCAATTTTCCAAAATTATCCTAAAATTTTGTAGAAACCTTTTATTTGATGAGTGGAATAAATAATTTAGCCAAAAAATAGTTTCTTAGCACAATTTAAGATAGTACAAAATTTTCACTAATTTTGTAAGGTCCGCGCCTGTCAAATTTCCATCAAAATTTCAATTTTCTAAAAATTGCCTAAAATTTTGTAGAAACCTTTCCTTTGATGAGTGGAATAAAGAATTTACTCAAAAATAAGTTTCTTAGCACAATTTAAGATTATACAAAATTTTCACTATTTTTGTAAGGTCCGCGCCTGTCGAATTTCCGTCAAAATTCAATTTTCCAAAATTATCCTAAAATTTTGTAGAAACCTTTTATTTGATGAGTGGAATATTTAATTTAGCCAAAAAATAGTTTCTTAGCACAATTTAAGATAGTACAAAATTTTCACTAATTTTGTAAGGTCCGCGCCTGTTGAATTTCCATCAAAAATTCAATTTTCCAAAAATTGCCTCAAATTTTGTAGAATCCTTTCCTTTGATGAGTGGAATAAAGAATTTACTCAAAATATAGTTTCTTAGCACAATTTAAGATAGTACAAAATTTTCACTTTTTTTGTAAGGTCCACGCCTGTCGAATTTCCGTCAAAAATTCAATTTTCCAAAAATATCCTAAAATTTTGTAGAAAACTTTTATTTGATGAGTGGAATAAATAATTTAGCCAAAAAATAGTTTCTTAGCACAATTTAAGATAGTATAAAATTTTCACTATTTTTGTAGGGTCCGCCCGCGCCTGTCGAATTTCCGTCAAAAATTTAATTTTCCAAAAATATCCTAAAATTTTGCAGAAACCTTTTATTTGATGAGTGGAATAAATAATTTTGCCAAAAAATAGTTTCTTAGCACAATTTAAGATAGTACAAAATTTTCACTATTTCTGTATGGTCCACGCCTGTCAAATTTCCGTCAAAAATTTAATTTTCCAATAATTGCCTCAAATTTTGTAGAAACCTTTCCTTTGATGAGTGGAATAAAGAATTTACTCAAAAAATAGTTTCTTAGCATCATTTAAGATAGTACAAAATTTTCACTATTTTTGTAAGGCTCGCGCCTGTCGAATTTCCATCAAAAATTAAATTTTAGAAAAATTGCCTAAAATTTTGTAGAAACCTTTCCTTTGATGAGTGGAATAAAGAATTTACTCAAAAAATAGTTTCTTAGCATCATTTAAGATAGTACAAAATTTTCACTATTTTTGTAAGGTCTGCGTCTGTCGAATTTCCGTCAAAATTCAATTTTCCAAAATTATCCAAAAATTTTGTAGAAACCTTTTATTTGATGAGTGGAATAAATAATTAAGCCAAAAAATAGTTTCTTAGCACAATTTAAGATAGTACACAATTTTCACTATTTTTGTAAGGTCTGCGCCTGCTGAATTTCCATCAAAAATTAGATTTTAGAATAATTGCCTAAAATTTTGTAGAAACCTTTCCTTTGATGAGTGGAATAAAGAATTTACTCAAAAATAAGTTTCTTAGCACAATTTAAGATAGTACAAAATTTTCACTATTTTTGTAAGGTCCGCGCCTGTCGAATTTCCGTCAAAATTTCAATTTTCCAAAAATTGCCTAAAATTTTGTAGAAACCTTTCCTTTGATGAGTGGAATAAAGAATTTACTTAAAAATAAGTTTCTTAGCACAATTTAAGATAGTACAAAATTTTCACTATTTTTGTAAGGGTCGCGCCTGTCGAATTTCCGTCAAAAATTCAATTTTCCAAAAATTGCCTAAAAATTCGTAGAAACCTTTCCTTTGATGAGTGGAATAAAGAATTGACATAAAAAATAGTTTCATAGCACAATTTAAGATAGTACAAAATTTTCACTATTTTTGTAAGGTCCGCGTCTGTCGAATTTCCGTCAAAATTCAATTTTCCAAAATTATCCAAAAATTTTGTAGAAACCTTTTATTTGATGAGTGGAATAAATAATTAAGCCAAAAAATAGTTTCTTAGCACAATTTAAGATAGTACAAAATTTTCACTAATTTTGTAAGGTCCGCGCCTATAGAATTTCCGTCAAAAATTCAATTTTCCAAAAATTGCCTCAAATTTTGTAGAATCCTTTCCTTTGATGAGTGGAATAAAGAATTTACTCAAAATATAGTTTCTTAGCACAATTTAAGATAGTACAAAATTTTTACTAATTTTGTAAGGTCCGCGCCTGTCGAATTTCCGTCAAAAATTCAAGTTTCCAAAAATATCCTAAAATTTTGTAGAAACCTTTTATTTGATGAGTGGAATGAATAATTTAGCCAAAAATAGTTTCTTGGCACAATTTAAGATAGTACAAAATTTTCACTATTTTTGTAAGGTCCGCGCCTTTCAAATTTCCGTCAAAAATTTAATTTACCAAAAATTGCCTCAAATTTTGTAGAAACCTTTCCTTTGATGAGTGGAATAAAGAATTTACTCAAACAATAGTTTCTTAGCACAATTTAAGATAGTACAAAATTTTAATTTTGTAAGGTCCGCGCCTGTCGAATTTCCGTCAAAAATTCAATTTTCCAAAAATATCCTCAAATTTTGTAGAAACCTTTCATCTGATGAGTGGAATAAAGAATTTACTCAAAAAATAATTTCTTAGCATCATTTAAGATTGTACAAAATTTTCACTATTTTGCTCAGGATCGCGCCTGTCGAATTTCCGTCAAAAATTCAATTTTCCAAAAATTGCCTAAAATTTTGTAGAAACCTTTTCTTTGATGAGTGGAATAAAGAATATACTCAAAAAATAGTTTCTTAGCACAATTTAAGATAGTACAAAATTTTCACTATTTTTGCAAGGTCCCACCTGTCGAATTTCCATCAAAAATTCAATTTTTCAAAAATTGCCTAAAAATTCGTAGAAACCTTTCCTTTGATGAGTGGAATAAAGAATTTACATTAAAAATAGTTTCTTAGCACAATTTAAGATAGTACAAAATTTTCACTATTTTTGTAAGGTCCGCGTCTGTCGAATTTCCGTCAAAATTCAATTTTCCAAAATTATCCTAAAATTTTGTAGAAACCTTTTATTTGATGAGTGGAATAAATAATTTAGCCAAAAAATAGTTTCTTAGCACAATTTAAGATAGTACAAAATTTTCACTAATTTTGTAAGGTCCGCGCCTGTCAAATTTCCATCAAAATTTCAATTTTCTAAAAATTGCCTAAAATTTTGTAGAAACCTTTCCTTTGATGAGTGGAATAAAGAATTTACTCAAAAATAAGTTTCTTAGCACAATTTAAGATTATACAAAATTTTCACTATTTTTGTAAGGTCCGCGCCTGTCGAATTTCCGTCAAAATTCAATTTTCCAAAATTATCCTAAAATTTTGTAGAAACCTTTTATTTGATGAGTGGAATATTTAATTTAGCCAAAAAATAGTTTCTTAGCACAATTTAAGATAGTACAAAATTTTCACTAATTTTGTAAGGTCCGCGCCTGTTGAATTTCCATCAAAAATTCAATTTTCCAAAAATTGCCTCAAATTTTGTAGAATCCTTTCCTTTGATGAGTGGAATAAAGAATTTACTCAAAATATAGTTTCTTAGCACAATTTAAGATAGTACAAAATTTTCACTTTTTTTGTAAGGTCCACGCCTGTCGAATTTCCGTCAAAAATTCAATTTTCCAAAAATATCCTAAAATTTTGTAGAAAACTTTTATTTGATGAGTGGAATAAATAATTTAGCCAAAAAATAGTTTCTTAGCACAATTTAAGATAGTATAAAATTTTCACTATTTTTGTAGGGTCCGCCCGCGCCTGTCGAATTTCCGTCAAAAATTTAATTTTCCAAAAATATCCTAAAATTTTGCAGAAACCTTTTATTTGATGAGTGGAATAAATAATTTTGCCAAAAAATAGTTTCTTAGCACAATTTAAGATAGTACAAAATTTTCACTATTTCTGTATGGTCCACGCCTGTCAAATTTCCGTCAAAAATTTAATTTTCCAATAATTGCCTCAAATTTTGTAGAAACCTTTCCTTTGATGAGTGGAATAAAGAATTTACTCAAAAAATAGTTTCTTAGCATCATTTAAGATAGTACAAAATTTTCACTATTTTTGTAAGGCTCGCGCCTGTCGAATTTCCATCAAAAATTAAATTTTAGAAAAATTGCCTAAAATTTTGTAGAAACCTTTCCTTTGATGAGTGGAATAAAGAATTTACTCAAAAAATAGTTTCTTAGCATCATTTAAGATAGTACAAAATTTTCACTATTTTTGTAAGGTCCGCGTCTGTCGAATTTCCGTCAAAATTCAATTTTCCAAAATTATCCAAAAATTTTGTAGAAACCTTTTATTTGATGAGTGGAATAAATAATTAAGCCAAAAAATAGTTTCTTAGCACAATTTAAGATAGTACACAATTTTCACTATTTTTGTAAGGTCTGCGCCTGCTGAATTTCCATCAAAAATTAGATTTTAGAATAATTGCCTAAAATTTTGTAGAAACCTTTCCTTTGATGAGTGGAATAAAGAATTTACTCAAAAATAAGTTTCTTAGCACAATTTAAGATAGTACAAAATTTTCACTATTTTTGTAAGGTCCGCGCCTGTCGAATTTCCGTCAAAATTTCAATTTTCCAAAAATTGCCTAAAATTTTGTAGAAACCTTTCCTTTGATGAGTGGAATAAAGAATTTACTTAAAAATAAGTTTCTTAGCACAATTTAAGATAGTACAAAATTTTCACTATTTTTGTAAGGGTCGCGCCTGTCGAATTTCCGTCAAAAATTCAATTTTCCAAAAATTGCCTAAAAATTCGTAGAAACCTTTCCTTTGATGAGTGGAATAAAGAATTGACATAAAAAATAGTTTCATAGCACAATTTAAGATAGTACAAAATTTTCACTATTTTTGTAAGGTCCGCGTCTGTCGAATTTCCGTCAAAATTCAATTTTCCAAAATTATCCAAAAATTTTGTAGAAACCTTTTATTTGATGAGTGGAATAAATAATTAAGCCAAAAAATAGTTTCTTAGCACAATTTAAGATAGTACAAAATTTTCACTAATTTTGTAAGGTCCGCGCCTGTAGAATTTCCGTCAAAAATTCAATTTTCCAAAAATTGCCTCAAATTTTGTAGAATCCTTTCCTTTGATGAGTGGAATAAAGAATTTACTCAAAATATAGTTTCTTAGCACAATTTAAGATAGTACAAAATTTTTACTAATTTTGTAAGGTCCGCGCCTGTCGAATTTCCGTCAAAAATTCAATTTTCCAAAAATATCCTAAAATTTTGTAGAAACCTTTTATTTGATGAGTGGAATGAATAATTTAGCCAAAAATAGTTTCTTGGCACAATTTAAGATAGTACAAAATTTTCACTATTTTTGTAAGGTCCGCGCCTTTCAAATTTCCGTCAAAAATTTAATTTACCAAAAATTGCCTCAAATTTTGTAGAAACCTTTCCTTTGATGAGTGGAATAAAGAATTTACTCAAACAATAGTTTCTTAGCACAATTTAAGATAGTACAAAATTTTAATTTTGTAAGGTCCGCGCCTGTCGAATTTCCGTCAAAAATTCAATTTTCCAAAAATATCCTCAAATTTTGTAGAAACCTTTCATCTGATGAGTGGAATAAAGAATTTACTCAAAAAATAATTTCTTAGCATCATTTAAGATTGTACAAAATTTTCACTATTTTGCTCAGGATCGCGCCTGTCGAATTTCCGTCAAAAATTCAATTTTCCAAAAATTGCCTAAAATTTTGTAGAAACCTTTTCTTTGATGAGTGGAATAAAGAATATACTCAAAAAATAGTTTCTTAGCACAATTTAAGATAGTACAAAATTTTCACTATTTTTGCAAGGTCCCACCTGTCGAATTTCCATCAAAAATTCAATTTTTCAAAAATTGCCTAAAAATTCGTAGAAACCTTTCCTTTGATGAGTGGAATAAAGAATTTACATTAAAAATAGTTTCTTAGCACAATTTAAGATAGTACAAAATTTTCACTATTTTTGTAAGGTCCGCGTCTGTCGAATTTCCGTCAAAATTCAATTTTCCAAAATTATCCTAAAATTTTGTAGAAACCTTTTATTTGATGAGTGGAATAAATAATTTAGCCAAAAAATAGTTTCTTAGCACAATTTAAGATAGTACAAAATTTTCACTAATTTTGTAAGGTCCGCGCCTGTCAAATTTCCATCAAAATTTCAATTTTCTAAAAATTGCCTAAAATTTTGTAGAAACCTTTCCTTTGATGAGTGGAATAAAGAATTTACTCAAAAATAAGTTTCTTAGCACAATTTAAGATTATACAAAATTTTCACTATTTTTGTAAGGTCCGCGCCTGTCGAATTTCCGTCAAAATTCAATTTTCCAAAATTATCCTAAAATTTTGTAGAAACCTTTTATTTGATGAGTGGAATATTTAATTTAGCCAAAAAATAGTTTCTTAGCACAATTTAAGATAGTACAAAATTTTCACTAATTTTGTAAGGTCCGCGCCTGTTGAATTTCCATCAAAAATTCAATTTTCCAAAAATTGCCTCAAATTTTGTAGAATCCTTTCCTTTGATGAGTGGAATAAAGAATTTACTCAAAATATAGTTTCTTAGCACAATTTAAGATAGTACAAAATTTTCACTTTTTTTGTAAGGTCCACGCCTGTCGAATTTCCGTCAAAAATTCAATTTTCCAAAAATATCCTAAAATTTTGTAGAAAACTTTTATTTGATGAGTGGAATAAATAATTTAGCCAAAAAATAGTTTCTTAGCACAATTTAAGATAGTATAAAATTTTCACTATTTTTGTAGGGTCCGCCCGCGCCTGTCGAATTTCCGTCAAAAATTTAATTTTCCAAAAATATCCTAAAATTTTGCAGAAACCTTTTATTTGATGAGTGGAATAAATAATTTTGCCAAAAAATAGTTTCTTAGCACAATTTAAGATAGTACAAAATTTTCACTATTTCTGTATGGTCCACGCCTGTCAAATTTCCGTCAAAAATTTAATTTTCCAATAATTGCCTCAAATTTTGTAGAAACCTTTCCTTTGATGAGTGGAATAAAGAATTTACTCAAAAAATAGTTTCTTAGCATCATTTAAGATAGTACAAAATTTTCACTATTTTTGTAAGGCTCGCGCCTGTCGAATTTCCATCAAAAATTAAATTTTAGAAAAATTGCCTAAAATTTTGTAGAAACCTTTCCTTTGATGAGTGGAATAAAGAATTTACTCAAAAAATAGTTTCTTAGCATCATTTAAGATAGTACAAAATTTTCACTATTTTTGTAAGGTCCGCGTCTGTCGAATTTCCGTCAAAATTCAATTTTCCAAAATTATCCAAAAATTTTGTAGAAACCTTTTATTTGATGAGTGGAATAAATAATTAAGCCAAAAAATAGTTTCTTAGCACAATTTAAGATAGTACACAATTTTCACTAATTTTGTAGGGTCCGCGCCTGTCGAATTTCCATCAAAAATTAAATTTGAGAAAAATTGCCTAAAATTTTGTAGAAATCTTTCCTTTGATGAGTGGAATAAAGAATTTACTCAAAAAATAGTTTCTTAGCACAATTTAAGATAGTATAAAATTTTCACTATTTTTGTAGGGTCCGCCCGCGCCTGTCGAATTTCCGTCAAAAATTTAATTTTCCAAAAATATCCTAAAATTTTGCAGAAACCTTTTATTTGATGAGTGGAATAAATAATTTTGCCAAAAAATAGTTTCTTAGCACAATTTAAGATAGTACAAAATTTTCACTATTTCTGTATGGTCCACGCCTGTCAAATTTCCATCAAAAATTTAATTTTCCAATAATTGCCTCAAATTTTGTAGAAACCTTTCCTTTGATGAGTGGAATAAAGAATTTACTCAAAAAATAGTTTCTTAGCATCATTTAAGATAGTACAAAATTTTCACTATTTTTGTAAGGCTCGCGCCTGTCGAATTTCCATCAAAAATTAAATTTTAGAAAAATTGCCTAAAATTTTGTAGAAACCTTTCCTTTGATGAGTGGAATAAAGAATTTACTCAAAAAATAGTTTCTTAGCATCATTTAAGATAGTACAAAATTTTCACTATTTTTGTAAGGTCCGCGTCTGTCGAATTTCCGTCAAAATTCAATTTTCCAAAATTATCCAAAAATTTTGTAGAAACCTTTTATTTGATGAGTGGAATAAATAATTAAGCCAAAAAATAGTTTCTTAGCACAATTTAAGATAGTACAAAATTTTCACTAATTTTGTAAGGTCCGCGCCTGTAGAATTTCCGTCAAAAATTCAATTTTCCAAAAATTGCCTCAAATTTTGTAGAATCCTTTCCTTTGATGAGTGGAATAAAGAATTTACTCAAAATATAGTTTCTTAGCACAATTTAAGATAGTACAAAATTTTTACTAATTTTGTAAGGTCCGCGCCTGTCCAATTTCCGTCAAAAATTCAATTTTCCAAAAATATCCTAAAATTTTGTAGAAACCTTTTATTTGATGAGTGGAATGAATAATTTAGCCAAAAATAGTTTCTTGGCACAATTTAAGATAGTACAAAATTTTCACTATTTTTGTAAGGTCCGCGCCTTTCAAATTTCCGTCAAAAATTTAATTTACCAAAAATTGCCTCAAATTTTGTAGAAACCTTTCCTTTGATGAGTGGAATAAAGAATTTACTCAAACAATAGTTTCTTAGCACAATTTAAGATAGTACAAAATTTTCACTATTTTTGTAAGGTCCGCCCGCGCCTGTCGAATTTCCGTCAAAAATTTAATTTTCCAAAAATATCCTAAAATTTTGTAGAAACCTTTTATTTGATGAGTGGAATAAATAATTTAGCCAAAAAATAGTTTCTTAGCACAATTTAAGATAGTACAAAATTTTCACTATTTTTGTACGGTTCGTGCCTGTCGAATTTCCATCAAAAATTCAATTTTCCAAAAATATCCTAAAATTTTGTAGAAACCTTTTATTTGATGAGTGGAATAAATAATTTAGCCAAAAAATAGTTTCTTAGCACAATTTAAGATAGTACAAAATTGTCACTATTTTTGTAAGGTCCGCGCCTGTCGATTTACCGTCAAAAATTTAATTTTCCAATAATTGCCTCAAATTTTGTAGAAACCTTTCATCTGATGAGTGGAATAAAGAATTTACTCAAAAAATAATTTCTTAGCATCATTTAAGATTGTACAAAATTTTCACTATTTTGCTAAGGATCGCGCCTGTCGAATTTCCGTCAAAAATTCAATTTTCCAAAAATTGCCTAAAATTTTGTAGAAACCTTTTCTTTGATGAGTGGAATAAAGAATTTACTCAAAAAATAGTTTCTTAGCACAATTTAAGATAGTACAAAATTTTCACTATTTTTGCAAGGTCCCACCTGTCGAATTTCCATCAAAAATTCAATTTTTCAAAAATTGCCTAAAAATTCGTAGAAACCTTTCCTTTGATGAGTGGAATAAAGAATTTACATTAAAAATAGTTTCTTAGCACAATTTAAGATAGTACAAAATTTTCACTATTTTTGTAAGGTCCGCGTCTGTCGAATTTCCGTCAAAATTTAATTTTCCAAAAATATCCTAAAATTTTGCAGAAACCTTTTATTTGATGAGTGGAATAAATAATTTTGCCAAAAAATAGTTTCTTAGCACAATTTAAGATAGTACAAAATTTTCACTATTTCTGTATGGTCCACGCCTGTCAAATTTCCGTCAAAAATTTAATTTTCCAATAATTGCCTCAAATTTTGTAGAAACCTTTCCTTTGATGAGTGGAATAAAGAATTTACTCAAAAAATAGTTTCTTAGCATCATTTAAGATAGTACAAAATTTTCACTATTTTTGTAAGGCTCGCGCCTGTTGAATTTCCATCAAAAATTAAATTTTAGAAAAATTGCCTAAAATTTTGTAGAAACCTTTCCTTTGATGAGTGGAATAAAGAATTTACTCAAAAAATAGTTTCTTAGCATCATTTAAGATAGTACAAAATTTTCACTATTTTTGTAAGGTCCGCGCCTGTCGAATTTCCGTCAAAATTCAATTTTCCAAAATTATCCTAAAATTTTGTAGAAACCTTTTATTTGATGAGTGGAATAATTAATTTAGCCAAAAAATAGTTTCTTAGCACAATTTAAGATAGTACAAAATTTTCACTAATTTTGTAAGGGGCGCGCCTGTTGAATTTCCATCAAAAATTCAATTTTCCAAAAATTGCCTCAAATTTTGTAGAATCCTTTCCTTTGATGAGTGGAATAAAGAATTTACTCAAAATATAGTTTCTTAGCACAATTTAAGATAGTACAAAATTTTCACTTTTTTTGTAAGGTCCGCGCCTGTCGAATTTCCGTCAAAAATTCAATTTTCCAAAAATATCCTAAAATTTTGTAGAAACCTTTTATTTGATGAGTGGAATGAATAATTTAGCCAAAAATAGTTTCTTGGCACAATTTAAGATAGTACAAAATTTTCACTATTTTTGTAAGGTCCGCGCCTTTCAAATTTCCGTCAAAAATTTAATTTACCAAAAATTGCCTCAAATTTTGTAGAAACCTTTCCTTTGATGAGTGGAATAAAGAATTTACTCAAAGTATAGTTTCTTAGCACCATTTAAGATAGTACAAAATTTTCACTATTTTTGTAAGGGTCGCGCCTGTCGAATGTCTGTCAAAATTCCATTTTCCAAAAATATCCTTAAATTTTGTAGAAACCTTTCCTTTGATGAGTGGAATAAACAATTTACTCAAAAAATAGTTTCTTAGCACAATTTAAGATAGTACAAAATTTTCACTATTTTTGTAAGGTCCGCGCCTGTCGAATTTCCGTCAAAATTTCAATTTTCCAAAAATTGCCTCAAATTTTGTAGAAACCTTTCCTTTGATGAGTGGAATAAATAATTAACTCAAAAAATAGTTTCTTAGCACAATTTAAGATAGTACAAAATTTTCACTATTTTTGTAAGGTCCGCGCCTGTCGAATTTCCGTCAAAATTTCAATTTTCCAAAAATTGCCTAAAATTTTGTAGAAAACTTTTATTTGATGAGTGGAATAAATAATTTAGCCAAAAAATAGTTTCTTAGCATCATTTAAGATAGTACAAAATTGTCACTATTTTTGTAAGGTCCGCGCCTGTCGAATTTCTGTCAAAATTTCAATTTTCCAAAAATTGCCTAAAATTTTGTAGAAACCTTTCCTTTGATGAGTGGAATAAAGAATTTACTCAAAAATAAGTTTCTTAGCACAATTTAAGATTATACAAAAATTTCACTATTTTTGTAAGGTCCGCGCCTGTCGAATTTCCATCAAAAATTCAATTTTAGAAAAATTGCCTAAAATTTTGTAGAAACCTTTCCTTTGATGAGTGGAATAAAGAATTTACTCAAAAATTAGTTTCTTAGCATCATTTAAGATAGTATAAAATTTTCACTATTTTTGTAAGGTCCACGCCTGTCGAATTTCCATCAAAAATTCAATTTTAGAAAAATTGCCTAAAATTTTGTAGAAACCTTTACTTTGATGAGTGGAATAAAGAATTTACTCAAAAAATAGTTTCTTAGCATCATTTAAGATAGTACAAAATTTTCACTATTTTTGTAAGGTCTGCGCCTGCTGAATTTCCATCAAAAATTAGATTTTAGAATAATTGCCTAAAATTTTGTAGAAACCTTTCCTTTGATGAGTGGAATAAAGAATTTACTCAAAAATAAGTTTCTTAGCACAATTTAAGATAGTACAAAATTTTCACTATTTTTGTAAGGTCCGCGCCTGTCGAATTTCCGTCAAAATTTCAATTTTCCAAAAATTGCCTAAAATTTTGTAGAAACCTTTCCTTTGATGAGTGGAATAAAGAATTTACTTAAAAATAAGTTTCTTAGCACAATTTAAGATAGTACAAAATTTTCACTATTTTTGTAAGGGTCGCGCCTGTCGAATTTCCGTCAAAAATTCAATTTTCCAAAAATTGCCTAAAAATTCGTAGAAACCTTTCCTTTGATGAGTGGAATAAAGAATTGACATAAAAAATAGTTTCATAGCACAATTTAAGATAGTACAAAATTTTCACTATTTTTGTAAGGTCCGCGTCTGTCGAATTTCCGTCAAAATTCAATTTTCCAAAATTATCCAAAAATTTTGTAGAAACCTTTTATTTGATGAGTGGAATAAATAATTAAGCCAAAAAATAGTTTCTTAGCACAATTTAAGATAGTACAAAATTTTCACTAATTTTGTAAGGTCCGCGCCTGTAGAATTTCCGTCAAAAATTCAATTTTCCAAAAATTGCCTCAAATTTTGTAGAATCCTTTCCTTTGATGAGTGGAATAAAGAATTTACTCAAAATATAGTTTCTTAGCACAATTTAAGATAGTACAAAATTTTTACTAATTTTGTAAGGTCCGCGCCTGTCGAATTTCCGTCAAAAATTCAATTTTCCAAAAATATCCTAAAATTTTGTAGAAACCTTTTATTTGATGAGTGGAATGAATAATTTAGCCAAAAATAGTTTCTTGGCACAATTTAAGATAGTACAAAATTTTCACTATTTTTGTAAGGTCCGCGCCTTTCAAATTTCCGTCAAAAATTTAATTTACCAAAAATTGCCTCAAATTTTGTAGAAACCTTTCCTTTGATGAGTGGAATAAAGAATTTACTCAAACAATAGTTTCTTAGCACAATTTAAGATAGTACAAAATTTTAATTTTGTAAGGTCCGCGCCTGTCGAATTTCCGTCAAAAATTCAATTTTCCAAAAATATCCTCAAATTTTGTAGAAACCTTTCATCTGATGAGTGGAATAAAGAATTTACTCAAAAAATAATTTCTTAGCATCATTTAAGATTGTACAAAATTTTCACTATTTTGCTCAGGATCGCGCCTGTCGAATTTCCGTCAAAAATTCAATTTTCCAAAAATTGCCTAAAATTTTGTAGAAACCTTTTCTTTGATGAGTGGAATAAAGAATATACTCAAAAAATAGTTTCTTAGCACAATTTAAGATAGTACAAAATTTTCACTATTTTTGCAAGGTCCCACCTGTCGAATTTCCATCAAAAATTCAATTTTTCAAAAATTGCCTAAAAATTCGTAGAAACCTTTCCTTTGATGAGTGGAATAAAGAATTTACATTAAAAATAGTTTCTTAGCACAATTTAAGATAGTACAAAATTTTCACTATTTTTGTAAGGTCCGCGTCTGTCGAATTTCCGTCAAAATTCAATTTTCCAAAATTATCCTAAAATTTTGTAGAAACCTTTTATTTGATGAGTGGAATAAATAATTTAGCCAAAAAATAGTTTCTTAGCACAATTTAAGATAGTACAAAATTTTCACTAATTTTGTAAGGTCCGCGCCTGTCAAATTTCCATCAAAATTTCAATTTTCTAAAAATTGCCTAAAATTTTGTAGAAACCTTTCCTTTGATGAGTGGAATAAAGAATTTACTCAAAAATAAGTTTCTTAGCACAATTTAAGATTATACAAAATTTTCACTATTTTTGTAAGGTCCGCGCCTGTCGAATTTCCGTCAAAATTCAATTTTCCAAAATTATCCTAAAATTTTGTAGAAACCTTTTATTTGATGAGTGGAATATTTAATTTAGCCAAAAAATAGTTTCTTAGCACAATTTAAGATAGTACAAAATTTTCACTAATTTTGTAAGGTCCGCGCCTGTTGAATTTCCATCAAAAATTCAATTTTCCAAAAATTGCCTCAAATTTTGTAGAATCCTTTCCTTTGATGAGTGGAATAAAGAATTTACTCAAAATATAGTTTCTTAGCACAATTTAAGATAGTACAAAATTTTCACTTTTTTTGTAAGGTCCACGCCTGTCGAATTTCCGTCAAAAATTCAATTTTCCAAAAATATCCTAAAATTTTGTAGAAAACTTTTATTTGATGAGTGGAATAAATAATTTAGCCAAAAAATAGTTTCTTAGCACAATTTAAGATAGTATAAAATTTTCACTATTTTTGTAGGGTCCGCCCGCGCCTGTCGAATTTCCGTCAAAAATTTAATTTTCCAAAAATATCCTAAAATTTTGCAGAAACCTTTTATTTGATGAGTGGAATAAATAATTTTGCCAAAAAATAGTTTCTTAGCACAATTTAAGATAGTACAAAATTTTCACTATTTCTGTATGGTCCACGCCTGTCAAATTTCCGTCAAAAATTTAATTTTCCAATAATTGCCTCAAATTTTGTAGAAACCTTTCCTTTGATGAGTGGAATAAAGAATTTACTCAAAAAATAGTTTCTTAGCATCATTTAAGATAGTACAAAATTTTCACTATTTTTGTAAGGCTCGCGCCTGTCGAATTTCCATCAAAAATTAAATTTTAGAAAAATTGCCTAAAATTTTGTAGAAACCTTTCCTTTGATGAGTGGAATAAAGAATTTACTCAAAAAATAGTTTCTTAGCATCATTTAAGATAGTACAAAATTTTCACTATTTTTGTAAGGTCCGCGTCTGTCGAATTTCCGTCAAAATTCAATTTTCCAAAATTATCCAAAAATTTTGTAGAAACCTTTTATTTGATGAGTGGAATAAATAATTAAGCCAAAAAATAGTTTCTTAGCACAATTTAAGATAGTACACAATTTTCACTAATTTTGTAGGGTCCGCGCCTGTCGAATTTCCATCAAAAATTAAATTTGAGAAAAATTGCCTAAAATTTTGTAGAAATCTTTCCTTTGATGAGTGGAATAAAGAATTTACTCAAAAAATAGTTTCTTAGCACAATTTAAGATAGTATAAAATTTTCACTATTTTTGTAGGGTCCGCCCGCGCCTGTCGAATTTCCGTCAAAAATTTAATTTTCCAAAAATATCCTAAAATTTTGCAGAAACCTTTTATTTGATGAGTGGAATAAATAATTTTGCCAAAAAATAGTTTCTTAGCACAATTTAAGATAGTACAAAATTTTCACTATTTCTGTATGGTCCACGCCTGTCAAATTTCCGTCAAAAATTTAATTTTCCAATAATTGCCTCAAATTTTGTAGAAACCTTTCCTTTGATGAGTGGAATAAAGAATTTACTCAAAAAATAGTTTCTTAGCATCATTTAAGATAGTACAAAATTTTCACTATTTTTGTAAGGCTCGCGCCTGTCGAATTTCCATCAAAAATTAAATTTTAGAAAAATTGCCTAAAATTTTGTAGAAACCTTTCCTTTGATGAGTGGAATAAAGAATTTACTCAAAAAATAGTTTCTTAGCATCATTTAAGATAGTACAAAATTTTCACTATTTTTGTAAGGTCCGCGTCTGTCGAATTTCCGTCAAAATTCAATTTTCCAAAATTATCCAAAAATTTTGTAGAAACCTTTTATTTGATGAGTGGAATAAATAATTAAGCCAAAAAATAGTTTCTTAGCACAATTTAAGATAGTACAAAATTTTCACTAATTTTGTAAGGTCCGCGCCTGTAGAATTTCCGTCAAAAATTCAATTTTCCAAAAATTGCCTCAAATTTTGTAGAATCCTTTCCTTTGATGAGTGGAATAAAGAATTTACTCAAAATATAGTTTCTTAGCACAATTTAAGATAGTACAAAATTTTTACTAATTTTGTAAGGTCCGCGCCTGTCCAATTTCCGTCAAAAATTCAATTTTCCAAAAATATCCTAAAATTTTGTAGAAACCTTTTATTTGATGAGTGGAATGAATAATTTAGCCAAAAATAGTTTCTTGGCACAATTTAAGATAGTACAAAATTTTCACTATTTTTGTAAGGTCCGCGCCTTTCAAATTTCCGTCAAAAATTTAATTTACCAAAAATTGCCTCAAATTTTGTAGAAACCTTTCCTTTGATGAGTGGAATAAAGAATTTACTCAAACAATAGTTTCTTAGCACAATTTAAGATAGTACAAAATTTTCACTATTTTTGTAAGGTCCGCCCGCGCCTGTCGAATTTCCGTCAAAAATTTAATTTTCCAAAAATATCCTAAAATTTTGTAGAAACCTTTTATTTGATGAGTGGAATAAATAATTTAGCCAAAAAATAGTTTCTTAGCACAATTTAAGATAGTACAAAATTTTCACTATTTTTGTACGGTTCGTGCCTGTCGAATTTCCATCAAAAATTCAATTTTCCAAAAATATCCTAAAATTTTGTAGAAACCTTTTATTTGATGAGTGGAATAAATAATTTAGCCAAAAAATAGTTTCTTAGCACAATTTAAGATAGTACAAAATTGTCACTATTTTTGTAAGGTCCGCGCCTGTCGATTTACCGTCAAAAATTTAATTTTCCAATAATTGCCTCAAATTTTGTAGAAACCTTTCATCTGATGAGTGGAATAAAGAATTTACTCAAAAAATAATTTCTTAGCATCATTTAAGATTGTACAAAATTTTCACTATTTTGCTAAGGATCGCGCCTGTCGAATTTCCGTCAAAAATTCAATTTTCCAAAAATTGCCTAAAATTTTGTAGAAACCTTTTCTTTGATGAGTGGAATAAAGAATTTACTCAAAAAATAGTTTCTTAGCACAATTTAAGATAGTACAAAATTTTCACTATTTTTGCAAGGTCCCACCTGTCGAATTTCCATCAAAAATTCAATTTTTCAAAAATTGCCTAAAAATTCGTAGAAACCTTTCCTTTGATGAGTGGAATAAAGAATTTACATTAAAAATAGTTTCTTAGCACAATTTAAGATAGTACAAAATTTTCACTATTTTTGTAAGGTCCGCGTCTGTCGAATTTCCGTCAAAATTCAATTTTCCAAAATTATCCTAAAATTTTGTAGAAACCTTTTATTTAATGAGTGGAATAAATAATTTAGCCAAAAAATAGTTTCTTAGCACAATTTAAGATAGTACAAAATTTTCACTAATTTTGTAAGGTCCGCGCCTGTCAAATTTCCATCAAAATTTCAATTTTCCAAAAATTGCCTAAAATTTTGTAGAAACCTTTCCTTTGATGAGTGGAATAAAGAATTTACTCAAAAATAAGTTTCTTAGCACAATTTAAGATTATACAAAATTTTCACTATTTTTGTAAGGTCCGCGCCTGTCGAATTTCCGTCAAAATTCAATTTTCCAAAATTATCCTAAAATTTTGTAGAAACCTTTTATTTGATGAGTGGAATATTTAATTTAGCCAAAAAATAGTTTCTTAGCACAATTTAAGATAGTACAAAATTTTCACTAATTTTGTAAGGTCCGCGCCTGTTGAATTTCCATCAAAAATTCAATTTTCCAAAAATTGCCTCAAATTTTGTAGAATCCTTTCCTTTGATGAGTGGAATAAAGAATTTACTCAAAATATAGTTTCTTAGCACAATTTAAGATAGTACAAAATTTTCACTTTTTTTGTAAGGTCCACGCCTGTCGAATTTCCGTCAAAAATTCAATTTTCCAAAAATATCCTAAAATTTTGTAGAAAACTTTTATTTGATGAGTGGAATAAATAATTTAGCCAAAAAATAGTTTCTTAGCACAATTTAAGATAGTACACAATTTTCACTAATTTTGTAGGGTCCGCGCCTGTCGAATTTCCATCAAAAATTAAATTTGAGAAAAATTGCCTAAAATTTTGTAGAAATCTTTCCTTTGATGAGTGGAATAAAGAATTTACTCAAAAAATAGTTTCTTAGCACAATTTAAGATAGTATAAAATTTTCACTATTTTTGTAGGGTCCGCCCGCGCCTGTCGAATTTCCGTCAAAAATTTAATTTTCCAAAAATATCCTAAAATTTTGCAGAAACCTTTTATTTGATGAGTGGAATAAATAATTTTGCCAAAAAATAGTTTCTTAGCACAATTTAAGATAGTACAAAATTTTCACTATTTCTGTATGGTCCACGCCTGTCAAATTTCCGTCAAAAATTTAATTTTCCAATAATTGCCTCAAATTTTGTAGAAACCTTTCCTTTGATGAGTGGAATAAAGAATTTACTCAAAAAATAGTTTCTTAGCATCATTTAAGATAGTACAAAATTTTCACTATTTTTGTAAGGCTCGCGCCTGTTGAATTTCCATCAAAAATTAAATTTTAGAAAAATTGCCTAAAATTTTGTAGAAACCTTTCCTTTGATGAGTGGAATAAAGAATTTACTCAAAAAATAGTTTCTTAGCATCATTTAAGATAGTACAAAATTTTCACTATTTTTGTAAGGTCCGCGCCTGTCGAATTTCCGTCAAAATTCAATTTTCCAAAATTATCCTAAAATTTTGTAGAAACCTTTTATTTGATGAGTGGAATAATTAATTTAGCCAAAAAATAGTTTCTTAGCACAATTTAAGATAGTACAAAATTTTCACTAATTTTGTAAGGGGCGCGCCTGTTGAATTTCCATCAAAAATTCAATTTTCCAAAAATTGCCTCAAATTTTGTAGAATCCTTTCCTTTGATGAGTGGAATAAAGAATTTACTCAAAATATAGTTTCTTAGCACAATTTAAGATAGTACAAAATTTTCACTTTTTTTGTAAGGTCCGCGCCTGTCGAATTTCCGTCAAAAATTCAATTTTCCAAAAATATCCTAAAATTTTGTAGAAACCTTTTATTTGATGAGTGGAATGAATAATTTAGCCAAAAATAGTTTCTTGGCACAATTTAAGATAGTACAAAATTTTCACTATTTTTGTAAGGTCCGCGCCTTTCAAATTTCCGTCAAAAATTTAATTTACCAAAAATTGCCTCAAATTTTGTAGAAACCTTTCCTTTGATGAGTGGAATAAAGAATTTACTCAAAGTATAGTTTCTTAGCACCATTTAAGATAGTACAAAATTTTCACTATTTTTGTAAGGGTCGCGCCTGTCGAATGTCTGTCAAAATTCCATTTTCCAAAAATATCCTTAAATTTTGTAGAAACCTTTCCTTTGATGAGTGGAATAAACAATTTACTCAAAAAATAGTTTCTTAGCACAATTTAAGATAGTACAAAATTTTCACTATTTTTGTAAGGTCCGCGCCTGTCGAATTTCCGTCAAAATTTCAATTTTCCAAAAATTGCCTCAAATTTTGTAGAAACCTTTCCTTTGATGAGTGGAATAAATAATTAACTCAAAAAATAGTTTCTTAGCACAATTTAAGATAGTACAAAATTTTCACTATTTTTGTAAGGTCCGCGCCTGTCGAATTTCCGTCAAAATTTCAATTTTCCAAAAATTGCCTAAAATTTTGTAGAAAACTTTTATTTGATGAGTGGAATAAATAATTTAGCCAAAAAATAGTTTCTTAGCATCATTTAAGATAGTACAAAATTGTCACTATTTTTGTAAGGTCCGCGCCTGTCGAATTTCTGTCAAAATTTCAATTTTCCAAAAATTGCCTAAAATTTTGTAGAAACCTTTCCTTTGATGAGTGGAATAAAGAATTTACTCAAAAATAAGTTTCTTAGCACAATTTAAGATTATACAAAAATTTCACTATTTTTGTAAGGTCCGCGCCTGTCGAATTTCCATCAAAAATTCAATTTTAGAAAAATTGCCTAAAATTTTGTAGAAACCTTTCCTTTGATGAGTGGAATAAAGAATTTACTCAAAAATTAGTTTCTTAGCATCATTTAAGATAGTATAAAATTTTCACTATTTTTGTAAGGTCCACGCCTGTCGAATTTCCATCAAAAATTCAATTTTAGAAAAATTGCCTAAAATTTTGTAGAAACCTTTACTTTGATGAGTGGAATAAAGAATTTACTCAAAAAATAGTTTCTTAGCATCATTTAAGATAGTACAAAATTTTCACTATTTTTGTAAGGTCTGCGCCTGCTGAATTTCCATCAAAAATTAGATTTTAGAATAATTGCCTAAAATTTTGTAGAAACCTTTCCTTTGATGAGTGGAATAAAGAATTTACTCAAAAATAAGTTTCTTAGCACAATTTAAGATAGTACAAAATTTTCACTATTTTTGTAAGGTCCGCGCCTGTCGAATTTCCGTCAAAATTTCAATTTTCCAAAAATTGCCTAAAATTTTGTAGAAACCTTTCCTTTGATGAGTGGAATAAAGAATTTACTTAAAAATAAGTTTCTTAGCACAATTTAAGATAGTACAAAATTTTCACTATTTTTGTAAGGGTCGCGCCTGTCGAATTTCCGTCAAAAATTCAATTTTCCAAAAATTGCCTAAAAATTCGTAGAAACCTTTCCTTTGATGAGTGGAATAAAGAATTGACATAAAAAATAGTTTCATAGCACAATTTAAGATAGTACAAAATTTTCACTATTTTTGTAAGGTCCGCGTCTGTCGAATTTCCGTCAAAATTCAATTTTCCAAAATTATCCAAAAATTTTGTAGAAACCTTTTATTTGATGAGTGGAATAAATAATTAAGCCAAAAAATAGTTTCTTAGCACAATTTAAGATAGTACAAAATTTTCACAAATTTTGTAAGGTCCGCGCCTGTAGAATTTCCGTCAAAAATTCAATTTTCCAAAAATTGCCTCAAATTTTGTAGAATCCTTTCCTTTGATGAGTGGAATAAAGAATTTACTCAAAATATAGTTTCTTAGCACAATTTAAGATAGTACAAAATTTTTACTAATTTTGTAAGGTCCGCGCCTGTCGAATTTCCGTCAAAAATTCAATTTTCCAAAAATATCCTAAAATTTTGTAGAAACCTTTTATTTGATGAGTGGAATGAATAATTTAGCCAAAAATAGTTTCTTGGCACAATTTAAGATAGTACAAAATTTTCACTATTTTTGTAAGGTCCGCGCCTTTCAAATTTCCGTCAAAAATTTAATTTACCAAAAATTGCCTCAAATTTTGTAGAAACCTTTCCTTTGATGAGTGGAATAAAGAATTTACTCAAACAATAGTTTCTTAGCACAATTTAAGATAGTACAAAATTTTAATTTTGTAAGGTCCGCGCCTGTCGAATTTCCGTCAAAAATTCAATTTTCCAAAAATATCCTCAAATTTTGTAGAAACCTTTCATCTGATGAGTGGAATAAAGAATTTACTCAAAAAATAATTTCTTAGCATCATTTAAGATTGTACAAAATTTTCACTATTTTGCTCAGGATCGCGCCTGTCGAATTTCCGTCAAAAATTCAATTTTCCAAAAATTGCCTAAAATTTTGTAGAAACCTTTTCTTTGATGAGTGGAATAAAGAATTTACTCAAAAAATAGTTTCTTAGCACAATTTAAGATAGTACAAAATTTTCACTATTTTTGCAAGGTCCCACCTGTCGAATTTCCATCAAAAATTCAATTTTTCAAAAATTGCCTAAAAATTCGTAGAAACCTTTCCTTTGATGAGTGGAATAAAGAATTTACATTAAAAATAGTTTCTTAGCACAATTTAAGATAGTACAAAATTTTCACTATTTTTGTAAGGTCCGCGTCTGTCGAATTTCCGTCAAAATTCAATTTTCCAAAATTATCCTAAAATTTTGTAGAAACCTTTCCTTTGATGAGTGGAATAAATAATTTAGCCAAAAAATAGTTTCTTAGCACAATTTAAGATAGTACAAAATTTTCACTAATTTTGTAAGGTCCGCGCCTGTCAAATTTCCATCAAAATTTCAATTTTCTAAAAATTGCCTAAAATTTTGTAGAAACCTTTCCTTTGATGAGTGGAATAAAGAATTTACTCAAAAATAAGTTTCTTAGCACAATTTAAGATTATACAAAATTTTCACTATTTTTGTAAGGTCCGCGCCTGTCGAATTTCCGTCAAAATTCAATTTTCCAAAATTATCCTAAAATTTTGTAGAAACCTTTTATTTGATGAGTGGAATATTTAATTTAGCCAAAAAATAGTTTCTTAGCACAATTTAAGATAGTACAAAATTTTCACTAATTTTGTAAGGTCCGCGCCTGTTGAATTTCCATCAAAAATTCAATTTTCCAAAAATTGCCTCAAATTTTGTAGAATCCTTTCCTTTGATGAGTGGAATAAAGAATTTACTCAAAATATAGTTTCTTAGCACAATTTAAGATAGTACAAAATTTTCACTTTTTTTGTAAGGTCCACGCCTGTCGAATTTCCGTCAAAAATTCAATTTTCCAAAAATATCCTAAAATTTTGTAGAAAACTTTTATTTGATGAGTGGAATAAATAATTTAGCCAAAAAATAGTTTCTTAGCACAATTTAAGATAGTACACAATTTTCACTAATTTTGTAGGGTCCGCGCCTGTCGAATTTCCATCAAAAATTAAATTTGAGAAAAATTGCCTAAAATTTTGTAGAAATCTTTCCTTTGATGAGTGGAATAAAGAATTTACTCAAAAAATAGTTTCTTAGCACAATTTAAGATAGTATAAAATTTTCACTATTTTTGTAGGGTCCGCCCGCGCCTGTCGAATTTCCGTCAAAAATTTAATTTTCCAAAAATATCCTAAAATTTTGCAGAAACCTTTTATTTGATGAGTGGAATAAATAATTTTGCCAAAAAATAGTTTCTTAGCACAATTTAAGATAGTACAAAATTTTCACTATTTCTGTATGGTCCACGCCTGTCAAATTTCCGTCAAAAATTTAATTTTCCAATAATTGCCTCAAATTTTGTAGAAACCTTTCCTTTGATGAGTGGAATAAAGAATTTACTCAAAAAATAGTTTCTTAGCATCATTTAAGATAGTACAAAATTTTCACTATTTTTGTAAGGCTCGCGCCTGTCGAATTTCCATCAAAAATTAAATTTTAGAAAAATTGCCTAAAATTTTGTAGAAACCTTTCCTTTGATGAGTGGAATAAAGAATTTACTCAAAAAATAGTTTCTTAGCATCATTTAAGATAGTACAAAATTTTCACTATTTTTGTAAGGTCCGCGTCTGTCGAATTTCCGTCAAAATTCAATTTTCCTAAATTATCCAAAAATTTTGTAGAAACCTTTAATTTGATGAGTGGAATAAATAATTAAGCCAAAAAATAGTTTCTTAGCACAATTTAAGATAGTACAAAATTTTCACTAATTTTGTAAGGTCCGCGCCTGTAGAATTTCCGTCAAAAATTCAATTTTCCAAAAATTGCCTCAAATTTTGTAGAATCCTTTCCTTTGATGAGTGGAATAAAGAATTTACTCAAAATATAGTTTCTTAGCACAATTTAAGATAGTACAAAATTTTTACTAATTTTGTAAGGTCCGCGCCTGTCGAATTTCCGTCAAAAATTCAATTTTCCAAAAATATCCTAAAATTTTGTAGAAACCTTTTATTTGATGAGTGGAATGAATAATTTAGCCAAAAATAGTTTCTTGGCACAATTTAAGATAGTACAAAATTTTCACTATTTTTGTAAGGTCCGCGCCTTTCAAATTTCCGTCAAAAATTTAATTTACCAAAAATTGCCTCAAATTTTGTAGAAACCTTTCCTTTGATGAGTGGAATAAAGAATTTACTCAAACAATAGTTTCTTAGCACAATTTAAGATAGTACAAAATTTTCACTATTTTTGTAAGGTCCGCCCGCGCCTGTAGAATTTCCGTCAAAAATTTAATTTTCCAAAAATATCCTAAAATTTTGTAGAAACCTTTTATTTGATGAGTGGAATAAATAATTTAGCCAAAAAATAGTTTCTTAGCACAATTTAAGATAGTACAAAATTTTCACTATTTTTGTACGGTTCGTGCCTGTCGAATTTCCATCAAAAATTCAATTTTCCAAAAATATCCTAAAATTTTGTAGAAACCTTTTATTTGATGAGTGGAATAAATAATTTAGCCAAAAAATAGTTTCTTAGCACAATTTAAGATAGTACAAAATTGTCACTATTTTTGTAAGGTCCGCGCCTGTCGATTTACCGTCAAAAATTTAATTTTCCAATAATTGCCTCAAATTTTGTAGAAACCTTTCATCTGATGAGTGGAATAAAGAATTTACTCAAAAAATAATTTCTTAGCATCATTTAAGATTGTACAAAATTTTCACTATTTTGCTAAGGATCGCGCCTGTCGAATTTCCGTCAAAAATTCAATTTTCCAAAAATTGCCTAAAATTTTGTAGAAACCTTTTCTTTGATGAGTGGAATAAAGAATTTACTCAAAAAATAGTTTCTTAGCACAATTTAAGATAGTACAAAATTTTCACTATTTTTGCAAGGTCCCACCTGTCGAATTTCCATCAAAAATTCAATTTTTCAAAAATTGCCTAAAAATTCGTAGAAACCTTTCCTTTGATGAGTGGAATAAAGAATTTACATTAAAAATAGTTTCTTAGCACAATTTAAGATAGTACAAAATTTTCACTATTTTTGTAAGGTCCGCGTCTGTCGAATTTCCGTCAAAATTCAATTTTCCAAAATTATCCTAAAATTTTGTAGAAACCTTTTATTTGATGAGTGGAATAAATAATTTAGCCAAAAAATAGTTTCTTAGCACAATTTAAGATAGTACAAAATTTTCACTAATTTTGTAAGGTCCGCGCCTGTCAAATTTCCATCAAAATTTCAATTTTCCAAAAATTGCCTAAAATTTTGTAGAAACCTTTCCTTTGATGAGTGGAATAAAGAATTTACTCAAAAATAAGTTTCTTAGCACAATTTAAGATTATACAAAATTTTCACTATTTTTGTAAGGTCCGCGCCTGTCGAATTTCCGTCAAAATTCAATTTTCCAAAATTATCCTAAAATTTTGTAGAAACCTTTTATTTGATGAGTGGAATATTTAATTTAGCCAAAAAATAGTTTCTTAGCACAATTTAAGATAGTACAAAATTTTCACTAATTTTGTAAGGTCCGCGCCTGTTGAATTTCCATCAAAAATTCAATTTTCCAAAAATTGCCTCAAATTTTGTAGAATCCTTTCCTTTGATGAGTGGAATAAAGAATTTACTCAAAATATAGTTTCTTAGCACAATTTAAGATAGTACAAAATTTTCACTTTTTTTGTAAGGTCCACGCCTGTCGAATTTCCGTCAAAAATTCAATTTTCCAAAAATATCCTAAAATTTTGTAGAAAACTTTTATTTGATGAGTGGAATAAATAATTTAGCCAAAAAATAGTTTCTTAGCACAATTTAAGATAGTACACAATTTTCACTAATTTTGTAGGGTCCGCGCCTGTCGAATTTCCATCAAAAATTAAATTTGAGAAAAATTGCCTAAAATTTTGTAGAAATCTTTCCTTTGATGAGTGGAATAAAGAATTTACTCAAAAAATAGTTTCTTAGCACAATTTAAGATAGTATAAAATTTTCACTATTTTTGTAGGGTCCGCCCGCGCCTGTCGAATTTCCGTCAAAAATTTAATTTTCCAAAAATATCCTAAAATTTTGCAGAAACCTTTTATTTGATGAGTGGAATAAATAATTTTGCCAAAAAATAGTTTCTTAGCACAATTTAAGATAGTACAAAATTTTCACTATTTCTGTATGGTCCACGCCTGTCAAATTTCCGTCAAAAATTTAATTTTCCAATAATTGCCTCAAATTTTGTAGAAACCTTTCCTTTGATGAGTGGAATAAAGAATTTACTCAAAAAATAGTTTCTTAGCATCATTTAAGATAGTACAAAATTTTCACTATTTTTGTAAGGCTCGCGCCTGTTGAATTTCCATCAAAAATTAAATTTTAGAAAAATTGCCTAAAATTTTGTAGAAACCTTTCCTTTGATGAGTGGAATAAAGAATTTACTCAAAAAATAGTTTCTTAGCATCATTTAAGATAGTACAAAATTTTCACTATTTTTGTAAGGTCCGCGCCTGTCGAATTTCCGTCAAAATTCAATTTTCCAAAATTATCCTAAAATTTTGTAGAAACCTTTTATTTGATGAGTGGAATAATTAATTTAGCCAAAAAATAGTTTCTTAGCACAATTTAAGATAGTACAAAATTTTCACTAATTTTGTAAGGGGCGCGCCTGTTGAATTTCCATCAAAAATTCAATTTTCCAAAAATTGCCTCAAATTTTGTAGAATCCTTTCCTTTGATGAGTGGAATAAAGAATTTACTCAAAATATAGTTTCTTAGCACAATTTAAGATAGTACAAAATTTTCACTTTTTTTGTAAGGTCCGCGCCTGTCGAATTTCCGTCAAAAATTCAATTTTCCAAAAATATCCTAAAATTTTGTAGAAACCTTTTATTTGATGAGTGGAATGAATAATTTAGCCAAAAATAGTTTCTTGGCACAATTTAAGATAGTACAAAATTTTCACTATTTTTGTAAGGTCCGCGCCTTTCAAATTTCCGTCAAAAATTTAATTTACCAAAAATTGCCTCAAATTTTGTAGAAACCTTTCCTTTGATGAGTGGAATAAAGAATTTACTCAAAGTATAGTTTCTTAGCACCATTTAAGATAGTACAAAATTTTCACTATTTTTGTAAGGGTCGCGCCTGTCGAATGTCTGTCAAAATTCCATTTTCCAAAAATATCCTTAAATTTTGTAGAAACCTTTCCTTTGATGAGTGGAATAAACAATTTACTCAAAAAATAGTTTCTTAGCACAATTTAAGATAGTACAAAATTTTCACTATTTTTGTAAGGTCCGCGCCTGTCGAATTTCCGTCAAAATTTCAATTTTCCAAAAATTGCCTCAAATTTTGTAGAAACCTTTCCTTTGATGAGTGGAATAAAGAATTAACTCAAAAAATAGTTTCTTAGCACAATTTAAGATAGTACAAAATTTTCACTATTTTTGTAAGGTCCGCGCCTGTCGAATTTCCGTCAAAATTTCAATTTTCCAAAAATTGCCTAAAATTTTGTAGAAACCTTTACTTTGATGAGTGGAATAAAGAATTTACTCAAAAAATAGTTTCTTAGCATCATTTAAGATAGTACAAAATTTTCACTATTTTTGTAAGGTCTGCGCCTGCTGAATTTCCATCAAAAATTAGATTTTAGAAAAATTGCCTAAAATTTTGTAGAAACCTTTCCTTTGATGAGTGGAATAAAGAATTTACTCAAAAATAAGTTTCTTAGCACAATTTAAGATAGTACAAAATTTTCACTATTTTTGTAAGGTCCGCGCCTGTCGAATTTCCGTCAAAATTTCAATTTTCCAAAAATTGCCTAAAATTTTGTAGAAACCTTTCCTTTGATGAGTGGAATAAAGAATTTACTTAAAAATAAGTTTCTTAGCACAATTTAAGATAGTACAAAATTTTCACTATTTTTGTAAGGGTCGCGCCTGTCGAATTTCCGTCAAAAATTCAATTTTCCAAAAATTGCCTAAAAATTCGTAGAAACCTTTCCTTTGATGAGTGGAATAAAGAATTGACATAAAAATAGTTTCATAGCACAATTTAAGATAGTACAAAATTTTCACTATTTTTGTAAGGTCCGCGTCTGTCGAATTTCCGTCAAAATTCAATTTTCCAAAATTATCCAAAAATTTTGTAGAAACCTTTTATTTGATGAGTGGAATAAATAATTAAGCCAAAAAATAGTTTCTTAGCACAATTTAAGATAGTACAAAATTTTCACTAATTTTGTAAGGTCCGCGCCTGTAGAATTTCCGTCAAAAATTCAATTTTCCAAAAATTGCCTCAAATTTTGTAGAATCCTTTCCTTTGATGAGAGGAATGAGGAATTTACTCAAAATATAGTTTCTTAGCACAATTTAAGATAGTACAAAATTTTTACTAATTTTGTAAGGTCCGCGCCTGTCGAATTTCCGTCAAAAATTCAATTTTCCAAAAATATCCTAAAATTTTGTAGAAACCTTTTATTTGATGAGTGGAATGAATAATTTAGCCAAAAATAGTTTCTTGGCACAATTTAAGATAGTACAAAATTTTCATTATTTTTGTAAGGTCCGCGCCTTTCAAATTTCCGTCAAAAATTTAATTTACCAAAAATTGCCTCAAATTTTGTAGAAACCTTTCCTTTGATGAGTGGAATAAAGAATTTACTCAAACAATAGTTTCTTAGCACAATTTAAGATAGTACAAAATTTTCACTATTTTTGTAAGGTCCGCCCGCGCCTGTCGAATTTCCGTCAAAAATTTAATTTTCCAAAAATATCCTAAAATTTTGTAGAAACCTTTTATTTGATGAGTGGAATAAATAATTTAGCCAAAAAATAGTTTCTTAGCACAATTTAAGATAGTACAAAATTTTCACTATTTTTGTACGGTTCGTGCCTGTCGAATTTCCATCAAAAATTCAATTTTCCAAAAATATCCTAAAATTTTGTAGAAACCTTTTATTTGATGAGTGGAATAAATAATTTAGCCAAAAAATAGTTTCTTAGCACAATTTAAGATAGTACAAAATTGTCACTATTTTTGTAAGGTCCGCGCCTGTCGATTTACCGTCAAAAATTTAATTTTCCAATAATTGCCTCAAATTTTGTAGAAACCTTTCATCTGATGAGTGGAATAAAGAATTTACTCAAAAAATAATTTCTTAGCATCATTTAAGATTGTACAAAATTTTCACTATTTTGCTAAGGATCGCGCCTGTCGAATTTCCGTCAAAAATTCAATTTTCCAAAAATTGCCTAAAATTTTGTAGAAACCTTTTCTTTGATGAGTGGAATAAAGAATTTACTCAAAAAATAGTTTCTTAGCACAATTTAAGATAGTACAAAATTTTCACTATTTTTGCAAGGTCCCACCTGTCGAATTTCCATCAAAAATTCAATTTTTCAAAAATTGCCTAAAAATTCGTAGAAACCTTTCCTTTGATGAGTGGAATAAAGAATTTACATTAAAAATAGTTTCTTAGCACAATTTAAGATAGTACAAAATTTTCACTATTTTTGTAAGGTCCGCGTCTGTCGAATTTCCGTCAAAATTCAATTTTCCAAAATTATCCTAAAATTTTGTAGAAACCTTTTATTTGATGAGTGGAATAAATAATTTAGCCAAAAAATAGTTTCTTAGCACAATTTAAGATAGTACAAAATTTTCACTAATTTTGTAAGGTCCGCGCCTGTCAAATTTCCATCAAAATTTCAATTTTCCAAAAATTGCCTAAAATTTTGTAGAAACCTTTCCTTTGATGAGTGGAATAAAGAATTTACTCAAAAATAAGTTTCTTAGCACAATTTAAGATTATACAAAAATTTCACTATTTTTGTAAGGTCCGCGCCTGTCGAATTTACATCAAAAATTCAATTTTAGAAAAATTGCCTAAAATTTTGTAGAAACCTTTCCTTTGATGAGTGGAATAAAGAATTTACTCAAAAATTAGTTTCTTAGCATCATTTAAGATAGTATAAAATTTTCACTATTTTTGTAAGGTCCACGCCTGTCGAATTTCCATCAAAAATTCAATTTTAGAAAAATTGCCTAAAATTTTGTAGAAACCTTTACTTTGATGAGTGGAATAAAGAATTTACTCAAAAAATAGTTTCTTAGCATCATTTAAGATAGTACAAAATTTTCACTATTTTTGTAAGGTCTGCGCCTGCTGAATTTCCATCAAAAATTAGATTTTAGAAAAATTGCCTAAAATTTTGTAGAAACCTTTCCTTTGATGAGTGGAATAAAGAATTTACTCAAAAATAAGTTTCTTAGCACAATTTAAGATAGTACAAAATTTTCACTATTTTTGTAAGGTCCGCGCCTTTCAAATTTCCGTCAAAAATTTAATTTACCAAAAATTGCCTCAAATTTTGTAGAAACCTTTCCTTTGATGAGTGGAATAAAGAATTTACTCAAAGTATAGTTTCTTAGCACCATTTAAGATAGTACAAAATTTTCACTATTTTTGTAAGGGTCGCGCCTGTCGAATGTCTGTCAAAATTCCATTTTCCAAAAATATCCTTAAATTTTGTAGAAACCTTTCCTTTGATGAGTGGAATAAAGAATTTACTCAAAAAATAGTTTCTTAGCACAATTTAAGATAGTACAAAATTTTCACTATTTTTGTAAGGTCCGCGCCTGTCGAATTTCTGTCAAAATTTCAATTTTCCAAAAATTGCCTCAAATTTTGTAGAAACCTTTCCTTTGATGAGTGGAATAAAGAATTAACTCAAAAAATAGTTTCTTAGCACAATTTAAGATAGTACAAAATTTTCACTATTTTTGTAAGGTCCGCGCCTGTCGAATTTCCGTCAAAATTTCAATTTTCCAAAAATTGCCTAAAATTTTGTAGAAAACTTTTATTTGATGAGTGGAATAAATAATTTAGCCAAAAAATAGTTTCTTAGCATCATTTAAGATAGTACAAAATTGTCACTATTTTTGTAAGGTCCGCGCCTGTCGAATTTCTGTCAAAATTTCAATTTTCCAAAAATTGCCTAAAATTTTGTAGAAACCTTTCCTTTGATGAGTGGAATAAAGAATTTACTCAAAAATAAGTTTCTTAGCACAATTTAAGATTATACAAAAATTTCACTATTTTTGTAAGGTCCGCGCCTGTCGAATTTCCATCAAAAATTCAATTTTAGAAAAATTGCCTAAAATTTTGTAGAAACCTTTCCTTTGATGAGTGGAATAAAGAATTTACTCAAAAATTAGTTTCTTAGCATCATTTAAGATAGTATAAAATTTTCACTATTTTTGTAAGGTCCACGCCTGTCGAATTTCCATCAAAAATTCAATTTTAGAAAAATTGCCTAAAATTTTGTAGAAACCTTTACTTTGATGAGTGGAATAAAGAATTTACTCAAAAAATAGTTTCTTAGCATCATTTAAGATAGTACAAAATTTTCACTATTTTTGTAAGGTCTGCGCCTGCTGAATTTCCATCAAAAATTAGATTTTAGAAAAATTGCCTAAAATTTTGTAGAAACCTTTCCTTTGATGAGTGGAATAAAGAATTTACTCAAAAATAAGTTTCTTAGCACAATTTAAGATAGTACAAAATTTTCACTATTTTTGTAAGGTCCGCGCCTGTCGAATTTCCGTCAAAATTTCAATTTTCCAAAAATTGCATAAAATTTTGTAGAAACCTTTCCTTTGATGAGTGGAATAAAGAATTTACTTAAAAATAAGTTTCTTAGCACAATTTAAGATAGTACAAAATTTTCACTATTTTTGTAAGGGTCGCGCCTGTCGAATTTCCGTCAAAAATTCAATTTTCCAAAAATTGCCTAAAAAATCGTAGAAACCTTTCCTTTGATGAGTGGAATAAAGAATTGACATAAAAAATAGTTTCATAGCACAATTTAAGATAGTACAAAATTTTCACTATTTTTGTAAGGTCCGCGTCTGTCGAATTTCCGTCAAAATTCAATTTTCCAAAATTATCCAAAAATTTTGTAGAAACCTTTTATTTGATGAGTGGAATAAATAATTAAGCCAAAAAATAGTTTCTTAGCACAATTTAAGATAGTACAAAATTTTCACTAATTTTGTAAGGTCCGCGCCTGTAGAATTTCCGTCAAAAATTCAATTTTCCAAAAATTGCCTCAAATTTTGTAGAATCCTTTCCTTTGATGAGTGGAATAAAGAATTTACTCAAAATATAGTTTCTTAGCACAATTTAAGATAGTACAAAATTTTAATTTTGTAAGGTCCGCGCCTGTCGAATTTCCGTCAAAAATTCAATTTTCCAAAAATATCCTAAAATTTTGTAGAAACCTTTTATTTGATGAGTGGAATGAATAATTTAGCCAAAAATAGTTTCTTGGCACAATTTAAGATAGTACAAAATTTTCACTATTTTTGTAAGGTCCGCGCCTTTCAAATTTCCGTCAAAAATTTAATTTACCAAAAATTGCCTCAAATTTTGTAGAAACCTTTCCTTTGATGAGTGGAATAAAGAATTTACTCAAACAATAGTTTCTTAGCACAATTTAAGATAGTACAAAATTTTCACTATTTTTGTAAGGTCCGCCCGCGCCTGTCGAATTTCCGTCAAAAATTTAATTTTCCAAAAATATCCTAAAATTTTGTAGAAACCTTTTATTTGATGAGTGGAATAAATAATTTAGCCAAAAAATAGTTTCTTAGCACAATTTAAGATAGTACAAAATTTTCACTATTTTTGTACGGTTCGTGCCTGTCGAATTTCCATCAAAAATTCAATTTTCCAAAAATATCCTAAAATTTTGTAGAAACCTTTTATTTGATGAGTGGAATAAATAATTTAGCCAAAAAATAGTTTCTTAGCACAATTTAAGATAGTACAAAATTGTCACTATTTTTGTAAGGTCCGCGCCTGTCGATTTACCGTCAAAAATTTAATTTTCCAATAATTGCCTCAAATTTTGTAGAAACCTTTCATCTGATGAGTGGAATAAAGAATTTACTCAAAAAATAATTTCTTAGCATCATTTAAGATTGTACAAAATTTTCACTATTTTGCTAAGGATCGCGCCTGTCGAATTTCCGTCAAAAATTCAATTTTCCAAAAATTGCCTAAAATTTTGTAGAAACCTTTTCTTTGATGAGTGGAATAAAGAATTTACTCAAAAAATAGTTTCTTAGCACAATTTAAGATAGTACAAAATTTTCACTATTTTTGCAAGGTCCCACCTGTCGAATTTCCATCAAAAATTCAATTTTTCAAAAATTGCCTAAAAATTCGTAGAAACCTTTCCTTTGATGAGTGGAATAAAGAATTTACATTAAAAATAGTTTCTTAGCACAATTTAAGATACTACAAAATTTTCACTATTTTTGTAAGGTCCGCGTCTGTCGAATTTCCGTCAAAATTCAATTTTCCAAAATTATCCTAAAATTTTGTAGAAACCTTTTATTTGATGAGTGGAATAAATAATTTAGCCAAAAAATAGTTTCTTAGCACAATTTAAGATAGTACAAAATTTTCACTAATTTTGTAAGGTCCGCGCCTGTCAAATTTCCATCAAAATTTCAATTTTCCAAAAATTGCCTAAAATTTTGTAGAAACCTTTCCTTTGATGAGTGGAATAAAGAATTTACTCAAAAATAAGTTTCTTAGCACAATTTAAGATTATACAAAAATTTCACTATTTTTGTAAGGTCCGCGCCTGTCGAATTTACATCAAAAATTCAATTTTAGAAAAATTGCCTAAAATTTTGTAGAAACCTTTCCTTTGATGAGTGGAATAAAGAATTTACTCAAAAATTAGTTTCTTAGCATCATTTAAGATAGTATAAAATTTTCACTATTTTTGTAAGGTCCACGCCTGTCGAATTTCCATCAAAAATTCAATTTTAGAAAAATTGCCTAAAATTTTGTAGAAACCTTTACTTTGATGAGTGGAATAAAGAATTTACTCAAAAAATAGTTTCTTAGCATCATTTAAGATAGTACAAAATTTTCACTATTTTTGTAAGGTCTGCGCCTGCTGAATTTCCATCAAAAATTAGATTTTAGAAAAATTGCCTAAAATTTTGTAGAAACCTTTCCTTTGATGAGTGGAATAAAGAATTTACTCAAAAATAAGTTTCTTAGCACAATTTAAGATAGTACAAAATTTTCACTATTTTTGTAAGGTCCGCGCCTTTCAAATTTCCGTCAAAAATTTAATTTACCAAAAATTGCCTCAAATTTTGTAGAAACCTTTCCTTTGATGAGTGGAATAAAGAATTTACTCAAAGTATAGTTTCTTAGCACCATTTAAGATAGTACAAAATTTTCACTATTTTTGTAAGGGTCGCGCCTGTCGAATGTCTGTCAAAATTCCATTTTCCAAAAATATCCTTAAATTTTGTAGAAACCTTTCCTTTGATGAGTGGAATAAAGAATTTACTCAAAAAATAGTTTCTTAGCACAATTTAAGATAGTACAAAATTTTCACTATTTTTGTAAGGTCCGCGCCTGTCGAATTTCCGTCAAAATTTCAATTTTCCAAAAATTGCCTCAAATTTTGTAGAAACCTTTCCTTTGATGAGTGGAATAAAGAATTAACTCAAAAAATAGTTTCTTAGCACAATTTAAGATAGTACAAAATTTTCACTATTTTTGTAAGGTCCGCGCCTGTCGAATTTCCGTCAAAATTTCAATTTTCCAAAAATTGCCTAAAATTTTGTAGAAAACTTTTATTTGATGAGTGGAATAAATAATTTAGCCAAAAAATAGTTTCTTAGCATCATTTAAGATAGTACAAAATTGTCACTATTTTTGTAAGGTCCGCGCCTGTCGAATTTCTGTCAAAATTTCAATTTTCCAAAAATTGCCTAAAATTTTGTAGAAACCTTTCCTTTGATGAGTGGAATAAAGAATTTACTCAAAAATAAGTTTCTTAGCACAATTTAAGATTATACAAAAATTTCACTATTTTTGTAAGGTCCGCGCCTGTCGAATTTCCATCAAAAATTCAATTTTAGAAAAATTGCCTAAAATTTTGTAGAAACCTTTCCTTTGATGAGTGGAATAAAGAATTTACTCAAAAATTAGTTTCTTAGCATCATTTAAGATAGTATAAAATTTTCACTATTTTTGTAAGGTCCACGCCTGTCGAATTTCCATCAAAAATTCAATTTTAGAAAAATTGCCTAAAATTTTGTAGAAACCTTTACTTTGATGAGTGGAATAAAGAATTTACTCAAAAAATAGTTTCTTAGCATCATTTAAGATAGTACAAAATTTTCACTATTTTTGTAAGGTCTGCGCCTGCTGAATTTCCATCAAAAATTAGATTTTAGAAAAATTGCCTAAAATTTTGTAGAAACCTTTCCTTTGATGAGTGGAATAAAGAATTTACTCAAAAATAAGTTTCTTAGCACAATTTAAGATAGTACAAAATTTTCACTATTTTTGTAAGGTCCGCGCCTGTCGAATTTCCGTCAAAATTTCAATTTTCCAAAAATTGCATAAAATTTTGTAGAAACCTTTCCTTTGATGAGTGGAATAAAGAATTTACTTAAAAATAAGTTTCTTAGCACAATTTAAGATAGTACAAAATTTTCACTATTTTTGTAAGGGTCGCGCCTGTCGAATTTCCGTCAAAAATTCAATTTTCCAAAAATTGCCTAAAAAATCGTAGAAACCTTTCCTTTGATGAGTGGAATAAAGAATTGACATAAAAAATAGTTTCATAGCACAATTTAAGATAGTACAAAATTTTCACTATTTTTGTAAGGTCCGCGTCTGTCGAATTTCCGTCAAAATTCAATTTTCCAAAATTATCCAAAAATTTTGTAGAAACCTTTTATTTGATGAGTGGAATAAATAATTAAGCCAAAAAATAGTTTCTTAGCACAATTTAAGATAGTACAAAATTTTCACTAATTTTGTAAGGTCCGCGCCTGTAGAATTTCCGTCAAAAATTCAATTTTCCAAAAATTGCCTCAAATTTTGTAGAATCCTTTCCTTTGATGAGTGGAATAAAGAATTTACTCAAAATATAGTTTCTTAGCACAATTTAAGATAGTACAAAATTTTAATTTTGTAAGGTCCGCGCCTGTCGAATTTCCGTCAAAAATTCAATTTTCCAAAAATATCCTAAAATTTTGTACAAACCTTTTATTTGATGAGTGGAATGAATAATTTAGCCAAAAATAGTTTCTTGGCACAATTTAAGATAGTACAAAATTTTCACTATTTTTGTAAGGTCCGCGCCTTTCAAATTTCCGTCAAAAATTTAATTTACCAAAAATTGCCTCAAATTTTGTAGAAACCTTTCCTTTGATGAGTGGAATAAAGAATTTACTCAAACAATAGTTTCTTAGCACAATTTAAGATAGTACAAAATTTTCACTATTTTTGTAAGGTCCGCCCGCGCCTGTCGAATTTCCGTCAAAAATTTAATTTTCCAAAAATATCCTAAAATTTTGTAGAAACCTTTTATTTGATGAGTGGAATAAATAATTTAGCCAAAAAATAGTTTCTTAGCACAATTTAAGATAGTACAAAATTTTCACTATTTTTGTACGGTTCGTGCCTGTCGAATTTCCATCAAAAATTCAATTTTCCAAAAATATCCTAAAATTTTGTAGAAACCTTTTATTTGATGAGTGGAATAAATAATTTAGCCAAAAAATAGTTTCTTAGCACAATTTAAGATAGTACAAAATTGTCACTATTTTTGTAAGGTCCGCGCCTGTCGATTTACCGTCAAAAATTTAATTTTCCAATAATTGCCTCAAATTTTGTAGAAACCTTTCATCTGATGAGTGGAATAAAGAATTTACTCAAAAAATAATTTCTTAGCATCATTTAAGATTGTACAAAATTTTCACTATTTTGCTAAGGATCGCGCCTGTCGAATTTCCGTCAAAAATTCAATTTTCCAAAAATTGCCTAAAATTTTGTAGAAACCTTTTCTTTGATGAGTGGAATAAAGAATTTACTCAAAAAATAGTTTCTTAGCACAATTTAAGATAGTACAAAATTTTCACTATTTTTGCAAGGTCCCACCTGTCGAATTTCCATCAAAAATTCAATTTTTCAAAAATTGCCTAAAAATTCGTAGAAACCTTTCCTTTGATGAGTGGAATAAAGAATTTACATTAAAAATAGTTTCTTAGCACAATTTAAGATAGTACAAAATTTTCACTATTTTTGTAAGGTCCGCGCCTGTCGAATTTCCGTCAAAATTCAATTTTCCAAAATTATCCTAAAATTTTGTAGAAACCTTTTATTTGATGAGTGGAATAAATAATTTAGCCAAAAAATAGTTTCTTAGCACAATTTAAGATAGTACAAAATTTTCACTAATTTTGTAAGGTCCGCGCCTGTCGAATTTCCATCAAAATTTCAATTTTCCAAAAATTGCCTAAAATTTTGTAGAAACCTTTCCTTTGATGAGTGGAATAAAGAATTTACTCAAAAATAAGTTTCTTAGCACAATTTAAGATTATACAAAAATTTCACTATTTTTGTAAGGTCCGCGCCTGTCGAATTTCCATCAAAAATTCAATTTTAGAAAAATTGCCTAAAATTTTGTAGAAACCTTTCCTTTGATGAGTGGAATAAAGAATTTACTCAAAAATTAGTTTCTTAGCATCATTTAAGATAGTATAAAATTTTCACTATTTTTGTAAGGTCCACGCCTGTCGAATTCCCATCAAAAATTCAATTTTAGAAAAATTGCCTAAAATTTTGTAGAAACCTTTACTTTGATGAGTGGAATAAAGAATTTACTCAAAAAATAGTTTCTTAGCATCATTTAAGATAGTACAAAATTTTCACTATTTTTGTAAGGTCTGCGCCTGCTGAATTTCCATCAAAAATTAGATTTTAGAAAAATTGCCTAAAATTTTGTAGAAACCTTTCCTTTGATGAGTGGAATAAAGAATTTACTCAAAAATAAGTTTCTTAGCACAATTTAAGATAGTACAAAATTTTCACTATTTTTGTAAGGTCCGCGCCTGTCGAATTTCCGTCAAAATTTCAATTTTCCAAAAATTGCCTAAAATTTTGTAGAAACCTTTCCTTTGATGAGTGGAATAAAGAATTTACTTAAAAATAAGTTTCTTAGCACAATTTAAGATAGTACAAAATTTTCACTATTTTTGTAAGGGTCGCGCCTGTCGAATTTCCGTCAAAAATTCAATTTTCCAAAAATTGCCTAAAAATTCGTAGAAACCTTTCCTTTGATGAGTGGAATAAAGAATTGACATAAAAATAGTTTCATAGCACAATTTAAGATAGTACAAAATTTTCACTATTTTTGTAAGGTCCGCGTCTGTCGAATTTCCGTCAAAATTCAATTTTCCAAAATTATCCAAAAATTTTGTAGAAACCTTTTATTTGATGAGTGGAATAAATAATTAAGCCAAAAAATAGTTTCTTAGCACAATTTAAGATAGTACAAAATTTTCACTAATTTTGTAAGGTCCGCGCCTGTAGAATTTCCGTCAAAAATTCAATTTTCCAAAAATATCCTAAAATTTTGTAGAAACCTTTTATTTGATGAGTGGAATGAATAATTTAGCCAAAAATAGTTTCTTGGCACAATTTAAGATAGTACAAAATTTTCATTATTTTTGTAAGGTCCGCGCCTTTCAAATTTCCGTCAAAAATTTAATTTACCAAAAATTGCCTCAAATTTTGTAGAAACCTTTCCTTTGATGAGTGGAATAAAGAATTTACTCAAACAATAGTTTCTTAGCACAATTTAAGATAGTACAAAATTTTCACTATTTTTGTAAGGTCCGCCCGCGCCTGTCGAATTTCCGTCAAAAATTTAATTTTCCAAAAATATCCTAAAATTTTGTAGAAACCTTTTATTTGATGAGTGGAATAAATAATTTAGCCAAAAAATAGTTTCTTAGCACAATTTAAGATAGTACAAAATTTTCACTATTTTTGTACGGTTCGTGCCTGTCGAATTTCCATCAAAAATTCAATTTTCCAAAAATATCCTAAAATTTTGTAGAAACCTTTTATTTGATGAGTGGAATAAATAATTTAGCCAAAAAATAGTTTCTTAGCACAATTTAAGATAGTACAAAATTGTCACTATTTTTGTAAGGTCCGCGCCTGTCGATTTACCGTCAAAAATTTAATTTTCCAATAATTGCCTCAAATTTTGTAGAAACCTTTCATCTGATGAGTGGAATAAAGAATTTACTCAAAAAATAATTTCTTAGCATCATTTAAGATTGTACAAAATTTTCACTATTTTGCTAAGGATCGCGCCTGTCGAATTTCCGTCAAAAATTCAATTTTCCAAAAATTGCCTAAAATTTTGTAGAAACCTTTTCTTTGATGAGTGGAATAAAGAATTTACTCAAAAAATAGTTTCTTAGCACAATTTAAGATAGTACAAAATTTTCACTATTTTTGCAAGGTCCCACCTGTCGAATTTCCATCAAAAATTCAATTTTTCAAAAATTGCCTAAAAATTCGTAGAAACCTTTCCTTTGATGAGTGGAATAAAGAATTTACATTAAAAATAGTTTCTTAGCACAATTTAAGATAGTACAAAATTTTCACTATTTTTGTAAGGTCCGCGTCTGTCGAATTTCCGTCAAAATTCAATTTTCCAAAATTATCCTAAAATTTTGTAGAAACCTTTTATTTGATGAGTGGAATAAATAATTTAGCCAAAAAATAGTTTCTTAGCACAATTTAAGATAGTACAAAATTTTCACTAATTTTGTAAGGGACGCGCCTGTCAAATTTCCATCAAAATTTCAATTTTCCAAAAATTGCCTAAAATTTTGTAGAAACCTTTCCTTTGATGAGTGGAATAAAGAATTTACTCAAAAATAAGTTTCTTAGCACAATTTAAGATTATACAAAAATTTCACTATTTTTGTAAGGTCCGCGCCTGTCGAATTTACATCAAAAATTCAATTTTAGAAAAATTGCCTAAAATTTTGTAGAAACCTTTCCTTTGATGAGTGGAATAAAGAATTTACTCAAAAATTAGTTTCTTAGCATCATTTAAGATAGTATAAAATTTTCACTATTTTTGTAAGGTCCACGCCTGTCGAATTTCCATCAAAAATTCAATTTTAGAAAAATTGCCTAAAATTTTGTAGAAACCTTTACTTTGATGAGTGGAATAAAGAATTTACTCAAAAAATAGTTTCTTAGCATCATTTAAGATAGTTCAAAATTTTCACTATTTTTGTAAGGTCTGCGCCTGCTGAATTTCCATCAAAAATTAGATTTTAGAAAAATTGCCTAAAATTTTGTAGAAACCTTTCCTTTGATGAGTGGAATAAAGAATTTACTCAAAAATAAGTTTCTTAGCACAATTTAAGATAGTACAAAATTTTCACTATTTTTGTAAGGTCCGCGCCTTTCAAATTTCCGTCAAAAATTTAATTTACCAAAAATTGCCTCAAATTTTGTAGAAACCTTTCCTTTGATGAGTGGAATAAAGAATTTACTCAAAGTATAGTTTCTTAGCACCATTTAAGATAGTACAAAATTTTCACTATTTTTGTAAGGGTCGCGCCTGTCGAATGTCTGTCAAAATTCCATTTTCCAAAAATATCCTTAAATTTTGTAGAAACCTTTCCTTTGATGAGTGGAATAAAGAATTTACTCAAAAAATAGTTTCTTAGCACAATTTAAGATAGTACAAAATTTTCACTATTTTTGTAAGGTCCGCGCCTGTCGAATTTCCGTCAAAATTTCAATTTTCCAAAAATTGCCTCAAATTTTGTAGAAACCTTTCCTTTGATGAGTGGAATAAAGAATTAACTCAAAAAATAGTTTCTTAGCACAATTTAAGATAGTACAAAATTTTCACTATTTTTGTAAGGTCCGCGCCTGTCGAATTTCCGTCAAAATTTCAATTTTCCAAAAATTGCCTAAAATTTTGTAGAAAACTTTTATTTGATGAGTGGAATAAATAATTTAGCCAAAAAATAGTTTCTTAGCATCATTTAAGATAGTACAAAATTGTCACTATTTTTGTAAGGTCCGCGCCTGTCGAATTTCTGTCAAAATTTCAATTTTCCAAAAATTGCCTAAAATTTTGTAGAAACCTTTCCTTTGATGAGTGGAATAAAGAATTTACTCAAAAATAAGTTTCTTAGCACAATTTAAGATTATACAAAAATTTCACTATTTTTGTAAGGTCCGCGCCTGTCGAATTTCCATCAAAAATTCAATTTTAGAAAAATTGCCTAAAATTTTGTAGAAACCTTTCCTTTGATGAGTGGAATAAAGAATTTACTCAAAAATTAGTTTCTTAGCATCATTTAAGATAGTATAAAATTTTCACTATTTTTGTAAGGTCCACGCCTGTCGAATTTCCATCAAAAATTCAATTTTAGAAAAATTGCCTAAAATTTTGTAGAAACCTTTACTTTGATGAGTGGAATAAAGAATTTACTCAAAAAATAGTTTCTTAGCATCATTTAAGATAGTACAAAATTTTCACTATTTTTGTAAGGTCTGCGCCTGCTGAATTTCCATCAAAAATTAGATTTTAGAAAAATTGCCTAAAATTTTGTAGAAACCTTTCCTTTGATGAGTGGAATAAAGAATTTACTCAAAAATAAGTTTCTTAGCACAATTTAAGATAGTACAAAATTTTCACTATTTTTGTAAGGTCCGCGCCTGTCGAATTTCCGTCAAAATTTCAATTTTCCAAAAATTGCCTAAAATTTTGTAGAAACCTTTCCTTTGATGAGTGGAATAAAGAATTTACTTAAAAATAAGTTTCTTAGCACAATTTAAGATAGTACAAAATTTTCACTATTTTTGTAAGGGTCGCGCCTGTCGAATTTCCGTCAAAAATTCAATTTTCCAAAAATTGCCTAAAAATTTGTAGAAACCTTTCCTTTGATGAGTGGAATAAAGAATTGACATAAAAATAGTTTCATAGCACAATTTAAGATAGTACAAAATTTTCACTATTTTTGTAAGGTCCGCGTCTGTCGAATTTCCGTCAAAATTCAATTTTCCAAAATTATCCAAAAATTTTGTAGAAACCTTTTATTTGATGAGTGGAATAAATAATTAAGCCAAAAAATAGTTTCTTAGCACAATTTAAGATAGTACAAAATTTTCACTAATTTTGTAAGGTCCGCGCCTGTAGAATTTCCGTCAAAAATTCAATTTTCCAAAAATTGCCTCAAATTTTGTAGAATCCTTTCCTTTGATGAGAGGAATGAGGAATTTACTCAAAATATAGTTTCTTAGCACAATTTAAGATAGTACAAAATTTTTACTAATTTTGTAAGGTCCGCGCCTGTCGAATTTCCGTCAAAAATTCAATTTTCCAAAAATATCCTAAAATTTTGTAGAAACCTTTTATTTGATGAGTGGAATGAATAATTTAGCCAAAAATAGTTTCTTGGCACAATTTAAGATAGTACAAAATTTTCATTATTTTTGTAAGGTCCGCGCCTTTCAAATTTCCGTCAAAAATTTAATTTACCAAAAATTGCCTCAAATTTTGTAGAAACCTTTCCTTTGATGAGTGGAATAAAGAATTTACTCAAACAATAGTTTCTTAGCACAATTTAAGATAGTACAAAATTTTCACTATTTTTGTAAGGTCCGCCCGCGCCTGTCGAATTTCCGTCAAAAATTTAATTTTCCAAAAATATCCTAAAATTTTGTAGAAACCTTTTATTTGATGAGTGGAATAAATAATTTAGCCAAAAAATAGTTTCTTAGCACAATTTAAGATAGTACAAAATTTTCACTATTTTTGTACGGTTCGTGCCTGTCGAATTTCCATCAAAAATTCAATTTTCCAAAAATATCCTAAAATTTTGTAGAAACCTTTTATTTGATGAGTGGAATAAATAATTTAGCCAAAAAATAGTTTCTTAGCACAATTTAAGATAGTACAAAATTGTCACTATTTTTGTAAGGTCCGCGCCTGTCGATTTACCGTCAAAAATTTAATTTTCCAATAATTGCCTCAAATTTTGTAGAAACCTTTCATCTGATGAGTGGAATAAAGAATTTACTCAAAAAATAATTTCTTAGCATCATTTAAGATTGTACAAAATTTTCACTATTTTGCTAAGGATCGCGCCTGTCGAATTTCCGTCAAAAATTCAATTTTCCAAAAATTGCCTAAAATTTTGTAGAAACCTTTTCTTTGATGAGTGGAATAAAGAATTTACTCAAAAAATAGTTTCTTAGCACAATTTAAGATAGTACAAAATTTTCACTATTTTTGCAAGGTCCCACCTGTCGAATTTCCATCAAAAATTCAATTTTTCAAAAATTGCCTAAAAATTCGTAGAAACCTTTCCTTTGATGAGTGGAATAAAGAATTTACATTAAAAATAGTTTCTTAGCACAATTTAAGATAGTACAAAATTTTCACTATTTTTGTAAGGTCCGCGTCTGTCGAATTTCCGTCAAAATTCAATTTTCCAAAATTATCCTAAAATTTTGTAGAAACCTTTTATTTGATGAGTGGAATAAATAATTTAGCCAAAAAATAGTTTCTTAGCACAATTTAAGATAGTACAAAATTTTCACTAATTTTGTAAGGGACGCGCCTGTCAAATTTCCATCAAAATTTCAATTTTCCAAAAATTGCCTAAAATTTTGTAGAAACCTTTCCTTTGATGAGTGGAATAAAGAATTTACTCAAAAATAAGTTTCTTAGCACAATTTAAGATTATACAAAAATTTCACTATTTTTGTAAGGTCCGCGCCTGTCGAATTTACATCAAAAATTCAATTTTAGAAAAATTGCCTAAAATTTTGTAGAAACCTTTCCTTTGATGAGTGGAATAAAGAATTTACTCAAAAATTAGTTTCTTAGCATCATTTAAGATAGTATAAAATTTTCACTATTTTTGTAAGGTCCACGCCTGTCGAATTTCCATCAAAAATTCAATTTTAGAAAAATTGCCTAAAATTTTGTAGAAACCTTTACTTTGATGAGTGGAATAAAGAATTTACTCAAAAAATAGTTTCTTAGCATCATTTAAGATAGTTCAAAATTTTCACTATTTTTGTAAGGTCTGCGCCTGCTGAATTTCCATCAAAAATTAGATTTTAGAAAAATTGCCTAAAATTTTGTAGAAACCTTTCCTTTGATGAGTGGAATAAAGAATTTACTCAAAAATAAGTTTCTTAGCACAATTTAAGATAGTACAAAATTTTCACTATTTTTGTAAGGTCCGCGCCTTTCAAATTTCCGTCAAAAATTTAATTTACCAAAAATTGCCTCAAATTTTGTAGAAACCTTTCCTTTGATGAGTGGAATAAAGAATTTACTCAAAGTATAGTTTCTTAGCACCATTTAAGATAGTACAAAATTTTCACTATTTTTGTAAGGGTCGCGCCTGTCGAATGTCTGTCAAAATTCCATTTTCCAAAAATATCCTTAAATTTTGTAGAAACCTTTCCTTTGATGAGTGGAATAAAGAATTTACTCAAAAAATAGTTTCTTAGCACAATTTAAGATAGTACAAAATTTTCACTATTTTTGTAAGGTCCGCGCCTGTCGAATTTCCGTCAAAATTTCAATTTTCCAAAAATTGCCTCAAATTTTGTAGAAACCTTTCCTTTGATGAGTGGAATAAAGAATTAACTCAAAAAATAGTTTCTTAGCACAATTTAAGATAGTACAAAATTTTCACTATTTTTGTAAGGTCCGCGCCTGTCGAATTTCCGTCAAAATTTCAATTTTCCAAAAATTGCCTAAAATTTTGTAGAAAACTTTTATTTGATGAGTGGAATAAATAATTTAGCCAAAAAATAGTTTCTTAGCATCATTTAAGATAGTACAAAATTGTCACTATTTTTGTAAGGTCCGCGCCTGTCGAATTTCTGTCAAAATTTCAATTTTCCAAAAATTGCCTAAAATTTTGTAGAAACCTTTCCTTTGATGAGTGGAATAAAGAATTTACTCAAAAATAAGTTTCTTAGCACAATTTAAGATTATACAAAAATTTCACTATTTTTGTAAGGTCCGCGCCTGTCGAATTTCCATCAAAAATTCAATTTTAGAAAAATTGCCTAAAATTTTGTAGAAACCTTTCCTTTGATGAGTGGAATAAAGAATTTACTCAAAAATTAGTTTCTTAGCATCATTTAAGATAGTATAAAATTTTCACTATTTTTGTAAGGTCCACGCCTGTCGAATTTCCATCAAAAATTCAATTTTAGAAAAATTGCCTAAAATTTTGTAGAAACCTTTACTTTGATGAGTGGAATAAAGAATTTACTCAAAAAATAGTTTCTTAGCATCATTTAAGATAGTACAAAATTTTCACTATTTTTGTAAGGTCTGCGCCTGCTGAATTTCCATCAAAAATTAGATTTTAGAAAAATTGCCTAAAATTTTGTAGAAACCTTTCCTTTGATGAGTGGAATAAAGAATTTACTCAAAAATAAGTTTCTTAGCACAATTTAAGATAGTACAAAATTTTCACTATTTTTGTAAGGTCCGCGCCTGTCGAATTTCCGTCAAAATTTCAATTTTCCAAAAATTGCATAAAATTTTGTAGAAACCTTTCCTTTGATGAGTGGAATAAAGAATTTACTTAAAAATAAGTTTCTTAGCACAATTTAAGATAGTACAAAATTTTCACTATTTTTGTAAGGGTCGCGCCTGTCGAATTTCCGTCAAAAATTCAATTTTCCAAAAATTGCCTAAAAAATCGTAGAAACCTTTCCTTTGATGAGTGGAATAAAGAATTGACATAAAAAATAGTTTCATAGCACAATTTAAGATAGTACAAAATTTTCACTATTTTTGTAAGGTCCGCGTCTGTCGAATTTCCCTCAAAATTCAATTTTCCAAAATTATCCAAAAATTTTGTAGAAACCTTTTATTTGATGAGTGGAATAAATAATTAAGCCAAAAAATAGTTTCTTAGCACAATTTAAGATAGTACAAAATTTTCACTAATTTTGTAAGGTCCGCGCCTGTAGAATTTCCGTCAAAAATTCAATTTTCCAAAAATTGCCTCAAATTTTGTAGAATCCTTTCCTTTGATGAGTGGAATAAAGAATTTACTCAAAATATAGTTTCTTAGCACAATTTAAGATAGTACAAAATTTTAATTTTGTAAGGTCCGCGCCTGTCGAATTTCCGTCAAAAATTCAATTTTCCAAAAATATCCTAAAATTTTGTAGAAACCTTTTATTTGATGAGTGGAATGAATAATTTAGCCAAAAATAGTTTCTTGGCACAATTTAAGATAGTACAAAATTTTCACTATTTTTGTAAGGTCCGCGCCTTTCAAATTTCCGTCAAAATTTTAATTTACCAAAAATTGCCTCAAATTTTGTAGAAACCTTTCCTTTGATGAGTGGAATAAAGAATTTACTCAAACAATAGTTTCTTAGCACAATTTAAGATAGTACAAAATTTTCACTATTTTTGTAAGGTCCGCCCGCGCCTGTCGAATTTCCTTCAAAAATTTAATTTTCCAAAAATATCCTAAAATTTTGTAGAAACCTTTTATTTGATGAGTGGAATAAATAATTTAGCCAAAAAATAGTTTCTTAGCACAATTTAAGATAGTACAAAATTTTCACTATTTTTGTACGGTTCGTGCCTGTCGAATTTCCATCAAAAATTCAATTTTCCAAAAATATCCTAAAATTTTGTAGAAACCTTTTATTTGATGAGTGGAATAAATAATTTAGCCAAAAAATAGTTTCTTAGCACAATTTAAGATAGTACAAAATTGTCACTATTTTTGTAAGGTCCGCGCCTGTCGATTTACCGTCAAAAATTTAATTTTCCAATAATTGCCTCAAATTTTGTAGAAACCTTTCATCTGATGAGTGGAATAAAGAATTTACTCAAAAAATAATTTCTTAGCATCATTTAAGATTGTACAAAATTTTCACTATTTTGCTAAGGATCGCGCCTGTCGAATTTCCGTCAAAAATTCAATTTTCCAAAAATTGCCTAAAATTTTGTAGAAACCTTTTCTTTGATGAGTGGAATAAAGAATTTACTCAAAAAATAGTTTCTTAGCACAATTTAAGATAGTACAAAATTTTCACTATTTTTGCAAGGTCCCACCTGTCGAATTTCCATCAAAAATTCAATTTTTCAAAAATTGCCTAAAAATTCGTAGAAACCTTTCCTTTGATGAGTGGAATAAAGAATTTACATTAAAAATAGTTTCTTAGCACAATTTAAGATAGTACAAAATTTTCACTATTTTTGTAAGGTCCGCGCCTGTCGAATTTCCGTCAAAATTCAATTTTCCAAAATTATCCTAAAATTTTGTAGAAACCTTTTATTTGATGAGTGGAATAAATAATTTAGCCAAAAAATAGTTTCTTAGCACAATTTAAGATAGTACAAAATTTTCACTAATTTTGTAAGGTCCGCGCCTGTCGAATTTCCATCAAAATTTCAATTTTCCAAAAATTGCCTAAAATTTTGTAGAAACCTTTCCTTTGATGAGTGGAATAAAGAATTTACTCAAAAATAAGTTTCTTAGCACAATTTAAGATTATACAAAAATTTCACTATTTTTGTAAGGTCCGCGCCTGTCGAATTTACATCAAAAATTCAATTTTAGAAAAATTGCCTAAAATTTTGTAGAAACCTTTCCTTTGATGAGTGGAATAAAGAATTTACTCAAAAATTAGTTTCTTAGCATCATTTAAGATAGTATAAAATTTTCACTATTTTTGTAAGGTCCACGCCTGTCGAATTCCCATCAAAAATTCAATTTTAGAAAAATTGCCTAAAATTTTGTAGAAACCTTTACTTTGATGAGTGGAATAAAGAATTTACTCAAAAAATAGTTTCTTAGCATCATTTAAGATAGTACAAAATTTTCACTATTTTTGTAAGGTCTGCGCCTGCTGAATTTCCATCAAAAATTAGATTTTAGAAAAATTGCCTAAAATTTTGTAGAAACCTTTCCTTTGATGAGTGGAATAAAGAATTTACTCAAAAATAAGTTTCTTAGCACAATTTAAGATAGTACAAAATTTTCACTATTTTTGTAAGGTCCGCGCCTGTCGAATTTCCGTCAAAATTTCAATTTTCCAAAAATTGCCTAAAATTTTGTAGAAACCTTTCCTTTGATGAGTGGAATAAAGAATTTACTTAAAAATAAGTTTCTTAGCACAATTTAAGATAGTACAAAATTTTCACTATTTTTGTAAGGGTCGCGCCTGTCGAATTTCCGTCAAAAATTCAATTTTCCAAAAATTGCCTAAAAATTCGTAGAAACCTTTCCTTTGATGAGTGGAATAAAGAATTGACATAAAAATAGTTTCATAGCACAATTTAAGATAGTACAAAATTTTCACTATTTTTGTAAGGTCCGCGTCTGTCGAATTTCCGTCAAAATTCAATTTTCCAAAATTATCCAAAAATTTTGTAGAAACCTTTTATTTGATGAGTGGAATAAATAATTAAGCCAAAAAATAGTTTCTTAGCACAATTTAAGATAGTACAAAATTTTCACTAATTTTGTAAGGTCTGCGCCTGTAGAATTTCCGTCAAAAATTCAATTTTCCAAAAATTGCCTCAAATTTTGTAGAATCCTTTCCTTTGATGAGAGGAATGAGGAATTTACTCAAAATATAGTTTCTTAGCACAATTTAAGATAGTACAAAATTTTTACTAATTTTGTAAGGTCCGCGCCTGTCGAATTTCCGTCAAAAATTCAATTTTCCAAAAATATCCTAAAATTTTGTAGAAACCTTTTATTTGATGAGTGGAATGAATAATTTAGCCAAAAATAGTTTCTTGGCACAATTTAAGATAGTACAAAATTTTCATTATTTTTGTAAGGTCCGCGCCTTTCAAATTTCCGTCAAAAATTTAATTTACCAAAAATTGCCTCAAATTTTGTAGAAACCTTTCCTTTGATGAGTGGAATAAAGAATTTACTCAAACAATAGTTTCTTAGCACAATTTAAGATAGTACAAAATTTTCACTATTTTTGTAAGGTCCGCCCGCGCCTGTCGAATTTCCGTCAAAAATTTAATTTTCCAAAAATATCCTAAAATTTTGTAGAAACCTTTTATTTGATGAGTGGAATAAATAATTTAGCCAAAAAATAGTTTCTTAGCACAATTTAAGATAGTACAAAATTTTCACTATTTTTGTACGGTTCGTGCCTGTCGAATTTCCATCAAAAATTCAATTTTCCAAAAATATCCTAAAATTTTGTAGAAACCTTTTATTTGATGAGTGGAATAAATAATTTAGCCAAAAAATAGTTTCTTAGCACAATTTAAGATAGTACAAAATTGTCACTATTTTTGTAAGGTCCGCGCCTGTCGATTTACCGTCAAAAATTTAATTTTCCAATAATTGCCTCAAATTTTGTAGAAACCTTTCATCTGATGAGTGGAATAAAGAATTTACTCAAAAAATAATTTCTTAGCATCATTTAAGATTGTACAAAATTTTCACTATTTTGCTAAGGATCGCGCCTGTCGAATTTCCGTCAAAAATTCAATTTTCCAAAAATTGCCTAAAATTTTGTAGAAACCTTTTCTTTGATGAGTGGAATAAAGAATTTACTCAAAAAATAGTTTCTTAGCACAATTTAAGATAGTACAAAATTTTCACTATTTTTGCAAGGTCCCACCTGTCGAATTTCCATCAAAAATTCAATTTTTCAAAAATTGCCTAAAAATTCGTAGAAACCTTTCCTTTGATGAGTGGAATAAAGAATTTACATTAAAAATAGTTTCTTAGCACAATTTAAGATAGTACAAAATTTTCACTATTTTTGTAAGGTCCGCGTCTGTCGAATTTCCGTCAAAATTCAATTTTCCAAAATTATCCTAAAATTTTGTAGAAACCTTTTAATTGATGAGTGGAATAAATAATTTAGCCAAAAAATAGTTTCTTAGCACAATTTAAGATAGTACAAAATTTTCACTAATTTTGTAAGGTCCGCGCCTGTCAAATTTCCATCAAAATTTCAATTTTCCAAAAATTGCCTAAAATTTTGTAGAAACCTTTCCTTTGATGAGTGGAATAAAGAATTTACTCAAAAATAAGTTTCTTAGCACAATTTAAGATTATACAAAAATTTCACTATTTTTGTAAGGTCCGCGCCTGTCGAATTTACATCAAAAATTCAATTTTAGAAAAATTGCCTAAAATTTTGTAGAAACCTTTCCTTTGATGAGTGGAATAAAGAATTTACTCAAAAATTAGTTTCTTAGCATCATTTAAGATAGTATAAAATTTTCACTATTTTTGTAAGGTCCACGCCTGTCGAATTTCCATCAAAAATTCAATTTTAGAAAAATTGCCTAAAATTTTGTAGAAACCTTTACTTTGATGAGTGGAATAAAGAATTTACTCAAAAAATAGTTTCTTAGCATCATTTAAGATAGTACAAAATTTTCACTATTTTTGTAAGGTCTGCGCCTGCTGAATTTCCATCAAAAATTAGATTTTAGAAAAATTGCCTAAAATTTTGTAGAAACCTTTCCTTTGATGAGTGGAATAAAGAATTTACTCAAAAATAAGTTTCTTAGCACAATTTAAGATAGTACAAAATTTTCACTATTTTTGTAAGGTCCGCGCCTTTCAAATTTCCGTCAAAAATTTAATTTACCAAAAATTGCCTCAAATTTTGTAGAAACCTTTCCTTTGATGAGTGGAATAAAGAATTTACTCAAAGTATAGTTTCTTAGCACCATTTAAGATAGTACAAAATTTTCACTATTTTTGTAAGGGTCGCGCCTGTCGAATGTCTGTCAAAATTCCATTTTCCAAAAATATCCTTAAATTTTGTAGAAACCTTTCCTTTGATGAGTGGAATAAAGAATTTACTCAAAAAATAGTTTCTTAGCACAATTTAAGATAGTACAAAATTTTCACTATTTTTGTAAGGTCCGCGCCTGTCGAATTTCCGTCAAAATTTCAATTTTCCAAAAATTGCCTCAAATTTTGTAGAAACCTTTCCTTTGATGAGTGGAATAAAGAATTAACTCAAAAAATAGTTTCTTAGCACAATTTAAGATAGTACAAAATTTTCACTATTTTTGTAAGGTCCGCGCCTGTCGAATTTCCGTCAAAATTTCAATTTTCCAAAAATTGCCTAAAATTTTGTAGAAAACTTTTATTTGATGAGTGGAATAAATAATTTAGCCAAAAAATAGTTTCTTAGCATCATTTAAGATAGTACAAAATTGTCACTATTTTTGTAAGGTCCGCGCCTGTCGAATTTCTGTCAAAATTTCAATTTTCCAAAAATTGCCTAAAATTTTGTAGAAACCTTTCCTTTGATGAGTGGAATAAAGAATTTACTCAAAAATAAGTTTCTTAGCACAATTTAAGATTATACAAAAATTTCACTATTTTTGTAAGGTCCGCGCCTGTCGAATTTCCATCAAAAATTCAATTTTAGAAAAATTGCCTAAAATTTTGTAGAAACCTTTCCTTTGATGAGTGGAATAAAGAATTTACTCAAAAATTAGTTTCTTAGCATCATTTAAGATAGTATAAAATTTTCACTATTTTTGTAAGGTCCACGCCTGTCGAATTTCCATCAAAAATTCAATTTTAGAAAAATTGCCTAAAATTTTGTAGAAACCTTTACTTTGATGAGTGGAATAAAGAATTTACTCAAAAAATAGTTTCTTAGCATCATTTAAGATAGTACAAAATTTTCACTATTTTTGTAAGGTCTGCGCCTGCTGAATTTCCATCAAAAATTAGATTTTAGAAAAATTGCCTAAAATTTTGTAGAAACCTTTCCTTTGATGAGTGGAATAAAGAATTTACTCAAAAATAAGTTTCTTAGCACAATTTAAGATAGTACAAAATTTTCACTATTTTTGTAAGGTCCGCGCCTGTCGAATTTCCGTCAAAATTTCAATTTTCCAAAAATTGCATAAAATTTTGTAGAAACCTTTCCTTTGATGAGTGGAATAAAGAATTTACTTAAAAATAAGTTTCTTAGCACAATTTAAGATAGTACAAAATTTTCACTATTTTTGTAAGGGTCGCGCCTGTCGAATTTCCGTCAAAAATTCAATTTTCCAAAAATTGCCTAAAAATTCGTAGAAACCTTTCCTTTGATGAGTGGAATAAAGAATTGACATAAAAAATAGTTTCATAGCACAATTTAAGATAGTACAAAATTTTCACTATTTTTGTAAGGTCCGCGTCTGTCGAATTTCCGTCAAAATTCAATTTTCCAAAATTATCCAAAAATTTTGTAGAAACCTTTTATTTGATGAGTGGAATAAATAATTAAGCCAAAAAATAGTTTCTTAGCACAATTTAAGATAGTACAAAATTTTCACTAATTTTGTAAGGTCCGCGCCTGTAGAATTTCCGTCAAAAATTAAATTTTCCAAAAATTGCCTCAAATTTTGTAGAATCCTTTCCTTTGATGAGTGGAATAAAGAATTTACTCAAAATATAGTTTCTTAGCACAATTTAAGATAGTACAAAATTTTAATTTTGTAAGGTCCGCGCCTGTCGAATTTCCGTCAAAAATTCAATTTTCCAAAAATATCCTAAAATTTTGTAGAAACCTTTTATTTGATGAGTGGAATGAATAATTTAGCCAAAAATAGTTTCTTGGCACAATTTAAGATAGTACAAAATTTTCACTATTTTTGTAAGGTCCGCGCCTTTCAAATTTCCGTCAAAAATTTAATTTACCAAAAATTGCCTCAAATTTTGTAGAAACCTTTCCTTTGATGAGTGGAATAAAGAATTTACTCAAACAATAGTTTCTTAGCACAATTTAAGATAGTACAAAATTTTCACTATTTTTGTAAGGTCCGCCCGCGCCTGTCGAATTTCCGTCAAAAATTTAATTTTCCAAAAATATCCTAAAATTTTGTAGAAACCTTTTATTTGATGAGTGGAATAAATAATTTAGCCAAAAAATAGTTTCTTAGCACAATTTAAGATAGTACAAAATTTTCACTATTTTTGTACGGTTCGTGCCTGTCGAATTTCCATCAAAAATTCAATTTTCCAAAAATATCCTAAAATTTTGTAGAAACCTTTTATTTGATGAGTGGAATAAATAATTTAGCCAAAAAATAGTTTCTTAGCACAATTTAAGATAGTACAAAATTGTCACTATTTTTGTAAGGTCCGCGCCTGTCGATTTACCGTCAAAAATTTAATTTTCCAATAATTGCCTCAAATTTTGTAGAAACCTTTCATCTGATGAGTGGAATAAAGAATTTACTCAAAAAATAATTTCTTAGCATCATTTAAGATTGTACAAAATTTTCACTATTTTGCTAAGGATCGCGCCTGTCGAATTTCCGTCAAAAATTCAATTTTCCAAAAATTGCCTAAAATTTTGTAGAAACCTTTTCTTTGATGAGTGGAATAAAGAATTTACTCAAAAAATAGTTTCTTAGCACAATTTAAGATAGTACAAAATTTTCACTATTTTTGCAAGGTCCCACCTGTCGAATTTCCATCAAAAATTCAATTTTTCAAAAATTGCCTAAAAATTCGTAGAAACCTTTCCTTTGATGAGTGGAATAAAGAATTTACATTAAAAATAGTTTCTTAGCACAATTTAAGATAGTACAAAATTTTCACTATTTTTGTAAGGTCCGCGCCTGTCGAATTTCCGTCAAAATTCAATTTTCCAAAATTATCCTAAAATTTTGTAGAAACCTTTTATTTGATGAGTGGAATAAATAATTTAGCCAAAAAATAGTTTCTTAGCACAATTTAAGATAGTACAAAATTTTCACTAATTTTGTAAGGTCCGCGCCTGTCGAATTTCCATCAAAATTTCAATTTTCCAAAAATTGCCTAAAATTTTGTAGAAACCTTTCCTTTGATGAGTGGAATAAAGAATTTACTCAAAAATAAGTTTCTTAGCACAATTTAAGATTATACAAAAATTTCACTATTTTTGTAAGGTCCGCGCCTGTCGAATTTCCATCAAAAATTCAATTTTAGAAAAATTGCCTAAAATTTTGTAGAAACCTTTCCTTTGATGAGTGGAATAAAGAATTTACTCAAAAATTAGTTTCTTAGCATCATTTAAGATAGTATAAAATTTTCACTATTTTTGTAAGGTCCACGCCTGTCGAATTTCCATCAAAAATTCAATTTTAGAAAAATTGCCTAAAATTTTGTAGAAACCTTTACTTTGATGAGTGGAATAAAGAATTTACTCAAAAAATAGTTTCTTAGCATCATTTAAGATAGTACAAAATTTTCACTATTTTTGTAAGGTCTGCGCCTGCTGAATTTCCATCAAAAATTAGATTTTAGAAAAATTGCCTAAAATTTTGTAGAAACCTTTCCTTTGATGAGTGGAATAAAGAATTTACTCAAAAATAAGTTTCTTAGCACAATTTAAGATAGTACAAAATTTTCACTATTTTTGTAAGGTCCGCGCCTGTCGAATTTCCGTCAAAATTTCAATTTTCCAAAAATTGCCTAAAATTTTGTAGAAACCTTTCCTTTGATGAGTGGAATAAAGAATTTACTTAAAAATAAGTTTCTTAGCACAATTTAAGATAGTACAAAATTTTCACTATTTTTGTAAGGGTCGCGCCTGTCGAATTTCCGTCAAAAATTCAATTTTCCAAAAATTGCCTAAAAATTCGTAGAAACCTTTCCTTTGATGAGTGGAATAAAGAATTGACATAAAAATAGTTTCATAGCACAATTTAAGATAGTACAAAATTTTCACTATTTTTGTAAGGTCCGCGTCTGTTGAATTTCCGTCAAAATTCAATTTTCCAAAATTATCCAAAAATTTTGTAGAAACCTTTTATTTGATGAGTGGAATAAATAATTAAGCCAAAAAATAGTTTCTTAGCACAATTTAAGATAGTACAAAATTTTCACTAATTTTGTAAGGTCCGCGCCTGTAGAATTTCCGTCAAAAATTCAATTTTCCAAAAATTGCCTCAAATTTTGTAGAATCCTTTCCTTTGATGAGAGGAATGAGGAATTTACTCAAAATATAGTTTCTTAGCACAATTTAAGATAGTACAAAATTTTTACTGTCGAATTTCCGTCAAAAATTCAATTTTCCAAAAATATCCTAAAATTTTGTAGAAACCTTTTATTTGATGAGTGGAATGAATAATTTAGCCAAAAATAGTTTCTTGGCACAATTTAAGATAGTACAAAATTTTCACTATTTTTGTAAGGTCCGCGCCTTTCAAATTTCCGTCAAAAATTTAATTTACCAAAAATTGCCTCAAATTTTGTAGAAACCTTTCCTTTGATGAGTGGAATAAAGAATTTACTCAAACAATAGTTTCTTAGCACAATTTAAGATAGTACAAAATTTTCACTATTTTTGTAAGGTCCGCCCGCGCCTGTCGAATTTCCGTCAAAAATTTAATTTTCCAAAAATATCCTAAAATTTTGTAGAAACCTTTTATTTGATGAGTGGAATAAATAATTTAGCCAAAAAATAGTTTCTTAGCACAATTTAAGATAGTACAAAATTTTCACTATTTTTGTACGGTTCGTGCCTGTCGAATTTCCATCAAAAATTCAATTTTCCAAAAATATCCTAAAATTTTGTAGAAACCTTTTATTTGATGAGTGGAATAAATAATTTAGCCAAAAAATAGTTTCTTAGCACAATTTAAGATAGTACAAAATTGTCACTATTTTTGTAAGGTCCGCGCCTGTCGATTTACCGTCAAAAATTTAATTTTCCAATAATTGCCTAAAATTTTGTAGAAACCTTTCATCTGATGAGTGGAATAAAGAATTTACTCAAAAAATAATTTCTTAGCATCATTTAAGATTGTACAAAATTTTCACTATTTTGCTAAGGATCGCGCCTGTCGAATTTCCATCAAAAATTCAATTTTTCAAAAATTGCCTAAAAATTCGTAGAAACCTTTCCTTTGATGAGTGGAATAAAGAATTTACATTAAAAATAGTTTCTTAGCACAATTTAAGATAGTACAAAATTTTCACTATTTTTGTAAGGTCCGCGTCTGTCGAATTTCCGTCAAAATTCAATTTTCCAAAATTATCCTAAAATTTTGTAGAAACCTTTTATTTGATGAGTGGAATAAATAATTTAGCCAAAAAATAGTTTCTTAGCACAATTTAAGATAGTACAAAATTTTCACTAATTTTGTAAGGTCCGTGCCTGTCAAATTTCCATCAAAATTTCAATTTTCCAAAAATTGCCTAAAATTTTGTAGAAACCTTTCCTTTGATGAGTGGAATAAAGAATTTACTCAAAAATAAGTTTCTTAGCACAATTTAAGATTATACAAAAATTTCACTATTTTTGTAAGGTCCGCGCCTGTCGAATTTACATCAAAAATTCAATTTTAGAAAAATTGCCTAAAATTTTGTAGAAACCTTTCCTTTGATGAGTGGAATAAAGAATTTACTCAAAAATTAGTTTCTTAGCATCATTTAAGATAGTATAAAATTTTCACTATTTTTGTAAGGTCCACGCCTGTCGAATTTCCATCAAAAATTCAATTTTAGAAAAATTGCCTAAAATTTTGTAGAAACCTTTACTTTGATGAGTGGAATAAAGAATTTACTCAAAAAATAGTTTCTTAGCATCATTTAAGATAGTACAAAATTTTCACTATTTTTGTAAGGTCTGCGCCTGCTGAATTTCCATCAAAAATTAGATTTTAGAAAAATTGCCTAAAATTTTGTAGAAACCTTTCCTTTGATGAGTGGAATAAAGAATTTACTCAAAAATAAGTTTCTTAGCACAATTTAAGATAGTACAAAATTTTCACTATTTTTGTAAGGTCCGCGCCTTTCAAATTTCCGTCAAAAATTTAATTTACCAAAAATTGCCTCAAATTTTGTAGAAACCTTTCCTTTGATGAGTGGAATAAAGAATTTACTCAAAGTATAGTTTCTTAGCACCATTTAAGATAGTACAAAATTTTCACTATTTTTGTAAGGGTCGCGCCTGTCGAATGTCTGTCAAAATTCCATTTTCCAAAAATATCCTTAAATTTTGTAGAAACCTTTCCTTTGATGAGTGGAATAAAGAATTTACTCAAAAAATAGTTTCTTAGCACAATTTAAGATAGTACAAAATTTTCACTAATTTTGTAAGGTCCGCGCCTGTCGAATTTCCGTCAAAATTTCAATTTTCCAAAAATTGCCTCAAATTTTGTAGAAACCTTTCCTTTGATGAGTGGAATAAAGAATTAACTCAAAAAATAGTTTCTTAGCACAATTTAAGATAGTACAAAATTTTCACTATTTTTGTAAGGTCCGCGCCTGTCGAATTTCCGTCAAAATTTCAATTTTCCAAAAATTGCCTAAAATTTTGTAGAAAACTTTTATTTGATGAGTGGAATAAATAATTTAGCCAAAAAATAGTTTCTTAGCATCATTTAAGATAGTACAAAATTGTCACTATTTTTGTAAGGTCCGCGCCTGTCGAATTTCTGTCAAAATTTCAATTTTCCAAAAATTGCCTAAAATTTTGTAGAAACCTTTCCTTTGATGAGTGGAATAAAGAATTTACTCAAAAATAAGTTTCTTAGCACAATTTAAGATTATACAAAAATTTCACTATTTTTGTAAGGTCCGCGCCTGTCGAATTTCCATCAAAAATTCAATTTTAGAAAAATTGCCTAAAATTTTGTAGAAACCTTTCCTTTGATGAGTGGAATAAAGAATTTACTCAAAAATTAGTTTCTTAGCATCATTTAAGATAGTATAAAATTTTCACTATTTTTGTAAGGTCCACGCCTGTCGAATTTCCATCAAAAATTCAATTTTAGAAAAATTGCCTAAAATTTTGTAGAAACCTTTACTTTGATGAGTGGAATAAAGAATTTACTCAAAAAATAGTTTCTTAGCATCATTTAAGATAGTACAAAATTTTCACTATTTTTGTAAGGTCTGCGCCTGCTGAATTTCCATCAAAAATTAGATTTTAGAAAAATTGCCTAAAATTTTGTAGAAACCTTTCCTTTGATGAGTGGAATAAAGAATTTACTCAAAAATAAGTTTCTTAGCACAATTTAAGATAGTACAAAATTTTCACTATTTTTGTAAGGTCCGCGCCTGTCGAATTTCCGTCAAAATTTCAATTTTCCAAAAATTGCATAAAATTTTGTAGAAACCTTTCCTTTGATGAGTGGAATAAAGAATTTACTTAAAAATAAGTTTCTTAGCACAATTTAAGATAGTACAAAATTTTCACTATTTTTGTAAGGGTCGCGCCTGTCGAATTTCCGTCAAAAATTCAATTTTCCAAAAATTGCCTAAAAATTCGTAGAAACCTTTCCTTTGATGAGTGGAATAAAGAATTGACATAAAAAATAGTTTCATAGCACAATTTAAGATAGTACAAAATTTTCACTATTTTTGTAAGGTCCGCGTCTGTCGAATTTCCGTCAAAATTCAATTTTCCAAAATTATCCAAAAATTTTGTAGAAACCTTTTATTTGATGAGTGGAATAAATAATTAAGCCAAAAAATAGTTTCTTAGCACAATTTAAGATAGTACAAAATTTTCACTAATTTTGTAAGGTCCGCGCCTGTAGAATTTCCGTCAAAAATTCAATTTTCCAAAAATTGCCTCAAATTTTGTAGAATCCTTTCCTTTGATGAGTGGAATAAAGAATTTACTCAAAATATAGTTTCTTAGCACAATTTAAGATAGTACAAAATTTTTACTAATTTTGTAAGGTCCGCGCCTGTCGAATTTCCGTCAAAAATTCAATTTTCCAAAAATATCCTAAAATTTTGTAGAAACCTTTTATTTGATGAGTGGAATGAATAATTTAGCCAAAAATAGTTTCTTGGCACAATTTAAGATAGTACAAAATTTTCACTATTTTTGTAAGGTCCGCGCCTTTCAAATTTCCGTCAAAAATTTAATTTACCAAAAATTGCCTCAAATTTTGTAGAAACCTTTCCTTTGATGAGTGGAATAAAGAATTTACTCAAACAATAGTTTCTTAGCACAATTTAAGATAGTACAAAATTTTCACTATTTTTGTAAGGTCCGCCCGCGCCTGTCGAATTTCCGTCAAAAATTTAATTTTCCAAAAATATCCTAAAATTTTGTAGAAACCTTTTATTTGATGAGTGGAATAAATAATTTAGCCAAAAAATAGTTTCTTAGCACAATTTAAGATAGTACAAAATTTTCACTATTTTTGTACGGTTCGTGCCTGTCGAATTTCCATCAAAAATTCAATTTTCCAAAAATATCCTAAAATTTTGTAGAAACCTTTTATTTGATGAGTGGAATAAATAATTTAGCCAAAAAATAGTTTCTTAGCACAATTTAAGATAGTACAAAATTGTCACTATTTTTGTAAGGTCCGCGCCTGTCGATTTACCGTCAAAAATTTAATTTTCCAATAATTGCCTCAAATTTTGTAGAAACCTTTCATCTGATGAGTGGAATAAAGAATTTACTCAAAAAATAATTTCTTAGCATCATTTAAGATTGTACAAAATTTTCACTATTTTGCTAAGGATCGCGCCTGTCGAATTTCCGTCAAAAATTCAATTTTCCAAAAATTGCCTAAAATTTTGTAGAAACCTTTTCTTTGATGAGTGGAATAAAGAATTTACTCAAAAAATAGTTTCTTAGCACAATTTAAGATAGTACAAAATTTTCACTATTTTTGCAAGGTCCCACCTGTCGAATTTCCATCAAAAATTCAATTTTTCAAAAATTGCCTAAAAATTCGTAGAAACCTTTCCTTTGATGAGTGGAATAAAGAATTTACATTAAAAATAGTTTCTTAGCACAATTTAAGATAGTACAAAATTTTCACTATTTTTGTAAGGTCCGCGTCTGTCGAATTTCCGTCAAAATTCAATTTTCCAAAATTATCCTAAAATTTTGTAGAAACCTTTTATTTGATGAGTGGAATAAATAATTTAGCCAAAAAATAGTTTCTTAGCACAATTTAAGATAGTACAAAATTTTCACTAATTTTGTAAGGTCCGCGCCTGTCGAATTTCCATCAAAATTTCAATTTTCCAAAAATTGCCTAAAATTTTGTAGAAACCTTTCCTTTGATGAGTGGAATAAAGAATTTACTCAAAAATAAGTTTCTTAGCACAATTTAAGATTATACAAAAATTTCACTATTTTTGTAAGGTCCGCGCCTGTCGAATTTCCATCAAAAATTCAATTTTAGAAAAATTGCCTAAAATTTTGTAGAAACCTTTCCTTTGATGAGTGGAATAAAGAATTTACTCAAAAATTAGTTTCTTAGCATCATTTAAGATAGTATAAAATTTTCACTATTTTTGTAAGGTCCACGCCTGTCGAATTTCCATCAAAAATTCAATTTTAGAAAAATTGCCTAAAATTTTGTAGAAACCTTTACTTTGATGAGTGGAATAAAGAATTTACTCAAAAATAAGTTTCTTAGCACAATTTAAGATAGTACAAAATTTTCACTATTTTTGTAAGGTCCGCGCCTGTCGAATTTCCGTCAAAATTTCAATTTTCCAAAAATTGCCTAAAATTTTGTAGAAACCTTTCCTTTGATGAGTGGAATAAAGAATTTACTTAAAAATAAGTTTCTTAGCACAATTTAAGATAGTACAAAATTTTCACTATTTTTGTAAGGGTCGCGCCTGTCGAATTTCCGTCAAAAATTCAATTTTCCAAAAATTGCCTAAAAATTCGTAGAAACCTTTCCTTTGATGAGTGGAATAAAGAATTGACATAAAAATAGTTTCATAGCACAATTTAAGATAGTACAAAATTTTCACTATTTTTGTAAGGTCCGCGTCTGTCGAATTTCCGTCAAAATTCAATTTTCCAAAATTATCCAAAAATTTTGTAGAAACCTTTTATTTGATGAGTGGAATAAATAATTAAGCCAAAAAATAGTTTCTTAGCACAATTTAAGATAGTACAAAATTTTCACTAATTTTGTAAGGTCCGCGCCTGTAGAATTTCCGTCAAAAATTCAATTTTCCAAAAATTGCCTCAAATTTTGTAGAATCCTTTCCTTTGATGAGAGGAATGAGGAATTTACTCAAAATATAGTTTCTTAGCACAATTTAAGATAGTACAAAATTTTCACTAATTTTGTAAGGTCCGCGCCTGTCGAATTTCCGTCAAAAATTCAATTTTCCAAAAATATCCTAAAATTTTGTAGAAACCTTTTATTTGATGAGTGGAATGAATAATTTAGCCAAAAATAGTTTCTTGGCACAATTTAAGATAGTACAAAATTTTCACTATTTTTGTAAGGTCCGCGCCTTTCAAATTTCCGTCAAAAATTTAATTTACCAAAAATTGCCTCAAATTTTGTAGAAACCTTTCCTTTGATGAGTGGAATAAAGAATTTACTCAAACAATAGTTTCTTAGCACAATTTAAGATAGTACAAAATTTTCACTATTTTTGTAAGGTCCGCCCGCGCCTGTCGAATTTCCGTCAAAAATTTAATTTTCCAAAAATATCCTAAAATTTTGTAGAAACCTTTTATTTGATGAGTGGAATAAATAATTTAGCCAAAAAATAGTTTCTTAGCACAATTTAAGATAGTACAAAATTTTCACTATTTTTGTACGGTTGGTGCCTGTCGAATTTCCATCAAAAATTCAATTTTCCAAAAATATCCTAAAATTTTGTAGAAACCTTTTATTTGATGAGTGGAATAAATAATTTAGCCAAAAAAAAGTTTCTTAGCACAATTTAAGATAGTACAAAATTGTCACTATTTTTGTAAGGTCCGCGCATGTCGATTTACCGTCAAAAATTTAATTTTCCAATAATTGCCTCAAATTTTGTAGAAACCTTTCATCTGATGAGTGGAATAAAGAATTTACTCAAAAAATAATTTCTTAGCATCATTTAAGATAGTACAAAATTTTCACTATTTTGGTAAGGATCGCGCCTGTCGAATTTCCGTCAAAAATTCAATTTTCCAAAAATTGCCTAAAAATTTGTAGAAACCTTTTCTTTGATGAGTGGAATAAAGAATTTACTCAAAAAATAGTTTCTTAGCACAATTTAAGATAGTACAAAATTTTCACTATTTTTGCAAGGTCCCACCTGTCGAATTTCCATCAAAAATTCAATTTTTCAAAAATTGCCTAAAAATTCGTAGAAACCTTTCCTTTGATGAGTGGAATAAAGAATTTACATTAAAAATAGTTTCTTAGCACAATTTAAGATAGTACAAAATTTTCACTATTTTTGTAAGGTCCGCGCCTGTCGAATTTCCGTCAAAATTCAATTTTCCAAAATTATCCTAAAATTTTGTAGAAACCTTTTATTTGATGAGTGGAATAAATAATTTAGCCAAAAAATAGTTTCTTAGCACAATTTAAGATAGTACAAAATTTTCACTAATTTTGTAAGGTCCGCGCCTGTCGAATTTCCATCAAAAATTCAATTTTCCAAAAATTGCCTAAAAATTTGTAGAAACCTTTCCTTTGATGAGTGGAATAAAGAATTTACATAAAAAATAGTTTCTTTGCACAATTTAAGATAGTACAAAATTTTCACTATTTTTGTAAGGTCCGCGCCTGTCGAATTTCCGTCAAAATTCAATTTTCCAAAATTATCCTAAAATTTTGTAGAAACCTTTTATTTGATGAGTGGAATAAATAATTTAGCCAAAAAATAGTTTCTTAGCACAATTTAAGATAGTACAAAATTTTCACTAATTTTGTAAGGTCCGCGCCTGTCGAATTTCCATCAAAGATTAAATTTTAGAAAAATTGCCTAAAATTTTGTAGAAATCTTTCCTTTGATGAGTGGAATAATGAATTTACTCAAAAAATAGTTTCTTAGCACAATTTAAGATAGTACAAAATTTTCACTATTTTTGTAAGGTCCGCCCGCGCCTGTCGAATTTCCGTCAAATATTTAATTTTCCAAAAATATCCTAAAATTTTGCAGAAACCTTTTATTTGATGAGTGGAATAAATAATTTTGCCAAAAAATAGTTTCTTAGCACAATTTAAGATAGTACAAAATTTTCACTATTTCTGTATGGTCCGCGCCTGTCAAATTTCCGTCAAAAATTTAATTTTCCAATAATTGCCTCAAATTTTGTAGAAACCTTTCCTTTGATGAGTGGAATAAAGAATTTACTCAAAAAATAGTTTCTTAGAATCATTTAAGATAGTAAAAATTGTCACTATTTTGGTAATGATCGCGCCTGTCGAATTTCCGTCAAAAATTCAATTTTCCAAAAATTGCCTAAAATTTTGTAGAAACCTTTCCTTTGATGAGTGGAATGAAGAATTTACTCAAAAAATAGTTTCTTAGCACAATTTAAGATAGTACAAAATTTTCACTATTTTTGCAAGGTCCCACCTGTCGAATTTCCATCAAAAATTCAATTTTCCAAAAATTGCCTAAAAATTCGTAGAAACCTTTCCTTTGATGAGTGGAATAAAGAATTTACATAAAAAATAGTTTCTTAGCACAATTTAAGATAGTACAAAATTTTCACTATTTTTGTAAGGTCTGCGAGTGTCGAATTTCCGTCAAAAATCAATTTTCCAAAATTATCCTAAAATTTTGTTGAAACCTTTTATTTGATGAGTGGAATAAATAATTTAGCCAAAAATAGTTTCTTAGCACAATTTAAGATAGTACAAAATTTCCATAATTTTGTAAGTTCCGCGCCTGTAGAATTTCCGTCAAAAATTCAATTTTCCAAAAATTGCCTCAAATTTTGTAGAATCCTTTCCTTTGATGAGTGGAATAAAGAATTTACTCAAAAATAAGTTTCTTAGCACAATTTAGGATAGTACAAAATTTTTACTATTTTGGTAAGGTCCGCGCCTGTCGAATTTCCCTTAAAATTTCAATTTTCCAAAAATTGCCTAAAATTTTGTAGAAACCTTTCCTTTGATGAGTGGAATAAAGAATTTACTTAAAAATAAGTTTCTTAGCACAATTTAAGATAGTACAAAATTTTCACTATTTTTGTAAGGTCCGCGCCTGTCGAATTTCCATCAAAAAATTAAATTTTAGAAAAATTGCCTAAAATTTTGTAGAAATCTTTCTTTTGATGAGTGGAATAAAGAATTTACTCAAAAAATAGTTTCTTAGCACAATTTAAGATAGTAAAAAATTTTCACTATTTTTGTAAGGTCCGCCCGCGCCTGTCGAAATTCCGTCAAAAATTTAATTTTCAAAAAAATATCCTAAAATTTTGTAGAAACCTTTTATTTGATGAGTGGAATAAATAATTTAGCCAAAAAATAGTTTCTTAGCACAATTTAAGATAGTACAAAATTTTTACTATTTTTGTAAGGTCCCCGCCTGTCGAATTTCCGTCAAAAATTTAATCTTCCAATAATTGCCTCAAATTTTGTAGAAACCTTTCCTTTGATGAGTGGAATAAAGAATTTACTCAAAAAATAGTTTCTTAGCATCATTTAAGATAGTACAAAATTTTCACTATTTTGGTAAGGATTGCGCCTGTCGAATTTCTGTCAAAAATTCAATTTTCCAAAAATTGCCTAAAATTTTGTAGAAACCTTTCTTTTGATGAGTGGAATAAAGAATTTACTCAAAAAATAGTTTCTTAGCACAATTTAAGATAGTACAAAATTTTCACTATTTTTGTAAGGTCCGCGCCTGTTGAATTTCCATCAAAAATTCAATTTTCCAAAAATTGCCTAAAATTTTGTAGAAACCTTTCCTTTGATGAGTGGAATAAAGAATTTACTCAAAAATAAGTTTCTTAGCACAATTTAAGATAGTACAAAATTTTCACTATTTTTGTAAGGTCCGCGCCTGTCGAATTTCCATCAAAAATTAAATTTTAGAAAAATTGCCTAAAATTTTGTAGAAACCTTTCCTTTGATGAGTGGAATAAAGAATTTACTCAAAAAATAGTTTCTTAGCACAATTTAAGATAGTACAAAGTTTTCACTATTTTTGTAAGGTCCGCGGATGTTGAATTTCCATCAAAAATTCAATTTTCCAAAAAATTGCATAAAATTTTGTAGAAACCTTTCCTTTGATGAGTGGAATAAAGAATTTACTCCAAAAATAGTTTCTTAGCACAATTCAAGATAGTACAAAATTTTCACTCTTTTTGTAAGGTCCGCGCCTGTCGAATTTCCATCAAAAATTCAATTTTAGAAAAAATGCCTAAAATTTTGTAGAAACCTTTCCTTTGATGAGTGGAATAAAGAATTTACGCAAAAAATAGTTTCTTAGTACAATTTAAGATAGTACAAAATTTTCACTATTTTTGTAAGGTCTGCGCCTGTCGAATTTCCATCAAAAATTCAATTTTCCAGAAATATCCTAATATTCTGTAGAAACCTTTCCTTTGATGAATGGAGTAAAGAATTTACTCAAAAAAAAGTTCCTTAGCACAATTTAAGAAAGTACAAAATTTTCACTATTTTAGTACGGTTCGTGCCTGTCGAATTTCCGTCAAAATTTCAATTTTCCAAAAATTGCATAAAATTTTGTAGAAACCTTTCCTTTGATGAGTGGAATAAAGAATTTACTCAAAAATAAGTTTCTTCGCACAATTTAAGATAGTACAAAATTTTCACTCTTTTTGTAAGGTCCGCGCCTGTCGAATTTCCGTCAAAAATTCAATTTTAGAAAAATTGCCTAAAATTTTGTAGAAACCTTTCCTTTGATGAGTGGAAGAAAGAATTAACTCTAAAAAATAGTTTCTTAGCACAATTTAAGATAGTACAAAATTTTCACTATTTTTGTAAGGTCCCCGCCAGTAGAATTTCCGTCAAAAATTCAATTTTCCAAAAAATGCCTAAAATTTTGTAGAAACCTTTCCTTTGATGAGTGGAATAAAGAATTCACTCAAAAATAAGTTTCTTAGCACAATTTAAGATAGTACAAAATTTTCACTATTTTTGTAAGGTCCGCGCCTGTCGAATTTCCGTCAAAATTTCAATTTTCTAAGAATTGCCTAAAATTTTGTAGAAACCTTTACTTTGATGAGTGGAATAAAGAATTTACTCAAAAATAAGTTTCTTAGCACAATTTAAGATAGTACAAAATTTTCACTATTTTTGAAAGGTCCGCGCCTGTAGAATGTCCGTCAAAAATTCCATTTTCCAAAAATATCCTTAAATTTTGTAGAAACCTTTCCTTTGATGAGTGGAATAAAGAATTTACTCAAAAAATAGTTTCTTAGCACAATTTAAGATAGTACAAAATTTTCACTCTTTTTGTTAGGTCCGCGCCTGTCGAATTTCCATCAAAAATTAAATTTTAGAAAAATTGCCTAAAATTTTGTAGAAACCTTTCCTTTGATGAGTGGAATAAAGAATTTACTCAAAAAATAGTTTCTTAGCACAATTTAAGATAGTACAAAATTTTCACTATTTTTGTAATCTTTCGTTTTCTCCCATCTGTATCTGCCACGACTCAATTTGATTATTTTCACGCAAACACATCATACTGTCCAAAGATTGCATTGCTGCCTGTTTGGGTAAGATTTAGTATCCAATATGGCTGCCGTCGCATTAAGGTATAAAAAATAACAGGTCACGTTTAAAATGCTTGCATACAGAAACACAGTAGGGAAGTCTCCACAGAGCCGTCGCCCATACCACCCCAATCATGCAAATTTTCATAAATCTTTAAAGAACCAACCACAACAAAAGGTGTTTGCTTTCTATGCACGGAAAACATTTAAAAAAGAATGACATTATATCTCGACTTTTACTGTCTTTGCTGCGTACTTTTGTATCTGCAAACTGGGGTTCCACAGATGCCCTGAATATGAGCACAAAGGCTGTAAAATAGATTCACTTTATTCAATGCTTTGTTTTGGCAAACCAGAAGGGTAGATTTGCAAAAACACATCGCATTGTTAAGTACATCCTGAACGGTTACTTACTTTTTTCTAAGTATGCGATAATAGCCTACATGTAAATAAAGTTGACATAGGATGGCACCATTGTGTTCCATTACATAGTTATTGGGCGAAAAGCGTGAGAATCTTTTGACATTTATAATTGGTTGACCGATTTCAAAAATCAACACACGTGGAGGGAAGTGTTGGTGGCTTACCTGTTGGTCTTCCGTCTGTCCTGTCACACTATACATCAATTGAATGGTATATGCATGTAGTTAATTTTTAAGGATATATTAAATGTTATAATGTAGAATGCCAATGTAATAAGTGTATTATAATGTTTAACAATCACAATAAATTGTTCAACTGACCCAATGTTATTATGTACAATATCACATGTCTATAAATATAGAGGTTTGTGGTCAATTTATTTATGAATTTTGTTTTTTCCATTCTCTTGAAATTAACGTTAACTGTGGTTAAGATTGTATTTTGTGATGTCAATTGTGTGAAATGTAAAAGTGTATGGTAGTATGCTTCATTTCAGTCAAGCGACACATTAAAGTCCTCAAAGCGAATCTAAAGACAAAAATAATGAATGCTTATTTTCAACACCTTCTATATTATAAATATGAAAGAAAAGACCTAAAACATAACAATGATGATTGTAAGAAACAACATTATAATCCCCTTCCTAAAAACTGGTCAAAAATTTTATTCGTAATAATAGACGGTTGCCTAGCAAAAAGACAACATGGACTGATTTGCCATACCTGGTATAATAAAACAATCACCATAGCAACTAGAGTTTCCATACTTGCATACTGTTATGGCATTATCTGAGCGACATACTGATGTATCCATATATGGATTAATTAAAATTTCTACCAATACCAAAGTGTATTAAAAATCATAAATATATATATATACAGACAGTTGGCTAATGAAACTTATAACTAAAATACCAAAAGGCTGTAATGTAAAGTTAAATTATGTGCAGTGGATAATTTAAGAGGGATATTTTTTTATTTTTATAAATATATTTGACTCTTTACCTACTGATGACTTTTGAAAACATTTTTGACCCAGATCAGGACTAACATAGCATCGGTCTTGATCTGGTTTCAATCTGTTTGTCACTTTGATGGTGTTCCCAAACTAATTTTTTGAGACATATGATTAAGAAAATAGTTATCAGACAACAAAATCATAAAAAATTGCCTATTTGTCAAAGGGGTTAATCGGCGCCCATCTCAGTGATTGCTGGAATGAAGGTTGTTGCTGGATCAGGCCTCCAGATAATAGTGCCTAATTGAAAAATAGTTTTCTTATTTTGCAACCTAGGCATTTGTTATGGGTGCTGAATAGTACGGACTCAATGATATGCTTCTTTTGAACACCTAAAACATATGTTTGAACTGAGGAAAAAAGAAGAATATACAGCTGCTTTCCAATTTTTCTCTAGATAGCGATTTTTGTCATAATTATTTACATACCTTATGTATTTAAGATTGATTTTGCAATGTATTAAAATATGCAAATCATGATTTGTTCTATGTTTTATTAAAGTACATGTATAGCACTGTAAGAACAAAGTATTTTATCTTGAAACCGATTTCATTTACAGCGAAAACCTTGCATGTCATATTACACTTAGTAACACCATCATTAGTTGTAATGACAGCTTGAATTCTTTTCGGCATGGACGAATGCATGACATCTGGGTCATCTCAATTCAAGGTACACTAAAATTTGGTAGTTATTTCTAAAAATGTCTGCCTTTTTTATTTGACATCCGACTCACGTGACGCTTAACAATGCTACAGTCAGTATCTATGGGGTCAGATCTACACTGTAAGGTGGAAACTCAAAAATCTCACCACACTGGTCCCTGGTGAATGCGTGAATATTTTAAAATGCTAGTGCAAGGTGCGTTATCTTGTTGAATGCTTGGGATAAAGTGCATTCATATTGGAGTTTTATATCGCTTTTGATATTTTCCTGATATGCCTTACTGGTGATTGTTTCATTAACAAGCTTAAGTTGAGAGACCCCCTTAAAAGTTACAAGATAGTTCCCACAATACGACTCCAGTGGATTTTTACCCATCCATCAATGTAATGTGGATAACTATGTTCGTGTTTCAGACGCCAGATGGGAATAGGTTTGCAAAAGAAATAGGTTTAAGGTGTGGATTCATATGAAAAGATGACATTTTCCCAATTTTAATACAATTTCAAACCCTCTTGGTCCCTTTAACTGTTTGGAAATACTGTACTTTCGTTTTGGTCCTCCTCCTAATAATTGAGCTCTTACTATGTGGCATCAAATTTGAACATCCAAAAATGCACTTAAAATATCTTTTGCAAGTAATTATGTAAAATTATAAAATGTGTGCAACCTGCTAGTGCACATACACCAAAGTCAATCAAGTGATTCATTGTTGATACACTCAATAGCTTCACTTCTTAAAGTATTCTCACAATGCTCCGTATACATTCTTTTATAGATCACCGCCACAGTTTTCTTTGCTGCTCTCCTTATTATCCCATTACTCGAAATAGAGTTTTGAAAAGCAACTTTAATTTGCTAAAAATATGATCCAACTTTTTTAGAAGTTAAAACTTGATACAAAACATCTGCAAAAACAAGCCATATTTTTACTTACTTTAACAAGATATGTCGTGCATACAGGGGCAGAAATAAATCATATTTCAAACAAAGCACAAGTTTATTACAAACACTCAAACAAGTATAGGGTATGTGAATAATTATGACAAAAATCGCTATTTATAAAAATTTTGGAAAGCAGCTGTACATTTAACAACCACACAACTAGCAGGTAAGCAGTTAGAGATATAGTTGTCATGCAAATATAAACAATTAGCAGTAGAGTGACAGAAATTTCAATACTGATTGGCAGTTAAGGACGTTCAAAAGAGGTAAAGACAATGGACCTGATACTTGGAAAATGTAAAGGAGTTCTAGCGATAAGGCGTATATTTTCCCTAGTTGACATGATTGCAGAAACTAAATTTTGAAATTGCCCTAATGTTTTTTTTTTAATTGGTCTGTTCCGGTAGTAAAATTTACATAGAAAGCATCAAAATAGGTTTCAAAGCGATTCATCATTTACAAAACCGTTAAAACTTGCGCCTTCTACTCCCACCCCTCATTTTACGTCTTTAGACTGGGTGCCGTTTAGACGAGAGTTTTAGTAAATCCTTTGCAGGTTTTCAAAAAGTAAAAGTGCTAAAATATTAAGGATATAAGTACCCTTCATTTTCAAAACTTTGCGGTTTTTCCTCTGCGCATGCGTACGAAATATACTTAAAATTGTGACGTTTGTCATTGAAAAGATGAAACTGGCGTCTTTCAGTTTGTTTTTAGATGCTTTGCCCCCCTAGACCCAAGATGCCCTTTGGACAATTAAATGTCGCTATACAAATACATAACATATGTAAAGGGCGTCTTGGGTCTAGGGGGGCAAAGGGGTTGTATAAGCGAAAGAAGACATCAAATATCTGACAAAAAATAGACCACTTTGCAAGATGGTCGTTTTTATTGTACATCAACTGTATAAATAGTTTTACTGTACATAGCGTGATAGGAAGATTTGTTCCCTTGTTTAACGGTCTAGTTCCCATATATGTTACTGAATAACAAGTACAGTTGATGATCGAAATAAATTCCCATTCAATAAGAAGTAGAGTTATTACATGCACTAAGGAAATCCCGTTTTAAATATACAAATTCGGGGGCAATGGTGCATCGACGGCCCGTCTATATATATTTGTTTAATGTGCCTAGTTTCTCCAGTCGTCATTTCAACAAAATAAAACGAAAGTCTCGTTTAGGGAGATTGCTCGCCTTATCGCTAGAAATATATAGTTTTCTTCCTTATTTTCAGTAACATGTAATGTAGGTACACATTGGAATTGCCTCTATGAGGCAATTCCAATGTATACCTGCAACATATGTCTTTCTAATAAATTAGTTTTTCACCATAAGCCTTTCTTAAACAAATTCTCAGCCACTTTCATTAATTCAAAGAAATAACCATGAAGAAATGAACAACTTTTTGTGTAGTTTGTCATGCACCTGGATGACAGTAATAGACTGTCTATTTTATGCTTCTGGCAGATTATTGTGAGATTTTCATGGGAGTATATTGCTAGTTGAGTGGTTGTATGTTCAAATATTCTTTCTCATCTGGATCTATGAGAATGCCCTCCTTGTTGCAATAGGGAGCAGTTAAGATGTGATCCACATCCTGATGCATTGATAAGTTAGGGGTCTTTCATGCAAACCAAATATCTATGTGTCTTGATCCACATCTGAATTAAGGGTGAGGTTGGCGCCGTTAAACCGGTTTAAGCCCTCCAGTAAAATATTTTACTGACCGTTCCAAGGCGGTACTTCTTTTGTGGATCTTTTATGTTTTTGTTCTGTCTTGTGTTTGCTATGTTTTGTGCACGTCTGTTAATATGTGCTTTGTGCACGTCTGTTTATATGTGCTTTGTGGTCACCTGCTGGGAAAGGGCTGACCTCTTGGCTCTCGTTTGTGGTGTCTTCTGTGAGTTTGTCACTTTCCCTTTGGTATCCTGGGTCAGGTGTGGTACTTGATTGTATCGATTCCTGATCTTTGCACCATTACTTACTTTTATACTTATTTATCTCTGTGTTTATTGATTCATATATCTTTATGTGTAAGTTGTTCATATGCTCTCGAGTACTTTTGCCATGTTCATATGGTGGTCGTTTATGTTGTTTTGGGGTAAAATTACGTCACATCATTTGACATTACACCAACCTGAATGCAACTTGGTAGAAAATGTCGTGACATCACCACTGACAATAAGCAGTCAACATAAGCCATATGGTCATGATACATGCTTCTGAGTTGAAAACATTGGAGTGGGTGTAATTCATTGACATTAAATCAGGGTTCCCACAGAAATTCAAAAACACCATGATTTCCAATGATCAACAATGTAATTTCCATGACTATTTAATGCATGGCCTCCAACCTCCCCTTTTAAAAGCGGAATGCAGCAACAGTAATCAATATCTAAATAAGCATGCCATGCATACATTTTGAAATAATTAAGACTTGAAACCATCAATAGCCAGAAAACTAGCTGTCAGACACACAAGTTTGTGTGTCTGACAGCTAGTCTTCCGGCTACTTGTGGTCTTGTCAAGTTATTTCACAATGATTATTCAGGTTTTTTCAAATTCCATGATTTTTCCATGAATGGAACTTTTTCGGTGAGTGTCCAGGTTTTCCATGATTTCCAGAGCGTGTGGGGACCCTGTTAAATATATTTAGCTATTTGAATTGCCCCCTTAGCCGTTGGGCGTTGCAACTTCTAACTTTGCAGGTGTACAGGTAACATGATGTAGAGTACTGGGCAATGTTTCATCTGACCTCCTCCAAAGGTCAAATAATTCATTCTATTCGAAATACATCTCTTTGCTAGAGAAATAAGAGTTCTGAGAATCGGATGTGTCGCTTGACAAAACCAAAGTCGACTTTATACCCCCACCCCAATGAAAGGTTATTTTAGAGAAACTTTTAAATTACAGATCATAATTAAAAGCCTGTCAACTATTTTAGTGCATAGGTCAATAATAATATACTTATCTGTACACTTTCAATATCTGACCTTTCAAGATGAAACAGAGGTCACGGGTGTGCGTTAGAACCAAGTTTTTGCTTGCATGTTGGTCTATACTTCTTTCCCTTTAATTTGATATGCAACAATACCACATTCAGCATTTTTTCTGACCTTTTGACCCAACCCCACTGATTTAGGGTGTTTGTAAGGACAGAATACGTGCTTGAATGGTGCTCTACGTCTAAAAATGTTTTGACCTTTTGATCCCATCCCTGTGGTGGAGGGTGTGTGTAAGCACAGAATATGTTTGCATGGCGCTCTACACTCCATTCCCTTTAATTTGATATGCATCATGACTACTTCCAGAAAAAATGTTTTGAACTTTTGACCCCATCCCTGTGGCCGAGGTTGTGTGTAAGTAAAGAATTTGTGCTTCTGTGGTCCCTTTAATATGATATGCATCATGACTACTTGAAATTTAAAAAAAGCTTCGACCTTTTGAACCCAACACTGGGTACCAGGTTGTATGTAAGGACAGAATATGTCGCTATGTATCGACCATGCTTGGCAAGTGATAAAAACGGGTCCTTGAGATGTTGTACAATATACTGGTCTAGTTGTATTGGCGATAGTTATGTACAAGCAACACAAATGTCAAATAAATAAACTTTATTAATGATTTATCACATATTGCTTCTCTATAACACTCTTTAAATATAAAAAAAAAATATCCAAGCAGAAACATTTTTTTTTAAAAAAAAGTCCATTGTGTATGTTCAAAAATGAGTGCTTCAGTTTGGACCATTGTTGCCTGCAAAAAATTAATATACGAGCTAGCACATGAGATTTTGGGTACTGCAAATTCAGAAATTTTTGTGATGGTTTTATTTTCGCGAAACTTCGCATATGCGAAGTTTCGTGAAAACAAAACCTTCGCGAAATGGTGAGATCACTATGCCCTTCATTGATACAGGTAAATCATGTTTTAAGCTCGCAAATATGTCTTTCATAGCTGTGAGTTAAAATAAAATTATCGCGAATTTTTCCGAATTTACAGTACTTATTGCTCTGTCAAGCAACAAAAGCTTAGGCATGTCTGTGCATATGCGCAGACTTGCCAGAGCCTGGCTGCTTGCATACACAAAATCTGGATGTAGATGAACACCCAGTCCATAATGTAGACATCTGTGGATATGTCAGAATTGGGGTTAATTGGATGTTTTTGCTCATGTGGGATAAGTACCAAAATCTGATGTGCTGGCTCACACCCTCAAACGTTGGAAATCACATAATGTAATATGGACGGAATTTAACTACATCATTGTTCACATCTAACTTTCATATGAGTCTTTTTCTCAACTGTCATACAATGTATTCAATAGTATTGAGTAAACTTGTTTATATCACATATAATTTCTGACGGGTGGTTTACCAGAAAAACACATTTAAAATGCCTCTACAGTTTTAAGACGCTTAGTTTGTATAAAAAGCTATGATAATTAGAAGTAGTAAAGACAATTGGGGAGAGTCAATGTGACTTTAAACAAGCATAAACTCAGTTTCTAAATTAAAATAGCATGTAGCACTACTCCCAAATACTTTCTTCTATTGAGATTATCAGTGCCTTGGTTAAGCTTCCTGTTCAGGTGTCTGTGGTGGAGGTTTGTAGAAAGGATCTTTGGGTACCATTATGTCCACCAATTTTTGTGAAATTTCATTATCTGCTGGAACGCTGTTTTTCTGAAAAGGAAATGATTATATATTTATTATAGTCTTAAAAAGACAAACGTCCATATTGTCAGAAAACAACAATCCTCTGCTTGTGCCTTAAAATCTGGTTATTAGTGTTTGTGCAAATGATTTTCTAAGGTGGGCCTGCAGAAAAGATTAATATCCATAACTAGTACAGAATTATCATCCATGAAAGTTCAACATTGCCAAATCCTGGACTATAGAAATCCTACTTTTTAAAACTGGCATAATTTCAAGATATGCTCAATATCAAATTAGGCCTAAAACGATATCAGTGAAAACCTGCCTGTGGGGCTTGCATACTGTGTAAACTAAACAATTGTCTACTAAGGGTCATATACAAGCTAGCATATTGAAATTAATGACAGAGCAAGATTCGCTAAATCGTACTAAAAGATAACAGGATGCTACAACAAAGCACTTTTCTCATGCAGCGACTCGTTTTATGGGGTATTGTTAATTATAAGCTTTTCTTCAGTGTCTGTATTGTTTACTTATACAAAATAATTCTTCAAAAAAAAATTCAATGTTTTCATGACGATTGCACCCTGTGAACCCTCGATATATAATGGAACATCATCACTGTGTTGAATGTAGCTTTAAGAAAAACTACATTGGTCGGAAGAAGGTTAAAAAATAAGCGAGTATGACCAGGGAATGCCACAATTACAGACTGTAGACCAACCCATAGCACCACAAGGAATAGACAAAGACCACCAACAGCCACATGGAGTCAAGAAGACAACCAACGCAAAACAACCAACTCTCTCTTTCCCAGCGGGATGACCGCAAACAAGAAAGGACATTAAATCATGCACAAAACCCCACAAACAATGGGAGCAACCATAAACAATGAATCAACAACACAACCACGGCATTAGAACGAAACCACCGGGGGGGTTAAATTAGTCATCCTAGATTCCGCTGTTGTTAAAAAACAAAATTAGTTAAGTCGTGTTAATATACCTTATATAAATATCTTACCCCAAGAATTAGTCGCATTAACCCAGTGCCACTGTTCTTGTTGTCTGCCAGGAGTTTAGTCTGGTATTCCATAGCTTTTAGTAATTTTTCCATTCCTGTCAAACCAATTTTATTTCCTGGAATATAATTGAAATGACAGTATTAAATCCCTGTGTACTAATTCTGTTTAGTTAGATTTTCATTTCAGACCATGGCGGCATATTTCACCATTCTGATTCAGCTGGGGATAAAATATGTCAAGTGTAAACCACTCTTTGAATATGCAACAGTTTTGTGGTTGCTACATAAGAGGTGAATACGATATTGCAACCAAAACAATACATTTAAACGTATGCTTTCACAAACTATACCAAATAATAATCAATGTATTTACAAATGGATTCTAAGTTGACTCTTACCTAGTAGTCTAGTAGGCAAAATAAAAACTGGTTGTTATATTAAGTGAAAAGCGTCTACCAATCAAAAATAGAGTAAAAAAATATTGAATGATCATGTCAATAATTTTATTTATTGAGAAATGATTCCTGCGTTTTTTCCTAATCAAAACAGACAAGCCAGTATAGATATACATTCGAATGTTCCTTACATTAGACACTTTTAAATATCCAAACTTTAAATTAATGGTTTTTTCTGAGAATAAATTAAAAACTACTATTTTCATAAGTCTTAGTAAGAGTGTTATGCTTAGATAAGACTAAAGGAAAATAAATAAACACTTGGAAATAAGTTAAGCATCACCTTGGCTAATGCAGGGGTAAACTTAAGACTAAAATTTCCCTACATTTTAAAAATGTTTCATCAAACTTTTTTTCAAATAATAAAAATTTGTATGATCCTAGGTTAGTTCTGTGTTAAAATGATGAAGGTTCAGCAGCACCTGTGGTAGACCTGTGGTAGACCATCTTTGAGTGGTCCTTCAAGCTAAAAGTCTGTTTAGCAACTTTTGACCACCATTTCTTGGTTTTCTGACCCACTGTTGACGATAGATGCAAACTTAACCAATGGTAAGTTTCAAAGCCATATTTCGTTCTTTGTCTATCATTTTGGAAGTTGCTTAATTTTGGCAAGAAATTGAACATGACCTTTTCGTCTTTCATAACGGACAATCTGGTCACAGGGCCACAGCAGAATTATCCTTATAAGGCTTTATTTGGAAAATATCAATGAATTTTTGTTTCCATAGCAATTAGTGCACAATGCAGATAAATTTACGCTAATGTGGTTCTGAGCTAATACACTACTTTTCAAAACCAATTTAATTTATTCATTGTGAGTGCTCCATTCTTTCATTAAATGCTGTTTTTGCCTCCAAAATTGTTTTCTGTATGTGGAGTGCTGAAACAAAAGGGCAAACTTTCAGAAATATTAACATTATTCATGTGTTGCATATTGTATCCTCCATAGACAAAGAACTTTATCTGACAAATTTCAATAATTTAGGCTGTAACTAGATGATGCTTTGGAAAATAAGCCATAAAAATATCAGTATCGCCAAGCTATGAAAAAATTCTAATTTTCAAAACATTTCCTCAGAACATAAAGTGATGCTTAACTTTTTTCCAAGTGTATTTTATTCTTTTGATCTATTTGAAATTTATTGTAAACTTGATTTCCCACCATATATTTCAGCCATATATCTCCTAAAATGATAGTTTTGAAGACAGTTTCCACTAAAAGTACTTACTTGAGAGATTGATGTTGATGAGTACCCTGTTTCCTGAGACCCAGAGCTGTCCATCTATAAAGTCAGCTCCCTCCAATAATGGGTTAATGAATTCAGGACTGTCTGACGCCTAGAGAATATTGTACAAGAAACTACAATTATTCTTAAAGTTTATGGCAAATACAGTAAAAACTGACTTAAGCGGCCACTCAAAAATAGACAAAATGAAAAAGGTCAATAAGCAATGCTTATTAGATATCCCCCGCACAGTAAGAGTCAGTGAAAAAACTTGGCAAGTTATTGTTCAAACCAGCAGACCTTAGTTTTGAAAAGAAGATTTCAGTAGAATCTGCGCGAACAAAAACTATAAACTCCATCATGCATAGGTTCAATGTGTCTACATTGTATTGGCAAAGTATCAAATTGCTCCATCAAAAGCTGTGGTAGGAGTTGATTGGCCAATAAAGGAACTATCCATGCATATACAAAAGCCATATAAGGGAATAATTGTCTAAGTTCTCACAGCTGTCATTTTGTTAAAAATTATTTTTTTTCATCCAGACTCCTTCATGCATATGTTCAATGTGTCTATATTGTTTAAGAAAAGTATCAAATTGTTCCATTAACGCTGTGGTAGGAGTTGATCTGCCCAAAAAGGCACCATCTATGCAAATACAAAAGCCTTATTAGGGATAAATTGTCTAAGTTCTAACAGCTGTCATTTTGTCAAAAAAAAATTGTGTACTAAACTCCTTCATGCATATGTTCAATGTGTCTAAATTGTATAGGCAAAGTATCAAATTGTTCCATCAAAAGCTGTAGTAAAGGTTGATCGGCCCATGAAGGCACCATCTATGCATATACAAACACCTGATAAGGGAAAAATTGTCTAAGTTCTCACAGCTGTCATTTTGTTAAAAATTATTTTTTCTAAACCAAACTCCTTCATGCATAAGTTCGATGTGTCTACATTGTATAGGCAAAGTATCAAATTGTTCCATAAAAAAGCTGTAGTAGGAGTTGATCGGCCCATGAAGGCTCCATCTATGTATATACAAACACCTTATAAGGGAAATATTGTCTAAGTTCTCACTGCTGTCATTTTGTCAAAAATTATTTTTTCTGAACCAAACTCCTTCATGCATATGTTCAATGTGTCTACATTGTATAGGCAAAGTATCAATTTGTTCCATCAAAAGCTGTAGTAGCAGTTGATGTTGATCGGCCCATGAAGGCACCATCTATGCATATACAAACACCTTATTAGGGAAATGTTGTCTAAGTTCTCACTGCTATCATTTTGTCAAAAATTATTTTTTCTGAACCAAACTCCTTCATGCATATGTTCAATGTGTCTAAATTGTATAGGCAAGGTATCAAATTGTCCCATCAAAAGCTGTAGTTGTAGCATCTATGCATATACAAACACTTTATTAGGGAAAAATTGTATAAGTTCTCACTGCTGTCATTTTGTCAAAAAGTATTTTTTCTGACCCAAACTCCTTCATGCATATGTTCAATGTGTCTACATTGTATAGGCAAAGTATCAATTTGCTCCATCACAAGCTGTGGTAGGAGTTGATCGGCCCGTGTATGGCTTATAATAGCATAAGCATAAAACCCTATATTAAAAGCCATTTAGAACTACAAAGGGAAATAATTCTAATAGAATTGGCCCCTTGCCTTTACTTTTTTGTCTACAGTATTTGTCTTGCCTATATAAACATGTTTGCAAGGTTTGATGAAAATCCAGAAATGACTTCAAGATATTAAGGAATCAAAACGTTACGGACGGACGCAAGCACGCACGGACGGATGGACAACGTGAAAACAGTATACCCACCACAAACAAAGTTTGCTTGGGGTATAACAAAGGTCTTGGAGACAAATGGTAGCTTATTTAAGGTCGAAAGTATTGCAGAATGCTCTCTTAGGGCATTCTGCAATACTTTTGACCTGCATTAAGCAATAATCGGCCTTGAAAACCAATTTTTGGTCTTCTTTTTGAGTGGCCGCTTAAGGCAGGGGTTACTGTATAGAAAACAACTAATTTAACGTAATCTTTTGTAAATTTCTGAAGAAAATAAGGATGGATGTTTCATGTGAATCATCTGCCATTTGCCATGAGATAAAGTTTAAGGGTACGGATGGTAGCCAGCGTGCCACATGTTCTATATTTAGTATTTTGTAAACAATTAATGTCATGAACAGCCACATTTAGCATTTTTACAGATGAGTGGTATCTGGAAATAGAGCATCTAACACGAGTGCTCAATGAAATGTTATTTTATTTAAAGATTTAGAGCAAAATGGTATTTAAAATGCTAGGCTGTTGTAATATGTTGTAAGCCTAGTTTCACTTTTATATATCATCAATGTAAGATTCTATACATCGGATGGCACTAAAACTAATTTGAAATCCATTTTTTGCCAGGTAAAGTCAAGAATTTGCCACAAATAAAAAATATGATGCTGTTATGGCGTCATTACATACTATTTCCCAACTAGTTTTAAAAGTTAGGACGTCATACAGCAGGGAGCACGCTATCCTGTTACCCACTAAACCAGTGCATGGCAAAACCAACAAAATGACTTATGCATCCAGCAAAATCTTGGATCAGCCTCAAAATCTTCAATCATAAGCCCTTAGCTAACCATGTAGTTACAGCAGATTCTCTGGTCTTAGTTGACTGATACCTGCTTTGTTCAGTGTCTTTGCTAGACACACAAATCAAATTATTGTTTTTCAAATGCACTTGGTCATATTAAAAATCTTCATATTTATTCAACCCTTTGTATTCTAGAAACCCCTTAACGATTACTTTTTCAAACAGTGAAGACCCTGATGAAATGCAGCATTATGCTGCATTTCATCAGTGTCTACACCGTTTGTTAAGGTAAAACATTCTTCAGATAAAATAATACCACTTTTTTTTTTAAAACATAACCTGACACACCTTGATATGTACAATGAACTATCCCATGTTTATTGTATTAAGCAAGAAGGAAGAATTCATTAGTATACAAAGGGTTAAAAACCCATACCTCATGATCTGGCTGTGAGGGTTTCTTATCTTTTGCACCTTTACCTCCTTTTCCAGCTTTCCCTTTGCCAGCTTCTGCAGCAATGGATGCTGAAAGAACAAATCAACCACTTCATAAGATTTTGTACCTAATAGCGCATGCGTAAAGACTCTTTAAAAATGCATACACTTATGACGTTAGAGGCCTAACTGTTTGCCTAAGCCTTCATCTTTGACCATACGTGTGAGCAGTGTAGCGTGTGCTGTGACAGCAGTATGGTAAATGTTCTAAAATTTTGTTTGTTTTCAATTTTGCTTCCACATAACACGTTTGTTTTTGGGGCTGGAATTCAAAAAGATGCTTGCCAGAATAGCAAACAGCGAGGATCCTGATCAGACTATTCGAAGTCCCAGGGGCTAGCAATTTTATTTAGAAGTATCGAAAGTTCGAATTATAAAGAGGTAGACATAAGATACATAACCCCCAAAAATGATTATTATCATCAGTTTATCATAGCAAACATGTTTTGTGTGCTTTAAGAAACGTCTCAAGAAAACGCTTCTTTTACTTGAGACGTTTCTATTACGCACACCAAACATATCCTGTTATATACTGTAATTAAAATAGATCATGAATAGGTCATATTCTCTGAAAACAGTGTGTCCCAGAGTTATTTAAAATTGGTGAGTCTTTCGAAAAATGGAAGTTTGAAATTTCGAGGTTTTACTGTACACTGAACAAAAGTTCTAATTGGTCATCTCTGGAAATTGGTCATCCTTTGCGTTTAATTTTTGCAATAAAGAAATAAACATGTGACATTGAGATATTTTATATATAATTCAATGACCCTGATAATTCGTTTACTATACTGCAGATTGAAGTATTGTTTTTGAAATTGTTATACTTTACTGTTGAATAAATGAATAAAACAGAGATGACCAATTAGACATTTCGTTCAGTGTATAATCTTGTGACATATATTTCTTTTTGTCGAATGTTCAGTAAAAGTAATAGTACAAATGAGTAGCAACATGTGATTTCTAACAATGTGGCATTTTGACAATTGAAGACTCAGACGAGCCTGCCTACTTTTAAGCTTAGAATTCCAAATAATAATCAGTCAGTAGCTTAAAATTCATAGAATATATAAGCGACTAGCAAAGGCTCTGATCAGACAGTGCGTATGTGCAGGCTGATCTGATGCTTTGCTGGTCACATATACCACATTGTTGGAAATCCCACGTTGTGGATCCAATGGTTTTACACACTTTTTTGCTTAGCTTGCATACATTTTTACATACATCAACCTATTTAAGTCCAATGGACTTTACAATCTTTTAAAAATTAAATCAGTCCATTTCCTTAATTCAAGGGTTGCTGGATATATAATTTTTTTTCATTTTCATTTCAATATTAATAAAGCATTTTGCAAGCAAACAGTAAAGACCCTACACAGAAAACACATTCTGTGGGATCTTAGCTGGGTCTTCAAACCCATAAAAGAACGCTAGTCTTATATGCGCTAATCCTATGTATCCACATGCCTCCATTTAAATTCAGCAACATTCATACAGCATGAAAAAACATATTTGCAATTCAAAGCTAGCTTAGACTCAAAAATAACCTGATTAGTCTGCAACTTGAAAACAACTCTGTAGCATTAATTACTTTAATTTTACTGCGCAAGCAATGAGTAAACACAACGCTGATCGCGCTGCTTAATGTCTTTTTCATATATGTTTACTGCAAAAACTATGGTTGCACTATTTTTTAAAAAAAAAAAAAAAAAAAAACCTTTCAAAATACTTCAAAGAAGGATTGGAAAATTCATGCAGATTTGCGAATATAAAAGGTATATATGAGGCTTAAATATGTTTGAAGCGAGGTTACAGAGATGAATCTAGGAGTTTGAAGTTTATAGGTAGGTGCCTCGTAAATGACATTTAATTTGGGGGGGGGGGGTATTTCAATATTTTCTTTAAAAGGTTATCATTGAGATATAAGGAAAACACCAAAGAACTAGAGTTGTAAAGTGTATAAGTTTACTGGCCCAAACTAGCTTGTTTTGGCAATTTAGGCATCATCAGTAACCCTTTAATTGCTTCAAAACTCACAAGCCAGGAAGCTTGTTAACAAAACTCAGTCTGTCGTATCCCAATTTCTCATTCACCTGGTAATCAACATTTATACTGCTGTTGTGTTTCTGAAAATAATCTGTAATTTGTTTTTAACAATTTTGACTGTTCACCAATATCTTGCACTCCTGAGATTATGCCAAAATTCACCCATTTGTAGTGCAAAATGAATCCATTTGGACATAATCTGTGATTGAAACATCAAAAAAAAAAAGAAGAAAACGTCAAGCAGCTGTCTGAGTAGCTTCCCTTGTACAGAGTTGGTACATCAATAACGTCAAAAGTACTTGTTATTTGTGTTAAAATCAAATAAAAATGAAACAAATAACTGTTGTATGTCCAAAATGTTTGCGCAGCCGGCACTTTATATTGTTAAAGTTAGAAATGAGTTGAGAGTCGCACATCAAGTCACATAAAATGTGCGAGACCAGAGCAAACTAGCCTGAACTCTGCCAAAGCCAAACCTAGATTCATCCCTGAAGTTATGATATATTGTCGCCATGCCATTAATACAAGAGGTGTGCAATTACATGCACACTTAAAAATGTAAAGCTTAGCAAAAAGCAGATTACAAAAAGCTATTAAAACCCATTCAAAACATGCAGCAAAATATGTAGGATATACGTATATGATAAATGCTCAGCTGTGATATTCAAATACCCCAAACCTAAGGGCTACTGAAAAACATCATAGCATAAGCAGAAAGAATACTTATTATATGTATTTGGGACTCGATGCGCGAGAACCTGTTTTCGGTGTTTCTGACAAAGAGAGACTCAAATCAGTCTCCTCAGCTATAGACTAGCAAGAAAAAAAAATATTGCTGGTAACAAGTTTAGATATGATACTTTCCAAAAAACGAATAAAAAAGTTCTGGATCAGACTGCGCAGATGAGCAGGCTGGTCTGTGCCTTTTTTATTCGCAAACCCCCTAAGACAGGTTTTCTTGCATCCAGGCCCATTATGTATATGGTATCTATAAAATGATTTATGATTTCTATTTTGAACTGTGACACTACCTAACAAATACTTATTCTACAATTATGGATGAAAACTGATGGAGGAAATTCTACTATACTATATGAAGCAGCATCATATTGGCTTTGTCAGGAGAAAAACCTAATTTTGTGCCTTGTGAGCAGGTAAGCACACTGGTAAATGTAAACGTTGATTTGCTGGTATTTACGCGTATTGTCGGTACTTTATAGACCGGAAGTGATAGATATTGGTGTTAATACTATATAGAAAAACATATCATATGCCAAAGGGACTATAGATTTCAATCATTATTAAGTATTCAGTATGTGCATGGCGATTTATGTAAGCATCTAGGAATAGATCCAGATCGGTACTCGAATCTATTCCTAAATGCTTACATAAATCGCCATGTGTTTGCCGAATACTTCAAACTGATCTAATTCTATAGTCCCTTTGGCATACGAAATGCTTTTCTATAAAGTATTAACACCAATATCTACTATTTCCGGTCTATGAAGTACCAGTGTGGTAAGGCTAAATCAAGACTAATCGGCAGAAAAGACTTAATTAGAATAATGAAACTGTGTATAAAGCAAGTTGATAGCTATTACATTTATCAGAAAGTTAATAACAAAGGCCTGATCAGACTGCATGTAGCATGTAGTTAGCAAGCTGTTCTAACTCTTTGTTGTATGCATGTTACAAAAAGAGATTTTCTCAAAACAAGGTCCAATTAATAAAGCTTAACATAATCTCTTAACAAAAGGAACTATTTCTGCGATATTGATAACAATATTTTTTCTAAAAACGAATTCGTCTTCAAATATTGATATGGGAAATGATTAAATAATCTGAAAGCCAATCGTTAACGTCAATATGAAGACAAACTGTAAGTGTAAAGAATATCAATTTTTACTATCTAGTAACTTTAAAATTATAAACATAGAACCTTACATAAATGTCAAAAAGGTCAACCTATGATGAGTTAAGATTGAATTTAAGCATGTCACTACATGAATTCATTCTGAACTGTAGCCAAGTAACTGATACAATGACTTCCAGAGAATGCCAAGTTTTCTGCAGCATCTCACCCGTCTTTATTCTTTGTTAGATAAAATCAATCTCCAGTGACAGAAATAAAATGTGATTTGGAATTCAAATTGTGTGTCCCTCAGAATTCATAATGGTCCACCAAATCCCTTTTGTTTTAAATTGGAGGGAAGATCCATGTATTTTCACTTTCTCATAATGTCATGGGTGGTTATGTGATGTTTAATTGTGGCTGGCCAGACACTTACTCTTTTAAAAAATGACACTGACTTCTGATGTCTTAACTAAAATTTAAATGAAATGTACACCTCGTACATTTCATTTAAACTTTAGTAAAGGCATTATGCTGTGTATGACTTATAAAACTCTTAGTGACCTATGGGTAAAAATGTAAAAAATACTATTGACAGTTACACGTTTTGTACATGTATATAAGCCTTTTACATGTTATTTTGTACTCCATACATATGTATATGTGTGTATCTAGTTAGGCTACGTAAGCATGATTAGGCCAGCAGGTCTAGATAGACAGGGCTCCAGATAAATGTTTTTGCTCAGAATTTTGTTTCAATATTGACATGATACATTATTGCTGAGAGATACAAAACAATACAAATTCGTAGTTATTTTAACGTTTAAAATGAAAAGTAAAATGGATAAATTGAAAACCTAAGGTTCCTACGATCATAACAGAGCCATGCACCATGACAACCAATTTTCACATATGTGGCTCAAATTTATAGCTTAACTGGAAACACTTGAAAAGCATAGTTTCAAAAAAAAAAGACAAAAAAGCATTAAAATCAGATACCCAAGGCTCTAATGCGTAGAACAAACGAATTTATTATCAAAACAGCAAGTATGGAAATAGGATCAAATAAATAATGAATTCACATGAAAACACAAAAAAATAACCATATAAATCAGGTCTCTCTTATTCAATTTTTCAAAATTGTCTATATAAAGTTAGTCATCTAGATACATGGATTTAGAAGTTTTAAAAAAATCAATAGTAATAACATCAGCTTTTTTTATTGCCAGTAATTCAAATGGTCACTTTGGGGGGGGGGGGGGGGGGGGGTAAAATGCAAAACAAAATGCACTTCAGAAATATTAATAAGTAACTGTATAATACGAGATATGCTTTGAGCCAATCTGTAAATGAAATAAGAAAAAAAGAAACACATAGTCCACAGTCTGATCGATAGTATCACTGCTTTGTGCTTAAGTAGTAAACTATTATTATACACTAGCAACACTCAATATCTCTGAGACTTTAAGATGGTAATGTCCGGATAATTTGATTTGTTTGATTTTTTTTTTATCTGGTCATAAATGGGCCTTAATGCGAGAAACCCTGAATTTGTTGTATTCATAGAACGATGGCGAAGTCTGCTTTGACGCAGTCTGATCAGGGCCTTTGTTTTTCCTTTTCTGGTTAGTATATTGAATCCTCTTTAACACGCAAAATTGCCGTATTCTAGGAATTTTGAAAATCCATCATGAGTGTGAGGGTGGGAAAGGAAAATCTGTCCAGTGGATCATGGATTGGCATCACGTTGACATCACCAGGATTGCCCAATGATGACAACAGTGATCCGAAGGAACAAATTTTTCTATGCCAGTCTCAAATGAATAATAGATTCTTTTTCTTGCTCACCTCTAAAATCCTGAATACGCTGAGATGTGACATAGTGACGTAATAATAACATTACAATGATGTCACCGATCGACGTGCGGTCAGTGTGCGTGCAGCTGACGTGTCGCTGTTGGTTTTAATCTAGTTAGTATTGTTTCCTTAGCCAAGCAGACCGGAAACAGGTTTTCTCACGTTGGGGCCCAAATAAAGAAACATTATGAGTTTCTTTTGGTTATGCTCAAAGTTTATATCCATTCAAAATACAAATGCCCAAATTCATAATTATTTTTAAAAAAGAAACTTACAAAAGCCAAAAACCTACTGTAAACGGAAATTTATGGAACAGAAGTCGTACTACCAAAATGTATTATGTCAATTCAAAATCCTATTTTTTCCAAAACAGAAAATTGGACCAAAAAGCGAAGCACCTGCTGTCTACTCCATTTTCCCAAACTCAACTTTGGTAGAAAATAACTTGAAAAAGGGGTTTGAATCTAAAGTTAGTCTAGAACATAATAAATATTCTTATAAGTAATACCGGCAACTGTCATTGACAACATTCTAAAGGCAGCTTTGGAAAAAATAAATATATGTTAAATAATGACATAATCATTCATATATAGTACACACGTAACTGTACTTAAAATTGCACTACATTAGCACGGCTATATGAATACATGTTCTTATATACTAACACAGTACTTAAAATTTTTGAAAAAAGTCTTGCTTTTGTCAATAAACAACAATGAATCAGCCAGCAAATAAACCACACTGAATATCAAATCATTGATCCAAAACCAAATACTAATACTGAAGAAAGTAGTTGTCTTCTACCAGCAGCAAGGGTGAAAGTTCAAAATTTTCAAAATCCTGATCTTTAAAAATTCGGAATTTAAAACTTGCTTTTTGCCTTCAAAATATTAAAAATTCCAAGTTTAATGGTCAAATACCTTTAGGTAAACTGAAACTACATCAGAAAAGCTATCATTATCTGCAAAATTCAGCATGTTGAGGCTGACTTTCTATGGAAAGTCAACCTCACAATCCTGAATTCAGGAATAATCCTGAAAACTTTCACCCATGTGATACAAACTTTTTAAGAGTTAATTCACCAATTTGTTTGTATAAGGTCACTTTATTCTGCACATAGAGAATACAAGCACAGTCTATAACAGGGTTCCCACAGAAATTTATAAACACAATTCCATGATTTTGGCATGATCAACAATGTAATTTCCATGACTGTTTAATGCATGGACTCCAATCTTCCCCTTTTAGCAGCATCTTCACCAAGCTGAGATAAATGCAGAGTGCAGCAACAGTGATGTATTTAAATAAGCATGCTTGTAGACTATGCATGCATTTTGAAATAATTAAAACTTGAAACCACCAGAAGCGAGAAAACTAGCTGTCAGACACACACGTTTTATGTGTCTGACAGCTAGTTTTCTGGCTACTTGTGGTTTCATCAAATTATTTCACAAAATTTTCTATGATTATTCAGATTTGTTTTTTAATTCCATGATTTATTTTAAACATGAAACTTTTATTGTGATTTTCCAGGTTTTCCATTATTTCCAGAGCTTGTGGGAACCCTGCTATAAGTATAATATCCTCAAGACTGTTTGTTTTTAAACATACTAGGCAGTAGGGACTTGATCATCATAAAGCCATGCTAAAGTAATGAACCCCTAAATTAACCCATGTCTGAATCCAATTACTTATTTTAACTTGAATATTTTTCAGACAATGACTGTCTGGTCTCATTAAAAGTGGACTTTTGATAAGTCAAACTTCTCAGGCTTCTTAGTTTGTAAAATTAATAGTAATAAATATAAACCACAAGCAGTACTTATTAAATATTCCTGCTGAGTACTAACTGGACAATAAAGATAATTATGGCTGAGCACCCGGGAAAATACTGTGAAATAACATGTCAATGTAATTATGTTCCCTTGCCAGATAAAGGATATCTAATGGTAATGCAAACGTCACGTAATTGGTAAACATTGGTAATCTTTGCTTTGAGCTGGCAAATGTATTATCAATACAAACCCAGAACAGCATTACTTTAGTTTTATGTCAACTTGATGGAATTATGCAATGTTTTGGGAGCTTTCGCCGGGAATGGAGTCTGACACATATTTTGGATACTATCAACTCTTATTTATCACTCTGATGTACTGTTAAGGAATAATGCCAAAATTTTAAGGCACAGCAAACCCCACATCAATGAGGCAGTTCCCATGTATACAGTGTGAAAAAGCTCTTACAGGTGTGCACTAGTCACGAAATTGTCCATAAACACACCGAGTATGTATAGCAATATATTGACGTTTTCACGACAAAACGAAATTTCATAGTAATTTTAGAGTCATAAATTAAATAAAATCTAACATTCGTGTGCCTGTATCATTTAATTTATTTAGCTCGCTGCAAAAAAGTGATTATCTCTCTTCCTCTACTCGTCAATAATACATGTGCACTCACGTAACAATGTTATCATGCAACTAAACTGGCTGAGAATAAAAAGATGTGCAGATGGTAACAAATGGCATAACTTGGAAATAAAATAAATATATCCAGTCATGCGGGTGTCTCTTGTAATGTTGTTCTGCCTCTCTTCCTCCCGGTGCCCTGGATATTTTTTTGATTGTGGCATTTCCTGGTCATACCAACTTGGGTTTTTTTTGCAAGTAAAGAAAACAAACATGTGCATATATACGAGATTTACAAGTCTTGAGGGAAGCATTTTCAATATTTCAAACAAAATAAAGATTTATATATGAAAATGACATGATTTGGTGCTATGACATTACATGTGCGTCAATTGTTCACTGGTTGGTTTTAATATTCTAAAAGTTTTATTTCCTGTTACGAAATAAACACCTTTATTATAATCAAAATACTTAAACTAAAACTTGTATCAATTTATATCAGAAAAACTTTGGAATTTTTATATAAGCCTATGCAGGAAATTTTAATCATTAGAGTATACTCGCAAATGCCTCTAATAATCGCCCATGTTGAGTATCCAGCATATGTAGAGGTCTACAGTTTGGACTGGGCATTCATCTACATTCATAATTTGTACATGCTAGCAGGGAAGATTCTGTCAATATGAACAGACTCATCCAAACCTTCACTGCTAACTGATGCTGTTAAGACTGAAATCTCATGCACTGGCCCACATATTCATTTATTCAAAAGGACAGAAATCTAAAAAAAACTTACAAGATATCACTTAATATTTAAAGATAACCGCTTAACATACTGTATCACGTTATATAAAACACAAAAAAATACTTGCTGTAGATTCAGAAATTGTCACGAGAATTGTATTTCATGTATTACATTAAAAGACATTATCATATTATGATGACACGTCTGAAATAACGCCATGCATTAAAATCGAAAAAACCACTAGTGGTTTACAGATTTTGGGGAAAGGTTATGACGTCGATAAAGACAAAATTATAACATTTTTACGATAAAAAGAATTTAACAATCATGCTCTTGTATTATTGAGCTTATTAAACTCATTGCAAAAAAGAGAAAAATGCTCAGCAAGCCTCGCATTTTATCTCTTTCCCAAACTTGTTTAATAGATTCAATAAAATATGAGCACTCATGTAAGATCCTCTATGTATGTTATGTTAAAATTTTGTCACAGGAGCATGATTTACGTACATCAGTAATTAACAGAGTAATTTTGCCATTTCAAGAAAGTTTCATTTTCCCCAAACTTCCCATTGCCAAAATAAACTATTCGTGAAAATTTCTGAATTTACACTTTATACATGAGCCAATATGTGAGAATGAGACTATCCTAATCAAAAAGGACAGTTACTGTCAGTGAACGAGTTAGGTACATGTATTACGCCTATTAAACCTTCTTAATCTTGACAGCTAAAGTGACAAATATCACCAAAACAACAAATACATCTAAGTCCAAGTACATAAAATTCAGTTAAGCCTTGGTCAACGGTGACATAAATTATGTCTTTCAAATCATGATTCGTGACATACATTATGTCTTTCAAATTATGATGACATGGGTCAAAGTTCAAAAGTTCCAAAATCCTAAACAATAATGAAATCCAAATCTTAAAACTTGCAGTATGCCAACTAAATATTGATAATGGCAAGCTTAAATAGCAATTTGTCTTTAGAGAGCCTGGAAAAATATGAGAACACAACACAGTGCCTCCATTGAGCATGTTGAGGATAGAGCCAAAACCCCTAATTTCAAGTCAAGAACTCTACCACTGCGCTTCTTATGTACCAAGTTTTATCTTGATTCATAGAAATCGCATCTAAAAGTTCAGAACGTAAGTTTCACATGACTATTGTCATGAGTCCCATTTAACAATTTATGTCATTTTCAATTTAAATTCCCTTGTAAATGTGTACAAAATCTGTATCTTGTGCACCATCATATCATACTCGTGACTTGCACTAAGTAAGTAAGGGTGCAAAGATCAGGAATCGATACATTCATGTACCACACCTGACCCAGGATACCAATGGGAAAGTGAAAAACTCACAGTTAGATACCACAAACAAGAGCCAAGAAGTTGGCCCTTTCCCAACAGGTGACCACAAAACATTTATAAACAGACGCGCAAAAGACATAGCAAACACAAGACAGAAAAAAACATAAAAGATCCAGAAAAGAAGAACCACCTTGGAACGGTCAGTAAAATATCTTACTGGAGGGCTTAAACCGGTTAAACGGCGCCAACCTCACCCTTAATTCAGATGTGGATCAAGACGCATAGTTTAATTTTTTTTATTCATTGAAAGTCAACAGAAAAGTTAGTACAACACAATAAATAAGTCAAAGGGGACAGGCAATGTCCACCAGATGGACTGGTCAGCTAGCCATGTGACTCAAGAACGGCCACTACAAAGATTAATGTATATTTCACCGTTATGCTCCATCAAATTATGTTAAATGTAAGCGACAATAGTTAACCTTAACAAGTCTACTTCCTGAAGAATAGTAAGCGAGTATGAGCAGGAAATTCAACTGCAGACAAACACATGACACCGCAAAGAAGAGCCACACAACAATCATGAGACACCAGGAAGGCCAACTAAGCAAAGCAACCAGCTCTCTCTTCCACATCATAGAAATCACTGTAACACAATTATATATACTTGTAATTGGCAACACAAACCAGTTGGTTTCATAATTAAAGAATATTGTTCTCACATTGTAGCTCAAGTATACGTAATAGGAAAGATAAATCAAATTATACTGACTCAAACACGAAACAATGCATTCTTTGTTTTCATAATTTTATACCCTCTATGAAAACAATGCAGAGCCAGCTAATCAATATCCACATTGTTTTGATCCAGATTTAAAATGAGCAAACATATATTATGCTGAAAGAATAATCTATTTTATCATATGACGTTGGGATTGTGAATCACATAATTCCATGTATCAAAATTGATAAACTAGTCTATTTAGTAACGATATTTATCAAATGACGTCGTGTCTGGGAGTAAAATAACACCATGCAATAAAATACATAAACCATTAGGGGATTAAAGGTTTTCAGGAAACGTTATGACGTCCATAGCAACGCTGCGTACATAATGACAAAAATATAAAGTTTTACGGCAGTATGAGATTTTAAAGTAATCTAAATGTCATATGATAAATAGAATCTAACATTCGCGCTCTTGCATTATTGAATTTATTAAACTTGTTGTGAAAAAAAGATAAAATGCTTGGCAAGCCTCAAATTTTACCTCTATACCCAACTCGTTTAATAAACTAAATAAAACATGAACACTCATGTAAGATCCTCTACGTAATGACGTCCATAACAGCGTCGTGCAAATGGCAAAATCTGAGTGTGTTCAGGCCCAAAACAGGATTATTTTAAATAATGTACATGTCATACGATAAATAGTAAGTAGCATTCATTCTCTTGTATTATTGAATTTATTAAACAACTAGTGGTTAACATTTTAAGTAACTTAATGTAATGACGTTCATATCAGCGCCGTGCATATAGGTATTTTCATTCTAAAACGTGATTTTAAGTTAATGTTAGTGCCATATGGTGAATAGAATCTAGCATTCAGTCCTGTTTTATTGAATTATTAAACTCGTTGCAAAAAGCAAGATAAAATGACCAGCAAGCATCGCCTTTTATCTCTCCTCAACTTGTTAAATAAATCCAATATCTCATGGCCACCCAGTTTATTTATGTATTTTATAATATAACTTTTTGTTTCCTTTCTTTTTTGAGTCAGTATATAATACAAATGAACCCTGACATGGGATTTCCAACAATGTGGTATGTGCGACCAGCAAAGCCTCAGATCAGCCTGCGCATACGCACAGTCTGATCAGAGCCTTTGCTAGTCGCTTGAATATTCTATGTCTGTTAAGCTACTGACTGAACACAATTTGTAGTTTCTAAGCTTATAAGGTTTCACAGGCTCGTCTGAGTCTACACTTGTCAAAATGCCACATTGTTGGAAACCACATGCCATGGCTCAAATACAATGTTAAACAGTGCATTAAGATAAGTAATTGGCCTCGTCGCGAGAAAACCTGTCTTCGAGGGTTTGCGAACAACACAGGTGCAGACCAGCCTGCGCATCCCCGCAGTCTGATCAGCGCCTTTGTTATTCGCTTTTTTAAAAGTATCATATGTAAACTTGCGACAGGTGAAATTTCAAATTTCTAGCTAGTTTCTATAGCTGAGGAAACTAGTTTGAAATACGCTTTGTCAGATACCCTGAAGACAGGTTTTCTCGCAATGAAGCCCTAATATGGTTGGTGTCTTACCTCCAGAACTTCTCCCACCAATGTTGGCTCCGCCCCCTGATTAAAATGGCACAAAAAGCACACACAGTTAATATATTAGCACAGCAAAACACACACATAAACAGCAAACAAACCATTTTGTGCCCACTTATCATCAATATAATATCAAAAACCTTATGTTATAAATAGTTAACATAGTCTTAATATGATTTTTACAATATTAAATCATGGTCTAGATGTTTCTCTTTGATGTTGTGATGCAATATTTGAATTAACTACAGCTTTGAGAAAACCCAGACTTCTTACTAAGTAGGCGGAGCTTAAAGATCCATCCACATGTAATGTCTCTAAATTTAGACCATGCTCTAACTGGAGAAATAGTTAGTAAGAGCACGGTGTCAGATATCATTTGTGACCCAGACACCTGTTTTATCATAAACAATATTAACCCATATAGCGCCAGTGAAAATGCATCTACTCAAGCCTTCTGCTGCAAATATTTGCTGACATTATTGACATGAATGTGTAGAGGCAAACAGTGTGGATCCAGATCAGGATCAGTCTGATAGGGTCCACACTGTTTGCGTTTACTTAAATTAGTAATATATGCAGCAGATGACACAAACAGATGACATTTTCAGGTGAACATTTTCCAGTGCATAAAGGGGTATTTCTTCAGCAAGAAATTGGCTAAAATAGATATGTCAGTCTGCATAAATTAACTGAAAAGGTGGAACAATAAAATAATCGAAAAAGTTCAATACTTTCTTCTGGTTTATGGTTGGCCATGATACAAAATATTTAGAAAATGGCTTGCACTCATAATTGACATAAACCCACTTGGGCCCCCTCGTGTGTTTATATCAATTACTCGTACAAGCCATTTTCTAAAAATAACTTAATTGTTTGGTTAAAGTTGTATTTATATAAACTCTCCTGAAATGGTTATGAGATTCAATCACAAGTGTGAGGGTGGAATAGAAAAACCTGTCCAGAGGATCACCGATTGGCATCGCTAGGCCTGCCGAGTGATGACAATCTGTGATCGCAAGGGACTGCTTTTTCTATAAGTTATAAGAATCTATCATGAGTGTGAGGGTGGAATAGAAAAAACCCATCCCAAGGATCACTGATTGGAATCGCTAGGCTTGCCAAGTGATGACAAATGGTGATCCCTAGGGACAGATTTTTCTATCCCATCCTCACATGATTAATGGATTCTTTTTCTTGCTCACCATTTAATACTGTGTAATTACATTCAAAAATGGTTTCCAGAAGTTCCTGAATATGCTGTGACATGACATAACATGATTATGTCACATTATTGTAACATTGACATCACTTGCCTTCCAACGTGCGGCTGTTCGATTTTAATCTTTCCCACGGGTTGGTATGGGGTATGTGAGATTAAATTTTCTCATATGAGTAGAAACAGTGGAAACCCTAATCTGGTGTGCAAGAAATGCCACTTTTATTAATTGGATTATCCCATTCTGACCTTCAAGTAAGCATTCTTTGACTTTTCGCTTACTGTAGAGGCGGCGCCTCATTGTTGCGTAATTAGGACTGGTCAACCTTAGACATAGGTAAAAGCTGAAAATGAGGCGTGGTTGTATTCAAAAGTAACTGTATCATCTTGCGTCATTACCTCAGTCATTATTAAGTCCTTAAAACGCCAGCAAAATAACTGCATGATCTGAAAATGCCTATTTAGCATCAGCATAGAGGCAAACCATGTGGACCCAGATCAGACTACTCCTATAGGAGCAGTCTGATCTGTGTTCACACTGTTTATCTATAAGGCTTCAAATAGTTTAGCGGACGACAAAAACATACAGTTTGTGATTGTGCGCTTTAAGGTTTAATAAATGTGAGTTCTGTGGCGAAACATTCATATACAACACGGAAAAGTTTACCATTTTAATAATAAGTCACTAAGTAATCTATTATATTGAAAGATTAAACGTTATTTCCAAAGTATTTCCACTTACTATTAATCCTAGTATAATTGTCCAGCCTTTAGGCTTGTGTAGAGAACATATTTCACTACAATAACTGTCAACTGTCCTTTTCAGGATATTAAACTAACACTGTGTCACTTCTGCTTCACTGTCTCTTGTTACTAACGTAATAATGTCCTTAACGCTGACGTTATCTAACGTTATGTTATAATGACGTCAAAGTCACTTAATTGCTTTATTGTGCATAATTGGCTTAGTGTTTAAAATTAATAAAACATAAATAAATAAAGCATACAATATACCATAGAAGTCAATTCAGAAATTATTATAACCTTGAAATAAAATCGCGTAAGTCGCGACAAGTTCAGTGTGTATACAGTTAGGATTTTCATGAAATGCACGCATTTTTGCGTGGCCAGAAACACTTATTAATTATTCACCAAATTATAAATAGAACCTGATTTCCCTAAATGTTTAGCAGATGAAATAGCCGAAACCACACCCAGATATGAATATTAAAGTTGCCGCCTTTACAGTAAGCAAAGAAGTCTATTCATACCTACATCATTCTGATTTTGATATAAAAAAACTAACATCTAAATATGCATTACAACGATGGTAAAGATTTAAAATGGCCAAATTATGTTTATAGACTGTTGAAACAATCTGAAATAGCCTGAAAAACTAAACCCTCATATCATACCTATTATAAATATACTAGATGTAAAAATGTGAAGCGGTGCATATTACATAGTTTAAGGTAGTTGTTTTGCTATTTCAAAAGGAACTTTCCACATAAAAAGATACGACACACAATTCGTTCAAAAACTAATTGCAATCTAAGATTTAATTCTTTCCTTGCTAGCAGCAACTATTTTTGTCTGCTGATAAATTATTCATACATATTGTTTATTGCATGTTTTAACATTGCAATATAAAATACTGCATGAAATCATAGAAGACAATACAATATGTTTAAAAATTCTGAAAGGTAAGTTGTCAACAATAATGCCTTCCAAAGCACATAAGGCGTGACACAGTTAAAGCCACAACATTATATTCCAGAGTGTTTGAAAAAACAAAGACTGCAAGAAAAGTGTGCTTAGTCATACAGTCTAATGAAAGCATTTGTAATCGCATAGAGGAAGCTCAAATGCCAAATAATTATATAAGGAAAAGCAGAACATGCACTTATTAAGAAAGTTAAGTTTATTTTTTGCATGTATAACATATATAAAGTCCATATGGGCTTCAACGCCAGAAAACCTGTCTTCAATGGGTTTGAGAGTTGCCGTTTTACACAGGTTTTACTGTTAATGCCATAAATATCATTGCGGCTAAGGCTTGCATTTGAACAACCTGTCTTTGGGGTTTCTTACAAAGTGAGATTCAAACCAGCCTGTTCAGCTACAGAGGCTAGCTAGAATATTAAATTTTGTTTGAAGCATGTCTAGATATGATACTTTCCAATAAGCGAATAACAAAGGTGCTGATCAGACTGGGCGGACGCACAGGCTGGTCTGCCCTTTTGTTGTTTCTAAACCCTCAAAGACAGTTTTTCCGCGTTGAGGCCAATATAGTTGCATAAAAGGAGATTATTAGATATACATAATCAACAAACATAAATGCAGTTGAAAATATCTGTCATAAGTTTGAGGCAAGACTTCATATGCTGTTCTCAAATCATGTACAGAGAAGGTTCTCCCTTTTTATAAAGGTTCCATTTTCCAAATGTGCAATTTAGCTGCCCTTCATAGATTTTACATATTGACGACAAGTATTTACTTCAGAAAGCCATTGTGACAACTGTACAATGTAAATGCATTGCCTTAAAATTGAAAATGTTTAACATTCATATTTATATAAAGCCTTTTTGAAGTAAGGGTATATCAGATCAGCTGACTACTGAAAAAAAATCAAGCTTCTCATAATGCACGTTGCTTTTCATGCCAATTTAGATTTCAGTGTTATCTATGGAACTGTGCACTGAAAAATTGGACAACGGGCTAAGGTGATATAAGGATCAAACATGGTTTTTCATGCATTAAAGTTCGCCATGCAACGATATTAAGTTTACCAGGCAAGGCTTTGAGAAAGCTTGTTGAAATCGCAAGGCTTGTCGAGCAATTCAAAATGCGTTCTCAAAGCCAAGCCTGATAAACTTGATATCAAAAGATGCGAACCTGTTATTCCATTTAACAGCTTTCCAAGTTGATTTACTCTTCAAACTAGCAAATATGACGTCATGATCATTTTTGGGTCGATTCAGCATCACTGGCGACGTCATTCAAAAGATGCAACGTCATCATGACCCGATAAAGGCATATGCTGTGAGATAGAAAACCTTTATCAGGCAACGTGGGACGCTGCAGTTAATATGAATGGTAAATTATAAAAACTGAGGGCGAAACATAAGATTTTCACCATCTGAGGAGTCTGGCGCACTGAAATACATTCAAAAACAATGTTTGATTACTATTATTGCGTAAACTCAACGATTAGCTGTCATAAAATGAAGTGGCTCGAAAACGAGTGTTTTCAAGGTAGCAAATATATGCATTAACAGAACGTATGAATTGCCTTGTTAATGCAAGGGTTTGTGCTCGTTGAAAAGACTGTTAGAAAGCGTGAGGCACAGTTTTAAAGCAAAATGATTAAATTATCCAGCAGGACAATGGTCTATTCAATCTGTATAATAATGGACAGCATGCACAATATAAGTTTTTAAAAAAAAATATTTATATATATATAAGAGCCATGACATGAGATTTTGTGCAACCAGTAAAGGTTCAGACCGGCCTGGCCATATGCGCAGTCTGGTCAGAGCAGTTGTTAGTCGCTTGAATATTCCATGACTGTTAAGCTACTGATCAAAAAAGCATTTGAAGTTTGTAAGCTTGCAAAAAAGAGGCTGCACATGCTTGCATGATTCTACAATTGCCAAAATGCTACATTGCTGGAAATTACATGTCACGGCTCATAAGCAATTGTTATCATTTAAATGATCACTAAAATGAAGGTAAAAGGAATAGAAATCTGCCAAAAAACAAAACATTCTCATTATTCATTTTTGTCTCTGAATTGTCTTCTATTTTTAAATACATCAAAATCTAATTAATGAGCATAACCATAGTATACAATGTTTATTTGATAATATGTGTCTTGTAAAAACACATTTTAATGCACAATAAAACGCTAATTTAATTATTATGTTAGGGTAACCAAAAGGTTATGAAAGGTTATATAAACTGGGCAACCTGTTTTAGTTAGAGGAACGTTTTATTGGTTGGTCGGGGGAGAAATTGATATACTGCATTCACCCTACATATTTGGATATGTTATCTTATTACGTTATAGCTTATCTTATTTATCCTAAAACTTTAACTATATACTATTTAATTGCCAGATGATGTGAGTAAAATGTATTGTTCGTTTGGCAAACAGTGTAAACCCTGATCCAGATTAACACTATTTGATATTAATCATATAGATCAATGATTGTGATTGTTTGGTGAATGCAGCAATAGATGTCCTACATAACCTTATATACATGTAACTATCACCAGTAAACACTGTACCTGCAAGAGCTAAAATTTATACTATTAAATGTTAATTTCATGAAAACGATTTTTACAATTTTAATTCAATACTAAAACAGAATTGGCAAACCCAGTATGTGCTTCATGCCATCAAATAAATGGGTAATGGTCAATGATAGTTTTGTTGGATTTTTCGTACAAAAGCTGACTTTAACATAATAAATTTGAGCTGTGACATGTGATCTCTGACATTCCAACAATGTGGCATTTTGACAAAAATTGACTCAGACAAGCCTGTGCAGCATCCCTTTTAAGCTTAGAAACTCCAAATGATGTGCAAAGACTCTGAACAGACTGTGTGTATGTACAGGCTGGTCTGAGCCTTTGCTGGTTGCACATACCACATTGTTGGCAATCTCATGTGGCAGCTCAATTATGATTTGAGTTATGCAGACTGTGGGGCATTCAATAAAAGATATGTTTATTTCGCAATTTGTGATTTTACAGACTTATTTCTGGAACTTGTCATGATGACTATACCTATACTGTAATGAATGTCACAGACAAAATATAGCAACAATTTGCATCGTATTGTAAGTGTTATTGTGTGTTTATTATGTATTAGCAGCATATGTAAAAATAATACAGATGCTGGTCTAAAGAATTTCAAGTAGCAAATTTCGACTTAATTTTACAATACCAATACATGCAGTATCTTTCTCTTGATGATGATGATGATGATGATGGTGATGATGATGATTAACCCAGGGCTGGGAGGTACGAGGTGTTGGGCTCCAAACCATATGGCTCCAGATATACTAGAAAGCAGCATAAACATGCCCGGCTATTAAGTTATGATTTCAGAGGCTGATTATTTTAAAACAAAAATTTAGAATTAATAATTTTGACATTAATAATAAAGTGGTCTAAAATCATTAAATGGTGTGCAGTCCTATGATGATAAAATTATATAGTTAAACCAAAATACATTCTATACATAAGCAAAGATAAAATGATTATGCTGAATACATCTTCAAAGGAAAAAAGAAAGTAGCATTAAACTGGGAAATGGGTTAGCCTAACTTGCATGCAGTGTTAAAATATTTTAAGTCCAAAAACCAATGCTAATTGCTCCTTCAACCATGTACATGGCTTGCTTCTGGTTGCAACTTAAGACCTTAGATCAGCTAACTAACTAATGCAATAAATAACCAAACACAACTTATTAGAATGCGCATAAGCATTATAAAGCAAATTTTGGAAGAAAAAATATGTTGGTGTTAACTTATGAAGACCTGACAATTTTCATTATATCTAATTATGTGTAATTATGTGAGTCACGTCACTAATATTTTCTTGCCTTTGTTATGAAATCATTCTAAAATTGTTAAATTACCTATAGAGACTAGAAAAGTCATTTTCACATGAGCAGAATGTGCAGATTTTCAGGCTGATGTGCATCTTTACTGTACTTATACCACCTAGCCCCTGAAGTCCCCTGTTGGGGCTATTTATTCATTTGTATTTTAACCCAATTCAATATATCATTTCATCAATGGACATGTACCAAGATGGCATACAATTTGACAGCTTCAACAAGCAGTTGACATATTGTTGGTCTGGTGCTCAATGGGGATAGTGGAGTATTGAATATCATTATTATAAGAGCCAGTGCATGCGATTTCAAACAATGTGACATTTTGACATGTGTAGACTTGGACGAACCTCTGCAACCTCCTTTTAAGCTTAGAAACTCCAAATGGTGTTCAGACAGTAGCTTAACAATCATAGAATACTCAAGCGACTAGCAAAGGCTCTGATCAGACTGCGCGTATGGGCAGGCTGATCTGAGGCTTTGCTGGTTGCACACACCACATTGTTGGAAATCTCACACACTTCCCCAGTTAAGTTTTTTATGGTAATAATCAGCCGGGGACGAAAACACATTCAGAATATACACTATATGACCTTTCAAATACAATTATCAATATCACACATTTTCTTGTCCTGCTTGAGATAAAAGTGTGTTATCTGACATGCTTTTATTATTTCACAATCACAACATATATTGTGGGTAGTCAAAAGAACCATATCGATGATAAGGTTCTTTTGAGCACACAAAACACATGTTAAAACTGATTGATAAGAAAACATTCACACCTTTTACGACCTATGTATATACAATGGTTGAAGAGAGCAAATCTATTTTATTTACTTTTACTGACCTCGTCCATGATGATGATCAGGGCTTGCAGGCGACCGTGGGTGAGAAGGCACTTTCAAATGGTCTGCGTATGTGTTTACATAAAGTTATCAGAACAAAGCAAGCGTAATGTTGTATATTCATTTAACAGTACAAATTAAGAGAGTCAAATACATGAAACCACAACATATTTCATAATCTATAGGTGTTAAGAAATGCTAACTTGGTAATGTGGTTATACTATGACTAGAGTCCCCCTTTATACAATGACGCTAAAAAGAACATATAAAACATCATTGGTTAAATCATTATAAGCCTTTGTTAGGATGTATAGTCTAATTTATATAGTTAATACTTATTATGCTATTAATAAACAAAATAATTGGGCAGCACATGAATTTTTGGTACTTATAGCACTGACACCCAGCAAAGGCTCAGGTCAGTTTTCTCATAACAGCAGTCTGGTCGTAACCTTTGCTGATTGGAAATAAAGAGGATGGAAGTAGATCATTGTTCAAACCATATGTCAATTACCTAGATAGTGTTACATGCATGCTGAACCCATTACCTCATAGAGACGCCTTTTAACACTTTAGAAAACAGAGCAGACACAGATAGAGCTGCCTGATCAGGATCTACTCATTTTGCTTATTGAAATATTAGATATGATCCTAAACTAGTGGATCTGACAAATAATTGTTTTGTTCTATGTATCAACGTGAAAGCTTATTTATATAAGTATTCATAGTGGTTGGAGCCTAGCATGAATATTCATGAAAGAAAGGGTGAACTGATATCCTATCCATATGCAATAAGTACCATTATCTCTTGGACTGGCAAAATGATAACCCATCTGTGAAGAATGTACTCCCAGTGCATTTAGGTTGTTTTGAGAAATATAGTGAATATTTTTTTTTATCTTTGTACCATTTTAAAGGCGACAAATAGTTCTTTCCAGAAAGGTATGACATTTTGTCATAGCATATATGTGAAGAAAGTTATGAAGCTACTTGCATTCATAATTGAACAGCCCTCGTAATTTATAAATTGATTAAACCAAATACTAATACAAAATAAGCTGTACTGTAGTCGAAAATAATGCCAATAGAATAAGAAAACATTGGCATGAATTCCAATATGCTGCAACAAGGGATTTAACTTATAATGTCACTTGAATAAGGTTGAATTAGCTATTTTTAGCAACTGCTCGGGGCACTTTTCATGAGATCATTTCTCAGACAAAAGATGCGTTTTTTTGCAACGTGCTTTCGATTTGAAAGCTGTTAATCATCAGAACTACCACTAAAACGAAAGGCAAGGTATATTACGGCGTAGTTTATGCTGCCAGAGTGTAAATATGACCAAATATTTTATAGTAAATTTAGTGTCTTATTATGGCAGGTGGGGTACCACCGTTGAATAAAGTACAATCTTCAATTTGCAATGCACTATTACAGGCACGAATATTGACTTTTATGGTGGGCCATACCTCATCACCAAGGAATTTTTACAGTTTTTTTTCACTCAGTTCAGAAAAATAGACCTTAACAGAGGCTTTTGAAACGAAATAAAAACCCTTTGTTTTCCCATCGTAATTTCTCATCAATTTCCGGAAATATCAATATTTTTGGGCTTGCGTATCCATACAAGATCACTGGCTTTCGTATCAAGTTTTATGGATGTATCGGTGAAATCGTCACAGTCCAAACCTACCGTATAGTTTAGCAAGAAATATCTTGCAATGACCAAGGTTTAGTAGTCTCTGCCAGATATTTCTTGCTCAATTTGGTAAGAGTAGGATAAACAGGTAAAATCAAACTGATTATAACAATATATAAACAATAGGGAAATCTCGCCTTTGTTTTCTAACATAAAAATGTTAACCAGGTTTCAAAGTTATTTTGTACAATAAATAAACAGATAGATAATGCCCTGTAAAATACAACAGATAAAAGTAATAAAAGTAGTCGTTAATACATGTCTTTTGTCTGTTTAGACAGAATGATAACAGTGTCAGGCAGCGTCAGCATTTAATTGTTACAGCCAGCTGACACTTTACACAGTATATATTGTCATAAGCAAGAAAAAGAGATAATAAAAGAAAATATGGAGTTTAAGTGACAGAAAGGCTAATAGAAAAGAGGGGAAAAGTAGGACATTATCAAAATGAATAGGAGTTGTGGAATTTACACAGCGCTACAACATTACACACTAGTGGAAAGACCAAAAGTCAAATGCTGGTCAAATAAAAAAGTCAATAACAATGCTTATTAGATACCTCCGCACAGTAAGAGTCAGTGAAAAACTTGGCAAGTTATAGCTCAAACCAGCAGACCTTAGTTTTGATTAGAAGATTTCAGTAGATATTGTGCAAACAAAAACTATTTTTTCCAAACCAAACTCCTTCATGCATATTTTAAATGTGTCTACATTGTATCTGCAAAGTATCAAATTGCTCCATCAAAAACTGTGGTAGGAGTTGATCGGCCCATGAAGGCACTATCCATTCATATGCAAAAGCCATATAAGGAAAAAATTGTCTACGTTCTCACAGCTGTCCTTTGTCAAAAATGCTCTTTTTTTAACCAAACTCCTTCAATGTTCAGTGTGTCTACATTGTATAAGCAAAGTGTCAAATTGTTCCATCAAAAGCTGTGGTAGGAGTTGATCGGCCCATGAAGGCACTATCTATGCATATACAAAAGCCTTATTAGGGAAAAATTATCTAAGTTCTCACAGCTGTCATTTTGTCAAAACTTATTTTTTCTGAACCAAACTCCTTCGTGCGTATGTTCAATGTGTCAACAATTTATATGCATAGTACCAAATTGATCCATCAATATCTGTGGTAGAACTTGAGCGGCCCATGAAGGCACCAACTATACATATACAAACACTTTATTAGGGAAAAAAATTGTCTAAGTTCTCACAGCTGTCATTTTCTTCAAAAAATATTTTTTTCTAAACCAAACTCCTTCATGCATATGTTCAATGTGTCTACATTGTACAGGCAAAGTATCAAATTGTTCCATCAAAAGCTGTGGTAGAAGTTGATCGACCCATAAAGGCACCATCAAAACATATACAAAAACCCTATTAGGGAAAAATGTCTAAGTTCTCACAGCTGTCATTTTGTCAAAAAATATTTTTTCTGAACCAAACTCCTCAATGCATATGTTCAATGTGTCTACATTGTATAGGCAAAGTATCAAATTGTTCCATCAAAAACTGTGGTAGGATTTGATCGACCCGTGTATAGACTATAATATAATAAGCATAAAACCCTATATAAAAAGCCATTTAGAACTACAAAGGAAAAATTACTCAAATAGAATTGACCCCTAGCCCTTACTTTTTGTTTAAAGTATTTGTCTTGCATATATAAACGTGTTTGCAAGGTTTAATGAAAATCCATCAATGAATCTTCAAGATATTTAGGAAACAAACCGTTACGGACAGACACATGCACGGACGCACACACGGACGGACAACGTGAAAACAGTATACCCACCACAAACAAAGTTTGCGGGGGGTATAAATAGGAGAAACTTTAAAATGGTCTAATACTGAACCAGTATCCTTACACATAACTAATGAAAAACATTTTTGAGCGAATTTTTTTTAAAATTTTCTTGCCCACCATTTTTATAAGCATATATTTCGGGTGTTTAAAAGAACCATCTAAATCAGATGGTTCCATTGGGTATCCACAACATATGTTTTGATTGAGAAAAAAATAAAATTAATTTTTTATTACACACTCTTATTTAGGATCTGAGGTAGTTTAGGATTTGGTGAGATCCCAGCGATATGAATTTAAAAAGCATTTTAGGGTAAAGGTTGGGAATATAGCAGGTTTTCATCAGAAAAAAAGACACAGCAATTATATCTAGCTGTATATAATCTAAATATATATATTATGACCCTATGGTCTACATACTCTCACAGTAACAGCTAAGCAATATCTTGATATATGATTAGGATTAGTATATTCGATCTTTAGAGAAAGTGGTTGACCAGTTTGCTAATGAGATAGAATGGAATAAAATTATGTTATTTCACTAATGCCCAATAGCATATAGAAGAATAGTATTCCACTTTTAAAATGTATGAACAAGAAATTAACAAAGGGCTAAAAAAAGATTGACAACACTGTATCATATGGAGTCAGGTCTGGGAGTGAAATAACGTCATGCATTAAAATCGATAATCCACTAGTGGCTTACATATTTTCGGTTAACGTTACATGTTAAAAATGACGTCCATCATTATAACGTTGCATACATATATTTTTTCCTTTACACCAGAAGTGAGATTTCAAAGTAATCTTAATGTCAGATGATAAATAGAATCTGACAGTAGTGCTCTTTTATTATTGAATTCATTAAACTTGTCGCGAAAAAGGGATAAAATGCTCAGCAGCCTCGCATTTAACACTTTTCCCAAAGTCGTTTAATAAATTCAATAAACATGAGCACTCATGTAAGATCCTCTATTTATTTGGTTAACAGTCACGTGCTGGTACAGCAGTAGTTAGTTTGAAAAAAGAGAAACATACTTTTGTGGAAAACATAAGATTAAGCAAGTTCCAAAATAATTGGAGTCCTGTTTAAAGTATATCGTGTTATACTCCCAATATAAGAATGCTGTTTTATGCGCTATCGTAAATAAGGGAGCACCATAGCTCAGTTTGTAGCATGCCAGACTCATGACTAAAAGGACATGGGTTTGAATTCTAATATTTGCAAGGTGATGTATCCTTTTGCAAAATATTTTTTCTCTATTGCTTTATACTGGACCAAAACAGAAAAATCACCCGAGCATGAGTGAAAAAGTGTTGTAACAGATGTTAAGTGTCGCCCAAACAAACATATCATAAGGCAACTAAAATAAATACTACAATTAAAGCTAGGACTTGTTATTTTAATAAAGAATAAAAAAAATCCTTTCACCAACCCAGAAATAATGTTTCAGATTAAAACTCAGCTAAGCTCCCAAAGCAGAACACTTTATTACAGTCTAGAAATCAGATAAACCCCATCTTGAAGAAAACTGCCAAGGCCATGTATACAAATAAAGAAGGCCCTTGATAAGATGCCATAACATGCCACATCCAATCAAAGTCTGCATTCTTTACTAAGACAACAACAAACTTCAATGGTAGAAATACGAGGATGAATAATAGATATCTTTCTTCAAGGAAGGGTTAATAAAAGCAGAAATTCACTACATATTTTCGAAGATGCACAAAGGAAGCCCCTGTTATGCTGAAACAGCATTTAAAGAGTTAAAGAAGCAAAAATTCATTGAAGTTGTTCCCCGCCTATTGATTTTTATTCTTCTAAAAATCTCATTTGTATAAAGAATCACTTACAAAGTCGAAGAAAATGGGCAGATAAGTGAACAGTAACTATGAGGGTACATGCACATGCCATGAGAGAAACCCATGCAAAGTTTCAAAAGGATCAGCGTATACATGCAACAGTATAATGTAGCAATGATATATGGGAATGGAACCATAAGAAATAATGGATAGCCAAACATTTCCTAAGAAAAGGCAGGGAACAATCACAACCTAAGCAGCTTAACAGTATAATGTAATTATTATACACCCTATAATCACTGAATGGAAATTGCATGACTACCGCATTGTACCAACAACACACAGGCTGGTGTCATTATTGTTTAATTGTCATTCAAGTCAACAGTTAGTGATAGTTTATAATAGAACGGATCCTGTACACAAAGACCGCTTGGCTAAAAATTACAACGAATACATACTTATTTATTACAACCTAAGATACTGTTGGAGGTAATTTTAATTTGGCTTTCTTGGCAGTATAAACGAAAAGACTGTGAAATTTACTTTAGAATTTAGTTAGACATACTAGCTAATGGTGTGTATCTAGAAAACATTCTTGACCAAGAAAGCAACACAAAATGTGTTTCCCAATTGAGTAAAGCCCTGCTTAAAAGTATCCCCATGAAAAAAGAAACATTATTTTAAAGGTCCTTAAATTGGTGAGCTGTGATTATCAAATCAAACCAATCCAATCTGTCATTTTTAAATCGCCTAGTGTTGATGATGTTTATTTTAAGATCTTCACAGAATTCGCTCTATATGATTTTGAAGAAAGTTGTCATGCCACTGCATTGATTCATTTAACAAAGTTAGAGTCAATAGCCAGTACACATGGAATTGTGTATTCTCGCATAAATACCTATGCCAATAGCTGTTTGAAGCCATTGTCTAATGAATGAAATTCCATGTTCAAATCAGGAGTTTCGTCTGCTGTATAAACATGGGATTTTAACTTGACAATACTTAAGAAGAATCCTAGTTCATTTCCAGAACACTAAATTTTTTCAAAGATTATCGATTCACCAAAATTGTTTTGCATATCAATGACATTCGAAAGACGATTTACGTTTGGATTTTAGCATACAGATGCTAAATGTATATTGTATACAGAACTCAAGTGTAAGACGCAGGTTAGTCAAATGTTTGCTCTGAGTTTTCAATGCTAGTTTGGTTGAATTCAGGTCAATTGCAAGAATAACACTTGACTGATAGTAGCAAATGGTCAGGTGAGGGTGGGTTGACAAGTACCACCTCAAATGTTTCATTTTTAAGGGTGTATAATAAACATAGCTTTAAATTGTGAAATAGTCTGTACTTTCTCAAATGACATACACAATGTAGGATAACTGTTTTAGCCATATGCCAACAACAAAGATGCTGATAAGCCTGCAACTCCACGCAGTCCTAAAAGCACAATTGTTTTCACTGCTTGGATGGTATAGCAGCTACATGTACTTAGTTGATTTTTACGATGGTATGCTAGTCCTTGCTGCTTAGCAGTCAACTTTGAGCTATACAATATCACAAACCCCAAAGATAGGTCTTCAGATGGCGTGTACCCACAGGTACCATCTGCCATATAAAAGTAAGCAGAATAATTCACAAAATAAGATCAGGCATTTAATCCACCTACTTGAAATGAACACTACTCATACAATTTTGTTTCTTTCCCTAAGTTCGGTGATAAAAACTACTATGACAGAGTACCTGAATTTTATCCAGAAGAAAAAAGCTATAAAAGCAAATTCTATTCCCTTTAACTAATTGAAAAATGACTATAAATTCTCATATTGTATATTTTCTGCCTCATTAACTAGAATCAGTTGAAGAAAAAGTATTCCAACAGAAAGTGCCGAGTCTTTGCTAGGGGCCCACTCATTTTGTTGGTTTTGTCATGTTGTGGATCATTTGGGCCATGCTGTGAGAAAACCTGTCTTCTGGGTTCCGACAAAGTGATATTCAAACCAGTCTCCACAGCTACAGAGACTAGCTAGATAAGTAAAAATTCTCTTGTAACAAGTGTAGATAAGATACTTTTTAAAAAGCGAATAACAAAGGTACTGATCAGACTGCGCGGATGCACAGGCTGGTCTGCGCCTTTGTTGTTTGCAAACCCTTGTTGCTTTCTTAATCTCATAGTAAAATTTCCCATTTTTCTTAAACTGGTGACCTCTGTTGATGCCCCTCCACACTAAAATATGCACATGACCTATATATATTTTTATATATGAATTTAGAGTAACTAAAAAGCATTTAATAAACAATCTCATAGATTTCCTTTTGTTACAAAACTGTGTTGAAAGTTTTGAATTTCAAAGAAATGAATACTGTAGCCAGGTTTGGGAATATAAATTGATAAATAATACAAACAATTTAACACAATATACCCCAGGTACTAACATACTCATCACACTTTGAGAAAATAGAAATATCTACCAGTCCAATACTTTCTGTACCAAATGTGTTTTTCTTCCTCACAACCAAAAGCTGTACATTATACCAGTCTTGATTGTTCATTTGAACCGTTAGTTCATGTCCATGTTTTATATAGAGATCTGATAAAATTGTGTTTGTTTTGCAAAACATGAAATGGAACATTGATATGTGATTTTCAAAAAGTAACACAAATAAATGTTTTATAATGTCAGTTATGGTTGAAAGCAAAGAATCTCATCTAAAATATGCATGCGATCATTTCCATGTACTTCAAATAGTCATTTTTGTTAAATTAAAAGAAAAAGGTTTATTATAGTGTCACTGCTAAAAAAATGCTTGCTATTTTCTGATTTATATGAGATAACCTATTCTTGAGCATGATTACTTCCCAAATCCCTTTATACAAGGCACCAGGAAAGTAAGAAATCATAAATTACAATTCAATTTATCTAGCTGGCAGCTCACAAACCAATTGGTCATTGGAACCAACCCACTGGGATTCAATCCAACTTTAAAATCTGGAAATCCAAGTTGGCAGTAACCCAAGCATTCTAATCAACATTATAACCAACAATTCAATGGCCATAGCAGCATTATTTCTCTCAATCTAAAACTTGTACAAGATCAGCTTCAAATGTGATACAAAAGTGAACCAATGAGAAAACAGAATATATATACTGTGTATTAATCAACCCTTTGTATACTGGACACCTGTAAATGGGAATATTAGAAGTGTAGTAACCTCAGGGGAGATAACCTGGCATCTCATTGTGAACTAAGATGATAAAACAATCTGTTTCCATTAACAAAAATACTTAAGAAACCTCAACGGCCTTGTGTACAGCTTGCAGAGTTTTAAAATCATCAAGTTTTGTCATTTCAAACCAAAGCCAGAGCTCTGGATAAGCAGCTTGTTGCAAATTCTATTCGCGGTCATGAACTGAATAAAAGTAAAAGTAAACCCATTTTGATCTGTTATTTTCTTTCTATTTATCAACATTCAGGTCATTTTTCAAAACAAAACACAATGATTGGCTGCTTGCAGACACGTGTCTGCAAGCAGCCAATCATTGCGCTTTATTTTGAATCTGAGAATGAATTCAAGTTTTACAACCTCGAGGCCTGATGTCAAATCTACCAGTATACAGAAGGTTAATTAAAGAGTGTACTGAAACTGCAACTTAATTGTGTACTTCAGGAAAGAAACAAAATCAAATGACCAAGTGTTAGCTATTCAAGTATTTGAAACAAGTAGACTGTTAAGTATGCCACATACAATAATTGCTAAATACAAGGTTCTGAGAATGCATTCTATGTTAGTTACCTTGGCCTTGGGATAACCGCTTTCCTAAATATGGTACTTCTGTAACAATATGCAAATGATGTGTTGCTTTTGAAAGGGAAACATGTGGCAGAATATCCAAAGCCACAGGCTTTTAAATTAAGTAGTTTCCATAACTTATTTCTTCAATAAAATTTGGGTTTATATGGATGTAAAGTTGGACTAGTTAAATTGCATCGGTAAGGGCATGTGAGCTAAAAGAAGAATGAAATCCTTTGAACAGTGTACAGTAAAACCTGTTTAAAACGGCTACTCTCCAAAAGACAAATTGGTTTTCAAGACCAATTATCGCTTAATGCAGGTCAAAAGTATAGCAGAATGCCCCCCTTGGAGCATTCTGCAATACTTTTGACCTTGAGTAAGCTACCATTTGCCATTAAGACCTTTGTTTTGTCTATTTTTGAATGACCATTTTACGCAGGTTTTACTGCATGTTGAAAGATTAGTTAACTCTTTGAATGCTGAGTATTTTTTCACACTTTTTTGTTGTCTGCTGACTTTTTTTAAAATTAACTTTTTTCAAAAAATTATTTCAGGATTTCACTAGTATGTCAAATGGTTTCGATTCAGATCTGGATTGCAGTTCTGTTGATCATGATCTGGTTCCAAACTGGTCGGAATGGTTATCAGCAGATGACAAAACCCGCCTCTAGCAAGGAAAGAATTAAAATAATGAGAATGTTACTTTAATTTGGTAATCAATCATTCCTATACATCAAGTGTTTACAATGCTAGCATAAGAGTTGCAGACATTATCATCATAACGCTTTTTCTCAATAGACAAAAAGTTTGATAGTGCCAAATTGTGTCATTGAGACACAATGTATTAGATTGTTAATTTTATCATTACGCTAATAACAAAACTTTGTGCAAAACTTAGAAAGAAAACAAACCACTACTAAAATAAATCAAGCCAAACTTATTTTTTTTAAAAATCGATCTGGTTTGTCTACTCATGATAGATCTGTGAATAATGATATTGTTTTACAATGCATTTTGAATCAGGACTAGCATTTGGGGAAACTATGGCTGAGAAAAATTGTCGCCCACATGTGTTACGATAACTCGGCCATTCAGTATGAAAATAAGGCACAGGCAACTAACTGTACAGTTATACAATGCTACACTTTATATCAGCCATACAGTAATGCAATAAGGCATGATAAATTAACTGTTCAGTGATACACTAATTCACTGTACCTCAGACATTCAGCAATGCCTCAAGGCATTACTGATTAACTGTATGATGATGTAACAATTCACTAAAACCCAGCTAAACATTAATGTGATAAGGCATGATAAATTAAGTAACAATGATATAATAGTACACTAAATATCAGCCATAAAATAATGCAATAACACTTAAATACATGATAAATTAACCATACAGTGATACAATAATTCACTATAACTCAGCCATGTAATAATGCATGATAAATTTACTGTACTGTAAAACAATGTTGCATTATGACGCAGGCTTCTTATAATTGACATACCAAACAAAAATAAAAACCATTGAATCACTAAAAATATGCTTAGCAAGCAAATACTTTCAGAATATGTCTTGATACATGCCATTTGATTGCTAACAAAACCAGCACAAAATATACCTGTCCTTTCATTTCACTTATTTCACTAGTGTTCTATCAATTCTAGCATGCTTAAATGTTTTCCTAAGATTCCATACACAATTTAAACCAAATACATGAAAACATACCTTTCAATTGTCTTACATATTGCAATGATTTTCATTTACTTAAGCAAAATGTCCACTTACAAATAAATGAAGGCTTCTTTTAAATTTGATTTGTTAATCCTAAAGACAGGCTTTTTAAAATAAAACTATGCTTTATTATAAGAAAGCTTAAAACAGGTTGAATCATCCATTTTGCACATTGCTGTATTTTATTGATTATGCAAACCCTTGACTACACAGTACAAAAGGGCAATGCCAACCATTAGTCACTCACCTGTCACCCCACTCTCATTGTTGAAGTAATGAGACTTCTAAATTTAGTGTTACATATGTATTATTGATTGTTACTGATACATACTGAATGGAGTTTGTTTCAAGAACTTTAATAGAAAGTTTGCATCTATATTTAGTTTGCTGTTCTAATTTAGTAACATGAAAGGTACATTTAATTAGCTTTTACACTTGAATAAATGTTTCCCAAGACAACAAGTAGACATTAGCTGATTACAGGGTACATACAGGCAATAAATAGTTAAAAATTAATCTTTAAGTAATGAGTAGCAATGCATATATGCAATACCAAAATACTTTTTTTGTATTTATCTATTGGCTTTCCACTCTTTAAGGTTTAATTTTCAACATTTAATCCAGACACCCCTCAGTTTTTAGTACTTTACAAACCTGTATGGGCCCCATGACTATATATGATATATAGTTATTTATGTTTTTAATACTAAGATCTAAAATATCAACCTTTTCCTTTTGAATCTGATAACATAATAAAAATGATATGATTGAGTAAACCGAGGCTTAACTATCAATATCAAATATATTCGCTGCTCTGAACCATGTTATAAAAGGACACTTTTACAGAGTAATTACAGGAAAATAACCCTTTTTTCCAGGGTCATTTTCCAATATTTTCTTTGTAAAATTCTATGGTAAAAAATGGGAGGCACGTGACCATGTTATATCAAAATCTGTGATATAATGAGGCATTTTATACAGGAACTGCACCATAGTATTATAATTGGTTTATCTGTTACCGTGGTAAATAAATTGTTATTTTATATTCTGATTTAAAGGTTATAAAACTTTTTCCATGCTCAAATCAAATAAGCTCATAAAAACTTCAATGCTGAAAAATAAAACTTTTTCTCACTTTAAATCTCTCAGTTATTGTGCATGTCCTTGAAAATAATTGTTTAAATGCCAACAGATAATTGTTGACATTTTAACATTTACGAGCAGGATAAATTTCATACTCAGTTCAGATGTGCATGAAAAATGTTTTAAAACCTTGCAGCATGTTCCCTGGTGTGATAAATTAGACAATTTACAGTTACTACGAAATCATGTTATTTAGAAAAATGTATGGACCCTAATAAGCTCAAAGCTAGGAATTTAGACAGTTTAAAAAAACATGTTCGGGCATAGTTTGGTTTAAACTATGTATGTTGCCAAATTGCACATACATATTATTTTAGTACACACAAAAATATCAACATTTAATTGACAAGTAAGTGCATCCTTTGTCAGAGTCAGTATCCAGCATAAGGTACAAGTTGGCATGTGCATACAGTGAAGATTTAAATCAGTGTGCACATATGCACAGTCTGATCAGAGTCTTAGTCAGGGCTGTGGAAATACCATGCCCGACTTGTCCGACCTGGTCCCATTTCATTCAGGTCAAGCTGAAAATTTCAATTTACTTGTTCTTGGACAAGTGCAAAATTTGTATAAAGTTAAAAAAAATTGTATTTCATATTGATTAATTACTGAGTTCACATGTTGCATTGAAAACAGTGTGAATCCTGATCAGATGGCTTCTGAAGAAGTCAGCTGATCTGGATCTACACTGTTTACAAGAGAGTTGATGTCTGCATGGTTTCATACTGTTTTTGAAAGTGTAAATTGTTTAAGCACAGAAAGGTATAAGCTAATCTGTACTGTCGGACAAGTAAAATTTTCTTTGGACAAGTACATTATGGCCATTTACTTGTCCCTGGACAAGGAAAAAATTTTACTATTTCCACACCCCTGTCTTAGTTTTCTGCCTGAAGATATGTTGGGACCCTTGGCTACCAATAGAGTTCCCATCAAAGACTCAGATCAGCCTGCACAGATTTTGTTACCTGCACCTTTCACTCATTATTTTGTCTCTGGGATGCAAAGTTTTTATCTCAGCTACTCCCAGGATGCAATTGAATTGCAGACTTGTCATGAAAAGTAGTATTCTGGACTCATAAGTTTGCAGTTGGACCCATCGATATGGGAAACAGGGAGTCCCCAGGACCCATGAGCTCAAAATTGTAAATGAAGCTTCAATGGGTGCACAAAAATAGCAAACTGGTACCTTTTGCTTGACACTGGCTTGTGTAGTGTATATGTATAAGAGCCAAGTGATGATAAAACCTGGTTTGGAGTTGAGAACAGCTACAGAGACTAGCGACTTTTAAAACCTGGATGTCGCATAATCTAGACAGCTGGATTCTGGATTTTGTTGTTTGTATATACAACATATTCTTAAATTTCATCCAATATTTATCTGACAGAAGAAGCCTTTAAGTATACAAACTGTGAAGACCCTGAAGAATGGTCTGACCGGTGACTTTTGTGTTTGCTTTTTGCAGTAAAAGGTGTTAGCTACTTTTGCAACAAGTGCCTGAATCAAAGATCTGCCATGCAAATGTTTACTCAAGACAAATGTACAGTATGGCAAATACGTTGAGCATAAATTCGTAGTTATTGTATCACCCATCAGTATAAATATGTTTTGGGTACTCAAAAAAACTGTCTCAGTAAAGCAAGTTCTTTGAGTACCCACAACAAATGTTTGAGGTGATAAAATTCAATTTCAATTCAACACTCACTCTTATCTAGAAGCCTGGTCATGAGCAGAAAGAGAAAATGATTGAAAATTAAGATTTTTCACAAATGCATTTTCCCATGATATATCAGGAGCCAGACATGCCAAAATCTGTCTTTAGTATTTGTAACATGGTATGAATCCAACCAGCATGCTCACAGCAACTAGCTAAAATCTTAAAAATTTGGCAGTAGCAAGTATTGTTATAATTTTTTCTAGGCAGCTAGTGACAATGGTGCTGATCAGACTGCAGATGCACTGTCTAAACTGCACCTTTGTGGTTCATATACAACACAGTTTTTCTCACAATCTGGCTCATATAAAGCTGTGCATAACTGGGTCCACAAAAACATACGCCAACATAGCATAAAGCAATAACATAGCTTTCTCATACTTATGCGTACCTTTCTTTGCTCCTCCTTTTTCTTCTTTCTCCTTCTTTCCTTTAGCAGCTGCGGCACCTTTATCGTGTTTCTCTTCTTTCTCTTCTTTACCTCCCTTTGCATCCTGCATAAACAATATATATACATTATCATAATAATAACTTGATCTGGCGTACTGTATCACGACAAGTGGAAGAGGTCATACCATCGGATCAGCAGAGACGCGTAGCGTCTAGGGTGATCCAATGGTATGGCCTCATCCACAAGACGTGATACTGTACGCCAGATCAAGTTACTATCAAGATAATATGTTTATTATATGCCTTTTTCTGACATTCTTTCTGATTTTAAAACCTGTTTGGTCTTTAATCCCGAAAAAATGTGATAACTTTGCCATAAAGTTATGTTTCTTGACGTTACTTCTTCATGTTTTCCGTCTCTGGTTCCATGCTTAAAATTTACTCTATGTAACGTCGCCGCAAAAACAGGTAACGGACGTTAGCCTCATTTCAAAGGAAAGTGATATGGAATCAGAAAACCCCTGTTCGTTGATCAGACTTTCTGTATCAGATGGCCAAAAAAACAGACAGTTAAAAGTTGTATCATTTATAGGTATATAATAAAGTCACATAATTAATTTTGTGTACTATGCAGTGAACACAAACTATACTGTAACAGTGAAAGTATCATAGGTTAAGATAAAGAAAATTTTTTAGCGTAAAATTTTTAAAATGTTCTTATCCATCAGTTTGAACATATGTTTTGGGGTGCTCCAAAGAACCGTCTCATTGAGATGGTTCTTTGAGTACCCACAACATATGTTTTGGTTGAGAAATAAGAAAAATATAGCAAGAAGTGAGCAAAGCTCACATACCCCCGGCGGTAGCCATCAGAGGTTGCAACACTTTCAGAGAAAAGACAAAATTGTGAAAGATTTCATAATCCTAAATCAAGTAGTTTCTGAGAAAACTTTGATGAAAAATGTCCATATGTGTTATATAAGAAGGAAAATTTGAAAATTTGAAAAAAGAAGGCAAAATGAGGATAAGCACCTTAATTTTAATTTACACAATACACTTTGCCTACCTGAAAGTGTACACAAAATTTCATAATCCTAAATCAAGTAGTTGCTGAGAAAACTCTGACAAAAAACGTCCATATGTGTTATATAGGAGTGACAGAAGGAAAAGTTGAAAAAGAAGGCAAAATGAGCTTTAGCATCTTTATTTTCATTTACACAGTACACTTAGCCTACCTGAAGGTGTACACTAAATTTGAAAACACTGGCTCGAATAGGAGCAGAGAGATCTGCGACAGAAATTTTAATTGGAGAGAAAGAAAAATTAATAAATAAAGGGACTGATAAGCAATATGTGGCTGTTCTTTTGTTACACAATACAAGTCATCACTATCAAGCTTTGTACCAAATTCCAGAATCCTAAATGAAGTAGTTGCTGAGAAATCTTTGACAGAAAAAATGTCAATATGAATTATATAAAAGTGAAAGAAGGAAAAAATGAAAAATTGAAAAAAGAAGACTAAAAAAATGTCTATATGTATTATATAAGAGTGAAAGAAGGAAAAAATGAAAAATTGAAAAAAGAAGGCTAAATGAGGATTAGCATATTAATTTTCAATTACTCAGTACACTTAGCCTTCCTGAAGGAGAACACAAAAATTGAAAACACTGGCTCCAATAGGAGCTGAGAAATCTGTGACAGAAATTTCCATTGGAGAGAAAGGAAAATGAATAAATAAAGAGACTGATATGCAATATGTGGCTGTTCTTTTGTTACACAATACAACTCATCACTATCAAGCTTTGTACCAAATTTCAGAATCCTAACTCAAGTGGTTGCTGAGAAATCTTTGACAGAAAAAATGTCCATATGTAAATTATATAAGAGAGAAAGAAGGAAAAAATGAAAATTTGAAAAAAGAAGGCAAAATTAGAATAAGCATCTTAATTTCCAATTATAAAGTACACTTTGCCTACCTGAAGGTGACCACAAAATTTGAAAACATTGGCTCCAATAGGAGCTGAGAAATCTGTGACAGAAATTTCCATTGGAGAGAAAGAAAAATGAATAAATAAAGGGAATGATAAGCAATGTGTGGCTGTTCTTTTCTTACACAATACAACTCATCACTATCAAGCTTTGTACCAAATTTCAGAATCCTAACTCAAGTGGTTGCTGAGAAATCTTAGACAGAAAAAAATGTCTATATGTATTATATAAGAGTGAAAGAAGGAAAAAATGAAAAATTGAAAAAAGAAGGCAAAATGAGGATTAGCATCTTAATTTCCAATTACATAGTATACTTAGCCTTCCCGAAGAGGTACACAAAATTTGAAAACACTGGCTCCAATAGGAGCTGAGAAATCTGTGAAAGAAATTTCCATTGGAGAGAAAGAAAAATAAACAAATAAAGGGACTGATAAGAATATGTGGCTGTTCTTTTGTTACACAATACAACTCATCACTATCAAGCTTTGTACTAAATTTCAGAATCCTAACCCAATTAGTTGCTGAGAAATCTTTGACGAAAAAAAAATGAGAAATCTGTGACAGAAATTTCCATTGGAGAGAAACAAAAATGAATAAATAAAGGGACTGATAAGCAATATGTGACTGTTCTTTTGTTACACAATACAAGTCATCACTATCAAGCTTTGTACCAAATTTCAGAATCCTAACCCAAGTAGCTGCTGAGAAATCTTTGACGGAAAAAAAAGTTTTCAAAACAGACAGACAAACAAACAAACATAATTACAGAAAAGGCAAAAACTATATACCCCCTATATACTTCGCACTGGGGGTATAATTACAAACAAACATAATTACAGAAAAGGCAAAAACTATATACCCCCTATATACTTCGTACCGGGGGTATAATTATTTTTGTTGTAGCACTCTTATCTAAAGGCCTGAGTATGTATCATATCCAGAATTGTCCACAAATAATATGTTTTAGTATGTTTGTTTGATTCTTTACGTCCCAGTCAACAATTTTTCAGTCATGTCGGGATGGGTCTTCCAGGGTTGAACCAGTACTAAGCAGAGGTTAAAGCATCTTGCTCAAGGACACAATGCAGTGCCTCCCATGAGGCTCTAAGCCGCAACTCCTAGATTTTGAGTCGAGCCCTCTACCACTGAGCCACTGCACTCTCCAGAATAATGAGTTTTAAGAGTTCCTCTGTTATTCTCATTTCTCGGTATTGATGGTTCCAAATGCTACATAAAGGGTCTTCCTTTTGCTGGCTTCTGATGACCAGAATCCAAAGTTTTTCAAGGTGATATTTTTTTTTAGAAACAGACATAGGGGCTTAAAATGAGCATGTGCTGCCGTCCAGCAGAGCTGAACATCTAGTTTTCCTTCTGAACCTTTATATACTTATACATATCTTGAGTATCGGAACTTCAAAAGCTCTGAAGATTTTTTGTTTGTTTATTTGGTTTGATTTTTTACGCCCCAGTCAACATTTTTTGAGTTGTGAACCAGTACTAAGCAGCGAATAAAGTGTTTTACTCAAGGACACAAAACAGCAACTCTGCCGCGGAGAGGCACGAACCAGCAACCCTTCAATCCCCAGTCTAACGCTATACCAACTGAGCCACTGCGCTGTGCAAAAGCCCTGAAGAGACTTTGGAGATTGCCCGAGTCATCACAGATGGCTAGAGTGATCAGTAAAAGTTTTGCAAGCCCATGAGAAAATGGCACTTGTCTCATATGCCTAAAGCTCCATGAGCGGATCCAGAGGGGGGACAGGGGGTCTGGACCCCCTGAACAATCACGAGAATTAGGGTTTATTAGCAATACTGGTCTGGATCCCCTGAAAATCTCTAAGCTGTCAAGCCAGCATTCAATGTTGGGCCATCATTGGCACGCCAGTGAAACACCATTTAAATGGTGTTTGACTGGCGGGCCGATGATGACCCGCTTATAGTGGTATTTAGATCCTCCCTCCCCTCATCAACTAAAAAAAACCAACGTCAATGTTGGACCCCCCTGACAAAACTTTCTGGATCCGTGCATGAGCTCTTCTTTAAGCATGCATATATATATTAACCCTTTTATTCTTTGAGTGTGGTAGCAGGCAAGCCTCTGATAAGACTGCACATTTGTGAAGCCTTGAATGAGCCTTTCCAGCTCACCAATGCAGTAAAAACCAATATCTCAAGTGACAGTTCATTTTCCTGTAAGCTAACTCATATACCTTCTACTACTATTTTCGTTTTTTATGAAGGCATAGTGCGGCACCCAGCCTTAGGCATATAGAGCGCACACAAAACGCCCAGTTTTATGCACCCACTGAGGCATCAAAGAAGGAATTCTGACTATATCCCGTCATTATCCTACGCCTGTTTGTATTAAGTAAATGTGTGGGGCATTATTTGTTTGAATTTTGGAAATGTTCTAACGCAGGCTACAATCTTGTAGGGATCGACGTGACAATATCGTCTGCACAGTGCCACCCTTATTGTTCCTGAATGTATAAGTTTTTATTCCGCATGGATGGGCATGGAGTTTTATTTTTGTTAATTTAAGCTCATATACCTTCTTCTTAGCAGATGGTTTATCCTTCTTCTTCGGGTCTTTGTCAGCGTGTATGCTACTTCTTACACTACCCGGTCTGTCCCTAGAATCAGCACGGCGGCTCAGGGGTGGCTGGGTGAGTGAATAACAACAGTGATGTGAGACAACAGGGAAAGTTAGATGAAAAACAACACATGGGTGAAATTTCAATTCCAAAATCCTGAACTTTAGAAATTCAATTTTTTAAACTTGCAGGTTGCCTACAAAATTAATAATTTAATGCTTAGATGGTTAAATGTGTTTAGATAATCTCAAAATAAATCAGATAAGCTATTATAATCTCCCTAATTCAGCATTTTGAGGCTGACTTTCTATGGAAAGTCAGCCTCATAATCCTTAATTCAGGATTAATCCTGAAAACTTTCACCCATGAACAACAAAACAGTGATAGTGCAGGGATCAAACCATAAAAAATCATGTTATTACATAGGTTTAGATGAACTAAAATTTTGAGCGTAAAACTGTGATTATTTTCTTACCTATCAGTTTTAACATATGTTTTGGGTGCTCAAAAGAACCGTCTCAATGAGACGGTTCTTTTGAGCACCCACATCATATGTTTTGGTTGAAAAATAAGAAAGTTATTTTTTTGGTACACACTCATAACTAAAGGCATGTTATAATTTGCCGCTCAAACACCCCAACCCCCTATATTGCATGCAAAATGCTTGTTTTTAAAAAGTGCCTTTAACTGTTATAATTGCTTAAAGCAGTAACAGTTGTCAATTTGTGTTGAACTTAAGCATTGGGCTTATTTCAAAATGTTTTTTTTATTTCTTTTTCCTTCACTTCTTGAAAAACATTACGACATTGGAGGAAATTTAATACATTTGCATTTCAATCTTACCAGAGACAAAGAGTTGATCATGTGAGGGTATGACAGAAAAGTATATTGTGAAGATCACCCTTTATCATCAACCACTTATACACATTATTATAACAGAAACTTAATCTGGTGAATTGTCAAACGTCGAGTGGATTAAGTCATACCATGGGATAACACAATGGTATGACCTCATCCACGAGACATGTGAGCTTAACATTTTTTGTGTTTTATCCACAACAGAATCTGGGGCAAAAGATTTGGAGCCAGTAAAATGCATTTAAGCACCCGCTGTCCATTCTAAGCCGCTGGTTCTGTTGTTGTACCTCCTATTGTTTGTGGGGGTTCTGTGTTGGTCATTGTTTGGTAGGGATTACTTTAAACCCATTTTAGTTTTGCAAACATCTTGATGAGGAAGAGAGAGCTAGGTGCTTTGCTTTTATTGTCTTTTAAATGTCTTGTTACTTTAAATGTTCTGTGGCTCTTCCTCACGGTGCTGTGGGTTGCAGTGTGTGATTGTGGTATTTTCTGATCATACTCACTTAATGATACTGTACACCTGATCAATTTACTATTATAATAATATCTATATGACGTCGCGTCTAAGAGTGAAATAACGCCATGCAATAAAATCGATAAACCACTAGTGGTTTATAGATTTATGGGAAACGTTTTGACGTCCATAACAACCTTGCGTATTAATGACAAAATTATAATGTTTTTACGCCAGAAATCAGATTTCAAAGTATTTGTCACATGATAAATATAATCTAACATTCGTGCCCTTGTATAATTGAATTTATTAAACTTGTTGCAAAAATAGATAAAATGCTAGGCAAGCCTCACATTTTATCTCTTTTCCCCAACTCGTTAAATAAATTCAATAAAACATGAGCACTCATGTAATATCCTCTATGTTTATTAATATATACCTTTTTTTACTGACATTATTCTGATTTTATCAATTATTTTGGTGTTTAATAGATTAATTGCGGGAATGTTTGCCTTTACATTTGGTTTCTTAACATTACATCATGTTTTTGGCTCTGGTTCCATTTACGTAGAATACCGCAAAACAGGTAACCGACATTACCTCGTTTTAAAAGATAGTGATTGGGAATCAGAAAACCTCAGTTGGACCTTGATGATCCGGCTTTCTGTATCAGAAAAGAGACAGTTCAAAAGTTGTACCATTTATATGTCTATATAAAAGTGTTAATACATAAAAACTATCAGTGTCCAGACTTGGGGTCAATTACTTTGAAAAAGTAATTAATTACATACAATTACATTGGAAATTGTTCAATTAAATTACAATAACAATTACATGGCTTTTGAGCAAAGTAATTAATTACATACAATTACTTTGCCAAATGTAATTAATTACATTACAATTACATTTCACTACCACTAAGATAGAGTCGTCAGATTTTAATTTCAGAGATATTTGAAACGAGTTAAAATCTCCTTAAAAGTCTTGAGTAACCTTAATATACTAAATTCAATATATGTCTATAAGGTTGATTTTATTTTTTCCTCTTGTATCAAATTATTGTCAAGTGATGCAACTTAAAAGAAATGAAAATTATAAAATCAGTTTTTGTTTATTTTCGTGATTGCTGACAGGGTCACACAAGAGAAAATACATTTCTTTTTTTTTTTTGGGGGGGGGGGGGGGGATGGGGGAGGGGGGATAAATTGCCAAAGTTCTCAAACTAGCTGTTAACCGTGGAAAAAAGTTCAGGAATGCACATTTTCTTGAGAAAAGTCTTACAACTGTGGTCGATAAACCATGGAAATAATTTTGTAAAACTAGCTTAAATGCCAGAGAATAACTGTTTTCACAAAGTGTTGATAAAAAGTCTGTGTGGCCCTGTGAGTTCTGAAAGTTGGCAAAAAAGTACAAAAGGGAATATCAGATAGTGACAAACTAAAATATTACTAGCCTGTTGAAATGCTGGAATGGCAAGTATAAGGTCGCTAGTTCGATCACCACTAGAACATCTAATTTATTTTTATTTTTTCGTTATTATATTAACAATGATGGGCCCCAGGTCCACTGAATGAGTGAAATTCAATTTAATTTTCTGATTCACATTTTATTATTATTATTATTATTATTATTATTATTATTATTGAAAATGGCCTATGAGCAGTTTAAGGGCTTTAAATAGTGTAGTGGATAGATTGGGTCATGCACCTTAGCATATGAGTGTGACTAGGTGTGAAAATTAAACAAAATGCCTTCAAGGAGTCAATTCACTAACCAGTAACCAACACTATTGTCTGAGTAAATACTACATTTATTGTTGAGATTTTCACACTTTCTTTGTTTTTGTATTGTTTTGGTATTAACTATTACAAAGCCATATCTTTTATAAGCCAATGAACAAAGAATAAATAATTTGCTTAAAAAAGGAATAGTAGAAGTAACATGCATTCTGTGTCTGCAGTAAAATTGTTATAATCTATTTTTATGTCTATAGATGCTAGCATGACTAGTCCCAATTCTCATTTGTTTCATGTTGCATTCAACTGGTATGTGCAAAAGATATATGCATTTACAAAGGCCAAGAACAAATTCATTTAGCAGTATTTAAAGTATCTATGATAATCTGTAGTAACTGAAGTTCATAACTGATCTGAAATGTAATTAAAAAGTAATTTAAAGTAATTGTTAATTACTCCCATTTTTGGCCATGTAATTAATTACATTCAATTACTGTAATTAAAGAAATGTCTTAATTACAATTACTTGCAATTACATTAGAAAATGTAATTAAATTACAATTAATTACAATTACAATTTTAATTACCCCAACTCTGTCAGTGTCATGCATAAAAGTGCTGATTTGACTGCAAGGATGTACAGGCAAATCTCATCTTTGCTTTTTGCAAACAAAAAAAAAAGGTTTTCTAAGTACATGGTTCAAAGTGAAGCAATGATGAACAAAGTAGAGTAGACTCTCAATAACTCAAAGTTCAAAGTTCACTTTAAGTATCAATAATTACAACTGTCATAACATTTATTGAGATCCCTTAATCTGATTGGTTAGGAATGGTCATCTGATCGTATTGACATGTATTTCATTTTTCAATGAACTCCGGTCCGTATTCATGAGGGGCGGGGACATTCATGGCAGAACTTCTTTTGTGATACTGTGCAATGCGTCTATGAAGAGAAATGGACAGTCAGCAACTACTTACACTTTACTTTACACTTACACAGATATTTTCAGGTGGAAAAGCAAAGGTTAACTTACATACAAGGCTTAAATTAACAGTATTCATGCTGTCTAATGCGATCTCCCCGCCATCTTGTTTTTTGAACGTCATGACGTATACATACGCCTCATAGTGCACGTCAGAGACTAAATGAGCAAAACGTTATTAAATGGAAATGTAATTTTAAGGAAAACATAATTTAAAAAATACTTAGGAGAAAGAATATAACGAAATAAGTTGCAATTATAAGAATTGAAAGTTATTTTTCTGCGTTTCACTGAGGTATGAAATGTCGTTTGGAGATGAACTAAATAAGCTCTAGCTTTCGTTCTAATCTTATTTATAATGTTTGTAATTATTGTATATGTATGTATCTATTTGAGAAATAAATATGTTTAAATCAAAAGAACCATCTATGTTTTGTGGTCCTTTTAAGTATCTACAGAACATCTTTTGAAAGGATGTATGAAAACATTTAGTCAAACTAATAATTCTTAAGTCATTAAACCTTGAATGTCTAATATGAGATCTTTGATTTGTTGGTATGGACTGATCCATCCGAACTAACAACTAGTATTGTTTTCAGAGAAAACAGATATACACCTGTGCTGCTTTAAAAATTAAGGCAAGCTAAAGTCTTCATCATGCCCCAATGTTATATATCAGTGCAAATTTGGTTCCAATCTCCAACTAGTAGACTGGATATCTTGACCACAAGAAAGTAACATGCACCCCCCCAAAAAATATGTCCCCTTCCCTTTTGTGGGCAGTACATAAAAAATCAATTGCTGATGAAAGCAAACAAATAATTGCTGGGTCTATTTTGTTTGCACATGCTTTTCCAATCTCTGGTACCCGCAGTCTGAGTTAAGAAATATGCCCCCTGATCTAATCAAAAAATTTTAAATTAACTTTGACTTATTCAGGTAGCTTGAGTTGTTGAGAGTCCACTATCAAAGTGATATGAGAAAGGGTACATTTTCACATCTGGAGATAAAATAATGATAACATGATCATGATTACGTTGTAACTGACACTACTGTACCCAAAAATGTCTAAATTCTTGAAACCTACAACACAGCCACCAATCCAGCTCCTTCATCGCATATACCAGTTGGCTTTAGAGTATTGTTTATATGTATTGTTGTGGGACAAGGAAATCCCACCCGAGGACCAGAATAAATCATCAGAAACAAGGCTCTGCCGAGTTTCTGACAAAATTATTCGGGTCAAAGGTTGGGATTTCCTTGTCCCACAATACATCATGATGGATACTTTTTGTCGCTAACTTCGTAAGTTTTTTAACGCTTTAAATAATTATGTCAGTTTCAAATATCTTTTTAGATTGTTTGCATTTGTCCCAACAAATTTTCCAGATGCAAAAATAGGTGTAAACATAGTTTAGCACCTAAAAACAGAAGCGAAATAGAATTTTACCCGTCAGTTTTGTTTTATTTGGTGTTTGAAATTTACATCTGTTTGAGTAAAGATGTCATGGCGGCAAACTGTGTCACTAAATTGCGTCAGATTGTTCATGCATTTCTGTGATGTCAGAAATGTATTTGACGTCATTTAACAATGCAAAAATGTTGGTCTCACTAAATAATTCCGTTTTGATATTTCTACATAAAAGTTTGGCGTAAATTGCTCTGTAAACAGCCTAAATTGTTATAATTTGAAGTCATGTGGCTGGGATAAGTAGGTCATGTGGATGGGATAAGCAGGTCACGTAGATGGGATAAGAAAATTCCACACAGCGTTTTGCCTATGGAACAGCTTGTCTTGAGGGTTTAGTGGGTGAGAATAATCTTTCTGTTTCAAAATTTTGAGAACAAAAATTAGAAATCAGACAATGCTATTCAATGTTTTAAGAGGATATTCTACTTGACAGTTTAAACGTTTTGTAATGAAGAAAAATGGCATTTTTTGACTTCAACATAGATTCTAGAACCAGTTTATGTGACAGGGCACACTATTTAAGGTATGTTCAAGGTAAACATCAAGGCCACAGAATAGTATTTTTGGCTTTCTAAAATTTTGTATTGGTTAGAAAAATTACAATTTTGCTTCATTTAAGGTCCATCTCATTCAAAGGAAATGGGAACCTCTTCTTCATAACACAGCGTTGATTTTATGCAATGAAAGAGCTGGATTGGTGGCCATGTATAAGCATGTTCTTTTGCAAACAGTAGACTAGATGGGATGCTACAGCAGGTAGCATCTCATCAAAGTCTGCACTGTTTGTTAAAATAAGGACAATCTTTGGGGCTTGCTACCATGCAACACCGTCCAAACATAAAATATGTACCCTTTTCACAGTTTCAAATGTTATATTCATATCTTACATGCATCAAAACTTTAAAGCTATGACTGGGAAATCAAGAAATTAATTCCTTGGCCTTGTCCTAGCTTTTAAAAAAATCGACAAAAACCCAAACCTATTGACTTCTTAGGGAACAACAACCTTATCAATGTCCACAAGGCTGGGATGTTTTGTCACAAAAATGTCAATTTTGACTGTCAGACAATAAATCTTATCATTTTTTCAATTACCCCTTTGTAGACTTATGGACCTTTCCATAACATTTGATACAGTTAAGTCTGGATGGTTAATTTCCCCCAAAATATTATCTTTCTCTAAAGATCCAATTGGTCTTAATGACAGTGCAGACCCAGATGAAATGCTGCCTTATGCAGCATTTCATCTGGGTCTGCACTGTTTGCAAAAGTACCCATTTTGCAAAGAGGTTAATAAGGTATGCTATTACATTTTTAAGCTGTATCAATTTAAATCTAAATTTGAGTGTGCCATGTTTTTTTATCACTTTACATTACTTTGACAATAGATTTGGGTTTTGAAATAGGTTTAAACACACAGTAACAATCCACTACTCACAGATTTATTTCTGTCTGGTGATGACCTGTCAGATTTCTGTCTTCGTCTCTCAATCACTTCCTCATGAGTGAGAGGAAATCGTGACAATACCTGCAATAAATAGAGGATCTTGCATGAGTGCTCATGTTTTATTGAATTAATTAAACCAGTTGGGGAAGAGATAAAATGCGAGGCTTGCCGAGCATTTTATCTCTTTTTCACAACGAGTTTAATAAATTCAATAATACAAGAGCATGAATGTTAGATTCTATTTATCATATGACAAATACTTTGAAATCTCATTTCTGGCGTAAAAACGTTATGATTTTGTCATCATGTATGCAACGTTGTTATGGACGTCATAACGTTTCCCGTAAATCTGTAAATTACTAGTGGTTTATCGATTTTATTGCATGGCTTTATTCACTCCCAGACATGACGTCATATGATAAATATACATAACTCCAGGACTTTAGTTAAGAGTGCGTAACAAAAATTTAATTTTCTTATTTCTCCACCAAAACATATGTTGTGGGTACTCAAAAGAGCCGTCTCATTGAGACGGTTCTTTTTAGCACCCAAAATATATGCTAAAAATTAATGGGTAAGAAAATATACAATTTTACGCTGAAAATTTTTGTTTATCTAAACCTGTGTAACTCAAAATAATTCTTTGCACGCTGGGTGAATTTCATGCTTTTGCTTTTTTGTCTACTGACTTTTTTTCAAAATAAACTTTCTCAAAAAAATTCTTGCATAGTGTCAAACCATTTGGATCCACTGGTCAGGACCTGCAACTAAAATTGACCTGGGTACAAACTGATGTGCAAAGGTTATCAGCAGAATAAAAAAAAATGAGCAATAGAATGCAAAAATTTAATGTTACACTGATACACAAACATGTAAGAAAGTAATTAGGATTTTTGGTGCTTGATTTTTAGAACTTGAGAAATTTTAGCTTTCAGAATTGCACAATTAAGTGCTTCTGAATCATTAAATTTATTAAACAAGTTGAGGAAAAGTCTTAAGTTTCCTAAATATGATATATTAAATTTGCTGATTGTACTAACGATTATTAATCATATTGGAATCTCAGACAATATTGATTCTTGGGTAGGACATCATGCCAAAGGCTACAAACAGACAGAATTTTTCAAGCCTGTAACAACTTATTTCTTTTACCCAAAGTAATTACCTCTGCTAGTTTGATTGCTCCTCGATCTCCCACATAATTGCTTGCTAGAGAAAGTGTCAGCAGTGTTCTGTTCATACGTAAACCCTGAAATATATTATAATAACCTATAAATCCATAAAAATAAGTAAAGCATGCTCTTAACACCTACAATAAATGTCCTGACATTTTGAATACTTTTCTCTTTCTATCCTCAAATAAAATATGTGCCGTGACATGAGATTTCCAACAATGTTGTATGTGCAACAAGCAAAGGCTCAGATCAGTCTGCGCATACGGGCAGTCTGATCAGAGCCTTTTCTGGTCGCTTGAATATTCTATGAACTTAAAGCTAATGACCGAACAGCATTTGGAGTTTCTAAGCATAACAGGAGGCTGCACAGGCTCGTCTGAGTCTACACTTGTCAAAATGCCACATTGCTGGATATCACATGTCATGGCTCAATTATGTGCTTTCAGGGGATTCACAAAATGGTTGTGAGATTAAAGCAAACGGGGAAGACCTTGATCAGTCTGCTTCTGAAGAAGCAGTCTGATCTGGGTCTGCCCTGTTTGTATTGGCCTTGTTGAAATTATAGAAAATCTATTGTATGCTTTAACAGGCAAATACAAGGAAATTCATCTGCTGTTATCAAACATCCCACCACATCTTGACTGTGAAATGGTGAAAAATGGTGACAAAATACAAATGTACAGAGCAATACTTTGTGCATATTAATAGTGAACATAATGATTTTGTTGAATTTATGCAATAATTTCAATCCAACATTATTGTCAACGCAATAACATTTGTCAGGTTGCCCAAAGGAGATGTAAATATTTGCCTGGTTCCCAAAGGGAATATGTCCCCCTGGAAGCCTGGCAAATGTTAATGATGAATAACATGTTTGATCCCTATATTCTACTCCAATTATGAAGAATGACAGCTATATTTAGTAATTTGGTCGTTCAACACTTTAGGTGAAGAGGTTACGTATGTATCTATGTACAGGGTGTCAGTCTTACTGTAAATTTGGAAATTTTTGCCAAAATTTACTTTGCAAATAGTGCTAAAAGACGTTAAAAATTCGGGACTAAGGCACGGTTAACCTACATCAGTAAACTACAGAGTATTTTCGCCATTTCGCGGTGGTTTATTTTCACAAAACTTTGCATATGGAACGTTTCGAGAAAATAAAACCCTCGCAAGAATTTCCGAATTTACAGTGAATCATTTCTTCTACCCTGTTATGGTGCCTCAGCAATGTATGGTAAAATTTAGCACCAAGTCACTGAATCAAAACACCTTGTAGGTACATCAAGGTTCATACGGGCAAGTTTGTGTAAAATTCAAGGACTTTCAAAGGATTTTTAAAAGACTTTCCTACTGCTTTCAAGGACTGAAAACTTAAGATTAATACTGATTTACACATTAAAATTTTATTTCAGAAATCCTAGACTGCATTACTAAAGATATTAGTTTAAGAAAATTAGTTTAAAGTTGTGGTGCCTATATTTTGTGCAGCATATGCTGTACAAACTAAAGGCACCACAATTTTATACTGATATAGGTCTCCAAAGACAGTGTTAAATTTCTCCTGTAAATGGCAAAATTCAAGGACTTTTCAAGGCCTTTGTGTCTTTTTAAGTACTTTTCAAGGCAAATTCAATTAACAAGGACTTTTCATGACAATCCTGTACATTCAAGTACTGTTCAGGCCTGTGACAACCCTGTACATATACTTAAAAGAGCCCTCTCATAAGAAAAAACCCTCTCAATAACACCATTCTTTTGAGCACAAAAACACACATTTTAACTGTTAGATAACAAAAGAATCAAAACTTTACTCTGTAAAGATCTTGAACATATGCTACTGTGCATCCGTGCAGTAGATATTCTCAAATTCTGAACACTCATTGCCCGCCTAAAATGGCCTAAGCAAACAGTACAGACCCAGATTGGACTGCTTCTTCAGAAGCAGTCTGATCAGGGTCTTCCCTGTTGGCTATTCTGACAAGCATTTTGCTCATTCCAGCCCTAATAATCACCATTTTATTTGAGAAGAAAAAGAGCTAAGTGCTTGAAACTTTATAACATTACCATACAGGCCTTAAGTTAAGAGTGTGTAGTGAAAATTTAACTCTTATTTCTCAACCAATACATATGTTGTGGGTACTCAAAAGAACCGTCTCTATGAGATGGTTCTTTTGAGTACCCTTAACATATGTTAAAACTGATGGGTAACAAGATATTTACAATTTTACGCTCAAAAGTTACCACAATTATAATGCCTATTTTTATACCTGTGCAATCTCTTCCATGCCCACATCTGTGATTCTGTTGTTCGCTAGATTTAATGAGATGAGTTTGACATTTGACTTTTTCATACTTCCAAGACATCGACCAATCATAATGGCTCCTTTATCGGTTATACCACAGTGTCGTAGTGAGAGACTCTGTATCCTGTTGGGAGAACAAAAACAGTATAATACATAATACAGTGTAGTCCTTAAACAGACCTCAATATAACATGTGTTTGGAAATAACATGCTGCCCTTTTGAGGCAACTTTTTATCACAGAATTTTACAAAAGAATCATAGGAAAATGACCATAAAATGATCATTTTCCTATAATTACTTTGTAAAAGTGTCCTTTTATAACATGGTTCACTTATAACTCTGTCTATTTTATTGACCCCAAATATAGCATTATTTGGAAATAACATGTGGCCATGTTGTGGCTCCCAGATTTTTTATCAAGGAATTTTATAGAGAAATTATAGGAAAATGACCATAAATAGCCATTTTCCTATAATTCCTTTATAAAATTGTCCCTTTATAGAAAGGTTCACTTATATAACTCCTGTCTATTTCTACGGACCCCAAATATAGCATTACAAAAGGATTGCACTGTATATACAGCTCGATATGGACACAACTTTTTTAAAAAATCATTCTATTCCCTCTTTTGAAAAGAGTGTAGATCCAGATCAGGGTCAGCTGAGCTCTGATGAAACCAGCTGATAAAGATCCACACTATTTTATATTCATATATGAATCCATAAAGTGTCCCACTGGAATGCCTGTAAATTAGGCCCAGAGGTTACAAAAAAATGCATGCTTAACTCAAATGAGCATGAAATTTATCATGCTCATATATGTTAAAATGCCAACAATTGTTCAGGGCCTCAGAGCAACAAAACCTGTCTTCTAGGTTTGCAACAAAGTGACACTCAAACAAGTCTCCTCGGCTACAGAGACTACCTAGAAAATTGAAATTTTGCTTGTAGCAAGTTTAGATATAATACTTTCCAAAAATAACAAAGGTGCTGATCAAACTGCACGGATGCGCAGGCTAGTCTGCGCCTCTGCATTGTTGTTCGCAAACCCCAAAAATAGGTTTTCTCACATCGAGGCCCTTATAAATCTGGCCTACTTACGGACTATCATCTGTTATTAATTCATACCAATTCTCTTCATCAGCTACATTGCCGTCTAAAATTAAATTTCTGAAAAAAAGGTAAACTCTTTGCAAGCAGGGTATTTTTCATGCTATTGTTGTCCTCTGCTGACTTTTTTCAAAACATTCTTTCAGGAACACTATCAGAGTGTTAAACAGTTTAGATCCAGATCAGGACCGACATTTTGTCGGTCCTGATATGGGTCCAAACTGTTTTAAAAGTTATCAGCAGAAGAAAGGGTTAAAAACATAAGAAACTGTGCAGATGCATTAATTTTAATACAAGAACATAAATGGCTTGGCACATGAAATTTTGATACATGTACTTATGGAATAAATGTCATGGAAAGAAGGCTAAGGTGAGTCTGCACATTTGTGCAGACATGCCAGAGCCTGTGCTTCTCACATACACAATAAATGAATGTAGATGAAGACTGAGATTAAAATTCAGACCTCTTAGAGCCCCACTGGCTATATCAGCATGGGTGATTATAGGCGGCTTTGCACAGGCCTCAGGATAACAGTTTATAATCAAAATTTTTTTTACTTATTTCTTAACCAAACAATCATTTATCATAATATGCTGTACATCCTCAAAAGAAACGCCTCAATGAGACGGTTCTTTTGAGCACCCATAACAAATGATAAAACTGATGGATAAGAAAATATTCAAAATCTTGTGCTCAAAATGTTTGTCTATCTAGACACCTAGTAGACGGTAAACCTATGTTTGTACATATGCTATATTGAGCACCAAAACCTCATGAACTCTCTAAAATATTTAACATGAACAAAAAATATATATCTTCTTATACCACAGTTTTAGATAAACAAAAAATTTCAGCGTAAAATTGTAAATATTTTCTTACCTATAACTTTTAGCATATGTTTTGGGTCCTCAAAAGAACCGTCTCATTGAGACAATTCTTTTGAGTAACCCTTCAACATATATATTGGTTGAGAATAAGAAAATTATTTTCCTGTAACAGACTCTTATTTGTATTATACAGGCCTTTATTTTTTTTAAGTTATTTAATCGAAGACGAACAATGATGAAAGATTAACTTTCAAATTATACTGACTCACAAAAGAAATGAAAATAGTCAATAAGCAATGCTAATAAGATACCCCCCACACAGAAAGGGTCAGTGAAAAAACTTAGTTTTGGCAAGTGATAGTTCAAACCAGCAGACCTTAGTTTTGATAAGAAGATTTCAGTAGAATCTGAGCTAATGATCTTTAAGCTTGCAATCTGGAACACTTGTTAAGATCAAATACACAAGAATATTCACACCTTAAAGTTCTATATATCAAAGCTAATATCAGAAATTGTCTAAGTTTTCATAGCTGTCATTTTGTCAAAAAACATTTTTTGAACCAAACTCCTTCATGCATATGTTCAATGTGTCTAGATATTATGAAGGCAAAGTATCAAATTGTTCTATCAAAAGCTGTGTTAGGAGTTGATCAGCCAATGAAGGAACTATCTAAGAATTTACAAAAGCCATATTAGGAGAAAATTGTCTAAGTACTCATAGCTGTCATTTTGTCAAAATTCATTTTTTAACCAAACTCCTTCATGCATATGTTCAATGTGTCTACATTGTGAAGACAAAGTATCAAATTGTTGAATCAAAAGCTGTGGTAAGAGTTGATCGGCCAATGAAGGTACTATCTATTAGTGTTGTATCGATGAACGATTATAATCGATGATCAATCGAAAATTTATTTTGATTCTTCTAATCTATAGACTTATATCAGTTGTAGATGTTGTTATTACGCCTATGAATCTATACCAACCAATACCAATCCACATCTTATCTTCTGTCGTATTCCAGTCCAGAATTTTAATTTATGCTGCTCAAACATCTTCGAGATCGCAGATGAAGAAAAAGTATTTGAGAGGAAGGATAGAGTTAGTTAAAAAAACATCAATATCAATTATATAAAAAACATCTATATGAATAAAATCATATCTCATCAGACTTTATAAGTCTAACTAATCGATTGTGTTTGGTAATAATCGATTATAATCGGAAAGATTTACACCTGGCTCTATTGTAAGCTGATATCTTAAATTTGCCACTTTGCTACAAGAAAATGCAAGGTTAAAGATAAAAACTGTTATTATAGCAAGTGCACACCTTAACCTTTTGCACATTGTCCTAAATGTGTACTGTGACATAGTCACAAACAGTGAAGACCCAGATGAAATGCCTTAGAATGCGGCATTTCATCAGGGTCTACATTGTTTGCTAAGACAAAAACAATCTTCAGAGAAAGAATTGCAATTTTATTTCGAAAAAATAACCTGTGACCCATTGATGTATACAATGGACCTTCCCAAGTTTATTGTTTCAATCCAGAAGGAAGAATCCATTAGTGCATAAAGGGTTTTAATGTCAATGGCTGTTCAATTTAGATTGCTGTCAGGACCTGTTGTGGTAAGGTACTGTTCATAAAATAGCATGAAAATGACACTTAATATTGTTATAAAGCAGTTCAAGGATAGACATTCTTTGGTGTTTCCCTTACATTTGATAACTTTCGATTATAATAGATCATCAATCGATACCTTCTGACCGATTAATTTTGATGATTGATTATGAAATGTCCAATAATCAAACAACACTACTATCTATGCATATACAAAAGCGATATTAGGATAAAATTGTTCTTATAGCTGTTATTTTGTCAAAAAAAATTTTTCAACCAAACTCCTCCATGCATATGTTCAATGCATCTTCATTGCATAGACAAAGTATCAAATTGCTCCATCAAAAGCTGTGGTAGGAGTTGATTGGCCAATGAAGGCCCTAACTATGCATATACAAAAGCCCTTATAATTAGGGAAAATTGTCTATGTTCTTATAGCTGTCATTTTTGTCAAAAATTATTTTTTATGAACCAAACTCCTTCATGCATATGTTCAATATGTCTACATTGTATAGGCAAAGTATCAAATTGCTCCATCAAAAGCTGTGGTAGAAGTTGATTGGCCCATGAAGGCACTATCTATGCATATACAAAAGCATTATTAGGGAATAATTGTCTTATGTTCTCATAGTTTTAATTTTGTCAAAAAAAATTTGGGGAACCAAACTCCTTCATGCATATGTTCAATGTGTCTCTTTTAGAGCTGTAACGATATGCCAAAAGTGTATTGCGATATACTGCAATATATGAACAACATATTGCGATTTTACCACAATATGTTTTTTATTACATTTAGTCATTATTCTAAGCACTACTTGTCTAAAAAATACTTACATTTTTGCTATTTTTATGCAAAAATCAGATGAATAAAGGCAACAAACAGCTAGCAGCCAGCAAATTTTAAACTTACGTTTGCACCTTTTTTGTACCACAACTACATCTCTTTTCCAATAAACTTTATTTCCATGCTATTTCTCTGACTTTTGAATGGGAATCAAATAAAACCAAATACTTCACTTTCTTATTTTTCTATTTATAGTAAACATATATATTGCGATATGTTTTTTGTACCAATATATTGTACCTTTGCAGACCCATATTGCAATATACCTGCATATAAGGTTTACCGTTACAGTCAGCTCTAGTCTCTTTGTATAGGCAAAGTATCAAATTGCTCCATCAAAAGATGGTGTAGGAGTTGATCAGCCCATGTATGGACTATAATAGTATAAGCATAAACCCCACATATAAAAAGCCATTTAGAACTACAAAGGGAAATAACTCTAATAGAATTGGCCCCTAGCCCTTACTTTTTTGTTTAAGTATTTGTCTTGTATATATAAATATGTTTGCAAAGTTTGATGAAATTCCAGCAGTACCCACAACATATGTTTTGAATGAGAAATAAAGAAAAAAGTTTTCCAATACACACTCTTATTTGGAGCCCTGTTGACTGTACACAGTAAAAGCTAATATGGAAAACAAAGACCTACCTTAAATTCATACATTGTGGTATAAAAGAAGCTAGAGTTGCTAATGTTTCATTATTTAGACCAGTGCTCCATAAACTGAAAAATAAATCACCAAAAGAAATATAAATCATCAAAATATTATCAATTAATTGAATTATCATACGACATCACAGTGATCTTATTTGGCCATTTTTATTACCTTATATGGCCTTTATTTCCCCAATTTCATGTATTTTAGCACTTATTTTCCCCATTTTTATGAAATATTTTCCCAAATGTTCACAAAAAGGTAGCTTCCCAAAATCCAAAATAAAATCACTGCGTCATGTGGGAGCACAGTGGCTCAGTGGTAGAGTACTTGTCTCGAGATCGAGGGGCTGTGGGTTTGGGCCTCACCGGCATCACTGCATTGTGTCATTGAGCAAGACACATTTAAATCCTTGCTTAGTACTGTTTCAACCCTGACATAACTGAAAATAGTAGACTGGGACATAAAGATTCAAATCAAACAAGCAAACAATATGACGGCATGTCTGTGAGTGATAAAAATGCCATATAGTAAAATGCATTATTATACCACTAAATGTTTACAGATAATGGTAACATAATGATGTTCAAACGGATGCCCATAACAACGCCATGTATATATGACAAAATCTTGATGTTTTCAAACTAAAAACGTGATTAGACAAATGTACTAAATAATTTAACATCATATGATTAATAGAATCTAACATTCATGCTCCTGCATAACTTATTGCAAAAAAGCAATAAAATGTTTGGCAAGCCACACATTTATCTATCCCCACCCCGCCAGCAATATGTTTTAACTGGAGAAAACGAAAATGAGCATAATTTTATACTAATTTTGTTTGCTTAACTGTGCAGTGTGTCTATGTTTATTGTATTTTAGTCTCTAGGTATATACATAAATTTAGATAAACAAAAACTTTGAGCATAAAATTGTAAATATTTTCTTACCCATCAGTTTTAACATATGTTTTTTGGGTGCTCAAAAGAACTGTCTCATTGAGACGGTTCTTTTGAGTACTCACAACATATGTTTTGGTATAGAAATAAGAAAATTAATTTTTTGGTACACACTCTTAACTAAAGTCCTGTCTATATATATGGTATCATATGAAAGCAATAGAAACTTACTTTATTGTATGTAATTTCTCCATGACGGGCCAGCACTGTCTGAAGGTATCTATCATAGCAGAGTCTATCTTCCAACCTGTAAGTTAACAAGCAAATTTATAGATTCATGACACCTCTATTAACATGTGTCTTTTAACCATTAAAGCGCCAATCACGACTGCAGCAGACAACAAATTTTGTGAATTCTTTCTTAGTTTTCAACAAAAAAAAGGGATGATATTTTATGAGAATCGTCTGCCAGCAGACGATTTTCATGAAATATCAAGCCTTATTTGTTATTTTTGAAAAAGCGACAAAATTTGAAATTGCTGCAAATTATAGATGGCGCTTTAAGGGTTAATATATGGGACTTGACCATGCCTACCAAACGATCCAATGCTCAATATCTGGTTGAATATTAAAAACAATTCCTCCAAGAAGAGAATAAAAAATTGTGGAATGTCATGATGCAACAGCCTATGCATTCCTATGTTTGCGGTATCATTTTGAGGTCAGAAAGTTCTCTCATGTTGTCAGATTTACTTTTCACATAAAATAGGTGTACCAGAATCGACAGGAACATGTTTATCGTGCGAAAAGTAAATATGACCTTAAGAGAATACTTTCTGAACTTGTATTTATACCACAAACATAGGAATCCATAGGCTGTTGCATGACATTTGCCATTTTTTCATTTTCTTGATAGAGCAGTTCTTTTTTCATTGGATCGTTTGTTAGGCATGTTGACGTGAGAAAACCTGTCTTCGGGATTTCCGACCAAGTAAGACTTAAACTAGACTGCTGAGCTACATAGACCAGGCCTCGAGGTTATAAAACTTGAGTTCATTCTCAGACTCAAAATAAAGCGCAATGATTGGCTGCTAGCGCACACATGTCCGCAAGCAGCCAATCATTGCACTTTATTTTGAGTCTGAGACTGTACTCAAGTTTTATAACCTCGACGCCAGCTAGAATATTGAAATTTTGCTAATTTAAAAGCAAGTTTAGACATTATACTTTTCCAAAAAGCAAATACATGTAACAAAGAAGCTGATCAGACTCAGCAGATGTGCAGGCTACTGAGGCTAGTCTGCGCATTTGTTGTTCAAAAACCCCGAAGACAGGTTTTCATGCTTCCAGGCCCATATGATATTTTATATGCCATAGGGAACAATATTAATTCTAATATGAGCCCTGACATGTGATTTCCAAATGATGTTCGGTCAGTAGCTTGACACTCATAGAATATTCAAGTGACTAGCAAAAACTCTGATCAGTCTGCACATATGCACAGGCTAGTCTGAGCCTTTGCTGGTCGCACATGTCGAAATTGGAAATCACATGTCCCGGCTCATATGAGCAATCATGAAACAAGTCTTTAAATATACATGATATAGGGGTATGTTAAAAAATGAATTTTATTTCTAAGGTTTTAATTTAGCCTAAAATGTATCGCCATATCAATTCAGAGAGGCAAATATTGCGATATTAACAGGCCTCTAGCAGGCTTCTGTGATAAAAAAAAATCAATTTCTAAACCAAACCATATGTTGTGGGTACTCAAAAGAATCATCTCAATGTGACGGTTCTTTTGAGCACCCAATACACGTCATGTTAGAACCAATGGATAAGAAAATATTCACAATTTTACGCAAAAAAATGTTCATTTGAACCCATGTGTATGGTAAGGTAACTGTATCATAACATGTGCTAGCCCCTACCATGAGCTGATCCAGAGGGGGGACAGGGGGTCCGGACCTCCCTGAAAAATCACAAAAATATAGGGTTTCTTAGCAATACTGGACCGGATCCCCTGAAAAACCACAAAACTACCAAGCCAGCATTCAATGTTGGGTCATCATCGGCACGCCAGCGAAACGCCATTTAATGGCGTTTCGCTGGCGGGCCGATTATGGCCCGATTTTGGTGCTATTTGGATCCACTCATTAACTAAAAAAAAAGTTGGACTCCTGAAAAAAATTTCTGGATCTGCGCATGCCTACCTCTAATATATAATTCTGTGACAGTTTCTTGCTTATCTGGATGATCCATCTCCACTTGTATACAAGGTTTAAAATATTCAAATTTGTCTTTAGTTGTGTAAGTTTTAGGCGGTGCCTCCACCGGTTCCCCATCTTCAGTTGTCTCCTCTGGTTCGGGTTCCGGCTGCGCTTGTTTTCCTTTGTCTCCTTTGCCTCCCTTTGCTGGACTGGCCTCTTGCTGTGTCTGGGCACCAGGTGGTCTCGGCCGTAACACAACAGGTGGAATGTATGTCATGTTGTTCCGTCGGCATAGTTCTGTAAAATCGGCCTGGAAGTTGCCAGTGCAAACATAGGGCTCTGAAATACATACAGGCAAGTTCATGTAAAATTCAAGGACTTTTCAAGGACTTCTAAAAAACTTTATTACGTTTTTCAAGGACTGAAAACTTATGAAAAATACTGATTTACATGTTAAAATTCTACTTCTGAAATGCTAGAGTCCATTACTAAAGATATTGGTTTTAGAAAATCAGTGCAAAATTATGGTGCCGTTATTTGGTGCAACATATGCTGCACCATATTAAGGCACCATAATTGTATACAGATTCAGACCTCCAAAAACAGTGTTGAATCCTCATGCAAATGGTAAATTTCAAGGACTTTTTAAGGTTTTCAAGTGTTTTTCAAGTACTTTTCAAGGCAAATTATATTTTCAAGGACTTTTCAAGACAGCCCTGTATATTCAAGTACTTTTCAAGCCTGCGCAAACCTGTAACCCTTAGCCCGTCAGTCAGGATGATTGTCATCTGCCCCTCTCGTATAGTTTAAACATATTATTATTGCCAAATTCGATACAGCAATGGGGTTGGGTCACATTAGTTCTCCCAACCTTACCGACCTTTACCCTTCTTTAAAAATAGGGGTAACTAATACCGGTAAGTTAAAAATGCGCATGCTCTTAGGTAGCGTATATTGCAAACAATATGGAGTCCCAGGACCAAGACCAGACTTCTCCCAGTGCTTTCAATAATATTGATCAACATATTACTCAACAAATATTACCAAATTTTATTCCTATACATAGCAGGCTTTCAAGTGCTCGTAACTTGATCTTCTTTATTACTCAACAATTCACTGCTGGAGCTGATCTATTTCTTAAATATAGAATTTTAGCCAGTTAACCTTTCCCCTGCCGAACCAGACTTTTTATTCTGTTTAGGACACAGTGTATATCAGCTGGCTTCTCAAATAAAATAATCTGATAAGGATCCACACTGTTTTCCACTCTCAAAACAAATTCTTATAAACAGAATGTTGCAGGTTAATAAATCATGGATGAAAGTTAAAAAATTCCAAAATCCTAAACTTTTGAAATTCAAATGTTAATACTTGCAGTATGCCTTCAAAATAATTTCAAGTTTACATGGTTAATTGTCTTTAGATCAACTGTAAATATATCATAAAAACTATTATACCCGGCCTAATTCAGTATTTTGAGGCTGACATTCTATGGAAAGTCAGCCTCAAAATCCTGAAATCAGGAATAATCCAGAAAACTTTCACCCATGATAACAGGATAAAAAATAGAGGGCCTCAGAGGAGTGTAGTTGATTAAAATATCCAACATCTTCATCAGACAAGGGTTAAAAGATAAAAAAAAATCAGGATTTTTGTTTTTGGTGTTCTCAGGGGCCAAAATTCATCCCAATTCCCAATGAAATTTAGGTGGGTTTTTTCCCAATTTTGAAAAAAAAATCCGAATCTTCAAAAAAAATTTTTTTTTGAAGATTGGGATTTTCATTCACAGTCAACACACACACGCACTTGTGAGCTACATGGTGACGTTCTCCTTCAATTTAATGGCAATAGTATGTGTAATAGCTAATTTGTTTTTATTGACCAAAAATGACATTATCATGCACTATAACAAATTTCCAATTTTAGGGGTTTACCAAGCTACTTTTCCCAACCTGAAAGGCCCTAGGGCCCCTTCCCAAAATTGCAAAAAAAAAATAAAATAAAACCTGAAAATGTGAAAAGAGAGCATACAAAATTATAATGCTGTCCATTGTGGTCTGTATGTATTTTATATGACAATATTAACAATATTAATTCTACTAATGTTGGTCGTCATCTTTCAAAAACAACTTAAAAAGTCTAGATCTGACATGTGCACAAAAAAAACGACTATCAAGGAAATTAAGCTATGTACAGTAAATGTTCTAACAATAAAGCTGTTCTCAAATGAAATTTATCATATGACGTCACGTCTGGGAGTGTAATAACACCATGCAATGAAATCGATAAACCACTAGTGGTTTACAGTTTTTCGGGAAACGTTATGACATCCATAATAACATTGCATACAAAATGACAAAATCTTATCTTTTTCACGCCAGAAATGAGATTTCAAAGTTATCTTAATGTCATATGATAAATAGAATCTAACATTCGTGCTCCAGTATTATAAAATTTATTAAACTTGTTGTGAAAAAGAGATAAATGCTCTACAATCCTTGCATTTTATCTCTTTTCCTCAACTCGTTTAATAATTCAATAAAACATGAGCAACCATGATAGATCTTCTATGTAGGTTATCAAGGCTGGAATTCACAAAATGCTTGTCAGAAGAGCAAACAGGGAAGACCCTGATCAGACTGCTTCTTCAGAAGCAGTCTGATCTTGGTCTGCATTGTTTGTCTATTGCAGGTTACTATAATAGCATTCAAAATTTTAGAACATCTACCATAAAAAATGTGTTTATACTACCAAGGTCATCTAAAAAATAGCTGGATTTTCCTTATAATAGACGAGTTTGTACCATTTAAACATCACAAATTATCATTAGGTGATATAACTTGCAGGGCATGTAACGACATATATCCAAAAGTTTGTTGGAAAGTGAGGTATAATTGATGTCTAAATGGTAGGAACTCATTTATTATAAGGAAAATCCGGCTATTTATTGGATGACTTTCTTACAAAGTTTCACTGTGTGATGACAACATTGAATAATGCAGGGATTTTCCCTGAATCTGATACAATTATTGTCAAGCCATTTGGGTATTTCTTTTCAAATTTGAGAAAGTATCCCCTCATAAAATTGCACAAGGATATTTACTCTTGTCCTGCTCACTATAAATATTTATATGAAGTTATATGAGCCCATTTTCCCCTCAATGATGGGTTGTATGATAATCCCAACCCCTTACGTAGAAAAGACACTGCATAATAAACCCCTTAAAGGTCTTGTGAATGTTAAAAAAACATTTTTGAAACTCTTAATTATTTAAATGACATTGATGAGAACTAGAAACAAAATGCTGAAAACCCCATCACAAAATTCCAAAAAGTTATCAAGTTATGAAAGTTTCAATACTTAATTAGAGAAAATATATGCAAGAGGCTCATAAGACATCATTTGAGCTTTTTGAAATGTTAAATTTAATATTTATTCTTTAATTTAAACATTATTTAATATTTTATTTGCTGGAAATGATTCAATATGATAAAATATTACAAAATTTGCATAAAATATTTAAATTACACTGTATTTAACTGCTTAGAAATAGCACTACATTTAAAAACACTTTGAAAAATTTCTGGTCTAAATAATAATGTGGGCGGAGCTTAATTTGCTAATTTGCATAATTTTTAAAGACTCACATAACTTTCAGGGACCAAGCTGGCCCAGAATTTTAGGGAGAAGTGACTTCTCCCTGCAGGACAATTAGGGAGAAGTGACAGTCAGATAGGGAGAAGTTATAGCGCAAAACTACGACATTTTCTGTCAATTTAGAAGCAAATCAGCCATTACACATACTATTGCCATTTAATGGAAGGAGAAACACGATGCAGTGGTAGTCGATTGTCTGATAATGTCACCACAGCTTGCATTTGTGTGGTGACAGAATGAAAATGAGTCTCCCTAAAAAAAAAATAAATAAAAATTTTTTTTTTTTTTTTTTAGGGAGACTCCCACTTCTCCCTGGGTCCCATTTAGGGCGAAATTTCGGCCCCCAGGGCGACCATTTCGCCCTAGTCGCCCCCCTAGCTTGGTCCCTGAGTCTTTTTAACTCAATTAGAATTTTTAGATGGGGTTTTCTGAATTCAGCATTTTGTTTCTCTCATTGATGTCATTTAAATCATGAAGAGTTTCAAAAATGTTTTTTGAAGATTCACAAGACCTTTAAAATGTGCAATGGACCATTCCATACAGGAACTTTATCATATCAAACAATATGGGAGACTCTTAAATCATAACAAAATAGGTCTCAAGTTGTTGTCAACATCTTGTATGAGGCCATAATTACAACTATGCTGAGGATGTAGCATTGTAAGTCTATTTAATTTGGCAAAGTCTAAAAAGTATTCACTACAAAATCAAAAGAGCTGCATTCACCAATAATTTCCAAAATTTAGGGTTCTTGTTCCCAAATGGTAAGGGGTAGGAAAATTAAAACTTTCTGGATTGATATGGAGGTGAAACAACACAGTGTCAGTCAATGGCATAGCCAAAAGGCTGAAAAAGCTATGTACATCAAAGGGAGACTACTGGATCAAGCAGTGTTTCTCTTCAATTTCGTCCCTTTTCAAAATGGAAACTTCTCTTAAAGGGAAGAATTTGCTGCCAGAGGGAGCAAATTCTTTCCTTTAAGAGCAGTTCCTTATGGTATAAAAAATCACTTTTACCACATTAGGTGACCTCCCTTGAATGTGACTATTTTTATTACGCACATGCGTAATGTGAGCTACGCGTATGATGTCAGTGATACACTTAGATTTTACCACCGGCATCTTGTATCCTCATATCAGTATCTAACTGATAGCAAAACTGGTGGTCTTCAGTTGGACTATCTGTAACATTGGTTTTGATAAGCAAATTTTTTTAGCGTAAAAAGTTAAATATTTTCTTGCCAATCAGTTGCAGCATATGTATTGGCTGCTCAAATGAACCGTCTCGTTGAGACGGTTCTTTTGAGTACCCACAACATATGTTTGGGTTGAGAAATAAAAAAAAAACATTTTTTTTTGGTAAGCACTCTGAACTAAAGGCCTGCATGTGTAATGTGCATGGATTTAAGCCACAAACTTATACTATTATAAAGAATGTATGATAAATGTTAAATAATGACTTTGAAAAAACTATCATTTAAAAAATGTCCCTTCCACAATATCAATTGATTCTCTGCCACATATCAAATAAACATAAGTATCATTATTAAAGAAACCCTTAAACAGGTTCTTTGGCAAACAGTACAGATGCAGATGAAACATGGCATGATAATATGGCATATTTCATTATTTGTGAATCCATGGTAGCACCGTACTAGCACATTCATATTAGTTTTTTATTACTGGGCTCCGGATAAAAATACATAATTTTAACTGATTTTCTTATTTCTCAACCAAAACATATGTTGTGGGTACTCAAAAGGACAGTCTCGATGTGATTGTTCTTTTGAGCACCAAAAACATATGCTTAAATTGATGGGTAAGAAAATAATGACATTTTTTTGCTGAAAAATACTTTTATCTGGAGGTTAAATTTTCTCTCTCACCAAGGGCTTTATTTGAATCTGTCTCATCCTGACTTGTTGCTGATTGATTCTTTTCTTTATTCAGCCCCTTTTCCACCTTCTTTCCCATCTTTATTCTGGAGGCAAGGCTGAAATGAAAAAAAATAACAACGCATATTAAGGCAAGAATTTTTTTACTAGTTGATTTACGGGATTTTTTTTTTCAGATTTAGGGTCAAGGAGACTTAAAAAAAAATAAATAAAAAGGCTCTGAAAATAACCAGTTAACTAGATCATTGACCTATCAAATGACGTGTTTTTCACATATTTTATCATCATTTAACAAAAATATCTGAGATTGAAATGGTCGACATCGGACCAAAACACCGGAGCGGGGGCCTGTCAAAACAAATAAAAACTAATCAAATTAATTATTTTTTTCACAAGAAAATTATTGTAAATCAATGTCCGATCCTTATTCTACATATCCAAATCAAAACCTGGGGCTAAAATATCGTTTAAGATGATTTTTTATCACGTAAATGTTGGCTCAGCTCAATGGCCATTGCTTTTAGCGGAAGGTTTTTTGCCAACCACAATAAAAAGTCACATGGTCAAAATTGTTATCACATGGTCAATAAGCCCCGATGAAAACAATAACATTGGACTGGTCTATACAGATACAGCACAGTGTTCCTTGGCAGTGTATTTTTTTTGTTTGTTTGATTTGATTCTTTACGTCCCATCAACAATCTTTCAGTTATAAAGGGACGGGTCTTCCTGGGTTGAACCAGTACTAAGCTAGGACTCGGACCCAATAAACAAGGACTGGTCACTTACAAATTGGTAAATGTAAATTATATTGGAAATACGTTGTTGTGGCTCAACGGTTGCTGAGCTTTCAAAACTGGCGTATGTTGAAGAATAAATAATCACATCTCCGTTACTTCTCTGCATATCTTTGAATTTTCTTCAAAAAGCAATGGTTCAATATACTATCTTTAAGACTGTATTGTTATATTTATTGAAAGTTTATTCATCTTTATGAACATCAGCAAGAAATCTAGGTACCCTTTTAGCTATTTTCGGCATTTTTAGCCGAAAATTGTCAGAAATCAACATGAAAAGATGAGAAAATTTCAATTATTTTTACTGTAACTCGTAAATTTTCAGTTTCGCATACCGGGATTAACCTCTTATAATCTCGTTTCTGCTCATAATTAATTTTATCGGCTGTAGTACTTTGACATAGCGCTAAAATAAAGCATCAGCAACATAACTTTGTATTTCCATCAGTGACCAGTCTGTTTATACTGGGTCCGAGGCTAGGATTAATGTGTCTTGCTCAAGGACACAACACAGTAAAGCCGGTGAGAACCTGCAGTCTCGAGTCAAGCACTCTACCACTGCACTCACCCTTGGCAGTGTAGCATTGCCTACTGAATCAACAACAAGAAATAAAGAAACACCCTTTGATTAAGAGGAGGGGGTCAATGTGTGGGTAAGGGGGGGGGGGGGTAGTGATCAGTAACGGTATGGAAGTGAGGGTAATGGCGGGGGCCTGTTCAATCCGCATGTAAATGTATACGGAATTTTAATGATATGAACCTAGACGTGCAAAAAGAGAGAGAACTATTCACGCAAAGATAGATTTGTTGTTGATTTTAGGCCCTTGATTTTGTCGTTGTCGTTACCCCTCCCACAAAAATTTGAGTTGATTTTGCGTTTTCAGATCGTTTTTTTCGTTATTTTCAGGATGGTATTAAAAGCCTTAGCAGGCTTATGATTGGAATGACACTTAATTAAACATTTTCTTGAATCATTTACTAGTTTACTCTCAAAATAAAGGAAATTCGTACGTTCTAAATGTTCATTGTCTTGAAACAACTTTTTCGCCCTACTTTCACCAATTGTAAACACCGGAAGCTTAATGCCGTAAAAATATAGTCCTTTTAACAAAATCATAAAACAACAGTATAGATTAAACAATAAATTTTGTGTTATACATTTGCTTGAATAATATAATCTATATTCTAAAAGCCTATTCAGAGATGCACACAACAACATAAACAGATCGATTATTCAAATATCTCTACGCGTACGGCTATTTTCGTAAATTTCCGCCAACCTTAGCAACATAAATCGCGCGCGCACCTGCTTAACAACAACAACTACCCAGCGTTCTCAGTATTTTGCCACTAACCGACGGAATGTTCATTTCCTCCGTGGTGGGTTTGGGAGGGTTTCGATCTAGGATCGTTCTTTCACAAAGATCCGATAACAACAGTTTTGCCAACATTTCATTGGGGTTTGGGTTGAAGCGGATAGGCTACCCTGACATTGTATCATATGCGGATTGAACATGCAGACCCCCGCCATTACCCTCACTTCCCCACCGTTACTGCATGGTCACTACCCCCCCCCCCCACACACACACACTCCTTACCCACACATTAACCCACTCCTTTTGTTCTTGTTCATGGGCTTATATGTTTATGTTCACTATATACTACAAATCGAAGTCCAAATTAATTCAAGGTCACGTGACAATAATGGCGGGTGGTAGACGTGTTTGTGTGTTGCGCTCGTTGTAAAAATAAGAATGTAGTGTTTTACGGAACATTGAAGGGGCTAAAACATATGAACGCTATTATGTTGATTAGTAGGAATAACACGAACTGAATTCTTGTTGAGGAATATTGTGGAATATTGAGATATGGTAACTTTTTTATTTTCCTGCTGAAATCTATTGAAGCGTGTCCATGTTTACCTTGTGATTCGAAGGGTTTTTAAATCAACGAACCGAAACATAACTGTACGACGTTCTGCGCTGGGTGATTTTTCAAGTATACTGTCCGGAAAAAGAAACGACCTGCAGTTGATGTGAAGCTGAATATGAGTCGAACTCCATTATCGACAACACAGTCAAATAAAAAAAGAGAACTTCCTTCACCTGAATTCTTAATTGATACTAAAAAGAATCGTATATCTGCATCTGTATCTGAGGCCGAATCAGAATCAGAAGAATCTGAGAATATGTCGTCACCAACAGTCCACGACGCTGCCAACTACACTAACATAACACTCCAAGAATCTGACTTGCAGAAAATGGCAGGCATCATACAAGACTCTTTTCAACCGAGATTGGCTCAGCAAATCCAGGAGTCTCTTAAATTTCAAGTTTCCGACCTGGTGAAATCTATCGTCGATGGTGTACTTGAAGGTCTTCAAAGTAAAGTTAAAACATTGGAATCTGAGAATGCTGAGTTGAGGCAGAAAATACAACAACTTGAAGCCAAAACTGACTTGGCCGAACAGTACAGTCGCCGCAACTGCCTCAGGATAAGTGGAGTGCCCGAAACAGCAGACGAAAATACAGATGACTACATATGTGACTTTGCCCATGCTCTCGACGTTGATCTCACTATCAATGATATTGACAGAAGCCATCGAGTTGGCAAGCCAGTCACAGGCTTTAGAAACAAGCCCCGTGACATCATCGTAAAATTCGTCTCCTACAGAATGAGAGCTAAATTCTACAAGGCAAGAGTCCTAAGCAAAACCAGGGGCTACAAAGGTGTCTTCATTAATGAAGATCTAACGAAATCCAGAAGTCTTCTCATGTACGAAGCCCGTCGTAGAGTCAAATCAAAGCAACTGAAGAGCTCGTGGTCAAGCGACGGATCAATACTTGTGAGGCTCAATGATGGTAACCCCACCTCCAGCTTCGGCGGAACCGTGAAGAGGATCGTCTCTATTGACGACTTACCACCAATTAATCTCTGATAAACGTTTAACTATTTGCTAGATCAACTGGACGTATGTATGGCTGAAGCATTCATCGTGTGCGCGATGTTAATATTGACATGAAGTATAGTTGTGACAGCTATTTACTAGTAAATACTGTATATGAAACGCGTCATGGAAATCATCCCTTTGGACCTGAAGGTGTGTCTGTCTTTGCAAGAGATATTCGCTCTCGCCCTATGCACTTACTACCTGGTAGCGAATGAGCACTCACACACACACACACACACACATGCACGCACGCACGCACTATTCCTTATTCTATGTAGTATTATGTTCAATATAGTCTGATGGTTCCATTCTTATTCTCCCCTTCAATGCCACTTCTGCAATCATGTTTGTTATATACGTTTTTCTATGTATGTTTTTCACTTCCCATGGAGCACAGAAGAGGGACGGGTCAGGGGACATTGGTAAACCTCCTTACATGTACACTCGTGATATGACCTATGAATATGCTTTCTTGCGCATTACGCCAGTTGATATATTTCTGATTTTGTTATCTTCAATCTCATGAATAGTAAGAAGAAATATCCATTTGACGTAATGCGCAAGTACTCTCCATCATTCAAATTTTCTATCTCACTTCACATCTTCATAGTGCTTCCCATTCTCTTGCAAGAGATTTACATCTCTTCCTTTTACTGGACAATTATAGCCAATGCAAAGAATTTTGAAAAATTTCACTTTCATGGAACAGCCAAAAAAATAACTATAAGTAAGACAATTATGACAAATATTAAATTTACGAGAGTCGTATGTTTACTGGGAGCATTAACAATTGCCTTGCTTTGGTTATGGACACTTTTGTTGACCTCAGGTGATGTACACCCTAATCCTGGACCCTCTTCAATGTCGTCTAACAGCAGCTCATCTAATTTCTCAAATTCTTTGAATGACTCTTTCTCCTTCTTAAACACACTTAACTTATCAAAACACTTATCTTTCATCCACTATAACGTTCAGAGTATTGCAAACAAACTCGATATCCTCACAGCAGAACTTTCTGATTTTGATATCCTTGCTTTCTCAGAAACCTGGCTTCACGATGCAATACAAACAACAGACCTATTGATGCCAAATTTTAAACCACCAGAACGCAAAGACAGGGCAAGGGACCATCACGGAGGTGTAATGATATACGTTAAGGATTCAGTGCACTATACAAGAAGGAATGACTTGGAACCCCTAAATATTGAGTGCATATGGATTGAAATCCAACTTAAACAAACTCGAATATTGTTTGGACTATTTTATAGACCTCCTAATTCTGATGCTCTATATCTTTCTGCAATTGAAGATTCTATATCTCTAGCTCTTGACACTCAAATCAGTAATATCATTGTAACTGGTGACTTCAATCTTAATGTACTAAATCCACGTACATCCAATAAAATATCTGACATATGCACACAGTTCTCTCTGTATCAAACTATCACCGAGCCTACTCACTTTACCGAACATTCTTCTTCTCTTATAGACGTAGTTTTCACTAGTGATAATTCCAACATTCTTTACAGTGGAGTAGCAGAGCCCTTTCTTCATCAGGACATTCGCTATCACTGCCCTATATATGGTATCTGTAAATTTTCAAAGAATGTCAGAAAATCTTTTACCCCTTGTATCTGGAAATATGACGAAGGCAATTATGATCTTTTAAGGACTAAACTTTCAGAAACTAACTGGGATGCTATCTCCGACACTGATGTCAACATTTTTGCTAAAAACCTAACAAATTACATAATAACACTATCAACAGAGTGCATCCCAAACAAAACTATTCGTATTCGACCTTCTGACCCCCCTTGGATTACCACTGCTATTAGGAGGCAAATAAGGAAGCGTAAAAGAGCATACAGGAAAGCCAAATCCTCGAACACACCACATGCATGGAATAAATTTAAAAAAATCAGAAATAAAGTAATTGAATGTCTGAGGAAGTCAAAACAACAATATTTCAATCAGTTGTCTGACAAATTAAAATCAGAAAACCTTTCATCCAAAGACTGGTGGCCAATCTTAAAATCTTTTATATCTCCTTCTTCAAATTCCTCTATACCTACACTAGAAAAAGATGGACTTATCTTCACTGATGAAACTGATAAAGCAAATGTACTGAATGACTTCTTTCGTGACCAAACAATCTTGGATGATCAACATGCACCAATCCCTAATATTGAACCGTACACTGATAACACTATGTCTTCACTAGTTATAACACCTCTTGAAGTTGAATCTATTATGAAGTGTCTTCCTCTTGGAAAAGCTGTTGGTCCTGATGGTATAAACAATCGAATCCTTCGGGAGTGTTCACGTGAGCTCTCACATCCACTGTGCTTTCTATTAAATCATTCTTTAAGTCTTGGAATCTTCCCTGAAACATGGAAAGATGCTATGGTGTGTGCTATATACAAAAAAGGAGATATGTCATCTGTTTCTAATTATCGTCCAATTTCCCTCTTGTCCTGTTTGGAAAAGGTAGCAGAGCGCGCTGTATTTAAACACCTTTATAATCACTTACATGAAAACAGTATTCTCACTCCCCTACAGTCTGGTTTTATTCCAGGAGATTCCCCAACAAACCAACTGACCTATCTATATGATACTTTCTCTCATGCTTTAGACTCTGGTAAGGAAATACGAGTGGTATTTTGTGATATAAGCAAAGCGTTCGATCGTGTTTGGCATCAAGGTATTCTTCTTAAACTTCAAGCAGCAGGTGTAACTGGGAACCTTCTATCTTGGTTCAGGAGTTATCTTTCAAACAGAAGACAAAAAGTTGTTCTCTCAGGTGCATCTTCTACTTGGAATTTTATATTTGCTGGTGTGCCACAAGGGTCAATCCTAGGACCTTTGCTTTTTCTGTTATATATAAATGATATTGTGAAAAATATGGGGTCTAACATAAGACTTTTTGCCGATGATACAAGTATTTTTATAATTGTTGAAAATCCTATTTCAGCTGCACAACTTCTAAACTCTGACCTTGAAAAAATCGCCAAATGGGCATTAGATTGGTTAGTTACATTTAATCCTATCAAAACAGAGGCACTTCTCATCTCCAGAAAGCTTCAAACCTTTAACCATCCACCATTGTTTATGTTAAACCAACAAATTATGGAAGTTGATACCCACAAACACCTTGGAATTTATCTTTGTAATGATGGCTCTTGGCATAAACAGATTAGTTATATAAAAGAAAAGGCTTGGGCAAGAATAAACATTATGAGAAGATTAAAATTTGTCTTAGACCGCAAATCCCTTGAAACTATATACATCTCTTTTATTAGACCCATTTTGGAATATGGTAATAAAATATGGGACAACTGTCAGCAATATGAAAAAGATGATCTTGAAAAGATCCAAATAGAGGCAGCCAGAATTGCCACTGGAACAACAAAACTTGTATCTATTGCCTCTTTATATAGTGAAATTGGCTGGAATTCTTTAGACACCAGTCGGAAAAGGCAAAAATTGGTTCTTTTCTACAAAATGGTAAATCATCTTACACCTCTTTATCTATCTTCTCTTATACCACCCACTGTCAACGAAACATCTCGATATAATCTAAGAAATGCAAATAATATCTCTACAATTAATGCACGAACAAACCAGTACTTCAATTCCTTTCTCCCTTCTACAATAAGAGATTGGAATAGTCTCAGTGAAGAGCATAGAAATTCCACGTCTGTTGCATCTTTCAAACATACCTTAAACGAAACAAATATATCTGTGCCTAAGTACTTCTATGTCGGTGATAGACGTCCGCAAGTATTGCATACACGCCTTCGTACCAAATGTAGTGCCCTAAATTACGAAATATATCTAAAGAACTTAACAGACACACCTTTATGCCGCTGTGGTATTATTGAAAATTCAGAACACTTCTTTCTACAATGTAGATATTATCACAGACAAAGACTAGAAATGATACAAACTATTTCTCCACTTTGCCACATCACTTTAGGTGTACTTCTGTTTGGGGACAGCTCACTTTCTATGAATACAAACACATCTATTTTCACTGCTGTGCAGAAATTTATTGTTGAAACTAAACGGTTCTAGACAGTGCTATAACGAACTCCATCATCTGTTCCTTGAGCGTGAAACGACATATATAGTGTATATACTGGGAAGTAAAAGCCACTAGACCTTGATTCGTTCCCTCCACTCCACAGGCTTTCATAAACCATAGCCTCTCTCCCTATTTCTGTGCTCTCCATGGGTTGTCCCCATTTTGTTATAAAATTAATTCTGTTCTCCTGTGTGCATATTTTCGTTTTTTTTTGTATTTGGTAAATCGTATTGGACAAATATGCAACGCTCATCAAACACAAAACTTCGAAAACGAGGCCTGCATGACTGCTGAGCACCAACGCAAACTAAATTTATCCACTAATATTATATGCCTTCTTATTAGAAGCAAATGTAATCTTCCGTTAGTGGAATAGTTACTTGCGAAATGCATATTTGTTCAACTTTACCACATTTTGCCATTATCGTTTACAATATGTTATTGGTAATCAGGAAAGGAATTATATAAGCATGTTGCTTCCATTCCAATCCTTGTAACTTTAATATTGTTAACATCTGTTTGATAATGTCAACTGTTCTTGCTAATAAAATATGTTTAAACCAAATTAATTCAACAAAATTACACAGCAAACATGCCTATATGGGTCCCATATTGGCTATCCATATGGGACGCATATGGGGAGTGCAACTGGGTTCCGCATGGGTCCTATATGGGTTAGCCAATATGCGGGTTGCCCAGATGGGTCTTATATGGGTCCCATATAACAGTCCCATAAAGAAAAAAGAAATGATATATTCATCATCTTTATATAAACTTATTTCCTTGTTTATAATGCATGGCTAGCTTCTACAGTTGCGGATACAGAGGGGATTCATGTGGTTCGCTTAAACTCGAAGCAATATACTGCTTCGAGGCTTGAACCCCCATTTGAGACAAAATATTCCATTTTTATGATGAATTTCAAGCAAAATCAGCATAAACTATCAAATAATCATGTTCAATTTTCAAATCGAAACCTCCTTTGTAAATTTGAACTCCCTAGCTAGAAATCTTGGATCCGCCCCTGCTTCTACCATTTACATGGGCCAGCCCATATGGGACCCATATGAAACCCGATTGCACTGCCCATATGAGCGCCCACATGGGACCCATATGGGTCCCATATAGATTGCTAACTGGGTTAGTCCCCATACACTTCAAAGCATTTTAATGTATATATACATAATTAGAAATAGTAAGTGAGTATGATCAGGCTATAACACAATCACAAACTCCAGACAACCCCGTGGCATCGCGAGGAAGAGCCGCTCAACCATCACGAGACACCAGGAAGACAAATTAAGCAAAGCAATCAGCTCTCTCTTCCCCATCAAGATGATTGCGATACTAGAATGGACATAAAGTAACGTACAACAAAACATAGAACAACCACAGACTCCCACAATGGGAGTAACAATAAACAAAAAGTAAAAAGTCAACAACAACAGAACCACCGCCTTAGAACGGACAGCAGCCTAAGCCACCGGGGGGGGGGGGGGGGGCTTAAATGCATTTTACTGGTACCAAATCTTCGCCCTAGATTCTGCCGTTGTTGAAGTACAAGAATTGTTCAGCTCGCATGGAGGCCATCTAACTAATGCAATGTATCATCATGGAAAACACTATAATCAAATTAACACTCCATGATGAAACAAAGAAAAGGGCTCATGACTCACAGATAGTCAGAGCTAAAGAAAACATCAAGTTGAGCCACGGTGGGTCCAGCTACAGATAAGCATCAGGTACCAACCCACCGATTAAAGCTTTACGTCAGAGCCGTCATAGAGTCTGAGGCCTGACCCACCGTCGTGCAATTAAAGAGGAAACCATAGCTATAAACCGTGATTGGGTTTAAAACTAGGCATGCAGACTGTCACATGATATCCAAATTTTATCCAACCCTTATATAACGTTTAACAATCTTTTTGAATTGAAAGAAGCCCGGGATAAAAAGCTGCATAATGTGTGATATATTATGGTTTAATTGGGAATACTTTAGTTGTCGGTGTTTTATCAAAATAATTGATGTAAAAGTATGCAACTTGGAGAAAAGTTTCGTCTTTGCACTTTTCATTATAAGTATGTTGAAACTTCAAGATTTTTTAAATCTCAAAGTAAAGACAAAGGCAAAGATCAGGAATCAATACAATCATGTACCACACTTGACCCGTGACACCATGTGAGAAAGTGACAAAGCACAAGAAACATCACACACAAGAGAGTGAAGAGGTCAGCCCTTTCCCAGAAGGTGATCACAAGACCGCAAGAAACAGACAAGACAGCATAACAAAGACAAACATGAAACATAAATAACAAAAAAGGACCCACAAATGAAGCACCGCCTTGGAGCGGTCAGTAAAAAATACTGAGGTCTTAAGCATGTTTAACGATATCAACCTCAACCTCTATTCTGATGGATCAAGCCACAGATGGGAAATGACAAAAACACAAGAAAACTCAATACACAAGAGAGCCAAGAGGTCAGCCCTTTCCCAGCAGGTGACTACAGACAATACAACCTTCTTTTCACGAGGTTAACGAAGTCGCACAAAACGTTCCATGTTCAAGCCTAGCACCTCATATAGTGTGAATATATTAGTTCTCGAAGAATAACAAATACATTTGTTAAAGAGACTAAGTCTGCAACTATGAACATTTTTCGAATTTTTTTATTTTCTTTTTAAATCATTTGTACAAGGAGAATTAAGTTATGCTTTCACAATAAATCTTTTCACTATATCTGAAAACTGCGCGGAAAAGTGAATTATCTTATTAAAACAGGTGTGTTGGTAATTATTTGCGTCCCTCCAATAATTATAGACAGTTAATTTTAACATAAATGCTGTTGTTTTGATACTGATAATTTGTTAAGATTTACGAAATTGGTAAAATGTATACCTGAATTTTCGTTTTTTACTGTGTTCTTGAAAAATAGAAACATTAGTTCTAGAATTAAATGATCAAAAGTTACAGACTATGCAGCTTTAACACACAGGTTTAGATATACATCAATTGTATGCGTAAAACTGTAAACATTTTCTAATCCATCAGTTTGAACATATGTTTTGGGTTCTTTTGAGTACCCACAATATACATTGAGATATAAAAACATTAATATTTTGGTACGCACTCTTAACTTAAGGCCTGGTTTGTTAACTAAACAGACAGGGCTTATAGCCTTGGCCAGGTGTGGTGCTCGATTATATTGATTCCTGATCTTTGCCCGTTTTGTTCCTTTTATAACAATAATTTGTTAAGTGTTTGTGACAATATGGATATATGTGATTTTCGATCAAGCTGAAAAATAATAATGAAAAGTTAAAAAAACACCTAGGACTGCATTTTCCATCAAACTGCGTGTTTTTTTCTTCTGCAATTGAAATACAATGTACTGATTTGCCTTATGGCTGGTATCCGTTATAAAATGGGCGTACAGTGGAAATCCAAATGAACTTATATTCAGTCCGAATAAATGAAGTAAGCTTCTTATAAAATGTGTGGGGTCATTTTAATTACCATTTCAAACGAAAGACACGGTAAATATGACATCTGAATCTAGGGCGAAGATTTGGTACCAGTAGAATGCATTTAAGCCAATCCCCCCCCCCCCCCCGGTGGCTTAGGCTGCTGTCCGTTCTAAGGCGGTGGTTATGTTGCTGTTGACTTTTGTTTATTGTTACTTCCATTGTGGGAGTTTGTAATTGTCCTATGTTTTGTTGTACGTTACTTTATGTCCATTATAGTTTTGCAATCATCTTGATGGGGAAGAGAGAGCTGGTTGCTTTGCTTGAACAAGCGGTTAACAAGTGCTTCGTGCACGTACTTTTGCTTGTAGACAACAACCCTTCTTGAATGAATCTGCGGAAGGGAGGAGAATGACCGTAGAAATTATTTCATGATCAATCTCCATGAAAGTATGGGACCGGGCCGGGATCAAACTCACGACCCTTGGATCTGCAGTCAGACTCGCATCTGTAGCCAGACATGTTACCGACTGTGCAACCTCATAAAGCTTGTGAACCTCATAAAACATGGCTAATCCTAAACACAACACGCAGTTATTATGGTTAGTCTAGTTTTATGAGGTCCACTGACATGCATTAGTTAGGGTAACCATCTTTTTATGAGGTCTACTGACATGTAGTAGTAGGATAAGTCTACTTTTATGAAGTCTACAGATAGGCAATAATTAGTGTTAGACTAGTTTATGAGGTCCATTGTCATGTGGCATTTAGAATACCCTAGTTTTTTATGAGGTCTTAAGACTGGTTATTAGGTTTGGCCTAGTTTTATGAGATCTACAGACAAGTAATACATCTGTATGTAGGTTTAGCCTTTTTGGAACTCGGGATCTGTTCAATATCAGCTATTCTAGAGAGTTATATCTGTTTTCGAAATTTCTACACTTTGAAGAAATAGTTCGTGTTAAAATGGCTGTTTGCTTTGAAATGATAGTGAGTGAAACATAAACCACAGTGCAGTTATTCAAAAATATGTAATTGTTTGCCGATTTTCATTCGAAAGTTGAACTTTTACTGAGTTATTGGTGTTTTTGCGAACTGGGAAGCTCCCATGTCACTATTAAACGGTTATTCGGTCATTTCAGGAACAGTAACTCTTATTGAATTGTTTTCTATGAATGGACACTGCATACCAGCGTGATGCGCGTATGAATATCGCTGTTTATCAGGTCAACCACGCCTCGTAGTGTATTCCAATGAATGGACATAAGCCGTTTCATGATAAAACCTGCCTTTCAGAATTTTAAAAGACTACTCTGTTTAATACAGGGGCTATAGTTCAGAAATTTGATGTCGCAAGTTGAGCTATCATACCTTACATGTATAACCAACAGCAGTGTGCACGTGCTGGTCATTGCATAAGGATATATCTCAGTCACGCATACATGTCATAAACTGAATGACCTGGCGCTTTCACATCGTTCCTTGATTAGATTTCTGATGCTGTAAATCTGTCACTCAGATCATTAAACCCAAGGTTCTGCAGGTCATTATAACAGCCATTCTACTGGCTTTTGTTATACATTAGATTAGTAGCACCAAGATTGTTTCAAGACTAATTTTTCATGGAGTAAAATTTGACGTCTGGTATGGCTCAAAATGCATCAACTCTTTGCCTTTTGGGTAATTTTGCATGCTTTTTTGTCGTCTGCTGATTTTTCTTTTAATCAATTTTTTCGAAAATTTCTATCAGGAATACCCTCAGAGTAACAAACAGATTGGATGCAGATCAGGCCCGGAGTTTTGTGGGACCTGATCTGGGACAAACTGTTTACAAAGGTTACCAGCAGACAACACAAGTAGGCATGATCAGTCTGATCTGGACAGTCGTGACAGTTTGTTAAAAAGCTACTGAAACATTTCAGCAGACGTCAGAAGCAGACTCTTAGCGTACTGGGCAATCTTGCATACTTTTTGTGGTCTGCTGATTTTTTTATGAATCATTTTTTTTTCGAAATATTCTATCAGGAAAACTATCATAGTGTAAAACGTAAAAAAAGTATCAAACAGTTTGGATCCAGATCAGGCCTGACATCAAGCCGGGCCTAATCTGGTTCTAAACTGTTAGCAAAGGCTATCAGAAAAAATACTAGGACGGAAAGAGTTAATACAATTTTTGGCTAACAGCTCAGACTCTGATTAGACTCTTTACTCTGCAGTAGCTGATCTGGGTCTGCACTTTTTGACAATGTCTGAAAAAGTTTCTGACCCACTTTCTGTACGATTTTCGCTGAGGTGAGATGCTTCGAGTTTCGAATTTCGGAAGTTGATGTTTGGTTTTATTTATGTAAAATTCATGTATCTGAAGACTGTATCCGAAATATTCAAGCCCTTTGCTAGTCTGTGTAACTAAGCATGCCGGTTTTAAATTCAGCCTAAATGGAAACTGAAAAGACGGATTTTCTTATAGCACAGCAAATTCAAAATTGGCTTAATTGTTTTTGTTCATTGCATATATCTGCTAACATCAATTTACCTATGTAAGTATATGGGCAAACAGTGTGAACACAGATCAGGCTGCTCCTCTATGAGCAGTCTGATCTGGGTCTACACTAATTGTCAAAAAGCTACTCTTCATTTCAGCAAATGTCAAAAGCAGATTAACTCTATCTACTGGGTAATTTTGCATCTTTATTTTTTTCAAAATCAACTTTTTTCAAAATATTCTTTCAGCAATACCATTAAAGTGTCAAACAGTTTGGGTCCAGATTAGGCCCGACGTTATTTCGGGCCTGATCTGATCTAGGTCAAAACTGTTCGCAAAGATTATCAGCAGAAGACAGCTAGTAGGGATAAAATTTGGCTAACAGCTCAGACCCTGATTAGACTCTTAACTCTGCAGCTGCTGATCTGTGTCTGCACTGTTTACCAATCTGAAAAAAATTCTATAGAACCCCAGGTGTGGAAGCTATTGAATTTGGATATTTATCATTCTCTCGGAGAGACTGCATGCTATGCTGATAAGCTGTCAAATAATCATTATTTATTTCAGTTCTATAGTTTGTAATATATTGAGGGCTCAATTCAAGCCACTCTCAGTCCAATTTTCGTAGGCCTATTTATTGGCTTATGTTAGTACAGAGGCAAACTCCAAGTGTTCAAGTGTTTAATAGAGTCGGATTTGGAATGCTCTCTTTTCAGTACATATTTTTGTCCACAAAATTATTTGCCCGATTGTTGTTAGTTATTTCCCTTTAAGTGTTCTTGCTAGTATGCACGCATGTGCAGTCTGTTCTTGAGCTTTCGGTACTCGGCCTGGGTAGTGTTTAATGCAGACGGATCTTTGGAAATTTATATAAAAGATAAATAAATAAAAGAAAGTCAGCACCTATTTGTGTACAAAATAATTATTTCAGAAAAGAGACCAGTTTTGTCTGCTTATTTTGTACTAGTGAACGCTCTTGCGAGTATGCGCGCATGTACGATTTCGTGGAAAAATCAATGCAGTCGGAACTTTGGCAAGTTTATAAAACAATCAGATCCTATCAGAATATGCCGAAACGACCCACCCTAAAACCAGGCCGAAAACGACCCAGCCGAAACTACCCACGGCCGGAAACCTATGTTTAATGAATGTGCTACATCCGCTTTCCAGCGTCAAGGCAGTGACCGATATATAGGTCACTGGTCATTGCTACCACGTCGTGCAACAGAACCCATAGCGGCTTTTTTGATCTTAAACATTGCTATCAGCGAGCCTCTGCTGATTACATAAGCAGAAAGTTTGGTCCCAGATCTGGTCCGACAAAGTGTTTAAAATTGATCAAACCTGACGGTTTTCCTGACTTCTTTTATCATACATTTGAATCTACATGTAAAAACAAGGGCGACGATGGGACTGCGCGGGCGCTCAGGGTGGTCCCTGCCTTTAACGAAGTCGGGGTTCTCGCGGCTTTAAACATTATATAGGCGTCTGGTAAATAAAGCAAATTTCGATAATCTCAAGGTCTGTTCTGTTTTCAAATACAGAGCCAAAAACCATGCTCTATAAGTTCCTTACATGCGTATATGAGCAGTTAAAGGCCTCAGCTTAAACGGTAAGATTTGCCTTATGCGATTCTGTCTTATAAGACTCCTTCTTTGAATAAATACCTGGAGATAGTTTCATCACGGAGGGAGGTTTCATTGTTGTTTATGTAAAATTGATTGATTGATTGAGTGAATAATTGATTGATTGTGTTTGTGTACATCATTCGGTTTGTTGATACATGTACTCACATGTAGCTTGTGATGTAATGAAAGAACGAACTCTTTATCTGCTCAAGCCGAGTTCATTGATATGGCATTTAATGCCATGTCTTTTCTTGTTTTACGAGGTTCACATGTAGTAAGTAGGGCTGGCTTATTTCTTGGGAGGACTTCAACAAGTAGTATTTAAAATTAGCCTAGATTTTTTATTAGATAGTATTTGGGTTTGCTTACTTTTTATGAGGTCGACTGACAGCTAGTATTGAGGAGTAGCCTATTTTGATAAGGTCCTGAGGCAGGTAATATTTAGGTTAGCTTACTTATTATGAGGTCGACTGACAGCTAGTATTGAAGATTAGCCTAGTTTAATATGGTCATCAGGTAGTATTTGGGTTAGCTTACTTTTTATGAGGTCGACTGACAGCTAGTATTGAGGATTAGCCTAGTTTTACAAGGTCCTTAGGCAGGTAGTATGTAGGTTAGCTTACTTATTATGAGGTCGACTGACAGCTAGTATTGAGGATTAGCCTAGTTTTACAAGGTCCTTAGGCAGGTAGTATGTAGGTTAGCTTACTTATTATGAGGTCGACTGACAGCTAGTATTGTGGATAAGTCTAGTGTAATAAGGTCATCAGGCAGGTAGTATTTGGGTTCCCTTACGTTTTATGAGGTCGACTGACAGCTAGTATTTAGGAGTAGTCTAGTTTAATAATGTCCTCAGGCACGTTGTATCTGGATCCGCACATGAACAGCTCAGCTACCACCAAACTTGGTGTGAAGATATACTTAATTTAAAGTACAGGAACTAGCTGAAGCTAGGATAAAAAAGTAAAGCATATATAGTACATCCTTGTAGATCATGCTATACGACCTTATGACACTCATACTTCACTGGGCAAACTCTTAAAAATAGATTTTAGCAAGACTAGCTCATTATATTTTTATGTTTTCTAATAATTATCATCGAAAGCAAAGGCATTAACTAGACAGCGCGTATGCACAGGCTGAGCTGCGTTTTTTGTGTGTTTTTTTTTTGTATTCGCTTGCCATCAATCTATTTTCCCTGACGTGGTTAATCAGAAACAAAAACTTACCCGGCAAACGCCATATTTGTAAAAGAGCAGCAATTCACTAAATATCCAAATCTGTCACAACACTCCCCCTCGTGCACTTTTCTGTCTGACCTTGAAGTACTCTTTACGGAGTCGAGCTTATTTGTAAACCAATGCACTGAACATGATACGCAAATTTGCATTCAAATGCAAATTCCGGCTTTAATTTAGTTTACCATGGATGTCTATTGAAACATATTTATCGCCTCTTATGCTGAGGTATCAAGTTTTTCACGTTTTGAACAAAAGTCTAAACACTCATATCAGCGGAATACTGAAGGCTGTTAAAAAGTAAGATAAACCAACTCTCTGAAGTAAATCAGAAAAATTGAGGAATTGGTTATTTTGTTTGTTTGATTTGTTTCTTTACGTCCCATCAACACTCTTTCAGTTATATAGGGTTGGGTATTCCAGGGTTGAACCAGTACTAAGCTAGGATTAATTTGTCTTGCTCAAGGACACAACGCAGTGACGCGGGTTAGGCTCGAACCCGCGACCCCTCAGTCTCGAGCCAAGCACACTACCAAAGAGCCATTGCGCTCCCTGAGAAATTGGTTAAATGGGGTTTTCATTTGTATAACACAAAAAGAGATTAGTTTCTAAAAGATGCATTTTTACCCGCTATTAATATAATAAGTCAGTACATGATATTAAGGTACTACATGTATAATGATCGCATAATATGCCAGCAGCGAAGGCTCAGGCAAGACAGTGCGTACATGCGAACAGTGAAGGCTCAGGCGAGGTTGCGCATACTGCGCGCAGTCTCGCCAGAGCCTTCACTGCTCGCATACACAAAACTGGCACATAGCTGAAGGCTCCGTTCAATCACGCATCAAGTCCCTCTTGCTGACTGAGCATACCTGTATAAAGAATGCGTTTACGCATAATTATATTATGTGCTAGTTACTCCAATCACATGAATTGGCTAATATTATCATTTTTAAAGCGAATCATGCGAATATTACTTTTTTGATGTTTTGAAAAATGTTTTCATTTTACCCTTGCTGTGAATTATAGTTCAAACGACAATAAATAAATAAATAAATAAATAAATAAATAAATTAACAAATAAATAAATAAATAAATAAATAAATAAATAAATAAATAAATAAATAAATAAATAAATAAACAAACGTGCATGTACAAATACATGTGAACTTTTTGGTTACAATATTTCACACGCATTATTTTATAAATCTTGGGAATGTGCGGATGCGAACGTTGGTCTGAGCATATATTGTTCGTATACAACATTCTTAGGCTTTTCAAGTCGTGACCCTTAAACATGTTAAATATTCATTAAAAGTATATAAATGTTCAGCGGAATTTTATCATATCCAAGCATAAAACGAAATTAATTTTCATCAGTAGCCCGTTTTTATCCATTTCTTACAGATTACACTATATGCAATATGCATGGTTTAAGCCTAGTCATTCAATAGATGTACATTTATAAGAAGATAATATTCTATAATTTACAATGTAAATAAAGATCATTAGATCAAGAGCTCTGGACAATACCCCAAGGACCTGATGAGGTTTACAAGAGCCACCTAGCCGGTATTCAGCATAAGGTACAAGTTGGCACGTGCGAACAGCGAAGATTCAAACCAGTCTGCGCATCCACACAGTCTGATCAGAGTCTTAGTTTTCCGCACGAAGAAGCATTGGACCCTTGGCTACCCATAGAGCACAAATCGAAGACTCTGATCAGACTGCGCGGACGCGTAGGCTGATCTGAGTCATCGATGAGCTCACATGCCAAATTTTACCTTTCTCTGGATACCGGCCCATTTCTGACGCAGCTCAGAATGTAAATCTGTGTCCTGCCTTAGATGATCCAGCGATCGTTAACGTCTTAGATGATCCAAAGATCGTTAATATCAGCTAGGATGTTACACCGCAAGCCTGCGTTATACAGAGGCTGGTACGGATATGTTATTCATCTTTTTGAGTCCGCATTCAAATGTCCCATTTTTCTCATATGTCACGTGTATAAAGAAATAGTCGAGTCACCGTTTCCATCTTTAAAGCCAACCTTTAATCCGAAGTATTCATGCGCGGCTAAATTCAATTTGCTTGGAGTATAGTGTCTCGTCCGAACGTCATCTTGTCATTTAGTCCCATGTGTAGTAGATGCGCACAGTGGATGGCCTAATGAGACTGCGCGGATGCGCATGCTCGTTTAAGCAATCACTGATTGCGAATCTGACTAAAGCCCTTTGATATGGAAGGGCTCAAATATTTTACCGATCAGTTTTAATTTATAATGTAAATAGATGGCTAATCACCATTATGAAAGCAAATTTGCAATATTTATTTGAAGTCATACAGAAACGTTATGTTGACTGACACGGTGCCATTGGCTTGTTCTGACACAATGTTTATTGAATTAATCCTTAAAGCGCCAATCACAACAAAAGTCGTCTGTTTCTTTCGACTGCTGAAATGTTTTAGAAGTCTCTTAAACAAAAAGTACAGTGTAGATCCAGTAGGAGCAGCCTGATCTGGGTCAACACTGTTTGTCTATACAAGTGCATTAGTCAATAGTTTAAGCATTTATGTGCAACAGACCACTTAAGTAGATGAATTATTCAGATGCATTTTTTCAGGCGTTCTAAAGGCTAATCTCGATTCAAGGAACATCGGTGCTTTTCGCCAATTCATAGCTCAGCACATGCATTTTTTTGAAGAAGAATGTCTGAGAATAAGACCATGATCGGCATAATTCATTGAGTCTGTCAGGCAATAACGGGATGACACAATATAAAACTAGGCCATATTCAAGTCGGTCGCAACCTTATGACAAGAGTGCTCTTTTCTTACGTCGAGATCAGAATTAATTTTTGATCCTATTCTTCTTCTTATCACACAAGCCACCCTGCTAAAAAGGACCTTTCAAGAGCATAAGCGGACAATCATAGTAAGTGAGTATGATCAGGAAATATCACAATCACAAACTACAGAGTTACAGTCTGCTGCTAGACACCTGTTAATTAGAGTATATGGGTATCGTTGCATCCGCGTAGTCTGATCAGCGCCTGTGCTGTTCACTACATATACCAGTGACTGGACAATGTTAAAATAAATAAGTATGCAAAATTTTATACAAATATACAATACGGTTTAAGAGTTATGGGCATTTAACCAAAACAACTCAACCAGATGAAATGGTACTCAGCAAACCCTCGTCCATCCAAAAAGGCTGTTACACATGCCAGTGGCTAGATAATGTTGACATGCATAAATGCCATTTGTATGCAAACTGTGATTATAACAATAACTACGTGGACCAAGAGCTTTCAGCATTTTCAGTAACTGCTAACGGACGGACAGACTCACATAGTGCAGACCCAAGGGTCGTGCAATAAAGCAGCTACCGTAGAATTATAGATTGGTCCTAGTTCAATCTTGGGCCCATCACTGGGTCTGAGATTCAATCAATAAATTCAATCAATAAAGGAGAATGAGATACTCGGTGACCTCAATGTTTTACCACTTTTTGTCACCTGAAAGTGGGCACCCTACATGGGAGGCTCATTTACCCAGATGCAATGTCCACTTTTTGGAACTCGGGATCTGTTCAATATCAGCTATTCTAGAGAGTTATATCTGTTTTCGAAATTTCTACACTTTGAAGAAATAGTTCGTGTTAAAATGGCTGTTTGCTTTGAAATGATAGTGAGTGAAACATAAACCACAGTGCAGTTATTCAAAAATATGTAATTGTTTGCCGATTTTCATTCGAAAGTTGAACTTTTACAGAGTTATTGGTGTTTTTGCGAACTGGGAAGCTCCCATGTCACTATTAAACGGTTATTCGGTCATTTCAGGAACAGTAACTCTTATTGAATTGTTTTCTATGAATGGACACTGCATACCAGCGTGATGCGCGTATGAATATCGCTGTTTATCAGGTCAACCACGCCTCGTAGTGTATTCCAATGAATGGACATAAGCCGTTTCATGATAAAACCTGCCTTTCAGAATTTTAAAAGACTACTCTGTTTAATACAGGGGCTATAGTTCAGAAATTTGATGTCGCAAGTTGAGCTATCATACCTTACATGTATAACCAACAGCAGTGTGCACGTGCTGGTCATTGCATAAGGATATATCTCAGTCACGCATACATGTCATAAACTGAATGACCTGGCGCTTTCACATCGTTCCTTGATTAGATTTCTGATGCTGTAAATCTGTCACTCAGATCATTAAACCCAAGGTTCTGCAGGTCATTATAACAGCCATTCTACTGGCTTTTGTTATACATTAGATTAGTAGCACCAAGATTGTTTCAAGACTAATTTTTCATGGAGTAAAATTTGACGTCTGGTATGGCTCAAAATGCATCAACTCTTTGCCTTTTGGGTAATTTTGCATGCTTTTTTGTCGTCTGCTGATTTTTCTTTTAATCAATTTTTTCGAAAATTTCTATCAGGAATACCCTCAGAGTAACAAACAGATTGGATGCAGATCAGGCCCGGAGTTTTGTGGGACCTGATCTGGGACAAACTGTTTACAAAGGTTACCAGCAGACAACACAAGTAGGCATGATCAGTCTGATCTGGACAGCCGTGACAGTTTGTTAAAAAGCTACTGAAACATTTCAGCAGACGTCAGAAGCAGACTCTTTGCGTACTGGGCAATCTTGCATACTTTTTGTGGTCTGCTGATTTTTTATGAATCATTTTTTTTTCGAAATATTCTATCAGGAAAACTATCATAGTGTAAAACGTAAAAAAAGTATCAAACAGTTTGGATCCAGATCAGGCCTGACATCAAGCCGGGCCTAATCTGGTTCTAAACTGTTAGCAAAGGCTATCAGAAAAAATACTAGGACGGAAAGAGTTAATACAATTTTTGGCTAACAGCTCAGACTCTGATTAGACTCTTTACTCTGCAGTAGCTGATCTGGGTCTGCACTTTTTGACAATGTCTGAAAAAGTTTCTGACCCACTTTCTGTACGATTTTCGCTGAGGTGAGATGCTTCGAGTTTCGAATTTCGGAAGTTGATGTTTGGTTTTATTTATGTAAAATTCATGTATCTGAAGACTGTATCCGAAATATTCAAGCCCTTTGCTAGTCTGTGTAACTAAGCATGCCGGTTTTAAATTCAGCCTAAATGGAAACTGAAAAGACGGATTTTCTTATAGCACAGCAAATTCAAAATTGGCTTAATTGTTTTTGTTCATTGCATATATCTGCTAACATCAATTTACCTATGTAAGTATATGGGCAAACAGTGTGAACACAGATCAGGCTGCTCCTCTATGAGTAGTCTGATCTGGGTCTACACTAATTGTCAAAAAGCTACTCTTCATTTCAGCAAATGTCAAAAGCAGATTAACTCTACCTACTGGGTAATTTTGCATCTTTATTTTTTTCAAAATCAACTTTTTTCAAAATATTCTTTCAGCAATACCATTAAAGTGTCAAACAGTTTGGGTCCAGATTAGGCCCGACGTTATTTCGGGCCTGATCTGATCTAGGTCAAAACTGTTCGCAAAGATTATCAGCAGAAGACAGCTAGTAGGGATAAAATTTGGCTAACAGCTCAGACCCTGATTAGACTCTTAACTCTGCAGCTGCTGATCTGTGTCTGCACTGTTTACCAATCTGAAAAAAATTCTATAGAACCCCAGGTGTGGAAGCTATTGAATTTGGATATTTATCATTCTCTCGGAGAGACTGCATGCTATGCTGATAAGCTGTCAAATAATCATTATTTATTTCAGTTCTATAGTTTGTAATATATTGAGGGCTCAATTCAAGCCACTCTCAGTCCAATTTTCGTAGGCCTATTTATTGGCTTATGTTAGTACAGAGGCAAACTCCAAGTGTTCAAGTGTTTAATAGAGTCGGATTTGGAATGCTCTCTTTTCAGTACATATTTTTGTCCACAAAATTATTTGCCCGATTGTTGTTAGTTATTTCCCTGTAAGTGTTCTTGCTAGTATGCACGCATGTGCAGTCTGTTCTTGAGCTTTCGGTACTCGGCCTGGGTAGTGTTTAATGCAGACGGATCTTTGGAAATTTATATAAAAGATAAATAAATAAAAGAAAGTCAGCACCTATTTGTGTACAAAATAATTATTTCAGAAAAGAGACCAGTTTTGTCTGCTTATTTTGTACTAGTGAACGCTCTTGCGAGTATGCGCGCATGTACGATTTCGTGGAAAAATCAATGCAGTCGGAACTTTGGCAAGTTTATAAAACAATCAGATCCTATCAGAATATGCCGAAACGACCCACCCTAAAACCAGGCCGAAAACGACCCAGCCGAAACTACCCACGGCCGGAAACCTATGTTTAATGAATGTGCTACATCCGCTTTCCAGCGTCAAGGCAGTGACCGATATATAGGTCACTGGTCATTGCTACTACGTCGTGCAACAGAACCCATAGCGGCTTTTTTGATCTTAAACATTGCTATCAGCGAGCCTCTGCTGATTACATAAGCAGAAAGTTTGGTCCCAGATCTGGTCCGACAAAGTGTTTAAAATTGATCAAACCTGACGGTTTTCCTGACTTCTTTTATCATACATTTGAATCTACATGTAAAAACAAGGGCGACGATGGGACTGCGCGGGCGCTCAGGGTGGTCCCTGCCTTTAACGAAGTCGGGGTTCTCGCGGCTTTAAACATTATATAGGCGTCTGGTAAATAAAGCAAATTTCGATAATCTCAAGGTCTGTTCTGTTTTCAAATACAGAGCCAAAAACCATGCTCTATAAGTTCCTTACATGCGTATATGAGCAGTTAAAGGCCTCAACTTAAACGGTAAGATTTGCCTTATGCGATTCTGTCTTATAAGACTCCTTCTTTGAATAAATACCTGGAGATAGTTTCATCACGGAGGGAGGTTTCATTGTTGTTTATGTAAAATTGATTGATTGATTGAGTGAATAATTGATTGATTGTGTTTGTGTACATCATTCGGTTTGTTGATACATGTACTCACATGTAGCTTGTGATGTAATGAAAGAACGAACTCTTTATCTGCTCAAGCCGAGTTCATTGATATGGCATTTAATGCCATGTCTTTTCTTGTCTAAGCCTAACCTCTAAACTAAATCAACAAAAGCAGTGAGATGTTTCAAAATGTCTGCAAACATATTTGTCTGTTAAATATGATTTGTTTTCCAATATGTTTATTATTGACCAATCGCGAAACATTTTCCTTAAAGTATACCCATTGGTCCCACTCACTTTTTGAGCCAATCGCTGCTCTTTTTGCTTGTGACCCCGCAGGGTCGCAAGCATTTGAAATGGAATAGTGATACCCTCAGCATTTTTTGTCTATTTATATAAACCTACGGAGGACTTCTGGGAAGAAGGCGTAAGAGGAACTTTTAGAGTAAAAAAACGTCCCCAAGTATACACACCATCAATTGAAAGCGAATACGTATAAACGAGCCTCACAGTATGTGATTTTCATCTGCATTATAAAAGAATTAAAAATAATTAAGTCACTGTCTTATGACGGATATGACAGACAGTTTTTATGCGACCAAAGGGAGGATTACATGGTACTCAATCACTAATACTTAATGACACAGTCCATTCTAAGTGCCCGAGTCTTCACATCATGACAGGAGCATACCTCATATACTATTAGAGGTAGGAATCCCACATTCGGTATGTGGCTGCATCTTGGGGTGTAAAGCGGTGTGTAAAATTTTTGGGGTCACTGTTACCTTGACCTCTGACCTCAGTCGTCCTAGAATAATCGTATCCCGAGCACATCTCCGCAAATTTCGTGTTTGAATGCATTTTGGCGGTGTTGATTGTAGCTTACTATTTTGGGGTCGCTTTGACCTTGACCTCTGACGTTGGTCTAATAAAATCGTGTGCGGAGCATATCACATATACTATACGACATAGAAATCCCATATTGGGGATACATATTGCGGTAATGGAATGTCACATACTGTCTTAGGTCACTGTGACCTTGACCTCATGTCTCAATACTCGAAAAATCTCCCACATCCTGTTGAGGTAACAATCTCAAATTTCATTTGTGGATGCATCTTGATGTCAAATAACCTTGACTTCTGGCCTCAAAACTTGAAAAAATCGTATCCCCAACATATCTCCCACATTTTATGAGGTAACAATCTCAAACTTCGTGTGTGGATGCATCTTGATGTTAGAGATTGTAGCGTTCTACTTTTGAGCAACTGCGACCTTGAACTCTGGTCTCAGTTGTATAAGAATCGTGTACTGAGCATATCTTCTATATTATATGACATAGAACTCACAAATTTGATATGTGGATGAATCTATTGGCCACTGTGTGCCACCTACTGTTTACTTGCTTTGTGACCCTGACCTCTAGCTACAGTTCTAGATAGGTCGAGCCAGGACAATATCTGTATATTATGTGAGGTAGAAATCCAAAATTTGGTGTGTGGTTACATTTTGGGGTTGCTGAGTGTCACATACTGCTTCTGAGTCACACTGGTCCTGGCCTCTGGCCATGGTTTTAGAAAAAAATGAGGAAAATGTATGTCCAGAGTTGTCAAATAACTTTTCCACAAATGTCTAGCAGTCATCACGTAGCTGTGAAATATCATTTTTACTATATACTATAATTGGTCAGGCATAAGCCTGAGGTATAAGATCGAGGAACATAAAAAGAGTAGGATACTTTCTAGAGGCCCAAGCTGGGCTTTTCTCATCCTTTTCATCATCACCGTCCAAATGCATGCATTGTCAGTTTAAGATACTGTCTACTCCTTAGGACTATTGCAGCTTGGAATGCATTAAACAGAAATAAATACCAAATACGAACTTCAGGCTGGGTAGTCACGTGGTTTTTGCTTGGATACACTGTACGGATGTTCGAATACACTGTACGGACATTCTAATCGAATGTAGGAAGATTTCTCTATGTTTTCTCATCTATACGCAGAAAATTATACACCATTTTCCAGCCCACATTTTCCCCTATCAAACGCTACCAGGATAGCATCTTTAGGCATCTTACTTTGAGCGCTAACTCTGTCACAAATGTTGTCCGTACAGCTTATTTCCAAATTCAGACCCGATCTTCGCCGCTAAAAAATTTGTGACAGAGTCTGTACTCAAAGTAAGAGGCTTTATGAGGATATCCTGGCATCGTTAGATCGGGAAAAATGGGGGCTGGAAAATGGTGTATAATTCTCTTTATAAAGATGAAAAAACATGCAGAAATATCTACTTACTTTTGCTTAAAACATCGGTGTGGAAAGAAGTCCGCCATTTTTCCGCACAGTGTATCCTAACAGAAACCACGTGACTACCCACCCTGAACTTTACATAAAAAACCCTCAAAAGCCAATGAGCCCTTTTTTCCTGGGCACGAGGACACAAAAGTTTTACATACGTTAGCAAAGTTGCAACATCAAAATTGCCATCACATCCTTAATTGGTATAAACCATAAACAATACATATTCTGTGTTAGACTCGCATTCAAGAATCGCCTTCTGTACAAAAGCAAATAAAGAATGTAAGACCAGAAAGGGTGGTGACTAGTTATTGTGGTCTTGGCAGCGTAAAGCCTTTATGGGAACCAAACATTTTGTGCTTCAACAACAGCAGAATCTAGGACAAAGATTTGGTACCAGTAAAATGCATTTTAGCCCCCCCCCCCCCCCAGTGGCTTAGGCTGCTGTCCATTCTAAGGCGGTGGATTCTGTTGTTGTTGATTCGTTGTTGATTAGTACTCTCATTGTGTGCTTCCTGTAATTGTTATATGTTTTGTTTAGCGTTAGTTTATGTCCATTCTAGTTTTGCAATCATCTTAATGTGGAAGAGAGAGCTGGTTGCTTTGCTTAGTGTGTATTCCTGGTGTCTCATGATTGTTGTGTGGCTCTTCCTCGCGGTGTCGTGGGTTTGTCTGCAGTTTGTGATTGTGGTATTTCCTGATCATACTCACTTACTATTTTTGAATACATGCACGCTAAGAATAAGCAGTTTTACCCTTTTTGGTTTATTCATTTGAAAGCATTCAACTAGGCAAGCCCTCCTTTTAAATGGAAAATTTATTACATTATTAAAGGTATATAACCAATCAAGGCAGCATATTTCGTTTAAAAAGCAGTTAAATCCCCTAGATGAAACGTGTATACCACAAGCTGAAGTAACTCGCGTACCGTTACGCTAATAGAAGTTAGTATAGCGTGTGACGACCCCTGCAACGAAACGCGCCACAAAATATCTAATCGAAGTCAATGTACCATGTGACATGGTTTTGACAAAAAGTGTCCAATCGCTATGAAAAAGTTTAGAGAATTTGAAATGCTAAGAAACTGCCTAAAATGATCCAAAAAATCACAAAATCTATATTAACCCATTTAAGCCGATTAGGATTTCCCACTCCTATCAATTGGACCGGTCCATTTCCGTATTAAGGGTTTTTTGATGGTATTTTCATTTTTTTTTCAAAACTTAAAATAATTGTAAGCAATTAAAGAGTGGAGAACCTGATCAGACGCCGATTTTTGCGGCTTCTGAAATGGTTTTGTACTGCTTGCCGATGTCCCGCAAAACGGACGCTTGTTGGATTTCTTTTGCTCCAGTGTTCAGTTTTATTTACTGTTGAGTCATTGTCTTTGCTTTATCTCTTTCTATAGCTTGATTTATATGTTCTGGTGGATGGTGCATTGATAAGTTGTTTTTTTTCATGCAAACCAAACATCCGTTTGTGTCTTGATCCGGTGAGGTTGGCGCGTCGTGAAACCGGTTTAAGCCCTCCAGTAAAATATTATAACTGACCGTTCCAAGGCGGTGCTTCTTTTGTGGATCTTTTGGTGTTATTTCTGTCTTGTTTTTGTTATGCTTTGTGCGTCTTTTTATTGATGCCTTGCGGTCACCTGCTGGGAAAGGGCTGACCTCTTGGCTCTCGTTTGTGGTGTCTTACTGTAAGTTTGTCACTTTCCCATTGGTATCCTGGGTCTGGTGTGGTGCTTGGTTGTATCGATTCCTGATCTTTGCTTTTTTCTTACTTTAAATCAAAAGATATTCATATCAAAATTATTAAAAATTCAAACCCTTGCTTAACAGCCATCCAATAGGATGAACTGTACTCTACATGTACCTAGTGTTACAACCGTCTTTGGTGGGTGCGCAGTGGCTAAGTGGTAGAGTGCTTGACTCGAGACCGAGGGGCCGCGGTTTCGAGCCTCACCGGCTCCACTGCGTTGTGGTCCTTGAGCAAGAGACATTTGTCCTAGCTTAGTACTGGTTCAACCCAATCCATGTTTACCTGAAAGATTGTTGATGGGACGCATGGGGACGTAAAGAATCAAATAGAAACAAACAAACAGCCATATAAATGGCCTAGTGTAACAACCTTCTTTGCTCAATATATACTGATGTACAGAACTATACTCTGGTGGGACCAGTACTGGACGGATGCGCAGGCTGGTCTGTGCCTTTGCTGTACGCAATCCCCAAAGACAGGTCTGGGGTCGACGAGGCCCATTAGGTATTCTTTTTTGTACTTCTCACCGTCAACTTAAAGACGAGACGGTTCTAATATGAACCTACGGAAGCCCTGGAGGGACATTTTGACTTATTACTTATTACTTACTACTTATAACTTACTACTTATCACTTGTTACTTATTACTTATTACTTACTACTTTTCACTTATTACTTACTACTTATTACTTATCATATCATTTATCACCCCTATAACGACGGGAAGCTCCATTGTACCTTCCCTGTAATAGCCGTAGCAGCAGCAGCAGCAGTAGTAGTAGTAGTAGTAGTAGTAGTAGTAGTAGTAATATTATTATTATTATTATTATTATTATTAGTAGTAGTAGTAGTAGTAGCAGTAGTAGCAGTAGTGGTGTAGTAGTAAGAGTAGAAGAAGTAGTAGTAGAAGAAGTAGTAGTAGTAGTAGTAGTAGTAGTAGTAGTAGTAGTAGTAGTAGTAGTAGTCGTAGAAGTAGTAGTAGTAGTAGCAGTAGTAGTAGTAGTATTTGTGGTATATGTGTTGTTGTTGCTGTTTTTTGCTGTAATAGTAGTAGTTATAGTAGTTAAACTAGTAGTAGTAAAAGTGGTGCTTTAAGTAGTAGGAAAACTGGTTGGTATTTATGTTGTAGAAGTATATCAGTAGAATAGTTATAGTAATAGTTTGTAGATGTTGTTTGGTGCTGTAGTAGTGTTGTTGTAATAGTGGTGGTGGTGGCGGTGGTGGTGGTGGTTAGTAACAGTAGTAGTGGTGGTTATAGTAATGACTTTTTTTGCTATACCTTATTAGTTATTACTTAATACTTATTACTTATTACATATTAGTTATTACTTAATACTTATTAGTTATTACTTATTACTTAATACTTATTACTTATTACTTAATACTTATTACTTAATACTTATTACTTATTACTTAATACTTATTACTTATTACTTAATACTTATTACTTAATACTTATTAGTTATTACTTAATACTTATTACTTATTACTTAATACTTATTACTTATTACTTAATACTTATTACTAAATACTTATTACTTATTACTTATTACTTAATACTTATTACTTAATACGTACTTGTAAGCAGCAGCAGCAGCAGCAGCAGCAGCAGCAGTAGTAGTAGTAGTAGTAGTAGTAGTAGTAGTAGTAGTAGTAGTAGTAGTAGTAGTAGTAGTTGAGTAGTAGTAGTAGTAGTAGTAGTAGTAGTAGTAGTAGTAGTAGTAGTGTATCAGTAGAATAGATAGAGTAATAGTTTGTTGATGTTGTTTGATGCTGTAGTAGTGTTGTTGTAATAGTGGTGGTAATATTACTACTACTATTACAACAACACTACTACAGCATCAAACAACATCTACAAACTATAACTATAACTATTTTACTAATACACTAACACAACATCAATAACAACCAGTATTCCTACTACTTAAAAAATCACTTTTACTACTACTAGCTTTACTACTACTACTAGTACTACTACTACTACTTCTACTACTACTACTACTACTGTTGCTGCTGCTGCTACTCTTTACTACTACTACTACTACTACTTCTACTACTACTACTACTGTTGCTGCTGCTGCTACTCTTTACTACTACTACTACTACTACTACTACTACTACTACTACTACTACTAATACTACTACTACTGTTGCTGCTGCTGCTACTACTGCTTCTACTATAACAACAACTACTACTACAGCAAAATCATTAACACCAACTTCACATATACTACTACAACTACTACTACTACTACTACTACTACTACTACTACTACTACTACTTTTACTACTACTACTACTACTACTACTACTACTACTACTACTACTACTACTACTACTACTACTACTACTACTACTACTACCACCACCACTACTTCTAATACTACTACTACTACTACTTCTACAACAGCAAAAACAGCAACAACAACTACTCATATATTACTACTACAACTACTACAACTACTACACTGCTACTAATACACCAAACACAGCATCAACAACTACATATATAGTACTACTACTACTACTACTACTACTACTACAACTACTACTACTACTACTACTACTACTACTACTACTACTACTACAACAACTACTACTGCTGCTGCTGTTGCTACGGCTATGACAGGGAATGTACAACGGAGCTTCCCGTCGTTATAGGGGTGATAAATGATATGATAAGTAATAAGTATATGTAATAAGTGATAAGTAGTAAGTAATAAGTAATAAGTGATAAGTAATAAGTAGTAAGTAATAAGTAATAAGTAGTAAGTAATAAGTGATAAGTAATAAGTCAAAATGTCCCTCCAGGGCTTCCGTATGAACCCACATTATATGCTTTCTCGGAGAAACATAGTCTAGACGGTCGTCTTAACTATGTCTACAAGTCTTGTTATTCAGAATTACACCATATATAAAGTAAAACCCAGGGCTTACCCTGGCTCAGAATTTGTTGTAGCCAACACTGTAGCCAAATGGAAAAAGTTGGAGCCAAATGATATTAACTTTAGCCAAGGTTTTAGCTAGAAAGAGGTATCAACAAGTTGTTTTGTATTTAACTTTTCGCCCGCTTGGGGCGACTCTTGTCTGCCGATAACCTTTGCAAACAGTTTGGACCCAGATCAGGCCCGACAAAATGTCGGGCCTGATCTGGATCCAAACTGTTTGATACCCTGATGGTATTGAAAAAATCCAGTATCCAACGAATAAAATAAGGCACAATAATAAAGTGTGAAGGAATATTAAAAGCAATATTTGAATAAAATACACTTTTTCGCAATTATGTATTTTTTGAACCACCTAGACTGTACATTTAGACAATTACTTATATTAGTAGCCACTCTACATTTTAGTAGCAAATGGCTACAATGGATAATGGCAGGGTGAGTCCTGAAAACCTGTGTAAAACGGCCACTCAAAATAGACAACACAAAGATCTTAATGACAAATGGTAGTATAATGTAGGTTGAAAGTATTGCAGAATGCTCCCTTTGGAGCATTCTGCAATACTTTTGACATGCATTAACCGATAATTGATCTTATAAACCAATTTTCGGTCTTTTTGAGAGTGGCCGTTTTACACAGGTTTTACTGTATACAGTACAAAGACGTGAATTGCAGAGGTGATGATCAACTTACACGCAGCTGTTTCTTTGAACTTTATACTCTACAATCAATGAAGGACCAAGAATATTATCTAGATCCCATGGTTTGTGTGTTTGATTTGATTCTTTACGTCCCATACAGTCAACAACATTTCAGTCATGCCGGGGCGGGTTTTCCTGGGTTAAACTAGTAGTACAAAGCAGAAGATAACAGTCTTGCTCAAGGACACAACGCAGTTCCGCCGGTGAGGCTCGAACCCGCAACCCCTCGATCTCTAGTCAAGCATACTACCACTGAGCCACTGCGCTCTACCAACCCTGATCCCATGGAACTTGGCTTAAAAATGGCTAGAGGCTAAACCAAAACAAACAGTAGAAACACTGATGAGATGTCGCGTTGTCCGGATCTACACTCATGTATAACTTAATGTACATGTTCATAAGAATATTCCCCTACAAAGTAGCTAAAAGCGTTCCATTTCTGAGCAACGGTATAGCTCGTATATGCGTACAAATTAAAACTGACTGGATGGAACCTTCGTCATTAGTAATATTTTATACTCGTTTCGTATCTGTAATGTTGGGATTGGGAAAAGAAATTTAGAACTCAAAATATAACTAAAAATGTGTCAATGCGTCATGAAAACCCCCGCCTAGGCCCATTGTATGAGTGAAAAAATCTTCGTACGGGACGCGATATAAATACGGGACATACGGGACATACAGACAAAGATCCCCTCCTCTCGTTAGAAGCGTTTCAATTAGACGTATCAAATCAGTATCCACTACCTAACCTCTCCTTTGAGATAGCCTTTGACCATGGACTAAATAAAAGTGGTTGTATTAAACTCATACTTAGACACTCTCATCATTGGAAACCAACTGTTTACAGTAAAACCTGTATAAAACGGCGACTCAAAAATAGACAAAACAAAGAATTTAATGACAAATGGTAGCTTAATGAAGGTCGAAAGTATTGCAGAATGCAATAATTTTGACCTGCATTAAGCGATAATTAATATTGGAAACCAATTTGTGGTCTTTTTGAGAGTGGCCGTTTTACACAGGATGTACTGTACTTAGATTAAAACATTCATAAACCTAAATTTGGAATGCCCTTAATACCAAAAGAGTAAACACGTCATGTCAAAGGTGGGCGTTGGTTCCCTGTTCCGTTGACTTAACAGATGAACGGGACAATACATCTGACGTTGAGATGACAGCAACCGTTAGCCCCACAGTACCAGGTACTAAATAGATATTGAACGGGACAATGCAGCGGGCGTTGAGGTGACAGCAAACATTAGCCCCACAGTACCATGTGACCCCTCTAAATAGATAAGCATCAAATTCCATTTGATAGTATTGAACTGCATTAAATATTTAATTGGCCGATAATTGGTCAGGCATACACTACAGCTTAAATGGATATTTTAGCAAGCAATGGAATTTTGGTTATTATCGCATATGCGCAAACGTCTCCTATAAATGCCAACGCTGACAAGTCCAGCAGGGACAGAGGTCTATATGAGCCTTGACATGAGATTTCCAACAATGTGGTGTGTCCGACCAGCAAAGCATCAGATCAGCCTGCGCATACGCGCAGTCTGATCAGAGCCTTCGCTAGTCGCTTGGATATTCTATGAGTGTTAAGCTACTGACTGAACATCATTTGGAGTTTCTACGCTTAAAGGGAGGCTGTAGAGGCTGGTCTGAGTCTACACTTGTCAAAATGTCTCATTGTTGGAAATCACACGTCGCGGCTCATTTTGCTTTTCATTTACCTTGCCCTTCATCTACGTCCAATCGTTTTTTTGCGTGAGCAGCGAAGGCTCTGACTCTTCTTAGTCTTCGCCGCTCGCTTCAGGTAATGGGCCATTTGTATTAATGAGCCGCGATATGTGCTTTTCAGCAATGTGGCATTTCGATAAGTGTAGACTCAGACGAGCTTGTGCAGCCTCCTTTTAAGCTTAGACACTCTAAAGGATGTACGGTCAGTAGCTTAACAGTCAGACTAGCAAAGGCTCAGATCAGACGGCACGTATGCGCAGGCGGATCTGAGCCTTTGCTGGTCGCACATACCACAGTCTTGGAAATCTCATGTCGCGGCTGATTTGTTTGCGTTGATGTACCCTTTACAATTTCTGTATTTCCGTCTGTCTTTCTACCTGTCCGTCTGTCTGTCTGTTTTTAAAACCAATGCCATACCTGACTTTTTTCCATAGGTTAGACATCTCTATCCTTTGATACCCGGTTGTCCTTTATGAAATTATGAAAAAGTAACCACCTCAATATTAATATCAATATTAATTAAATTACACCCATTCTCGCACAGTTTGAATTCACTTTGTGCGCTGAAATATTGTTACATTGAATACGAATGACAGAGCACAATAAAATATCCAGTTTGTTTGAATTATTTTCCATTTAAAATTGAATTATAGCATAACTTTCGAACTTTCACTTATCGAAGGTTTAATACGTTCATATCAATACAATTTATTGATAATTAAAACCACTACACTGCCTTGTGCATCAATTTACTTCTTTTATACAAAGAATAGACTCGAAGACCAGCGAAAAAATATATGGTGGATCGTTAGTGTCAATAGTGCGTACAATGACCTGGGACTGACGGTTTCACTACTTCGTGTCGCTGATGCCGAGTGAAGCAGAATTAAATTGAAACAACATTATTCAACGGTCTTGCAATTCATCATGGTGTTTCGTGTTTGTTTATTCTAGTTTTAGAAATGATACCAAAACCGACCATACAAACAGCAGATGTATACAGTGTATGACGTTAATTTGGCGTTATTGTTTCACAACTGTGGATAATATCTGATATTTTACACTGGGATAGAAAATAAATTCTCGCACGCTTACCCATGCTATCTTACCCATGACGTTAAGTAACGTCATCGTGTGAAATTGCATCTTAGCGTATTCTGGGACTTCTGGAAGCTTATTTTAAAATAAATAAATAAAAACAGTGGTGAGCAAGAAAAAGAACCCATTATTCGTGTGAGGGTAGGATAGAAAAATCCGTCCCTCAGGATCACCGTTTGTCGTCACTCGGCAAGACTCGTGTTGCGATACGGTGATCCTCGGGACGGATTTTTCTATCCTAACCTCCCACTCATAAAAGATTCTTATAATCCACCACAACTGTATGTCTCCGTAGAAGGAAACGGGTTGACTCTGTATAAATGTCGTACCCCATCAGAGAAAGGAGAGAGAAAATAAAAATAGGATAGGCTAAAAGATCTCGACCCCCACCTGAAGTGAAGCAAATTTCATCCTGTCAACAAGCCAAATATGGCACACAGCCATCTCTCTAAAAGCTGCAGCGGAGTGCACCGCCCTACCACCCACAAATCAGATGTGAGCAATGCATGCTTTAAGTTGGGAACACAACAAAATCGACATACGGGTAAATGCATGATAGATGTACACGTGTGTTGCATTGGGATACTTTGACAAATGGATCCTTCAGAAATAGATAACCTGCCAAATTGGAAAACATGAAAAAGCAGTCTGGGTTTCATTTAGTCCATAAGAATGAGTGACACGCCCTAGCAATGGCTAGGAAATCATTAAACGTATGTGCCAAGAATTAGAATCGTTATTTATGTCGCACATCCAGCTACTCTGAGATATCAGTGCTTTTATTGTTTGTATTGAGAGAGAACGTGTTTCAGAGAGAAATGCAGTCTAATAGGTAGCCTGGTACCCTGCCTCCTCAACTGTCTATTTCGGTAGTCTGAAGAGATGCGGAGTGTCAGACTAATGTTTAATGTATAGGTTGGTGCAATATTCTTGGACCAAACCCGGCTGATCATATATGCCATCTTTCAAGACTACGCACATATGTACATTGTTATTAGACGGCTTATATAGGGTGGTACCAAATGTCCCATACCCCTTGAAGTAAACTGGCAGGCAAGTATCCCTTATGCTGCCCTCACACCTATATGAATATGCTTGCGAATGGGCTTACGAATGCAACATGGCACCAATTCGCAATAATCGCAAGAAAAGCATATTTGCAACATATTCGTAAGCAATCGTAAGCCATTCTTATAGATGACAAGGCATATGTAGTGATCGAAAGACGTTTGGAAAGATCCGTTTGCACTCGTATTGACATTTCGGTAGTATGTAGGACGAACATGTTGACAATTAGTACAAATTTGAAGGAAAAACTGGCAAATACATGTATCCCTATATTTGATTTTTTTTTCTAAATACCGAATATCCCATCTTCACCAGCGAAGGTTTCGTCGTATCTACCTTTCGACAAACAAAAGATAGTGAATCGCAACTCTTGGTATGACATGATGCGAATATCCCTGAAAGTAACAAAATATTGAACACAGTGTCCCGTATCCCTGGAAGGAAAATGGCAAATAGCATGTATCCCTAAAACCCCTTTACAAGCCTCAATTACGTACATACATTAAACCGGGTATTAATAATAAGAAACATATCGCAGTTTTTGTTTGTAAAGTTAAGCTTTTATACTCACTCATTGTTACAAAGGTATGTTAACATAACGGGGTATCTTTATGAAGTACACCAACCAAAGGCAAGGCATTCGTTAAATGAATTAGAAGAATCTTTGTACAAGTTATTAACCAGCGCAATAATGGCAGTATTGAAAATCATAAACTGCCATTAATATTATTCTCGCGTGAGTGCCACTAATCATTTACAATACTTTCTCTTATTATTTGTTATACCAAACACGGCAAACTATGTATCTCAGATTTATGTTCGTGAAACTCAATAAAGGTTACCCTAAGTTAGCATGCCTGACACGTTTCCTGTCATTTTCTACTCTCTCACCTAAACTGAACCGCGACATGTGATTTCCAAAAATGTGGCATTTTGACAAGTGTAGACTCAGACGAGCCTGTGCAGCCTCCTTTTAAGCTTAGAAATTCAGTAGCTTAACAATCATGTACAAGCGACTATCAAAGGCTCTGATCAGACTGCGCGTATGCGCAGGCTAATCGGAGACTTTGCTGATCGCACACACCACATTGTTGGAAATCTCATTTCGCGGCTCACCTCATATGTACTTTGGCAGTCTAAAATGCATCCAAATATGGACCCAGATAAGACTGCTATTATTGGGAGCAGTCTGACCAGGCAGGAGTCATAGTGCATGCTTCCATGATCGAAATAAGACTGAAGTGCGTGCATTTGAATGGATACAGAAGACGTAAAAACAGACGACATTTTCAGGACAAAACTATTCAAAATGAGTTTTCTAGATGATGCTGCATACCAAATATCAAGGCTCTACACTCAAGGTCATAGCAACACAATACTTACTATGTGTTATATAATTTGAGATTCTATTACACTTGCTTTTGTAACGCGACGTCTGATTGGATAACGTCAACAACTTGCGACAGTATATCCAGCGTTATACTGTTGGAAATAGTTTGACGTCATTTATTACGTCACATTTCATTAGATGTCATTGGCTCTATGCGGCCTGTAGATAAAACTGCAGAAGTGCATTAGAATGGGGACAATCATATTCAAAATTTTCATTTGGGGAGGTATATCGTCGGATATACTGCGGTCGGAAATTTAGTTTTACGGCGATACGTAACTCCCCAAATGAAAATATTGAATACAGTTATCCCCTAAATGCGTGCACGGATTGCATTAAAATTTGGAGAAAGAATGATTCAACACGTGATACATACCTGGTAGAAATTTATTTTCAATCGATTGACCAATAAATTCAAACCAAAGCCAATTAAAATATCACATCATAAATAAAAATCACACATTATGGGATAATTGTTATCAAAATTTTCATTTTGGGGAGGTATATGGTGGGATATGCATAGGATATGCGGACGGAAATTAAGTTTTACGGCGACGCGTAAATTCACTAATACACAGGAGCACGAATCACGCCAGAGAACCACTGAACTCGAACAACGCAGTCATCGCGTGGTGGTTGCAGTCGACGATTGCACAAAAAGTGTACCTAGCTGTTAAAAAGGGTCATATTTTGGTAAATGTTTTACCTCTAAAAATATTCATTACGAATTATTATCACTTATAAATCCAGCTGTGTATCTGTTTAACAAAATTTTGTGGGTTGAGTGGTAGTCGTTACAGCGCCAGAGTTAGGCCAAAAATGTGATTTTTTTCCTGAAAAAGAGGATGAAAGAAATGTTTGCTTATGTTCTGACATTTATGCTTACTTTGGATAAAATGCAAAATACCAGTACTTTAATGTGCACAAAGTTTGAAATCTGATAACAGAGCATTCTGAAAGTATTCAAGCTTTTCATACTGTACGCATAGTTCTATATATCGGGTGTTCTGGCCCATGCAGTAGCCGAGTGTCTAAATAAATCAATATGTTACAGTCAATGACCCGACCATTTGGCCAGAAAACCTGATATACAGAAGTATACGTACAGTATGAAGAGCTTGAATAATTTTTAAAAATGCTCCAGCCTCAGATTTCGAACTTTTTTCAGAAGTAAAAAAATGACCAAAATATTACCCTTTTTAACAGCTAGGAACACTATTTTGTGCACTCGTCAACTGCAACCACCACGCGATGACCGCGCTGTTCGAGTACAGTAGTTTTCTAGAGTCGCGAATGTTAGATTCTATTTATCACATGACAAAATATTTATTTTAAAAAATCACATTTTTGGCGTGGAAACGTCAAAAATTAAGCATGGCTTACGCAACGTTAAAATGGACATCATTACGTTACGCGCTAATCTGTAAACCACAGTGGTTTATCGATTTTATTGCAAAAAAGTGCATGGCGTTCTTTCATTCACAGAGGCGACGTCATGTGATAAAAACATTTAATGAATAGGTATTTTGTGATATACCTGACACTAACCGTGAAAAATATGGTTGAAGTGTTTGCTTATAAGTACCTTCTAAAAGCTAATATTTAATTTTTATTTTATATAAACGGCGTATCTTTATTATATGGCTATAGCTTAATGATTAACAGAGCCGCGAACTAGCCTGATTATTTGGGTCTCGACGCAAGAAAACCTTTCCCCGGGGGTTTGCGAACAACACAGGCGCAGACCAGCCTGCGCATCCGCGCAGTCTGATCAGCGCCTTTGTTTTTCGCGTTTTAGAACGTACCATATCTAAACTTGCCACAAGCGAAATTTCATTTTTCTAGGTAGTCTCTGTAGGGTAGCATGCTGGTTTGAATCTCACTTTGTCGGAAACCCCGAAGAAAGTTTTGTCGCGACGAGGCCCTTTTATAATACGATGTCACTAACTCCTGGACCTGCTACAGAGCAGTAGCAACAGTTCTCATGGTGGCAATTTAGTCGACCCTCCCCCTCCCCGCCGAAGATGAATTTTAAAGAAAAGAGTAAACCACAAAAGTAGTAAATACCACACTCATAAACTGCAAACTAATACGGCTTCCATTCACCCGTCCCCGTTGTTCACATTAAGGATCATACAGAGGTCAAAATAAAGCATTGAATACTGCATGAATACGAAGATAATCACAACATCTTAGCTATTGAACATGTGAGGGATACAGATTCGAATCCCTCTGAATCCCGTTTGTATAATGCTTATATATATTATTACTGTTTTGCTTTGTAAGTATTTATTATTACTGTTTTGCTTTGTAAGTATTTATGTATTGTACAAATGAAATAAAGTTTAAACTAAAATAAAGCATGCCAAATTTGTAGTACATTTGTACACCTTTTGTTTTGGGTCTCACCATGCTGAGTTTGAATACCGTAGATTCGGAAATTTTCGCGAAAACCAATTTTGGTCTTTTTGAGAGTGTCCGTTTTATACATGTTTTAATGTAGGCTGCTTTTCAGTAAAGAAAAGAAGTTGCCCCCTCTTGGTGCAATTACTGTCCTCCTTTTGAAAAGGGTTGTCGTTGAAGAGGCTTTGCTTGCATGCGGATCAGAAAGTTTTATCAGAGGAGTCCAACTTTGACAATCTTTTTTTTTTTTTTTTTTTTTTTTTTTTTTTTTTTTTTTTATGAGGGACGATCCAAATACCATTTCAGAGGGCCAACATCGGCACACCAGCGAAACGCCATTTAAATGGCGTTTTGCTGGAGTGCGGATGGTGGCCCAACATTGATTGCTGACTTTGTAGCTTTGTGAATTTTAGGGGATCCGGACCAGTATTGCTAAGAAACCCTATAATTTGTGATTTTTATGGGGGGGGGGGGTCAGGACCCCCTGTCCCCCACTCTGGATCCGTCCATGGCTTGGTTTAGTTAGTCTCTCTTTGGTGTAGGTAAATATGCCATTGTTCTCGCTACCCCTCTGCCAATCATGGTATGGGCCCCGTATCGTAACCTATCGACACTGGCCAGACAATAAGGCAAAACTATTATAGGATTTTGCCCTTTACAGAAAACGTATGATTATGTGGGAAAGAATATTTATTTTGTAATAAATCCATGTTTAGAAAACACTTAGGAAGCCATAAAGTTCTAACATGGTGTTATGACCAGTTAACTGTAGAAATATGAGCCTTTGTACATAAAACTATCATATCATAAGATTTTATTGAAGTTATTGCTGCTATACCGTTTCGATAATCTTATTAATAAAATTAATGTTTTGTTAGTAAAATATATTCATAACCCTATCTAAATATAATATTAATTGAGAGCCCAACATGTTGCAGTTAGCACCGTCTGGCTCCAGTCTACTAAGACAATTATTTTTTTGGTACGCAATCTTTTAACTTAAAGACGTATGCGGCTAATTCCCATGGGTACCATTCCTTCGTCGGGAAACAGGTGAAGTTGTCTGGGTCCTGCCAAAGAATCTTTCGACCATTTACAAATTCGGATCAACCCAGTTTTCAGATACTCTTATGCCATATCGATGTTCCAACAATTTCTTGACAAAATAAAGTAAGTAAAGTATGTCCGAACTATCTATTGACCTTTTATTAGAACTGATCGTCTCAGTACCAAAGACAGATAAGTGTAGATCAGGCGAAACCAAACGATGTACACAATTAACCCTGGTTACAAATACGAAAGCGGCCGAGCCAAGTATGTACGGTTTCGCATGACCTGACCTCGTAGCCTAGTGGTTAGCGTGTCTGCCTACGAAACCTGAGGATCTGGGTCGAATCCCAGGTGCGCGCATATTTTAAGTGTGTGTTTTCTTCCCTGTTTTAGCATTTTAATGCTGAATTACTTCCCACTAGTAGCATGGCATCATCAAAACGACCGAAATTGTCATTCCTGAGCTTTTTATATTGAGTTATGCATGAAACCTCTGCGGGTGGGGTTAAATTTGGCCCTCCGGAAAGGTCATTACTTGACACCAGATAAATATGACAGGGCCATCTCTCCACAATTAGTTGACATGGTTGTTTAGTATTAATTCAATCAAAAAAACAACACAAAGACTCGATATAGAAAATGGCAATTAAGGAAACCACCAGTTGGGCCATGGTGGGTCCAACCTATTTAGCACACCGCAAGTTTTAGAACTGTACAAATATTTCACAAGTGAGCCAGTACATAAAATTATGGTACATGTACTTATCGCAAATATACAAAAGCCTCCTTTAAACACCAATTCCAGCGTAGGTAGAGGTCTAAAATTTTGCCTCAGTCTTAATCTACATTCATACTTTATGTATGTGAGCAGCGAAGGCTCTGGCGAGTCTGCGCATGTGCGCAGACTCGCCTGATTATTCGTTTCTCGACATTGTGATACATGTAAGTGTTCTGGCTTAAGTGATTTCGTTAAATGGCACTTTTGTGCCACCGTTGATCGTTTGAAAAAAAGTAAACTCGAAAGTGAAAAAATAAATATACTTATAAATTGAGCTAACATTTTAATTGGAGATCACTTCTAAACGATAACCTTATAACTTACAATGTAAATCGGCACAGAAATACAATCATGTACATGTAGTTTCACTGGGGAAACTACTTTTTTTTTATTAGACTAGCAGTTTATCTGTGTAAATCATCAATTGAGTTTGGAACGTTCATAAAGTCAGCTGTATATAGCACCTGTTAACCCTTTCCTTCAATAATGTTCCAAAGTTATACATCAAATACATGTATATCACGACACAAAGTTAGTAAGGGTGCAAAGATCAGAAATCGATACAATCAAGTACCACACCTGACCCAGGATACCAATGGGAAAGTGACAAACTCACAGTAGACACCACAAACGAGAGCCAAGAGGTCAGCCCTTTCCCAGCAGGTGACCACAAAGCACATATAAACAGACGCGCACAAAACATAGCAAACACAAGACAGAACAAAAACATAAAAGATCCACAAAAGAAGTACCGCCTTGGTACGGTCAGTAAAATATTTTACTGGAGGGCTTAAACCGGTTTAACGGCGCCAACCTCACCCTTAATTCAGATGTGGATCAAGACACATAGATATTTGGTTTGCATGAAAGACCCCTAACTTATCAATGCATCATCTCCTAAAACATATAAATCAAGATATAACAAGGAGATAAAGCAAGGATAAGGACTCAACAGTAAATTAAACTGAATACCGGAGCAAAAGAAATCCAACAGGTAAACCCCGGTGGGCCCGACAAACAGCCAAAGCATCAGGCCCCTACCATCTCATCAATAGATAAGTCTTTAAGTCGGAACCATCATAGAGTCTGAAGTCCGACCCACCGGCGTGCAATTAAAGAGGAAAGCAAAGTTGCCAACCATGATTGGGTTGACTACCAAGCATGAAGTCTGTTGCAATACATTAATGTTATAGCCAATCTTTTTATAATGGGAAATTATTTTAATGAACTGCGCTGAAAAATTATTAGAGCCAACAATCTTCTTCAATTTATACACCAAGTCACCATAGAAATCAGGTTCCGAAAGTCCTTGGCGCAAGAGAGATTTAAGTCCAACTTGGAATTTAGAAATCAAATCATAGTATCGTCTATAAAATTTTGAAAATGTTTTGCGCAGTTTATGATACCGATAGCCTTGTTTAAGAAGTTTCTGAGTTAACAATTTATTGCGAGTGTTGAAGTCAGCCACATAGCTAGATGCTCTAGCAAAACGAATGAGTTGAGAGATATAGACTCCATAGGATGTAGAACGAGGAACATCACCATCTAAAAATGGGAAATTGACAATTTCAAAATCAAAGTCGTCACGTTAATCATAAATTTTGGTAGAAACAATATCATTAGAAATTGACAAATGCAAGTCTAAAAATGCGGCTTCGGTATCAGAGGCATTGGCTTTATTCAGTTGGAGCTCTGAAGGGTATATTTGACTAACCATATTGTCAAAATAAACATTATTAATATTTAAAATATCGTCCAAATATCTGGAAGTAGTGTTAAACGCATCAATAACATCAGCCTGCTTATCATCAGAAAGATGCATGACTGTGCATGATGAATTACAAACCAGTTACATGTACGGCTATGCATGCATGTATGGTGGCGGGACCCATTTGAAAATAAATGAGCCAGTGCATGAGATTCCAACAATGTGGTATTTGCTACCAGCAAAGCCTCAGATCAGCCTAAGTTTACGCACAGTCTGATCAATTTTTAAGCTTAACAGAAGGTTGCACAGACTCGTATGAGAGTCTACACTTGTCAAAATTCCACATTGTTGGCAATCACATGTCGCGGCTCATATGTGTAAGCAAGTCAATCAACAAATTTGGTTGGATTCGGTTCAGGAGAAGAAAGCATAATAACGGACGGATAGGCTGACGGAGCCTTTTATATAGCGCAGGGATAGTACATTGACCCGTTGCTTACATTCAAAAACAATAATGTATAACAGTACAGTTTGAACGGGTCTCCAAATCTCAAAAGTCAAATCTGTCCAGACACAAATATTGTTTTAATTCCGTTAAATAATGACCGAGGTTTAAGAAAACGATAGACGGTTTTGTAAAGAAAGTAAATGAATCGACAAAGAAAATATAGGGGTAAGGCACAGAAAGTAAATGGCAACACAGTCATAATACGGTCATGATCCCCCGAAAAGAAGAAAAAAGAGATAAAACGCAGGATTTATTGTTTATAGTGTCCTATACTGTATCCCCTGAAATCATTTAAAGAAAATTTCTCATACTAAACAAATGCTATAATGTACGACCCACTCGGCTAACAAATACTTGGACTGCTTAGTCAGTATAACTGGAGTAACGTTAGTATAGTAGCTAAGTGTTCTCGCTCATAATAAATTAAATGTTTTTCTTGGCGGCTTTTGGTTTGTGAATTCCAAATTAGTTTGTATCAAATAAGCAAGTGCAAGAGCTTTTGGTACCTATCGCATATATGCGTAAAGCAAGCACATGCAGCTATTGTCATTCTTTAAGCAATATAATCGTTACGTCTTGTTCATTTGGCATAAGGAAATAATACAGACGTAGATTAGACACCACATCATGCGGCGTCTGACCAACGTCTTCACTGTTTGCTTATTGATAGAATGTTCTAAATGTAATAGCCTTTCAACAAAGATGAAAAATACCACCCAATAATCCAAAAGTCGAAAGACTCCTCTAATTGATGCATGTAGTCTGGGCCTAACTCGTCTTTTATATACTCTCTGCATTGCAGCGGCTGAGGCCCTGAAGAGACAAACGAATGCGCAGGAACGTCTGAACCTTCGCTGCTCGCCTTTAAGTACCAAATATATCGTGTGCATTTCAAAATAAAGGTGACAGTTTAGCACAAAGTATATTTTAGCTGTAGACAACACTAGCAGATTCATGTGAAAAGACAATGTTATGTCGACAGAGCGGCCAACACTACATGTACCAGGTCAATGTGCATTATGAGTTTGAAAGTTCTCAAAAGGCTAATGTTTACTTAAATCATTTGATGAGATCCATTTATTGTACAACAAGAAGCTATTGCGATGGAACACCATTTTATCATTGTTATAGGCTTGTGAAATCAATCGTTTTCATAGTAAAATACGGCAACAGGTGTACGCAAAGAATCAAAGCATATATAAAATTGACATATGAAATGCTTTGATTTATGGAGATTGAAATTGTTTGAAAATACCCTAAAGATTCACTTTTAAGTTATTCAATAAATTGGATTTTACATAATGAATACTTACGACCGAATGGTGGAAACAGACTCAGCCGACGAAGCACGATTTGAGATCGACATATTTAACGTATTTTCCAATCTTTCAGATCTCCGCTGTCTCCTAGCCGAAGATTGAACACAAAAAGACGACACCCATTTATAGACATTTGGTACGGCTTATGAGACAATGATTCTAATCGCATGTGCTTTAAATGGGTCTCGACGCGGGAAAATCTGTCTACTGGATTTCCAACAATACAAGGCTCAGCTCATAAAACTGCATAGAATACTGAAATTTTGAATAGAGCAAGGTTTGCTACTATACTTTCCAGATAGCGAATAACAAAGACGTTAATCAGACTGCGTGGATGCACAGGCTGTTCTGCACTTTTGTTGTTCACATGCAACAAAGTTGGACTTAAAGGCCCAAATCATACTTAAACCTTGAATGCAGAGCTTCCCATCTGTCTAATGGAGCTAGATTTTTAATATGTGATCTGTGCTTTCATCAACTTCCATACTTTATGTGTACGAGCAGCAAATGCTCAGACGAGACTGCGCATATGCGCAGTCTCGTCTTAGCATTCGCTGCTCGCCCATGTGAGTAAGTACCAAAATCTCATGTACTGGCTCATTTCGAGATTTCGAACAAAAACAGACACAAGCAAAAACTTTCGATTATATCTTATCAATAGATAAAGAAAGGAAAGACACGTGTATTGTTTCTTTTTATTTAAAAAGATAGTTAACTTTAAAAGTAGTAATTATTTTGAAAGCTTGTCGCATGAAAAGGTTGTTTTACAGAACAGAACAGTTTTATACAGCTCATCGTCACAATATGTGATAGTATAGAATGTACTGAGAGTGAAATACATTTTCAAGTAATGTAGCATTTAGCTAACTAATAACAAATACAGACAGCATAAAAGGCATATTTACCTACAGGACCGTCGCGCCCACTGCCTAACTATCAAAGTGGGTTCACTTAACAGGCCAAAAATACATATACATGTACATGTAACCATCGTTAACTAATATGTGTAGGAGCGCAATGGCTCAGTGGTACATGTAGAGTGCTTGACTCGAAACCGAGGGGCCGCGGGTTTGAGCCTCACCGACGTCACTGCGTTGTGGTCCATGAGCAAGACACTTTTATCCTAGCTTAGTACTGGTTCAACACAGGAAGACCCGTCCCTGTTTAACTCAAAGATTGTTGATGGGAAGTAAAGAAGCAAATCAAACAAACAAACAAACAAAACTAATATGTGTGTGACTTCCAATACAACTAATGTGCATACAACACATACCAGCTCGGGTAAGATAACAGTGAGATAAGACTAGAATTTCTTACCCAGACTATATTAAATCTCAGAGAGTCCCATCGATTGAGCAAGAATCCTGGCCCTTTTATATGTGATATGTTTTTCCCATTTTATAGATTATTGACACTCTATTATATACAAGTGAGCATGAAAGTTCAACCTACTCATAGAAAATAAGATGCTGAACAATAAAGATGTCTCTTGCTTTATAACTCTTAGATGTTGTATTTATTCTGCTTATCAATGTTAAAATACCAACAATATCATACACACTTGAGCTGATCGTGACAAAAACAATTATAAACTCGAGCTATAGACCAAAAACGTACTATCGATATTTAAGATTTGGCGTGAACTCTTTGATCAATCCTTGTATAATATGTACATGTACGCTGCTACACTTGTTCTTGTAATGAGTCCAACTTACATATATTTTATTGTCATATTGTTGTATCGATATTTCAGTGATAATTACAAAATTAAAATTAAAAAAAGGTTTGAATTGTCACAAAAGTATCCAATATCCCTTTAATTATTTGGCCAATATCCCAATATCCCTAAAAACCCTTCCAGGGCCTCTATCATGTAGTTTCTATAAAAACTACTATTATTGAGCTGCGAAAATAGCATATCTTTTCTTTTGTTGCCAGAACAGAAATGTAACCTATTTATACAGAATGATCTTCCTGAAAAGCAGCAGCTGCGAAGAACTCTTTTGCAAACAAATGGGGTGGCTGGCATATTTTGTCACCCTCATTTTATTTCATCTTGCTAGCAAACAGTGGACATGGTGGAGGTGCGTGTCATACGCTGCGTTCTTCGGCGTTTAATATATATCTGCACTGATTTCCTATGCTCCATAATAAAGGTGCTTGGCTTATATGGGTTAACAGTCATGTCTTTTTTCAGTAAACATTAAATAGAAAGCCAGAAAGGAATTGTGATGCAGATATTACTCAAAATAAGTAAGGGTGCAAATATCAGGAATCGATACAATCAAGTACCACACCTGACCCAGGATACCAATGGGCAAGTGACAAACTCACAGTTAGACACCACAAACGAGAGCCAAGAGGTCAGCCCTTTCCCAGCAGGTGACCACAAGGCACATATAAACAGACGCACACAAAGGCATAGCAAACGCAAGACAGAAAAAACATAAAAAGATCCACAAAAGAAGCACCGCCTTGGAACGGTCAGTAAAATATTTTACTGGAGGGCTTAAACCAGTTTCACGGCGCCAACCTCACCCTTAATTCAGATGTCATTCAAGACACATAGAAATTTGGTTTGCATGAAAGGCCCCTAATTTATCAAAGCATCATCTCCTAGAACATATAAATCAAGATATAACAAGGAGATAAAGCAAAGATAAGGACTTCAAAATGCTTCTTCAAATGCAGCAGAAGATCGGAAAACATCAAACCCATAAAGCCAAATCCTAAAGCTTAATGCTTACGTTCTGACCCTGTTATTCATTTTAGTTCAAAACGAATGCAATATGTTTAAACTAATGTAAAATATTTTCGAATGAGCTGTAACACTAATATAAAAAAGAAAATTGAAAGAAATTCACCGTAGGATATTGAAACAATATCATCAGCAAGGGATGAGACTTTAAGCCGTTGCCCCGTCATTGAGACGCTTTAAAACCAGAACCACTGCCAGTTGAGCCTTCGGGACTTCCTGGACATAGAACCACAAAAACATAAACCCACCCGACCAGTACTGGTACAGCCAAGGAACATGGCCACAAACAATATAATCAGAAAGAAAGTTGATTCTATAGTACCAAAAAAGAAAACTACAACAATAACACCAGAAAGGAAATTGAAACATTATCATCAGAACGGAAATTGAAACAATACCACAAGAAAGGAAATTCAACTACTATTTAAGAAATAAAATCAGAAAGGAAATTGAAACATCAAGATCAGAAAGACAATTGATGGAGTGCGCCTGGCTTCAGTGGGTTTAAGAAATCAGTGTGCCTTGTTTCATGCATATATTTCAAATAACATTCCATTTAGAAATGAAACAATGATATCAGAAAGTAAATTAAAACAATAACATCAACGAGGAAATAAAAACAATACTATCAAAAAGATATTGCAGCAAGAACCACAGAAAGAAATTGAAAAAGAACGCCATGAAGTAAACTAACCATTTACCTCATAGAAAAGCCTTTTATCACTTTTGCAAACAAAGCAGACCAAGATCAGACAACTCTTGTAAAAGCTGCCTGATCAGGGTCTACTATGTTTGCTTATGAAAATATGACTAGATATGACCCTACACTAGCGGACCTGACAAGTAATTTCTTTGTTCTGTGTACAAACATGAATATTTATCCCCATCGTCTTCGTCCGTTCGTCCGTCCGTCTGTCTGTCCGTTTTGCTATTTCCTCCTTAACCATTGGACGAAATTCAACCAAATTTGGTGTGTGAGTTACTCACATGAATAGGGCGTGCAACGTCAAACTTTGTTTTGACCCATTCCCCTGGGGCCCTGGGGAGGCGTCAAAAGGTCAAATACCATTTAATTTCAATTACAAAGTCAATTTCATAGATTTTTTATACAACACTTTGTGTGTTCTCACAAATGAAAGATACAAAACATTTCAGACGGGATTTTCATTCAGTTGCCTGGGTCATGCCCCAGTGGCGGGACTTTGGGGGCGCTGGGGGTACCCAAGGGGTCAATTTTTTTCAAACATGGTCATGTGGCGGGGAGGACGAGCAGAAGAGAATGCAAGTACAATGCAAGTAAAATTTCCATCCTAGGGTCAAACTGGTGACCTTGGTGTGAGGTCAAAACGTCACATATCATTAAATTTTGACTACCATATCAATTCAAAGATTTTTATACCAAACTTTGTGTGCGTTCTTACAAATAAAAAATAGAAAACATATTGAACAGAGTTTCATTCTGTTGCTGGGGTCATGTCCCAGGAGTAGGACCTAGGGGTGCTGGGTGGGTCAATACTTTAGCTTGGGGATTTGCGAATGCGCCCCATCGTCTGCACATTCTAGTTATTCATATAATTATTGATAGAGGGTGGAGCTTAGCTTGAGTATTCATGAAAGTAATTTTAGTAGCAACTAAAACAACCCAGATATATCATTTAAAGATATATCATTTAAACGATTCAAAAATGCTATTTAAAGACGTATAACCGCATGAAAATTACAAAATATGAAACATGTGCCCTGTACCAGTGTATGCACTTGTCGCATCGGGACGTCCGCGAAGCATCGCCAGAAATTCTACATCTCGCATACACAGAGAAGAATCAGCTCAAAATTAGATGTCTAGGCCCCGCTGGAGGCGTCAATATGGACATTTTAAGGAGGTGTTTTGCATACAGTAAAATTTGTGTAAAACGGCCACTCTCAAAAAGACCGAAAATTGATTTACAAGTAACTCTTTCCGAAATAAAAAGGGATTTTCCGATGGAATTCCCTTTTTTTGATAGTAAAACATAAATATGGATATAATCATATTTGAGTTTTGCATCGTTATAGAGTACAAGAATGATGGTACAATGCAATTTATTTTTCCTATGAACAGAGGAAATTTCCTCTGTTGTGACTGCTCAAAATGCAGAAATTGATGTCCTTAAAATATGTTCCAAGTAGTGTATTTGTCCTAATAGTTTAAAGAAAAGTTCAAATATCAATTTATATATCAAGTAGAAATCGGTTTACAACAGAGGAAATTTCCTCTGTTTTGACAATGGAACAAGTCTTCCTTTAATCACAATCAGATTTTCATCTTATTTCCGAACAGGGGAATTTTCCTACATTTTACTTGCAGTATCTCAACAATATATAAAATGAGTGACCTTTTCAACAGAGGAATTTTCCTCTGTTTAGTAGTTCGAAAATTTCCTATAGTGACTTCCATGACTGATTTATTTTACATTCTAGTCATAACTTAAATATTACCAATTTCCAACAGAGGAATTTTCCTCCGTTTGGTAATTCAACAATTTCCTATTGCGAGAATTAAGAGCTTTTTTTCCTAAAATAAAAATGAAGAACCCTGTTTGTTATCATTTCTATCTTAATCATAACTTAAATGTTTCCACTTTTCAACAGAGGAATTTTCCTCCGTTTTTCATTCTGTATCTCGACAATCAATAAAAGGAGAGAAAATTTTACAACAGAGGAATTTTCCTCTGTTCAATAGTTCGACAATTTCCTATAGTGACTTCCAGAACTGAGAGCCTTACTTGTTTGACATTCTAGTCATAACTTAAATATTACCAATTTTCCAACAGAGGAATTTTCCTCCGTTCGGTAATTCAACAATTTCCTATTTGGAGAATTAAGAGCCCACTTTCCTATAATCAAAATGAAGAAACCCGTTTGCTATCATTTCAATCTTAACATAAATATCCATCATATCTTAAATGTTTCCAATTTTCAACAGAGGAATTTTCCTCCGTTTTCTATTCTATAGAATATCAACAAAGAATAGAAGGAGTGACCGTTACAACAGAGATATTTTCATCTGATTAGTAGTTCGCCAATTTCCTATAGTAACTTCCAGAAGTCCGAAACCAACTTGTTTGACATTCAAGTCAAAACCTAAAATATATCCAATTTTCCAACAGAGGAATTTTCCTCCATTCGGTAATTCAACAATTTCCTTTTTTTCGAGAATTAATAGCCCTTTTTTTTATAATGAAAATGAAGAACCCTTTTTATTATCATTTCCATCTTAGCATAAATATCCATCATAACTTAAATGTTTCCAATTCTCAACAGAGGAATTTTCCTCCGTTTTCAATTCTGTATCTCCACAGTCAATAAAAGGAGTGAATTTTACAAGAGGAATTTTCCTCTGTTCTGTAGTTTGACAATTTCCTATAGTGATTTCCAGAACTCCGAGTCCAACTTGTTTAATATTCAAGTCATAACTTAAATATTACCAATTTTCCAACAGAGGAATTTTCCTCCGTTCGGTAATTCAACAATTTCCTATTGCGAGAATTAAGAGCTTTTTTTCCTAAAATAAAAATGAAGAACCCTGTTTGTTATCATTTCCATCTTAATCATAACTTAAATGTTTCCACTTTTCAACAGAGGAATTTTCCTCCGTTTTTCATTCTGTATCTCGACAATCAATAAAGGAGAGAAAATTTTACAACAGAGGAATTTTCCTCTGTTCAATAGTTCGACAATTTCCTATAGTGACTTCCAGAACTGAGAGCCTTACTTGTTTGACATTCTAGTCATAACTTAAATATTACCAATTTTCCAACAGAGGAATTTTCCTCCGTTCGGTAATTCAACAATTTCCTATTTGGAGAATTAAGAGCCCACTTTACTATAATCAAAATGAAGAAACCCGTTTGCTATCATTTCAATCTTAACATAAATATCCATCATATCTTAAATGTTTCCAATTTTCAACAGAGGAATTTTCCTCCGTTTTCTATTCTATAGAATATCAACAAAGAATAGAAGGAGTGACCTTTACAACAGAGATATTTTCATCTGAATAGTAGTTCGCCAATTTCCTATAGTAACTTCCAGAAGTCCGAAACCAACTTGTTTGACATTCAAGTCAAAACCTAAAATATATCCAATTTTCCAACAGAGGAATTTTCCTCCGTTCGGTAATTCAACAATTTCCTTTTGCGAGAATTAAGAGCCCATTTTCTTATGATGAAAATGAAGAACCCTTTTTATTATCATTTCCATCTTAGCATAAATATCCATCATAGCTTAAATGTTTCCAATTCTCAACAGAGGAATTTTCCTCCGTTTTCAATTCTGTATCTCCACAGTCAATAAAAGGAGTGAATTTTACAAGAGGAATTTTCCTCTGTTCTGTGGTTTGACAATTTCCTATAGTGATTTCCAGAACTCCGAGTCCAACTTGTTTAATATTCAAGTCATAACTTAAATATTACCAATTTTCCAACAGAGGAATTTTCCTCCATTCGAAAATTCAACAATTTCCTATTGCGAAAATTAAAGCCCACTTTCCTATAATTAAAATGAAGAACCCTGTTTGTTATCATTTCTATCTTAACATAAATATCCATCATAACTAAATGTTTACAATTTTCAACAGAGGAATTTTCCTACATTCTCCATTCAGTTTCTCGACAATCAATAAAAGTAGTGAATTTTACAACAGAGGAATTTTCCTCTGTTCAGTAGTTCTACAATTTCCTATAGTGACTTCCAGAACTCCAAACCCAACTTTTTTGACATTCTAGTAAAAACCTATAATATATCCATTTTTTCTCCGTTCAGTAATTCAACAATTTCTAATTGTGAGAATTAAGAGCCTACTTTGTTCAATATTTCTGTCTGACATTAATTACAGTTTTAGAACAGAGGAATTTTCCTCTGTTCACTAGCTCTACAGATGCCTATAGTGACGTCCAGAACTCAGAGCCCAACTTGTTTGACATTCTTGTAATAACTTAAATATTCCTCTGTTCGGTAATTCAATAATTTCCAAAGAGAGAATTAAGAGCCCAATTGTTTGAAATGGTTATCAGCAGATGACAATGTCATATTAAAGTTTAAATCAAAATTAAAATACATTGGTTCAATTTCAACTTGTCATAACCTCTAAAGTGTCAAATAGTTTTGACCCCTATCAGGTGCAGGCAGAATGTCAGGCCTGATCTGGGTCCAAATTACTTGAAAGGGTTATCAGCAGATGACAATAACATGTTAAGGTTTAACGCAAAGTTAAAATACATCGGTTCAATTTCACCTTTTCAAAATCTCTAAAGTGTCAAACAGTTTGGACCCAGATCAGGTCCGGACAGAATGTTGGGCCTGATCTGGGTCCAAATTGTTTGAAACACTTATCTGCAGATGTCATCTGCTGACAATGTCATGTAAAGGTTTAACGCAAAAATAAAACATTGGTTCAACTTCAACTTGTCATAACCTCTAAAGTGTCAAAGAGGTTGGAGCCCTATCAGGTACGGGCAGAATGTCGGGCCTAATCTGGGTCCAAATTACTTGAAAGGGTTATCATCAAATGACAATGACATGTAAAGTTTAACGCAAAGTTAAAACACATCGGTTCAATTTCACCTTTTCATAACCTCTAAAGTGTCAAACAGTTTGGACCTGGATCAAGTCCAGACAGAATGTTGGGCCTGATCTGGGTCCAAATTGTTTGAAACACTTATCTGCGAATGTCATCTGCTGGCAAAGTCGTGTAAAGGTTTAACGCAAAAATAAAACATTGGTTCAACTTCAACTTGTCATAACCTCTAAAGTTTCAAACAGTTTAGACTCCTATCAGATCCGGACAGAATGTAGGGCCTGATCTTGGTCCAAATTGTTTGAAAGGGTTTTAAGCAGATGACAATGTCATGTCAAGATTTAACGCAAATTAAAATACATCGGTTCACCTTCAACTTGTCATAACCTCTAAAATGTCAAACAGTTTGGACCCCTATCAGATCTGGGCAGAATGTCAGGCCTGATCTGGGTCCAAATTACTTGAAAGGGTTATCAGCAGATGACAATGTCATGTAAAGGTTTAATGCAAAGTTAAAATGCATTGGTTCAACTTCAACTTGTCATAACCTCTTATGTGTCAAACAGTTTGGACCTGGATCAAGTCTGGACAGAATGTTGGGCCTGATCTTGGTCCAAATTGTTTGAAACACTTGTCATTAGATGTCATCTGCTAACAAAATCATGAAAACGTTTAAAGCAAAAATAAAATATTGGTTCAACTCCAAATTTTCATAACCTCTAAAATGTCAAACAGTTTGGACCCTATCAGGTCAAGACAGAATGTCGGGCCTGATCTGAGTCCAAATTGTTTGAAAGGGTTATCAGCAGATGACAATGTCATGCTTAAGTTTAACGCAAAATTTCAACTTCAACTTGTTATAACCTCTAAAGTGTCAAACAGTTTGGACCCCTATCAGGTCTGGACAGAATGCCGGGCCTGATCTTGGTCCAAAAGCGTTTGAAAGGGTTATCAGCAGATGACAGTGACATGTAGAAGTTAAACAAATAGTTAAAATACAATGGCTCAACTTCAACTTGTCATAACCTCTTAAATTGTCAAATAGCATTGACCCCTATCAGGTCCGGACAGAATGTCGGGCTTGATCTGGGTCCAAATTATCTGAAAGGGTTATAAGCAGATGACAATGTCATGTTTAAGATTAACGCAAAGTAAAAATACATCAGTTCAACTTCAATTTGTCATAACCTCTAAAGCGTCAAATAGTTTAACCCCTGTCAGGTCCTGACAGAGGGTTGGGCCTGATCTGGGTCAAAAACTTTTGAAAGGGTTATCAGCAGATGACAATGTCATGTAAAAGTTTAACGCAAAGTTCAAATACATCGCTTCAACTTCAACTTTTCATAACCTCTAAAGTGTTTTAACAGTTTGGAACCCTATCAGGTCCGGACAGAATGTCGGGCCTGATCTTGGTCTAAATTGTTTAAAATGGTTATCAGCAGATGACAATGTCATGTTAAAGTTTAAATCAAAGTCAAAATACATTGATTCAATATCAACTTGTCATCTCTTCTAAAGTGTCAAATAATTTTGACCCCTATCAGGTGCGGGCAGAATGTCGGGCCTGATCTGGGTCCAAATTGCTTGAAAGGGTTATCAGCAGATGACAATGACATGTTAAGGTTTAACGAAAAGTTAAAATACATTGGTTCAATTTCACCTTTTCATAACCACTAAAGTGTAAAACATTTTGGACCTGGATCAGGTCCGGACAGAATGTTGGGCCTGATCTGAGTCTTAATTGTTTGAAACACTTATCAGCAGGTGTCATCTGCTGACAAAGTCATGTAAAGTTTTAACGCAAAAATAAAACATTGGTTCAACTTCAACTAGTCATAACCTCTAAAGTATCAAACAGTTTGGACCCCTATCAGATCTGGGCAGAATGTCAGGCCTGATCTGGGTCCAAATTGTTTGAAAGGGTTTTCAGCAGATGACAATGTCATGTAAAGGTTTAACGCACAATTAAAATACATCAGTTCAACTTCAACTTGTCATAACCTCTAAAATGTCAAACAGTTTTGACCCCTATCAGGTCAGGACAGAATGTCGGGCCTGATCTGGGTCCAAATTATTTGAAAGGGTTATCAACAGATGACAATGTCATGTAAAGATTTAACGCAAAAGTAAAATACATTGGTTCAACTTCTACTTGTCATAACCTCTAAAGTGTCAAACAGTTTGGATCCGGATCAGGTCCGGAGAGCATGTTGGGCCTGATCTGGGTCGTAATTGTTTGAAACAATTATCAGCAGATGTCATATGCTGACAAAGACATGTAAAGGTTAAACGCAATAAAACATTGGTTCAACTCCAACTTGTCATAACCTTTAAAGCGTCAAACAATTTGGACCCCTATCATGTCCAGACAGAATGTCAGGCCTGATCTGGGTCCAAATTGTTTGCAAGGGTTATCATCAGATGACAACGTTATGTTTAAGTTGAACACAAAGTTAAAATACATCAGTTCAACTTCAACTTGTCAAAACCTCTAACAGTTTTGACCCCTATCAGGTCAGGACAGAATGTCTGGCCTGATCTGACTCCAAATAATCTGAAAGGGTTATCAGCAGATGACAATGTCATGTTTAAGATTACGGCAAATTTAAAATACATCGGTTCAACTTCAATTTGTCATAACCTCTAAAGCGTCAAATAGTTTAAACCCTATCAGGTCCGCACAGAATGTTGGGCCTGATCTGGGTCCAAATTGTTTGAAATGGTTATCAGCAAATGACAATGTCATGTAAAAGTTTAACGCAAAGTTCAAATACATCGCTTCAACTTCAACTTTTCATAACCTCTAAAGTGTTTAACAGTTTCGACCCCTTTCAGGTCCGGACAGAATGTTGGGCCTGATGAAGGTCTAAATTGTTTGAAATGGTTATCAGCAGATGACAATGTCATGATAAAGTTTGAACCAAAGTTAAAATACATTGGTTCAATATCAACTTGTCAAAACCTCTAAAGTGTCAAATAATTTTGACCCCTATCAGGTGCAGGCAGAATGTCGGGCCTGATCTGGGTCCAAATTACTTGAAAGGGTTATCAGCAGATGACAATAACATGTTAAGGTTAAACACAAAGTTAAAATAAATCGGTTCAATTTCACCTTTTCATAACCACTAAAGTGTAAAACATTTTGGACCTGGATCAGGTCCGGACAGAATGTTGGGCCTGATCTGAGTCTTAATTGTTTGAAACACTTATCAGCAGGTGTCATCTGCTGACAAAGTCATGTAAAGTTTTAACGCAAAAATAAAACATTGGTTCAACTTCAACTAGTCATAACCTCTAAAGTATCAAACAGTTTGGACCCCTATCAGATCTGGGCAGAATGTCAGGCCTGATCTGGGTCCAAATTGTTTGAAAGGGTTTTCAGCAGATGACAATGTCATGTAAAGGTTTAACGCACAATTAAAATACATCAGTTCAACTTCAACTTGTCATAACCTCTAAAATGTCAAACAGTTTTGACCCCTATCAGGTCAGGACAGAATGTCGGGCCTGATCTGGGTCCAAATTATTTGAAAGGGTTATCAACAGATGACAATGTCATGTAAAGATTTAACGCAAAAGTAAAATACATTGGTTCAACTTCTACTTGTCATAACCTCTAAAGTGTCAAACAGTTTGGATCCGGATCAGGTCCGGAGAGCATGTTGGGCCTGATCTGGGTCTTAATTGTTTGAAACAATTATCAGCAGATGTCATATGCTGACAAAGACATGTAAAGGTTAAACGCAATAAAACATTGGTTCAACTCCAACTTGTCATAACCTCTAAAGCGTCAAACAATTTGGACCCCTATCATGTCCAGACAGAATGTCAGGCCTGATCTGGGTCCAAATTGTTTGCAAGGGTTATCATCAGATGACAACGTTATGTTTAAGTTGAACACAAAGTTAAAATACATCAGTTCAACTTCAACTTGTCAAAACCTCTAACAGTTTTGACCCCTATCAGGTCAGGACAGAATGTCTGGCCTGATCTGACTCCAAATAATCTGAAAGGGTTATCAGCAGATGACAATGTCATGTTTAAGATTACGGCAAATTTAAAATACATCGGTTCAACTTCAATTTGTCATAACCTCTAAAGTGTCAAATAGTTTAAACCCTATCAGGTCCGCACAGAATGTTGGGCCTGATCTGGGTCCAAATTGTTTGAAATGGTTATCAGCAAATGACAATGTCATGTAAAAGTTTAACGCAAAGTTCAAATACATCGCTTCAACTTCAACTTTTCATAACCTCTAAAGTGTTTAACAGTTTCGACCCCTTTCAGGTCCGGACAGAATGTTGGGCCTGATGAAGGTCTAAATTGTTTGAAATGGTTATCAGCAGATGACAATGTCATGATAAAGTTTGAACCAAAGTTAAAATACATTGGTTCAATATCAACTTGTCAAAACCTCTAAAGTGTCAAATAATTTTGACCCCTATCAGGTGCCGGCAGAATGTCGGGCCTGATCTGGGTTCAAATTACTTGAAAGGGTTATCAGCAGATGACAATAACATGTTAAGGTTTAACACAAAGTTAAAATAAATCGGTTCAATTTCACCTTTTCATAACCTCTTAAGTGTCAAACAGTTTGGACCCGGATCAGGTCCAGACAGAATGTTGGGCCTGATCTGGGTCTTAATTGTTTGAAACACTTATCAGCAGATGTCATATGCTGACAAAGTCATGTAAAGGTTTAACCCAAAAATAAAACATCGGTTCAACTGCAACTTGTCATAACCTCTAAAGCGTCAAACAGTTTGGACCTGTATCAGGTCCAAACAGAATCTGGGGCCTGATGTGGGTCCAAATTGTTTGAAAGGGTTATCAGCAGATCACAATGTCATGTTAAAGTTAAATGAAAAGTTGAAATACATCAGTTCAACTTCAACCTTTCATAACATCTAAAGTGTCAAAGAGTTCGGACCCCTATCAGGTCCAGACAGAATGTCTGGCCTAATCTGGGTCCAAATTGTTTGAAAGGGTTAGCAGCAGATGACAATGTCACGTAAAAGTTTAACTCATAATTAAATTATATCGGTTCAGCTTCAACTTGTCATATCCTCTAAAGCATCAATCAAGGTGGACCCCTATCAGGTCCAGACAGAATGTGGGGCCTGATCTGGGTCCAAATTGTTTGAAAGGGTTATCAGCAGATAACAATATCATGTAACGATTTAACGCAAAAGTAGAATACATTGGATCAACTTCAACTTGTCATAACCTCTAAAGTGTTGAACAGTTTGACCCCTATCAGGTCCAGACATAATGTTGGGCCTGATCTGGGTCCAAATTGTTTGAGAGGGTTAGCAGCAGATGACAATGTCATGTAAAGGTTTTACGCATAGTTAAAATACATTGGTTCAACTTCAACTTGTCATAACCTCTAAAGTGTCAAACAAGTTGGACCCCTATCAGGACCAGACAGAATGTGGGGCCTGATCTGGGTCCAAATTGTTTGAAAGGGTTATCAGCAGATGACAATGTCATGTTAAGGTTTACCGCAAAGTTAAAAAACATTGGTTCAACTTCAACTTGTCATTACCTCTAAAGTGTCAAACAGTTTCGACCTGGATAAGGTCCTGACAGAATGTTGGGCCTGATCTTGGTCCAAATTGTTTGAAACACTTATAAGCAGATATCATCTGCTGACAAAGTCAATGTTAAGGTTTAACACAAAAATAAAAACATTGGTTCAACTCCAACTTGTCATAACCTCTAAAGTGTCAAACAGTTTGGACCCCTATCAGGTCAGGACAGAAAGACAGGCCTGATCTGGGTCCAAATTGGTTTGAAAGGGTTATCAGCAGATGACAATGTCTTGTAAAAGTTTAACGCATAGTTTACTTAAAATACATCGGTTCAACTTCAACTTGTCATAACCTCTAAAATGTCAAACAAGTTGGACCCCTTTCAGGACCAGACAGAATGTGGGGCCTGATCTGGGTCCAAATTACTTGAAAGGGTTATCAGCAGATGACAATATCATGTAAAGGTTTAATGCAAAGTTAAAATAAATTGGTTCAACTTCAACTTGTCATAACCTCTAAAGTGTCAAACAGTTTGGACCTCTGACAAAGTCATGTAAAGGTTTTACGCAGAAATAAAACATTGGTTCAACTCCAACTTGTCATATCCTCTAAAGCTTCAAACAAGGTGGACCCCTATCAGGTCTAGACAGAATGTCGGGCCTGATTTGGGTCCAAATTGTTTGAAAGGGTTATCAGCAGATGACAATGTCATGTAAAGATTTAACTCAAAAGTAAAATACATTGGTTCAAATTCTACTTGTCATAACCTCTAAAGTGTCAAACAGTTTGGACCCCTATCAGGTCCGGACAGAATGTCATCCTGATCTGGGTCCAAATTGTTTGAAATGGTTATCAGCAGATGACAATGTCATGTAAAATTTTAACACAAAGTTAAAATATATCGGTTCAACTTCAACCTGTCAAAACCTCTAAAGTGTCAAACAGTTTGGACCCCTATCAGGTCAGGACAGATTGTTGGGCCTGATCTGGGTCTAAATTGTTTGAAAGGGTTATCAGCAGATGACAGTGTCACGTAAAAGTTTAATGCATAGTTAAAATTCATCAATTCAACTTCAACTTGTTATAACCTCTCAAGTGTCGCACAGTTTGACCCCTATCAGGTCCGGACAGAATGTTGGGCCTGATCTGGGTCCAAATTGTTTGAAAGCGTTATAAGCAGATGACAATGTCATGTAAAGGTTTTGCGCATAGTTAAAATACATTGGTTCAACTTCAACTTGTCATAACCTCTAAGGGCCAAACAAGTTGGACCCCTATCAGGACCAGACAGAATGTGGGGCCTGATCTAGGTCCAAATTGTTTGAAAGGGTTATCAGCAGATGACAATGTCATGTAAAGGTTTAACGCACAATTAAAATACATCAGTTCAACTTCAAGTTGTCATAACCTCTAAAGTGTCAAACAGTTTGGACCCCTATCAGGTCTGGACAGAATATAGGGCCTGATCTGGGTCCAAATTGTTTGAAAGGGTTATCAGCAGATGACAGTTTCATGTAAAAGTTTAACGCAAAGTTAAAATATATCGGTTCAACTTCAACTTGTCATAACCTCTAAATTGCAAACAGTTTGGACCCCTATTAGGTCCGGACAGAATCTCATGCCTGATCTGGGTCCAAATTGTTTGAAAGGGTTGTCAGCAGATGACAATGTCATGTCAAGGTTTAACGCAAAGTTAAAATACATCGGTTCAACTTCAACTTCTCATAACCTCTAAAGTGTCAAATAGTTCTGACCCCTATCAGGTGCGGGCAGATGCTTGATCTGGGTCCAAATTACTTGAAAGGGTTATCAGCAGATGACAATGTCATGTTAAGGTTTACCGCAAAGTTAAAATACATCGGTTCAACTTCAACTTGTCATTACCTCTAAAGTGTCAAACAGTTTGTACCTGGATTAGGTCCTGACAGAATGTTGGGCCTGATCTTGGTCCAAATTGTTTGAAACACTTATCAGCAGATATCATCTGCTGACAAAATCAATGTAAAGGTTTGACGCAAAAATAAAACATTGGTTCAACTCGAACTTGTCATAACCTCTAAAGTGTCAAACAGTTTGGACCCCTATCAGGTCAGGACAGAATGACAGGCCTGATCTGGGTCCAAATTGGTTTGAAAGGGATATCAGCAGATGACAATGTCTTGTAAAAGTTTAACGCATAGTTTACTTAAAATACATCGGTTCAACTTCAACTTGTCATAATCTCTAAAATGTCAAACAGTTTGGACCCCTATCAGGTCCGGGCAGAATGTCAGGCCTGATCTGGGTCCAAACTACTTGAAAGGGTTATCAGCAGATGACAATGTCATGTAAAGGTTTAATGCAAAGTTAAAATACATTGGTTCAACTTCAACTTGTCATAACCTCTAAAGTGTCAAACAGTTTGGACCTCTGACAAAGTCATGTAAAGGTTTTACGCAGAAATAAAACATTGGTTCAACTCCAACTTGTCATAACCTCTAAAGTGTCAAACAGTTTGAACCCCTATATATTTTCTGCGTCTAGCCCTAAGAAAATATAAACAATTAATCGCTCAAAAATGGTGTTTATCTAAACCTATAATAAGAAGCAGAGGATTGTGGACTGAATAACGAAATAGAACGCATGCAGGGAAAGTTCATATGAGTCTGCGCATGGGTACATTCTCACTAGAACCCTCACTGCTTTAAAACGGGATAGAGATGGGCGCTGAAATATAATCTAACACTGAAAAATAGAAATATAACAATTTTTTGTAACCTTATATTCCTCTCGATCAGAGAAGGTTAATATAAGTCTGCGCATGGGCACATTCTCGCTAGAACCCTCACTGCTTTAAAACGGGATAAAAAATGGGCGCTGAAATCAAATCTAACACTAAAAAATAGAAATATAACAATTTTCAGTAACCAAACATTCCTATCGAGCAGCGAAGGTTCATATGAGTCTGCGCATGGGCACATTTTTGCTAGAACCCTCACTGCTTTGTAACGAGACATGCGCGCTCCAGATAGTTTTTTTCAGAGAATATTAAAAATTATACACTCAAAAATGGTGTTTATCTAAACCTATATAATAAGAAGCAGAGGATTGTGGACTGAATGACGAAATAGAACACATGCAGCGAAAGTTCATATGAGTTTGTGCATGGGCACATTCTCGCTAGAACCCTCACTGCTTTAAAACGGGATAGAAATGGGCGCTGAAATAAAATCTTACACTGAAAAAAAAGAAATATAACAACGTTTAGTAACCAAATATTCCTCTCGAGCAGCGAAGGTTCAAATGAGTCTGCGCATGGGCACATTCTCGCTAGAACCCTCACTGCTTTAAAACGGGATAGAAATGGGCGCTGAAATATAATCTAACACTGAAAAATAGAAATAATACAATTTTTTGTAACCTTATATTCCTCTCGATCAGAGAAGGTTAATATAAGTCTGCCCATGGGCACATTCTCGCTAGAACCCTCACTGCTTTAAAACGGGATAATAAATGGGCGCTGAAATCAAATCTAACACTGAAAAATAGAAATTTAACAATTTTCAGTAACCAAACATTCCTAACGAGCAGCGAAGGTTCATATGAGTCTGCGCATGGGCACATTTTTGCTAGAACCCTCACTGCTTTATAATGAGACATGCGCGCTCCAAATAGTTTTTTTAGAGAATATTAACAATTATACACTCAAAAATGGTGTTTATCTAAACCTATAATAAGAAGCAGAGGATTATGGACTGAATAACGAAATAGAACACATGCAGCGAAAGTTCATATGAGTTTGTGCATGGGCACATTCTCGCTAGAACCCTCACTGCTTTAAAACGGGATAGAAATGGGCGCTGAGATAAAATCTTACACTGAAAAAAAGAAATATAATAACGTTTAGTAACCAAATATTCCTTTCGAGCAGCGAGGGTTCATATGAGTCTGCGCATTGGCACATTCTCGTTAGAACCCTCACTGCTTTAAAACGGGACATGCACGGATCCAGATAAAAATAATTTCAGAGAAAAATAACAATTATACGCTCAAAAATGGTGTTTATCTAAAATTATAATAAGAAGCAGAGGATTGTGGACTGAATAACGAAATATAACATGTAGTGAAAGTTCATATGAGCCTGCGCATGGGCACATTCTCGTTAGAAACCTCACTGCTTTAAAACGGGATAAAAAATGGGCGCTGAAATAAAATCTAACACTGAAAAATAGAAATATAATAATTTTCAGTAACCTAATATTTCTCTCGAGCAGCGAAAGTTCGTGTGAGTCTGCGCATGGGCGCATTCTCGCTAGAACCCTCACTGCTTTGAAACGGGATAAAAAATTGGCGCTGAAATAAAATCTAACGCTGAAAAATAGAAATATAACAATTTTCAGTAATCTAATATTCCTCTCCAGCAGCGAGGGTTCATATGTGTCTGCGCATGGGCACATTCTCGTTAGAACCCTCACTGCTTTAAAACGTGACATGCGCAGATCCAGATAGTTTTTTCAGAGAATATTAACAATTATACGCTCAAAAATTGTGTTATCTAAACCTATGATTGTGGACTGAAAAACAAAATATAACACATGCAGCGAAAGTTCATATGAGTCTGCGTATGGGCACATTCTCGCTAGAACCCTCACTGCTTTAAAACGGAATAAAAAATGGGCTCTGAAATAAAATCTAACATTGAAAAATAGAAATATAACAATTTTCAGTAACCTTATATTCCTCTCGAGCAGCGAGGGTTCATATGAGTCTGCGCATGAGCACTTTCTCGCTAGAACCCTCACTGCTTTAAAACGGGACATGCGCGGATCCAGAAGGTTTTTTTTCAGAGAATATTAACAATTATACGCTCAAAAATGGTGTTTATCTAAACCTATAATAAGAAGCATGGGATTGTGGACTGAATAACGAAATGAAACACATGCAGCGAAACTTCATATGAGTATGCGCATGGGCACATTCTCACTAGAACCCTCACTGCTTTAATACGGGATAAAGAATGGGCTCTGAAATAAAATCTAAGACTGAAAAATAGAAATATAACAATTTTCAGTAACCTAATATTCCTCTCGAGCAGCGAAGGTTCATATGAGTCTGCGCATGGGCACATTCTCGTTAGAACCCTCACTCATCTGGCAGAATACTCGTACTTCACTATTTTAAGCTGGTGACAATCGATTATTAGACGCACATAGGTAACTTTCCGAAGAACTAATCGGTTGTTCTCCGGAAGTTAGCGGCGTTAGGCGATAATCTTAGGTGATGGATAATCCCCTATGGCTATGTTTTTATCTTGGTCATAATAAAAGACAGATTTTATGGTTTTATGACATGTTTAGATTCAGAAGTGTAGTACTATAAAAACTGCTCCTGTAGATAAAAGAAATAAATGTGACAAAACCTAACAAAATGGTTATGCGCCAGCGCGCACTTACTTTTAAATTACCAGTTTTGACATGCGGCGTCTCGTCAGGATCTTTGCTGAACAGATTAGTATAGGTCTAGTAAAACTTTGCTCAGTACAATAACCCTTTTTCCAGTCATGACAATATTATCAAAAATATCGCTTCATGAACAGATGATCAGACTGCACATATAATTATTCATGGCTCGGACCCAGTATTCTGGATCCGAGTAGATATATATCATAAATATGCAGAAGCGTCGAGCAACAGTGTATCATTTTAAAGGTGTCTTCGTTGCTCAGATAATTTGCCTCAATGAGACGGTTCTTTTGAGCACCACAACATAATGTGATTGTATGTTCATGTGTCGTTATAGAGATAAAGTAAAATGCATGTAGAAATGTACCTCGGTGCAGGAAAAGCACCACACGGACAGTGTGAAGTGAGATTCGGATGAATTTCGACTTGATCCATTGTTCACTGGAGTGAACAACAAAGGTTCTGGTGAGAGAGGCACAGTGCATTCTCGCATTCGCATACCATATGTCTCAATTAAATCATGTTGCGTGCAACTTCTAAAAATTGCTAGATAGGCTAGCACACGAGATCTTGGTACTTATCGTACATGTGCCAATGTCACTAATAACGTATCCAAAGTGGATGGTTACATGCGGAGGAGGGGTGGTAATGGTCATATCTCATTTTGAAAACATTATAAGTTCCTGATTAAAACTCTAATGAAAAACAGTGTAGATCAAGATCAACTGGTTTCTTTAATGATTCTCGTCATGCGAAAACGCATTCAGACCTACACTGCTTAGTTGCTACCCGTGTCACTTTGATCAGGGACTCTACAATCTGGGTCTCCACTGTTTGCTAAATACATACTTCACAGAGGAAATGTATTGTGCTGACTCTTTCCAAGCTGGTTAATTTTCATTTAGGTTTGTTTCTGCTGATCTAGTTTTAAAAAGTTAGTTTTCAAAATTCTTTTCATGAATACTATCAGAGTGTCAGTTTAAATCCGATGTTTTGTCGGTTCTGATCTGGGTCTATTCTGTTTGCAAAGGTTAGCAACAGACAACGAAATACATTACTAGCAGGTAAAGGGTTAAAGTCAAGTGACCACATACAGAAATATTGGTGTGATAAATAACCAGTCGAGTGATTATTCTAATCTTATCTGTTATCTTTAATTGCTTGTATAAACAGAAGCAGTGTCATTAATTTATGACACACTTCTGCAAAATATGAGATAGTGCGGAATCATTGAAGGTTCACAACAGCTTGCACACATTCTTTCACCAGTGTCTTTTTTATAAATGTAAAAAAATATCCATTGAGCCTTAGATTCTCTTAGTGAAAAATGTCACCGCTGCTTGCTTAAAATATAGATGTAGTTGAAGACCATGCCATTTACAAGGCATTACAAAATGAATCTTAGTTTCAATAAAACATTCTTTAACTGATTATGAAAAAAACTATCCGCACAATATGGTCCACGTTCCTTGTTATTCACATCATTGTCAAAATGTTTGGATCTTCACTGCTGGTCCTGATCGGTGTCCAAACGGTTTGCCAATGTAATCAGCAGATGACAAAAGTCACCGCGAGAGACAGTCTGATCAGCGCCTTGTTATTCACATCAGCGTCAAACTGTGAACGGACAAAACGTCGATCCTGATTGGGGTTCAAACTGCTTGCCAAGGTTAACAGCAGACGACAAAAGTCGCAGTGAGCAAGGAATAAGTTAAATAGGTTAAATATGAAAGTACCTGTGTAATGTCCTTATAAAAGCCCGAGATTTACGTGTGCGTCTGTCCGATCTTGTTGCATGTGATTGTCTTGCGCTGATAACCTTTTCTGGCCCTGATCAGGCTCGACAAATTGCTGCGTCTGACAGGAGTCTGAAATGTTTGCAGGATTCAGATATTATTATTATTGTTATTATTATTCATTTCAGTGAACCTAGCTTGGACAGTGTCTAATTCAATTGAAAAGAACGCAAAATTCTGTTATGTTTTTCTTGCTTAATTTTATTATTTTGTCTCAGTAAATATATAATAAGACAGAAAATGCACAGCCTGATTTGAGTCTTCTCTCGGTATAGAGCGTAATATTGTACGTGAATATTTTCTTATCCATCAGTTTTAATGTTTGTTTTGGGTGCTCAAAAGAACTGTCTCATTGAGACAACATTTAGTATGGTAGTATATATATGAATTTTTGGATGCTCAAAAGAACCGTATGATAATAACAATAGAAAAAACTTTGATCAGCGTCATTTTGGGGACATCGGCATACAGCGCAAACTGATATCCACGACGCGGCAAAATCTGCTTTTGGGTTTTCCGACAAAGCAAGACTCAAACCAGCTTGCTCAGCTACAGAGACTAGCCAGATAATTGAATCTTCGCTCGTATAAAGTTTAGATATGATACTTTCCAATAAATGAATAATGAAAGGCGCTGTTCAGACTGCGCTGATGCAAAACACACCGGTTTTTTTTTTACTAATTTGCATGAAACAAAGATAATTTCTTTGCGAAATTCTGATAATTACGAAAATGAAAAAAAAAAACTTAAGCAAAAGATAAATTTCCATAAAACTGACAAACTAAAAGAATTTTTCAATCACAAATTAATAATTATATTAATATTTTTAAAAAGGATCAAACTTGCGACTTTTTTTTTTTTAATTTTGTCGGTATCATATATAATTATCAATCATAAGCGTGACATCAATTTTCTTTTCTTTAAAACGGGACATGCGCGGATCCAGATAGTTCTTTCAGAGGGGGTCCAACATTTTTACGTTTTTTTATTTGATTAGCTATAGATCAAAATACCACTATAAGCAGGCCATCATCGGTCCGCCAGCGAAACGGCATTTAAATGACCGATGGTGGCCCAACACTGAACTGACCCCCTCTGCCACCCCCCCCCCCCCCCCGTCTGGATCCGAGCAGTGAATTTTCATTAACCTAATTTTCCTCAGCGAAGGCTCAAACGCGTCTGCGCGTATAAATATATATATATCGTAATTAAAATAACTAAAAAAATACTTACTTAGATAAAACCTCCTTTAAGAAAAGATAAGTGTAGGTGTTCGCTAGACCATGTCAGTCGCATAATAAAATTATTGTGCAGAAAACAGATGTCCAAAATCATGGCAAATGTCAGGGAGATCAAAGGCCTTTCATGATAATACAGAGGATTAAAAGCTCGCTCCTGGGGTACCAGTGGTTGTTTTGACAGGTGTCAAATCTTGCGTAACTTATGCATCTGGTTTCTTACATGAAAGGATATGATGTGGAGAAACACACTTAACTGTTCATTTGATCAACTTTTGTGTTACAAAAGGAATTTATGAAGGATTTATCAATTAGGAATTTTACTTTACCTCTTTACTGCTTGGTGTTTTTGGATGTTTGTACTGTCTTTTATTTTTCAAAAGAACGTAATACTTTCAGAGTGACTAAGATATTTTGCCAAGCCTGGTCTACTTAGGGTAGAATAAGTCTTTGTAGAGACATTTTGATATCAGCAGATGACAATGTCATAAAAAGGTTTAACGCAAAATTAAAACACATCAAACTAATGTCAAAACCCTTAAGATTTGGCCTTATCTGGTTGGTGTCTTACCTCGAAATGCTTTATTAATTAAATCCGTTATTTCGATTCACTAACGTTTTAAATTTTCCAATTTGACGATCATATACAACGACCAAATTGTGTGTACCCTCCAACACCGTATAGGCGGCAATCGAAAACGTTCTTAACAATTGACCAACGCCATAGGCGGATACAGAGAGGGGGGGACAGGGTGTCTGGACCCCGGCCCCATTGAAAAAGAAAAAATAGGGTTTCCAAAGCAATACCTGTGTGGATCCCTGAAAAATCAAAAAACTACAAATGTACGAAGCCAGCATTCCCCCCGCCAGCGAAACGTCAGGTGGTGTCAAAGTTGGACCCCCTCTAACTCCGCGCATGAACGTCTATCAAAAATCGCTAGAAACTGTGTTTTCGATTGCCAATTGTCGCCATTGTGGCGACAAATTGCAATTTAAAACTGTTGCCAACGATCTTATCTACGTTCGTCGATCGTGTTAACGTTTTAGATTACCGCCTATCCGATGAGCCTCCGAGTTACTTGTTGAGTCTGCTCGATTGAATCGTCTTGGAGAGGCTATACTTATGAGTGCCCACAAGATGCAGAAATAACTTTGGCATGACATTAGAACATTCTTTGTCGGCTACAAACTTCAAAGGCTTCAAATACGCTCCTAAAAGAATATCCTTTGGAAGCGAAGACTGCACCAAAGAACCGAAACCAGGGCGCACATCTCCCGGGCCAGACCAGCCAGCCCCCGCCACCCAGGCCCCACCAAATTTCAAAGCCGAAATCGCCTTTGTGTATAAATGACATACGTGACAAAATGCAGTGATTGAATAACGGACAGTGTCGTCTGCTGATTTCATTAATTCCATAAAAGTGTCAGACAGTTTGGATCCAGATCAGGCCCGAATTTTCGTCGGCCTAATGTCCGGCTTTTCGTCGGGCCTGATCTGGGTCCAACGTGTTTGCAGACGACACTTGTTTTGCCTATTGGGTCCACACTGTTTGTCTCTATACTTAGGCCTACATAAGTCAATATATGCAGCAGACGACTGAAGCAGATTACATTTTCAGAGGCATTTTTTCGCTTGCATTACTAAATAAAAGTCTTACGGATAACAAAATTAAAATGATTTGACATCGTTACACGACTTTTAAACAATAAGTATTCGTCTTTGCGGCACATCTACAAATGGGGGTTCACGTCAGACAGCGCAGATGAACTTCTGCTCTATTCTTCTAAAATCTTTGATGTACGTTGTCTCATTGAGGTTGACGTGTATGAAAGAGAGGAAGTAACAAAAATGTCTCTAGTCCCACTAGATAGCTGCGCATAACGTCGGAACTGCGAAATATACATAAATCTCACGAGCAAGTCTTCGACCAGTACACCAAACGACAACATAGTATGCTTATGCAGATGCGTCTTCGAATTGCCTTCAAAATTTTAAACAACAACGACAAACGGTTCGCTGCTGTCTTCTTTGGAATATTTTCTTGGAGAAAGCATAAGAAAAAAGTAAATTATCAGACCTCAAGATAAGAATGCGTAATTGACATATAACTTGGTTTCTTAACAAGCACTTATCTTGGGTACTCAAAAGAACCGTCTCGCCGTTCCGATGAGACGGTTCTTTTGAGCACCCAAAACAAATGTTTGAACTGGAATCACACTCAAAAGATTCGCTAAAAGTATCTGCGTCGTGTCGAAGCTCGAAATCTTCACGTGTAGATGTCAACTGAGAGGTACATCACATGTCAGTGGATCTCCATTGTTTTTTTCTGAATGCATGTTGGTCATGCGCGGATCCAGAGGGGGTCCAGCTTTGACAATGTTTTTTTTATTATTATTTTTTTGTTCGTTTTTTTAGTTTGAGGGAAGGATTCAAATACCACCATTAGCGGGCCATCGATGACCAAACATTGAATGCTGTGTAGCTTTGTTATTTATAGGGGATCCTGCCCGGTTTTGCTAAGGAACCCTATATTTTGTAATTTTCCAGGAGGGGGATCCGGATCCCCTGTTCCCCACAACCCCCCCCCCCATCTGGATCCGCGTATGTTGGTGGTATTCGTTGCTAAAATCGCATTGGATGTGCGATTCTCTCAAACTATGGTCGTCATCATGTTTGTGTGATTGTAGGGCATTTCGGCCACGGACATTTCGGCCCGGACATTTCGGCCACGGATGTTTTGGCCGCAGAAAATGCGAAAGGCGGGCGTTTCGGTCAGAGGTGTTGATCCCAAGCATGTATTCATGCATACATATGTGATGCATTTCTTAGGCTTAAAAGTATAGACGAGTACAAACACTACGTCACAAATCAATATCATCCGGAACACTATGGTCCTTATCCGAAAGCTGGTAAATACTCTGGTTGTTTACCTGTATTGGACACGGAAATATCACATCTTTTAAAGCGATTTAAAACAAAATGTATTTCATAAAACATAATTCGAACTACTGGTTCCCATAGTTTGATCATTGACCTATCAAATGATGTGTTTTTTCACATATTTTATCGTCAGGGAGCGCAGTGGCTCAGTGGTAGAGTACTTGACTCGAGACCGAAGGGCCGCGGGTTCGAGCCTCACCGGCGTCACTGCGTTGTGGTCCTTGAGCAAGACACATTTATCCTAGCTTAGTACTGGTTCAACCCAGGACGACTCGTCCCTGTTTAACTGAAAGATTGTTGATGGCACGTAAAGAATCAAATCAAACAAACAAAACAATTAACATATATATCAGAGATTGAAACTGCCGTCATCGGACCAAAACACCGGAGCGGGGGTCCGTCAAAAAACAAATAAAAACTAATAAAATTAATTATTTTTTCGCAAAAAAAAAATATTGTTAATCAATGTCCGATACTTATTTTACAAATTCAAATCAAAACCTAGAGCTAAAATATTGTTTAAGATGCTTTTTTCTCACGAAAATGTTGGCTCAGCTCAATGGACATTGCATTGAGCGGAAGGGCTTTGGCCCACCACAATAAAAAGTCACGTGGTCAAAATTGTTATCCCGTGGTCAATACGCCCGAATGAAAACAATAACATTGAACTGGTCTATATACAGATATCCAAAAGGCTTTGAGGCGTGACTAATCCTATTGTTTGTCAAAATTGACCCGAGACATAAGTACCGTGTCCAGTCATAATTTTCGTGACCAATGAATCGGAGATCACGCGTTCGAGCCCCATCGATCACATGCATTTTTTTCAATTTGTACGAAATAAGCGTGGCATTTTTTCTTGCAATAAGCGCTATTTTGAATTATTGGATAGCTTTTTAGTTACCAGACTTAAAATGAACATAAAAATGCCTGTTATATGGAAGTTTAGAGAGGATGCTCGAAAAAGTGTCGAGAATGTGTACACATTCTTCGTGGGGTTTTAAAATGTTAGAACGCGCCTGGGATCGGGCTGCATCTCTGACCAGAGTGAGCAGAGCCACTGCTCAGAGAATTATAACCAAGAAGGTTGAATTGCTATCCTCGTTGATCGCTGGTCTACTGGGCATCTGACATTGCAAGCCTAGGGATGAGATGCCCGAACCCATCACTCTGAGCGAAAATAATGAAGAAACAGACACGGCAGATGAGTTCGATGTCGACATGAGTTGTTACAAATAAAACAAATAAAATTGGGCCGATAGTGGCCCGATATTGGATGCTGGCTTGGTCTCTACTTCATGTCTTTAGTTGCTGGAGGCTCTTTCGAGACTGCATGTGCGCAAGCTCGTCTGATCCTTCGGTGCTGCGGCACAAGATTTCCAACAATTTGGTATGTGCAACCAGCAAAGACTCAGACCAACCTGTGAATACGTGCAGACTAATCAGAGGCTTTGGTAGTCGCTTGAATGTTCTATGTGTTAAGTTACTGACTGAACAGCATTTGGAATTTCTAAAATTAAAATGAGACTGCACAGGCTCGTACAAACTAGTCAAAATGCAACATTGTTGGAAATAACATGTCACAGCTCATAGGTCCAAGCCTCACCATAGGCATTGCATTTTGTCATTGAGCTAGACATTTTATACTGATACAACTGAGTATGATCCATCCTGACATAACTGAGAAATTGATGAATTGGACATAAAGAACCAAGTCAAAATATTGTTCTTATAGGTAGAGACCTGTTATAAGAAGCACTATTTCATGGGATGCTCATGGCTTGTTTGGTATAAGCTACATCACGAGAAGATCTGTTCTTACTGTATATAATATCAATAGAGTAGTTTAGCCTGCATATCTGTGTTGCCTGATCAACACTATTGTTATTTGTTTCTGTTATTGTTTGAAGTATTATTATAGTACACTCCATTTTGTAAATTTTAGTCATTGTATCTGAAAATATAAGTTTTAGGGTCATTTGATGGCAAACATGGAACACAGGTTTTCTAGTGGTGCAGCTTATATAAGGATATTGTACCTTTGTAAGGGTTCAAGTTGAAAAAAAATGTTGTAAGTTATTTTAAGCTTGTGTTTTTTTACATAATATATAATATATGTTCCAAAGTTTTATGGTAACATAATACAAATCTAAATGGGCCGGTCCATGAAAAGAGGGTTCAAGCTGTGACATTTATTCAGGGCTAACCCTGCCATTGGCCATTGTAGCCATTTGCTACTGACAATGTAGAGTGGCTACAAATATTATTCATTTGCTAAAAGTACAGTCTAGGTGGTTCAAAAATATGTACGAGGGGTGTTCATTATTTATTGCAACATGGGTAATAAAACATAAAGGAATTAGTCTTTTACCTCAAAACTCTAGTGCATCCCTTCAAAATAATCACCCTTTGAACAAGTACAAAGTTTAAGTCATTTAAATAATTATCGAAAGCTTAGGCGTAGTCTTTCTTAGGTACACCCTTAAGACACTGAAACACTGCCGCCCCAACAGCCTGTCTTGAGTGTTATTTTTTTCAGACGTGGAAGCAAGAAAAAGTAACATGGGGCTTAATCTGGTGGATAAGGTTGCTGCTGGAGGATTGTCAAGCCTTTCTTCTCCAAGAACGCGAGTGTTCCTTATGAGATGTGTGCTGACATATTGTCCTGTAAAAGGGTAAGGCTTTGAAGAAAGAGCCTAGGGCGAGACTTCTTCATATAGTTTTCGAACTTTTTCATAGCTTATCGTCGAAACAATTTCCCAGTAACCGTATTACTATGGGGAATAGGTACTTGAACTGTCTCACCTCGACTGTTAAAGAAGATTGAAAACATGAACTCCTTCATACTTGTAGTACGTTTTGCAATGGATGGTCTTCTTACATTTTGGTTGCCCATATTTTATTGCTACATTTTCTTGTGGGCTGGTAGAAGTAACCTATGTTTCATCGACTTTCCAAATATAGAAAAATGTCCTCTGATTAAATTGAGGATATTTCTTAAAGACATAGAAAATTTAGCAATAATACTGGTACCACTCATTATGATTCTCTCCAGGGGTCATACTGGACAGATCAAAGGCTAATCTTTATTAGGCGATTATGACTTCCTTACAGGGGGCAATAAAGTGGTCCCATGAAGGGATTAGGTATTTTCTGATAAAATATTGATCTTTATCTTAGTGAAAGAAATTGTTTTGTATACAGGTAAATCCCCTCTTGAGGCCCCTTTAAGTTTGTGAGATACTGAAACTGTCCCTTATCAGTAAATTCACTAATGATTTCATATATCACAAAATATATGCCTTTAAGCATTTTTATGGGCAATCAAAACACACCACTCTTTTGGCCATCAAGCAGTAAATGGGGAATCCACCTAGCAGCAATACCGCTAACTCGTATTTTTTCTTCGAAATCTTATATGTTGATCCCGTTGATATGCACAAGCATCTAGCTACTTGACGAGTAGTCATTCGTGCATCAATCTTCAACAGATCATTTACCTTGTCAGTTATCTTAGAGGTAACAACACTTGCAGGCCTGCCTCTGACAGGTGCACTGTCAACCGTCTCTATTCTAGACTTAAAGCGTTTAATTTACCTGGTAACAGTTGAATAAGAGCAAGTACAATGCCCTTTAGCGGAACAATTTCATTGAATATAGCTCTGGCACTAATTTCAAGTTTATTATCAAGTTTTTATATACCCTCTCATTTCAGCACTGATCTCTTAAGCCATGGTTTTTTACAGTCTATATGAATGACCTCATTAACAAAGCACGTAGAATAAAAACTAATGCACCGATTGGGACAATACTTGTATCAATGGATAGATAAAAGATTGAAAAATTAGGTGTGTTAGACTTCATGGGAATTTTGCGCATAGCGTGGGAATTACGGTGGCAGTTGCAATAAATAATGAACGCCCCTCGTATTTGCGAAAAAAAGTATTTTGATCAGCTTTTGGTTTTTTATCCCTTCACACTTAATTTTGCCAAATTTTACTCTATGGATGCTTGATGTTTTCATTACCATCAGAGTGTCAAACAGTTTAGATCCAGATCAGGCTGACATTTTTTGGGCCTGATCTGGGTCCAAACTGTTTGAAAAGATTATCAGCAGACAACAAAAGTCGCCCCTAGCGGACAAAAAGTTAAATAAAAAACAACATGTTGATACTACTTTCTGGCTAAAACTGTGGCTAAAGTTAATTTCATTTGGCTCCAACTTTTTCCATTTGGCTAAAGTGATGACTACAACAAATTCTGAGCCATGGTAAGCCCTGTTTATTTATGGTAAAACAACAATACTGTGGCTAAATGTCTATATTGTGGTATGAACCATCACCTATTTTCATGCGTAGTGATTTTGAGAAGTGACTGCTTTACTGAAAATAATTCTGCAGACACATCTGATTTTTATAGCTGGATATGGATGAAATACGTAACAAATTTCATGAGCTACTCATATGTTATGATTATTGGGAGTATTATCATGAGATGTTCTGTTTCTGTTGTCCATACACATCATATGTGGTTGAGCCTGCACATCTATGTAGTTTGACAAGAACCATAATTATTCGATTCATTGTTAATATTACAGTTACATTTTGGTAGACCCAAACTTACATGAAGCTAGTCATCCTTTTGCAATAGTAGAACTGGAAATAGCTCAGCAGAGACCATATCCTGTAATGACAAACGGGAAACAATAAGTAAGTTATAAAATGGCATACTTTCTCTGTTCTTTAATAATGTGCACGAGACAATCAAGTGCTGACAGGACGATGGTTATTCAGTTACTAAGTTATGTTGCTGAACATAGGAAACTTATCTACAATTTTTAAAGTAATTAAAGTGTGCTGAAAATTTATTCTTTACCTTTATTTGCTGTTCTGAACTTAATGCAAAACATGACCTGTGGTAATTAATGACCAAATATTGGATGATTGTTGCAGGACAGTTTTGAATAACTGAACAGGGGAAATTCCCCTATTCTGAAAATGGATATTTATGTTCAGATGGTAATGTTTAACAAACTGGGTTCTTCATTTTCATTATGGGAAATAGCTGAACAGAGGAAAATTCCTCTATTCAAAAATTGGCGTTAGAGCTATGATGGGAATGTCAAATAAGTTTTGAAATTTCCTTGCCTCAAAGTCACTCTTAGCTCTCATTATAGAAATTTTTTGAAAATTCCTCTAATCTTTATTCTAATCTAAATTGGGTATTAACATTTTGATAGATGTCATACAATTGGGTCTTTACGCTATAGAACTTTGTTGAAATACTGAACAGATGAAAATTCCTCTATCCTTAAACTGATATTTAGAGACAAGTGAGCTCTTACAAGTTGGGCTCTGAGTTCTGCAAGTCAATCTATAGGAAAATGTACTGAACAGAGGAAAATTCCTCTATTCTAAAAATGGATATTATGTTAAGATGGAAATGTTTAACAAACAGGGCTCTTCATTTTCTTTATAGAAAGTGGTTGAAATACTGAACGGAGGAAAATTCCTCTATTCAAAACTTGGTAATATTTAAAGTCTGACAGAAATAATGAACAAAGTGGGCTCAGGTTATTGTTGAATTACTGAACAGAAGAAAATTCCTCTGCTCGAAAAACGGTAATATTTAAGGAATGACTAGAATGTCAAACAAATTGGGCCCTGGGAGTCGCTGTAGGAAATTGCAGAACTACTGAACAGAGGAAAATTCCTCTGTTCTTTAACTGTAATTAATGTATGACAGAAATATTGTACAAAGTGGGCCCCTAATTCTCGCCATTGAAAATTGTTGAATTACCAAATAGAGAAAAAATCCTCTATTCGAAATTGGTGATATTAAAGTTATAATTAGAATGTAAAACAAGTTGGGCTCTTGGTTCTGGAAGTCACTATAGGAAATTGTAGAACTACTGAACAGAGGAAAATTCCTCTGTTCTAAAACTGTTATTAATGTACGACAGAAATATTGAGCAAAGTTGGCTCTTATTTAATGCAATAGGAAATTGTTGAATTACTGAACGGAGGAAAATTCCTCTGTTGGAAAATTGATAACATTTAAGTACGACTAGAATGTCAAACAAGTTGGGCTTAGAGTTCTGGAAGTCACTATAGGAAATTGTCAAAAAAGTGAACAGAGGAAAATTCCTCTGTTGTGAAATTCACTCCTTTTATTGATTGTCGAGATACAAAATGGAAAACGGAGGAAAATTCCTCTGTTGAAAATTGTAAACATTTAAGTTATGATGGATATTTATGTTAAGATGGAAATGATAACAAACAGGGTTCTTCATTTCCATTATAGGAAAGTGGGCTCTTAATTCTCGCAATACGAAATTGTTGAATTACCGAACGGAGGAAAATTCCTCTGTTGGAAAATTGGTTATATTTAAGTTATGACAAGAATGTCAAACAAGTTGGGTTCAGAGTTCTGGAAGTCACTATAGGAAATTGTCAAACTACTGAACAGAGGAAAATTCCTCTGTTGTAAAACTCATTCATTTTATTGATTGTTGAGATCTAGAATGGAAAAAGGAGGAAAATTCCTCTGTTGATAATAGGAAACATTTAAGTTATGATGGCTATTTATGTTAAAATGGAAATGATAACAAACAGAGTTCTTCATTTTCATTATAGGAAAGTGGGCTCTTAATTCTCGAAAAAAAGGAAACTGTTGAATTACCGAATGGAGGAAAATTCCTCTGTTGGAAAATTGGTAATATTTAAGTTATGACTAAAATGTCAAACAAGTTGGGCTCAGAGTTCTGGAAGTCACTATTATAAAATTGTCAAACAACTGAACAGAGGAAAATTCCTCTATTGTATAATTTACTCCTTTTATTGATTGTCGAGATACAGAATGGAAAACGGAGGAAAATTCCTCTGTTGAAAATTGGAAACATTTAAGTTATGATGGATATTTATGTTAAGATGGAAATGATAACAAACAGAGTTCTTCATTTTCATTATAGGAAAGTGGGCTCTTAATGCTCGCAATAGGAAATTGTTGAGTAACCAAATGGAGGAAAATTCCTCTGTTGGAAAATTGGTAATATTTAAGTTATGACTAGAATGTCAAACAAGTTAAGCTCAGAGTTCTGGAAGTCACTATAGGAAATTGTCGAACTACTGAACAGAGGAAAATTCCTCTGTTGTAAAGGTCACTCCTTTTATAGATTGTCGAGATACAGACTCTAAAACAGAGGAAAATTCCTCTGTTGAAAATTGGAAACATTTAAGTTATGATGGTTATTTATGTTAAGATGGAAATGATAACAAGTAGGGTTCTTGATTTTCATTATAGGAAAGTGGGCTCTTAATGCTCGCAATAGGAAATTGTTGAGTTACTGAACGGAGGAAAAATCCTCTGTTGGAAATTTGGTTATATTGAAGTTATGACTTGAATGTCAAACAAGTTGGACTTGGAGTTCTGGACGTCACTATATGAAATTGTCGAACTACTAAACAGGGGAAAATTCCTCTGTTTCAACGGTTACTCCTTTTATTGATTGTTGAGATACTGAATGGAGAATGTAGGAAAATTCCTCTGTTCTGAAATAAGATGAAATTCCGGTTGTGATTAAAGGACAGACTTGTCCCCTTGTCGAAACAGAGGAATTTTCCTCTGTTGTAAACCGATTTCTACTTGATATATAAATTGAAATTTGAACTTTTCTTTAAACTATTAGGACAAATACACTACTTAGTACATATTTTACGGACATCATTTTCTGCATTTTGAGCAGTCACAACAGAGGAATTTTCCTCTGTTCATAGGTGAAATAAATTACATTGTACCATCATTCTTGTACTCTATAACGATGCAAAACGCAAATATGATTATGTCCATATTTGTGTTTTACGGTCAAAAAAAGGGAATTCCATCGGAAAATCCCTTTTTATTTCGGAAAGAGTTAAGTCTTTTAAGACCAATTATCGCTTAATGCAGGTCAAAAGCATTGCAGAATGCTCCAAGGGGAGCATTTGCAATACTCTCGACCTTCATTATGCTACCATTTCAGGGCTCGAAATTTTTGTTTGGACCTACTCGTCCTGTGGGGCAAGTGGTCTAAATTTTTCACACGTCCTTACTCCAGTTGAACTCGTCCTTAAGTCTGGTTCTAAAAATCTTTTCCAATAAGAATATAACTCTTAACTAAAGATATCATGGATGGACCTATTTTATATTGTCACACATGTGATATTGTACGGATTCATCAAAAAAAAAATAAAAAATCGTCTTAATCTAGGAAAACCTTAAATCATGATTTATAGTTATGAAAAATATATCAAATATAAAAATAGAAAATAATCATATAATTTGTCGAATTAATAACACCAAATTGTGTTATCCTTAGGCTAATGTGACAGGGTGTCTTTTTAATCAGTTGGTTTATTGCATGGCTATTTTAACCAACAAAACAAGTGAAGATATTTACTGTTGTTTATTATATAATGCCTATTCCATGTAATAATATGGTAAATTCCATTGAAAACGCCAATATCAGGGGATCCTGCGGTATACTGCGGTAATCAGACTGACCCCCGTTTTCGTATACAGAGTTAAAATCCGGAACGTCAGCTTTATACTTTCAAAACACTTAGGCCGAATTGATTTTCCAATCCGTCCCGGTATTTAGTTCAAAAATCAACCAAATTTTACCGTGTTGCATTTACTGCTTACTAGTTTAAACATCCGGTCACATTTTTGGTGACATTTTAAACCTACCGAACGATCTTTCTTCACTGTGTTTGCGTTGCTTTTGCAGGCTGTAAAACATGCTACTAGTAGTAGTTAGTTCTTTTTTTCCTCAAAAATTATTAAAAACCCAAAAAAATCTACTCGTCCTGTCGGGCTAGCAAATGGCAATTTCCACTCGCCCTTACCGAACTTCCACTCGTAAATACGAGCGGACGTGTACAATTTTCGAGCCCTGCATTTGTCATAAAGATCTTTCTTTTGTCTATTTTTGAGTGGCCGTTTTACACACGTTTTACTGTATGTAACACATGTAAGTACATGTAAGAAATTATCATGAATTGTTCAAATGCCTCCCCATGCATATATCAGGTAATCTATTTTTGGTGCAATTGGTCCCAGTCCTCCGAAGGCACTTCACACGGTATTGCATGTCAAAAAGAGGCATAAGAGACATAAGGGGTACACGTAAGAACTTTGTAAGTTCTCTTTATTTTCGGGTTTAATTATAAGGTACAGAATTAGTGTTATTTTATTTGATATAATTGTGGCATTCTTTTACAAATGCATCATTGCCTCTAACATTATGTGATTTAATTGCAAAACAGATCAAAAGAACTGATTTTTACAGTGTAGTGTGTTCAGTTTCTCAACATGCTCAAAGAAACTATACTGACGGGCAAAAGAAACGCTACTTGGAAACGTTTCTATAAATTACTCAGAAGAAAATAAAATTTGTGACAGCAGTTAAAATATCCATGTATATTGTACAATAAGCCTGATAAACAAAAATCGATAAATTAAATTTACTCAAGGTTCTTGTCATCATACATGTAAGATCGTGCAGCTCGTGTTTGTGAACCACATGTCTAACGTGACAAAATTCTATTCTAAGCGTTTCTTTTGCCCGTCAGTATAATATAATCGACTGGTGTGGTCTCATTTCAAACGCGCAAAATATAGCTAAGTTGCAAATTATTAAATAAGAACATTGTGGTGTGTCTTGTCATTGCAAATGCGCTTTAAAGCGTAACAATGCTTATCAAGTCCAATTAAAACTTAGAAGGAATTTTCGTCCGCACAGAGCAGTGGATGAGCCCGATATGACGTCTCGAGCATTCTACCACTGAGCCACTGCGTTCCTCAATCTAAAATGTACAAAACGTATAATTTATAAACAACTTCTTTTAGATTGAACTACCTCCAACTCAAACCAAAGATGACAATAGCACAATAGCACTTGGGATTTTACAAAAAAATTAATGTACAGTAAAACCTGTCTTAAGCGGCCACTCAAAAATAGACAAAACAAAGATCTTTATGATAAATGGTTGCTTAATGAAGGTCGAAAGTATTGCAGAATGCTCCCCTTGGAGCATTCTGCAATACTTTTGACTTGCAGTAAGCGATAATAGGTCTTGAGAGTGGCCGTTTTAGACAGGTTTTACTGTAGTACTTATCACAAAGGCACAGGCAGCTTAGGCTCAGACGAGCCTACGTACCCACACAATCATGACATGCATGTATTGGACCAGCTGTCAACGAAAGCTCAGAAAAAAACTTAGACCTGGGACACACTTGATAGCTATACATGCAAATTCAAAATAGTGTCTGTACACCCATACGACTGAATAGTAGGCATACTCTTCATTTAACATGTTTAATGAAACTTAACCACAATACATGTAACTATCTGCGTACATATGTATATAATGGTACAATTATTATTTCTCAGAAACTAACACAGCTAGGGATGCGTTCAGTGTGGGTGAGGCGCAGACATGCGCAAAATTTGGATATAGATGTAGACTCATGCCAAAAGGTAGTTCTCTAGCCTCGCAGGGTTCGCCAACATGGGCGTTTAGCAAAGGGTGCTGCACATATGCAATACGTACTAATATTTCATATGCTTGCCCAAATGTATTATATTTTACGAAATTTACCGGATATGCACGGATACATTCCGTAATGACTTAATTGAGCCGCGACATGAGATTTCCAACAATGTGGTATGTGCGACCAGCAAAGACTCAGACCAGCCTGCGCATACGCACAGATTGATCAGAGCCATTGCTAGTCGCTTGAATAGTAAGCTTCTGACCGAACATCATTTGGAGTTTCTAAGCTTAAAGGGCATATGAGTCTATTAATGTCAAAATGCCACATTGTTGGCAATCACATGTCGCGGCTCATTTTACGAAAGTTCCCGGGTATACACGGATACATTCCGTAATGGCTTATGTCTGTACACTTACCGCGAGAGCCTCGCACTCTTCCCACTCTCGGACTCTACACTGCATATCGAGTTAGAACGCGAACTAGTCTGGCGCATCATAGTTTCTGGAGCACAGGGATCAGTTAGCTACGCTACCATGTTAATCCATCCTAAAATATAGATAAACAATAGTACATTGTACCATCACATAATTTTGGAGGCGTCTATCTATCTTCCTAAAATAATTGTAAAAAATAAGATTTAACAAAACACACAATTTACATGTAGTTGCAGCTGAACTGCCAGATTGTTCAACTACAATGATACGGAGAATATTAGCAGTACCAAGTAGAAAATTTTGAACTGTTGGCAACTTGGCCTCAAGTTGTTTTAGTAGGAAAAACTGAGCTGCCACATCTTTTTTTATATGCTTAAACTTATGTTTTACAGTACACTGGCTCGTTCAAACAGGGATCAAGATAACTGGCTGATCTGTGCAATGAAACTATTTGCACATTTTCCTATGTAAAACCTTTATCTATATACAGACATGTACTTTGTGAGTGCGAATCTGAGCTTCGCGATATGGGAACTCACTGCTATGCGCCGGTGTTTATGAACTTCTTACACTTTGCTCCCCTTGACCATATTTGATAACATCTACTATTCGCGATAATTTTATTTTCGCGAATAGTGATAAAAGGCATATTTGCGTCGTAAAAAATCACGACTAGGGGGCATGATTTACCTATATCAGTAAACAACAGTGACATCGCGTTTCAACTTATTAATTTGTCTCGTTATAACCTAATGTCAACATGTTATGTTGTATTTACGCGATGTGGTCAGGTAATTTCAACTTTTATTTTGTATTTAGTAAACCAGATGCCATCAAGCAATTTCAACTTGTGTGATTATACAAGATGTCATTTCGTTATTACAACCTGTCGTTATGTAATTTCAACTTGTCATGTCCTCATGTAATTTTAACTTGTCGTTCAACTTGCTTTTGTCGATGTTTCTCGTTATTGCGACTTGTCATCACGTTTTAACATAATTGTTTTTTTTTCTTTGAACGTAAATTGCGCTTCCGTAGCTGTCCGCTGCATTGGTTGCTGGATCTTCTGTTCTAAGCAACTTTGGACACTACAAAGACTTACAATAATTTACCAGTAAGTGAAAATGTTCATAACTCTTGAACCACACGGTAAATATCACATTTTGCACTACATATGCATGTCAACATTCCCTATACCCCGGCATGCGAAACAACATTTTCTACGGCGTTACTTATTAATGCATAAGTAACTAAAATTAGTTCTTTTATGAAACAGTGGTTACTTAGCCTATAATTGTATTTGGTTTTGAAATGGACTATTCCGAAGAGGTGTGTGATCAAAGTTATTGTTCAACGAATAACGTTATGATTAAATTTTTCGTTTTTCAAAGGGTAAAGCAAAAACAAATGTAGACTTTTCTTATTAAAAGAGTATTTAAAACGTCTAAAATGGGGTGTCTTTTCAGTGTAAATGTCGGATGTTCAACACCTGTTCTACCCACGGGCTGTACCTATTTTTTCACTCTCTTCAGCTGGTCTAAAGGCCTAACTTAGAATAACTTAGAATTGTGTGTTATCAGCAGTTTTCTTGGGCGAAGTTATTGATAAATTCATTACTATAATTACGAATTCAAAGATAGTATTCACAGACTACGAAATTCTTAAATAAGTATATATAAAGGCCCTATTCTGTAAATAATTGTGACATCATTCATTCTATATTTATCGGTCTGTGTGGTAAAAAATTGTTTCGTGTCGCCATATAACAGAAGTGAACTTTTCATTTTATTAGAAAATAAAGGGCAAGAAAATGTAAAACAAACAAACAAAACGGACAAAAGTCTACAAGCAGAAAATATAAATAAACAGAGAAAATTACCTAAGAAATATTAAAGGCAAAACGCAGGACCTTCAATCGGTTTGGCCTGAGGTTTGTTTCGATGTCATCGAAACGCGGAAATGTTAGTAGATTTTTCCTATCACCCGCAAATTCATGACTAGGGTTGGATTTCTTTCTATCTAAGGGAGGAAAATGCATGGGATCTCATTTTGAAACTCACAAAAAATGACTTTTCTTAGACTCTTTCTTTTTTAAATACTGTATATCAAGGGACGTAATGCAGTCTAACTTTTTCTTTCCCCGCGGACAAGTATTGGTTTTCATAAAAGACTGAAGATAACTAGTATTCGCAAAAGCTTGCCCCCCCCCCCCTCCTGATTGAATAGTTTATTAGCGAAACGACAAGCATTTAATGACTCATTTCAAAGCCGCTCATTGCGAAAAAAAATCATTATAATTATCCTTCATCTATTATTACTCATAAGAACCTTTCAACAACGCCGTTTATAACATGTAACACATGTTTATAGTTTTTCTTGTTATAGACATGGGTTTGCTGGCAATTGTCTAGTCTGTTGTGGTCAATTAGTGAAAATCCTCACAACTCTCGAACTTTTAATGGGATGTTTGGATCAATTTTTGCATAACTATTTATTTTAATATTGTCCAGCCACTGGTATGCAAAACGGTTGCGAAGGTTTGTCGAGCATCATTTTGGCCAGTCAAGGTCTTTTAGTGAAAATGCTCGTAACTATTGAACCGCATGGTATAGTTTTAAATCAAATTTTTCATACTAATACATTTTAACATTATTAAGACATGTGTATGTAAAAGGGTGATTAGGCTTTGCCAAAATTTTTTGTGGCAAAGAACAGAACAGATTATTTATTTGACGTAAACTATACAGTTTCTAGTCAATCAAATACAATAATAATTTACATATCAAGGTCACAAATACTTTCAAAATACTTAAATCAAGTTGTAGTGCTTATCTAACGATCTTGGCTTAACCAATATATGCCAATAAAACTGCGGTTCTGATCGGCATTCATGGGTTTTGGTGTATGTTATGATTTATTCAAATGTTAGATTTTTTGATAATTTCAAATCAAATCAGTTCCACCATGCATTTCAATACATGTAACTGGAGGCTGAGCCCAATTCCATCACCCAGTCATCTCCCACCAACACAAAAAGTGCCTGTGGCGTCCCTTTTGAGCAGATATGGTTGCTGACTCAGTTCTGTTTGGTAGCTCAGCTGGACCCTAGAGATTGGTATATCAAAAAGCAAAAACTCTTATATAAAGCTGACAATTATATAGGACGAAAAAATGTCATTATATGTTATGAACTAATAACATTGCAAGAAATACAAATATATGAAAATTCGAATTGTATCGTTTTAAAGTGTATCTTCTTTTATTTGTACACGATCAGAGTTAGACATTCTGCTGCTGCATGTACTCGATTGGACAAATATATGATTTTTAACTGTAAGTCTAGTTCGTCACCTGACTGTGATTGTTTACAAAGTATAACAGTAGAAAGCAAAGCCTAATCACAGTTTTGCATACCTGTGTCTCGATAATTTCAAACTGTATTAGAACCCGCTTTCGTACGGAACCCACATTGTATTTCAGAAAGGCTATGTTGAAACACTCAGTTTGGCTACCCGAACATTGTTTTCAATTTTAATACATAGAGTTTCATTCTGATTAGCAAACATTCAACGTGGGTCGTGCATATTACTGTCAGTTGATTTGTTTGCTAAAGTTGATGCTTTACGCCCTTGTCAACAATTTTGCGTCATGCCAGTACGATTTACAGGGTTGAACCAATACTAACCAATGAACTAGATATTGTGTCTTGCTCAGGGACACACCATTGCGCCGTCGATTGGATTCGAACCTCGATTTGTTATTCACTAATTAGGCACCCTACCAACTAAGCTACGGTTCTACGGTATTAATATTATAACATTATGCATCATACCTTCACATGTTAACAAAGAAATCCGTTAAGTCCTGATTCATTCAGTGCCATGTTCGAACAGATTTCATTTAGCTGGGAATAATATTGTTATTGGATGCCATATATCAAAGGCATTGTTTGCATACAAAATGATAAATGAAATATGTCAATAGGGCATGCTTATGTTAGGACAATGTTTAGTCACACAAGTGGAGATGGAGAGTCTATAAATCAATCGATCTATCCAAAAGAAAACAGACCCATTTAAGACGAATGGAATTTCCCACTCTTATTAATTTTGTTTAAGTTTTTGTTTATTTATATATATTTTATTCGATTTTTATACTAGAATATTCTGTAAGCAGACGCCATTTAAGCCAATGGATTTCCCACTCTTATTAATTGGACCGGTCCATTTCCATTTTAAGGTTTCCTGGGTGATATTTTTCATTTCTATTCAAATTTTTACATAACATTATGTAAGCAAGCAGTGGAGACCCTTGATCAGACGCCGCGTTCTGTGTCTGCACTGTTTGTCCGCGTCTCTCAAAAAGGACGCTATGCCAATATGGGTTTAAGTGAAATGTTTAGTTATTTTATTCCATAAATATATTTTTAGTCCATAAATGCATGTATATATTTTAGTCCATAAATATATTTGTAGTCCATTAATATTTCGATATATTTCTATATAGAACTCATATATTTCCAAATGCAATATTGCAACGCCTGACATGCCATATTAAACAGAAGAAATATTTTGATCACTAAATCTTATGTCCACCATCATTCTCAGATCGTTCAGTCACCATGTTTATTTCTATTATATTGAGAATACTAGGTGAGTTTCTTTTGATATCCAGTTTACCAGGCAAGGTTTTGAGAACGCTTGTTGACATCGCGAGGCTTGCCGAGCGATTCAACATGCGTTGTCAAAGCCGAGCTTGGTAAACTGGATATCAAAAGACGCGAACCTGGTATTCTATTTATCAGTTTACCCATTGTTTAAAACTCGTCGAAGTAGCGATTATGACGTAATTTCTGATGTTTGTGTTGATTCAGCGTCATTAGCGAAGTCATTCAAATAGTGCAACGTCATCATGACCTGATAAAGGTAACATGCCGTGAGATAGGAAACGTTTATTAGGTTATGTTGAATCAATTCAGTTAATATTAGGGTGACTGATAAAAGGGTTTATATGATCCAATTTTCTTCTTCTTCTGTAAATGGGTATCAATCGGGTCTGGAAATAGGTTTAGGGTTCCCGGGATCATACTGGCACCCCTACCCATTTGAGATATTGAGTGTTTTATCCAATTTCAAAATGGATGCATGCGACAAGCATAGACGTTTAAATCACTGTAGATTCGGAAATTTTCGCGAGAATTTTAATTTCGCGAATAGCATTAAAAGACACATTAGTGATGTGAAAAATTCGCGATTAAGGCAAGATTTACATATATCAATAAACGGCGTGATTTTACCATTTCGCGAGGGTTTATTTTAACGAAACTTCGCATATGCGAAGTTTCGCGAAAATAAAGTCCTCGTGAAAATTTCTGAATTTACAGTATTGTTTTGCGAGTGTGCGATTAGACTGGCATCAGTCCAGTAAATATATATAATTACATTTATAATAATATTTACTATGAAAAAAAATCATCTAAAAATTCTATCCTCTCTGATAGTCAAATTTACTGATGTCCAAGCCGAGAACTTCTACTTCCAAGTAAAGTTTATAAATTGCTATCTTAGAGAGATTATCAGTTTTACTAAAAATTGACATTAGAGACTGGGGCCAGTCTAGTGTGCGATAAGTTCGAATATCTCGCTGACTGGCGAAATTTATATTTTATTGAGAAATAAGAGAAATGAATTAAGCCAGCTAAATGTGCTATTATTCACAAACGTATTTGGCCGCTTGAGCAGACAAAATGAACAATTGGCAAGCAAACGTTGACCTCTGGTATTTGCTTGTTACCCTGAAAGCAAGTTGATTTGGGTGCTTTCAAAGGTGACTTGTGTTAAGTTCATGGCTATTTTAATCAATTGAGAATACACACGCACGCACACCAACGCATGCACGCATTCATCTGCTGAGATTGTGCTTATTTATTCTTTAATTCTTTAGCAACAGAAGCATCTATAACGGACTATATGACACACATTTTAGTTATCTTCTGAAGAGAAACGCACTATTGTTTACAGCCAGCTTGACGGACGGACAGACATTTGACATCGTATGTCGCATCTTGCTGTAAGCAAGTGTAACAAAAACGAACCGCCCAAATGACATGGCGTTGTTCTATTTTGCAGTCCCAATTGCAGAATATGTACAAAAATTGAGCAGGTTTCCTAATGTCACCCATCAGGCTAATCATATACTGAAGAAAGATATCGTCTTTAAGTATATCGAGACCGAGGGGTTGCGGGTTAGAGCCTCATCGGCGTCACTGCGTTGTGTCCTTGAGCAAGACACATTAATCCTTGCTTGGTACTGGTTCAACCCAGGAAGACCCGTCCCAACATAACTGAAATATTGTTGACTGAGACTAAAGAATCAAATCTAATTCAAACAATTTAAGCATCCTGAAACTTGTGCCACCCACATATTATTCTATTGCAATATTTAGTAGAAGTATTACTATTTATTAAAGCAATCTCTATAATAGCACGTCTCTCATTGTCAATAGAGCTAAAGTACACACTTTCAATAATTGTGTAGACTCAGACGAGCCTCTGCAGCCTCCTTTAAAGCTTAAAAACTCCAAATGGTGTTCATTAAGTAGCTTAATAATCATTGAATGCTCAAGCGACTAGCAAAGGCTCTGATCAGACTGCGTGTGTGCGCAGGCTGATCTGAGGCTTTGCTGGTCGCACATACAACATTGTTGGAAATCTCACGCACTGGCTCAATTAAAAACGCAATCATTAGGATCTGAATTTTCATTATCTAAATGGATACCTAAGGGAAATGCAATTGAAACACTTGGCTACCTGAGCCAACGCATGAGCTATTGGCACTTAAAGCCTCGTTTATATGCACAATTTGCACCCTGGTGCAAATTTACTCTCTGGTGCAAAATTGCACCCGGGAGTAAATTTGCATCCCCTTATGTAGCGTTCATATGTCAATAAATTGTGTTCATATGTTATTGAATTTGCTCTTTAAACATATCACTTGTAAATGTTTCAGTTTTACTTTAAGGAGAAATTCGATGTGTTAAGTTCAAGATACCGTCATGCTCCATTTGGTTTTATTTGCTTTATTTACTTATACAACATTTAAAGAGGATAATACACCAGTAATTTGTATCCACGGTCCCCACCTACGGGGGTAGCCGTGGAATAGCCGGGGTTAGGTGCTGGACAATAACTTTTTGATTGTCCAGCAGGGGTAAGGTGCTGGACAATTACTTTTTGATTGTCCCCGCAGTGACGGGGAAGTGTGGGGGTAATACCATTGGGACACTTGTCCTGCTGGGATTTTCTGTTGTGTAGGGTTTGGCAAAGAGCAAGGTTGTTACCATCAGCTTGTCCCCACAGTATGGGGCATATACCAGGGCTCTGGAAAGTTAAAATCATTATCCCCGCCCATCTCCGTAGGTGGGGGAGCAGTGGGTACAAATGACTGATGCATAAATGGCTCTTATAGAGGCTGTTGCAGCAGTACTAAGTAAATATATGACTATCTGGCCAGGAGTGGTGGACGAACGTAGTGCTTGAGACTTATACATGTACTGATGATACATGGCTTCCGAATGTCACTGGCTCTGCGACAAACTGCGCGAATAGCTGCAACGGAATGCGCGTGTGCGTTAAGTTGTTTCAAATGAATTGCTGGTGACAGTTTGAATTAGGACTGCGCAGAGCTGAACAATTGAGAACCTCTTCGTAATAGCAAAATAAACGTCTTGTGAATGTGTGAAACGGGTTTTGTCTTCAATTGTTGACGAACTGATCTCTGTAAAGTTTCTGAAGGGAAATGACTTAACCGAGGTTATCAATGGCTACAAGACTTTTGGATTCCCAAATTGTGGGGGTAAGATAGAGGGTAGACATATTTCAATTATTTCTCTGTCTGAATATCAGGTTGATTACATGAATCGTAAAGGGTGGTATTCCATTATTATGCAGGGGGAACCTTTTCACCGATGTGATGTGTACATCGCCGGGATAGCCTGGACTCGTGCATGGCGCCAGGGTTCTGGCAAACTCTGATTTCTATTGCTGAGGTTAGAAAGAGATATTGTTCGGAAATAGAATCGTGCAAATCGAAGCCAATGGACCAGAAAATCCAGTTGTTCTGCGTGGCAACCCGGCATAGCCGATCACGTAGTGACTACAGAAAGAAGCCATGACCTTAAATTTGATAAAGGGACTATTTATATAGTTTATTTTCATACACATGTACATGTTCATATAAAAAAGATGGGTGATTTATCAAAAAATAACATCAAATTGTACATATGTGATAACAAGTTGCGTTCATGTGCGCGATTTGCACCTACATGTAGGGGCAAAACTGCACCCGGGTGCTAATTTGCTCCTCCGTATTTGCACCACCTACAAAGGTGGAGCAAATTCGCATCGGGTGCTAATTTGCACCCGGGTGCATTTTCATAAAACACCGTTTACATGACCAAAATTTACCCCAGGTGCAAATTTACACCCCGGGTGTATATTTGCACCGGGGTGTATATTGTGCATATAAACCAGACTTTACACTACTTGCACAAAACATGCATAATTATCAGGTACATGTATACAGGTTAAGATAAAAATGGCGTAAACTGGTATTTTTTTCTTACCAATCACTTTTAAAATTATGTTATGTGTTCTATTACCTACAACATATGTTTTGGTTGAGAAATAATATTTTTTGTACACACTCTAAATTAAATACCTGAAGTAATAAACAAGTCCTAAGCCGGAGAGGATCAAGGACACAACCCAGTGCTTTCGGCGAGGCTCTAACTAGCGAACCCCTCGATCTCAAGTCCAATACTCTACTATTGGGCCACTGCGCTCCTCAAATATTAACATTTTAATTGAGCCGTGGCATGTGATTTCCAACAATGTGACATTTTGACAAGTGAAGAGCCTGTACAGCCTCCTATTAAGTTGGTGTTCAGTCAGTAGCTCAATAATCATAGAATACTCAAGCGATTAGCAAAGGCTCTGATCAGACTGCGCGTATGCGCAGGCTGATCTGAGGCTTTGCTGGTCGCTTATACCACATTGTTGGAAATCTCATGCCACGGCTCAATTAATTCTTATCTGAGTTTATCCAAAATTAATATACACGTAGATGTACATGAATGAATCAACCAGGATGGAATGTTCCATCAGTCTTAAATCGGTTACAAGTTATTTATATTTTAGAGAAATTTTGTTAGCCTATATAAAGACATACCATAATTAAAATGCACGAACCTACAATGGTGAAGCTACCCTATGTCCACAGTATTCTGCTATTACTTTTCCCATCACCGATATTAAAATGTATTATGTCGTTAAACTTGGGTTCTGTGTGGCTTACAAATTATTTATGACGGTAGACATTACGAGAGAAAACGGTTCTTAGACGTGTTGTGAATGTCACATGACCACGTATTGTTCCACGATGAGAAATTTGCATGTTTTCAACATTTCTATGTGAACATCGACATTTCTATTCATAATATAAGAATGCAAAACTACAATGCTTTTAATTGCTCTTTGCATGTCAGGATCAAATTACCTTTACAAAAAATACAAATGAGCAGCCTGATCTGGGACTAATTGATTGTATTCTACGGCAAGATAAAATGTGTCTTAAACTAATTAGAATTGAATATTTTCTAGACTGTTCAATTTCAGAAAATCAAAACTCTAACAATAAATCCATTCTGAGCTCATACATTTAAAATACACCAGAAATAAGTTTTACCCAGCTGTTTCTCCCACAGCCATGTGAATAGACTGGAATTAGTCCAAACAGCAGAAATAGACCCAAATGAATACCTCATACTAAGATGAAATTTTCCTGCCAGATAGCAGAAACACGTTTTAACATACTTTTTGTTTAGTTCTAGCATTCAGAAGGGTTTATTAGAGGAGAGAAAGTTATATCTATATGTTATCATGATTAAACTAAACTGAAAGAACTTGACAAGTCTACCATGTGATTTTTCCGATCGCCAAAAACGTCGTTTTCGATCGCAAAAATACGCATTTTGACGATCATTAAAGGAATACATGTTATGATTTAAAATCTAATTAATATCTTGTATGACCGCCACCTTTATTAATGCATTCTGTGAGCCTGTTGGGCATGCTTAGAAGAAGCCTGCGTATATTTCCCTATGGAATGATTTGCCATCATTCAACCAACCTGCATTCCACTTCGGGTACAATAATGTAATATGGCAGCTGGGAAAGGTGGCAAGTCACATAACCGTCGGCCTCAAATCCCAGACTTGGGTCAGGTGATCCGGATGGCCTTTCTAAAATGTTGATATGACCGGCTTGCAAACAATTCCTTGCATATCGCAGGTACATGTATGGGGTTGGGCATTGCATTGTTGGGAGAGATTTATTTTCCCAACAGTCCGAGAGATAGGCAGGACATTGGGAGGGGGTAGGACTTCATCCACATAGCAGTGGCCTGTAAGTGTGCCCCGCGAATAACATATAATAGTATGCAAAGTAAATGGACCATTATATTAACGTATTATACAACACTAAGGGTGGCCTTCTTTTTTTAACATGAGGATATATAAATCAGTGCCTTCGCGATTGCCACCTTCCCGGCGTGATGATTATTTGTGGGGGGGGGGGGGGGGGGGGAACTTTCCATCATTTATCAGAATTTCCATTATTCGTTGAAATCGAAAAAGAGTCATGTAAGTAGTTCGATTTTGTCCAAACGCGACCTGAATAAAATTGTGATGTTTTTATGAAGATAGTCGACCTGCATTTAAATTGTATTATACCGTACATGTACCCGACCTAATCAATGCGCTTGAACTTACATTCGAGTACTACTTTGCACAATACGAACTTTCGGTTTCCAGACACATGCGGGGTAACATCATTGTAAAGGCATCTTGACTCACTGTCTCTTAAACATAATACTATTTAGCTAACTTAATGAATACCGTATTCGATCAAATAATCGCCGGGCACGACCACTTACCTTTTCAAAAGCTTATAACCTCTCATTATAAGACAGTGTAGATCAGCATCAGCTGGCTTAAACATCGAATTTATGAATATGCAATAAAATATCCTTGCACAAACGGTAAGGAATAAATCGCAATTACAATCACATTTAGCCTACACACACGCGGTTTGCATTTTAAAACGGGTACGGGTACATTTGTACTGCTAATATGAGTTAATAGGCATTTTATGACTCAGTAAACAATTCATTTTATCCAAAGATGTGATTTTAATGGTTTTACGACGATTATGAATTTTAATCACAGATTTCTTTAAGAATCTAGTTTTCTTAAAATAGTTTATGCAAAAAATGTGTCACAAAACATTAAATTTTGAAATAATTTCACACGCCTACCAAATGGTCTGATGCTCAACCGCCGGTGAATTTGAAAAACAGCTGTTCCAAGAAGAGCATAAGAAATCGGGGAATGTCATGCAATATCCTATGTATTCGCTCTACTTTTGAGGTACATGTATATATACGAAGTCTAAACGTTCTCTCTTTTTGTCAGATTTACTTTTCGAATAATAATATTAAAAATGTACCAGAATCCGACCGCAGCTGTTTTTCATATATATCCAGCGGTTGAGCATCGGAGCCTTTAGTAGGCGTGTTTTAGAACTCTCTATATTTAATATGTTGCCAGAAAGTAAACGAATTTCTTTTTCAAACTTGTAATTGCCATTTTATAAAATTAAAATCTAATTGATTTCAAATCTTTTTGATCTACTAGACCTGTACGAGTACCTTTTTGCTGAGCAAGGATTACACAATACAAAAGAGGTGGATTTCGTTACAAAATCGAAATTGAATTTATTTTCGATCCGCGTGTTTCACTATCGATTAAAGAGCAAGTTGTCATTCCTTGTTTAATAATCCTGCAATCTGAGATTGCATTTTCCTATGATGAATTAAGAATCAATGGAGTTGGTCCGCCTCAAAAGGGTCATGTACGGATCCAGTGGGGGATAGGGGGTCCGCCCCCCTAAATAATCACAAAAAATATAGGGTCTCTTCTGGATCCCCTGTAAAACCACAAAGCTACCATGTCAGTATTCGGTGAAAGGCCACCATCGTCCCGCCAGCGAAACGCCATTTAAATGACGCTTCGTTGGCGGGACGATTTTGGTCCGCTTATAGTGGTATCAACTAAAAAAACGTAGTCAAAGTTGGACCCCCTCTAAAATAACTTTCTGGATCCGCGCATGAGGGTCAAATTGGCGAGGCCATGAGATGATATCAGAACAGAACAGAACAGATTGTTTATGTTAGACTTAAGCGCACAAGCCCATCGGCATTTTATCGAATATCGCAACTCTTTGGCCACATGGGATTTCCAAATATGTGGCATTTTGACAAGTGTATACTCAGACGAGCCTGTGCAGCAGCCCCCTTTTAAGCTTAGAAACCTCAAATGCTGTTCGGTCAGTAGCTTAACAGTCCTAGAATATTCAAGCGACTAGCAAAGGCTCTGATCTGTCTGTGCGTATGCACAGGCCGGTATGAGACTTTGCTTTTCGCACATACCTCATTGTTGGAAATCGCATGTCGGGTCGGGGCTGATGTTTACAAAGCTATCTAGTGGGGTGAGATGCATGATAGATGGTCTAAGACTTCACTATTTCCATACTTTGCGTTTACAAGCAGTGAAGACACTGGTATGCAGGCCTTCCCGAGCCTACTCTGGTTGTCTCTGCTATCGGTACCAATTTCTGCCAGCAAAAGTATCGAATAGGAGAGCGGCGAAATTTGGTAACAAAAATAATTTCCGGATTTATATATTTTACAAGCAACCCGTGGTATGGGTTCGGTCGGACCTTCCTGCTGGGAAAGGTAGGTGGATGCGCACATAATGTTAGGGTCTTTGCTAGTTTACAAAGTTTCGAAAGGCTTATTTTCCCACTATATGGGTCCTATTGTTTGTATTGAAATGAGCAAAATGATTGTTCTGATCTTATAGATGATAACGCTGGGAGGTGAGATATTATTGTGCGCCACATGAATACGTCTAATTACAATATTTTAGAAACGGCCATTTAAACACTTTCATTTTTGTCATTGAAAATTTATGTCAACCATTTAAGTTATACGGGCGAATAACGTTTGAGCGGAAATCATACGTGGTGGAATATGAAATGAGCGGAGAACCCTACAGTTAAAAGAGCGGATGGATAATTCAACCAAATGAGCGAATTTCCCAGGTAATGACCTTTAAATAGGTAATCACTCAGTTGTATTACCTGTAATGGCAAATATTGCTCAGTGATTGGGAGCGCATTACAGTAGCTGATCCAGAGGGGGTTCACCCCCCTCCCCGCTATTAAGATATCCTATGAAAATGAAATAATTTGGTCTCACAGAGACCAAATTATTTCATTTTCATGGGATATTTAAGATAAATGAGATAAAATCAGCAAAGCGAACCCCACACCCCTTTCCAGCTATCAATGATCCATCCCTGCATCAGGATGTTTACCTGGAATATTCGCTCATTTGAATGATTTAAACATCCGCTCTGTTGCCTTATGGTTCTCCGCTCTTTCGTAAAAATAAATCTGCTTTTTCGTATTATGGATCCGCTCAAACGTAAATCTCCCAAGATATACAACCTGAACATTTCGCTTCAAAGAGAATAGCGAATAAATGTGAGCTACGTGCATTATTGAACCGCAAATTTCACCCTTCGTAAAGTTCACACCATGTGAAGAATTGGTACAAATAAGTCACTTTTGGCAAATGTGAAATTGACGTACGGTCAGTTTCGATAAATTTGGGGTTCTAACATTTGTGCTCAAAATTCATTTTTTTTTTATGTTTCTAACGTGTGAAGAACTGGTACAAATTTTCACAAATTTGAAGAATCGGTACCAAATCATCACAGACAAGAATCGGTACTAAATCCTCACATATTTGATAAATTGGTATCAAATCGTCACATGTGAAAAATTGGTACCAAATTATTAATAAGTATTGAATTTGTACTTAATCGTCACAGATGTCAATGACAAAACTGCGTTTAAAAATATAAGATAAGATGTAAGGGTTTGCCAAGCATCTTTTCGATTTTTGCGACTTGGCTCGTAATTGATTTGCCTTCGATTGGTCTAAATCCTGTACCAGAAGTTTCGACCGTAAAACTTACCAAACATTTCTGGTGCCTGTTAAAATTTGCTTCCACGTTTATAAAGTTATGCCACACGTGTGAAGAATTGGAAACGAATGCGAAATGCGGCAGTTTGGGGGGGGGGGGGTATTTTATCAATGTGAGGAATGAGCATGTCTGCTATATGAAATTTGACTCTGTATGTATTTTTCACAAAGTGTGTGCTATTGCGACGTATTGGTACCTATTTTTCGCGTGTTCTGAGGGATTGATACCAATTCTTCACAGTGTGAAATTAACGAATTGTGAAATTTGCGGTTCAACAGTGCTTAAAGGGGCTATTTTGACCCCCCTCCCCCTATGAGGCTAAAAAATTAAAATAAAGTTTTATCACCAATTTCTTCTCATTAGTTAATTAGAACAATTACCCAAGTGTAAAAGTCTGGTATTAATTTGACATTTACCGTTGCTATGCTAACAAAACTGGCGGCCCCAATAGGCTAAAAATTGGAAAATAACCATTTTTGGATCAAATTTGAGACATACGACAGAGAAATTAACATAGAGCACAAGCAAATACCAAAAATATACTTTAACAGATTATGAGAACTATCACGACACACAGCATACATGTATAAAAAGGATATTTTGGTATTTAGCCGCGCTGATATCTAATTGTAAAAAAATTCGGTCTTCCAAAGCCATGTAATTGGTCCAAAATGGCAAATTTCTCTATTTTAAGCATATTTTATTGGCCATTTTGTTACCATAGCTACCGTAAAAGTAGAATAAATTCCAGAATTTTACACTTGGTATATTCATCTAATAAAACAATTAAAAGAAATTGGTAAAAAACAACTTTCAGAGGGGATCAAAATAGCCCCAAATGCAGGTAGCTCAAAGTGTGAATTAGAAGCGGGTAAATTAATTACAAATGTACCAGTGGTTAGACAATGTTGAAATGCATTTGTACGCAACAGTTGATCCAAATACACCGCGTGGTTCAACGGTTATGAGCATTTTACTAACTGACCACGGACGGACGGACAGACTCACATAGTGATTATAGGGCATACCTATCCTAAGTTAAGTCTCGGCCCCAATACTACGACATGAAAAGATCGTTTTCCGCAGTGATTGTTTCTCTTAAACGGGATGGTCAGATGTTTTTGATTTTTTTTCGTGAATATCTGTTTTCAACCAAGCTAATGCTTGTCTCGGCCCAGGATGATTGAAATCATCTTAACAGGCTAAACTAAGAGACCAAATTATTAATAAAAACAGTTTGCTTTGTTGACAAGCTTTGGGAAGAAATCTAGATATAGACAAAAACATATTTTGGTATAGTTTATACATTTTCACGTTTCAGTGTTATTCACTAAACCTTACCATTGTCACCAAGCCACACCCTATTTAGGTCCAGATAAGGAAATTGAAAAAAAGTCAAGACATGTTGAAATTTACATCCTATGACACCTTTTTGAAAGCACATAAAATAACGAAAACAATGTTTTCAAATACGCTTTTTCAATTTTTATCTTTTTTGCAAGCAGAAATTAAATTTGCATCTATAGCTAAGGAATCATTGCGAAAAAAACGAGGTTCATTATGAAAGCCATTTACACAGTAGTTGAAACTACATTAATTGCTCTATGTATTATTGTCAATTCAATTAAACGTGGATCACTTCACAAGGCCTTTGGTTAAATCTTTTCTCGTCAGCAGCATCAATGGCAGCAATACTCTGCACAGCAGCGTAAAGTTGTATGATGCTGACTCCAGTTTTAATGAATGAAAGAGGAGCTGAGATGTATAGTAATAGCTTCCATACCATAACACCAAACACTGTAAATAAAAAAAAATATTTCATATAAAATTGAAAGTTAAAATAAATCTTTGATAGCTTAAGCTATCATAAATCATGCGTGTTGCTATACTCCAAAACATGGTTTTCTTTGGGGAAGTGCTGACCTCTTGGCCTTCTTGTATGTGATGTTTAATTGTGTTTTTGTCACTTTCCCATGTGGTATCCTGGGTCAGGTGAGGTGATTGATTGTATCGATTCCTGATCTTTGCCTCTTTTCTTAATTTGTTGGCTCTAATAATTTTTTCAGCCCAGTTTATCAAAATAATTTCTCATTATAAGAAGATCGATTATAACATTTATGCATTGCAACAGACTGCATGCTTGCTGGTACACTCAATCACGGTTGGCAACTTTGCTTTCCTCTTTAATTGCACGCTGGCCGGTTGGACCTCAGACTCTATGACGGTTCAAACTTAAATACCTATCTATAGATGAGAGGGTTAGAGCCTGATGTCGTGTCTGTAGTCGGGCCCTCCCGATTTGGATTTCTTTTACTCTGGTATTCAGTTGAGTTCTTATCTTTGTTTTATCTCCTTTTCATATCTCTGTTTGTATATATTTACTAGGAGATGAAACATCGATAGACTTGGGATATTTCATGCGAACCAAGCATCTATTTGTCTTGATCAACATCAGAAATAAAGGTGAGGTTGGTACCATAAAAACTAGTTTAAGCCCTCCAGAAAAATATTTTTACAGACCGTTCCAAGGCTGTGCTTCTTTTCTTGATCCTTTTCGTTATTCATGTTTCCTGTCTATGATGCTGTCATGTCTGTTCAATACAGCCTTGTGGTCGCCTGTTGGGAAAGAGCTAACCTCTTGGCTCTCTTGTATGTGATGTTTTCTTGTGTTTTTGTCAATTTCCGATGTGGTGTCATGGGTCAGGTATGGTACTTGATTGTATATATTTCTGATCTTTGCCTTTACTTAATTTACCATCTTTTCATTAAAGAAAGACATGTAGGAAACATCTTCTGTTTGCTCTTTTTGTTACTGGCCATCATTGTTACAAAAAAGCTTAATTTACCTTTATTTCAAACGCCTTTACTCTGTACATAGAATATCTAACATCAGTGCTCATTATTAACACGATTAATGAATTAAACGATTTGGAGCAAAATGATTAGACGTGAGGCTGAACACGAATATTAGATTATGATTATCATATAAATAACTTGAAATGCATTCGATACCTGAAAGCATAAGCAAACACGACGGACGAAGCGTCATTTGTAACACTACAGGTTCAATGTACTGATGCATTCTCGTTTATTTAATGGCGTTATTACATCCCTTAACGCAGCGCCATATTATCAAGCATGCATAATAATACAGTTTACATAATATAAGGAGTAAATAAGTGTCTCCCTGTTTTCCAATCTACAGGTATCTACATTGAATCCATTGCTTTTCAAAAGTAAGTGAGTATGGTTAGGACTATCAAAGAACAACCAATGACACCATGAATAAAACATATTACAACAGTAGGACACACACACACACGCGCGCGCGCGCACACACACAAGATACCTGTAACTACTATAGTAGAACAACCAGTTCTCGCCTCCTTATCGATATATTTGTAATACTAGAAATATTACAAGACTAGGACAAAACTCAAAACTCCTACACACATTGGGGGCAACAAAAAAATAACACCAGCATCAACATTGCAAAAGAACAGACGTCAGCCAGCTTTCTTTTTTAGTACTTATAGTTGTTAAAACCCTAGAAAATGTAGAAAATACTCTTCCAAAACAAATTAAAAGCGAAATACGATAATCAACATAATGGTTGCAGGAGGAACACCTCCATCAGAGAAAGGAAATTAACTATTTCAAATTTTAAATCATACTGTTCATCATAACTTAATCATAAAACTATTCTATAAGTCAAACCCAAAATGGGAAATATTTTAGGAGATGATGCATTGATAAGTTAGGGGCCTTTAATGCGAACCAAATAGCTATATGTCTTGATCCACATCTGAATTAAGGGTGAGGTTGGCGCTGTGATACCGGTTTAAGCCCTCCAATAAAATATTTTACTGACCGTTCCAAGGCAGTACTTCTTTTGTGGATCTTTTATGTTTTTTTTCTGTCTTGTGTTTGCTATGTGTTTGTTAGCAAAAGTACCAATGATATTCTGAAATGTTTGACAGACCAAAAAAAGACTTGAGTTACAATATTTTACAAATTTATTGTTCTTTTGAAGAAAATATTACATGAAAACCGTCAGTGAAAAAATGTTTGGGTGGTGCTTATCTTTTGACGATTTTTGGATATGTACACTTTGAACTGAATTGTTTATAGTGAAATTTCGTGTTATTCAAAATTAGACGGATGCTTGTCATTCCAAATTGTGCTGAATTTTCTAAAATGGAATCTTCCAACTGATGGTCCGGACTAATCCACCCTTGTTGCCAACAATCAATTTGTTGAAGAGTAAACAGCCAGTCCCTTTATCAGATTGCTCTTTCATGAGCAGACTGATCTAGGACTATTGTGTTCGCACTAGGCAAACTGGCTATGACATTCCAAGCTAATGATCTAAATTTGGTCAGACCTCTTTATTATTTACATTCCTACCTTCGAAGGTGAGTCTGCATGTAAGCTCAGCATTGCTTGACGTTTGGCTTGGGTCCACATACAGGGTAGCTTTATGATGAAAAGTATGATAATTATTATCTTTCAAAAAAGTGCTGAATTTCTAATATGGAATCTTCCAGCTGGTTATATAGACCAATAGATGTTATTAAAAGTGTTGCATAACTGTTAAAACGATATATACTTAAACGCAAAAGTTCCGCAACCGTTTTCAAACCACTTTTTCTTCCACATGGATCGCATGAGGCCAATTTCTTAATTATATCCTGTGTTCCTGCGTAATGAGTTATTATTTGCCATAAAATGGTTTTGATCACGATTTCCATTCTGACGTTATAATGACGTCAGTAAATTTCAACAAATTGAGTCTAAAAAAGTGACGTCTCATTCGATTTGAAAATAAACAGCTTGATCTGATAGCCAGATGTCCTAACTAAAGGAATACACTCAAACGGTTTGGAAGTTATTGATTATCAACGCTATCAGTTGCTGCGTTGCTGTGTTTCTTTATTGACGTCAACCTACTTTTTTTTTAAACAGTCATCACAGTCGCATTTAGTTTGATCATATCGCGATACTTATGTCTTCTATGCATTCTATTGAGGGCTATATGGTGACATTAAAAGTTTTCGAATATTAACATTCATTTGGGTAAAAATGGCCAATTACACAAAAAAATTAAAGACGTCATTTTGACAAAATGGACGTTGACAGAAACATAAAGTACCTGATTTGAGTTTGTCTACCCTTTTGCTTTCAAAAACCGATATTGGTTTAAAACGTTTTTTTCGCAAAATAGTCACAATTTTGGATATTTGTGACTTTAATAATGGGGGTTGCCTTACATTTTTCGTTGCAGTTCGCCAACCATAAGTCACAGCGGTCTGATTGTGGTGCTGTTTGCAAGGCAAATAACGGTACTTGGCGATTTCATTATCGCTGGCTGATTTTTTTTGACGAAACAGAAGGAACTACCATGTTAGAAAGAGTTGCGTTTCTTTTGCGTTTAAGTATATATGCAAGTCTTAGGCCTATAATGTACAACATGAGTTGAATGCTTATAACGCAAACGATTCTGTGACAGAATTAATCCGGCCCCTACCCTGCCAATATTTTTGCCTTGAAAACATTGACTATTGCTATTTGCATTAAATGCACCAAAGACAACATTTATCATGGAACCACTCAGTATTAACCCTAATCAGACTGCTCCTAAGGGAACAGTCTGATTTGGGTCCATATTGTTTGCAAAGTCATAAGAAATAAACCAAAAATCAAAAATTGGAATTCTAAATTTGAATGAAAAAACCCCTAAAAGAATTGCAATTGACAAAACGATAGACCTGATCTGGATCCTTATTGAAGCTCTGACAATATTCATGTAGTGTTTTTGACTGTAAACTCGTTAAGAAATCAGCGACCATTGCAACTAGCATAAATTACGTGTACCAGGCAAGCGAAGAGTTGAGCACATTTAAATATAATTACTTGAGCAACTAGGTGATAACAGGCTCATTTATTAGGTGTTAAAATTAAAAACATAAATAGGTGTGCGACACACTTATGCTATTTCATTTAAGCAGAGTGGAATTTCCCACTCCTGTCTATTAGAGCCAGTACTTTTAGTCGAAAATGACCCTTGACCCACAACTAATTCCTTTAGAAATGTAACAACAGTTTTAATATCAGTAGGTGTCCTGTTTTATTGAAAAAAAGTCCTCAAAAATCCGAGGGGAAATGGTATTTTTAGGGGGTGAAAAAAATACGAAAAATGAAGAAAAATTACTGAAAACAGGCAATTAATATCATGTTACTGGTACCATAGGATCTAATTTGACCTGCCTTGCTACCCCAGGACAAGTTTTCATGGGTGTTGGATTTTTCATTGGAACCCCAGTCATGCCCTAAAATTTGTCTCCTCTCAAAAAATTATTCTAGCTATGTCTAAATGCATGGTTTCCATGGCAACCCATAATGCTATTCTCCTGAATGGGGGTGTACCTACAAAAACAATCATATCTCAGCTGCTTTTTAGTCTAGACTACTAACCTTGGTACCAAATTAAAGCCTATGCATAGACCTTTTATTACATGGTCAGATATGCAAATTTTCTAATTTGAATATTCATGAATATTAATGAGGACTTTATAATATGGGAATATTGGAAAAAATACCTGTAGGTTAACTGATTTCTGCCCAAAAAGATCACTGATGTACAATGTATGTTTCTATATCATAAGTGATACAATTTGACAATTTCTTTCATCTGGTGGTTCTAGATGTTAATTACCCCATTTGCATATTCATGAATATTTATGAAAACTTGATAAATGATAGGAAATTCATTGGAGAGAAAAACAGGAAGCAACGACTAGAAATTAGGACCCTGTGATAGTAGACCTACCTTACACCCCTATGACGATTACTACTGGGTGCCAACAACTAGAAATTTGGACCCTGTGGTAGTAGACCTACCTTACACCGCTATGACGATTTCTACTGGATGCCATATTGTTCATTTGGACCACCAAAATGCAAAAATATTGTCCTCAAAATTTAACCCATTTGGGTTATATGAAATTAAATGGTTTCACTGACAACCTATAGAATGGAATGTACCTACAGAAATACTCATATCTCAGCAGCAACTCACCCAAGAATACTAAACTTGGTATTGAACTAATTCTTAGTCATAGAATTTTTTCTGGACTGTCCGGTATGCAAATTATCTCATTTGAGTATTCGTGAATATTTATGAAATTAGAGAGAAAACTTGGGAAAAATGGGGTATACAACTCAGCTGCTTATTGCTCTAGTATACAAAACTGGTACCAAATTAATGCTGAGACAAAGCTCTTCTACTCTTGTTATATATGTAAATTACCTAATTGTCATATCCATCAATATTAATGAAAATCAAGAGAAAAAAGGCGTGGTAAACTCATATCTCAGAATTCTTTTACCCACTTGTTCAATATTCAAATGACTAAATTTATATTTTCACGGATATCAATGAAATATTGGAAAACATAGACAAATCTCAGAAAAAAATAAGTGGATATGCTTTCAAAATTACTCATATCGCAGCTGCTAGATGCCCTAATTTACCAAGCTCAGCTCTTAATTGATGCTTAGACATAATCCTTATACCATGTGGTTCAATATGCATATGATCTAATTTTATGTTCATATGAATTTATGAAACATTGGAAATGATAGAAAAATCGCAGAAAAAAATAGTAGAGTTTACATACAAACTTACTTAGGTCAAAAAGTGTGAGTTTAGTAAATTGCATGGAAAACTAAAATAAGGTAGGTAGGTCTGATTTGTTTTCTAAAAATATATATATATGGGATGAATTGGAAAATATGGCCAAAAAGGGGGAATCCCCATATAATATTGATCAAGGGGGCAATCATGCGTGTCTCTGGAACTCTCACCTGAATCGTAGCTCTGGGGGCACTTTTGTTAAGCACAGTTGAATGATTTTGAGCAATATAGGGAACATAGATCTTTTGTAATTATTCTGAGCCTGGATCAATGGATCAGATGCTGTGTAAAGGAATCAATTTTTAGCTCTGATGATTATAATGTTCAGAAGAGCAGAATTGGTTGGGTAGCTTTAGTAGAAGGCCTTACAAAGAATGTCATTACAAATTGTATGAAATGATTTCTAATTTGGACCAGTACAATGTAGTTCATTTGTTGTTTAAAATATTTCTTATCTAGAGCTCTGACTGCCATCTTGACTGGCAGAGGGGAATAATTTAGGCAATCTTTAGAAGTCTAAGAATTACAGCAGCTGAGGTAGTGGTTATTTTGTGGGAACAACGCTATAAAATTTTCTATTTTTTTCTCATTTCTAATATTTTTTTTATTAATAATGCCATGGTGATTTTGCAATTCAAATATTTCAAACAAAGAACATATGTTTAAGTCTCTTTATCTTAGCATTATGTTAATACCATGTTTGCTGCTCTTTGGCAATTAGCAGCTGAGATATTAATAATTTTCGAGGTATACCCCCTTATTTTTTCTGTGATTTTTCTGTGATTTCTTATGTTCTCTTTAATAATCATGAATATCAAACTTAGATTACTCTCGCGTTGAACCAATGGATAAAAGAAATGTGTCTTAGCATCAATTCAGAACCAAGTTTGGTAACTCAGGGCAATTTGCAGTTGTGATATGAGTAATTCTGTAGTGATATCCCCTTATTTTTTCTGATATTTTTCAATAATACCTTATGTTTTTATCAATAGTCATAGATATTTAAAGCTAATTATTTGCATGTTGAACCATTTGGTAATAGGATTGTTTCTTGGTATTAGTTTGGTACCATGTTTGGTAATCTAGGGAAATTGGTAGCTAAAATATAATCAATTTTGTAGGTATACATCGTATTTTTTCTTAGAATTTTCTCTTATTTCTTATGTTTTCATCGGCATTGATGGATATGAAAATAAGTAAAATTGCATATTAAACCACTGTGTAAAGGGACAATATCTCAGCATCAATTTTGTACCAATTTGTGACCTGTAGTTTAATTAGCAGCTGAGATACAGGATATTTTGTAGTTATACCCCCTTAATTTCCTGCAATTTTTTCTAATTTCTCATGTTCTCGTAAATTATCATGTATATACAAATTAGATAATTTGCATATGGAACAATCAGGAAAACGTTAGATAACTAAGAAATAATTTGGTACCATATTTAGTATTTTAGGATCAATTGATGCTGAGATATGCATACTTTTGTTGGCACACCCCCATTATTTAGGATTATTGGTTGCCATTGAAACGAATATGCTCTCTGCTGACCACTCAGTTTACACACTTATAATCAGAAATCCATCTACACCTGATTTATTTCAGCATTTGCTTAAAAAGAATGTGAAATTTATAAGCATATTTTGTCAAAAATCATTATTTCCAGTTTTCAGGTACCCTACCCACTAATGATAAAATCTTAATTTTCTCAAATTTGGCACCGATATTTTTTTAAGGACATTTTTAACGTTTATTTAGACTACAAAACCCTGTGCTTTGGTGCTAAAATAATTTCTCAAGGAATTATCTTGACCTTAAATGTTAAAGTTCCTGGCCTATTAAAACGATTTATATGCAAGCCTTAGGCCTATAATGTACAACATGAGTTGAATGCTCATAACGCAAACGATTCTGTTACAGAATTAATCCCGCCCTTACCCTGCCAATATTTTTGCCTTGAAAACATTGACTAGTGCTATTTGTGTTAAATGCACCACAGACAACATTTATCATGGAACCACTCAGAATAACCCTTATTAGACTGCTCCTAAGGGAGCATGTGGTCATGTCAGAAAATGTGTGATGCGCTCCACTATCTTTTGGACAATATATTTATAAGATTTGGCTCAAAATTATATAGACAAATTGTCAGTATTCCAATGGATACTAATTGTGCTACTCTTGTTGCAGATTTGTTTTTGTTTTGTTATGAGAGAGACTTTATGTTGTCTCTGTCAGACAATAATCAAGCTGATATTATCGAAGCTTTTAACTCTACCTCCAGATATTTAGATGACTTACTAATATTGATAATCCTTATTTTGAACAAATGGTAGGTCAGATATATCCCACTGAACTTCAGTTAAATAAGGCAAATTCTTCTGATACTGAAGCTCCGTTTTTGGACTTGAACTTGTCAATAACAAATGGCATAGTTTCTACTAAACTTTATGATAAACGGGATGATTTTAATTTTGAAATAGTAAATTTCCAATTTCTTGATGGAGATGTTCCTCGCTCTTCTTCCTATGGTGTATATATCTCACAGCTTATTCTTTTTGCTAGAGTGTGCTCTTATGTTGATGACTTCAACAACAGAAACTTATTTTTAACTGCTAAATTATTAAAACAAGGTTATAGATATCATAAAATTCGAAAAGCATTTTCTTAATTCTACTATAGACACTCAGAGTTAATTGTTAAATACAACATTGAGTTAAAACTCTTCTTTAATAAGGCATATCAGAACCTATATTTTATGGTGATTTAGTCTATAGATTCAAACGAATTGTTGGAAAACCTAATTTTAGTGATCAATTCAAAAAGATAGTAAAACGTTATATAAGGGTTGGATATAACTTGGATATCATACGACAGTCTGCATGCCTAGTTTTAAACCCAATCACGGTTTATAGCTATGGTTTCCTCTTTAATTGCACGATGGTGGGTCAGGCCTCAGACTCTATGACGGCTCTGACGTAAAGCTTTAATCGTTGGGTTGGTGCCTGATGCTTATTGGTAGCTGGACCCACCGTGGCTCAATTTGAGGTTTTCTTTAGCTCTGCCTTCTGTGAGTCATGAGCACTTTTCTTTGTTTCATCCCGGAGTGTTAATTTGATTAGAGTGTTTTCCATGATGATACATTGCATTAGTTAGATGGCCTCCATGCGAGCTGAACATTTCTTGTACTTCAACAACAGCAGAATCTAGGGCGAAGATTTGGTACCAGTAAAATGCATTTAAGCCCCCCCCCACCGGTGGCTTAGGCTGCTGTCCATTCTAAGGCGGTGGTTCTGTTGTTGTTGACTTTTTGTTTATTGTTACTCCCATTGTGGGAGTCTGTAATTGTTCTATGTTTTGTTGTACGTTACTTTATGTCCATTCTAGTATTGCAATCATCTTGATGGGGAAGAGAGAGCTGATTGCTTTGCTTAATTTGTCTTCCTGGTGTCTCGTGATGGTTGAGCGGCTCTTCCTTGCAGTGCCACAGGGTTGTCTGCAGTTTTTGATTGTGGTATTTCCTGATCATACTCACTTACTATTTTTGGGTCCTTATTGTTTGCAAAGTCATAAGAAATAAACCAAAAATCGAAAATTGGAATTCTAAATTTGAATGAAAAAACCCCTAAAAGAATTGCAATTGACAAAATGAAGGACCTGATCTGGATCCTTATTGAAACTCTGACAATATTCATGTAGTGGTTTTGACTGTAAACTCGTTAAGAAATCAGCGACCATTGCAACTAGCATAAATTACGTGTACCAGGCAAGCGAAGAGTTGAGCACATTTAAATATAATTACTTGAGCAACTAGGTGATAACAGGCTCATTTATTAGGTGTTAAAATTAAAAACACGAACAGGTGTGCGACACACTTATGCTATTTCATTATAGCAGAGTGGAATTCCCCACTCCTGTTTATTAGACCATTACATTTCCTTTTTAAGGTTATTGGATGGTATTTTCAGCTTTGATCAATTTTTTAATTGGAACATTCTGTTAGTACACAGTGTAGACCCTGATCCAACGACGCATTTTGCGGCATCCGATCTGGATCTTCACTGTTTTCACGTGTCCCACAAAAGAGATGTTAGGCTTATACGGGTGATAACAATGTAAAATGTAATAAAACAAGACCAAAACAAGCAAAGCTTAAATCTGGCAAAATAAATCTAAAAGAAAAAGATAGGAAAATAAATGAATGATTTATTTATCAATTAATTGCGTGTATATTAATTAATTAGTATAATAACTGTTAACTGAAGCCATTAAAAATAAAGCAAAGTATGATAAAACTATAATAGAAAAAATAATACATCAAATATTAAGATTTAACTGAAAAATAAAAAGGAGATTTTATAATTAACATTTAGCTGGAATAGGCAACACAAATAAAAACAGTTTATATCTTATTTCTTTGCAAGACATCTAGCAGATGACACAATGTTTACACTACAGGGGCACTAGGACTTGTAAATTATATAAAATAGATTATTACAGATGTAGTTTATCATTTATAGCTTTGCACTTCAGGTGCACTACGGTTTGAGACTGATGTGCAACTCATCGCTCAACCATAGCTCACATGTAGTGCAACCAATGTGCAACTCGTGTGAACAAGGGTGTCAAGTGCTTCTCTGTCTTGACTGTATAGAATTCAAATAAAAAGATCTGATAATACAACATTCATAGAACAATCAATGGCACCAAAAGACAGGGTCGCATACGTGATCTGTGACAGCAATCGATCAAATGCGCATTTATAAAAACACCACACATAAGAGAGCCAAGATGTCAACCTTTTCCTAGCAGATAATTGCAAGGTTGCAAGAAACAGAAAAGACAGCAAAATAAAGACAAAACATGATGCATAATAACTAAAAGGATCCACAAAAAGCACCGCTTTGGAACGCGGTCAGTTAAAAAAGCTGGAGGTTACCAACCTTACCCTTCATTCTGATGTGAATCAAGACACATAGAGGTTCGATTTGCATAAGGATCAATAACTTACCTAGTACATAATAAACAAGATGTGAATAGGAGATACATCCAAAACAAGGATAAGGACTCAACAGTACATACAATTGAATACTGGAGCAAAAGAAATCCAACAGTTAAGTCTCAAAACAGTAAATTCAGATTTCCTGTTTAAAATATGGATTCATCGAATCTTGCCTATGTAAAACTTGGGACAGACTAAGCATATAGAGGCTTGGCGCTCCTTACGGACCAGAGGTTATCCAATATACAATACCAGATATAAAAACTCATATAATAAATAGTATTTAACAACTCTACAGTTACCAAAGCCATTATTGCCATTTGTGTTTCAGTAGTCAAAGCAAAAAAAAAAAAAAAAAAATTGCTCCGCCCCATTCCCATTCCAAAAATGGCACATCGACATTGCCTCTGAGCTTCAATATGAATATATACACCCTATACCCAATGTGTATCTGAGAACCCCACATTTGATTGAATAATTTACCTTTTAGATGAGTAAATAAATACAGAAAGATAAACAAGTAGTCTCCTTAATACTAATCTTACCTTTGTGTTCTCTGATAAAATAACACAGGTAGAGCATGAGGAAAAAGAGCTCATTCGCTAAATTCAATGTTAACAGGACATGCTGAAATAAAAAATCAGAGTTATATCCAGCAAAATAAATAATCGAACTATGCCTTTAGAGTTTAATTGGTTCAAACGCCCTTTTGGTCTTGTAATTTAGTTCTAGCAAGAATATTTTCTTGTCATGTATCAATGTTTTCTATAAATCCAGGTTAAAACTGATTTTGATTCCATTGTAACATTTTATATTGCATATCTCAGAAAAATACGTGCAGCAACATAGTTATAATTGAAGGCATCCGTCGATTTCTAAACAAAATATCAATTTTTGACAATCATTGTTTTGCCAATGCTATGATAAAGTGAACAGTTACATTTTCAAACATGCGCACAGAAGATGCATCTCTAAAGACCACGCCATTACTTCTGTGGTTGATAATTTACCTCTCAGTCATGAAGACTTATGTTCGATCATGGACCTTTTATAATACTATTAAGTTTATAGTTGATATCAAGTTAGTTCACTTAGTTGTTTGCTTTCTGTATCTTAACTGTGTTTTACGTTTTAATAAGCAGTATTGCCATCATGTAGAGTCATACACAGACAGATGCCAGCAATAAGGATGTGTTGATTTACACTCAGTTCCATATTCACCCACATATATATCTTTGGTAAAAATTGTTAGATAAACGGTTATACGAGGGTTGACCCAGTTAATCGTGGACTTTTGCTATAAAATGAGACTGTGTAGTATGAATTCTGTGAAATTTGTATGATATATTTATATACATCTTCGACACCATTTCTACAAATATGGATGAAATCACAGTTTAGATAACAAAGTTATGAACTTTTACTCGAGGGTGTCTCAGCGTATGCGGAGCACGTCGCAAATTATTTTGCTGTATTTTCAAAGAGGGGTGGTCAAATGTTTTAACTCTACCCTTTTTATATAAGCTTAAATGGTAACAAATATTGTCATCAATTTGTTGAGTAAGTCTCCTTGGTTCATGTAATGACTATATAGTTAGTTTAGATATGTTAAGCACACAAACAAGCGGCGAGATATTTTAGATTTAATACGAGATTACATATTTATCATTAAATAACTAACAGAAAAATAGCATGTTTCCTGTTAAAATGACATAAAGGAGCTTGTCCTTGTGATATTACAGAAATAATTTTACAAGAAATCCATTTTACGATACTAATGACTGTTCTACCAATCATCTAATATTATAAGAACGCAGTTTTATGTGTTTAAGTAGCCCAAAATATTGAAAGTCTAATTTTTGCGCCGTACCGTTCTCTTAACGTTAGCTTTTTCTGAAAAATAGAAATGTAGTAGGTGTGTAAAATATTATATAAATCAATGCGAATGCCCAAAACTTTTCAAATTTTCAACTCTTTACCTTAACAGCGCAATTTGATTAAAAGTACACTACCTTTTGGACTAGATGAGTTTTTTTTATAATATGTTTACTGGGTCAACCCTCGTATTTTATACATTTGAGCGCTGATCTGACAAACGGGTCCTTATGGCATTCTAGCAGTTATTCATATATGAGGGCCATTTAAAAGAAATCCTAAAATGATGACAACATTTCACATGCTTTTTATATTACCACGAAATTGCTTCCATAGCATGATATCATCAGAGCAGAAAATGTTTCTGATTATATTTAAAGTTATGTGTGATGCATGTCGCCATGGCATCTGATAGGCCGTAACATCTACAAGGGCTCGTAATGACGAGTGGGTCCCCTTTAATACCTATAATACGACTAGATTTTGATGTCAAAGCTAAAGAAAACCAAGACACGGTACCTACGTAATACTGGTTACCTAAACTCCATCAATAATCCTACGAAGCAAGATTTATTGCTAATTCTAGTTCTGGTACAACAACAGAACAGATCAAGTAATAATCTACAGTCAAACCGTTTTACAACGACACTGTTTGTCCCCAAAATATTTGACGTTAAACTAAATTTCTGTTATAATGAACCCAAATTCAAGCTAAATGATACATTTGTGCAAATACTAATGATATTATAAAGAATGTTGCCGTTATAAAGAGTGTCAGTATATTTGGTCTTTTAAAATTCGGGAGAAGTATTTGATAAACTTAAAGTTAGAGATTTCAACGCGACCAGTTTGTCTTCATATGATTTTTCTACTCTTTACACTACTTTACTTCATTATTTTGTTAAAAGTTAGCTTATTGATCTTATTGAAAGAACCTTCCAACGAGAAGTTTCTCTTTATCTTGCATGTAATGACTGATATATAATGTTCACTTCGAAACAGCCTAAAAATGCCATGCATGGTCTTGTCAAAATGTATGTGATGCGCTGACCTTTTTGTTGGACGTCATTTTTTTACGATTTGGCACTAAGTTGTATAGACAAGTTGTAGGGATTCCAATGGGCACTAATTGTGCTCCTCTAGTTACAGATTTATTATTGTTTTGTTTTGAGAGGGACTTTATGGCGTCTCTTTCTGATGATAAGCAGGCTGATATAATTAACGATTTAAACACTACATCCATTATATTTCTCAACTCAACCAAGTTGAAAAAAGCATCTAGCCATGCTGCAAACTTCAACACTCGTAATAAACTTTTTAACTCAGAATCTTTTTAAACATTGCAATTGCTATCATAAACTTAACAGTTGTTTTTTTTCTAAATTTAATCTCAGATACTATGATTTGATATCTAAATTCCATGTCAAACTTAATCTCCCTTGCGCCAGGGACTTTCGTAGCCAGAGTTTTATGGCGACTTTGTGCATAAATGGAAGAAAAATGTTGGCACTAATAATCTTTTTATCACAGTTTTTTTTAAAAAAAGATTTCTCATTGTAAAAAGATTGGTCATTATAGTAACATCAATGAATTGCAACAGACTGCATGCTTGGTGGTCAACCTAATCACGGTTGACAACTTTGCTTTCCTCTTTAATTGCAGGTTGGCAGGTCGGACCTCAAACTATAGGACGGTTCCGACTTATCTGTAGGTAAAACGGTTGGGGCCTGATGTATTGTGTTTGGTCAGCCCACCAGGGTTTAACTGTTGGTAATCAGTTGTATGTACTGCTGAATCCTTATTTCTGTTTTATCTTCTTTTTATATCTTGATTTGTATGTACTAAGAGATGATGCATCGATAAGTTAATGATCTTTAATACAAACCAAACATATCTGTGTCTTGATCCACATCAGACATAAGGATGAGATCTGCGCAGTTAAACATGTTTAAGCCCTGCAGTCAATATATCTACTGACCATTCCAAGCCTTAGTGCTTCTTATATGTATAATTTTTGTTATTTATGTTTCACGTTTGTCTTATTAAGCGGTTGTGTCTGTTCCATGCAGCCTTGTGATCACATGCTGGGAAAGAACTGCCCTCTTGGTGCCCTTGTGTGTGATGTTTCATTGTATTTTTGTCATTTTCCCATATGGTGTCTCGGTTTGGGTGTGATACTTGATTGCATTGATTCCTGATCTTTGCCTTCTTCTTTGCTATAACCATTTTTCAAAAAAGATTATCGATATCAAGCAATTCATCTAGATATCTTGAGGTAGAGTTAAATGCTTCAAAGACATCAGCTTGATTATTGTCAGAAAGAGACAATATGAAGTCTTTCTCATAACAAACAAAAACAAATCTGCAACCAGAGGAGCGCGATTAGTACCCATTGAGATACCTACAATTTGTCGATACAATTTCGAGCCATATCTTTTAAAAAAAATATTGTCCAAAAGATAATAAAGAGCATCACGAAATTTCTGACATGACCACACATGATATCTTTTAGATTATTCAGAAGCTAAAATTGCGCTTTCTCATTACAAGTCAAATAAAGTGAGCCTTCTCTTTTTAACATTTGTTAAATTAATGTAGGAAATGTAGCATAGAGAGTAGAGAAACCATATGTAAACAAATTATATGCTAGAAAATTTTTAGATTGTAATTTATTAAGAATCTCATCTGATATTTTAATAGACCAACATAGATTTTACCATTCCTCTCATAAACTGTTTCACAGTATTTTATAACATAACTATTAGTCGCTGTAAGGCAAAATTGTAGACAGCTTTAAAGTGGTAAATGAGCTTGAATTAGCAAACAAAACTTGACTTATAGGGGTCTTTATGAAGTTCAGGTAACCAGTATAACGTAGGAAGCATGCTTTTATCCTCATCAACAAACACGCCAAACTAAGCAGCCATATGGCATGGCTGCCTATTAATGACATACCTCTAAACAAAACCAATCTCGTGCCATTTCATATCAGCAGGTGCTGGTATTTGACAGCCTTTACCTATGAATATTTGTACGTTTTTCGAAAGGACCCTTTCTGTTTTGAAATGATGAAGTTATATCATGAATAGATTTTTACAATCACACACTGCAGACCAACCAACGGCACCGCAAGGAAGAGCCACAGAACATTTATAGTTATAAAATTATGTAAGACCGTAATAGCAAAGCAACCAGCTCCCTCTTTCTCTCTTTCTCATCAAGGTGATTGCAAAAATAGAAAGGACACAGAGTAATGCACAACAAAACAAAAACAAACACAGAACTCACACAAACAATGGGAAGTACATTAAACAATAAACCTAAGTTATAAACAAGGCCACAGCACAGAGCACTGACCAATTCATTGTCCCAGTAGAAAAAGACGCTAGAATACAGGTAAGTAAAGACACACATTAAAGCAAGAATATAAAACCGGCTGACTGCCATATAGCAGACAGCTGCTATAACAATAAAGTGTTGGGAGGCAAATTAAATTATGCACCATTTGTCAAATATTCTTTTAATATGGTAATATATAAATATTTACACCATTATGTAATCATGATTTAACATTGGACCTTTTTTAGGAAAATGGCCAAAAAGTCCAGAAATGTAGCGTTTGAAACAGAATGGATTTACGATCTAAACTATGATTTAAAAAGCTTCCCTTTTTGCATTCCAGATAACTGACATTCCATTGTTGGCAAGCCGAAAATGTTCAAATAGCAATCAAAATGCCATAACAATTAACCAACCACACTCTGTACAATGCATATATTTGTCACAGCAGGATTATAGTGTGTTTGACGTTTTACTTTTCTAATCAGACGATTGCATTGGGTTTCTATGGGATTTTAGTCAAAAGTGTTTGTTTAATTAGCTTTAAGTTCAAAATTTAGATTACATTTGCAAAACATAACTGTGCCAAGCATATTTTTGACAAAAAATCCTTTTAAATCTCCAAACAGCAAATGCAATTGAGACTCACAATACGACTTAAATTACCATAAAGAACATGAAGTAGTTTTATAGCCTCTCCCCCAGAATGTTGTTATAACAGTGTACAACCAATTTTGTAGCTCCATACTTACGTTATTATTGTGGTAAAGTCTCACTACCAGGTTTCCTGAGTGATCAATAACTTTATGGCTGCTCAAACCTTTCATCATAGAGCTATAAAAATGATATAGATTTGACTTGACATGAAACAAAAGCTAGCTATTGATAGACATCTAGCTATTGATAATAGCTTTGTTACTAGAAACCCTAATTTTGATGCATCTACATAGTCTGATTAACACTTTTATTATTTGATTTCAAAAAAAGCATAATATCTTATAATGTTAAATATACATGTATCATCTCCATGTTCTAGCTAATCTATGTAGCTTCGCAAACTGAATTGAGTCTTACTTGGTGACCTAACACAAACTTAAACAGGTTTTCTGGAAGCGAGGTCCACCATCTCCAGTTGCACCTTAGATGATCAAAATATTACAAATATTGTCAAAATGGAGAAAGGATGTTTGTCACAAAATCGTTCTATCTATAGTGTACAGTCAAGACAGAGAAACACTTGACACCCTTGTTTACATGAGTTGCATATGTGAAGCACTATATATAAGCAAGCGTTGAGCGATGGGTTGCAAACTGAGTGAGTCACAAAAACTAGTGCACCTGAATACATTGAATCATGCTATAATAATTCAACCTTATAAGCCTAAAAATATATGTGTGTATATTGTTTCTTTTCTTAAAATGGCATTGCCATGTTTAGTTGTTTTGTGTTTGTTTATTGTTTTCTTAAAACTGTGTAGACCCAGATAAGCTGATAAGGGTCAACACTGTTTTTATTAACAGGATGAATTAATGCATTTCATTTATTGGAACGAAGAATAACAATTTAAGCAACAACTGAGAGACACAAATATATTTGGCAAGCATAACTAGGGAATGTTATAGTTCGATTCTTTGGAACAAAGCATTTTTTAAGAAAAAAGGGAATGGAGTAGAAGTTATGAAACAGGGAAACAAACTGCCACCCTAGGGATGGCAGTGTGTTTCCCTGTTTCATAAGATATAATTTTGTCAATTCAAAAATGTATCTTTTATCAAATGCAATTTATTGTCATGACAATTGATAATTTTTTGAATAACATAGGCTATAGAAAAGACATTTTTCATTCTCAAAGCGAGGAATGTTATTGTGCCCTGAGTGTCATTCAAACGAGTTTTACTATTATGAAATGATTCCTCATAGATACAAGTATAAGTGTCCAATATGAGGTAGAAAGGACGTGTTGAATATATACTATGCACAATAACATTAGCAATTGTTTTGTATGGGTGAGCCCATCCACATCAGATCTCGAGTTTCATTTGCTGTCAGGAGATACAAGCGCCGATCATCTGACAAGATTTTCCATTTAAAAAAATACAGATTTACCAAACGCAGCGGCCGTGCTAAAGTGACGTTTAATTTTAAGACTAGCAGGTAACGTGGGTATTTCTGATCATTGGGGGAAGCCAAAACCATTTTCAAAAGATTGTTTGGTCACTGAAAACCAAAAAAGCATAGCAAATGCTGCAATTTTCTGAACTTTTGCAGAGAAATAAATGACCAAGTTTTCCCAATTTGACTTTTTTACTAATGCTTTTACGTTATCACCTTTAAACGGGTTTTCTTGAACCACAGTAACAAGTAAAACTGCTTGATGCCTTCCAACACATTCAGGCAAATAATATTAAATGGAACATGTTCACTACTACAGTGCACGAGCCGAAAGATAAAATCTAACGTCACCATTATCTCGCAAATGCGTCGCACCATTTTTCAGTAGCTTAAGGTTTTAATCAACCATAAGATGAGTTACATTGTACGCCTATGATATCTTTGTAAACTGAGTCTCTGTTGAATTGGCACGCCAATTAACATTAGAAAGTTTAATCAAATGATGAATACGTTTTCGCGTCATTGATAGCAGCTGATTTTTTCAGCATGAAATCTCTATCACATCTGTCACATAACCAATAGTTTTATAGGCGCATGACGCATGAGGAAGACAAAAAACCACCAAACGAAAAATAGCACCCTTATCATTTTAGCATTACTTACAGTGGATGTGATTTTTGCTTACTGACCCCTTCTGCAATTCTTGCTCTCCCCAAATGCCTATTTAAAGGATGGCGTCTGAAATTTCGTGGTTTCATTTGCTCAAGATCCTGTTCTCGTCATTGCAATTGAAATTGATTGGGACTGCACAAAGATGAGCACAAAAAAGATGCGAAACATAAGAAATCGCTAAATTTATTGTGCATAGTATAGTACATCACCATAATACTGTACATAGCGTAACTGAAAAGCGAAATCGTTACCTGCGACCTGTTTCATGTCTATTTGAACAGATGTGAATTTCACTTTTTGTGGTTGTATATAATTAAAAAAAAGCTAATTTTGCTTTTTCATAGATAACGGACGTGCCTCAAGTATGGTGAAATAGACAAATGGCAATTTAAGATCAATTTTCTAAGAGCACAAACAAATTCTCTATAAACGAAATATATTTTTAAACCATATTCATAAGTCCATGTCCAGTAACCCAGACAAAATATGTTTCTTAACTGATTCTTCGATGCCATGCAAACACTATGAATTATGCAAAACTAACATTTGGTAAAAAATTTCAGTGGCCCAGTATATTGTCTTTTTAAGTAAACAAAAGAAAGCTATATTAAATGCATTGATTCTGCAATGTTTGTTTAAAGTAAATACCAAAAAATGTATTTAAATTAAAAGTGAGGTATTTGAAGCCTATTTTAGTTACAGTTGGCTTTCAAATGAGAAATTTGTAATTATTTTGTCATAAAAAGGCTATCTTTTAAATGAAAACTTTGCACATTCATCGAGATACAGATATAGCCCCATATAATAATAATCTGAATGGTCTGAAATGCAATATTGATAAGAAATCCAAACTTTGGAAATCCAAAGGTTGGATATAACTTGGATGTCATGCAACAATCTACATGCCTGGTTTTAATCCAATTACGATTTATAGCTATGGTTTCCTCTTTAATTGCACGACCAAGGGTCAGGCCTAAGACTCTATGATGGCTCTGAAGTAAATCTTTAATCGATGGGTTAGTGTATGATGTTTATCTGTAGCTGGACCCACCGTGGCTTAACTTGAGGTTTTCTTTAGCTCTGACCATCTGTGAGTCGTGAGCCCTTTTCTTTGTTTCAACATGATTTGTTAATTTGATTAGAGCGTCTCTCCATGATGATACATTGCTATAGGCAGAAGGCGTCCTTGCGAGCTGGACATTTCTTGTACTTCAACAACAGCAGAATCTAGGGCGAAGATTTGGTACCAGTAAAATGCATTTAAGGCCCCCCTCCCCCCCTGGTGGCTAAGACTGCTGTCCGTTCTAAGGCGGTGGTTCTGTTGTTGTTGATTTGTTGTTTATTGTTACTTCCATTGTGGGAGTCTGTAAAAGTTCTATGTTTTGTTGTACGTTACTTTACGTCCATTCTAGTTTTGCAACCATCTTGATGGGGAAGGGAGCTGGTTGCTTTGCTTAGTTTGTCTTCCTTATGTCTCGTGATTGTTGTGTGGCTCTTTCTCCTGGTGCCATAAGTTTGTCTGCAGTTTGTAACTGTGGCATTTCCTGATCATACTCACTTACTTTTGAAGGCTTTATTCTGTTCTATGCATTTTTTCTGTTGCTCTTGTGTTGTTGCTAGGCAGTTGCGAAGCAGTTACCTCCCTTAAAAAGGCTCTCAACATTTTAGTTAAACTCTCGCATTTTTCAAACAATGTCAAATTTTATTGGAAAACACTGTCAATTAGTCTTTTGGGGTAGTTGTGTTGATTTATTCACCATGGTTGTATGTTTAAAGAATTAAAATGTGCAATGACCCATTGGAAATGATGCTGCAGATAAAAGAGCCTACCAGGGCTTTTTAGGGTAAGGCCTTTAAATAAGAATTTCGGTTGCCCTGAAAGTAAACATCTCCCGAACAATCTGTCATTATAGAACAAAGGATATACGAAGCCAGCATCTGATCTGGGGGACCACTACCCGCCATCCAGCAATTTGCCATTTGAATGGCGTTTAACTGGCGGGCACATAGTGGCCCGATTGTACGTGCTTACTTCGTGGTAAATCTATTCAATCTGTGATATCTTTGCTCTCTGATCTCTCTGCCTTGCCCTAAAATTTTTAAAAAAGGTTCTTGTCTGCGAAAATAGATTAAAACCTTTGGCTTATAGAGAGGGCTATGCCCAATCCAAAAAATAAAGCAATTCAAAAGGAACCCCCTCTGAGCTTAAGTGAAGCTAAATGTAGAAGTGCTGTTTTTAACACCTATGTCATACCCTGCAACTAGCAGACCTGTGTGAAAAAATGTTATTTAAAAAAATGTTATTTTTATTTTTTCGGAAAATGGTCCCAAGAACCACCTAAGATCATGTCTTAAAATTTGAACTCAACTTATCCCCAATTAAGTTTGACTAAACTGGGTACTTAGAGCTAGATGGACAAACAAATTAAGAAAGGAGGCAAAGATCAAGACACGATGTAATCAAGTACCACACCTGACCCAGGATATCACATGGGAAAGTAACATAAATACATTAAACACCAACAACAAGAGCCAAGAGGTCAGCCCTTTCCCAGCAGATTCTGTTTGTTTGATTTGATTCTTTACGTCCCATCAACAATCTGTCAGTTAAACAGGGACGGGTCTTCATGGGTTGAACCAGTACTACGCTAGGATAAATGTGTCTTGCTCAAGGACCAAAACGAATTGACGCTGGTGAGGCTCAAACCCATGGCCCCTCGGTCTCGAGTCAAGCACTCTACCACTGAGCCACTGCGCTTCCTATTCCCAGCAGGTGACCACAAGGCAACAATGGACAATGCTTTAATAGATTCTGTCATTCTTACACCGGCACTCTGCTCTGTCTCCCATCCAAAAGTTTCTAATAAAGTGTCCAGTTGTTAATCAACAAACGTACCATCGTACTGCGTGTTTCTCAACTGAAATAATGTAAACCTCACAGCCACTGAATCCTGTAAAGCCCATGTTGCCTCAAAGACTATTAATTCGTCAGCGTTGGTAAAAGAATTCAAAATTTTCTCAAGTACTGCTTCGGAACTTTTTGCCATGCTGTTTCTTCAAATTCTAACGTGAGAATGAATGTGTTATGTGCACATTTTTATACTCTCTATAGCAACTAGACACGTGATTTAATAAGACTACTGGCAATACATTTGGCAGGTTTTCAATTTTTATGGCTATAGTCATGCGAGGTAATATTGATTATCATTTTTATTGCCATAGATTTATAAACATATATGATGATGTCATCCAAAATACCCACTGCGCATGTACAGAAATTGGGGCCAACCGACACATGCACTACTCCATGGCACCACAAATAACAGAGCACTGTCAGCCACACGACAGCATGACTATTTGCAAAACTATAAAGGACACATAGGCATATACCACAAAACAAAGACCCAACACAAAACACCCGCACACCGTGAAAGCAACACAGAACAATGAATAAAAACAACAGAATCACCACCTTAGAATGGACAACAAAAAAGGCCAACTGGGCAGGGGAGGAGGGCTAAAATTTTGTTTGTGGGTATTTAATTCATATAAAAGTGATGTTAATCTGAAGTTGAGGCTAAATGTAGGCTTAACGCTATCTAAAGAAGACTTTTTCAAAGGATCAACTAACATAAATGATCCTGGTGCTTGTGCCACTCTAGCATCAAAAAGATTACTTGACCGCTTGATTTAGTTCGTTGAAAAGTCAAAAAGTGAGAAATACAATTTTTTTTGCGTCGTAATGGAACAGTTAAACGTGGCATAAACGGGTATCAAACGTTAATGTTTTAACGTTTTTCCTCATTAAGAACATTTTGCTCTACATTATAATCAAAAGTCTCAATTTTCTATGCAGACGTGTTGTCCTTTACATGCCCATGACATCAAATTTAACGTCAATCCACTTACGCCTAACCAGATTACCTTTTGTCTGGTGGTTACGAAAAAATGTACATTTTAAGATCCCCATACATGTTGATAACATCAAATAAAATGTTTCATGTTCATTCAAAGTGGGGTATCATATTAAAATCCGTGCTAAACTTAAGTTAAGCAGTATATTATGATAAACGTGTTTCAGCTATCTGGGAGAAAAAATAGCTTTTTTGTTGATTTAGGCTTAAGATTTGTGATTAATCTGTATTTTTTAACTTCTGTAGGTCATTTTGTAAATGAAAAGTGAAATTTAATAATGGGCACAAAAAAGATTAAAGCAATTGTTGCAGATCGTCACAAAAAAAAAAACATCGCTCGGGATTGTTGTTTGTCCTCATTCTTCAAACCTTGTGTTTGTCATCAATCTTCAAACCTTGTGATGTCAAACGGTGATTTTTGGTACAGATTTCTTTAATCTACGCTTACATTTATGATAGATTCGTATATGCCACCTAGATGACATTGTTTCTGCAAATAGTGCACAAAACTGATTATCTTCAAGTTGATTTGAATAAGAAGGAACTAGTTGATTTAAATTAGAAGGAACTAAGCTGATTAAGACTAGCTTCGGGTGAAAATAACTTATAAATGTTATATACTAAAAATACATATTAATTATATTTGAGATTACCCTCAAATTATATAGATGGCTGAGTCAGATCAATAAAGATATACCTGTGATGATGAAACCAATGGCTGAAGATATCAATAGCTATATATGCCTGGAAAAACAGCATGTACTTTGGGTAGTAATGACATAAGGCAATACATAAGCACAGTAACAGCATACGATCAATCATCAGATCCAACAAGGCTCCCAGCTTGCTTTCTAAACAAAATATACAAGTGAGTAAGCTTTTCTATGTTTGTACATGCCAACAAGAAATGTCATTCTGAGTAGTTTGTTTGATTTCTTATTGATAGACTGGTGGCTGCGAATGGTTTTGCCCCCTAGGGAATTTTGCAAACATATCCTATCTTAAAGAGCATTTCAGGCTGCGTCGAATAAGAGATAATTGCACTCTATACACTGTGGCGTTAGGCTCTGACAGCCTGTTACATATGTTTACTTTTACAGCTCAATTTTGCATGTTTCAAAATGTTGTTGATGTTGTTGTACTAACATACTCATTTGGCTTATAGAAAAACCAAGTTTGCTTTTTTATCTTAAATATATTGTCTTGTACTAGCAATTAAACATCCCTAACCCAAGATGTAAGGAGTACAATAAGTTAGATATTATTTGAATAAAAATATATAAAAAATTCCAAGTCATAGACAGAGTCTATCATTATGTCTTTCATCATCTCATCAAAACCAGTAGAATTATTAAACATTATTTTGACTGCAAGCTGAGTAAGGGCCTGCTCCATCCCAAAATTCTGCAGACATATTCTACCTTAAATGACAATTCGCGGCATATCAAATAAGAGATATTTGCACTCTGTAAGCTGAGACGTTAGCCTGTACCAGTTACTTATAATATCAGTTTAAGATTAAGAATATTGAAGGTTTGAGCTACAGAAAGAAGACATTTCACCTATCTAATCAGTCAACATTCGAATAGAGTCTGCATACTGGACGCCTTTTCTACATATGAAAGCTTCTTAACATTTATATGACTTCCTGTGGTATTATTTGCGTTATATGAATTCAATTATAATTTATATATGGTAATTGAGGTTATCGTCATTTAGTTTAACAGCTGATATGTGTAGTTTTCGTGCCATTTTAGATTGAGTTTAACTTCCATACTCAATTGACTAATACGTAAACAAAGTTTGCTTTTTCTATCTAAAATGTATTGTCTAAAATGAGCTTATATAAGCCCTACCCTCTGTTTACTGGGGAGCAAATTTTGGTATTATCGTTAAAGTAAAACACATGTGAAAAAACAATTGCAGCTTTGGAATATTTTCTTTTCTTAGACTTATATGGTGCTCATATATCTGCAAACTGTCCCTAAGTTTCTAATATCAGGATACTTTTTTTTAAGATGTAACATATATAACATGATGTAATCAATGATCGATGCTAATGTCTGGTGTAATAGATGATATTTCAGAAAGAATCAATATCTTCACATTGTGTACTTGTAAATCTCTGGTCTTTAGTGCCAAAACATTAGAAATTATATTCTTTTCTGATTATCAGGCCCATGGATTGTTGTTACAGATGTCATCAATAAACTATTTGACACATTGCCTAATACTGGGCATATAATGCTAACTTTAGAGCCACAAATAGAAAATATAATTTTACTTTTAAACAAGACAATACAATAAATATTCCTGTTTATTGCAAATATTCAAAGCTAATTCTTATCCAAGTAAAACCCATATTAAACATTTGCTGTTGTCTGTTTCTGTGGAAATCATCATTATCACCCACCTCTTTGCAACCAGTAGAAAATCACACAATCAATTATTGTTGTACAATTTTGTCACCAGTTCACTCAAAACCGAGAGCCATAATCACCAACTTTCCAACTATGCCATGCATGGCTTGGCACATTCGGAAATTGATATGAATTCCTGATAATTGGCTCTTTGAACATACGTTTCCAGTTAAAATCTGCAAGTAGGAGAAAGACGAAAGCTATACAGGGAGGAAAAAGATGCCAACAAAAGCTTTCCGTACATGCAACCAACACATTTTCACTTAACAATGATTCCAAACTCGTATCTTCTATACCCAAGCATTCAAAAACTTCGGTGGCTCTTAGTACTTCTGAAGTGCTGAAAGGGAGGTGATTCTTCCAACTCAGACGAACAAGCTAGATTTATCACAGCAGGTAGAGCAATGCAATGCAGGGTGAACAGAACACACATTAGACCCTTTCACTTTTATGATTCAATACGTTTCTAAGGTCAGAACGCTTATAAAATGATGTAACATATGTAACTTGACATAATAAATCAGCAAGGGAATTGTCTTGACATTATCCTTTTTGATTACACCGTCAGAGGCAAGCGTTTTCTATTTCAGCCTTTTCAAAGGAACATAATATGGGACAGCCTTATCAACTTGTTGCTCTGTATAAACCATCCATTGGCCACAATATAGACCTACTGGTTAACCTAGTCTGCCCATAGTCAAGTTCCCATTTTTGCATGCAACAGCTAATGATATGTATGCAAAAACTGTGAAAGCAAGTCAGGGTTTTACATTATTTTAAGGTTTGCTTCAAGGTATCGACAACAACAAATGAATCAGTGGTAAACATTATTGATGGTAATGTCCAACTTTATATCCTTTCCCATATACCAGATAATTATCAGGATGTAGCAGAAATGGTATTAGACCGTCTGCCGAAGTAATCAAAAGTCGTTTTTGTTACAGATATAACTAAAGAAACTCAATTAAACTCTTTGGGTGGAAAGAACGTTCCCACTTCGAAAATACTTTTGGTATAAGGGCTGAAGACTTAAGCACCAAAGGGCTGGAAAGGTCCCATGGCAAAAGGTTTAAATAAAAAAAACAGCGTTTCAAATTTCTGTTTGTACAATGGCAGATATTCTAATGTATACTTATAGGTAGATACACATATTTTGCAAAATCAGATAAATGTAACATGCTGTTACAGGCTAACCCCTGACTTACAGAGTGCAAACATCTCTTATTTGACGCAGAAATGAATTGTTCCTCTAGATTAAGTTAGAATATGTCTGTATGAAAGCTATGGATTCCTCTTTAACTGCACGATGGTGGTCAGGCATCAAACTCAATGACAGCCCAGATGTAAAGCTTTAATTGATGGTTGATGCCCAATGCTTGTCTTTAGCTGGTCTCATCGTAGCTCAACTTGAGGTTTTCCTTAACCCTGACTATCTGTGAGTCATGGGCCCTTTTTTGTTTCATCATAGTGTGATAATTTGATTATTTTTGTGATCATGCATTGCAGTAGTTAGGAAACCTCCATACAAGCTAAGCAATTTTGTGTTTTAACAACAACATAACCTAGGGCAAAGATTCGGCGCCAGTAAAATGCATTTAAGCACCCCGGAAGCTTAAGTTGCTGTCCATTCGAAGGCGGTGGTTATGTTGTAGTTGATCTTTTGTTTTATGTACCTCCCATTGTGTGTTGGGGTTCTGTGTTGGTCTTTGTTTTTGTTTTGGTATTCATTACTTTGTATCCTTTCTAGTTTTTAAATCATCTTGATGATGAAGAGAGACTGATTCCTTTGCTTTTATTGTATTTCAGATGTTTTACTGTATTTTTTTGTTTCTTCCTCATAGTGCTGGTCTGCAGCGTGTGATTGTGGTATTTTCTGATTATACTCACTTACTTTCTAACAAGTATATATTCATAAAATTGCATTTGCATTTACATATTACATATATAGATAATGCATTTGAATACATTATATTTGTTAGCTGTTAAACCAGAGTCAAAAATAACCAACACGAAACTGCGAAACTGGAGACCAGCACTCTGACGTCGTATTTAAGTTACCATCTAACCTCCGTACATTCGTCAATATTGAAGATAATTGCTTCAAATTTTCAGGTAATGCTCTTCTGAGAAGGTGCTTTACAGTATTAACATAGACTAGGTTTTAGTTGTAACCATAAGGCACCTTTTGTCATATATTGGCCCAGATGTTAAAACAAGGGGTTGAAAAAGATATCCTGAAAACCATGCAAGAGCTTGCTGTCGGGATATTAGCCGAGTCCCTACCTTGGTCAAGTAGCCTTGCTAGGTATCCATCTACTTCATCTAAGAGACTGCAGATAATGTAGAGTACAGACGCCTTTACATGGTTATTTGGCATGTAGTAGGACGAGGTTAATGCCAACATCACTCGGAAATATGCTGTAAAACAGAATGATATAAGCTGTAATTAAATAACCATGATCCTTTAATATAATGCTGTAATCTCCAAACTTTGTGAATATTTTCCTCCTCTCCCTAAACAGTTTGCGCTTACTCTAACATTGCCTAACGTAGGCGCTGTCATTTATCCCAGCTCCGTGAACTTTAGAATTAATGAAGGAGCGTCGTATATTTTCATTAAACTTGGCTGAACACCTGTATGCATAATTTACTCAAAACCAGTATTCAGTACATATCTATGTTCTTGATCCAAATCTGAATAAAGGGTGATGTTGGCGCCGTGAAACCGGTTTAAGCCCTCCAGTAGAATAGTTTACAGACCGTTCCAAGGTGGTACTTCGTTTGTGGATCTGTCATGTTTTTTTTGTCTTGTGTTTGTTATGCCTTTGTACGCGTCTGTTTATTTGTGCCTTGTGGTCACCTGCTGGGAAAGAGCTGACCTCTTGGCTCTCGTTTGTGGTGTCTAACTGTGAGTTTGTCACTTTCCCATTTGTATCCTGGGTCAGGTGTACCTCAATTTCATTTTAAATAAGCATGTATTTCAAAAAATCAAATTTCATATTTTCTAGGTTATGCAGTATAATAAAAACTTATCAGTGATAAATGTAGATCTGGAGTCTTAATATATGGTATGTAGGATCAACTACTGGTCTTCTTCTAAGTTTGTTCAAATAGTGGCCATGGGCTCCAAAATATCCCCATCCCAGGGTCACTAGGACATTTTCATTTTCTGACTGGCACCTATTAAAAACCATTTAATGAAAACTCCGGTGAGTGACCAATAGTGATGTTGAGTGAGAACTGAAAAGTCACTTTGAGCATTTAAGACCTCATTCTGTCCAAAGCACATTCACCATATTTAAGTTAATATCTTTCAAGTGCTTTCTATGTTTCTGAAAAAAAAAATGGTGATGTCATCCCTGTTACTGAATGTCATCCTTGTTATTTGTCAACTTTGCCTCAATATATTAAATAATCGATGTTCTGATGTTACATTTAATTTACTAATTAGAAGTTGGTGCCTGCAGCTACCTATTGCAGGAACTAAAGATACTCATCCTATTATTTCTCAAAATGGATTTGATGTTATTTGTTTTAAAACAGGATAACTAATAATTGATTGTATTATAAGTAACAAAAACAGGTTTGTAAACTTAAAGGGCTATAAAGGAGATTTAAGTATGTAAAAAAATAACATCGATAATAATTTTATTAAGGAAAAACGGTTTCTTGTCGTGGTAAAAGGGATGACATTGTAAACTAGGGCAGCCATCAAAGTAAGCTAACACGTGCATTATTCTGCAAATTAGCTTGTCTAGATGAGTGGTTTATTGCTGTTAATTGTTCAGAATTGAAATTTAAAAACAAATATTTGTGTTACTTTTTTTGCAAAATAAATAGCTCACATTCCTTCACTTTTGTACACGCGTATTTTACGGCAAGCAGATTAATGGATACACTAACAAATAGCTGAGGTTCACGATACTCCATGAAAGGAAAATGTAGGTCATACGCTACATGTGCTATCGATAATGTTTTGTTTGTATTGATTCTTTACGTCCTAGTCAACATTTTTCAGGCATGCCCAGAGACGGGTCTTATATAGTTGAACCAGTACTATGCAGCAGATAAAAGGTCTTGCTCAAGGACCTGGTCATCACAGTGACTCAGTCGGCAGTGAGACTCGAACTAGCAACCCTTCAATTCCGACTCTAGATAACGCTCTAACAACTTAACCAACGCTATCGATAAGAGAAAAAAAACAGGGGGCCTTGGTTTCTTGCAACTGCTTTGACTGGTCGGTTTTTATTCGACAGGAGGAAATCAATACTGAAAACCACCGGAGAGGTGGGGGTGGTAACTTCAAAGTTATGTAAATATCGTTAAAATTGTGAATAGATAAAAAAACAACTGTACAATGATCATGGAAATATGCCATTCATATAATGAACGAGTAAAAGGAGCGTCAGCCATATACAGTTTGCTCAAATAGAGGGCCAATAGTTTACCTAACAGAGCTGATAAGGAAGTGTGTGTGGGCGGTGGGGAGCCAGGCCGCACTTGTGGTATCCGCAATATATCGTATATAAGAAGTGCATCCCAACCCCAACCCAACCCCCTCACACACGCACACACATCCGAAGGAAAACCGACCTAAGTATTGTAATGCAAATTAACATTATATCGCCCCCCTTAGAGGCAGGGGCTAGGTGCATTTTTCATATTTTTGAGAAAACGCATTCAATGATATGTAGCCTCCTGAAAAATAAGATTTGCGATATAAATGATTAGTGTTGATATTGGGCACAGTGTATGGGTTATGAGTGTATAGTTTACAATGAAACTAGTTTAAACCCATTCGGTTTAGAAATAAAGAGTTAATAAAAGTAAGAAAGACGCAAAGATCAGGAAACTATACAATCAAGTATCACAACTAACCCAGGATACCACATGGGAAAGTAAGTTAAACGAAAATACAATAAACTTCACCATCAAGAGCCAAGAGGTCAGCCCTGTCTCAGCTGGTGACCATAAGGCAGCAATGAACAGATGCGCAAGAATGAAAAACACAAGGCACAAAAATACGCGTACTAAAGCGAAAAATGGCGTAAATAATACATACAAAACATGTTACAACGCCTCAGTTTATAAAGGCCTTTCATTAGAACCAACTTCTTATAAGATTTCATTTTCTAATTTTAAGCTTTCTATCAATAAATATATCTTGGAAGAATGGCAAACGTCATGGAATAACAGCATTGGAAATTAACTTCTTGACATCAAACCAACTATTGGTGAATATCAATCAGTTGTTCGAAACATTAGAAAAGAAGAAGTAACTTTAGCTCCACTCCTATTAGGCCATACAACAATATATAATCATTATACAAACTCATCACCATCATCCCTTTTATTTTATCTTACAAATTTTTACTTTTTTCCATCCATATCATGTTTAGTTTAATACCATATGACGCTAATGACCCACAAGGGTTGATGCGTCGTTAAGCACCAAACAAAACAAACAAACAAACAAATCTTGTCTCTCGTTTGTGATGTCTAATTGTGACGTTGTCACTTACTCATTGGTATCCTGGGTCAGGTGTGATGCTTGATTGTATTGGTTCCTGATAGGTGCCCTCTTTCTAACTTCCCACACCCCAGTAACCTGGGGTGTAAGTCAAAAGTGTCCCTCGTCTGCCCATCTGCCTGCAATACTAAAATCTTCCAAACCATTATACTGAATCAAACAAAACTTGTTTGGTGACTTACTTACACAAGTGGTTGAGCAGGAGCATTACCAGTATTTGTTTGTTTTGGTTCCCCCTTGCATGGCCCCAGTGAGTGTGCATTTTTTGCTATTTTTGCTACCATACCGACGGTAAAAGTTGCTAGACTTTTACAGTTGGGTTGTTTTTCAAATAAACCAATTAGAGGAAAATAGTGAAAAACAACTTTAAGTTCTGGGCTGTATTGGGGGCAAACGTAGCCCCTTAATGTACAAAGCTCTATCAGCTATTCTGATCTGTCAATGTCTTGTATGAAAATGTTTATTAATCAAGTTATTTTATATTGGCTCAGTTACAGTTCCAAGGTATGCTGTATTGATCCGAGGCCGGAGGGGGTGATCAATAGAGCTGACTTAACGGACCTGTCAATGAGCTAATATGAAATCAATTGATTAATGATATTTTATGCTCACTTGAGCATGAAATGCTCAATGGGATATTGGAATTAGTCAATGTTCATTTCGGATTGTCAAAATTTGCTTTAAATGACACCAACTCCTATACCGCTGTGCCAATTAAAGAAAAAAGGGCCAGCCTCCAGGGGTCACATGTTTAACATAGGCTTAGGCTCTTCCTCGCGGTGCCACGGAGTTGTCTGCGGTTTGTGATTGTGGTATTTCCTGATCATACTCACTTACTATTTTATATAGGGAAAACATGAAAACTTTTCTGGTCTGAAACCACAAGGCATAGAGCCTTGATATTTGGTATGTAGCAGCATCTAGTGGAACAAAAGTGACTCCATAACTGTACATAAGATTTATTTTTAAATTTATTATACCAATTTTTCCTGAACTACTGGTCCAAATTAAAATAATTTCACAGAATTAGCTCTCACGTTGCCCTCTACTAAAATTGATCAGATGGTTCTCCTTTGCTGAACAACATGGCTACCAGAGCTAATAATTCAAATATCTTTAAATCCTATTTTTTTTTGGCCACAGGCCAATACATCATCTATTTATGTTTTAGGACTCAGGTGATCGACACAGGGCCCTCTTATTTTGATATATATCAAAATACTTTTATATTAAGATGTAAATAAAGTTTTTTAAGTTATATTATTGTTCTCTTATTTTTTAAGGTTTAAGTCTAAAATAAAATTTTGATATAAAATCCACTGTCAAGACAACCAGAGTTGCCAGGGGATTTCTGAAGACAATTTTATATATTTGACTTAAATCTGAACTTTGAGTTATACAACTTGTAGATGTCGAGTGGTTCACTTGTTAGGGATGTTTAAAAAAAACCTGGGAAAATTCCCCACAGGAAAAAAATCCACATGGGAAAAAATCCCTGCGGTGATATTTCCCTTCTGGGATTTTTCCCCTTGGAGTTTTTCCCCTCGGGGAAAAACAACATTAATGAATATGCATGAAATATTCTTAAATGAGTTTGTCTGATTGCAAGATAAAAGCCTGCTTTGTACTGAGGCGTTCTAATAGATTTTTAAAAAATCGCTGCTGGGATTTTCAACGAAACATCCCCGTGGGGGAAAAATCCCTGCGAGGAAATATGGCACATTGTTATTATTGGTAAATGTTAATTTTACATGCAACTGCCACTGTCAAATCTGACCAAAATGATGAACATTAGTCTATATAAAAATCCCCGCGGGGAAATTTTTTGCGTGGGCAAAATTCCGCGGGAAACCAATATATTCCCTGCGGGGATTATTTTCCATGCGGGAAAATGCAAATCCCCATGGGGATTTTGCACTTTGTCACTTAATACTTTCTAGGTCAATGTGATTATTCATTGAAAAAGGTATCGAAATTGATCAGAGTGGTCCATTCTTTCAGAAAAATGGCAATTAAGTGATGTTGGTCACTGAAAACTACTAGGTCATTTTGCCAAAAACTGGTTTGGCAAAAAAAATCTGGTGGCAGTTATAATGAGAGGTACCTACTTCAAGCTCCTTCAAATAATGGCCCTTGTGCCAAAAAAGGTTCCGCCTTAGAAATCACATGCTTTATATCGATTTATTCAGAGAAACATATTATCATTTTATTGTGTGTTCTAGGGATTTGATATTTGTTTTTTAGCGTCACCTAGTTGTTCTTTACCAATGTTGTTCCAATTATAGTTATTTGGTCAAAATGGCCCCACCCCCGGGATCACAGTCATGTTTTATATTGTTATATAGCTTTTTTGTTTTTTTTTTCTTGTTAGATTTGATTCTGTACGTCCCAGTCAAACACTGTTCAGTTTTGTTAGGACGGGTCTTCCTGGGTTGAACCAGTATTAAGCAAGGATTAAAGTGTGTTGCTCAAGGACACAACGCAGTGACGCGGGTGAGGATCGAACCCACGGCCCTTTGGTCTCGAGTCAAGTGCCCTACCACTAAACCACTGGGCTCCCCCGTAAATTCAAAGTCTCGTAAATTCAAAGTCCTTGGGACTAGAGATTAATATCGAAGTATCAAAACTTTCAATTTATAAAAATAAAATATATAAACGCTAAAATTATTATTTCAGTATTATTATTATTATTATTATTATTATTATTATTATTATTATTATTATTAAACATTTGTTTTTGTGTGTAAAACAAACGTCTCTGACAGACGTTTTTTACGCACCAAAAACATGTTTTAATCAACAGATTCTAAAATAGCTCATATATGGGCCCTATTTCTTATTCCAGCGTACCTCAAAGTCATTTCAAATAAGCAAGTATTTCAAAAAATCAAATTTTATATTTTCGAGGGTATGCTGTATAAAGTAAATATAAACTTATCAGTGATAAATGTAGATCTGGAGTCTTAATATATGGTACGTAGGATCAACTACTGGTCTTCTTCAAAGTTTGTTGAGATAGTGGCCATGGGTTCCAAAATATCCCAATCCCAGGGTCACTAGGGCATTTTCATTGCCGATTGGCACCTGTTAAAAACATTTATTGAAAACTCCGGTGAGTGACCAATAGTGATGTTGAGTGAGAACTGAAAAGTCTCTTTGAGCATTTAAGAGCTCATTCTGTCCAAAGCACATTCACCATATTTAAGTTAATATCATTCAATTCATAAAGTGTCTTGATCAAGGACCAGCCAGCACTGTGACTCAGTCGGCAGTGAGACATAAACTAGCAACCCTTCAATTCCGACTCTAGATAACGCACTAACAACTAAACCAACGCTATCGATAAGAGAAAAAAACAAGGGGCCTTGGTTTCTTGCAACTGCTTTGACTGGTCGGTTTTTATTCGACAGGAGGAAATCAATAATGAAAACCCCGGAGGGGTGGGGGTGGTAACTTCAAAGTTATGTAAATATCGTTAAAATTGTAATAGATAAAAAACTGTACACTGATCAAGAAAATGGGCCAATCATATAATGAACAAGTAAAAGGAGCGTCAGCCATATACAGTTGCTCAAATAAAGGGCCAATAGTTTACCTAACAGAGCTGATAAGGAATTGTGTGTGGGCGGTGGGGAGCCAGGTCGCACTTGTGGTAGCCGCTATATATCGTATATAAGAAGTGCCTCCCAACCCCAACCCAACCCCCTAACACACGCACACACAAAATCCGAAGGAAAACCGACCTCAGTATTGTAATGCAAAATAACATTATATCGCCCCCTTAGAGGCAGCGGCTAAGTGCATTGTTCATATTTTTGAGAAAACGCATTTAATGGTATGTAGCCTCCTGAAAAATAAGGTTTGCGATATAAATGATTAGTGTTGATATTGGGCACAGTATGTGGGGTATGAGTGTATAGATTACAATGAAACTAGTTTAAAACCATTTGGTTTAGAAATAAAGAGTTAATACAAGTAAGAAAGACGCAAAGATCGGGAAACGATACAATCAAGTATCACAACTAACCCAGGATACCACATGGGAAAGTAACGAAAATACAATAAACATCACCACCAAGGGCCAAGAGGTCAGCCCTGTCTCAGCAGGTGACCATAAGGCAGCAATGAACAGATGCGCAAGGATGAAAAACACAAAACACAAAAATACAAATGGCGTATAGGTCTGCATAGGTATAGATTATATAAACTGAAAGGATTTTCATGCTTTAATCATTTTGAACTCGTTACATTTTTGGCAATGCTACTGTACCAGGCTGGTGATGTAGAAAAGAATCTGGGTCCAGATAATAACTCGAACCATGACACATCCTCTCAATCGTCTTTTCCAGTTTTTCAAGGTAATTTTTCGGTTGTGCACTACAATGTACAGAGTCTGTTGCAGAAAAAAGATATTATTGAACCTGAATTATCGAATTTCGATCTTGTATCTCTGACAGAAACATGGTTAAACGAAAGGGTCTTGACCCAAGATTTAGCCTTCAACAACTATCGATTACCCTTTAGACGTGATCGGGATGGTGACAGCCATGGTGGAATTGTTGTCTATGTTAAAGAAAACATTCCATGTAAAAGGAGACATGACCTAGAACTAAATACAATAGAATGCATATGGCTTGAACTGAATATAAAGAATAAAAAACTACTTGTTGGAACATTTTATAGACCGCCGAATTCCACCCCTCTCATTTTAGCAGACATTGAAAATTCAATTGGCCTAGCCATTGATACTGGTATACAAGATGTTGTAATTCTAGGTGATTTTAACTTAAATTTTCTTAATACTCAATCCAAATCAAAAATCAACAACATATGTAGACAATTCAACTTGACGCAGCTTATAACTGAGCCAACAAATTTCGCTGAAACGTCATCCACAATAATAGATTTGATCTTAGTTAATAACTTGCGTACAGTTGAACTATCTGGTGTAGGTGAACCCTTTTTGATGCAAGATATTCGATATCACTGCCCAACATATTGTGTCCTTAAATTCAAAAAGCACCTCGCTAAAGCATTTTCGCGTAAAATTTGGCTTTTTGAAAATGGCGACTATAATGCATTTCGTCAAGCTGTTTCTGATTATGACTGGAACACAATAATAAAAGAGGATGTCAACTTATATGCTAATGCATTGACTCAAACTCTAATCAATTTATCAGAGCAGTACATTCCTAATAAAAATGTTACCATAAGGCCCCAAGATTTACCATGGATTAATAATAATATACGGAAACTAATGAGAAAAAGAAATCGATTTTATAGGAAATACAAAAAATCTAAAACTGTCCAGAATTACAGCAACTTCAAAAAAATAAGGAACGAAGTAACTTCATTGCTTCGAAAATCCAAACAAGATTATACTGAATCTCTGGCAAATAAACTTAAAACATCAAATTGATCATCTAAAGATTACTGGAATACTCTTAAATCTTTTATAAAGCCTGCTCAGTCGTCCTCAGAAATACCTCCATTACATCAAAATGGATGCTATGTTTCAGATAGCACAGAAAAGGCTAACCTTTTAAATGAATACTTTGTACAACAAACATCACTCGACGAGCGATCTGCGACTATTCCTGCTATGGTGAATATAATAGGACCTACTTTAACTAATATAAACTTTACATCACTTGAGGTCAAAAGTGTTCTTGAGTCACTTCAGCTAGGTAAATCGTCCGGACCGGATGGCATAAATAACAGAATTTTAAAAGAACTTTCATCCCCTTTAAGTAGACCATTGAGTAATTTATTTAATTATTCCATGTCTAAAGGTATATTTCCTGATATTTGGAAAGAAGCGAATGTCTCCCCTTTATTTAAAAAGGACGACCCATCATCTGTGTCTAAGTATAGGCCTATATCCCTGTTAAATACAATTGGTAAAGTTATGGAAAAAATTGTTCATAAACATATGTTTAACTTCTTTTTAGACCAGCATGCTATTACTTCTTTACAGTCTGGTTTTATTCCAGGCGATTCCACAGTTAACCAGCTTGTCGATATTTACAATACTTTTTGCAAAGCATTAGATGATGGTAAGGAGGTAAGGGCTATTTTTTGTGACGTAAGCAAAGCTTTCGATCGTGTTTGGCATAAAGGCTTATTGTACAAACTCAAACATAAAGGAATCGACGAAACACTATTACAGTGGCTTGCTAGCTATCTATCTAATAGGAAACAAAGAGTTGTTATTCCTGGTGCATGCTCCGAATGGGTTGCTATTACAGCTGGTGTTCCACAAGGCTCAATTCTAGGCCCTCTCCTCTTTTTAATCTATATTAACGATATTGTTGATGACATTCATTCAAATATTAGACTCTTTGCCGATGATACAAGTTTATACTTGATAGTCAATGAACCTTACGTAGCTGCAATGCAGTTAAACTCTGACTTGACAAAAATTCACTTGTGGGCTGAACGTTGGCTTGTCAAATTTAATCCTGCTAAATCGGAATCTATTCTAATTTCTAGAAAAACAAATAAACCCTATCACCCACCATTAAAAATGAATGATGAACCAATCAAAGAAGTAACTAGTCATAAACATCTCGGCATTTTCTTTTCTAATGATGGAACTTGGCATCAACACATTGACTATATAACTTCTAAAGCATGGACAAGATTAAATATTATGCGTAAATTGAAATTTATCTTAGATAGACAGTCACTTGAAATTATTTATACCTCTTTTATTAGACCAGTCTTAGAGTACGCAGATGTGGTATGGGATAACTGTACACAATACGAAATTAATGCGCTAGAAAAAATACAAATAGAAGCTGCACGAATTGCCACTGGAGCTACTAAACTTGTCTTTTTAGACACATTATATCTGGAAACGGGTTGGGAGTCACTTGAAAAAAGACGACATAAACATAAGCTATGTCTCTTTTTTCAAATGAATACCGGCGTTTCCCCAAATTATCTATCCTCCCTAATTCCTGCTTCTGTGGAAGATTCTACCACTTATAACTTGCGGAACGCAAATAATTTTAGACACACATTGTCCAGAACCGAGTTGTATTATAGATCATTTTTACCCTCTAGTATAAGAGCTTGGAACGATTTGTCTCTTGAAGTAAGACAGTCAAACTCAATTCAAAGTTTTAAATTTCAACTAAACAAAAATTTAAAGAAGCCCCCTAAATATTATTACATCGGCAACCGATTATCTCAGATACAACATACCCGACTAAGAACCAATTGCAGTTCTCTCAATCATCATCTTTTTTCAAAAAATATTGTTGACAGTCCTCATTGTGCCTGTGGTGCAGTTGAAACTACAAAACATTACTTCTTCGAATGCCAAAGATATGACGAGATCAGGACAACAATGCTAAATGAACTGGCAAACTACTGTCAACCAGATTTAAACATTGTGTTATTTGGTATACCTGAATCTGACTTTGATACTAACTATAGAATTATTGTTACAGTTCAAAAATACATATTGGATAGTAAACGGTTTGAGCGTTGAGGATGGAATCTCTCTCTCTCTCTCTCTCTCTCTCTCTCTCTCTCTCTCTCTCTCACACACACACACACACACACACACACACACACACACACACACACACACACACACACACTACATTTAGAGTAGAAAGTCATTTGGTTTGAATACAACTCACGTTTTATTGATTTCCACCGGTTATAACTTCAAACTATGCACCTTTATGTTCAAAGGGAAACAGATTCGTATAAGTCGCATGACTTTTTTCTGAATCCCATCATGATTATATTGTAAAATGTATATTTGTATATTACTGTAAATGGAAATATGAATAAATATGTTCAAACCAAATGGCGTACTAAAGCGAAAAATGGCGTAAATGCAACATTCAAAACATGTAATAACGCCTCAGTTTATAAAGACGTATTAACGCATAAAATGTGTTAATAAGACATTCAAAAGGCGTATCAATGCCTTTCAGAATGCGTTTTAATGCAAAAAGATTATTTAACGCATTTTTGCGTTACTACGCTTTTGTAATTGCGCTACGCATTCGGTGGTAATATGCATTTTTGTGGCGTTGTGTTGCATTTCCTATGCGTTTCTGCGCTTTATTTGGATAAAATATCAGCAAACGACAAAAATAGCATACAAAATTACCCAGTATGCAAAGAGTTAATGTCACAATCTAAAAAATCAAATGACGAATGGAAGAGAGAAAATATATTATACTGACTTTAATCACATGACGTCGCGTCTGGGAGTGATATAACACAATGCAGTAAAATCTGTAAACCACTAGTGGTTTATAGATTTACGGGAAACGTTATGACGCCCATAACAACGTTGAGTACATAATGACAAAATTATAACGTTTTTACGACAGAAATGAAATTTCAAAGTATTTGTCATATGATAAATAGAATCTAACATTCGTGCTCTTGTATTATTGAATTTATTAAACTCGTTGCGAAAAAGAGATAAAATGCTCGGCAAGCCTCGCATTTTATCTCTTTTCCCCAACTCGTTTAACAAATTCAATAAAACATGAGCACTCTATGTATTTTACATGCAGATAATTTACATAAAATTTACATAAAGTGTTCTGGTATTGCATCCGTAGGGACAACTGCTAGAAGTTCTATGATTAACTGCCCAACAGCATAGGGCATGTGGTCAGGTATTCACCTGAACGGACATTTCACCAAACTTTAACCCACTTAATAACACCTGGTTTTTGGCAAAGTTCAATTAATGAGTTGAAATCAAGTCAAGTCAAGTCAAATCAAGTCAGTGTTTTACACCATGCCTGTCAAACTACCTGATGAACCATATTGTCACTGAGGTCAAACATTCTACAGTAGTACTTGAAAGATTGCAATAACCAAACGAGCCGTAAATATACTCAGAACAACAATTGAGGGATATTAAAATTCTTTTGGCTTTATATCATTTGGGAGTATAATTTTCGAACAAATTATTTTTTTCATTGATAGAACTATCACTTTGCAATTCACCAAAATGCAAATTGAAATTCACGGGACACTGGTTACGATACAGTAATACACCAAATGAACCGACCCTCTCTACCCAAAGTTCACAAGCAAAAAATTTAGCACTCTCAATTTTTGCTGAAACCTTTACCAGGTCATTGCTTATGTTCTAATTCCGACCAAAGACAAAAGTTAACACCAATTTATCAGTCATTTCCCCTAATAATGGGACATCTTCTTCAACAAAAATACACGGATATGGCATACCCTGGCAAATTTGACCACACATTTGCAATAAAACACTTACAACAGCTTCAAAATTTGGTGCAATTTTTTAGAAGGAGAACCAACGATGATTTTGGAGCCTGACATTATGAAATAAAAACGATAAAAATGGGTTTCAATCATTTTTGAACGTTTGTGACTTTTCAGCATAGAGGGTTGATTCAGAACCATTTGGATTTGCACTGTACCTAAACCATTGAAGCGTGACTAAAATAAAGCATCCATTTTGATTGCAGATGTCTGGAGCTATGAAATTCATGCATAATTAGTAAAGTTTTTATTGTAATGGATGTTAGAGATAGGACTGCATCTAAATATCCTTCAATTGTTTTTCTGAGTATATATATATATATATATATATATATATATATATATATATATATATATATATATATATATACGTGTGGTATCCCAATGCAGAGAGACACGAGAGATTAATGAGGGTCTGGATGGGGGGTCTGATATTCACTATTCATTAAATTTTTAGCCCATTATTCATATCATTTATATTTTGGGTTATTCATTAAAATAAGACCAATTATTCATTAAAATTATTTATTAAAATACCAATATTTTTTCAGACGAGGCACTGGTCAAAATTATGCTTATAAATATAGTTATGTTTTACGATTCGAGCGAGCGAAATGAGCGAGGAAAAAATCTGTATCTTTATCGCGTAAGTGACATTTTAGAGTGAAAAAGTAGGGATAGTAGGACAGTTAAAAGAAAAAGTATGGAAATGTAGGATCACAAGGAAAAGTAGCGCCTATCTGAAAGCCTGATTGATCAATTTTTCTATCAAAACCAGCATGATAAAAGTTGTAATAATAAAACCACCAAAACAGAGCAACTTTTGCAAACTGAGAAATTAAGTGGCCATAGACCAGAGTTTAAATTATAAAAAAAACGGAGTGAGCGAAGAATTTTTTAATGATTGTATTTGAACAATTAAAACATGACCCCCTCCCCCCTGTTAGGAAGCGCAATTTAATGAAGATCCCTCCCCGAACCCGAACTGAATGGGCCTGCTCCTTTATTCCCTAAAAGGTAATAATATGACCGCAAAAACTCATGACATTTTTGTGTTCTTTGGAATTTACGCACATTCTGCAGGGGCCGTTGTCGGCTTTTGAGAGGTTGTACTGCCATGGAACCTCGTAGGCGTTCCCCGAGTGTCGGAATCACACGTGGGGGAGGGAAGTATATCCCTTTTGTTAAGGGGGGATTGGGGGGCCTCCCCCAAGAAAATTTCTTATACAATATGTTTTTAAAAGTGATTCTAATACATTTTGAGGTAATTTTGTTCTGTGATACAAGCATTAAGCTGTATTTCAAATGCTTATGACAGCTTTTTTGAAACCAGACCATTAATGTCAGTATTAACAACTATTTCGACCCCTCGGTGGATCTTATCAGGCATGTTTGCATCAAACTAGCAACTGGTGTTGTTTTTTAAGTTGTTTTGGTGGGGGGGGGATGTCCAGGTTTTTACATACCAGTAAGCATTTCATTCAACCTGGGCAGCCAGCAGCCAGATATGAGAGCGTAATTAAAAATAATTTTTCTATTTCTTAACTGAAACATATTTTGTGGGTACTCAATTTTCTAAGAACTGTCTCAATGAGATGGTTCTTTTGAGCATCCAAATCATATGTTTAAATCTCTACTAGAACATATGTTGTGGATACTCAAAAGAACCAACGCAATGAACACCAAAACTAATGTTAAAGCAAATGGAAAAAAACATTCATAATATTACGCTGGATTTTTTTCTTATCTAGACTAGATAAGAAAAAAAATCAGCGTAATATTGTGAATTATAGACCTATGATTCTTTACTGAGAGAAGGCTCAAATCCGGCTGCGCATCTACAACATTAATATGGGTAAACGTACATGAAATAGTGTAAACTTGAAATGCCAAGTTACATTGTGGAAGACAGCATTATATAATTTTTTCTATTGGTTTATTGAGGTCGGCTTTATTGATTATAAATAGATAACTCTGTTTAAAGAACACTGATGCAGGCTCACACCAAAGGATAATTCTTGAACATTAACTTTGGTGTCAGTTTTATAATGACCGCCTTTTGCACCCTGGGACAGGTAAAATAATAACATAGATATATGTACACGTAAGTCAAGCTTTGATCATGGTATAAAAATGGTCCGTACCGTCGACGACGGCCTTAAATGCTCTTGACCTACTTCTTTCTTCCACAATTTTGCAATCAGTATCATAGAATGTGAGCATAACAGGAACCACTTGATTACTTCCTGTGTCTTTTTCTTGAGTTTTTTGGGACTTTTCTGTTTCGATCTCGATTACAGCAGCTCGCTTAATTGACTGTAAAATTACCTATCATTTGTGGTTGTAAAAGTGTAGTCAGTTTCAAAGGGAAGCAATCTAAAAAAAACTGTGTCAATATTTTACAAGTATAGGCTTTAACAAATGCATTGGTGATTTTTAATTGATTTTTTAAAATCATTATTCATTATTCATTAAAATCTGATTATTCACTATTTATTAATTTTTTCTTCTATTCATTAAAAAAGTAGGGTTATTCATTATTTTTAGGCCCTCATTATTCACTATTCATTATTTTTTGGGCCAAATATTCACTATTCATTTTAAAAGAAATGGCCATTTTTCACTAATCATTATAGCCCATTCATGTGAAATTTGTTTGATGATGAGAACGGTGAAGGTAATGATGAGGATAATCTGACCTACCTACTATATTAGGGACAAAGAAGCAACTGTTTTCTGCCATATCCGCGTCCAAATGATTACTTTATACTTCCGTATATTATTTTCGACTGATTCAAATATGCATTTAATGCAACAGCGGGTATCGTTTCGCCTTATTATACATCAATAAAATTCTTTCATCTAATTAATATTATGGGGACCAGGTAAACGTAAAAAGGGTTAAACCATGAAACATCATTTGACTGGAGCGTTGCATGTAAGGACAAGGACTATAAAGCCCAATATGTTCGCCCAGAACATTGTGGCTGGACTGAGGCAAAGAAAGGCTCATATTTGTTCATGCATAACCAGCTATCTGAATACTTAAATGATATCTTAATCCTTTCTTGGCAGAATTTTGGTAAAGGGTTTTGATGCCAGTCTACCCTGCTGCGCCTGCGCGAAGACTGGAGAAGAGCCTCGGACAACCATAAGTTTGATGTTGCTGTGCTTAAGAATTTGTCTAAGGGCTTTACCTGTTTGCCACATGGACTCTTGATTGAATAATTCGAGGACTTATCAGCCACCTCTCATATCAAATGCATTGTTGCGCGTTGCCTGATAAACGTTGTCTATCTCACTGCATGTTGCCTTTATCAGGTCATGATGACGTTGCACTTTTTGAATGACGTCGCTAATGACGCTGAATCAACACAAAAATCAAAAATTACGTCATAATCGCTAGTTTGAAGAGTGTTCAACAATGGGTAAACTGATAAATAGAATACCAGGTTCGCGTCTTTTGATATAAAGTTTACCAGGCTCGGCTTTGAGAACGCATGTTGAATCGCTCGGCAAGCCTCGCGATGTCAACAAGCATTCTCAAAGCCTTGCCTGGTAAACTTGATATCAAATGACACTCACCTAGTATTCTCTATTTATGGGTTGGCACATGGATCATATAGGTACCTATATGATCCATGGTTGGCATCAGATGCAATAGATCTGCATTGCAGCTATTTAAGAGACAGGGCGCAGCAGGTTAAGCTGGGATCGCACACAAGCACATTGGGAAAATCTTAAAGGGTGTCTCTCAGAATTCAATCATAGAGCCCCTTCTTTTTGATGTATTGTAAGTGATATATTCTTCTTTGTAAACTAATCAGGCGTTTACTACTATGCTGATGACAACACATTGTATCTTATACATATTGTCGAATTCAGAAATAAAGCACAATAAGCCAAATTTGGCCCATGAGTACTAAATGGACAACTTAGCATACAATATAAATACAATACAATCACAATGATCAAATGAATGTGGTATTTTATGCATACACAAATGGACATACAACTGTGTATATATCTCTACCATGCGCTCAATAAGTAGATGTACCGATGCTACATTCATAAGAAGATTATAAAATGTTGAGAAATATGCATCATACATACACGAAGGTATACACACACATTCATGCCTGTATAAATGCATGCAGTCTGCAGGTATCTTATCCCTGCTGACTGCATGCATGCGCATCCTGTCATGGCCCTGTGTGTGTCCACGTGTGTGTATCTTGTTAAGCTACTGGTAAATAAACCAATCGTAACTTTGCTTGTAACCAATTAGTATTACTTAATTTGAAATTACCTGATCACTTCTGAATTTAAATGCTTTATAAATATAGATACCAAGATTTGTTAATAATTTTTTATTGTTTGAATAAAATATTTTAGTTAATTTTGGAATGTTTGGTTTATGCCAATAATATCTTGGAATATAAGTTTTCCTTAGACCATCGTGTAATTTGCTTTCCAAAAGGAAATTGAATTCGTCCTCCAGTGAGGTGCAAAAACGGCAATTCCTTTCCTTGAAAGGTGTTGGATGTGGCTTATTTCACCTGCCTGTTTCCACGGCTGATCTATGTGACGACAGCCTAAGTTTTATCAAGGAGTATTTGTATTTTGGAATTCTTACAAGATTTAGATAATCCTGAAATTGAAAAGATCCGAACAAATTGAAAAAAACGAGCTCTGCTGTTTGTTTGTAATCAGGCATAAGTATTTTGGATATAATTGTCTGTAAGCCTTTGCTTAAATAATGAGACGAATACATTGTAGTTTCCCACCCCTGTTGTACCCAAACTTTATAAAAAACCCAGCTCTGACAGTAAGTTCCTTAATAATACTGCCCAGTTAATCTTATTGGCTTGTGCGTCTACATCTTGCAGCATGAAGTTATAAATGTGCTTTAAATTTTTAGTATCTTGTGATGGCAAAATTTTAAACCAGTAATTAACTATCTGTACCAATCGTTTTGTGCGTAAAGTTTGTCTGCCCAATTTTGCATATACCAAATCATTTGGAGTACTAGTTTTAACACTTAAAAAGTTTTCAAAAAACGCAAAAACACTCGTTCTATTGCTGGCGCCTGTATGAATCCCCAAATATCTGCCCCATAATAAATTGGTACTATCAATTTATCAAAGAGATCTAGTCTGTGTTTTATCGAAACGTCAGTGAATTGGTATAAAATGTGTTCATTTTAAAAATCGCCTTCAGTTCTTTACCAGCCCAACAATTTTCTGTTTCATGAAATGCGCCTCTTGTTGTAAATGTGTCGTCAAGATATACAAATTTATAAACAATTTCAAGCTCCGATACGTCATAAAAGAATGATATGTTATCCCTTAATCTACCTCCTTTTCTGAAAACCACTACCTTTGTTTTTGAGTATTAACCTTCAACTTCCATCTTTTACAATAATTTTCGAGAATACTGCCCTTCACTATAGTGTAGATTTTATTGTCTTGTCCTTTCGGATCATAGGTTTCATTTGGGAACTTTGAAATTATTAGAGGGTCACTGATAAGGCCTAAATGGCTGAAACTAGCTAGTCTGGCCCAGGAAACTTGCACACTCTAGTTTCAGTTCAACGGTGCAATCTTTGCTTCCAAAGGGTAACCTTTGTAAGAACATATTTAATTGTGAATTCTCTTTATCATTTGCAAATAACATTATGTCGTCAGCATACAAAATAGATAGAGTTTAAGCATCCAAATGTCTATCCCTTCCGCACCCTTAAGAATATATTCCCTTTCGATATCATTTATGTACATTGAAAAGAGTATGGGAGATAAGCATTCTCCCTGTCTGACCCCTAAACAACAGGTGAAATCACTACTTAAACGATTATCAAACTTTACTCTTGACTTTAAATTTGAATAAATTGACTTGATTACATTTAACATTTTTCCACGAACGCCAATCTCCACAAGTTTAAAACGCAAAACGTCATGTTCAATATAGTCAAACGTTTTTTTGAAAGTCGACAAATACCGCAAATAACTTGTCATTATTATCATTTGATTTGATTCTTTACGTCCAAATAATAATCATTCAGTTATAAAGGGACGTGTCTTCCTGGGTTGAACCAGTACTAAGCTAGGATTAATGTTCTTGCTCAAGGACACAACGCACGTCATTACTATTAATGCTATGTGAAATTAGGTCATGCAAAATAAAAATTTTGTTGGTCGTGCCCATACCTTTTCTGAAATCTGTCTGTGCTTCAATATAAATATTAAAATTTTCAGCCCATACATTCAACTTATTGTTAAGAATAGCAGTAAACAATTTACCAACAGCACTGAGCAAAGTAATGCCTTGATAATTTTCAACGATTTCGATGTCCCCCTTTTTGAAAATAGGAACAATAAAACTCTCGCCCCTAATGCCTGGGTAGGTCCCAGTCGAAATAATGACATTAAACAGTTTATGTAAGTAAGACTTCAAAACATGAAAGCAAAATTTCAAAATCTCATTTATAATTAGTCTGGCCCTGAACTCTTTGATTTTTTTTAGATTTTTTTACCGCTTTGTTTATTTCACACATTGAAATTTCTACACCCAGTTCCTGAAACATTACCTAAAATTCATCTTTTACTAGTCTCTCGTTAAAGTAAATGATATCGTCCTCTCGTTTGACGAGAGAATGTCACCACTTATACATAACCAGATTTGATCATCTTTATCCGTTTTTACAAGTGTCACATGCTTTAAGAATTGGCTACATATACTACTATCCCACCAGTCTCTTCTTAGCCAGCCTATGTAAAACATAATGCGCAAATCCGTTTACAACCATATCAGATTGCGCATTAGTCCACGTCTCAGTGAATATTATTATGTCATGGCTATGAAGTATTGCTGTAGTTTCAGACGAGTGTAACTTATTTACAAATTTACTAACTAAACACCGTACATTTAATAAAGCAAGTTTAAATTGCACATTTCTCGAACTTTCCTATTTCCCACTAGTTTGCGTTTGACATGGTGGATTTTGCTCATGAATTTCACGCTGACTGCCATCTGTCTGTGTGTTTATGATTTGCTCTTCATTGATTGGCTGGCTGGCATTATTTACATTTAATGATGACTTTTGTGTATTCGCACGCCTACCTGGGCGTGGATTAGCAACAGGTTTCATTTTCGTAGATAGCCTTTTCTTCAGGATTAGAATGAGAGGTAGGTTTGTTTACTTTTCTTTTTGGTGTTGGTTTATTCTGTTTTGTCTCAGTGTTGAAAAATGTTTTAGACGATGATAGTTATATTATGATTATCTTTTTTTTTTAAATTTTAATATGAAAGCAAATCCCTCAAAAGTTCAGGCAATTTGAATTGGAAGAAAGGCACATGTTGGTATTACATCTGCTTCCTTTAATACTGACACAGTGTATTCAAATGTGATAAAAGATATTAAATTAGGTATAAATTTAGATTTTTTGCAGCGCTTTGATGATCATGTGTAAGAAATATGCAAACAACGCTTCAAACAAATCACTGTTCTGAAGCGCCATTTCTTATCAATACAATGGAAAATGACCGTTCATACCTCTTATTAGATGAAGTCTTATAAGGTCCTCGGACAGTTTCCTATTCAATCTGCCCAAATTTTGACAGCCTGAGGCTAGGATAATGCATAACTGACAACCATAGTTTTGTGCTTAAATCAGACCCTTACATTTAGTGCACCTAGCCAAATAAAAATATTTTGAAAATACTGCATAATTATGTCAGGACTCTAGGGTTAAGGGGGCGGGGGTATTTTTTTATGACCAAATTTTATTTCACAGAGAGTCAAAGTTTCGTCGAGTATTCCGCTAATTACATGTAAATATAATGCTTTCGGCATAAAACTTGAGACGAAAGTGATGTGTTTGCATAAAATTTGGGTTGAGAAGATTTCATTGTTTCATCTAAAGAAGTGTGCTGTCAATAACTTTTGACTATTACCTGTAATGTTTCAAGGTCAACCAGTTTGAAGTGCACTGAGTTGATCATATCTGCATACTGTATAAATCATAGTCTAGATAACACATAGACTTCGAGCTAAAAAAGGTCCTGCTCCCCCCCCCTAGGGAATTTTGCAGACATATCCTATCTTGAAGAAAATTTCAAGCCGCATCTTTTAAGAGATGTTTGCACTCTGTGCTCCGGGGCGTTAGTCTCTGACAGCCTGTTACATATGTTACTATAACAAACTAAGGAAAAAATCAATATTGAAAGTTTTAGCTACAGAAAGAAGACATTAAACCATCTAATTATTCAAATTTCTTAGGTAGTTTGCAAGCTGGATGCCTAAGCTACATAATAGCAGCATTTTAAACAAAATTACAGCCTTCAATGGTGTTATATGCGTTACATAGATTAAATTTCCCTTTGAAAGTTAAAACGTGACTAACATCATTCATTTTACAGACGACTCGTGAATTTTTATAAGTGTTTTTAATCTTAGTTTACTATAATACTCATTTGACTAATAGAAAAAACAAAGTTTGCTTTTCTATCTCAAATACATTGTTTTATATGAGCTATTAAACAACCCTACCCCTAATTTTAAGTATCCAATTTTGGTATCTATTATTGAAGAAAAATATATGAAAATATTTGACGCTCGTGGATATCTTACATTTTCGGCACTTTCTTGCTAATGCAATAAAGATTCATACATTTGCAAGTTTGACATCAGGATCAGAGCACTTATTAAAGTATGTTACGTATGTTACATGGCATAATGAATGAGCTAGGAAATTTTTTTGGAAGTAAGAGATGATATTTCAGAAAAATACCGTTTTCACATGTTTTCCTATTAATCTCTAGCCTCTGGTGCCTTAGTCTTAGTAATTACAGTCATTGCTGATAAAAACCCCATGGAATTGTGTTACCTATGTTATATATAACCTTTTTAATCACATATTTCCTAATGCCTGTAATATTAAAATATATAGACATATAGATAGAAAATAATAGTTCTCATTTAAATGACACAATTTAATAAACATTCCTATTAAATAAAATTATTCAAAAACAATCTTTATTCAAGTCACCCTCACAATGTCTATCATTGTGTCTGCTTCTATTGCAAAATAATCACCCATTTCATCACAACCAGTAGAATCATGTCATTGTATTAGGACTGCAAACTGAGTACAATCCTGTTCCTCTCCACCCCTTTGGGAATTGTGCAGACATATCCTACCTTAAAGAGTAATTCAAGCTGCATCAAATAAGAGATGTTTGCACTCTATTAACTAGGGGGTTAGCCTGTAATGGTATGATACGTATGTTACCATATCAATTTAAGAATAAATTAATTGAAAGTCTGAGAAACAGAAAGAAGACATAAAACTATCTATTTGAACTTCATGTAGTTTGCATGCTGAATACCTTTGATACATAAGAAAAGAATTTTTTAACAAATATACAGCTTCCTATGGTGTTATATGTGTTACATTAATTAAGATTACTTTTTAAAATTGGTAATTGTGACAAACATCACTTATAAGCATTTCGTGTGATCCTCCTCTTTAGCCATCAAAAGACTTAATTTTCTTTGTATGTGTGGCCAGTGCCAGCATCAAACAACTTGACTCAGCCAAACTTGAATCCTTAGCATTCTTCAAAAGCAGAAACAGCATGTCAGTGTCATGGGATCAAACACCTGATTAAATATGGGTTTAATGCCATTTCACATATATGCATACAATGGAGTATGACTCTGGTATTTATCTCTTCCTGTGAAGTGGCAAGAGTATTATCTAACTGCAGCTGCCACTGCATCCGTGCTAGTCAAATGATAGCTTTGCTCTGATTTTTCAAAATCTATGTCTCTACCGTGTACCTCTAAGAATACTTTAAGATTTCTGACATTGGTCAAACAGAAATTTGATAGGCTGCTTTTTTGCATCATTTGCCATGGAACATATCCAGTCTTTTGGTGCTTAAGTCCTCAGGTCTTAGATCAATAGTATTTTGCTGCGCCCAAAGAACTTTATAAGTTTTCTTTAGTTACAATGTTGACTCTTGATGGTTTTGGCAGACCGTCTGAAACAATTTCTGTTACACCTTGAAAGTTATCTGGTATAAGAGAAAGAATATGAAGTTGGACATTGCCATCAATTATGTTTGCAGTTGGTTGTTTTTTGATGTCAGTACATTGAAGCATGTCTTAAAATAATGTAAAACCTATGATTTCTCAGTTTTGCAGCCATATCATTAGCAGTTGCATTCAAAAGAAGGAAAGTGGACTATAGGTAGAATGGGATAACCAGTAGTTCTATATTATGCTCTATGGAAGATTTAGACTTGGTGTATAAATTGAAGAAGATTGTTGGCTCTAATAATTTTTCAGCGCAGTTCATTAAAATAATTTCTCATTATAAAAAGATTGGCTATAACATTAATGTATTGCAACAGACTGCATGCTTGGTAGTAAACCCAATCACGGTTGGCAACTTTGCTTTCCTCTTTAATTGCAGGCCGGTGGGTCGGACCTCAGACTCTATGATGGTTCCGACTTAAAGACTTATCTATTGATGAGATGGTAGGGGCCTGATGCTTTGGCTGTTTGTCGGGCCCACCGGGGTTTACCTGTTGGATTTCTTTTGCTCCAGTATTCAGTTTAATTTACTGTTGAGTCCTTATCCTTGCTTTATCTCCTTGTTAAATCTTGATTTATATGTTTAAGGAGATGATGCATTGATAAGTTAGGGGTCTTTCATGCAAACCAAATATCTATGTGTCTTGATCCACATCTGAATTAAGGGTGAGGTTGGCGCCGTTAAACCGGTTTAAGCCCTCCAGTATAATATTTTACTGACCGTTCCAAGGCGGTACTTCTTTTGTGGATCTTTTATGTTTTTGTTCTGTCTTGTGTTTACTATGTCTGTGCGCGTCTGTTTATATGTGCTTTGTGGTCACCTGCTGGGAAAGGGCTGACCTCTTGGCTCTCGTTTGTGGTGTCTTCTGTGAGTTTGTCACTTTCCCACTGGTATCCTGGGTCAGGTGTGGTACTTGATTGTATCGATTCCTGATCTTTGCACCTTTACTTACTTTTATACAGAGTAAACAAGTTGATAAGGTGCCTCATTTCATGATCCATTGAAAACACTGAAATTGAAACACTTGCCTCTGACTGTGTAATCAAAAAGGATGTCACGACAATGCCCTTGCTCATTTATTATGACGAGTTATATATGTTACATCCTTTAATAAGCGCTCTTATCTTAGAAACTTAGTGAATCATTGAATTGAAAGGGTCTAATTTGCACTCTGTTCATTCTGCATTTCATTGCTTTACCTGCTGTGATCCATCTAGTTCGTTTATCTGAAGGGAAAGAGTTACCTCGGTTTCAGCACTTCAGAAGTACTAAGACTTCAAATAAGTTTTTGAATGCTTGGGGGAAGATAATAAGTGCAGAGACATTATTAGATGAAAATATGAGGATTGCATGTATGGAAAGGCTACATTTATAAAAGTTAACATGCTAAGATATGATTCTTTATCACAGAAATATCATGGTACATCAGTACAGGTACTCATTGCTCTTAATGGCATTGTTTTCCTCCTTGTAAAGCTTTAGTCTTTCTCCTACTTGCAGAGTATCACTTAGAACACATACTCAAAGAGCCAACTATTAGGAATTCATATCAGTTTCCGAATGTTCCAAGCCATACATGGCAAGATTGGAAAGTTGATAATGGCTCATCAATTTTGAGTGGACTGGTGGTAAAATTGAATAACAGTAAATGATTGAAATATTGTGTGATGATTCTACTAGTTGCAAGGAGGCAAGTGATAATAATGATTACCACAGAAGCAGACAATGACAAACGTTTAACATGAGTGTTAAATCGATGAGAAATAGTTTGGACCATTTCATTTATTGTATTTTCTTGTAAAAATGTAAAACTATCTTTTCTATTTGTGGCTCTTTATTTAGCATTACATGCACAGTATTAGGAAATGTGTCAAAAAGGTCATTGATAACATCTGTAACACCAGTCCATGGACTTGATAATCAGAAATGAATATAATTTCTAGTGTTTTGGCACCAAATTTTAGACTTATAAGTACACATTAAGTGTCCTGATCTTTAACTTAATGACATCTTGTAGATATATGAACAAGACAGACTAAGAAAATGAAAAATATCCACACGCTGTAATCACTTTCATGTGTTTTACTTAAACGGTAATAACAAAATTCGCTTCTCTGTAAAACTGGGAGTAGGGCTGTGTATTAACTCCTATAAGACAATATATTTAAGATAGAAAAGCAAACTTGGTTTTTCCTATTCATCAATTGAGTATATATTTGTAAAATCTAATAAAACAGTTTGAAACCAAGTCATAGTAGTTGTTTAACTACATGACGATAGCCACAATTATAGCTTTTAAATTATAAATAGGTTCATGTAACGCACATAACACCACAGTTAGCCGTATTAATGTTAAACAGCTTCCATATGTAGCAAAGATATCCAGTATAAAGACTATAAGAATGTCAATTTATTTAATAATTTTAATGTCTTCTTTTGGTAGCTCAAACATTCAAATTTCTTATTCACAAATTGATATAGTAACATATGTAACAAGCTGTTACAGGCTAACGCCCCGACTTACAGAGTGCAAACATTTCTTATTAAATGCACCTTGAATGGTTACATAAGATGTAATTTGTCTGCAGAATTCCAAAGGGGATTAGGATGGAGCAGGCCCTTACTCAGCTTGATGTCAAATACTGTTTGATGATTTTACTTATCACGCTAACATATGTAACGCTCTCTGATCTTTAAAACTTGATGACAACTAGCAGATCTATAAGTCTTAATCATAGAAGCGAGTTTAAAATCCCTAAACAATGTAAGATATCCAACAGCTGCCAGTTTTTTCACAATTTTAGCTCAAACTTTCAAACTACATTTCCTTTATTTGATATAGTAACGCATGTAACAGGCTGTTTCAGACTAACGCCCCAACATAGAGAGTGCAAACATCCCTTATTCGATGCAGCTTGAGTTGTACTATAAGAAGGAATATGTCTGCAAAATTCCCTCGAGGAGATTAAAACATTTTTAGGCATATCTTACGTAAAGACAATGAGCTTGCCCATTTATTACATCAGGTAACATATGTTACAGCCTCTGATATTAAAAAAATTGCAACAAACTTGCAGATTTATGAGTCTTTTCATAAAGGCAAATAAATCCCAAACAATGAAACACATTCATCAACTGCAAATATTTTTTAGCTATTTTTACTTTAGTTTTAATACCAAACATTTCACCTTAAAACTGGGTAGGGGTAGAGTTGTTTAATTGCTTATTTCAGAAAAAATATTCAAGCTAGGGAAAAAACTTTAATTTTTCTGTTAGCCAATTGCATAAGCTAGTCAGACATGGTTAAAAACATTTTCCAAACACACAGAGAGATTGTGAATGTAAATGATGTTAGCCACACTTGCAAATTTTAATGGGTTATCTGATTTATGTAACGCATATGACACCTTAGGAAGCCGCAATTTTGTTCAAATGGCTGTCATATGTAGTTAAGATATCCAGTATGCAGACTATATGAATGATTTTTAAAAATAAATATTTTAATGTCTTTAATTTGTAGCCCAAACTTTCAATTTACTTTTTCTTAGTTTGATTAAGTAACATATGTTACAGGCTCTTACAGACTAACGCCCCGGAGCACAGAGTGCAAACATCTCTTAAAAGACTCGGCTTTTAATTCTCTACAAGATAGGATATGTCTGCAAAATTCCCTAGGGGGGGGAGCAAACCCATTCTCAGCCATCCGTCTAACAGTTTTTGAGCGTAAAATCGTTAATATTTTCTTGCACATCAGATTTAGGCTATAATTTGGTGCTTAAAAGAACCGTCTCATTGACACGGTTCTTTTGAGTACCCACAACATATGTTTTTGTTGAGAAATTGGACAAGCAATTACTTTATAAGCAATCTTAACTAAAGCCCTGATACATGCCATTGCAAATTGACATTTACTCACAGGCTTTTACAAAATAAGTTTCTAATATGTTTTTATAATAAAGTGTTTTTGAGCATTTTGACAGCGTCCCCCCCGTGACCAATCATGCCGTTTTTATATGATGTGTGAAATGTAAAACTACAACTGTATGCAAAAGGATTAGCTTGGTCACGTGGGGGGAGCACTTCATTAAAACTTTTTCTATTTTTTGTTAAATAGCAAAAACAGAGTTTTCAACCCATATTTTTCAATTGGTACTTGTCCAATGAGAAAACGGCTTTTGTGGATAAGTCGAGTGTTTAACCTACTATATTTTTCATAGAAAAAAATATCATTTTCTTTGAAAATTTTCTCTGGTCAATTTTATGGGCAATCCTTCATTTCCTTTCTTCATTGTTGACTTAAAAAGCTGGCTTGATCTCTGTATGGAAGAAAGTACATGCCATGAAATGGACATTTATCTATCGAAGAGATTTAGTACTTATGTTATGATTTTGTTGTTGTTTTTTGCACGTTTTCATAAGTTCTAAATATGATTTTTACGTTGACGCTGAAAAAATGATAGTAAAAACGCGAGACATGTAAAGAAATATCTGCGTCGTTGGTTAAACAAAAAGAGTATGGCACGATGCCTTTTCCATAGGAAATAATTGCCGATTTGTGTAGGTTACAGTCAACTATTCTAATATTTGTCATGCGCGGATCCAGACAGTTTTGTCAGAGGGGGTCCAACTATGACAACGTCTCTTTTTTGTTCATGAGGGAAGAAGCGGAGAAAGAATCCAATACCACTATATGCGGGACATCACCGGCCCACCAGCGAAACGCCATCCAATGGCGTTTCACTGACGGGCGAAGATGGCCCAACATTGAATGCTGGCTTTGCAGCTTTGTGATTTTTCAGGGGATCCAGACTATTATTGCTGAGAAACATCTATTTTTGTGATTTTTCAGGAGGGGGGGGGTCTGGACCCCGTGCCCCCTCCCCCTCTGGATCCGCGCATGTTTGTAGGTTACGGTCAAATTAAATTCAACTAATGTTTTAGATTTTGCATGACACTAGCTTTTTAAATATGCAGCATTTGGGCGCAGGGCATTATTTTCGTTCTGACTCAAGTTTTCGTGAGATTCCAGCAATCCTGTACCCTAGAAGCATCACTACAGATATTTTGTAATAGCATAGGTGCCTTAAGAGAAACGCTTTATTCAGCGCAGCTGACCGAGGCATAACAAAGTATAAACATCCCCCATTTTTCTTCTCAATTTCTTCAAAAATAATCACGTTACTCATATCAAATATGTCTTCTGTCACTTCGTCATATATCTTTTTTTAAAGATATTTCTTGCAATATTTCTAATATCAATCATTGCCCACTGGCGTAGCATTTTTGTAGCGCTTCTAGCACTTATAAGATGGAAAATATTCAATACAGGGCTTTCGAATCATCACCAATGATTTCACGTCAATTTTGAAAGCTTTCTTGACCTCTACAAATACAACCTCTTTACACACGAAAAGGATGAAGCAAATGGCTTCTGAGCTCTACATATAAACGTGTCTTATTATTATCCAGAACAGCTGACCAAGGACCTGTAACTGAGCCAATACGAAATCACTTAATTAATGATTTTTTTTATTAATTAATTTGCAACTTACTCATTTTTCTTCTTTCTGCTACATTGTTTGTGTTGTTTATATTTGTCAATAGGCAGTCCTTTGGGGTGCCACGTATAAATATCTTCTGTGCTGTCGAATTACTATTATCGTCTAAAACAGCATACTTTCTATCTTCAGGTTCTTGCTTTGCAAGTTCAAACGAATTGGAAAAGCAGAATGTTTTACCTTGACTTCCATTAACACCGCTTCAGTCTTATCAGCAGACAGAAAATCTTCACAACCTTATTCATCCACCGGAATTTCTAATAAACTTCTCCATTTTCCCACTGACTGATAATTTTCAGAGATATTTACGTTTGTTGAAGAAAAAAGATTTACGCTCGCAAATGATTTGTTGCATAATATATCTCTTGCTGGTGGTCAGACGTTAAAGTGGATAAATCACAACTTGGTGCGTGCGTAATATAACCATGTATGGCTGACCGTCAGATAATGATGTACCTAGCAACAAATCTCTGCAACAAAACACTTTATTTCGTTTCTAACACACAAATTATTGAAAACATGAATGATTCTTCATAGTCTATATTGATTCCGCCATCTTGAGCAGGTCATTAAAATTTCCCTTAAATCGTGTTTGAACTGTAATGTTTTGTCATTATTGTTTTGTTGTGGTGTTGTCCACTATGTTTGCTGCAATTGGTGGCATTTAAGACCGTCACACTGAGACGATTCTAGCAGACATCAAAACACAGCAGTGATTTGAAGCATTCTGAACTTAAAACAAAGATACTTTGTGGCGCGGACCACTTGATTATCTCTTAGATAAAAGTTAATGCAGCGGTGGCTAGTGTCTCTGTTCGGCTGTCTCACAGAGATGATCCTATTAGATACCCAACATCAGCGTTTTTGAAGGGACCAGTTACCTTTTTTATCTTAAAAGTTTCTCCAAAACTAATGTAAAACAATCAATTTGATTGTGTATTAAAGAGTGTTTAATTGTGAGTAACATATGAAAAATTGTCCAATTAAAATGAATTTAAAGCATTGAAACTGTAAATGTTTGAGATAGGGGTCAACTGTTTCACGTGACGAAACGTTATCAGTGCCAGAATCCCTACTACTTTAAATCAAGAAATACAAGTAGCATTAAATTTCTGTCATGGACTTTGTTAGTCATCAAGGAATCGCTCTCATTTTGATTGGTAGGTCAGCGTTACAGCACGTTTACTTTTTGACGTTTATCTGTGTGTACCCTTTCATTTGATAACTTAAAACCTCCGCTACTTAAGAAATGTTTCAGTGACTAAATTTGTATGAAGCATTAACGTCATCGAGTTTAGTTGTACAATTAAATCTTACTGAAGACGGTAGAAGACACTTCATGATGACATCACCGAAGCAAAGGAAGTTTGCTCTCAACTTTCTTTTGAAAGATATAAACGGAAGTTAGTGTTGCGTTTATAAAGTCTGTCAGTATATATATAACAGTGATGCGGGGGGCGGCAACTCGATCACCATGGCTCTAATATAGCGATTATGATGTTTCTCCTGCTTCAAGGTTTGCATGTGCTGTCGTGGGCTTTGATTAATGTGGAATTATGGTTGATGTGCTTTTCCAGGGTACAAACACACAATCAGTCTCTGACACCTAAGAACACGGTCTCCTCACAATCTCCAACTTGCTTGGACTTTAGTAAAGGAACCTGCAGATGGTTGGTATGTCGATATCGACATATCTGCTCAATTTATTATTCTTCGACGTATGGTTGTTGGGCATGCTCAGCTGATCAGGGTGATCTTCCCATACAAAACAGAGCCATTGGCCTCAATGACGATGAAGTGCCTTTCGTGGGGCATAAAACAGACGATAATTTCGTCAGTGAGCCAGGCACATTACACAGAGAGGGTATTCAATTAATCGCTCTATTGAGTCCATTGTCCCTACGCCTATTGATATTGTCACGCTCGAAAGTGAATTAAGCTAACTATGACTCACCTGACGCTGCCATTTTATCAGAAAGTCTTAAGAATGGTTTTCATTTTTATAAGGCCCACATGAGACAACAGAATCTAAAAACATTCAGTCTGCAAATCAGCATCCAGAAGGCGTTCGCCAGAAGATCCAAAATCGTTCTTTACCCTATCTTAGAGTTTCGCCCATAGATTTGGTACCAGTAAGATGTATTGAAGCCCCTCGGTGGCTTAGGCTGCTGTCTGTTCTAAGGCGGTGGTTCTGTTGTTGTTGACTTTTTGTTTATTGTTACTCTCATTGTGGTAGTCTGTAATGTTATATGTTTTGTTGTACGTTACTTTATGTCCATTCTAGTATTGCAATCATCTTGATGGGGAAGAGCGAGCTGGTTGCTTTGCTTAATTTGTCTTCCTGGTGTCTCGTGGTGGCTGAGCGGCTCTTCCTCGCGGTGCCATGGGGTATTCTGCGGTTTGTAATTGTGGTATTTCCTGATCATACTCACTTACTATTTTGGTACCAAAAAAGTCCACTATTTTTCATACCATATACTATGCACACTAAATTTAGCAATTGTTTTGTATGGGTGAGCCTATCCACACCATATCTCAGGTTTCATTTGCTGTCATGAAGATACAAGTGCCGATCATCTGACGAGAGTTTGCATTAAAAATACAGAATTACCAAACGCAGCGGCCGTGCTAAAGTGACGTTTAATTTTAAGTCTAGCAGGTATCGTGTGTATTTCTGATCATTTGGGGAAGCCAAAATCATTTTCAAGCGATCGTTTGGTCATTGAAAACCCAAAAAGCATAGCAAATACTGCAATTTTTTTTAACTTTCTCAGAGAAATAAACGACCAAGTTTTCACAATTTGACGTTTTTATTAATGTTTTACGTCATCGCCTTTAAACGGTGTTTCCAGTCGGTTTTTCTTAAACGACATTAACAGATAAAACTGTTTGATGTCTTCCAATACATTCAGACAAATACTGCTGAATGAAACATCTTCGCGGCTATAGAGCACGAGTCAAAAGACAAAATCTAACGTCACTGTTATCTCGCAAATGCGTCGCACCGTTTTCAGTAACGTAAGGTTTTAATTAACCCTAAGATGAGTTACATTGTAAGCCTATGATATCTTTGTAAACTGATTCTCTGTTAAATTGAAACACAAATTAACATTAGAAGCTAATAGAGTAATGACTACTTTTGACGTATATTTCTGAATCTGCTTATATTCGGCCATGCAAAGGAGGGAGAGTATAATGGGTGTTCAGTTACCCTTTAGGGAGTTTGTTAGGTAGCTACTTGCCTGGGAATTAAACTTAACGCCTCTTTTGCTGGCAATATACATATCCCCTTGGAAATTCCCATCGTAGACTAGTCTGCAGAGGATCGCCATGTTTCAGGGTGTTTAAGCTGAGTGAGCTGGCGATGTATCACCCCTCCGGAAACTCCTTTGGGCACTCCCACTGTCTGGGCAGCTCTTCTGCCTTTAAGTTACGCATTGAGGGACGGTGTGCTTCTTGTAAGACAGTCTCTTGTGGGAAAGGAGGGAATGTGCTCCTGTCTCCTCTCTGCATAGTTTGGGTTCATTTGACTTAATTTGTATGCTTGTTTCCTTCTCAGCAGGAAAGGAGCAAGCCTTCCAGAATTCTCTCGCTGATCAGGTGTTGTCTAGTGTGGAGAGGATTCAGTAGTATATTGTCCCAATCGAAATACAGGGGGAAACTAAGAGATTCATGAGAGACATGGTATAGCAGTTAATCGAACTAAAGATATCAGAATAATCTTGCATTCACTGCTTGGAGTATAAAGCCGATAATTCAAGACCGAAAATTGCATTTATACTACAAGAGAGGTAACTCTTCTCATTCTACTTAAGCGGGTTCAAGATGAGTTTCAGTAGATATATTCTCGAGCACTGACTTTGTAAGTTTCTTCACTAAGGACCAGTGGTGCTACTCCAGTCATTCTGAGGTAATCACGCATGGTCTGAGAGTTCTTAGCCAATCAGCGTCCGGTACCTTGGTGTGGTGCTTTGCTTATCACGAAATTCCGCCAAAGATATTATATGAATTCAAAGGGAAAGTTTGCAAAAAAAGTGGTACAACTGATTTCTTGCATAAAACATTTTGAATTGCCTCTGGTGAGTCTATTAAGTTGGGGAACAGTATTACACAAGATACATTAACTATTTAGGCAGATTAAGCAAAAATCATCAGTACCCAACAATAATTTCTTAATGCAATGGATGCCTAGCGTATGTGGAATAAAAACATGTACAGTGTAATAAAAACTGTACAGTGTAAGCATTAGAGGAAAAGATGTGCAGCCATCTTATGAGACAAAAAGTGTTGGCTTCTAAACAGAATACCAGCCAATGAATACAAGAGGCAATACAATTCTTGGATACTGTTCAATCATGGCTGAATATATAAACCAGGGGTGCGTTGCTTAACGCGAGCGTTTTGTAGCGCTTTGTGGCACTTTGCTATGCAACGGTATGTTACAATATAGCGCTTCGTACCGCTTTAAAACTATTCTTGAGCAGTCTCGCGGAAAGCGATATGTGAAACGAACCGTTGCATAAGCAGAGCGCTACGAAGCGGTTTATGTGTATGCATATCTTGAATTGGAATGTTATAGTTGCGCAACGGACTGTTATAAAAAAAAGCGCTGTTTTGAGGAATGCTCGTTGCATAGAGTTAGGAAAGCGCTACGTAGCGCTACATTAAAGCGCTCGCGTTAAGCAACTCTCGCTTGGTTAAACATTGTGCATACGTGTGAGGTTACACTCAGCCATTTCATCACTTTACATGGTGAGCATTACAATTGTTTGGTCATGACCGAGCTTGTATTTATTTTATAATGCATGTATTATTTAAGATATCAAGCAAAAGCGACATTGTATATAGCCATAATTTATGTGTTTAGCCAGAACCCATCTTGTTATATACTGTATGAAGTCAATATCCATTGCTTTTCCTCAGCATACAAATTATGGTAATATCTGCATTATCAATGTATTCTATTAAGTAGTCAATGATCTCACATTACCTTGGCCAGGCAAATGCAATTACATGGGTTTGGGATCTGTATTTTAAGTAAACCTTTCCAAGTGACAGTAGTGCTTAGGCTTGTTTCTGAATGATCCTATCAGCTCAACTACAGTACAGCAAGATGCTTTTGTCAGACCTTAGGTAGCAAACTACTGATCGGATCAGCTGGGCCTAGGGCAAATTTGATAATATAAGGGGAAACCCTTCAATTCTTGGCTCTAAATACACTTTGTTGTATTTTGTACTGTAAAGTGCTGTTTCTGTGTGCCTGGGAATGTTTTGATCATCAATAAATAGCATTTTTTGGCAGCTGAAAATACTAAATGTGGCTATTTGGCCAAAATACGAATGTGTGGCTCGGCCTGGAAATGCATCAGAATTCTACTTTCATTTTCATATACACAAACTCGAAGCTGATTATCAAAGAAACAAGGTGGGTTGCAGGTATTGAGCTGTCAATGTTGCACATGATCATGGAGATTTCTGCATGATGTTGCAAGATTTGAGTGGCTTGCTCGAGTTCATTGTCCAGCAGGGGCATCAGATTTGGTACATTTTGTCTTAAAAATTGACGTCGAAATAGTGGGGTCCAAGAAGACTTCTATGCTATTGGCTCTCTTATGTAACATCAATTTTAGTGTTTTATTTCTCTAGAATCAACAACACCATCTCTAATCTTGATTTAGATGGAAGAGAATTGGCTTTTATATTTAAAACTGGTCGCAAACAGAATTTATCTTAGTGCGCCCTCCGGCACGCTCTGGGCTCTCCGTTTGATGGTGGTTTGCTACCTTAGCGAAATGTATATCTTTAAAGATCAAAATAAGCAATGTGATCCTAGAATTTCAGTCGAGCAAAGGCAAACAAGGCAGACCAAGATTATACAAATCCTTGATGAGCAGTCTGATAAGGGTGTTCATGTTTAAAATCAGTCTGCGCACTTTTGAAACCTTACAATGTCGTAAAAACATTTATTTGGATTTAAGAGTATGAGGGTCAGTCAAAAATAATCGAGAGATGGTTAATATCTTTTTACTGGGTCAGCAGCTTTGGCTGAAAAGGTATACACATATAGAAAGAACCTTCGGGCTTCATTACATATAGAAGTTGTTGTCTTATCATCTTCAATGCGTTGTTGCTAGGCAACTGAAGAACGTCTCTCAGCGATGTGCGTTCGCGCTGACGACACGTCTGACTAAGCAGCCATGAATTTAAAATCCTTCAAATCTAAAACAGCATAATAACGGACCTTTTATCTCTCCAATTGTATCCAACAATGTGTTAGCAATGTTTTAAAGAAGTGTAATAGATAGTTAATACAATACATGCAATGTTCGTTGCCTGGCAACCAAAATCGATGGAAATTCCAATTTTAATTAGAAGACCAGATTTTGTTGCTATGACAACCGTTTATTCCTGAAACTATTCAAGATAATCATTCAGATGTCAAAACAAATTACTAACTACAATGAAATGGTCATCTGATATGATACATAGTTGATAATATTGCTCTAAAATGAACCGTTACTGGTGGGTGGGGTATATTTTGGGATGAAGTTTTCCTTTTATTTATGTAAAAAAATTCCAATTCCTCAATCTCAGTTGTTGCATCTAACAAAATACATTCACTTACTGTATTTGCAACAAATGCACAAATTGATGTAACTTAATTTTGAATAGTGTTTCCATGGCAACGGTATATTCCAGCGTGAACGCATGACGTTATTTCATAAACTTCGGTTGCTTAGCAACAACAATCTATACTTTCCATGGTCTTGTATATTGCAAGTAGTCCAAAGTCTTCTGTTTAGATTTAATTTAATAGTTTTGTCTGAAATTCACCCAGCTTTTAACATCAATGCAAACCTAATCGAACCAAGAACGTACTAAAATATACTGAATATGCTTTTGGTAACCAAAACGTTATGCTTTACCTGTTTATAGAAAAATTGGAACTTTATTATATAACATGCATCTTTTGTAATGACAGTGCAGGTACTAGTAAATCTTTACCTTATAAAAAGATTGGCTATAACATTAATGTATTGCATAAGACTGCATGCTTGGTGGTCAACCCAATCACGGTTGGCAACTTTTCTTTCCTCTTTAATTGCACGCCGGTGGGTCGACCTTCAGACTTTATGACGGTTCCGACTTAAAGACTAATCTATTGATGATATGGTAGGGGCCTGATGTTTTGGCTGTTTGTCGGGCCCACCGGGGTTTGCCTGTTGAATTTCTTTTGCTCCGGTATTCAGTTTTATTTATTGTTGAGTCCTTATCTTTGCTTTATGCCTGTTTTATATCTTGATTTATATGTTCTAGGAGATGATGCATTGATAAGTTAGGGGTCTTTCATGCAAAACCAAATATCTATGTGTCTTGATATACATCTGAATCAAGGCTTAGGTTGGCGCCGTTAAACCGGTTTAAGCCCTCCAGTAAAATATTTTACAGACAGTTCCAAGGCGGTACTTCTTTTGTGGATCTTTTATGCTTTTTCTGTCTTGTGTTTGCTATGCGTTTGTGCGCGCCTGATTATATGTTCCTTGTGGTCACCTGCTGGGAAAGGGCTGACCACTCGGCTCTCGTTTGTGGTGTCTAACTGTAAGTTTGTCACTTTCCCATTGGTATCCTGGGTCAGGTGTGGTACTTGATTGTATCGATTCCTGAACTTTGCACCCTCACTTACTTAGACGGATCAAAGATCAGACGAGTCCATAGTGTAGCATGAGCAATGGGAATTTGGATGAAATATTGGTAACCGTTATAGGTCACATACCTGTAATTCTAAAAAGGGCAGTGATTGGCTCAAAAGCTGGATGGAAGCTCAGCACAGTATTTAAGTTGAAAAGTGTTTCGTGATTGGTCAATAATGAACATATGTACTCAAGAGACAAACACCAATTGCCTAATTAGCCTCTAGTAAGTCAATGTTACATTAAACCCACATCCCCAGCAGCAACTGTTTATGTTTGTCGACTCTCTTCAAAATTGCAATAGGAATTGTTTATACAGTTCGTCCCTGGGAAACTGGAAGTTACTAAGTATGATACTAATCGCATTAATAAACAGTGGTAGTTTTTATGCCCCCAAAGGAACTTTGGGAGGCATATAGTAATCGCACTGTCCGTCCGTCGGTCCGTCCGTCCGTCCCGCTTTCGTGTCCGGTCCATATCTTCTATATTCTTTGAGGTAGGAATTCCAAATTTGGTGTGTGGATGCATCTTGGGATGGGGGAGTGTCGCGTACCATTTTCGGGTCACCGTGACCTTGACCTCTGACCTAGTTTATAGAATAATCGTGCCCGGAGCATATCTCATATTATTTGAGGTAGGAATCTCAAATTTGGTGTGTGGATGCATCTTGGGATGACAAAGTGTCGCGTACCATAATTGAGTCACTGTGACCTTGAACTTGACCTCTGACCTAGTTTCTAGAAACTGCATTGAGTCTGGTGCATATCTCCTATATTCTTTGAGGTAGGAATTCCAAATTTGGTGTGTGGATGCATCTTGGGATGGCGGAGTGTCGCGTACCATTTTTGGGTCACTGTGACCTTGACCTTGACCTCTGACCTAGTTTTTAGAATAATCGTGTCCGGAGCATATCTCTTATAATATTTGAGGTAGGAATCTCAAATTTGGTGTGTGGATGCATCTTGGGATGAAAAAGTGTCGCGTACCATAATTGGGTCACTGTGACCTTAAACTTGACCTCTGACCTAGTTTCTAGAAACTGCATTGAGTCTGGTGCATATCTCCTTTATTCTTTGAGGTAGGAATTCCAAATTTGGTGTGTGGATACATCTTGGGATGGCGGAGTGTCGCATACCACCTCTGACCTAGTTTTTAGAATAATCGTGTCCGGAGCATATCTCTTATATTCTTTGAGTGAGGAATTCCAAATTTGGTGTGTCGATGCATCTTGGGATAGCGGAGTGTCATGTACCATTTTTGGGTCACTGTGCCCTTGACCTCTGACCTAGTTTTAGAATAATCATGTCCAGAGCATATCTCTTATATTATTTGAGGTAGGAATTCCAAATTTGGTGTGTGGATGCATCTTGGGATGAGGGAGTGTCGCTTACCATAATTAAGTCACTGTGACCTTGAATTTGACCTCTGACCTAGTTTCTAGAAACTGGTGCATATCTCCTATATTCTTTGAAATAGGAATTCCAAATTTGGTATGTAAATGCATCTTGGGATGCCTGAGTGTCACATACTATTTTCGGGTCACTGTGACCTTGACCTCTGACCTAGTTTTCAAGAATCATTGTGTCCAGAGCATATCTGCTATATTATTTAATGTAGGAATCCTAAATTTGGGGTGGTGATTCCTCTTGGGATGGCGGAGTGGTGCATACCATTTTGAGTCACTTTGACTTTGACATTGACTTCTGGCCTCATTTCTAGGTTTTTCATGCTATATTACAGCTATCTTTCCTCAAATGTGTCTTATGCTAGACCAATTCCTTTTGGGACATTCGTCACGTGTTTGTGACATTTCTTGTTCTATCTAGAACTGTGCTATTGATGTAGAAAATTAAGCAAACATGTATTTCCTGATCAGACTGCTTCTGTATAAACAGTCAGATTAAGGAATGTTGTTTGTAAATGTATGCCTTTTCGTAGTAATATTCACTGCAATCTTAACTGGAACTTTTGGAAAACGATTTTATCCTGCACCGTTAGTAGCATCATTTTCAGATTTTTTTGGAAACCGAACTGCAACTAATGCTTGTTAAACATTATAATTTGCTTTAAAATCTATGATTTGTCACGATCCAGATTACAGCAACAACAATAGTAGGTAGAAATGTTAAGGATTTATCACTGGAAAATGTTTCCCTTCATATTGTTTAGTACGAAAATCAGTGTAAATTTAAAACCATAAGGGGGAGTATTTCAGTTGCCACCTAATAACAGGTAGAAATGTTTAGGATTTATCAACGGAAGATGTTTACCTCCTATTGTTTTTACCTCGAAAGTTTATACCAAAAGGGATGGCAGTTCAGCTACCACCTAATAACAGGTAGATAAATGTTTGACCTCATATTCTTTGAGTACGAAAAGAAGTGTAAGTTTATACCCAAAGTGGTGGCAGCCCAGCTGCCACAATAATAACAGGTAGAAATGTTAAGGATTTATCACTAGAAAATGTTTACCTCATATTGTTTTACCTCGAAAGTTTATACCAAAAGGGGTGGCAGTTCAGCTACCACCTAATAACAGGAAAACATGTATGTCAAGAATTTATTACTGGAAAACGTTTGACCTCATATTGTTTAGTACGAAAAGAAACACAAAGTGGTGGCAGCTGAGCTGCCACTATAAAAACAGGTAGGAAATTTAAGGATTTATCACTAGAAAAAGTTTACCTCATATTGTTTTTGCTCGAAAGTTTATGCCAAAATGGGTGGCAGTTCAGTTGCCACTTAATGATAGGTAGAAAGGTTAAGTATATATAACTGGTAACTGTTTTACCTCATATTGTTTAAGTACGAAAGTTTATATCGAAAGGAGGCAGTTCAGCTGCCATCTAATAACAGGTAGAAATGTTAAGGATTTATCAATGGAAAACGTTTTACCTAAAATTGTTTTAGTACGAAATAAGTGTAAGTTTATACCAAAAGGCGTGGCAGTTAAGCTGTCACCTAATTCGGTTTTAAGCTTATACCTTTGTTTTACAAAAGTTTAAATCTCGGACCAAGTATAAATGGACTGGTCACTGATGGAAATACAAAGTTGTGTTGTCATTGCTTTATTCTAGCGCTATTTCAAAAAAAAAACTAGAGCCAATAAAATTGATTCTTAACATACCTGAGATTTTAAGAAGTTATTGCCAGTATGCGAAGTTAAAAAGTTAGAAGTTACAGTAAATAAAATTGAAGGTTTACGTCTGCTTATGTTGATATCTGACGCTTTTCAGCTAAAATAGCCGAAAAAAGCTAAAAAGAGTACCTTGGCTTCTTGCTGAAGTTCATAAAGACCGATAAAGTTTCAATATATATTACTATACAGTCTTAAAGATAATATATATAACAAAAAAATTGCAGATATGCAGAGAAATAATAGAGATATGATTGTTTGATCATCACCATACTTCAGTTTTAAAAGTTCGGCCTCGACAACGTATTTCCAATATACATTTACCTATATGTGAGTTACCAGTCCTGGTATACTGGGTCTGAGTTCAAATTAAGATTATTGTTATGCAGTTCGCATAATTTAACATTTTTGTCAAATGAACCGCTATTTAGCCACTTTTCGTCTGCTTCTACTTATGTAGCTTATATTGCGAATAATAAGGACCCAATTCAGAATGCTCCCTCCATAACATTGTCTTCCATGAAAAAAATATCCATAAAAATTAAGTCTGAAGTGCATTTGAATGTATGCAGCAGACTAGAACTGCAGACAGCACTTTAAGAATGTAACAATGTCGAATGACAGGAACATCAGAATCAGTGATGGTTGCATATACGCACAAATACGCAAAGGTTTAGGTATGCACCTGGTCACCTATACAAACCGTGATACGGTACCTTTTCTACTATTAGTCCAATATAAGGGCAGTTTGTCTGAGATAGAGTTCACTGTTACTTTATTTAGTAACGCGGGCATGATTTTGTTTATCTTTCTCGAAGATCTTGTGCATTTCTTCCTATATAAAGGGCCGAATTGCCCATTTTTGTTACGGGACATTGTAAAGTTACCGTAACGAGGTACGTTGTAGAGACGCTGTTCATTATTATAGAAAGGTACGTGAAGTAATATATTTGACCGTGTTGAAATTGTTCATGTTTATGCTATGGCGATTTAGTGTTATTGTATTGAACCACGATGTCTCTGGCAGGTTGCATTTTAATGAAATAATAAGTCACGTGTTTTCTATTTTATTGTCTGTTGAATCGGCCAGCATTCCGTGTACGGGTTCTATCGGGAGTTATCAATAACGTCCCATTTTTGGGGCAAAAATAGTGAATGTTACCCACTTGCGTATCAATCTACGCACATGCGTAGTGCCTAAAAATTCTTTGGGACCATTCTTGCGGCTATGGTAGAGCTGTCCGGATGGACTCGAAGGGTTATTTTGGCCAAAGGTGGTTGCAGCCTATGTCTGGTCTGCATATAAAACCATAATTGCATGCTGGAGGATTTACCGCAGACCAATAGATGAATTAACATTTTAGCAGCTAGGTTTTAAGTTGTTGTGATTTATATTGCCTTGTTTGGAAAGACGATTTGACTTTCAGAGATTGTTGGCTTTCTGTAGCCACCTGTATGTGTCACATTGATTTATATCTAACGCATGTGCAAGTTAAGGGTTAGGTGCATACACTAAAACACACTCACATAAATAAGGTGAAAGCTGACATGTATTTTTAGAGATTAGGTGGCTTTTCACCAAAATACATGTAAAAATATGTGCATTATTCATGCATAAAACAGCAGAAAGTAATTTCACAATATTGATGTAAATATAATGTTTGAAGGTGGGTCATAATTAGCTGTTTACTACTGATACGGTTTGCAAGTACAAAATTAGCACGTGGACACCGCGTTGTTCAACGTTTTCCTGGAATCTCAAAGAGAATAAGTATCAGTATTTGTAAACCTCGAAACTATCTAGATTTCGTGAACTAAAAGGGAAAAAAGGGCCTCGGGTTCTTGATGTTTCGGCTACGATAGCGTCGCAAACCAGGGTGACGTTACGATAGCGTACTGAAGATTTTTGTAATGCATGGGTTTGTTCGTTATGGCATATGAGGTATTGTTTAGCGCTGATATAGGCCAGTCACTAAAAGATACTTCTCTATTTCACATATTTGAGTGTGGATATTTAGAAGAGCGGATCCATCCTAACCGCATGGGAGCCGTTAGCCATACACCCACAGATGGGGACTTATTGCGCGCTTATAGGGTTAGGCTGTAGTTTAAAAAAATGGGACCACTGAAATTATTTTATTTTGTGAACTTGAAACGAACAACTCCATTTTTGACGCAACAGAGTGATTCTGAGCAACCAAGATTCTAAAAGTAGATTTTTTTTTCAGAATTATCTCATATTTGTGTCCCCTCCTACGTTAGAGGTAGAATGTCGGTGAACTATTGTATCTAAACCTTAGGGCACCTGAAAGTCATCCCCTTAGGCCACAAACAGTGTGGATCGGGTTCCAGGATTCGTTATTCCCAACGTAGTCAGAGGTCAACTACGTACCCTATGAGTTGATAAGCCAACCGGCTGGAATCGTGAATAAGTGAACAAAAGTGACTTAAAGAGTCAAGGTCGCGATCAAAAATACGCGGGTTATAAATGAAAAGACCCATAGAAATAGATCTGACGTCTCAGTCCAATGTGACGATAATACAAATAATCTCAGAGCCTATTGACTAAGAGTCAACGATTGTGTAGCCAAGAAGATGAAGTTTTCGCGAAACACGTAAATCAAGGAAAAATTATTTTAACCGCGATACTAGAGATTAGATGGGCCCAGTTTTTTGTTCTTAGACCTTAGATTGTATGTGAATTATATTCTTGTTTCTTATTTCTGACTAGTTGACGTACATCTAGAGCAGGACACTGTAAGATTGATTCTTATTGAAACTATCTTAGAGTGGCAACTTGCCCTAGCATAGGATGGTCAACTAGCCAGAAATAATAGCGTAGGTAGTGTCATTGAATTATTAATGTGTTGTCGATGGTTTTTTTTGTACATTAGGTACTGAAAAGTTATTACTAGTTGTGTGCATTATTTTCCCTGGTAGCATCGTCATCGCCTAAAGAAATTTTCGAATAAAATTTCCTCTCTTCCTTCCTGACTGGCTTTATGTTGTAACAAAGAAAAAAATATTGCTGGCTAAATCTTATTCAAGCTGTCTGGTGTATATTTGTAAAAATCATTGTCACAATGTAGGAAACAGATTGCTATATAAACATCCGAGAGTCTTGCTGCCAAATTAATGTTGACAAATTAACTACCGCTAAAACAAACACTGATTTTGGAAGCTCCTCCCCACATTTTATACTCTGGTCGTTTGTCTCTATGGTATATTGGAAAAAAGACAGGAATATATTTGCTGCACTTTCTGAAACAACATTGCTTTTGCTGATTTAGTTTTTTTGGTGTGGCTTAGAAAAAAGGATCTTGCATTTTGATTTTTTTTTTCAATGAAATTTTCGTCCCGTTTAGGGTGCCCATCTTCAGGGGCCAAAAAGTGGTAAAACACGGTGGTCACCAGGGTATCTCATGCTTGTTTATTGTTTGAACTAATATGTTTCCAGGACTTAAGTGACCCCCGTTTTTTGCTAATTATTCTTTAATGGTGATTTTAATTGAAAAGTGAATTAGAGATACCGGGTAATTAATTTTATTTTTTCAGGCTGGGATTAGATGGAATTTTGGTGTGTTTTTGCTGCTCTTCTTTGAATTAGTCCCCAAGTGAACCTAGCGATATAAATAAATAATGGCTTATACAGGTCACAGGAGGTAATTCGTCAGTCCCACAGATAAGAGTGCGTAACAGAGAATTATTTTTTCCTATTTCTCAACCAAAAAAAATGTTGTGTGTACACAAAACAACCGTCTTTAGAGCACCCAAAAACACGTGTTTAAACTGATAAAAATAATCGCAACTTCACGCTAAAATTGCTTAACTGGCCCAATCTTCGTGCATTAAGCTATGATTCACAGCTTATACTGACTCATAAATTTCACTGTACATCTAAAGGCGATGCATTGAAATAACAACGATTCAAGTAACAGTATTGTCTGAACCTTAAATAATGGCTGATTTTTTTTCAAGATCATTGTTTCCTAAAAATATGTCTTTCAGGAATACTAGTAGGTTATCAAACAGTATGGATCCAGATAATGCCCAACATTTTAACCTGAGCTTGCCTTCGGCTGTTGACAAAGTTTATCAGCGAAATAGCTTTAGCAGGCAAATATTTGATGCTCTTTAAGTTTAATGTATATCCCTAATTCGTTATTTCTCGTCAACTCTCTAATTTGCTTGAATTGTCGTCATAAACTCTTTACTTACTAGTGTCGTCTGCTGATTACCTTTTGCAAACAATTTGGACCCAGCTCAGGCCCAACAAAACATCGGACATGAACTGGATCCAAACTGCTTGGCACTCTACTGATATTCCCGAAAGATAATTTTAGAAAATGCAACAAGAAACGAACTGATTTTGTAAAAAATATCAGCAGACGACAAAATCATGACAAATTACCTCGTAGACAAAAAGAGTCAAAGAATTGAAATGGGAGGTTCTACATGTACATGCATGTTTCATGCTTAAGCCTTATATTTGCCTGCTTTCAATACGGCACGGTCTAGGACCTCTATAGACTTTTACAATTGCGTGTGTGCTGCGTGTGTGTGTCAAAATGATGACGAGTGAGGTTTGCGGAATAGATTTTCGCTGTATCATCCGATATAGGATATAGATAGTCCTGTAGGCTAGTACATACATGTATCATCAAGGCAATGCAAATATACCACGTGTATCTATTGAGGTTCACATAGGTATATTCACAGGAAAACGCAACTAAGTTTATCTTTTGTACAGGGGACTAGGGCTACAGTTTCAAATAAGGTCGTCTCCCAAAAATAAGTTTTAGTTACGCGGTGTGCATTTAAATCCACATGCTAAGTGCCGTTCTTCAAAGTTCAATTTAAAGCTGTTTAAAAAAAGAAAAACGGGGTCACTTATAACCTGGAAACACTATAGGTCGAATATGTATTTCTATGGCAGCCTCATTGTGATTTATCTTACCTGTTTTTAGTTTATCTTCGATAGCACGAACAGAGGATATTCGGTGTAGAAATAACTGTTACGGCCTGAGTAACCTTTCACGTGCTACGTGGTAAACTCGTCCAATCACTGATCTGTCCAAGAAAACGAAATCAGCTGGAAACGTGAAGTCTGGGCCCAATACTACGGCATGAAAAGAGTGATTGTTTCCCTTAGATTAGTAAAAACATGAATACTATAGCATGCCAAAATTGACCTTAGATTGATTAATTTTCGCCACAATCTTCGTGATATTCGTGCGTTTTCGTGGAGTACTCCGACCTTGGTCACGCTTTTCAGAGAATATGAAGATAATGTCAATTCTTTAATGCAAATGGTCTGATAGCCTAGTGGTTCGTTGACTACTTACAAATCAAGCATACCTGGATCGAAACTTGGAAGGAATCTTTTAATATATTTGTCAAATTGCTTTCTTTTTAAGTTAATAATATTCGTATATTTTACATCATCTTGTGATAAGCTTTACATCTTTCATTTCTATATAGCCGCTTTTCTATTCACTATTCCCTAAGTTCCCCTCTCTTTCTTTGTCAGCTTATATAACATTTGCACATAGTTTGGACCCAGTTCAGTACTAACAGAATGTCAGTTCTGATTTGGACACATACCATTTGACATTCTGATAGTGTTCCTGAAAGAATTTTTGAAAAAGTTAATTTTGATTAAATTCAGCAGATGATAACAAAAGTCTTAAAAAATATTCAGCGCGCAAAGAGTTAATCGCATGAAGGCTTATTGAATTTATTCATGGTGCTGTATTTGTTACATAAACGCATGCCAAATTCAATTAAATGTATCCAGGTGTACTCAAAATCAAAAAAAAAAAGACAAAGAAACTAGCAAATCGAAAGAAAAATGAAAAAAAATACGTAAATGCTTCTGGACTCGAACCCACTTCTTTTGAGTGCAAAAACACTCAACTATCCACTAGGCTATCTGGGAATTGTGATTAATTTCTTTCAAATTAGTAATTGAACAACAATCTAAAGCCCACTTTTTACGAAGATTCACGAAGACTGAGTAAAAGGTCATTGAATATTCATACGTTCGGGTCAATTATGACAAAAAATACATAAAAAAATATTGGTTTGTATGTGAAAATATTAGGTTTGTTTGTACTTATGCTTTATTTACTAGACAACACATTTTCCGTCGTGTCAGGGTGATTTCCTGTTTTCCTGGGTTGATATCGCGTACTGTGCAAAGTATAAAGTGTCTTAGTCAATGACACAAATGTGAACATATGGGCGGATCCAGAGGTGGGATTGGGGTCTGGACACCCCCCCCCCCCTTGAAAAATCGCAAAATATAGGGTTTCTGAGCAAAAATGGTCCGGATCCCCTAAAAATCACAAAGCTGCCAAGCCAGCATTCGATGCTCTGACATAACTTTCTGTATCCGCGCATGGAACACATAGCCGCCGGTGAATCTCAAACTAGATACCCCTGTCTAGTAGGTGCAGTGTATCAAATAATTTTAGACATCGATCATGTTATGTTTGACTCACTAATGTTTTGATGTAGAGGTACATGTCGATCGACGCACATGGGTGTCTCTGTCGACGTGTATGGTATGAGTACTAGAGGTCGAGCAATGTCGATTCGTGTTTAAGGAAATATGGGGTATTTAGCTAGTACATGTAATACATATGAAGTTGCTAGATATTGCACGACCCTTTGGTCAGCACAATAATTACTTTGCGTCTGTCCGTCCGTGGTCAGTTAGTGAAAATATACTCATAACTTTTGAACCACATGGTATATTTTGATCAAGTTTTGCATACAAATGCAGGTGAACATTATCTAACCGTTGGCATGTGTAACAACCTTTTTTAATGGACGAGAGTTTGCTGAGCATCATTTCAGCTGGTTGTGGTCAGTTAGTGAAAATGCTAATGACTCTTGAATGATTACTTATACATTTTTAATTAACAGGGAAAAAGAAAAGATATATATATGTATATATATATATATATATATATATATATATATATATATATATATATATATATATATATATATATATATATATATATATATATATATATATATATATATATATATATATATATATATCTCACGCCTGGGTTCGAACCACTGCATGCCAGACTGTACGCGTCCTAGACCACACGGCCTACACATATAATAGTATAATATACACACTAGACCAAATAACGTATATACATTGTACGCTTTACCTGTACTCGTCAGATTGTATTGCTCGAGCCTTTGGTCTGCACTATATTGCTTGAACCTTGGTTTGCTTGTAAAATTTAAATTGCACGGCCCTTGTATATGTAATATATTGCACGATCCTTTGGTCTGCACTACATGTATAATCAATATCTGAGCCTAGCAAGACACTTGGGTCTGCACTATAATCTTGCATGACCCTTATGATATACACACTAGAGCAATTTACCTCTATACCCTATAACTGTACTCATCAGATTGAAATTGCAAGATCCTTGGGCCTGCACTATATTGTATAACCCTCGGTATGCTCGTCAGATTAAAATTGCTCGACCCTTGGGTCTGCACTATATTTCACGACACTTGGGTCTGCATTTAAATCACTATATGAGTCTTGCACTAACTTGGTCAGCACTATAATCTTTCACGACCCTTTGTCTGCAATATATTGCTCGACCCTTGTGTCTGCACTATAATCTTGCAAGGCATTTATAAAATACATACTAGAGCAATTTACCTCTGTACCCTTTACCTGTACACATCAGATTAAAATAACATGGATTTTGGGTCTGCACTAAATTGCATGACCCTTGGTTTGCTCGTCAGATTAAAATTGCACGACCCTCTGGTCTGCACTATATCGCGCGACCTTTGGGTCTGCACTATAATCATTATGTAAGTCTTGTATGACCCTTGGGTATGTACTATTATCTTGCACGACCCTTATAATATACACACACTAGAGCAAATTACCTTAATACCCTTTACTTGTACTCGCGAGACTAAAATTGCATGACCCTTGAGTCTGTACTATATTGTACGACCCTTGGTTTGCTATCTAGATTAAAATTCCACGACCCTTGGATGTGCACTATATTGCACGACCCTTGGGTCTAAACTATAATCACTATGTGAGTCTTGCACGAAACTTGGGTATGCACTATAATATTGCACGACCCTTAGGTCTGCACTATATTACAGGACCCTTGGGTCTGCACTTTAATCTTGCATGACCCTCACGATATAAACACTAGAGCAAATTATCTTTATACCCTTTATCTGTACTAGTCAGATTAAATTGCACGACCCTTGGGTCTGCATTATATAGTACAATCCTTGGTTTGCTCATCAGATAAAAAAATGCACGACCCTTGGGTCTGCAATATATTAAACGGCCCTTGTTTTTGCACTGTAATCACCATGTGAGTTTTGCACGACCCTTCGGTCTGTTATTTGATATTGCACGACCCTTGGGTCTGCTCTATAATTACTATGTGAGTCTGTCTGTCCATCCCTGGTCAGTTAATAAAAATGCTCATAATTTTTGAACAACATTGTATATTTTGGTAAAATTTTGCATACAATGCATGCCAACAGTATCTAACCACTGACATGTGTAACAGCCTCTATGTATGGACCAGGGTTTGCTTAGCATCGTTTTAGCTCAAAACACTTGAACTGCATTATATATTTGGATCAAATTTTACATACTTATCATTTTAACATTGCCCAGCTACTGGCATACAAAATGGTAAAGAGGCTTAACTGGGCATCATTTTGGCAGGTCAAATGTATTTAAGTGAAAATGTTTATAACTCTTGAACCGCACCATATATGTTGATCAAATTTTGCAAACTTAAACATTTTTGAAATTGACAGGGACAATGACAAAAAATAGAAAAAAAATATTTAAAAAATACTGGTCACGCCTGGATTCGACAGATTGTGTGTTAGGCTGTTGGATTACAAGAAAGCCTCTTAGACCACCCGGCCACCACTTGTTGTATACTACACTAGAGCAATTTACCTACATGTATATGCCCTTTTTGTGCTCGTCAGATTAAAATTGCACGAACCTTGCATGATCATGACCCTGCCACTGGATACTGATTTATCTACGTTCACCAAGGGTCGTGAACATTACAGTCTTGATTTACATGTATATGCTCTAGGAGGTGATGCATGGATACGTTAGGAGTCTTTCACGCAAAACAAACATCTATGTGTCTTGATCCACATCTGAACTAAGGGCGAGGCTGGCGCCGTAAAACCGGTTTAAGCTCTCCAGTAAAATATTTGTACTGACCGTTCCAAGGCGGTACTTCTTTTGTGAATCACTTGTGTTATTTGTGTCTTGTGTTTTTCATGCTTTCGTGTCTGTTCATTGCTGCCTTGTGGTCACCTGCTGGGAAAGGGCTGCCTCTTGGCCCTTGTTTGTGATGTTTAATTGTGTGTTTGTGGTATCCTGGGTCAGGTGTGGTACCCGATTGTATCGATTCCTGATCTTTGTCGCATTTCTTACATCGATTAGGAATAGATACAATTAAGTACCATGCCTGACCCGGGACACTTTTGGGAAAGTGACAAAACACAGGAAAACATAATACGCAAGAAAACAAAGAGGTGCTTTCAAAACAGGTGATCACTAGGATGCAAGGAACAGACAAGACAGCATAATAAAGACACACATGAAACATACATAACAAAAATGATCCACAGAAGAAGCACCGCCTTGGAACGGTGAGAAAAAAATACTGAAGTGTTTGACCCATGCAATTACTTCTGCTTGAAGTAAGGACTGTGATTTAGCAGGAACCAACGATCGAGCTACTCCCTATTTCTTCCAAGCCTCGAGATTATAAAACTGTTTTCATGATAGAATTACTGAGCACGAAATTTATCGTGCTCATAAATATTAAAATGCCAACAATTATTGGCATTTTAATATTTATAAGCATGATAAATACAACATCCGAGAGACTTAAAAACAAGAAACTTCTTTATTTGTCGGTATTTCAGTTTTTATAAGCAGTTGAAATTTCGTGCTTATTTTAGTTGAGCATGGAAAAGCTTTATAACCTCGAGGTCTGATAGCCTTAGGGCGAAAAAAAAGCTTTTGTTTCGCACTAAGGCGATCAGACCCCGAGGTTATAAAACTTTTTCCATGCTCAAGCAATTTGAGCGCAGCTGACGGTTTGGAAAGAGCGGATTTTCCAATAATCTTTGGATTATTCTTGCCATAAACAAGTCCAAGTGACAGGAGAGTGCACTGGCCGCACAGTTCCATCACCAATTATTAAATGACTAATTATATATGCATGAATGTAATCCGCAAATCATCGGTGTGATAAAGTAATTATCCGAGCAAACAGTTTAGCCGGGTACTGACCAGCGATTAACCTGGCTTATAAGAGCGGCCATGGTGCGAGTTAACGTCCCTTTTTGGCATACGAGGACATTGAAAGCCAGATCAGCCTGCGCTTATGCGCAGGCTGATCAGTCATTCACTGCCCTCTGTTATATAAGTATTTGTCCGATGAAGCTGTATGCTCAGCTTTAGGTCCAATTTAATCAGATTTCGTTTGTGGCGTTGAGCCGAAAGTTTGATGTCGCGTACATGGCGAACGTACACTTTTTTGGTGCACATTTCGACAAAAGAGCAAAGCAATATCAATATCTAAGATAGCACCAAAAAGCTAATAATGTCATTGCACGATTGGTTTCTCGGACAACGCGCGCGATAAGTACAAAATGATTACCACTCAATCGAGAAGATTTTGGCATCAGTGAAAGATACGAGTACATGTATGTCCATCCAAAGCGTTTCAGACGTTTCAGTAATCAATTTGCAAGGCCACAAAGAATTTTTTGCTATATTCAACGAAATGTAACGTACAAGGGTCATCTGAAAGCCATTAAAATCATTTTAAACTATGAGTATACGGATATTGCAAGCAGTATGAATGAAATAAAAATTCTAAATATTTTTGAAATAATTTTTCCTCGAAAAGCAAAATTCATGTATAAAAGTTCAAAATCTATAACCCCATCTTATATTAATGAAACGTTCACCATCAGAACAGTAAATGAAACTCTTCTGTCACTCAGATCAGTAAATACATAAAATTTTCAAACTCCAAGACCACAAAAAGAAATTTTCAAGCAAAGTTTTATTTATTCTGGGCCAGCCATTTGGAACAATTTACCAGACTGGTTAAAAACTCTGACTCTGTTGATTCTTTTCATAACCAATGCATAAAATGGATGAACTGCCTTACATGTACATCTTGTAGCTTGTGATAACATTTGTGCTTATCTTGACTGTTGATCCGGACACTGTCAGTTTAGTTTTGATGTTCTATTATAAATAACCCTAGTGATTAATTTTGATTTTGCTAATAGTGAGGACTCTAGATCTGGTGAAATGCTGTGTTATGCAGCATTCCACCTGGACCTTCTCTGATTGCACTGTTCCTATGTTAACAAGGGGTTAAAACATTAATTTTATTGCTTTTTATCTTTGTTAACAACTTAGACGTGAAAATATATTTTATATACACGTACATGTATATATGCATATAAACACACTTTTTTCAATATCAATTAACATATTTTAGTTTTTCATATTTATAAACTTCATGTCCTAGTAATTTCAGATTGTACATTTTGTAGTAAATGAGGGCCTCATGGATGATTAGTTTTTGCTAAATGTGTCACCCTCTAGAAATAAAGTCTATTATTATTATTATTATTATTATTATTATTATTATTATTATTATTATTATTATAAATTGAAATTGCACGACTCCTAAGTGTGCGGCATCGTCAAACCGTTAGTAGTTATTCAAAATGCTCAAAACCTTTGAACCACAAAGTATGTTCTGATACAACATTGCATACGTATGCATGTTAACATTGTCTAACCACTGGCATGCGTACATTTAATAACCTTTACTAATGGATGGGGCTTTGCTGAGTATCAGTCTAGTCGGTCGTGGTAAGTAAGTGAAAATGCTCGTAACTCCCAAACCACACACATGTAGTATATTTGGATCAAATTTTGCATACTTATTTATTTACCATTGTCATGACATTGGTATGCAAAACGGTGGCGAGGCTGCTGGGATAATTTAATAAACGTAGAAAACTGCCAAAACAAATCGAAATTATCAATAGCAACACTTTTCTAAAGACCAGGTATCGAAATTTTGCACCACACGCAGATGTGCACTTTAATAACTGTGTGAGTACGTCTGTCCGTCTAATTGGCTATCTACAGATTCCTTCAGGCACCTACGTTCACCACGAGTCGTGCACACTACGGTCAGCTGATACATCGATGAAGCCATCTTCACATAAAGGTCATTTGAAAATTATCAAGTACGGCACCAAACTCAAACTCGCCATGCATCCAATAAGGACACTCCGAGAGTCGTATAATATTGTTCATTGGACCCCCGCCCCCAACTAAGAATCAAGATGTTAATACTCGATAACTTGAATGGTTTTCAAGATGTCCGCCTTAACAAAAAGACAAATACTTAGTATATGGTGTAATATTAGCCTCCTACCATCTGTCATGCTTACTTTTAAGAGCAGAACATCTAATGATCCTACCTATACTTGCCGAACCTACGGACCGACGAACTTAACTTGCACGTTAAAACAATGACAATTTCTATAGTTGCCGTAGGTGAAAGCTTTTGTCACTAGTCATTGAATTGTCTGAATTTGCGTTTCTAAATTTAGACAAAAATACTTGGACGCCGTAATTGTATCTTCGAAATTAGCTGAAAGTGTAATACAGGATAGCCAAATGCGAAAACGCAAATAACCGCGCAGTCTGATCAGTATCATGGCATTTGACTCTCATTAGTTCGAAGTCCTCAGGATCAGGGAACATACCTTGAATGATCAGTAGTTCGAAATAAAGGGAATTTAGATAATATTCAATATAAAACGGGTTTTAGTATTAAATTTTCCTATCAAAAATGTTTTTGGTGATTGTACCAGTATTTTATATATTTTATAGAAATTTATTCAAATTATTCATAAATAGGCCATATTCGAGAATTACGGACAACTCGGCCCAAAACCAACTCGGCCCATGCCAACTCGGCCCACATAAAACTCGGCCCTTGCCAACTCGGCCCAAGTTTATAAGACAACTCGGCCCAAATCCATAAGACAACTCGGCCCATATATTTTTTGAAGTACATACGAGTTGCATGCCCATGTATGATGCAATAAGAATGTCTGTGCATTAGCATACATGTTTAAGCAGCGGCGGATCCAGTTTGGGTTCAGGGGGTTAGAACCCCCTCCATACACCCCATTTTTAGATATCCTATGAAAATGAAATAATTTGGTCTCGATAGGGCCAAATTATTTCATTTTCATGGGAATTTTAGATATAATGACATGTGCACGTATGCCTCGACATTCACCCGATGTCTGTACATGATTATGCCGTTTCTATTAATCTGTATGTATTTTAGCTTGCCGTCTATACATGAACATGTATGTCTATCCGTCTGCCTGTGCATGAACATTCATGTGTCTGTCTGTTGTCTGTACATGTGTGTGTGTGTGCGCGTGTGTGCGTGCGTGCGTGGGTGCGTGCGTGCGTGTACGTACGTAGGTATGTATTGGTCCCATGTGCGGATCCTGTAAGCTGGCCGTCGGGCCTGGACCCCCTTCCACTGACAAAAATCCTGGATCCGTGCATGGATCCGTCCATCCATCCATCCTTCCATCCATTGAAAATTGTAAAGTGATCAATTAAGGAGATTAGCGTGTTTGGACGAAGTGTCAATTGATGCACACCTTTAATCATCTTAATATTATTGGCGTAATTATGTTGATCACTGGCAACAGCCTTAATGAATCGCAAATATGTGAAAATCAGTGTCTTTAACCAGTGCATAACTTTGTCGAATGACGGCTTTTTTTTTCTTAGAGGGGCCTTCAAAATTTCATTAAATTCTTCCAGAGACCAGAGACTATAGCTAATTTTCGTCACTTATCTCTGACACTCGTTTACACATAATGGCTGAAATGTTGGTACTTATCCCATCGACGAGCAGAGAATGATCAGACGAGCCTGCACATACGCGCAGTCTCGTCATAGCCGTCGCTGCTATCAAACATAGAGTTTGAAACTATGGATTTATGCTTCTAGCCTCGCACCTCGCACCATTTTTCACATTTATATATGTAATTTGGCAAACAGTAAAGACCCAGAAGAAATGTCGCATGATGCCTCATTTCATGAGGGTCCGCACTGCTTGCTACTGCTCAGTAGTACCAAGACGGTCTTTTGAGAGAAAAAAAGGAATTAGTATGCCCAGACCAATTAGGTTGCGAACTTACGCGTATGCTCATTTGAACGTGCGGTGTATTTTTTCTTTCTTTAGAGTCTGCAACATCCCCTCACGAGGATTACGTGCAGGTTGATTACGCCTTACAGTCACGGTACTAAGTTTTAAAAAAAGGTAGATGATAGTTGTTATTGACTATAAAAGCGTGGCTTCTTACGAGATATGGCAATTTGTGACTTGTCGTTTAACTATGATAAAATTCAATATGCACAAAGGGGTAAGGATACTTGATTCTTGGGGCGAATCTTGCAGTTAATAAATGATAAAACACACATACTTCAATCCCTCTAAAATGTGGGACGAGTTGTCTTTTATAAAACTTAAATTGGGCCGAGTTGGTATGGGCCGAGTTTTGCATCTTGGGCCGAGTTGGCATGGGCCGATTTTTATGTGGGCCGAGTTGACATGGGCCGAGTTGGTTTTGGGCCGAGTTGTCCTGCACCCATATTCGATTGCTTTGAACTATCTAATTTCGAATGATTGAGATTTTACTATAGTCAATTTAAAGGTATATACCGAGAAATTTAGAAAATAAAGGAGCATTTGTGCTCATTATCTTTTTTATATTTTTTATATTCGCTAAAAAATATCTTATTTATCCTAAGCGATTCATTTTTAAAAATATGTCAGCTCGTATTTGTGGGTTTTGGTAAAATGCATTTTGATTTCTACTGCGCGTGTATAAAGGGACAACTCTACCCTCTGTCCTCAAAAACAAGTCATTAGGTTAGTTTTTTTAAAAAAAAAAAAAGTTTATTTTACTGTAGGTCATCGCAGTTTGGTGGGAAACCCGCTCTGTGGTTTGAATCTTTTCAACCGTTATTATATTTCGTTTGTCAGTATTTTATGCCCATTTATGCAACTCCTAGATTTCATAGTGCCTAATTATCTGATTCGCGCGAGAACCTGGTCAATTTAATACATCCACGGAGCATTGAAAATGAGCACGACACTGCTACTGGACTAATATGAGGGTCGTCCAATTTGGAGCACCAGTTCCCCTACAAATGTTACTAGGCTGTTATATATTGATTTTATCAGTCACCTCTAATATTAATTGAATTGTTTCACCATAACCTAATCTCACGGCATGTTACCTTTATCAGGTAATGATGACGTTGCACTTTTTGAATGACGTCGCTTATGACGCTGAATCAACACAAAAATATAAAATTACATCATAATCGCTAGTATGAAGAGTGTTCAACAATGGGTAAACTGCTATATAGAATACCAGGTTCGCGTCTTTCGGTATCAAGTTTACCAGGCTCAGCTTTGGTTTAAACTTTATTTTATTTGTATAATATATGACAAGTATACAAACAACACAGTATACGATTACAATACAATCACTATACAAATGGGATTCAGAAGAAAGTCAAATGACTTATTTGAATCTGTATCCCAAGAGTTCACATTACTAGTATATGTAATATCATGTCGTAATTGTCATTTATGTAGAGAATAATGGTCGCACTTTGTAGCTGTTTAGCGAAAGGGGTACTAGTTGGCTGTTGAGGGCTCCACGGGGAATGGAATGTAAAGTCATAATTTCAGTGGTCTGTTGTTGGACTAGATTCATTCATAACTATTAGATTTCTGAATGAACTACTATTGGGCGTATGCGTACCCGCAAAATAGTATCCGCAAATTAGAGTCATATTAGTTTTTTACTTAGTTTTGATTAATTGTATGTGCAACTATTGTAAGAACTTTCAAATGCGTACCTTTGTTTTTTAGCAGAAACGTTTTGTTTTTAATATATAATCTTGCACAGCTGAAAAGTGTTCTGCATTTTCAACATCCGTCAGATCAGTATTACCATATAAGAAAACATTGACCGTTGGTTGACAGTATGTCGAGACTCTGTCTAGCAAAGCATGCCTTAATTGTCCATAGAGATTGCAGTGTAAGAAAAAGTGTGAAGTATTTTCAATCTCACCGCACTCACATACAGGATTATCAATGATGTTTTTCTGGAAAAGGTGATATCTCAGTGAGCAGTTCAATCGTATGCGGGCATGGTATATTTGTCCTAATCGTGAACCAGAGAAGTAGTAAGGTGGTGGTTTGGTAATGTTGCTGTTGAGTTTATGTTTAAAGGATTCAACCTATGGAGAGTTCTTAGTATCGTCTGGAAGGCTGTTCCAAATACGCGTGGTTGAAGGGAGAAATGAGTTGTAGTATTGTTGGGATCTTGCAGGGACTGTCTGAAGGTTCGTTTTGTTACGCAAGTTATATTGACTTATATTACCAACAGTTGGTGGTACAAGTGAGGAGAGGTACTCAGGTACCAAAGAATTGTTCATCTTATAGAAGAGGACGAGTTTGTGCTTTTCTCTTCTCGATGTGAGACTTTCCCACCCTGTGTCAGATAGTAGAGATTGAATTGATGCAAGTTTGGTTGCTCCTGTAACAATGCGTGCAGCTTCATTTTGAATTTTTTCTAACTCGTTAGGCTCTTGTTGGGTACAATTGTCCCATACAACATCGGCATATTCAAGAAGAGGCCTTATGAAAGATATATATATGGTTTGGAGAGACTTCCTGTCAAGCTGAAATTTTAGTCTGCGCATAATATTTATATGAAGCCATGCTTTAGTTTTCACAAGTTCTAAATGATCGTGCCAGGAGCAGTCCTGTGAGAATGTTAGTCCTAAATGTTTATGGGAATTGACGTTGTTAATCAGGTTCTGGTTCATGCTGAGTGGTGGGTGGAAAGGTTTATTATGTTTACGTGATAGTATCATAGACTCAGATTTTGATGGGTTAAATGATACAAGCCATCTGACTGCCCAAGCATGTATTTTGGCAAGATCAGCGTTTAGTTCGTCAGCCGCGCTTATGGGGTTATCTACAATAATATAGAGACTAGTATCGTCAGCGAAAAGCCTTATGCAAGAATGTATATCATCTACAATATCGTTAATATATATGAGAAAAAGGAGAGGGCCTAAAATAGATCCTTGAGGAACGCCAGCCTTAATAAATGCCCAAGAAGAAGTTGAACCTGGAAGTACAACTCTCTGTTTCCTATCGTTTAAATAGTCCTTAAACCATAACAGAAGAGAACCAGAAATCCCAGCAGATTCAAGTTTATAGAGAAGCCCTCGATGCCAGACTCTATCAAAGGCTTTACTTATATCGCAGAATACTGCTCTGACTTCTTTGCCTTGGTCAAGAGAGTGACAGAAGGTGTTATATATGTCTACTAGCTGGTTAACTGTAGAGTCACCTGGAACAAATCCAGACTGTAGAGTCGTAAGTATGTTGTTATCTCGAATGAAATTAAATAAATGTTTATGCACTATTTTTTCTAAGACTTTGCCTACTGTACTGAGCAGAGATATAGGTCTGTAGTTAGAAACTACTGAATGGGTCATCCTTTTTAAAGATGGGAGTTACATTTGCTTCCTTCCATATTAAAGGTACCTTGCCAGAGGTTAGAGAGAAGTTAAATAGATCGCTAAGAGGAAAAGAAAGGGGTTTAGCGAGTTCCTTTTACACACGATTGTTGATAGCATCTGGACCTGTTGCTTTACCTAATTGTAGAGATTTTAGCATGGTTTCAACCTCGTAAGGTGAAGTAGAAAGAAAATTAAGGCTATGTTCAGGAAAAGTGATATCAGGTGGGAAAGTGGCTTGTGTTTCATCAAGTTCAGTTTGTGCTACAAAGAAATTATTCATCCGGGTTGCTTTATCATCCTCTTTGGTGTAAATAATATCGTCTTTATATAAAGGAGGGACAGAGGACGATTGGCTAGGTTTGATAAACTGTTTTAGTGTCTTCCACTAGTCACGTGGCCAATGTCGTTATTGCATAATTTTGCCGCCAGTTTGTCAGTTTCTTGTTGCTTTAACTTTCTAATTTCTGTTGTAGTTTTGTTTCTAAAGTGCTTGTAGTTATCATAATCTGTTATGTTTTTTGTTCTTTTAAATTTCTTGAAGAGACGTTTGCGCTTTCTAATTAATTTTTTTGCTTCGTTCGTTAACCAGGAGGGATCGGACAGTCTTATCTTAACTTTTTTGTTAGGAATGTGTTTGTCAGCTAGTTCTGAGATACGTTTGGTTATGTTTGATGCGTATATATCTATATCATTACTATTCAGTGATTCCCAGTCAGTTTCCCGAATATCACGAGATAGAGATTGGTAGTCACCTCGATCAAATAACATAATATGTCTGTAGAAAGCAGGGGCTACATTTTTATGAAAATTCAATACAAAATAAACAGGGCAATGATACCTAACATTTTGATCAAGAAATGGTTCACCTACCCCACTTAATAGTATGCTATTCTTATTGGACGCAAAAATCAGGTCTATAATAGAGGAAGAGTGCTCAGTGAAGTTAGTTGGCTCCACGATCATCTGGGTTACACTGAATTGTTGACAAATAGTAGAAATTTTTTGGTAAGAGGTAGTTTTACGGGTATCGAGATTAAAGTCGCCTGTAATAAATACATCATTAATATTGCTATCAAAGGCAAGACCGATTGAATCTTCGATAGAAGACAAAGTTTGGGCAGGAGAATTTGGAGGTCTGTAAAATGTACCAAGGAGGATTTTTCTATGATGAAAAGTAATTTCAATCCAAATGCACTCAATATTTGGCAGTTCGAGATCATTTCTGCGACGTGAAAATACATTGTCCTTAGTATAAACGCATATTCCTCCGTGGTTGTCACCACCTCGATCACGGCGGTATAACTTATACCCATCAAGTGATATGGAATCGTTGGCTGTATGATCATTAAGCCAAGTTTCAGTTAAACAGATGACCGAAAAGTTGCTTAGCTCTGCTCCTATTAAATCAATTTTGTTTGTAACGCTTTGAATATTGTAATGGACAATTGAGAAATATTTTGATATTGTCACGTCATCCATGGTTATTGAATCTGATTCACTGTTCAGAAGATTGGGACCCAGGTTGAGTTTGATATCCCCAGATCGTATTAACAGGAGAGACAGAATTATCAATAGTTCAAAAGAACTTAAGTATTTTAGACCTTTAACTTTGCAATGAAGAGCATAGTGTAAGCCTATCCGCATTCTATACAATTGTATATCAATCATTTATTAATCAGTAACTTGACTTTCAATAAAATGGATGAGGCTAGATGTGGTAAGAGGCGAGTATTAATGTTGCGGTACATGGTAAGATTTTCCCATTGAGTTAGAAAAAACGGACTGCAGCATCGTCCCTGCCAAAACGTTATATGTACGTTAAAAGTCATGTAATGCAGTCAATAAGACAACGTGTAAGCTTGGACGATGCGAGTACCGGTTTTGATTGAATCATGTCCAAAGTGATACCAATGGTATATGAGACTGTGAAAATATGAGGTTCCCCGTGAAGCGATGTAATGTAAAAGTGAAAAACACACACACACAAATCAAACATGATCGACAAGAATAAAGGATAACTATTTCTCATTCATAGTGTCAATACCACCTTTATTGACTTATGATGCAGCGTGAATGCATTTACCCACTCGAATCAAATGGACTTTCCTGTCCATGTTAATAGAATTTTTACATAATGGCTGTGAGTTAACAGTGAAGATCCTGATCAGACTCCACATCATGTGGCGTCTGGTCCGGGCCTGCATTGTTTTCTCATGCCCAACATGCATATAAGCCACCTGTTTCCCTGTAGGTTAGCAGTGAAGATCCTGATCAGACTCCACGTGGTGTGGCGTCTGGTCTGGGCCTGCATTGTTTTCCCAAGCCCAACATGCATTTAAGCCACCTGTTTTTTTTGCAAGCCTCGCGATGTCAACAAGCGTTCTCAAAGCCTTGTTTGGTTAACTTGATATCAAAAGACACTTACCTAGTATTCTCCATTTATATGCTTCCTGTTCCCTAAAACTGCCTTTGTCTCCAGTTCTCCTTATTTTCAGACCATTGTCACTATTCCCCTATTCAACGACTATCAGAGTACCGATTAAAGGGAGGGAGGGGTGTCTCTTTCTTGCTACATATGATAGGCTCGGCCCAATCATCTACTAACGCATCCCCAACCACCCACCGCTCAAAAGACAAACAAAACCAATAACAAGCAAACAAAAAACAAAAAACAACAAATAATCAATACAAATAAAAAGCATATATATCAATGCTTGAAATTTTAGTATACCCCTATAAAATATTCCCAGTATGTATCTTGACCTTCTTGCTTAATAAAATGTGTGTGTTTTAGAGTAAATTCATTCAGTCGACACAATAATACTTGTATACGTAGGAAATGAATACGAGACATTTTATTTCATCATTTTCCGTTAAATTGCAGCTGAAAAAAATATATCACCAGTTGACTTTATAAATGACCCTGATTATAGCCCAGTTCAGAAGTGACCCCAAAATAGTAACCTTAAAACTCTCCATACCCCAATTAATATTCATTTCTCTGAGAACCCTAAAAAATATCGAATTGCAAAATTTGAGTCCAAAAAATATTGGCCAAGCCTATGAATATAAAAGCATATCAGAGCACCTACCTCCACCCTGGTAATGTACGAAACCATCAACCGACGATAACAGTTCAGATAGTATTGTCCTCTGTTATCTGCAAATCTATAACGTTTTTAAGCCGAATGGAATTTCCCTTTCTTATCATTTGGACCAGTCCATTTCCGTTGATGTTGGGTGGTAATATCAAATTTATCCAAATTTTAATAGAACATTCTGTAAGCAAACGGTGGAGAACCTGATGCGGCGTCTGATCTGGTTATGCACTGTTTGCCGATGTCCCATAAAAAAGGACGCCAGGCTTAAATGGGTTTAATAGACATTTTCCCGCGTTGTTGCTGGTTTGAAAATTACTAGTCTAGCATTGATACCGAAAGTCTTGTATATGTCACACAATGGTGCCACTTCATTCATCAAACAAATCGTTTTATAAGCTAGAGAGGTTGTGACGAAATTCATTTTAAACAATAAACCGTAATAGGTCTGTCTTGCCTTTAAACACAGCATTTGAGTCTTGTATCATACAATGGTAATTATTGCACAGTCTCACTAGAGCCCTTTGCAGTTTACATGCACATAACACCTGAAGTAATAACGATTTTACAAAACTAGATAGCGTGAGGGTGGGAAAGAAATATCCATCCCGAGGATCACATTTCAGCATCACGAGGCTTTCCGAGTGATGCTAAATGGTGATCCCAAGGGCAAATTTTGAACTCCATCCTCACGTAAAATAAAATATTCTTTTCATGCTCATTATTAAATTCCACAAATAAAAGTTAGATATTTGGATTACTGGTATTAGATGAAGGCAGCAAGAAGACAGTTAAGAAGACATTTTAAGTTAAGCAACCATCTCTCTCTCTCTCTCTCTCTCTCTCTCTCTCTCTCTCTCTCTCTCTCTCTCTCTCTCTCAGCGTGATGATTGCAAAACTAAAATAGACACTTAGTACTTAATAAAAACAAGGACCAAACACAAAACCCCACAACCAAGGGGAACAACAATGGACCAAGAACAATAGAAGTAATGCATTAGAGCAGACAAGCAGCGAAGGCAGCCACAGGTGGGGGGTCTTAAATTTATTTTTACTGGCCAAATGTTCGCCCCAGAAACCACCTCTATATGCAGATTACATGTACAACTCAACAGCGATTTGCACGTTGACAAGTTTTGATTGAGCAGCTTAAATAAAACCATGTTTATGACCAAATTTGATAACTTAGCACATATGGAGTGATGCAATATGCCACTTTTATTCATTTTTTCATTTGTTAGTTCGAGTCTAAAATAAGAAAAATAATCGAGTTTGTCATTATTGCGTCTGGCATATGATAGAACAAATATTATTTATTGACGCTTATATAAGCATCTTTCCATTTTTGTCAGCGACTAATCGAAACCCATTACATGTAACCTATTTTCTCTGTGCGTTCCATAAAAAAGGTAAGTGGCCAAAATAGTATGAGAAGAAAACTAATAAAAGCATGAGCGGATCCAGAAAGTTTTATCAGAGCGGGTTCCAACTGTTCCAACGTTTTTTTTTTCTCATTTTTTATTCTTTTTTTCAGTTTATGAGGGGAGGGAGGATCCAACTACAACTTAAAGCGGACCATCATCGACCCGCCAGCGAAACGCCATTTAAATGACGTTTCGCTGGCGTGCCGATGATGGCCCAACATTGAATGCTGGCTTAGTAGCTTTGTGATTTTCAGGGGATCAGGACCAGCATTGCAAAGAAAACCTATACTTTTGTGATTTTTCAGGGGCGGGGGGTTCAGACCCCCTTCTCCCCTTCTGGATCCACGCATGAAAAGTAATGATATGGTCTAGTTCGTGAGATTTTATGAGACTTTGGTTTTTAAAGCTGTAAAAATGGGAGGGGCGAAGGATAATGGACATAACGTATGTTGAGGTGGACATAGAGTGATATTGTTAAGTCATCTGCATATTGACCGACCCAGCAATCTACTGTTCAATAGCACTTCGTGTCTACCGAAACACTTTATTGTGATATGATATGTATATCCTGCAGTTTTAGACCACTGAAACCATTGACGTTACAACTGGACCATGCAATATGAAATGACATTCTGACACCACTTCCTGAAGGCATTGCATTAAATATTGTAAACCTTTTGTGGATCGTTTTTCTTATTTAAGTTTCGTGTTTATCATGCTTTCTTGTCTGTTCATTGCAGCCTTGTGGTCACCTGCTGGGAAATGGCTAACCTTTTGGGGCTCTCTTGTTTGTGGTGTTTTATTGTGTTTTTGTCACTTCCAGGTGTGGTGTCCTGGGTCAGGCGTGGTAATAAATTGTATCGATTTCGTATCTTTGCCTTCTTACTTACTCCTAATCATAAACGCCTAAAGATTGGTAATTATTAACAAAATACACTGACAAAACTGATGAACTAAATTAAAGTTTCATAACACTTTATAAAATGATTTTAGAGATATGGAGCTTCTTCAGAGATACAAATTTTCTCAAAAGGTCAAATAATGTCAGTGTCTTAAAGGTCAGAAAATATATGCATAAACGGGTGCTCTCAATTCCGGTCAATGAAATGTTGTTGTTATATAGAGAAGGCTTGAAATCACATCCGTTCACTCGTAAGGATTTTCATATTTAAACCCTTATATCTTACAGTTTTTGGCACATATGGAGCCCTTTCGGATGGATAGTAGGTTATAGAATGCCAAAAAACTTGAGGTCCTGTATGGGGCTCACGAGTCCCTTCATCTAGTCTTCTGTGCCGTGCTATTCTCTTTGCCTGTAGCACCTGTTTTAAGATGTTGAGAGAATAACCATGTCTGAAAAAAAACGGAAATAAGATTAATGGAAAAAACAATCTTTGTTTGAAGCGTTTAAAGGAAGTAAAGGAAGCGTTTAAACTGTACATGCACTGATTTAGTCATTCGATTCTATCCTTTCAGACAATTGCAGGATAACAACTTACTTAACTTAAATTAGCTAGTTACAATGATAACACAATCATTCTGCTGCAGATCACACATTTCCTGGCACCTGGTACAAATAAGCATAATGCCTTACACTGGTCATGCATATTGCTCTCACTTGATTTTATATAATGAGCCAGTGCATGAGATTTCCAACAATGTGGTATGTGCGACCAGCAAAGCCTCAGATCAGCCTGCGCATACGCGCAGTCTGATCAGAGCCTTTGCTAGTTGCTTGAGTATTCTGTGATTGTTAAGCTACTGACTGAACACAATTTGGAGTTTCTAAGCTTAAAAGAAGGCTGCAGAGGCTCGTCCAAGTCTACACATGTCAAAATGCCACATTGTTGGAAATCTTATGCACTGGCCCATATGGAATACTCTCTTCCGTTTGATCACACTTGACTTTGTACTTTTACATTTTACTCCCATGAGAATTGTCATCAGCAGATCCAATTTGTGGTGTCGTCATGTTTCCTTTCATTGCTGAATCATTTTATGTCAAATCAACGGAATGGATCAATCATAATTATGAGAAATGAAAAGTTGATATATCAATATGACCTTAAACGTCCCTGAATAGTTTCTTCCACAAACGACGACGATATTCATAGTACATGCATCCAGAATAATGTTCGGAGCACTTCATCTATACCTTGCAGATCATATCTGATCATATAATACCATTGAAACATGTTATACTTTTCCTATTGAGAAAGTCACTAACTTAAAGCTGCAGAGTCTGTAACTTTTGATCTATTAATTTTAGAACTAATGTTTCTATTATTCAAGAACACAGTGAAAAAACTAAAATTCAGGTATACATTTTACCAATTTCGTAAATCTTAACAAATTATCAGTATCAAAACAACAGCATTCATGTTAAAATTACCTGTCTATAATTATTGGAGGGACGCAAATAATTACCAACAAGAGAAAAACACACCTGTTTTATAAGACAATTCACTTTTCCGTGCAGTTTTCAGCTATAGTGAACAGATTTTATTGTGAAACCATAACTTAATTCAACTTTTACAAATGATTTAAACAGAAAATAAAAAAAATCGAAAAATGTTCATAGTTGCAGACTTAATCTCTTTAAGACCATGCACTTGTTTTTATGGGATACGTTTAGAGCCAAAACTCATATGTAGTAGGTGAATAGCTACATGTACCCACCTGACACTGTCCCTGAACGAACAGTGAATGCATATCTTTTCAGTGCGATCGCCGTTGATACATGTATAGATGCATGTAGTACAAAACAAACCACTTGCTATTGATATATTGTATATTACTCATATTTTATCATTCATATATATGTATAGATGTACCACGACCTCTGATTTACTCCCCCCCCCCATTCCACTGGACTGCGATTCCGCTGCGCTCATGGCGATCTAGGATTTTCTCTAAAATTATTCCAAATCGCCGCGGAAGCGTATATAACCACACGATTTGGGGGCTTTACGCTTCCATTACGCTTCCACTACGCTTCTACTACGCTTCTGTTACGCTTCTGCTACGACCCCACTACAACAATGAAGATGTGGCTACGCTTAGTCTACGCTGATGGCGATGCAGATGCGACCATGCTAAGACCTAGGCGATGGAGCTACGCTTTCGATGCGCTTTCGAAGCGCTTTTGTATCTTTTCTATATAAAATCTGAAGTTCATCTGATATATGTTCCGTTGAATGTCAACGATAGGCGCGATCAAGTCGCTATGCTTCAGCTGGCCATTATGAACCTGGATGATCGGAGGTCCAGGCAGGACGGAGTCGGAGGGCCAAAAGATCCTGGGTCCGTCGATGATTATCCGCAGACAGACGGCTACAATGTGGGCACTGTGGCCACTTATATTAATAAGAGCAATGAGCATGGAAGGTGGCTATTCATTCTTCAATTACATGAGAACGGAACCGCTTCAGAATTGGTCCTAGAATCCAAAAGAACGACACCAACTTAAGGAGAGCACTTGAACAAGGCCTGGAGTTGGCCAGAACGCCAAGAGCGTAGCGGAAGCGTGGCAGAAGCGCCAAGGTTGACTATGCCTAAATAACACAGTCGCCGCGGAAGCGCGTTGGTCGTAGCGAGGTCGTAGTGAGAGCATACAGAGTGTAGCAAGGTCACGAAGAGCGTAGCAAAAGCGTAGCTGCATCACGGATGAATAACTCGGCGATTTCGCCACGATGTGAGCGCGAGTGTGCTACGATGCTCACGATGCCGCCGAGACACGGTTACGCTCATGAAGATCTTACTACGATATGACTACGCTTCCGTTGCGCTTCGTGGCCACGGCGATGTCGCTACGTAAATTTTAAGGAGGTCAAACAGTTGCCGTGAGGTGGCGATCATGAAGATTCCGATACGCTTTTTCTACGACCTAGGCGCTTCTACTGCGCTGCTACTACGCTCTTGCCGTTTCTGCTGCGATTCGCGTCTTTTTGACCAAAATTTCGAATCGTAGCGGAAGCGCCGTCCAGGGGAATGGGGGTGTAATGACCTTTCGGTCTTTCTATTTCAAAAGATTGATGCAGAATGCGTAAAATGAGCCAGTCTGGCTGGAACATCTGTGCATAGTAAATGTAAATAAATGCCTGAAACCTTTTTATTCTAGAATATATCAATAGTATAAATACAGTCACGCTTCAAAGCTTTTAATTTATCTGTACCTATATACTCTTGGAAATACTGTTTCAATGTTTAAATCCAAAAAAAAACCATGAAAGGTTCGATTCACAACAAATACAATGTAGGTATAGTGCAACCAAACTCGCCTGAGCATTCGCTACTTGCCGGTGCAACTGTTCCAAAATATCGTACTGACTAGAACATTTAACATCAAAACTAACAAAACCAAACAAAGCTGGCCCATATACGATTGCATTGACTCGTAAGTTGTTCATATCTTACATATTATTAAGTACGTTTTCTCATAAACGGACGTATACAATGTAATGCTTGAAACACATTTACATTCCATGGAGGATTTAAGATTGTCTAAAGACTAATTAATCCATGCGTTCAATGCTTACAGGAATAGAGAAGCCTCTAACTTAAAATACATAGGATTTAACAGCAGCTCCAAATGTTGCAGTATAATGCACCACTATTCATTTGTTTAAACAACGAGTCCACATTTTCTGCAAGAAATGGCTTAAAAACACAAACAACCCATTTTTTTACAAAACGCCCTAAATCAAAGGTGCATTCTTCGAACACGTTCTGTTCATTACGTCACTCCTAGGTACAGACAGAAGTTGAAGAGACACTTACAAGTATTAGGGATGTACTTACAAGTATTAGGGATGTACTTACAAGTGTTAGGGATGTACTTACACGTGTTAGGGGTGTAAACAAAATTTTTCAGCGTAAAATTGTAAATATTTTCTTACCAATCATTTCAACATATGTTTTGGATGCTCAAAAGAACCGTCTCATTGAGACGGTTCTGTTGAGTATCCATAGCATATGGTTGGGCTGAGCAATAAGAGAATTATGTTTTTGTAACGCAATTTGAATTAAAAAGGAAGGGGGGCTGCGCGCTTGAATCACTAATCCTGGGGCTAATCACTAAAAAGAAAGCTAGACTACATTAGAGATCTCTCTAAAAACATCGTCTTTGGAGCTGAAATATTTATTTCAAGCTTTTCCGCGAAAATTGGGTTGTAAATTTTCATTCTGTTATTCTTTACGTGACAATTTTAACCAGAAAGATCATGTCTTACGATGCCATAAATTCCAATTAGTCTGCTTAAAAAAACTATCGTGCACTTAAGGCCAAACTGTCTCCAGTCTTTTAACCAGTACATTTAAAAGGACCAGCTCATCAGATTCAAGCACTTGTCGAATATGCTTAACTACAGAGACCAGTTAAAAGTTTGGATCTTGAATGAATACGAGTATAATATGAGCCAGTGCATGAGATTTTCAACAATGTGGTATGTGCGGCCAGCAAAGCATCAGATCAGCCTGCGCATACGCGCAGTCTGATCAGAGCCTTTGCTAGTCGCTTGAGTAATCTTTGATTGTAAAGCTACTGACTGAACACCATTTGGAGTTTCTAAGCTTACAAGGAGGCTGCAGAGGCTCATCCAAGTCTACACATGTCAAAATGCCACATTGTTGGAAATCACATGCACTGGCTCATATACGCCCACTACACTGACAATGATTACCTAAAAAAAGATACATAAGAAAAACCTATGTTATGTATAACGAATATCTGTACATGTACCTGGAGCTTGACTGCTATTGAAATAATGAACATTTGTATACAGTTAAATACCCAGGGGTCACAACGGATCTGTAGCTTTGACATGTTCAAGGTAGTTTGTTTTACTGTATATTAACACTTGCACCGTTCGAAGTTACTCACCATAGTGATGCTTGTTTTTTTATGCATATGGGCATCGTAGGAGATTGGCATTATAAAACCACCTTGCTTAGCCATCCAAAACTAGCCAAAGGCACAGAGGACCCAAAAATTGCTCACCTACGTTTCATTGCCCCCTTCAAGGACCACAACATGAAATGTCATACCAAAACTGTAAGCTCTGGATACAGCACACAATTGGGACCCGAGGTACAGTATCAAACTCAAAATAAAGCGCGATGATTGGCTGCTTGCGGACACGTGTCCGCAAGCAGCCAATCATAGCGCTTTATTTTGATTATATCCGCAAGCAGCCAATCATAGCGCTTTATTTTGATTTTGAGAATAAACTTAATGTTTATAACCTCTGGGCCAGCTCTGTGCTGAAGTACACTGTACTTGTTCATCAGTTTCCGAATCGCGTGTTACTGTTTTCAAGGTCATTTTTCTTGTGATCAAAACTTATCAAGAATTTGAGATGATCGTTCCCCTGTTTTTGTTCGAAAATCTCCAACAGCTATTGTCCAGCCAGCCAAGAGTGACAGTGACGTCATGTTTTGATTACAAAGTTATCAGCACTTATAATCGATGGATCGCTTGTGTATTAATCCCATCCGCAGGATAGGGTTGATACACAAGTGATCTATCGATTCGCGTTAGCTCAAGTTGAGTGTACAAGTTAATGTCTTTACTTAAAAATTGTAAACAAAATATTACGCCACTGTTACTCTTGGTTGGCATGACAGTACACTGTACTTCTCATCGATTCTCATTCTCTTCTGAATCGTGTGTTACTGATTTAAAGGTCCTTTTCGTGTGATTCAAACGTATTTAGAATTTGAGATTATCGTTCTCCTGTTTTTGTTCGAAAATCTCGCACAGCTACTAATTATACTCTAAATGGAATTTGGATCTGTTCGTTGCTCCCAAAGGGATAATTAAATCCATCAAATCGTTTTATGTATTTTAAACCCAAAATGAATTTAAACGCAGTGAACATGATGAATTTAAAAACAAGAAGCATTGAATTAAACCGTAGCATGTCAGTAACGATATATAGCTGTTGCGATAGAAATGCTCAACCCTTATATGCTGAATTGTTTAATATTCTATCATATGACTGTTTTGGTACTGTAAAGACGGCACCACATGAATGCGTAATTAGGACTTGTCAACCTTAGACATAGGTAAAAGCTGAAAATGGGGAGTAAAACCGTAGCATGTCAGTAACGATATATAGCAGCTGCGATAGAAATGCTCAACCCTTATATTCTAAATTGTTTAATATGCTATTATATGACTTTATGAGTACTGTAAAGACGGCACCTAATGAATGCGTAATTAGGACTGGTCAACCTTAGACAAAGGTAAAAGCTGAAAATGAGGCGTGGTTTTATTCAAAAGTAACTGTATCATCTTGCGCCATTACCTCAGTATAGACACAAAACACATTATTTAGTCCTTAAAACGCCAGCAAAATAACTGCATCTGAAAATGTCTTTTTAATATAAGCATAGAGACAAACATTGTGGAACCAGATCAGACTGATCTCGGTCCACACTGTTTGTTTATTGAGGCTTCAAATATTTTAGTGGACGATATAAGTATACATTTTGTGAGTATGCGCTTTAAGGGTTAATAAATGGGAGTTCAGTGTGTATACGGTAAGGATTTTTATGAAATGCACACACGTTTGCGCGGCCCAAAAAACTTATTTATTCTTCACCTTATAAATAGAACCTGATTTCCCTTGTTTAGCAAATGAAATAGCCGAACCACGCCCAGATATAAATATTAAAGTTGCCGCCTTTACAATAAGCGAAAAGTCTTTTAATACGAAACCCTCCCAGACTTTTATCCGCTGTAACCTGCAGCATATCAGCATTTTAAAGCATGTATTTTCAACCATGAGTGCCTAGATCCTGATCAGATGACTTCGTTAGAAGCTAGCTGATCTGGGACTACAGTGTCTACAACGCAATATTTTTAGCGCATAGACAATCTGCATGGGCTATTCCATTTAGTCTACATTGCAGGACATGGTTGCTTTTAATACCATATAATGTCCTGCCAGCCGAGAGTGACAGTGACTTCATGTTGTGTTTACAAAGATATCAGGGACTTTTAAACGATATATCACTTGTGTATTAATGAGGATAGGATTAATACACGATTGATCTATCGATTTGCGTTAGCTCAAGTGAAGTGTACACGTTATTGTTTTACTTGGCAGTTGTAAACAATTTGTGTTACGTCACTGTCACTCTGTTTTGGCACGACAGTAACAATCGGATTATCTTAAACATAACACTTTCAATTGGTAAATGCAATCAGTAGTTACAAATCAAGTCCATGCTGTTTCGTACAGATTTCATGTAAACAGTTCGTACGCATGCGCAGATCCAGAAGTTTTGTCAGAGGGGGTCCAACTTTGACAACGTTTTTTTTATTTATTTTTTTTATATAGTTTATGAGGGAAGGGAGGATCCAAGTACATGTACCATTATAAGTGGGCTATCATCGGCCGCCAGCGAAACGCCATTTAAACGGCGTTTCGCTGGCGTGCCGATGCTGGCCCAACATTGAATGCTGGCTTGGCAGCTTTGTGATTTTATGGTGTTTCAGACCAGAACCTATATTTTTGTGATTTTTCAAGGGAGTCCGGACCCCCCTGCCCTCCCCCTTCTCTGGATCCGCACATGGTACGGATGAAAGTAAGGACGAACAGGGTGATCGACACTACGTATCAAAAACAGAATAAAAAAGGAGGAACTTAACATTTGTAGAAGGAATACGAATTAAAACTAGAACCATGTATTTTACAATATAAATTCAAAGCGTTTCCAGTCGAAATAATTGCAGTTGATGAGATGGTAGGAACCTGGTGCTTTGGCTGTTGTCAGGCCCACCGGGGTTTACCTGTTGGATTTCTTTTGCTCCGGTATTCAGTTTTATGTACTGTTGAGTCCTTATCTTTGCTTTATCTCCTATTTATATCTTGATTTATATGTTTTGGAGATGATGCATTGATAAGCTAGGGATATTTCATGCAAACCAAACATCTATGTGTCTTGATCCTTATCTGAACTAAGGGTGAGGTTGGCGCCGAGAAACCGGCTTAAGCCATCCAGTAAAATCTCTACTGACCGTTCCAAGCCGGTACCTCCTCTCTGGATCATTTGTGTTTTTGTGTCTTGTGTTTCTCATGCTTTCGTGTCTTTTCATTGCTGCCTTGTGGTCACCTGCTAGGTAAGGGCTGACTTCTTGGCTCTTGTTGGTGATGTTTATTGTATTTTTGTTACTTTCCCATGTGGTATACTGGGTCAGGTGTGGTACTTGATTGCAGCGTTTCCTGATCTTTGCCGTCTTTCTTAATTTTATAATAGCTGTTATACAATTTTATTACATCTACAATTAAGTGAAATACATGTAAATATTTATGAAATGCAATGGTATTTAACGATATATGAAATGTATGCTGAAACAATAGTTTGTGTGTACTGATGAAATTGTATATGTTAATCCATAAGAAGGTCTCAGGAAGGGGTAAGCTGGACTCAGTCCAGATCCTATCCTCCAGATCTGCGCATGAATTCTGCATATATTTTGTAAAGATCAATATATTATAGAAGGTATCTATATATTTAGTACACATCACATTCGCGAACAGTTAACACACAATTTCGCCTCACTCACATACAATAAGGACATATATGAAGACAACTATACTCAGAAAAACAATTGAAGTGTATTTAGATTCAGTTCCATCTCTCATATTCAATACAACAAAAAATAAACTAATTATAAATGCAGCCAATAGTTCCAGATATCTGCAATCAAAATGAATGTTTGATTTAAGCCACGCTTCAATGATCAAAGTACAGTACGTGTCCAAATGGTGCAGCCCTCTATACTGAAAAGTCACAAACACTCTAAAATGATTGAAACCCTTTTATATCGTTTGTATTCCCTAATGACTTGGACCAAAATCATTGCTGGCCCTCAGTCAAAGGTATGCCACTTAATTTTGTAGCTGTTAGAAGCGAGTTACTTCCATTTTGCTGTAATATTGGCTGGGTAATGCCATATCTGTGCATTTTTGTTGAAGAAATTGTCACGTTTTTAGGTGCAATTACTGAAAAATGGTTGTGAACAATTGTCTGTGGTCGGAACAAGAACATAAGCAATGACCAGGTAAAGGTTGCAGCAAAAAATATAAACGCTAAATTTTTTGCTTGTGAACTTTGGGTAAAGAGGGTTGGTCTATTTGGTGTGGTACTGTATCGTAACCAATAATTCGTAAATTTTATTTTGCATTTTGCTGAAATGCCATATTGGTAGTTCTATCAGATACGAAAATACTTTGTTTGGAAATTATTTTCTCAAATACATATAGTCAAAATAATTTTATTATCCTTCAATTGTTTTTCTGAGTATATTAGGCCATAGATGCGCACACATGTTTATAGAATAACTTTACACATATGTGATAATTACATGTACGAAAATCTCATGCCATGAGTTTGAACAAAACAAAAATGGTGAAAAACCAAAAGGTGTCTTGCTTCGAAACTCACCGCTCATTAATGTTGAAATTCCAACAATTGTGGACATTTTAACATCGATGAGCAGGATAAATGCATTCTTCTTATCTGAGTTGAGCATGAATAAAGTTTTATAACCGCAGGGCCCAGACCCACACGATTTAACAACACATCGGAAAGGAAAGATCAATGCGTGCCCCTTACTGTTGTGCCAACCAAGAGTGACAGTGACGTAATAATATTTTACAATTATTAAGTAAAACATTAACTTGTACACTCCACTTGAGCTAACGCAAATCGATAGATCAATTGTGTATTAATCCTATCCTGCGAATAGGATTACAACACAAGTGATCTATCGATAATAAGTCCCTGATAACATTGTAAACAAAACATGACGAAACTGTCACTCTTGGCTGGCAGGACATTACCAAACTATTTTCATTATAACTTAAGTAGCACAAAACATAATTATTCATTCCTCAGGCCAACGTCAGCCATTAACAAATTACACAAACTTGTTTGGGCCTTGTCCCAGGGCTATAAACTCTTGACATGCTAAACCTTACTGAGCATGAAATTTTCTCTGGTCATAGATGTTAAATTTCAAACGAGTATTGTTGGCATTTTAACATATATAAGCAGGAAATATACAGCATTTGATAAATTTAAAGGAAGATAAAGCTTTACTTTTCAGCATTATAGTTTGTTCTACGTTTGCTATCATGACACCGAGGAAGAGAGAGCTGGTGGCTATTTTTATTATCTTCTTGCTTTCATGTGGCTGTTAAATAGTGTTGTATGTCTCTTCCTCACAGTGCCATGGGTTGGTCTGCTGTATGTTATTGTGGTTTTTCTGTACCTGGGCGATTCTTAAGAAAGCAGTATAATGGCTGTTATTTTGGTGTCGTCGTCATTGTTGTTGTTGTTGTTGCTGCTGTTTTTGTATCATTAAACATATGTCTGCAAATATACATTTGGTTGTCAAAGTGCATTCTATCCATGCTCACAGCCATGGCCCAACGTAGGAATGTAGGCCTGTTAACGTCCAATTCATTCTTCGGAGCTAACTGTATTCTGACATTTTACCAGGACTCAACAATCAACTTTGTTCTAGTTTTTCTTGCTGTAATAATAGGTTTTCTTGTTTTAGCTTAGGGATCTTAATTGTGCTCTTTCTTGCTGGCTGTAAATTTCATTTTCATCGAACTATTTGACTCTTTGCATGCTGGGTAATTTTGCATTGTATTTTGTCGTATGCTGTTTTTTCCCAGAAATAATATTTTTCAGGAAAGCATTCAGGAATACCAACAGAGTATCAAATAGTTTAGATCCAGATCAGGCCCGACGTATCGGGCCTAATCTGGGTCCAAACTAATCGCAAATAGAAAGAAACGACTTTTATCGTCAGAAAATCAATAATGTCCTCTAAGACATAGCGTAATAAATAAGGAATTAGTCTTTAATTAAGGGTAATTGCAGCACAAGCAAGTTGTATGTCAATCTGTCTCTCGATATAGCTTGGTCTGGCAATAATCATTTAGGAAAACATTACTTTAAATGCATGGCCAACTTCTGCGAGTAATATGGCGTTCTGCTGGCGCCGTCTAAATATGTTCTCACTTTCTTCATTTGGACTTCCAGTTATAATAATAATACGGTTATTTTAAAGGGCTTTAGAATACGTTTGGGATAGTCCATGGTATATATATTTGGGTGTCAGGTTATACTTTTCAAAGAAAATATTGTATTCTTTTGTCTGAAGATTTTTTTTCTTTACACACAGTGTAGACATTTATTAAATATAGCATTTAGGGGTTTCCCGAATACAAAGGGTAATATCATAAACTGTTATGTTGTTTTATTTTGTCTTTAGGAGTAATTAAAACAATACGGCTTCATATAGCTTGTATTTTAAATGTTGCATATTCATAAACTAACATTGTGTGATAATGTTATAAATGTATTATTAGTTATCATATGACTTTGCGTCTGAAAATGATATAACGCCATGAAAAAACCACTTATGGTTTGAAACCACTTATGGTTTGAATATTTAGTAACACTATGTATTTTAGAATTGAAAGTTATTTTTCTGCGTTTCACTGCGATATGAAATTTCGGGAAAATTACATTGAAGGTTTTCATGCCAAAAATAGATGTAATTTAAACGACATTTCATACCTCAATGAAAGGCAGAAAAATAACTTCACATTCTTATAATTAAAACTAATTTCGATATTCTTTCTCCTAAGTATTTTAAAGTATGTTTTCCTTGAATATTACGTTTCCAATTAATAACGCTTCGCGCATTTAGACTATGACGTGAAACAAGATTGCGGCGAGATCGCATCAGACAGCAGATCGGCATGAATACTGTAAATTTAAACGCCGTACATGTATGTAAGTTAATCTTTGCTTTTCCACCTGAAAATATCTGTGTTAGTGTAAAGTTGTAAATACAATGTAGTTGCCGACCGGAGCATTTCTCTTCATAGAAGCATTGCACAGTACCACAAAAGAAGTTCTGCCGTGAATTTCCCCACCCCTCAATGTTCCTTGAAAAATGAAATACAGGTCAATACGATCAAATGACCGTTCTTGACCAATCAGATTAACGGATCTCAATAAATGTTATGACAGTTGTAATAATTGTTATTTAGCCAGGCAAAAATCAGATAAGTTAACTAGTACAGGTGTTTTGAGAAGAAAAGGGTTTAACACCTTCATTAGGTGTAATTTGCTATGCCGAATCCAAAAACCAATGTTGGCAAGCTGAAAAATGACGTCTTAATTACCTAATTTTGCATATTTTCAAAATGGCCGCCAAAACTCCTGGAATTTGACATATTACTGAAATATTCTATTTGTTGGCAATGGTTTTTTTTTATCCAAAATCATGAGTATTATGTCCGAAGACGCGTTTAGTCTTAGAGTACATGGTTTGGGCACAAATATACATAATTGTTCCAGGCTATTACCGTATTCATGGTAATAAATCTCCGTTTAGTCTATAAAATCATATATAAACTTGCCTTATTCAGTATCCTGCTATTTAAATGTAAGTTTTATTCATAGCTTGATTTGGACTGTTTAACAGCTTTTCAAGTAATACATGAGAAAGAAACTTTGATGATCAACACGTTATTTTGTTTTAAAACAAATAAGTCATAATGTCCATTCACAAATACATGGTACATTTTGTATCAATAAAAAGGAACAACATTCACATTCCTTAGTAACTTAGGGTCTAATTAGACCAACCTTGCACCATCAGGAAAACTTCTAATGTGTGTCAAATTGTTTTGTGAGACCAGCTAGATGGGAAAAAACATTGCCCTAAAGAATGAACCCATTTGAGATAGATGTGAAATTGCATGATTTCCATGGCAACTTATAATGCGCTTCAAAAGAATGGGAATGTTCCTACGAAAGTACTCATACCTCAGCAGCTACTCATCCTAAACTTTAAAACTTGTTAACAACTAAATCTTAAGAAATAGTATTTTTATCCGATGTTCCGATATGTCAGTTATCAAATTTGCATATTCATGAATATTAATGAAAACATTAGAAAATAGAGAAAAATCGTAAAAAATTAAGGCGAAGTACATGCCAAATTATCTACATTTCAGCTGCTTACTATCCTATACTAACAGATTTTGTACCAATTTAATGCTAATACATATCATGTTTACTTAATGTTCCAATATGCAAATTATCTAAAAAATGTATTCATGAATATTAATTAAAATATTAGAATTAAGAAAAAAGAGAACAATTAATAGAATATACATACAAAATTATTCATTCTCAGCTACTATTTATCCTAGATTTCACACACACTTTCTAAATTTGTTCCCAAATTAAAGTCCAGGAAAAGTTCTATTTTAGTGTTGTCTGATACACAAATCATTTATTAATTTGTTTCTTAATGAGTATTTTTTTTGAAGATGCAACCTTATTGATTTGTTTTCAATTTGTCTTTAGTTTTCTATAGTTTTCATCAATATTTATGAATATGTTAGTTAAATGATTTGTATATCTGACCATTGGACCGTCTAGAACAGTTTAAAGATGAGATAGGAGTAATTTTAAAAGTAGACCACACTTATGTTTCTACGTTTTTTTCTCCTCGTTTCTAAAGTTTACAATAATATTAATAAATTTAAAAATTGGTAGTCTAGTAATATTAGCAGCTACATTATAAGTAAATATATAGGTATACACTTTAATTCATTTACCATTTTTCTCTCATTTCCAACATATAAATTAATACTCAAGAGTATAATCATAAAATGATTTACATATCCAATCATGGCATAAAATGGACTATGTCTTAGCATTCATTTCGTACCAGGTTTGTTAGTCTAAGACAATTAGCATAAGAGATATAGGTAATTTTGTAGATATACCCAGTCTATTTTTCCTGCAACTTTTCTTATTTTTTAAAAGGTTCTACCATTTTTCTCTTATTTTCTAATGTTTTCATTAATATTCTTGAATATTTAAATTAGATAATTCGTATATCATGCTATAGGGTAAAATTGTTATGTCTCAACTTTTAATTGGTACCAAGTTTGGTTGTTTAGAAAATTCAGCAGGCAGCTGACATTGTAGTGCTGTACGTACCCACCCCCCTATTTTTTTAACCATTTTTCTCATATTTCTGATGTTTTTTCTTTTATAAATTTTCATGAATATTCAAATTAGATCATTTGCATTTCATACCATTGGGTAAAAGTACCTTATATAGGCTTTTACTTGGTTTCCAGTTTGATAGTCTATGATAACTAGCAACTTACATATGGGTAAAGTGTATATGTACACCCCCTTTTTCCTATGAATTTCCTTTTCTTTTATTTCTATTTTTTATTGATACTCATATATTTGTATGAACAAAAATTGCATAATAGCATATTGAATAAAGGAGGTACAGCTGGGCTTAAATTTGGTACCAAGTTCGGTAGTTTATGATGAGTTGGTGCTTAGATACGAATCATTTTGTAGGTGCACCCCTTCCTTTAGGATCATATTATGGATTTTCACATTTTGTTCTAGGCAAGCCTCCGTGTGTCAATTTTTCTTTGCTATTAAGCGATCATTTTGTTTCGCCATTAACTGACAACTTGCATTTCTTGAATAAGTGGAAGAGGGAAAAATCCACTAAAGAATGTGTGGCACGCAAGTGTCGATCTGGGGTCTGCTTGCAAATGAAGGGGACATGCTTCTGACCCAGCTACAGTGCCTGATGGATTGTCATGGACATCATGCAATTTTATGTTATCCAAACAGGTTTGTTTTCGGAGACAATATCTTTTTGGCATATATACTCCTCAAAATAATTGAAGGACCAATGCTATCTATTATAACATCGATGCATTTTGTGTAGAACGTATTTTGAAAATCAATTTTACGATTTAGCCCAAATTTTTCGGACATCTTAGGCGCCCAATTGCCAAGTGAAACGGCAAAAAGAAAAATGGTAGAAAATGTTTAACAAACTAACAAGGATTTTTTGTCATTTTGAAACTTGACTTAAATGCATTGGAATATTGTTTTTTGTGTATGATCCATGGACCACAGAACTGCATGAAATGAATGAAAACTGCTTTTAGATGCTGAAATCTCTGTTTTCACATGATTGTATCGTGTTTTAATCCCGTCGATACCATTCACCTCTTCCTGTGAGAGAAAATTGGCCCGTTTGGCTCTGGCGTAATGGCCAGTCTATAAGTTCAGACAACTGGTTTTGGCGTTTGTCTGTGACAGTCTTTAAACAATTCACCGGGACATCTTTCTAACACACAAAGGCAATGAATGACGATTGAAAATCTGATTCTTAATGGCCAAGTTACACACATTGGTTTCAGAAAACAAAACAATGTCAAAACTCCATTGTCAGAGATGAAAATGCTTGCTTCCCATTTTATTGAAACTGTTTGAAGATTTTTTTGCATGTAAGCTGAACTGTTTAAAACAAAGTTTAATTTAATGTCACTCTCATTCTACTCGATTGACCACAGAAGAATTTCTTTACCCCACCCACTGCCTCTGGAAAGTGTGTTTTTGAGGGTATGTGCATTTGAGACACAGTTATGGCAGAATTAGGCATGGAAATCAGTAATAATGATTCTTGACTTATGGGCATAAAGAATACAAAGTTTTGGGCTAAGTTTTACAGAATTTAGATGTTTGAGCTAATTATACTCGCATTCTAAAATCTTGGTCCTTTAATTATTTTGAGGAGTATAGTTTTCCCACCGAACAATTTTGCATCCTTAAGTAATTGTTTTTGGATGCAAGGTAAGTCTTATACGAGGGCTGTTCAAATATGAATGCAAGTAGCTTCATAACTTTATTCACATATATGCTACGACAAAATGGTAAACGTTTCTATAAAGAACTATATATCACCTTTAAACTGGCACCAGATTTTAAGAAAAATACAGTATACTTATCGAGCTATAGCCCTTCGAATGAGGGTCACGTTAGTATACTAACAAACTCAATGCTTCGAACATATACCAGTGATATAGACGAGCATATAATTCTTCAATAAACAGGTGAAATTTCTTGAAAAGTTTAAGGAAGTATCCCAATATTCTTATATAACGATTCTGTGAAAGTTGCGAAAATCCGACATGCTTTTGTTAAATTACAACTAATCGTTTTCACTAAAGTCTCCTTATGTTTGCAAATACATGGTAAACAAAACACTACCTTTCAGATTTCAGTTAAACTTATCTCTAACGAAATGCACGAAGCAACATTTAAACTAGTTTTAACTCAAAGACAATATGTTGATTGCTCATACTGAATTGTTGCTACAAATTATTGATGGATAGTGGATAATTTTTAAACGCTGAAAAGCATTTTTATTAAGTCATAAATGCCTTAGGTGAAGGGTTTATAGAATTTATACTTATTTTTTGGTCATAACATTGCGGCTTTATTCTAAATTTGAACGTAAACTTTAAGTTTGACCACTATATGCATTATTTACAATAAAATTACTCACCTGGTCTTGAAGACTAGACATATTGAACATATTTTAATTAATGTAAACACGTCATTAAGAAGCCAAAAAATGCTTGGAAAATGATATAAAATGTGATAACTCTGTAAATAGAGGACGGTGCGTTTTGAAAAATCCCTTATGACATATTTAGCATGTTTTCAGCAAAACGCAAAGAAAACGCCACAGCGATGTTCATTATTACATCACCAGTAGATAACTCAAAATGACGTTTATCTTAAAATCAATGACGTCACAAACGTGCCTGTTTACTCGAGATTGGAACAGGATTATATAAACTTTTTCCTGCAAGCAACTTTAGGATTGTTACTTAAATTTGCATCTAAAATTTGATGCCATTTTGTCTAAAACTTACAAATATATGACACTATATCCGCACAGGTACCAAAACGTGCATTGCAATTTGCTTCAGAAAAACGTCAGTATACAGGAATGGCGTTTATATACGGGTCTGTAACTCGAGAAATGTAGTGAGTGTTTCTTTATATTTAGTGCCATTTTAAAGGCGACAAATAGTTCTTGTCAGAAAGGTATGAAATTTTGTCGTAGCATATATATATGTGAAGAAAGTTATGAAGCTACTTGCATTCATATTTGAACAGCCCTCGTATCCCCCTCCCGAGGTATGTGTGTGTGTGGGCGGGGGGGGGGGGATAGTTATTCCATGATTTTAGCCCAATTTTGAGTTTCATTATTATCCATAAATATGCATTTGAGATATTTTTATATATGACTATTGGATGAAAGGACTTGTCAAATCGTATCACTGATGATATAATATAAAAAAGTGAATATGATCAGGAAATATCACAATCACACACTGCAGACCAACCCACGACGCCGCGAGGAAGAGCCACAGAACATTTACAGTAACAATACATCTGTAAGAAAGTAATAGCAAAGCAACAATGACAGTTTGGGGTAAAATTCATTTTATATTTGCGTTTTATAATTTTCCCTCCTTTTCTGAAATTTTCATCAATATTGATAGCAATGCAAATAAGATAATTTATCTGCACATCAAACCATCCCATTGGATGAAAAAACTATATCTATGTTTCGATTTGCTAGCAAGTTTAATAGACTGTAGGATGAGTTGCTGATGAGATACGAGTCATTTTGAAGGTACATGCACACTTTCTATAAAATCGCATTAACCCTCTCCCCTAACTGAAACTTACAAAATTTGTTTGAAACTAACGTGAAAAAACCTTAACTAAGTCGGAAGCAAAATTGTTTCCACAAGTTGTCCCCTCTGATTACCTCTTGATCACATTTAAATTCTAATTACATAAATGGATGTCAGTGAAAACATCCAGTCATTGGATGATGTTTTTGGATTGATTTGTGCCGGTTTGGCATCCTTAATGCGTTAATCTACAGAGTTTTATTGATAATTCTTCATTTGGCGGCCATCTTGGAAATATGCAAATTTGATAGTGAAGGCGCAATTTTCGAGCTTGCCAACATTGGTTTTTGGATTCAGCATAAAAATACCCCTAATAGGTATCTCAAAATCTTTTCTTCACAAAATGCCTGTACCTTTTTAAATAAGCGTTTTTTCTGATCTTTCTCCCGACTTATATGACTATCAGAAAAGTCATTCTCTCAATGGCTGAAGCTGCTAGCAACAGCTTTGTAAAAAAGCTCATGCTTGTTATATGCAGCTCTCTGTTATGTCAAAAATCGGATGGAGGAATTTCAAAACAATTTTTAGCTTTCAGGCAGCATTGAAAATTTCGAGCTTGCTAAATTTAGCCCTCTAGTATGAACTTCATTAAGCAGTCTGATACCATTGAGTTATAAGAATAATATACAAATGCACAAGCTTTTGCACACGTAAAAGTGATTAGCCAAAAATAGCCTCGAATCGGAAATTAGTGTCTGTCTGAAAATATCAAATTAGTCTGCTCATGAAACAAACAGCATGACCTGCGTTCCCAGCAAAGACTCAGATCATCCTGGACATTTGCATACAATGTAGTATGATCAAAGTCGGCCCTGCTGCATGCCCGAACAAAGTATAACTCCACAGCGAGTGGGTTGATGTCCAGGCTGATCATAGTAGTTGCTGCTGCATGCCCTAATAAGATAAGTTCACAGCGAAAACTCTCCTCTTGGTTGATGTCTGGACTGATCTAAGTCTTCGCTGGGGTTACGATGTCGTTACCTTAATGTTTTTTGGGTTTTTTTTTGTTTCGACGTAGAAAATGCAATGTAACCCATTCACAATTAAATTGCATACATCAACAAAATTGCACTAGTGCGTACAAGTTCAGGCCCTATAAATAACTTTATCACATGGCGTCAAGTCTTTGAGTGATATAACGCCATGCATTAAACTAGATAAACCACTAGTGGCTTACAGGTTGTAGACGCTCAAAACAACGTCGCGTATATATGGCCAAAATCTGGACATTTTTAACGCAAAGTCGAGATTTCAATTTTTTATCGTGTCCAATGATAAACGAAATCTAACATTCGTGCTCCTGAATTATTGAATTTATCAAACAAGGTGCGGTAAAGCGATATATTGCAAGGCTTGCCGAGCATTTTCTCTCTCTTTTTCCAAACCATTTAATAAATTCAATGAAACAAGAGCACTCATGAATATAAGAATCTCTATTTAAAAAATAATCGCTATGGTTACAATGAACTAGTGAAAGGAAACAAACAAGCAATTTTCTTTAGTTACAGTACAAGTGGCATGAACTAAATTAGAAGAAACATATTTGTCTAGACCCAGTCAACTTAATTCATGACATTGATAGGCTTTAACAAGACAATTTGTGACACGATGAATACTTAATAGCATTGAGGCCAGCTATTGCGATGATGGCGCTTCTCTCATGTGGGTAAATACAGTGAACCTGTGTAAAACGGCCACTCAAAAATTGACAAAACAAAGGTCTTAATGACAAATGCACAGTTGGCCATCGTACAGTTTTTCATATAGGACGCTGCTCAAAAATCATGAGCTGCTTAACACATTGTTGTATAAACAGCTTTAAAATGTTATTTATGATTTCGCCTTTTCAACTTAGATAATTGTTATAAAAAGGTAAGACAAACGTCTTTCCATTCTCGTTTCCAGTGGGAACAATCAACCATTTTATACAATAATATGATTCAGCATTTTAATCAGTGATTTGTTTCATTTTCGCTCGCGATGAACAACGGATGTTTGCTTCTCTTCATTTTTGCAGCCCTTTCTCATATTTTCTTACTTAGCGAAACGACAGAGTGACTATTCAGCATTAATTATCATTTCCTATTTGATAGCTCAGTGGCCATACAGTTAAAATACATCCGTTTTTGTCGAGGTCCCATCTTTGTGGTGACTGTACGTTTAGCTGTGGCTATACGCAATCATTAACTGTGAAGCATTGGGGAAGAGCTGTACAATTAGCTGCTGCAAGCGTACATCTATACACTTGGAAAAAAGTTAAGCATCGCTTTATGTTCTGAGGAAATGTTTTGAAAATTAGATTTTTTTCGTAGCTTGTCGATACTGTTTTTTATGGCTTATATTTCAAAGCGCCATCTAGGTACAGCCGGAGTTATTGAAGTATATCAGATTAAGTATTTTGAGCTACGGAGGATACAATATGTCGCACGTGAATAATGTTATTTTTCTGAAAGTAAATTTGCCCTTTTCTTCAGGACACATCAGAAAACAATTTTGGAGGCAAAACAAGCTGTTAATGAAAGAAAGGAGCATTCACAATGAATAAATTAAATTGAATTTGAAAAGTAGTGAATTGGCTCCGAACCAAATTTTCGTAAATTATCTGCATTTTTCACTAATTGCTATTGAAATAGAAATTCATTGATAATTTCCAAATAAAGCCTTATAAGGATAATTCTGCTGTGCCTCGTTGACCAAATTGTGTGTAATGAAAGTCTGAAAATGCCATGTTCAATTTCTTGCCAAAATTTAGCAACTTCCAAAATGTATAGACAAAGAACAAAATATGGCTTTGAAACCTACCATCGGTTAAGTATACCTCTACTATCTACAGTGGGTCAGAAAACTAAAACAATGGTGGTCAAAGTTTGTTAAACAGACTGTCAGCTTCAAGGAAAAGCAAAAAGTAAGACGATCAGACCTTATGGAAGGATGGAAGGAAAGAATCACAAGATATATATATATATGGTCACAAAATCAGAAACGAATTTTCTGTATCTAAGTTGGCGGCTGTCTACTACAGGTGTTGCTGAATCTTTGTCATTTTAACGCAGAAGTAACCTTGGACCATACAAATTCTTTTTTTTAAAGTTTGATGAAACATTTTAAAATTGTAGGGAAGTTTTAGTCTTAAGTAAGTAAGGGTGCAAAGATAAGGTATCGATACAATCAAGTACAACACCTGACCCAGGATACAAATGGGAAAGTGTAAAACTCACAGTTTGACACCACAAACGAGAGCCAAGAGGTCAGCCCTTTCCCAGCAGGTGATTACAAGGCACATATAAACAGACGCGCGCAAAGGCATAGCAAACACAAGGCAGAAAAACATAAAATATCCACAAAAGAAGTACCGCCTTGGAACGGTCAGTTAAATATTTTACTGGAGGGCTTAAACCGATTTCATGGCACCAACCTCACCCTAAATACAGATGTGGATCAATACACATAGATATTTGGTTTGCATGGAAGACCCCTAACTTAACAATGCATCAGCTTCTAGAACATATAAATCAAGATATAACAAGGAGATAAAGGAAAAATAAGGACTCAGCAATAAATAAAACAGAATACTGGAGCAAAAGAAATCCAACAGGTAAGCCCCACTTGCACTATTAGCCAAAGTGATGCTTAACTTATTTCCAAGTGTATATTTTTTAGTCCAAAATACACAGAAATTGCACATAATGTGTTAGAATACTTATTTTCTTTTTAAAGGGAATATACAGGTTTTATTAATATTATAATTTAGAAGTGTCTGTTGGACTCTGTATTTGCTTGTGGCGTCTGTTGATAACAGTTTGATCCAGTTCAGGCCCGTCATATTGCCTGGACTGGTCTTAATCCAAATGTTTTACTCTCTGATAACAGTTATCTGCTGATAACCTTTGAAAAGCAGTTTTGATGTAGATTGCCAGGTATGATCTAGATCCAACTGTTTGATATTCTGATCGCTATTCGGATGGTCAGAATAACTTATAATATTCACAATAGGGCAAAATATGTAGATTTTTGTGTGATAGAGCGCTATCTAAAAGTAGAAAGTATTCAGTACTAGAACACTAGATAAAACCGAACTGGGTATGAATATGAAGTTGAACGAAAGGTTACAGTAAGTAACGGGATTACTTTCAGATGTATACATGACAGCAAGACGTTTAACTACAGAGGGGCTGGGTCATGTCTGTCTGTCTGGCTTGCTCTATCTATCTATCTATCTATCTATCTATCTATCTATCTATCTATCTATCTATCTATCTATCTATCTGTCTGTCTGTCTGTCTGTCTGCCTGCCTGCCTGCCTGCCTGCCTGCCTGCCTGCCTGCCTGCCTGCCTGCCTGCCTGTCTGTCCGTCCGTCTGTCTGTTTGTCTATTGCGTTATGTTAACTACCAGAGATACCATAAACTCTTTCTGGAATACCACCAGAGTGTCATGTGAGTTTGCACCCAGATCAGGTGCCACAAAATGTTGGACCTTATATGTGTCTAAAATGTTTGCAAAGGTTACCAGCATATGACAACAGTCACTGCTAACAAGGATGCAATATCCTCTACTTTTGGTATTTGCTGGAAACTACAGATGAGGCGAACCTAACTTGATGTGATTCATTGTGTAAAATAAGCTGATTAATTTGTACAGTCTCTAAAAATTCACACTAGCGAAGATCCCGCTCGATTCATTTATAGGCGAACAAGACAGGTCAAAATATGTTACGTTATAAACAAACCTATACAAGAAGCTAATGTTTTGCAGCTGTTAAATCTTACAATTAACAGTTGTTTTATCACATACTTTGTATATGTTTGTGCAAAAAACACGGATTGTCGAAGCTCTAATTCGAATAAGATGACAATGATGCTGAATATTGTTATATCTCATCTAGTTATCTAGTATCACATAACCGGACCCTGGCCCAACGCAGTGGAAAAAGCTCGAGATCTGGTGTGGCTAGAGGCCTGGTACTGGATCTCTATGGTACCAGACCCCAAGCCACTTACTTTAAATGACAACATATTTTGCTTTGTATATGGATGTTATGTAGTACAGATATCAAAATTTATTATAAGGCTACCACTTCATTATGTCAAAAACAGTATGAAATATTCATTAAATGGATATCACATCTACTCGTACAGAGAGTAAAATATGGGCAGCAGCTAACTGCATTAGTCGGCAATATGAAGGGTCCTAATCAAAACAGTATATATTTTGATCGATTGAAGGCAAAACTAGCAAACAGGTACATGAACTGAAATATGTTGCTTAATAATTGTTCAGTGGTTGAGATATTTTAGATCATTCGCAAAATGATTGAATGAAAGACTAAATATGAAAAAGTGATGATTATTGCAAGCGAGAATGATATAAATTACTGATGCAACGTGAAACTTTCTGTCCTGTGCCGCTTGAAAACAGAGATTTAGAGACAAACCTCTTACCTTCATGCTCATGTGTTTTCCGAAAAGTGTTAATAATACATTGTATTGTTGTTGTTTTTTTGTGTTATTTTAATTTTTTGTGCAAAGCAGCTTTTTTTGAGCGTACAGTAGTGGCAGCTTTCGATTTTAAAAACTGTACGATAGTTCACTGTGAAATAGTAGCTTAATGAAGGTCAAAGTATTGCAGAATGCTCCCATTGGAGCATTCTGCAATACTTGTGACCTGCATTAAGCAATAATTGGTCTTGAAAACCAAAGTATGAATCCTGTGCACTATTTTGCACAGGTTTCATTGTTTCCCGCATATACATAAAATATATATCTAAACTCTTTAACATGTTTAAAATATTCAAGTAAGCATATCATATTTGAATTACCTTGAAAAGAATCGAACAGTGCTTGGTTAAGAAAGGGTTCAGGGGGTTTGGAAACAAATTATTTCCTTTTGACAGGAAAATAAATGAGATAAAAAATCTGCAAGTCGCCCCATCCTTTTTACATCTCAAATCCTCGATTCGTCTCTAAACAAAAATATGATTGTCTCAGTAAGTGCAGCAGTCTGGGCAGTGTGTTGCAGCCATGTTCATGCGATAGAATAAAATTATTTTGAGAGATCCATTGCAGTCGATGGCGAAGAAATCGAGAATTTTAATGTGCTGAAGACACAAATTCTGCCGTTGAGTGCATGGACTACTTGTACACGGACAAAGTCGCATCTATAAAGCAGAATGGTACGCTGACAGCCTCTCTGAAAACTGCAAAACTGGACCGTACCCATGACGAGCGGTACTCTTACTGTGTGACACCTATAGTGGTTAATCAGTGTTAATACTACATGTATACAATTATTGACTTGTGATGAGGTGGACATAAGTCAACCATTGTTTTATTATATAATAAATGTTTTATCACATAATAAATGTTTTATTATATAATAAATATTTTATATTTTATTATATAATAAATGTATGTTATGCATTTGGGACCATTAAAACCATTGACGTTACAAATTACATGACGTCCTGAATTCACTTCCCGTTAGCCTCTTGCCGTGTGCTTGCAACGTCACGTAGGACAAACCGTGCGACAATAGGTTATATCAGCAGCCGTCGATAGGCGTCTGTGCCAATCAGAAGATGATTATTGATAGATTATATAAGTCCTAAATCGCAAGCTTATGTCTGTGTAATCTTCAGTCAGCTGCAATTTTGTTATCTTAAAGAATTGCTCAAGACCTTCATCCTTCTACAAATGTGCAAATTTATTTGTTATCCCAAGCCGCGACACGACACTGCATGATTTATTTTAGCTGAATTGCTCAATATTAGTATTTGATTTATTACAGCAAATTATATATGGTAATTTATGTCATTTTATTATTTCATTTTACTAATATAGTATTGCACCTCAAATGGAACACAGTTTTTCGTTATTAAAATTTTACATACAAATTATTTCACTCTGAAAGTTTGCATGCGCATAGAAATAGTAAAACGGTAGCTAAATTTAAATTTTGGCGGAGAATTACATCAATTTACTGCTCTGATAGTATGAAAATACCCTTTCAGTATCCATTTTTTGTACTGTTGGTGTAATACACTTGGGATAGATAGACCAGTATTTGCTCATCTATAAAATGTCCTTTCGAGATTACAGCAGACGATTATCTTGTTGAAGGCATCAAATTGTGCGGCTTACGATGCAATCCAAGCTGCTTTTTTAGGTCTATGAATAATGGCCTTTCTTTTGTGACACGGTTGGAAATAACTGAAACAGTATTGACTAGACTGATAAACGGCAACGCAAGCCAATATGTAACTACATTTACATGTAAAACCACTGAAGCATTGAAATAAATTGTCTTATATTAGAAAATACATGGCTTTATGGTCAACTGTTAGTCATTGATCCGTTTCGCTCAAGGTACTAAAGTACTGCCGCATCAATAAGAAACGCGAAAATTAGACTTTAAGTGCATCATTTCACGTTATTTTCTCTTGAACTTTTCGATATGCGGTTAGAAAAAGCTGCATTTTTTTGACACAATTTTTAACCTAATGTGTGCGCTGTGTTTTTCTGTAATTAGATGGAATTTTGGCATATTTTGGGGTTATTTCAACGGGGGAGTATAACTGTTGGTAGAATGGACATAAACTAATCCAGTTTATTAATAATATGCAACGGTTGACTAAATCATTCGATCTCGTTTCAGGTCAGTGATCGCCATGTAGGTTATATACTGAACAAAAGTGAAAACGCTGCACCTGAACTGTTTGCCATTTATATGCGAAATGATGCAATCCAGTAAAGCAAATTAAAGTGTATCTGAATGTTCAAAGACTGGGTTATGCATATAGTAAAATGTTTACGGATGTTGTCACGAAGAAACACATGAAAGTAAGAAAGAGGGCAAAGATCAGGAATCAATACAACCAAGCACCACATCTGAACGAAGATACCAATGGGAAAGTGACAAACTCACAGTTAGACACCACAAACGAGAGCCAAGGGGTCAGCCCTTTCCCAGCAGGTGACCATAAAACAGATGCGCAAGAAAGCATAGCAAAAACAAGACAGAAAAAAAGTAATTTAAATGTGACAGGGGTCCAATTTTTCAGGTTACAAATTTGAACAGAAATCTCATACAGTTTAGGCCTTCAGAAATCCATTGCCAACTAGATCAGACTAAATGAAATTGTAGTCTTCGACATGTGACAACCAAAAGTGTGTTTTGATCGTTTAGAAAAGCAACCTTAGATAGCGGATTTTTCATCAAATCGGCCAAGCTTGAAATTTATATCACTGAAATCTCCATAGGAAAATCAATGTGTTGTTGCATCTTAGTCTGAGCGCATTATTGGTCGAGAAATGGTAGGACCTCAATGGTCATCTCATATAAATGAAATTCTGGCCAAAGCAGAAAAAAGACTCTCAATGATGCGTAGGTCAAAACATATTTTACCAAGAAGTTGCCTTGATAAGCTATACAAAAGCATGATACTTCCCTTACTTGATTATTGTGATGTTATTTATGATTCTTGTACCATGTATGAAAGTGAACAACTCAACAAACTACAAAGGAAAGCCAGCTTATTATGTACTGGTGCATTCAGGATCACCAGCAATGAAAAACTATTAAAAAAGTTAAGATGGCCAAAATTTACAAACAGAAGAACAAGTCACAGGCTTGTCTTATTTTATAAAATATTAAATGACTTGACCCCTTAATACTTAAAACATTTACGTAACTTAATACCACATAATACAAATAACTATCAGCTTTGAAGAAACAACTCCCTCCTTGTACCATTAATTCATAGGGAATCCTTTTCCAAATCTTATTTTCCAAAGACAATTCGTGATTGGAATAAGCTACCAAACGATGTAAAACTATCACAGTCTCTGAATATCTTTAAAACAAGAATAAGGTCCTTATATGAGCCACTAGTTCAAAACAAACTGTATTCTTATGGTCATGGCCTCAGTAAAGTAAATCATTGTAGAATAAGATTAGGCCTTAGCCACCTAAATTCTCATTTACACCGCTACAATCTTGTAGACTCTCCCAGCTGTTCCAATCCAGATTGTGGAGGAACCACAGAATCAGAAAAACACTATTTTCTAATTTGCCCTAAATTCACCAATGGAAGACGATTACTACTTGAAAATATATCAAATAAACTATTTCCAAACGTTAATTATAATACATTTATTACATTGATGCCTAAGTATATATGTAAAGTACTCAAAGAAGGCTCCATAGACGCATCGTATGATGAAAATACTTCAATTCTAGATGATGTATTAAAATATATAGACTCAACAAAACGTTTTAATACTTTCCAAGAATTAATTGACACCTCAACCGATAATTCATGTTTATTCAAAGAAGTATGAGAAACCTGAACGCCGCAAAAGGTCCTTCTATCAGGCTTTTCGTTTCATTTTTCGAATAATTTGTGCATCAGTGTGGGTGCGCCAACACGACATAGAATTATTTAACATGAGATGGCTTATAAATAGCATCTTTAAATGGCTGACGTTAATCATCAGTTATTTAAAGATGCTGCCGTTTATATTTCGGCAATAATTTTTGAAGACTTGCTACTATTAGCACTGCTGGCGCAACGTTGTAATTAAACACTATCTAATATCCACTGCCTCAATAGGGTGACTGCTCTATGTCCTTTCTCTACCCTTTTGTGTCTTGGTTTGTCGACTTTTCTGTGTGTCTGTCTGTTTTGTCTGTATGTCAGATACGTACGTACGTAACGCGTATGTATGTTTGTGCGTGCGTGGGTACGTGAATGCGTACGTGTACGTACGTATGTATGTATGTATGTATGTATGTATGTATGTATGTATGTATGTATGTATGTATGTATGTATGTATGTATGTCCGCGTCATCATATATATTGTCATATTGTTTAATTGTTATGATATATGTAAGGAGACCAACTAGTAGCCCCTGGGCTGTTTGGAATCCTTGTAAAATAAATAAAGCATTAAATTTAATGGTAGGAACAATGTGCTGACAAGTCTACCAGATTTGGCAAAAGAAAGAAAGCTATCGAAAATCGTGATAAAATATTTGACATTCCCTATTTGTTTTTGTCCACGGGAGACATTTTACTTTTTTTTTACAAATTTGATAAATTCGAAATTTATTTATGAGCTTGTTGTAAGTGACAATACAGTTTTCTTGTGTATTAATGCAACACAAGTATGACGAATTCTGATAAGCATAACACTATTTTTAGCGCATGCGCAATTGCAAAATTCAGTGAATAAAGCTTTAACCACAAAAAGGAACATAACTTAGATATCAAACGAGACAATTGGTGGAGCTTAGACGCTTGCTGGATGTCTTGAAAACATTATTAAGCTTTAGTAAATACTTTTTCGTCCAATACTTTCTCACATGTAGTGTAACGTTTTCACTTTTGTTCAGTATAGCATAAAGTGTATGTACATATAAAGTACTGCTGCATATATTAGAATCGCGAATAAATGACTTTAGATGTACGTTTTCAATTTACATCACATTGAGCATTCAATAATCGTGAATCATTTTGGGCAGTATTTTGACAAAAGATATTGGCATTTATATTGGCACTAATATTTGCTCTAATAATTCTGATGGTATAATTTGTGCATCTTATTTCCTTTATTTGAGACTTGACAGGGATATTCCTGGGATAGGCCTAATCCATTTTGTTAGAAAACTATTATTTCTGCTGCAATGGACTTTATCTTTAGCTGGGCATCATATATAAGCTATTCAAATCTCATGTCAATTATACTCTGATATAGACATTAAGGATTCTTGGGCCCATCAAATTTTGCAAAGGGCCCATAGAAATTTCAAAGGGCTCATTAAAATTATGTAATTTGCACGTATTTGAATAGGATATGGCCCATTGGCCCATTTTAAGGGCCCATCATCATATTGGTCCAGGATTATCCATGACTTGAGTGTTACCATTGAAAGAATGTACGTAAACAGCTCAAATTAACTAATTACAGAAAATGAATGGTTGACCACTATAAAATTACATATGTAGTTGATAATGTTTAGGCCGTTTACCAGTTGTAAGAGTTGTTTTATGAAACTGTCCATAATAGCCACACGACGTTGTTTTAGTAGAACATGTCCTTACAAACATAGCAGACAGTATTTACCTGGATCAAACTGGTCGTATTGGATCAGTTGGATATGTGTCTACGCTGATTGAATCGATACCATCAGCTGAATGGCAGTGCTTCAAATCAAAACTGACATGTACAAGAGGCGTTTCATGTTTATTTGAACAAAATTGAAAATGCTATTACTCATATAATTCTCGCTATATTGGCTAATAATTGATATTCATGGATTAGTCTGATCTCCAGAAATACGTAGTCATCATGAAAATAGTTCTCAATTTTTATTTTCTGGTTTGAAACAGTCTCTGAAGATGAGTGGTCAAATTCTAAGCGTTTAAAAATGTTGTCTGAAACGAAATGCACTAAATCTTTCTCGAACCGTTTCTCTAAAAGATATGACGTTTTTCTCTTGGAAACTTTGATAAATTGTACATAGATAATTAAAGTATGCTCTGTTAGAAAATAAAGCATTCCAGTTGGATATAAACCTTTTGGAAGCGAGTTGAACATCAAATTTTAGGGTTTACAGTTTCCATAGCAACACTAAATTGTAGACAAAATACTGAAATGCAATATTTGGTGATCCGTTTTATCAGTAATGGATACTTAAAATATTTAAGAATTTAAGTCGGCTGTGAGTTTTGAGAATTTGCTTTTCAAACTTTTTCCAAGACGCATTTTATACACGAGATACCCGTTTGGGCACTAGTATGGAAGAACTTATAAAGCCCAATTTCCAAGCTAAAGCAGGCACACATAGGCTGTTTCTCATTTTGAATGTAGACTGAGTGTGTCTCTAAACTTAGAAGAAGATTTCACACTTAAATACTTATTTTTTTAGAAGATACACCCGTTTTAGCTCTAAAAATTGGTTAAAAGGGGGTGGGGATGTCTTTAGGGTCACCATGTTATGAAGTTGCTTTAAATTGCCATCTTGTCTATTTGACAATATCAGGGACACGTCCGTTATGCAAGAAAAAGCAACATTTGTTGCAAAGAGTGAAGTTCAAATAAACATGAAACAGGTCTCGTACAAAGCAATCACGATTATAAAATGTGTGATGCTTTTGACACTTACCTTTAGAAATTTAAGTACAGATATATAGGCCGTCACATGGCTGTTACACCGTTTAAATTCCCCCCGCTTTTCGGAAAGCCTAAAAATGTCAAAATTCCCAAGAGATAAGGGGTCAGGGCAGTTGTAGTAGATTCTTCAAACAATTTTCTTCTGACACTGCAGGAAATTCTAAATCCAAATTTTGAGCTTAACATTCGGAAAAATGCAAGTAATAAAATAATATTCCAGATTTTCGAGTTTCTTATTATTGCGGCAGGACTATAGAGGGGAAGATTATTTGGCTTATAGCATTACAAATAACAAAATGCCATCCTATTACAGCATTTATGAAAACGCATACAAACTTCAAAAATATTTTTGATTAGGGCTTTTTGGTTTAATATATATTTCCAATTAAATTTAAAATTCACATTTTAGATTTAATGTTATTGCCGAAAAACAGTGTTCCATTTGAGGGGCTATACTACAGTAGTATGAATAATTCAATATTAAAACGCAAAAAATGGAAGAAGAAAAAACACACAGAAACTAGGTGCCCACCCGAGAATCTCGTCCTCTAGGTTCATAGTTTGGCACGCTAATCACTGGGCTACCAGGCCCGCAATAGTCTACAATCGTAGGTAATCCGAGATTCAGTCACTTTCCTATTTGCTACCAGGCATAAACTTTGGTGCTGAGACATATTTTTCGGACATATCTTATTTACATTAAAATGTTGGAGAATCGATCTGACATAAGAGTATTTGTACTCTGTATTGATCTGAATACGTAAACGCTCAAACACAGGAAGGGTCAAAACTCTAAATGAATTTCTGATTTATCCGATGCACGAATGATGCGCATAGGAAATAGCCGCATATGTCTTTAAACCATCCTTATCTTAACATTTGAACCATTTCGCACATGGAATCCAACTTCTGCATTATTTAGTTTGAATAATGATGTTACAGATAGTTCAAATTGGAAAGTGACGTATTAATGGTTTTAAAATAAATTACATTGTATTCTAAGCACTTAGTTTTCTTCTTTTCAATTCCAAATGTCGATGCAACCAAGAGATATGAGCATTCTCACAATACAAATGATTCAAGGCAGAAGGCGCTCTTACAAATGTAAACGTCTTTCCGTGTTTTGGTCGTGTTTTCTTTATGCCTTTACCGGCTTGGTAGTCTTCGGTGTATATACTTAGCATTAAATTATTCATTTATTTGTTTGTGTTGATGTTAACGCCCCATCAACACTTTTTCTGTCAATATTGAGCAAAGACAAACGTGTCTTGCTCAAGGACCACAGTGCCTCCGTTGAGTCTTGAACTAGCGACCACTCGATCTCAAGTCTAACGCACTACCACTAAACCACTGCGCTCCAGGTGTATTTTCAGATGCGCTATATGGTTTATACTTGAGGCAACGCCTGACAAATCTAAGACCCGTGTGCCAAGGGAAGGCTCTGGCCAGGCTGTGTATAATAGAGCTTTTGGGTCACTGTAAAGGCGTAAACTTTAATATTTATATCTGGGTGTGGTGCGGCTATTCCATCTGCTCAAGAAGTGAAATCAAGTTATATTTATTTAGTAAAGAGTTAATAAGTTTGAGCCGTGCAAACAAACGTGCATGCATTTCATGAAAATTGTGACCGTATATACACTGACCTCACATACAGGAATCGCTAAAGTGCATATCACAAAAAAATGTATGCCTTTGTCGTCTGCTGAAATATTTTGAAGCCTCTTCGACAAACAGTGTCGATCAAGATCAGACTGCTCCTGTAGGAGCAATCTGATCTGGGTCCATACTATTCGCCTCTATACTAATGTTAACTGATAAACATTCATTTTCGGATGCAGTTGTTTTGCTGGCATATTAAGGGTTAAATCACGGGTTGAGTGTCTTTACTGAAGTGTTTTGGCGCAAGATGATACAGCTACTATCGAATAAAACCACGCCCCATTTGCAGATTTACCTGTGTTCTAGGTAGACCTGTCCCAATTACGCAATCATGAGGTGCCACCGTTTCATTGACCCAGTATCATTATAATATATATATATGTATGCCAAGCTTGAGGACAGATGTTGCCATATTTATTAAGGAATCTTGAACAGCGAAGGCTCTGAACAGACAGGGTGGGTGCTACGAACCTAATCTTAGTTATCATTCGTAAGACATTTAGATATGGCGCCGTCTCAAATTCAAAAATAATGATAACCCAACCATGAATGGTATAAAATATATCCTGGTATAGTTTTCACAAGAGTGTATTAACAAACAGTCTAATAAAGCATATTTGACCCAGTTGTGCCATAAATTCCAAGGATGGGAACTTGTTAATAAACATGATGAATGGATTCCATGGGATTTAGGCCACTGCTAATGACACTTTAACAACAATACAAGATTATGTCTGTATGCTGCGAGAAAACATGTCTTCTGGGTTACAAACCAAGATTGACTCAAACCGGTCTGCTCTGCTACAGAGACTCGCTAGAATACTTAACCTCGCATGTTGTTAGTGTAGCTTTTATTCTCATCAAAAAGAAGCTGAGCTGACTGTGCGGACACATGGGCTGGTCGGTGCTTTTGTTGTTTTCATGGGATAAAAATATGAATTTCTCGTGTCGAGGCCCATATAGGAAATAATCATGCTACTATCGTGCGAACCAACAGTTACAGTGACGTCACGTTTTGTTTACAAGGTTATCCTGGACTTATAATCGATAGACCACTTGTGTATTAATCCTATCCGCAGGATAGGATTAATACACAAGTGATCTATCGATTCGCGTTAATAAAAGTGGAGTGTACAAGTAAATGCTTTACTTAACAATTGTAAACAAATATTACGTCACTGTCACTCTTGGTTGGCACGACAGTAGCTCATAGTCGTTAACCATAGCCAAGACAATACTAATGTACCAACAATACATATCCCCTAACAATACTCATACAATAGTGACCTTGAGGTTATTAAATTTGAGAATCTGGCATTGGTTTTGATCATTAACATTCTGCTCGTTTCATCGAATAGAGCAGAATATTTGTCTAGTCGGTACTAGCATTAACAAAGGTTGTGCAGTAAATTATTACTCAGTCACGCACGGACTGAGAATAAACAGGTAATGCAATAGCAAACGAAGTGTCGTGTAAAATCAGTTCTAAGGCGGCTTCACAGACGTGAGCAACACACAAAATTTTGTATAGATTCGAGCAAGAGATCTTGCCGTGTTGATTTGCACGTCGTCATTGCTATGGGGTATACTGCACTGTATAAAATCACAGCAAGATTTCGCCAAACAAAAAAGAAAAGTTTGGTGTCATGTGGGCTGGACGGCAGATACTTCGGCAATGAGAAGATCTTAGGGTTAAATAAACTATGTTACTGGCACTGGGCTTTTACAAGCATTTCTTAAATAGATCTCATCAAGGTCTACAACGTCCTTCCATGTCACGCTGCTCATTTGCTCACATTAAAGCGCGCCAACATGCAAACTGTGTTTGTTTTCTTTGTTAGAAGTTAACAATAGACTCATAACTAACTACTAGTTTGTATGAATCTCTCATGGGTGTAAGAGTGGGATATGAATATCCGTCCCGAGGATCCACGTGGGCATCACGAGGCTTGCGTGACTCCCAGGGGCAGATTTTTCATTCCCATCCTCACACAAATAAAGGATTCTTTTTCTTGCTCACAAAGGACTGTTGAATTTAAATACAGCCTCCAGAAGTCGCTGAATACTCTGAGATGCATTATCACATGCTGACGTCACTTTGACTGAACATTGGCGTCATTTGGCGAGCATGTGAGTGAATTCTAATATCACCAATGATCAGTCCTCTCGTGACCGCCTGGGTATGATGACATGGGTACGATAAAAATTTCTGATACCGTCTAAAAACTCAGATTTTTTTATTCGCTATGCAAGAAAGCCTTATCTATTCCAGATACTTTAACTTGTCAAAGCTTTGGGGCCCAAACTTGCAAAAGACACCTTAACATTTAGTACTAGTTTAATTAAGTATTGCCGTCACTTGACGAGCATGGGCTTGAGTTCCAATACAACCAATGATCAGTCCTCTTGATACAACCTAGGTAAGATAACATGGATAAGATAAGAACTCAGATATTCTTATATGCAGTGCGAGAAAGCCATATCTATTCCAGAAACATTTGTTCAGGAGATCAGGGCACACACATGCAATGTCACTTTAACGTTAAGTACTACTGTAATTAAGTAATGATGTTTCAACATGGTATTTAACATGTTTAATTAATTGAAGGCTCTGGACAGTATAATTTTATGGTCAAAGTCTGCTGAATTTTGATTTTAGCGTTATTTTTCGTGTCCTAAAAATCAATACTTAACACAGGTACATGTAGTACTTAACTTTATCATATGACGCCGCGTCTGGGACTGAAATAACATTATGTAATAAAATCGATAAACCCGGTGACTAGTGGTTTACAGATTCTCGGTAAACGTTATGACGTCCATAACGACGTTACGTACATAATGACAAAATGATAACTTATTGCTAGCAGAAATGAGATTTCAAAGTAATCGTAATGTGGTATGATAAATAGAATCTAACACGCATGCTCTTGTTTTATGAATATATTAAAGTCGCTGCGAAAAAGAGATAAAATAGTCGACAAGCCTTGCATATCATCTCTTTTCCCAACTCGTTTAATATATTTAATAAATCATGAGTACTCATGTTTACAAGAGCTTATATTTAAGGAGGCGTTGTATTCAGGAAGCAAATGAAATATGTCTAGCTTCAAATGGACACATTTACAATGGTTTCTTGTATTTTGGAAAAATATGCATTGTATCACGAGTTTACGAGAATTACCTTTTTCTATGAGCATGGCATATAGACTGGCTGATGTCTAAAACATTGATATATCGGGCAAATATGGTTATATACTCAGAAAAACAAGTGAAGGATATTAAAAATGTGGTTGACTTTATTACATTTGAGATAATAATTTCAAAACAAAGTGAAGTTTAGATCTGATAGAACTACCAATCTGCGATTCAGCCATTGGAAAATGAAATTTACGGGATTGGTTACGATAGAGTACCACGCCAAATAACAACCCTCTTTATCGAAAGTTCAAAGCATTACAAAAAGTATGTGAATATGCAATTTGCTTTTATATATATTATGCTGCAAACGTAACCTGATTATTGCTTATTTTCTAATTCCTACCATAGAAATGATTTCACACCCATTGATCAGTCAATGCAATTAATAATGCAAAAACAATACAACAACAGTATGCAAATATGGCATACCCGATCTGGTATGACAACAAATTGGCATTAACACATTGACAAAGACTACATAATTAGGTGTCATACTTTTGACAAAGATCCAGCAATGATTTCGGAGCCATTCATTATGGAATACAAACGACAAACTTTCAATGTTTGTGACTTTTCAGTATAGAGGGTTGACCCTTTTGGAACGGTATTGCATTTAAACCATTGGAACGTGGCTTCAATCAATTTGATTGCAGATATCCGAAGCTATGAACAGCATCTATATTTAGTTAAGTTTTAATTGTATTGAATGCACGAGATAAAATTGAATCTTAATAGCATTCACTTGTTTTTTTGAGTATATTACATTCAAGTTTTATTTCTAAACTGTACAAAATAAGATTTTATCTGACCACAATCTCATAAATGTAAGTAAGTATGATCAGGAAATACCACAATTACACACTGCAGACCAACACACGGCACCGTTAGGAAGAGCGACACAACACTTACAGTAACAAGACATCAGGAAGGCAATTTAAGTAAAAGTAAAGAAGAAGGCAAAAATCAGGAACCGATGGAATCAAGTACCACACCTGACCCGAGAAACCAAAGAGAGAAAGTCAGAGAACACAAGGAAACATCACACACAAGAGAGCCGAGAAGTCATCCCTTTTCAAGCAGGTGATCACAAGACTGCAAGGAACATACATGACAGTATAATAAAGACAAACGCGAAACATACATACAAAAAGGATCTCTCAGAGCAACCTGCTCTCTCTCCCTCTCCCCCATCAAGTTGATTGCAAATCTAGAAAGCATAAAACAAGGACCAAACACAGACCCCCCCCCCACACACACACACCACCAACGAATAATGGAAGCAACAGTACACAATGAATCAGAACAGAAACACCGCTTTAGAACTGACAACATTCTAAGCCACTGGGGCCTTAAATGCATTTACTCGTAGAAAAGAGCTATGTGCAATTAGACAATATCTTGGACCCCTGTATGAGACTAAAAAATAAAAAAATGCTTTTCACCACTTTTCCTATTGGTTTATTAGAACAATATCTAAAGTGTAAAAGTCGCATTCATTTGACTTTTACCTTTGCTATGGTGACAAAAATGGCTGCTGAAATAGGCTGAAAATAGAAAAATGACCATTTTGGAGCAAATTCGAGACATTTGGCAGAGAAATTTAAATAGAGCACTAGCAAATACCAAGAAGATATTTTTAACAGATGATGAAAATAATCACGACACACAACATATTAAAAGTGTTTCTGATATTTAGCTGTGCTGATATCTAATTCTTAAAAATGGTCTCACAAAGCATTACATTTTGTCCAAAAAGGCAATTTCTCTTATTTAAACCTATTTTGGGGGCCATTTTTGTAACTACATCAACGGTAAAACATAAATTCATGTCAGCCTTTTACACTTGGGTTATTCTTCTAGCAAACCTATAAGCAGAACTTGGTGAAAAGCAACTTTAGTTGTATGCTCCAGAGGGGGCAAAATTAGCCCCTTAATGCACGTAGCTCTTTCGGCCCTAGATGGCTCATTTTGCCCTGAGTTGGATTATTTAAAAAAAAAATCTACCCTCATTTTCAACGCTTTATATATTGCTTGATATACATGTGAATTATTTTAGGGTCTAATACTGGGCATAAATCATGCGATCCTTGTGAACGATAGCAAATAATTCATGTGGGATACTATCTGAAGAGTTGAGGTCGTCTAATTTCTATTTCCTCACTGATTTCCATTAATCTAACTCGCTACAAATATCTCAGAGACTGTTCTGCATTTCAAAAGGCCATGATTATTTCATTCATAGAAAGAATTATAGAAGGCATGATTGTCCTGTGGGAAAATGTATTTTATTATTATGTTTTTCAAATGCTGAGCATTCATGAGCAAGCTTTCATGCGCGGATTTAGGAATGGGACCCAACTAAGAAAAGGTTTTTTAGCTGATGATGGGAGAAAGGATCTAAATACCAATAAAAGCGGGCCATCATTGGCCAGCCAGCAGAATGCCATTTCAATGGCCATTAAAACCTGTCAATTCTGGTAAAGAGCTGTTTTAATGCCCTGTTGATGGTTAAACTTTCAATGACACTGAAAGTAATGGTTATAAATCCAAGACCCATTAACTAACAATAAAACAATTTGAACGTCCTTGAATGTAATGGCACAGTTAATTTTATTGTAGTTAATTTAAGAGGCATACAGTAGCTTTTGATGAGTTCAATGGTGCAACTAGTTTAATGGTAGCTAATTAAATCAGTCATATTTTCAACAGTCATAAATTTAATTAGGCATACAGTTTAATGATAGTTAATTCAAGAAGTTAAATTTTTTATGACATTGAATTTAATGGGACATTTAGATTCAAGATAGTTAATTAAAATAGCAATGAGTTTAATGCAGCAGGGCCATCAAATGACATAAAACAGAATCACCAACAGTTACTATTATTTTGGCGCATAAAACTAGTTCCCAGAAAGAAATTAGATAATAAAAAAGAAACAGTAAACCTTGAATTAAGCATGCTATCGTTTGTTTCCTTTATTTATGTCATTTTTTTTAGTAAGTGGTTTTTAATATATTTTTAGATCGTTTTGCATAATAATACTGAAAATATTGTATTCATACACAAAGATTCAAAACGATAGCACAAAATTTTGATATGTCATCGTGGCAATACGTTTAAGTTTAATTCTGGATCAGGTTTAATATTCATATCTGGGTGTGGTTCGGCTATTTCATCTGCTAAGAAAGGGAAATCAAGTTTTATTTATAATTTTGTAAAGAGTTAATAAGCTTTTTGAGCCGCGCAAACGTGCGTGCATTTCATGAAAAGCCTAACCGTACGCACACTGAACTCACATTTATTAACCCTTAAAGCGCATAATCACAAATGTGTGTTTTTGTCGTCCACAAAACTATTTGAAGCCTCATAGATAAACAGTGTGTACCCAGATCAGACTGCTCCTGTAGGAGCAGTCTCATCTGGGTCCACAATGTTTGCCTCCCTGCTTATGTATAAATAGACATTTTCAGACGCAGTTATTTTGCTGGCGTCTTAAGGACTAAATAATGTGTTTTGCGTCTATGCGGAGGTAATGGCGCAAGATGATACAGTTACTTTTGAATAAAACCACGCCTCCTTTTCATTTTAACCTATGCCTAAGGTTGACTAGTCCTAATCACGCATTCATGAGGCGCCGCCTTTACAGTAAGCGAAAAGTCAAGTAATATGAAATGACAATTTGCAAGGTGAGTGAAGTATTTTTCTACAGTATTTGAATTTATGTACTATGCTTGAATTATTAACTTTAAGACATAATTTTGATGACAAGTTTTCGATCAGAACTAGTATTCAGACAAAGTCCAAATACACCATATAATACACACAAGTCTTCCAGATGCACTAATAACATAATTAAGGGCTCTTCCAGAACTTTGGATAACAAGGGAACAATTAAATAAAATATATGTAACAGAGGGACATAAAAATGGTAAAGTGAAAACGACAAAGGGGCTGTTCATTGAAATTTACATGTTAAATACCCCATTAAATTGTTGGCAGCATTAGACAACCATGAAATTATCACATTAAAACAGTTCCAATGAAGTTAATGGCAATCGTGTACTGTCAAATTTATGGTATGCAAAAACCATTGACCATTAAAATTGAGCATGCCATCAATTTTTAATGTTATCCAACAGTATTAAAATCCTTAAAATATTATTGTATAGCATGTTTATGACCCCAATTAATTATTTATATGGGATTTTAATTGGGCTTAATACCTCATTAAGGGGGACTCAATGGTGATGAAAATCCCATTACAATGCACCCCATTAAGAGTAACTTTTGAAATGAATCTTCATTAATAGTGTTCTTAATTTAATGGCACTGTTAATATAATACCATTTAAGGTACTTTTAATTACCATTAATGTATAGCATTTTCATTGGGTATGTTAATGCATATTTTATGTGGTTTTCATGCAAGAATTATTGAAAATGCTGTAAAAATTAATGTTTTTTGATAATGTTTTTTTTTATTAATCTTTAATGGTGATGTAGGCAATTATGGTTGAAAGTAGACTTTTAACGTGTACCTCGTATAATACATATAATACAGACTTGGACGAGGATATGGAACTTTTATCATACTCTTCTCAACTTAGCATGAAATTTATCCTGCTCATAAATGTTAAAATGCCAACATCTGTTGGCATTTTAACATTTAAACGCGGGTTAAATACAACATCCGGGTGTTTAAACAAGACAAATCTATTTAAACACAACAACAACAACAACAACAACAAGGTTTTAGAATATGCTAGCAGTCAGTACATTTCTTTAATATCATCGGGGCTTGAAACCATTCCTATCAAAATGCTAACACTATTACATTAAATTATGTACGTATCTTCTTAATTAGATTAAAACAGTATCGCTTATTCATGTTTGTCTGATTATAGAAAGTTCAGTATGTTATACGGACAAGTCTATAGGGAAATCTAGGGAAGATCGAGTTTACATAATTATATCCATGCGTGGACCCAGAGGAGGGACAGGGGGCAGTGGGAGGAGTCCGGACAAAAAATAAAGGGGTTCATTGCAATACTGGTCCTGATCCCCTGTAAAACCACAAAGCTACCAAGCCAGCATTCAATAAAGTTGGGCCACCATCGGCCCTCCAGCGAAACGCCATTAAAATGGCGTTTCGCTGGTGGGCCAATGATGGCCTGCTTATAGTGGTATTTGGATATTCATTCCCCTTATCAACTTAAACAAAAAAAAACGTAGTCAAAACTGGACTCCCTCTGAAAAAACTTTATGGATCCGCACATGATGTCTGTGGCGAAATAAGCTTTATGTGCTGTAAAACTATAAGAAAAATAATAGAGTAATACTTGTATTTGTTCCATAATTCGCTTCTACATCCCATTGAAAAGTGCATTTGATCTCTAAATCTCATCAACATTCCCTTAAGATAATCTAATCTAATCAGATTAATCTAATGTACATGCTGTGCGACACGTTCATTGAAAAAAAACGTGTATTAAGTTCGACTGAACCTTACCAAGTTAGTTTAAAAGCATCTCGACTTTTTATGGTGATTAACTTCTTTGCCCATGTTGCGATATTGCTGGTACAGTATTCTTTTGAGGGAGATTTGCCATTAGTTGAAATCCACAAGGACTTTTTCGAATGAGCCATGACATGAAATTTCCAAAAATGTGGTTTATACGACCAGCAAAGGCTCAGACCAGCCTACGCATACGCGCAGATTGATCAGAGCCTTTGCTGTCGCTTAAATATTCTAGGACTGTTGAGCTACTGACTGAACACTATTTGGAGTTTCTAAGCTTAAAAGGAGGCTGCAGAGGCTCGTCTGAGTCTACTCTTGTCAAAATGCCTCATTGTTGGAAATCACATGTCGCGGTTCAAATGTGTTTTTCCTGATCATATTCACTTACTTTTAGAGATTAAGCTGACAACATATTTAAGAAATAAACATCTTTAAATGCATTTAGTTCTATTTTAGTGTTAGACACACATCATACAATGTACATTCAAATGCACTTGCTTTTGTAACGCGACGTCTGATTGGTTAACGTCAAATTTTGCGACATTATATCCTGCGATATACTGTCGGATGTAGTTTGACGTCATTACTTACGTCACATTTCATTTGATGATGTACGCATTTGTTCGGCTTTATGCGACTCGCAACGCTCCAATTTAAGAGGAAACTGCAGAAGAGCATGGGGATAACTATATTCAAAATTTCCATTTGTGGGATATACGGTCGGAAATCACGTTTTACGGCTCTGCTCGCGCGTCGCCCTAAAACTAAATTTCCGACCGTATATCCGACGATATACCTCCCCAAATGAAAATGTTGAATACAGTTATCCCCTCAAAATAGGTTTTTCTGCACAAAAAACTACAAAATATACTATAGTAAGGATTACATCCAAATCAAATGCAAAACTTCAGACCTGCCGTCTATTCAAAATGATCTGGCTTAAACTATATGAGGAGTTGCGTTCAAAAATACCCAGTGCCTATATGCTTTAGTACATGTAGAAGTTGAGCCGTTTGGTTACTAAGTTCAAAATGTGTAAAAGTAACATAATTGATCAATGGATTACTGACAAACCTCATGCACATCTTTAGACCAAGACAAAACACTTGCAAACTTTTAAAAATATCGTAACAAAACTGTTGTAGGAATTGAGTCCACAAGATACCTGTGTCTATATGCTTTGGTAGAAGTTGAGCCAATAGTTCAAGCAGTGTAGAAGTAACATAATTGATATGAGGATCACTGCCAAACCTCATGTACATCCTTAGACCCAGGCAAAATACCTCAAAGTTTAAAAAAGATCTGAATAAAATTGTTGTATGATATGCATTCACATGATACCCACTGTTTATATGATTTTGTAGACGTTGAGCCAAAAACATGACAAAGTTCAAACTGCGAAGTAATTGACAACAAATAATCTGAAGATTACAGCAAAACATCATGCACATTTTCAGACCTTGACAAAGCACGTGAAAAGTTTCAAAAAGATCTGAAAAAAAGTGAGAGGAGTTGCGTTCCCAAGATACCTAGTGTCTATATGCTTTGGTAGAAGTTGAGCCAATAATTGACTAAGTTCAAACTGTGCAAAAGTAATATAATTGTTTAGAGGATTACTGCCAAGCCTCCTGCACATCTTTAGGCCCAGACAAAACACATGCAAACTTTAAAAAGATCTTAATAAAATTGTTGTAGGAATTGCGTTCACAAGATACATGTGTCTATATGCTTTGGAAGAATTCTAGCCAATAATTGAACAGGTTTAAACAGTGTAAAAGTAACATAATTGATATGAGGATTACTGTAAAACCTCATGCACAGATTTAGACAAAACAACTCAAAGTTTCAAAAAGATCTGAATAAAATTGTTGTAGGAGTTGCATTCACACGATACCCACTATTTATATGATAAGGTAGACGTTGAGCCAAAAATGACAAAGTTCAAACTGCTAAATATGTGACAAAATTTAATATGAATATTACAGCCAAACGTCATGCGCATTTTCAGACCTTGACAGAAGCACCTGAAAAGTTTCAAAAAGATCTGAATAAAATTGTAAGAGGAGTTGCGTTCACAAGATACAGAGTGTCTATATACTTTGGTAGACGTTGAGCCAATAAATGACTAAGTTCAAACAGTGTAAAAGTAAAATAATTGATCTGAGGATTACTGCCAAGCCTCGTGCACATCTTTAGACCCAGACAAAACACATGCAAACGTTTAAGAAGATCTTAATATTTTTTATAGGAGTTGCGTCAGTGTCTGTATGCTTTGGTTGACGTTGCGCCAATAAATGACTAAGTTCAAACTGTGTAAAAGTAACATAATTGATCTGACCTCATGCACATCTTTAGAGACAAACAAAACACATGCAAACTTTTAAAAACATCTCAATAAAATTGTAATAAGAGTTGCTTTCACAAGATACCCAGTTTCTATATGCTTTGGCAAAATTAATCTGAGGATTACAGCCAAACCCCATCAACATCTTCATACCATGTAAAACACCTGCAAAGTCTCTAAACATCTGGCTAAACGTATAGGAGGGTGAAACAATATGTGTCATGACCCTGACGGGGGTGGAGACATAATTGTACAAGTTTCAAATTGTATGTATTGCATGTGGTTTTATCCTTTTAATTTGCTGCATCCATGATGTCAAGATTCTGATTCTAGCAAATTGCATATAGGGTAAAGTTGGGTAAATTCGGACACACATTTGCAAACAGCGTAAATCCAGATGAGACGGCTCCTTATGAGCCGTCTCATTAGGGTTTTCAATGTTTACTTAGTTAATTTATTTTTTATTCCAGCAATTAGAATAAGTAACAAACAAGGTCGCTGTCCGAATTTAACAGTTCTACTACAGTAACTTTGATTTTAACCTGGTTTTGTCTTCGCTTCATATGCTGCAGAAAACGCTGATTGTAAGCTAGACACGTTTTTTTTTCGATTACGAGAGAAAATAAATGTGACAATAAATAATAATTACTATACTGAGCTTTTTCAGATATTGTACTGCCGTATGGACTTTCGCAATTTATGCTACAATAACAGAGATCTAATTGCTTTCTTTCTCATAACTAGACGGAAGAATGATCATGTAATGTGCCCCTGGTGACCACAGGAGAACAAAGCCGATATACGTAGCTCAAAATAATACATAGTTGTACGTGACAAACATGCGGTATAAGGACGTTTATCTCGTAAATACATATACGGAACGAAACAAGTTAAGGAAATCACAGAAAACCGTGCAACATAAGAACACCAAAGCAAACAATTATTCAATTTTTATTTATTTGTTTAGACGCATGTTACCGGTTGAAAAACATGTTTACTTTAAGTTGATAGCACCAATGCCTTTGTTGTGACACAGTGTCAAGTAACCCAGGGATCAAAGTCATTTTTCGCAAAAATGTCTACAGAGTACCACCTCATAAACAAATGAATATCATGTAAGCATAACATCAAAGTTGGGAACCATTGTGCAAAGTGTTTTGAAATGACAATCGTGAGATATTTATAGTTAAAAAGTTTATACTATAAAACTTTGCAACGTTGGTTTTGTATATGTAGTATATGCTCAAGGGCCATTGACCTATTGCATTGAAATAAACTTTATCCATCTATCAAATCTTGAAATGCAATTCCTTTCAATGTCACATGAAATTAACTTGATAGCCTTAAACATAACATTTAGAAGATGAGAATGCCTTCAGTAATGAGTGTGTCCCCAGCCAGTGGCAAATTAGGACTAGCACTGGTTTTGCATACTCTGAATAATTATTTTGATTTGGTGCAGAGGGGTCAGCATCGATATCTCCTGCAACACTGCATCGAGGGGCTAGGAGTTTCTTGATGCCACTATTATGCGTTGGACCCTCTGTCCAAAGATGTCACAGACATGTTAAAATTGTAGACATATCTGGCCAGTCAATACGCACAACATTGTTTTTGCTGATTCTAGTGAGGTGTGTTCTGGCACTGTTATCCTAGGCCTGGTACTGTCACTGGTTTTCGCACAAAAAGGCAGGGCAACAGACCTCAACATCTCATCCATGTACAATTGACTGATCAAATGTCCCTGTATAACCACCAGAGCTGTCGTCCTAGGTTTTTAAATATCTCCATCTCCCTAGGGACCTTGATAAACTTTAATGCATAAAACCTATGTTTGCTCCGTAAATTGAATTTTTGCGAAAAATGGAGTGAAGACCAGTCAACTTTTGCATTGATTAACTAAGCTGCTGTGGGCGCTACAGACCCAGATAAAACGCCATTATAAAGAAAAATGGTCACATTATACTATTGTGAAATTCAAAAGTCTTTAAATGCTTTAGATATTTGGTATAGCCCCTCAAACACATTTTCTTAACTTTTTTTTGTTGAGTATATTTCTGGCCAAATTCTCCCATTTACCAGTTCAGGGTGCACATTTGTTCGCTAGTGACTGACAGCTACTATTTAAAGGGGACAAGATAATATTTTCATGACCAATTGTAATCGAAAGAAAGTGTGAGACGTGGACCCTAGAGGACGAACGTGGAGTCCATTGCATTCCCAGTAAGCTCGCTAGCATCGAGCTATCGCACCCGGTAAGGAGACCCGATGCTAGACTTTAATAAGAGTGCTGCTTCCACTGAGTGCAAAAGCGTCTTAAATGTGTCATACATCGCAGTTGGTAGCGTGTCCGACTGCATATCCAGGAACCGCGAGTTCGATTCAGGGCTGGCCAGGTTCAATATTTTTGCGGAGATTGGTCATGAAATTATTTCTACGGCCCCAAACAGAATTCAATTTTCGGGCCACTATAGGCCCGCCAGCGAAATGCAATTCAGGCGTATGGCATTATGCTGGCGGGCCGATAGTGTCCAAATTTTATGTGCTTACTGTGATATTCTCCTCCTTCCGCTGATTCAAAAAGGGGTGTCAGTTACAAGTGAAAGTATAACACAAAGTACTGGTTATCCGCTTTGTGAAGCTTGTCCAGGAAAAAAATGTGGATATGGGAACTGACCGTCTCGGCATGAGAATATATAGCTGTTGACTGGGACACTAAACCACAAACAACACAAAAAACTACCGCATACTCGCTTGCATGCATGATCACACGCACACGCACGCGCGCTCGCATGCATGCAATTTCGGAGATTAACTCTTCCACTTTAAATTGTAGAAGAGTATATGTATCAAAAATGGGTGCTAGACAAATTCTGAAAAAAAAATGAAATTGAAAAAAGCAATATGATTAAGCAAATAGTGAAGATCCAGATGAGGTGGCTTGTGAGCCATCTCATCTGGATCTATACTGTTTTGTCAGACCATCTTTACAGGTCTGTAGTGTTGAACGGATAAACGAAGGCTTAACGACAGCCTCTGAGCCGTCGAAAAATTTAGACAGTTTAACGAAGTTTCATCAACTTTTCGTTAGTTACAGTGCGTTCTTGTTAATCTGTTTTTGCCAACGAAGGCTTAACGATGATGTAACGAACAAATTGGGCTAACGAAGTTTCTTGTTACCCACCCCAGGTGTCCTGTTGTATTAATTGCTGTTTATGCCCTCCAAGGTTGATAGATTCCGAACCGATGACGACTTGTCAAGGGTGGGTCTCACTAGAGATGCGTAGGAAACTTTCTTCATATGCATGGTGCACTTGCTCAGGTTGCAACTCAAGATAGTTAGGGTCGTTTTTGCCACTGTAGCAACGCCATGTTTTTGCCTAGCGAGCTCATTACTCTGGTCAATACTGAGACATGTTTCACTTTCTACCACTTCAAGTGTCCGTTGGGGCCTGTACTTAGATTGTCTTTCAAATCGTCTGTTAATTTTTATTCTGATTACATGATAATGCCAGAGATTTACGTCATCTGCCATTTGGTCTCCTATTCTTCTAGCGCATTTAGATCATATTGCAGTTTATTATATACCTATAACTGATACCACTTTAGAACTGTCTGTTTTCTGGCCATCTGATACAGAAAGCCAGATCAACGAACTGAGGTTTTCTGAATCCATATCACTATCCTTTAAAATGAGGCTAACGTCGGTTACCTGCTTTTGCGGCGACGTTACGTAAAGTAAATTGCAAGCATGGAACCAGAGATGGAAAACATGTTGACGTGACGTCAAGAAACTCAATGGTATGGCAAACGTTCCCGCAATTTGTTGGGATTAACGACCAAAACAGGTTTTAAACTCAGAAAGAATGTCAGAAAAAGGCATATAATGAACATATTATCATAATTTTAACTTGATCTGGCGTACAGTATCACGTCTCGTCGATGAGGCCATACCATTTGATCACCCTCGACGCTACCGATGGTATAACCTCATCCACTCGACGTGATACAGTACGCCAGATCAAGTTACAATTATGATAATGTGTGATGTACTGTCTTCATCCTAAGATCTGGCGATCTGTACAGGTAACAAACACATGAGATCACAATGATTTGAGTGGTTGACAGCATCAGGCAGGTCATTGGTAAAGGCTGAAAATAAAAGAAAATCAAAGCAGTGTTTCTATGGTACACTGGAGCTCCAATCCTAGGGCATCTGCTGTGTTCCTTGACCTATGAAGAATTGAACCCAGCAGAGCGTTTGACCTCTAACCCCTAAGTAGCTGAGTTTGTAGAGAAGGTGCTGGTGCCAAACTTTGTCAAAAAGGTGACACAATCCAGCAGAATGACGTAAGGCAGGTCTCTTCCCGAACGTTATTTACTTGCAATGCACTGGACGGTTGCTTCAAATTGTGTTACACAGAAACGTCTTTAACAGGCGCCATGTTGGTTGACAGTCAAGATGTTGCTCTCATCAAATTACAGTAAAACCTGTCTTAAGCGGCCACTCAAAAATAGACAAAACAAAGATCTTAATGTAAAGTGGTACCTTAATGAAGGTCAAAAGGATTGCAGAATCCTCCCTTTGGAGCATTCTGCAATACTTTTGATCTGCATTAAGCGATAATTGGTATTTAAAACCAATTTTGGTGTTATATTTCAGTTGCCGCTTAAGACAGGTTTTACTGTAAAGTGCCTTATAACGATGTTCTGTATTATGTGTTTATGCACTTAACATGTCACTGAGGTAAGTAACATAGGTCTGTAATTTAATGGTAGATTGTTCATTCTTTTCTTCATAGGTAAAGATGAACAATTTTTGAGCGTAAAATTGTAAATCAGTTTAATCAATGTTTTGGGTGCTCGAAAGAACCAACTGTAGAAATCTATTTAAACACTTGAAGCCTTTTCCCTTTTCTTGTTGCATATTCTGAAAGACCATACTCACTTTGGGTATTCCTTAAATGTCCGCACTCGCGACATCTTACGTGTTGTTACTATGAGTTTCTCGTGTAGAGTTCTGCACTGCAGCTAAGTGTAGCCTTACAAAGCTTTCCCAGTACCTTTGATTTCCAGATTTCTTGGCCTCTTTTATAATAAAATAAGTATGTACATGCCAAATTTTCCTTTGCATCGCCATAATTATTCGTTCTGCAGATATAACTAAATAAAAAGTATGATATTTGATTCACTACACAATCTTGAAACCGCCAATTAATATATCAAAATAATCAGTCAAGTGCTGGTTTGTATACATAAAATTACTATTATAGTTATATTATTAAATGGTTTTGCAAAGCTCATATTATGTGTGACTATTCGTCATTATAGTATGGCCGATGCTTTTTTCTTTGATCTTTGCTGATGTTTAAATCAGACACCCTAGAATAACGACGAAGGAGGAGCTTAAAACCGTACTCTAACTTCCAATTTCAGTTACACAGCGATGTAGGCGGTAACTTCCTAAATAGCGACATAGGTTAATGTATATAATTGACATTCTTCATTGATATTCGTCATTATTATATTGAATATTAATTAAAGCGCATACATGGTAACTTCTGCTGCTGTCATACCCTCATATAAAAAGTGGGTGGGGTAAATGCATCGCATGTGGAAAAAATTATAAAAAATCTGATCTGTGTAATTTCCATCTGTTTAGAGGCACACAACAGTTTAAGGCTTGTTTAACTATTGGTAACGCTTCATGACGTCATTTATGTAAAATACAGGGATTCTAGCAGACACTTGGCTATTTGTTTTGCAGATCTTTTTTGATAAAAACTGATATTAAGAAATTTAGTAAATCATTTTGAATTACTTGTGAGTTGCATGTATAGATTAAAAAATCAACAGTTCCAAATATATTTACACAATGCATGCATAGGGTATGTGCTGGTTTCAATATATCTACAGCTCTATATACGAACTTAGAAAATACCGGTTTAAGCTACCAAAAATGTATTGCACAGATTCAGATTGAGGTGTAGTTTATATAAAGTCGAACCGCAAATGAAGTAATCACATCGCTGTTTCTATTGTCTTGGAAACCTTACAATGAAGAGGAAAATAGTCTATATGAGACAGTTATCTGGTAGTAATTGGAAGATATTGCGCAAAGACTACCAATAAAGTCTAAGAATATCGAAAGGATAATCGAGACACACTTTACAAAAGTAATCAGCACCCCTGGTGTTCTACATACGCTAATGAACGTTTTCTTCTCCCACCTTTGCCCATATAAGATAGGCTGTCAGCTCATGTAAGAAATTTCTATCTTACATGACCACGTGACTGCTTTCTTACATGGGCAGTGTTAACTATTCTTTTATCCCGAAAAAGGATACTTAAAGGACCAATATATTGCGCCTAGGTAACCCAAAGGCACCATGCAAGGTTAAGCGTTACTTACTGACGTCATATAACGTTAATGACGTCACCGAACGTGCGCCGCGTGACGAAAACGGCAATGTTACGCTAGTGGCACAGGGAGCCAAGCAGGAATTTATTTTGCATATTGCAACTTAACTAATTCTCCAAGGGTGTTTTCCTGACAATATCAAGGTGCAAACTACGTTTACACCCATTTTAATGCCCGTTAAAAACACTCGTGAACTCAAAAATAATGTAAATCCAACGAGTAAAAAGTTAAAATTTCAGGTTTTCATGGAGTTTTTATGTTCTGACAAAAACCCTTTGAAAAGTGGGAGAAAAACGATCCATCATGAGCCTGTCCATGTAGGATAGAGAAATCTCACCCTCGGGGTCGGAATTTAACCAGGGACTCGGCAAGCCTCGTCCCTGGTTAAACTTCCGACCCCTCGGGTGAGATATCTCTATCCTACATGGACGCTCATGGTGGATTGTTATATTCTTCCATCATGCCCATGTCGGGAAAATCGCTCGCAAAGTATCGCGACTAAACACTTGAAACAAGTTGTAAAACTAGGCGTTTAGATAAAAAAAGTATGATAACTATATCTTATTAGTCAATGTCCACACAGTAACCATATATTAAACACAGGCCATTTATCGACCCGCCTGCAAAATCCATTTAACTGATTTCGCTGGTAGACCAATGGTGGCTCGAAATTGCATACTAGCAGGTCAGATCTTATTTCTTCAAAACCAATTTGTTCATGCGCTTGGACGCAGACCTGTAAATATTGTTTTTTCCATAGACATTCAATACAGCTTTTAAGTAAACTGTGGCTCTTACAACTATTAATTTACACTATGGCTAGCATAGATTTACAGAAAATGTCCAGCTTATCGATAAGCAAGAATGAGATACTTTTTTCTCCCACCTTTGCCTATGTAAGATAGGCTGTCAGACCATGGAAGAAAATTCTATCTTACATGACCACGTGACAGCTTTCTTACATGAGCACATGACCAACTCATTTGCATACAGCACTACTTTTACATCGTCTGCTTGTAAACAAACAAAATGGCCGCCTCTAGGTTCAAAACAATCAACACTGAAGATTTTCTAGCACACAATGAAAACCAGAATACGTTAAAGAAAACTCTAAGCCACGTGAAACTTCTCAAGCAATTCCTGACTGAGAAGCACCAAGAGTCAAGGGAAATCCACACAATTCCAGCTGCAGAGCTAGACCGCTACCTATCAGAGTTTGTTATTAATGTGCGCAAGGCCGACGGTACCGAGTATGAGCCCTCTTATTTACGTGGGATGATTAGCAGCTTTGACAGACAGTTAAAGAGGCACAAGTATGGCTCTGTGATCATTTCATCTGCGGAATTTGCGGACACTAGGGAGGCCCTGAGATTAAAACAACGGCATCTGAAGTCCCAAGGAAAAGGTGACAAACCCTTTAAAGCTGATCCTCTCAATGACAGTGACATGAACAAACTGTATGAAACTTGTCAACTAGGCATATATACCCCAACATCTTTGATTAACACTCTTTGGTATCTAAACACATTACATTTCGGCATCAGAGGTGGTTCGGAGGAGCACAGACAAATTTGCTGGGGTGACATACAGCTCAAACATGACTATACAACAAAACAAGACTATCTGGAGTATCATGAACGGAGAACTAAAACAAGGACCGGCGATGATTTAGAAAATACGAGGGTGTGTCCTCCACGGATGTATGCTGTTCCTGAAGACAGAGACCGGTGCCCTGTAGCAACATACATGTTTTACCAATCTAAAAGGCCGGATGATTTTTGCCGTCAAGATGACCCATTTTATCTTGCAGTCGTTACAGATAACAAACAACCAGCTGTTAATGCAAGGTGGTTCCTTCGTGGGCCTATAGGAAAAAAACAAAATCGAGGGTTTTATGAAAAAGATGGCTGAGGAAGCTAACTTACCCAAGAATAAGCGATTCACCAACACAAGTGTCCGTAAAACCCTGGTTCAAAAGATGACGGATAACAATGTTCCGGATACCCTGCAGGTCTATGTTACTGGTCACAAGAACGTCGGCTCTCTGAACAACTATCGATCACTCAGTGACAATCACAAAGTGGCTATATCAAATATCATCTCTAGGACTGATTCTAGTGCCAGAAGTTTTGAGCTGCCATCAACATCAAGCTCAATGACTCCAGCTCAATGCCATGCTGTTTTGCCACAAAGTCAGCGTGACATGCGTCCTCAATCCTTGTCACAACACAGAAACACGTCCAAAAGCTTTGTTGAAGGCATGTTTGCTGGGAGTACCATGAATAATTGCAGCATAAACATTAATTTTAGTCATAACAGTCCGCATATTAATCCAAAACGCAAGAGAATGATCATGAGTGACTCCGATACTGATTAGATTTTGAATGAAGCAACACGATGAACTTCTTGACCGATCTACCGTGTGTTATGCCGCTATAACATAGTCCAAATATTAGAAAACAATAACTTAATCAAATTGATATTTTGTTTCAAACCCATCTTACTAAATTTCATACTAGTCACTATTTGTTTGTTTTTGACTTGATTGAATAATGTATTTATCTTAAAAAGTGTGTTTTTATGGTTTGTTTATCTTATTTTTCTTCCTACGCTGATGACGCCATATGACCTTCGATTTATTTTCCAACTGAAAATAAATCAATAACTGTTCGGAAAGCTGTACGCGGTAATTTTTTTCGGTACATACTCAAGAGTATGTACTTTAAAAATGCTGCCTCTTCAGCTGTGCCAATTTTAAAGGCGTGAAACGCAGTAATAAAAAAGTGGATTTTTTTCACTTTCTGACACTATTGTTATGGGAGCCCATTTTTTCACTCAAAAAGTGGGAGAAAAACGATCCATCATGAGCCAGTCCATGTAGGATAGGGAAATCTCCCCCTCGGGGTTGGAATTTCAACCAGGGACTCGGCAAGCCTCGTCCCTGGTTGAAATTCCAACCCCTTGGGGGAGATTTCCCTATCCTACATGGACACTCATGATGGATTGTTATACTCTTAAATGTAGCCCATAGCTTCCATCCGTCTTTTTAAGCCTACGTGACTGCCTTTTTTGGAAATCTGCAGGTCCGTTGCCAATTCGTTAGACGCTTCAAACGAACGTCTAGAAACAATGTAACATTGGAATAATCAGAAAAATGTGAGTGATAGGACTGGGCATAAGGCTAATATACTTTTTTTGTTTTCTGCATAATCCACTCGAGGGAATCTGAATAACAAATGTAACCTGTCTTTAAAACAGCGCAGAAACCTCAAAGAGGCACAGGGTACCAGACTAATTTCATTGGAGCTTGATTGTGTAAGTGTAAGAACATTCTCTTATTAGCCTTTATTACGAGACTTCGGCTTCTAGAGAGTAATAAAAGTATCGTAATTCCGTCATTTCTAAAGTCAAACAACGTTTTATCCGGATTAGTTGCCAATGTAATGTCTTGTATAATTGTACAGAAGGTTAAGTTATTGTGGTTGCTTTAAGTCACGGAGAAGCTCTAACTCGGTTCGATGAATGAATAAATGGTTCAATACATATTGTGACCTAAACAGTTGTTTTTCTTTACTCTTACCTATCAACGCTTGTCATTATCTGAGGTGAGTGCTATATTTGAAATCCAACATAAAAACTTCCCACTGGATTAAACTTTTATCAGATACATCAGAAGCATACAGTCAAGATTCTAAATCAGAGATTTAAACACCTCTGGGACCTGGCCCCGAAGGTTATAAAACTTAAGTACAGTCTCAAACCCAGAATAAGGCGCAATGATTGGCTGCAGCGTGTGTCCGCAAGCACCCAATCATTGCACTTTATTTTGAGTTAGAGAATGAGCTCAGGTTCTATAACCTCGGGCCAGGGCTGCAAACACAGTTGGAGAGATATCTTTCCTGTGGACAGTATTTCGTAGGCCCAGTTCTGTAAACGTGTTTCATAGACCTCATTTATACAATTTAACACTATGACGAACGAAGGAAAATGGCTAACGACTCACAGTCAAGAATAAGAACACATCAAGTTGAGCCTTGGTTGGCCCAGCCAAATACAAGTATCAGGCACCAACCAACTGATGAACACTGTATGGCAGGGCTGTTGTTGAGTCTGAGGCCTGACCCACCGTCGTGCAATTAAAGGGAAATGCAGAGCTATATACCGTGATTGTGTTTGCAACCAGGCTTGCAGACTGCCACATGATATACATGTTATATTCATCTTTCTTAACGTTTGACTATCTTTTTAAATTGATCATAAAATATGACGTTTCAACAATTATTTTGAATTTATAAACTAAATCAACATTAAATCTGGCTTAGATGATCCTGTTATACCAATATTGTATTTAACAATCAACTTTGAGTGTCTGTGGCAAAATTTAGAAAATACTTTACTTTTATGATATCAATAAGTAAGCCTTGTTTATATAGCAATAAAATATAGCAGTCAAAATTGGTGCCTTTTGTTTGAGTCACTAACATAGAAATATACACTCGCAAAGTAAATAAGCTGCGATATATATTCACAATAGGAAGGGGGCGAGGAATATTTAGCTCCATCAAGAAATGGGAAATTATCTTTTTAAAATTAAAATCATCCCGTTTTAAATGAAAACTGGATAAATTTTAGATGAAACTGTGTCATTCGTTATGGACAAGGGGAACTTCAGTACCAAAGACTTTGCCTCATCATTTGTCAAAATAAGGATTATTAATATTAAGCGAGTCAGCCAGACACCTTGAGGTAGAGTTAAAAATGCTTTAATAACATCGGCTTAGTTCAGCACTTTGCATTTGCGCACTTCGATATATCTTTCCTGACAATTATGCATATCAGTTCTGCACTTCTATCATACCAAGTGGATATTAAGGTAGTTAAAACTCGTCACAAATCGTTCAAAGTACATTAAGTATTCTTTATCATTCCGTTAGCCAAACTTAGAAGTCAGAATTTTTTTGGAAGTTTCTTTGCAACATCTCCAAAATATAACCCCACTCTAAGTTTTGAATAACGAATGTGTAGTAAGTAATAAGAAACATTCTATTCCCTTGATTGAAAAAAAAACACATTTTTTTAAATGGCAAAAAAGTGACTGCAAAACACGTGTCAGATCCAGAAGACGAAGTGTATAATGATTGCTCTGCATGATTCATTAGAAGAAAGGGAAAAGAAGTAAAGATAGAAGACCGCACCTCACCTGTATAGCTACATTTATACCTGTACAAGTAAGTAAGGGTGCAAAGATCCGGAATCGATAATAACAAGTTCCACACCTGACCCAGGATACGAATGGGAATGTGATAAACTTACAGTTAGACACGACAAACGAGAGCCAAGAGGTCAGCCCTTTCCCAGCAGGTCACCACAATGCACATATAAACAGACGCACACAAAGACATAGCAAACACAAGACAGAACAAAACCATAAAAGATCCACAAAAGAAGTACCACCTTGGAACGGTCAGTAAAATATTTTACTGGAAGGCTTAAACCAGTTTAACGGCGGCATCCTCACCCTTAATTCAGTTGTGGATCAAGACACATAAATATTTGGTTTGCATGAAAGACCCTTAACTTATCAATGCATCATCTCCTAAAACATATAAATCAAGTTACAACAAGGAGATAAAGCAAAGATAATGACTCAACAGTAAACAAAACTGAATACCGGAGCAAAAGAAATCCAACAGGTAAACCCTGGTGGGCCGGACAAACAGCCAAAGCATCAGGCCCCTCCTATCTCATCAAAAGACAAGCCTTTAAGTCAAAACCATCATAGAGCCTGAAGTCCGACCCTCTAGCGTGCAATTAAAGAGGAACGCAAAGTTGCCAACCGTGATTGAGTTGACCACCAAGCATGCAGTCTGTTGTAATACATTAATGTAATAGCCAATCTTTTTATAATGGGAAATTATTTTAATGAACTGCGCTGAAAAATTATTAGAGCCAACAATCTTCTTCAATTTGTACACCAAGCCACCATAGAAATCAGGTTCTGAAAGTCCTTGGTCCAACTTGGAATTTAGAAGTCAAATCATAGTATTGTCTATAAAATTTTGAAAATGTTTTGCGAAGTTTATGATACTGATAGCCTTGTTTAAGAAGTTTCTGAGTAAACAATTTATTGCGAGTGCTGAAGTCAGCAACGTAGCATGCTCTAGCAAAACGAATGAGTTGAGAGATATAGACTCCATAGGATGTAGAACGAGGAACATTACCATCCAAAACTGGGAAATTGACACTATCAAAATTATAGTCGTCACGTTTATCATAAATTTTGGTAGAAACAATATCATTAGAAATTGACTAATGCAAGTCAAAAAATGCAGCTTCAGTATCAGAGGTATTAGCTTTATTCAGTTGGAGCTCTGAAGGGTATATTTGACTTACCATATTGTCAAAATAAACATTATCAATATTTAAAATATCGTCCAAATATCTGGATGTAGTGTTAAACGCATCAATAACATCAGCCTGCTTATCATCAGAAAGAGACATCATAAAATCCCTCTCATAACAAAGCAGGAATAAATCTGCAACCAGGGGAGCACAATTAGTGCCCTAAGGAATCCCAACTACTTGTCTATACAGTTTGGGGCCAAATTGAATAAAAATGTTGTCCAACAAAAAGGTCAGCATATCACATACATTTCGGCACGACCATGCATGATATTTTTTAGGTTTTTCTGAAGTAAAAAAATGCATTTCTGTCATTATATGCAAGGTAAGGAGAGCCTTCTCTTTGGAAGGTTCTTTCTATAAGATCAGTAAGTTTATCTTTAATTGAATTATGAGGTAAAGTAGTGTAAAGAGTAGAAAAATCATAAGTAGACAAACTGGTCGCATTGAAATCTCTAGCTTTAAGTTTAACCTGAATTTTTAATAGACCAAAATAGGTTTTAACTGGATCTCTCATATACCTTTTCACAATACTTGATAACATGCTTTTAACAGCTCTAAGACACGAGGTTAACAATTTAGAAAGTTCTGTTGTCGTACATGAACTAGAATTAGCAATAAATCTTGCTTTATAGGGTTTATTATGGAGTTTAGGTAACCAGTACAATGTAGGAACTTTGTCTTGATTTTCTTTAGCTTTGACACCAAAATGTAGGGCTGTATGACAACCATGCCCATCAACTATCACCCTCTCACTTAAAGAAGGCTGCAGTTTATAGGCATTAGTGTCAACAAGCTCACGCTTAAGAGTATTAATATAATACAATCGTCGAACAACTTCAACATTTTTAGCAGCTTTATCTGCTGGAACCAAAACATAGTTCATATGAAAATCCTGGATACCTCATTTAAGGTGACGAAAAGAAGATTTAGGTTAAGGGGTAAAAAATACTATGTAAATCAATAAACTCAATACCTTTGTTAATGAATGGAACTTTGATAAAATGTCGTTTATGATCAACCTCAGAATCGATATAAGGACTATGGAAATGTTGAACGTAACACCTTGTAAGGAGTGCTGCTTAAGATAATTTGTTTGCTCTATCGTAAAGTTTATTAGCCTCTTACTCTAAATTACGTAAAACTGAGATAGGCAAGGAACTAAAAAACGAAAATAAGCCATGCCGACCATGATTAGTTAAAGCCAAAGGAAGATCCTTTAGAGAAGTATTTAAGCGTTTTTCAGTACAAATTTTGCTCTTAATGTTGCCATTTTACCATCAGATCTACTTTTACGTTTGTTACATTTCAAAACAGAAAAAAAAACATCAAAATCTGGCATATTAGAAATGTCACCTTCATGGTATATATTATCATTAAAGCCTAAAGGAAAAAAAAATATCCATTTAAGTTCAGTTTCATGTCTCTTTATATTTTTAATCTAGTTGATGAATTTGGATCATATATAATTTTTCAACCGGCTGAATTACAATTTGACTTGGTGAATGACCATTACTTTTGAAATGGCGATAAAGAAATGTGTCAATTTTTTTAGGCTTTTTCATTTTACGAAAGTGCTCACGAAACCTAGTCTTAAGGGATCGGCTAGTTTGTCCAACATAGTGCATTCCACAATTAATTACAGTTCAAGTTATAACATAAATTAGATCAGATGAAGTTCAGTCCATATCATTATTATTGATTATGGAAAATTGTCTACCATTTACAGATGATGTAATGGTAGTACATAAATGTGTGCAACAGACACACCTCTTGGCATTGCACTTAGAAACATTAGGATACATTCCGCGTCTTTTGAATGCATTAAACAATTAAGTATACTTTCTGATAATAGGTAACAATTGCTCCTGATTGCGGGTGTGGTAATAGTGCAGAATAAAGTGCGGAGAAGATACCCTTACTAATTGCAGAGAATGTGCATTTGCAATGTACCCGCTTGATTATTGTCAGCATGAGACAACATGGGGTCTTTCTCATCACAAAACAAAACTGCAACAGGAGGAGCACAATTATTTCCCATTTTAATACCTTCAATTTGTATATAGAATTTTGAGCCAAAACTTATAAATATATTGTCTAAAAGATAATGGGGAGCGTCACAAAATTTCTGACATGACCACCAATTATATATTTTGGGTTGTTTAGAAGCGATACAGGCGCGTTTCTCATGTCAAGTCAAATGAAATGAGCCCTTCTTATCTGGAGGCCTGGATATTAAAGCTAAACATGTTTTATGTCTTTTCAGGGCTAGGTGTGATTCGTCATGTACTGTGACATACTATACTCCTCAAAATAATTGAAGGACAAATACTATCAATTATAACATTGATACATTTTGTGTAGAACGTAATTTGAAAACTAATTTTACGATCTAGCCAAAATTTTCGGACATATTTGATGCCCTATTGTCAAGTGAAACAGCAAAAAGAAAATGGTAGAAAATGTAATCAACAAAGATTTTTTTGGCATTCTAAAACTTGACCAAAAATGCATTGGAATGTCATTTTTGTGTGTGATCCATGGACCACAGAACTGCATAAAGTGAATGAAAATTGCTTTTAGATGTTGAAATCTCTGTTTTCGCATGGTTTTATGGTGCTTTAATCCCATCAATACCATCCATCACTTCCTGTGAGAGAAAATTGCCCCTTTTGGTTGTGGCGTAATGGCCAGACTATGGATTCCGACGACTGGTTTTGGTGTTTGTCTATGACAATCTTTAAACAATTCATCGGGACATCTTTCTAACACTAAAAGGCATAGAATGACGATCGAAAATCTGATTCTTGATGGCCAAGTAGACTCATTGTTTTCAGAAAACAAAGCAGTGTCAAAACTCAATTGTAGAAGATGAAAACGCTTGCTTCCCAGTATATTGAAACTGTTTGAAGATTTTTTTTGCATGTAAGCTGAACTGTTTAAAACAAAGTTCAATTTAGTGTCACTTTCATTCTACTCGAATGACCACAGAAGAATTTCTTAACCCACCCACTGTCTTTTGAAAGTGTGTTTTGAGGGTATGTGCATTTGAGACACAGTTATGGCTGAATTAGGCATGTGAATCATTAATAATGATTCTTGATTTAAGGGCATAAAGGATAGAAAGATTTGGGCCTAGTTTTACAGAATTTCAATGTTTGAGCTAATTAAACTCACGTTCTAAAATCTTGGTCCTTTAATTATTTTGAGGAATATGTAGATACTAATACTTCTGACATACGAGCGTAGATAGAATTCACGATTACTTCACATTCTTTTCCTCCAACGAAACCCGCAATATATTTTCTTTTCATACCAAATATATATTCACATCTAACAGATTTGCCCATAACTGTGCCACCTGTCTTTTGGGTTTCCGACCAGGTCATACCCAAACATTTCTGCTTAGCTACAAGTACAAGCTAGAAAATTAAAAATATGTTTGTAGCAAGTTCAGAATGATATATTGCAATAGACGAAAACAATGGAGCTGATCAGACTGCAGGGATCCGCAGTATGTTCTGAGCCTGTGTTGTTTGCGAACACTGAAGACAGGTTTTTCTCTAGTCGAGGCCCATATGTCATAGCAGCACAGTAAAACCTGTGTAAAACGGCCACTCAAAACTAGAACAAAGATCTTAATGACAAATGGTAGCTTAATGAATGTCAAAAGTATTGCAGAATGCTCCCTTTAGCATTCTGCAATACCTTTGGCCTGCATAAAGCGATAATTGGTCTTGAAAACCAATTTTTGGTCTTTTTGAGAGTGGCCGTTTTACACAGGTTTTAACGGTATATGCTATTTAATAGATCAAAAAGAGCGTTATGATGACTCAGTAAAAGCATGTTAAGCGCGTACCTTGTTCCTCATGGTCCTGTTGAGGACGTAGAATGCTTGAGCTTGTTGACACCAATGCCTATAAACTGCAGCCTTCTTTGAGTGAGAGGGTGGTTGTCGATGGGCATGGTTGTCATACAGCCCTACATTCTGGTGTCATAGCTAAAGATAACCCAAGACAAAGTTCCTACGTTGTACTGGTTACCTTAACTCCACAAAAAAACCTACAAAGCAAGACATATTGCTAATTCTAGTTCTTGTACGACAACAGAAGTTTTTAAATTGTTATGTCTTACAGCTGTTACAAAACATGTTATCAAGTTCTGTGAAAAGGTATATGAGAGATCCGGTAAAAATCTATTTTGGTCTATAAAAAATTCAGGTGAAATTTTAGATAAACTTAAAGCTAGAGAGTTCAATGCAACCATTTTGTCAACTTATGGTTTTTCTACTCTTTACACTACTTTACCTCATAATTTAATTCAAGATAAATTTATTGATCTTATTGAAAGGCTCTCTTTACCTTGCATGTAACAACAGAAACGCATGTTTTACTTTGGAAAGACCTAAATATATCATGCATGGTCTTGTCAAAAAGTATGCGATGTGTTTACCTTTTTGTTGGACAACATTTTATTCGATTGGGTACCAAGTTGTATAGACAAGTAGTTGGAATTGCTATGGGCACTAATTGTGCTCCCCTGGTTGCCGATTTATTCCCGTTTTGTTATGAGAGGGACTTCATGATGTGTCTTTCTGATGATAAGCAGGCTGATATTATTAAGAGCTTTTAACACTACAGACAGATATTTGGACAATATTTTAAACATAAATAGATTGTTTATTTTGACAATATGGTAAGTCAAATATACCCTTCAGAGATCCAACTGAATGAAGCTAATAACTATGATACCAAATCCGCGTTTTAAGATTTGCATTCGTCAATTTCTAATGATATTGTTTCTACCAAAATTTACGATAAAAGTGACGACATTGATTTTAAAATTGTCAATTTCCAATTTTTAGATAGTGATGTTCCTCGCTCTACATCCTATGGAGTCTGTATCTCTCACCTCATTCGTTTTGCTAGAGTATTTATCCATGTTATTGACTTCAACACTCGCAATAAATTGTTAACTAATAAACCTCTTAATCAAGGCTATGGGTATCATAAACTTCGCAAAACATTTTCTAAATTTTATAGACGATACTATGATTTGATATAAAAAGAATCCAAATCAGACTTACATCTCTCTCGCGCCAAGGACTTTCGATAACTTAATTCTATGGTGACTTCGTGTATAAATTGAAGAAGATTGTTGGCTCTAATAATTTTTCAGCGCAGTTCATTAAAAAAGCTCCCCATTATAAAAACGATTGGCTACAAGATTAATGTATTGCAACAGACTGCATGCTTGGTGGTCAACCCAATCACGGTTGGCAAATTGGCCTTCCTCTTTAATTGCATGCCGTCGGGTCGGACTTCAGACTCTATGACGGTTCCGGCTTAAAGACATATCTATTGATGAAATGGTAGGGGCCTGATGCTTTGGCTGTTGTGGAGCCCACCGGGGTTTACCTATTGGATTTCGTTTGCTCCAGTCTTCAGTTTATTTACTGTTGAGTCATTATCTTTGCTTTATATCCTTTTTATATTTTGATTTATATGTACTATGTTATATGATGCAAACAAAACATTTGTATGTCTCGATCCACATCTGAACTAAGGGTGCGTTTGGCGAACCGTGAAACCGGTTAAAGCCATCCAGTAAAATATTTTACTGATTTTTCCAAGGCGGTGCTTCTTTTGTGGATCATTTATGTTATTTCTATCTTGTATTTGCTATGCTTTTGCGCGAGTCTGTTTATTGATGCCTTGTGGTCACCTGCTGGGAAAGTGCTGACCTCTTGGCTCTCGTTTGTGATGGCTAATTGTGAAGTTGTCACTTTCCCATTGGTATCCTGGGTCAGGTGTGGTACTTGATTGTATCGATTCCTATTCTTTGCCCTCTTTCTTACTTTGCAGTAAGAAAGAAAAGAGTGGAAGTGGTGCGCGCATTAAAAACGTTGAAGGAACGTGTTGGACATAGTAAGCATCTGGCATTGCTTCCATAGCCTTGGTCAGGTTCCCTCTATGATTTAAAATATTTCAGAACAAAGTGTGATTTCGAGGTTTTCACTTCATAGCGATGGTACCTTTAACAGTGAAACAACAATGGCGCTAACCAAACTGCGTGAAAAACTCACAGCTTAATGTCAGATCCTACTTCTACTATGTACTATCATAACATGTCTTGTGATTTATCAAATAAAATATTGTTTAAACCAAACTGCGCGAATTTGCATAAAGGTCTATGTTTTTTTGTTCAAATACAATATCATTTGTGAATTGTTCTCGTGGTAATCGTCTCTTGGATACGCGCGTCCAATTAGTTTTCAGGTGTAGTACTTAATTGCGTCGATTCCTGATCTTTGCCTCCTTACTTACTTTACATCTGATAATAGACTAAATTTGTTTTTGTATGTTTTCACATTGATTTTCGGCAATAATGTTTTTGGTTAATTTTAGCAAACTGTGTTCGCAATGAAATCTGTACAGAATAATTAGCGACAACGTTTCCAAACGGTTCCAGCAACAAAGATGCTGTATTTTACTGCGCATAGATGCACTATTAGAGTAGTTTAAAGCTGCATACTCTGTAACTATAAACATTTTTCGAAAAATTTTATTTTCTTTTTAAATCATTTGTAAAAGTAGAATTAAGCTATGTTTTCACAATAAAAATGTTCAGTACAGCTGAAAACTTCGTTGAAAAGTGAATTATCTTATCAAATAGGTGTATTTTTCTCTTGTTGGCAATTATTTGCGTCCCTTCAATAATTATAGACCGTTGAATTTTAACAAAATGCAGTTGTTTTGATAGTGATAACTTGTTAAGATTTACGAAAATGGTAAAATATTTACCTGAATTTGAGTATTTTTACCGTGTTCTTGAAAAATAAAAACATTATTTTCAAAATAAGAAGATCAAAAGTTACAGACTATGCAGCTTTAAGTAAAGCGCAATTAAATGAAATCAGATATGTTCTCGGCGGAGGGGTGGGGGGTGGGGGTAATTCGAGGGTAATTTTGGTATGGGTAAGCGAGCCAGAATTTTAAAACCATCTTCAATCATATACCTGGCCTTGGAAAAAACAGCCCAGTCATATACTTCATTTCACATACAGTTGACTTATTCATAAACTGTCCTTTGAATTAATATACCCTTTCATACGAAACATAGGTGCATATACATGGGCCATTCAGATACCAACATTAGAAAATATGGGCATTCATATTCTCTTTTTTTAAACGAGGGGATTTATCATATACCTGGCGGCGCTGAAAAGGGGACTATTCGGCACGCATATCCGAACTATGTCATATATAGGTAGTTACCCCCCCCCAACCCACCCACCCCAAAGTATATGTCAATCAAAAAGTTACATTGCACCGTCAAAATTCACTACAGCGATAGATAGCTTGTTCGGATATATTGGAAATCGCTATGATACCCTTGTGCGTTAAGCGTGTTGGGCATCACGAAACCGGTCGCTTACGAGCGCGTGCATAAGAGAAAAATGTCATGACATGCCAAATCCAAGCTTCTGTACCTTCAAATGACCATGCTCAAAGTAGATTCTGCATATGCAAGTAAAGTTAGTGTACTGTCCTGTCCGCCAAGAGTGGCAGTGATTTCGTGTATGTTTACAAAGTTATCAAGGACCTATAACCGATAGATCACTTGTATATTAATCCTATCCTCAGGGCTGTTTTTTTCCAAGGCCAGGTATATGATTGGAGATGGTTTTAAAATTCTGGCTCGCTCACCCATACCAAAATTACCCTTGAATGTTTTGTTGTACGTTACTTTATGTCCATTCTAGTATTGCAATCATCTTGATGGGGAAGAGAGAGCTGATTGCTTGCTTAATTTGTCTTCCTGGTGTCTCGTGATGGTTAAGCGGCTCTTCCTCGAGGTGCCACGGGGTTGTCTGCAGTTTGTATTTGTGGTATTTCCTGATCATACTCACTTACTATTTTTAATATACAAGTGATCTATCCATTTGCGTTAGATCAAGTGAAGTGTACACGTTAGTGTTTTACTTAGCAATTGTAAACAAAGTATTACGTCACTGTCACTCCTGGTTGGCACGACAGTAAACTGCAGGATTTTACTTTACACAACCGTTGAATAACAGCATATTTACCGCTTGTGAATTATCCCTTTCTGTCACTCCTCTACGAAATGTACCTGTTAATAAAAGACTTCGAAAATTTAGCTGAATTCAATTTATTGCAAAATCTTCATCTATGTAACAAAAATCTGTTTACACCACAAACTTCGGACCTTTTGGACTATTTGGCGCTAATTTTTCTCTACATCTTTCAACGTAAACACAGTTTTGCTAAATTTAAAAAAAAAAGTTATCGACAAAAATCAATGTGAAACACAAATCGAGTTTAACTATTTGTGTGAATTAATCTGTTTTAAGCATGTTGGCTACAACTGCCTTTGTAGCTCAGAGCAGCAGTCATCATAAACTGTCAGCTGCTTAAAAGACACACTTTAACAGTCTGAACGTTAAATGAAACACTGTCAAAATGTCTGATATTTAAAGATTAATTAATTGGCACGTCTTGAAATTAGATATGGCAAAATATAAAGTTTGTCAGATTATTGGATATAATATTGAAGTAGTATAGGTGCCACTTTAGCGTTTTTGACGTCACTTCCGATCCAAGATGGCGGCCCTCACGACTTCGGGTCCAAGATGGCGGCCCCCACGACTTCAGATCCAAGATGGCGGCCCCACAAAGTCAGATCCAAGATGGCGGCCCCTGTGACGCGTTCGGTTACACCTCGGAGGGTGAGTCAACGCCCTAGACCACGAGAAGGTAGCGTCACGTCCTAGAGCGCGGTGTCGTTCTTCTATATACAAGGGTGAGGGGCCTCTCATGTATTGAACGAACACGGATCTGGAGGAGTCTATATTGAGGATTTCCGGGGTTTTTTTTAACGCAGTTCAGAACGAGATCCAGTCTTTAATGGTGTAGCGCGTCGCAGCGCTCGGTTTATCCCGTTCCCCGGGTGGACCCTTTTTTTTCAGCACGGTCCTTTCACGTCTTTTTCCACGTACTGATCGGCTTCGTAATTTGGTCTTAAAGGCTGAGAGGGATATGATTGTCTATCAACGTAGAACGGGTTCCTCGCCATGCATATGGCGTCTGGCTTACTTAGGAGTATATTGCGCAATTATTTGCTGTTCGTCCTTTAGTATCTTAATGAATTCCAGTCCGAAGTTGCTGTCTTACGCCCTCCGTCCGTTATACTATCCTCTCCTTTTCGCTTAAGCTCCGATTTTGCCATTTCTAAAGCTTGGGCTACTGGGGTGACCAGGTTCACTACGGGTTTTTCCTTTTGTCTCATTTCTTTCAACTCTCTGTAATTCCGTCCACTACCCACAATATAATGACCCTGACTGTCGCGTTCCGTGTAGCCATCTCTAACATCCAGCAAATGCTGATACCATTTGTCGGGATCCGACACGTACGGAATCCACTTCTGCTGTTGGTAATCGTAAACGAGTCTAGTGCCCATCTCTTTTGATCGATTTCCTCCTTCGTGCTCGAGTTATTCTTACGCTCTATTCATACGAACGGGCGAGAGTCTAGTTCACTATCCTCAAGCACCTCGATTAATCGCTCAGCAGCCTCTCTGGCTTCGCGCCGTAGTTGTCTACATCTCATCCGAAACAACAGTTCATCAAACAAAGCTATACACATAAAAGTAATGGCGAACATATTTACGCCTACTCAATACTTAATCCCTTTTCTTAGTGACCAGTTTTGATAGTCATTCGGGTTACACTCCGAACACCGTAATGCGCCTAACTAATTCATGTGATCACTTTGCACGTAACAGGGTACGACCCCCTCTAGTTCGGGTAAGACCCTTCCAATTTCTGTTAAGAGTTCTTTGACGGCAATGTATTCTAGGGGTCTCAGGTATAATCCCTTTTTCGTAGGTATTACCTCTTCTTGCGGCTTCCAATACTGCCTTATATCCATACATGCGCTGCCCTCGGTGATGGTACAATAAACGTTCCCTCCAAGATGACTCTTATAGTTTTGTTTCTCTGTCCTGGCTTGATCCGCGTATTCTAAGTAATCCACCCAATTCTTCCATCGCATCAAGGTTAAGCTGATACCTTTTTTGGTCGGTTTGTCATCTTTACATTCTCTCAGGTCAACACGCAGTTCACCTTTCCATTCTGTGACCTCGATAAAGCGATCGTTTCCGAGACTGAATCTGCATCTAGACATGTTTACTGTTTGACTGTCAGAATAGATATGACTAGATTGCTGCAAAGTGCCTTATATAGTGAGAGGTCTCTTCTGATTGGTCAATTATCCAGCCATCCGATTGGTCAACCTCCTCACTCCTGATCCCTCCTCCTCCTCATTCTCCTTCACGACGTAGTAGAGTCCTCTTGGTCTTCAGAGGCTTTCTCGGTTTCTATATTATGATTCGGCCATACGTCCATAAATAAATCTTTTCTGAGTTTGATGGCTTGTCTGATAGAGTCCGCCTGATTCATATCGTGTTGGTTCTTAAACGTTTTAGCCGATTCCAGTATTCGCTGTTGAACAGGATCCTCTTGTAGCTCGTAATAATCTATTAGAAATTGAGCGTAATCTCGTCTGAGTTTTTTGCGGAGAGAAGGCAAATCATCATTGGCTGCGAGATGAATAGCTTTATCCGAACTAAAACCTCGCTCTTCATAAGCATTCACTTTAGCTTTAAACTGCTCTACGTTCTCCTGCCTGATCGGATTTTGAAATCTCCTGTTCCAGATGTCGAGTTTAGAGCGCTCATCTCTTTGTTTTCTTCGTTTACCTGGAGGGCTTAAATCGCTTACCCTCCTATTCCATATATACGGTTTATAACTTTCATCTCTTTCTTTATCCGGAGGGCTGATAGAGCGTATATAATCTAGGGACTCCACACTGTCAGCATCTTCATCATCAGAAATATCTCTGTCATCGGGAGACTGTTGATCGACAAATATGTCAGTTTGTAGTCTGTCCTGTTCGGATGTACTCGATTTAAGATCTAGGACGAGGTAACCATAAGGTCTTGCCGTGGCATCTTCAAATTTCCTCATAAATGTGGCGCAAGTGGACGGATAAATTCTTCTTGCAAAGGTCGCAACTTGTTGTCTGTCGATCGGATTATTAAACAAGACCAAATATTGCGTATTTAAAGCGATATCCCTGCAAGCTCTACCTTGAGGAAATACGTTTTGAGTCAAATACACGATAGATATATTTCTGTGGTGACTGCCTTTCGTAAAAAGGTCGGCAATTCTCTGGTCACACTTTGCTTCGGTCATCAGGTCATCAAAAATGATTAGGTTCCTTTTTGAGGGATCCATAAACTGAGCATTATCTAGATAGTCTGGGATACCCCGTATAAATTCTATACATGGAATTCTCTTCTGAAGGCCTTCGTACAGGGGCTGCCATTGTTCAAAACACCATAAGATTCGTTCCGGTGGCGGTTGTACTAACAAGGAAAGTAACAGTTTTCTAGTCCATTCCGTTTTCCCCGATCCACTGGGTCCAGTTACCATCATAGGGATTGGGTGTCTAAATGTCATTTCCTTCAATGGTTGTGACTGGTCGGTATATTTCCCACTGCCATGGACATTGCGTTCATGTCTTTGCAATGCATCACGCCTAATATAGGACTGGTTGCAGATCAAACACCTGATCATTTTGTCTCAGTTAGTATTATTTCTCTACATTCATACAGGTGTCATCTTCTTACGATCATTGGATCATTGTTACCACCACTACCACCACCACCACCACCACCACCACCCACCACCACCACCACCACCCACCACCACCACCACCCTCAACCACCACCACCACCACCACCACCACCACCAACCACCACCACCACCACCACCACCACCATCACCACATGGTGGACCATTGTTTCCTGACTATACATTCACTGTATCCTCACTGTATCCTCACTGTGCCCCAATGTACCCTCACTGTATACTCACTGTACCCCACTGTACTCTCACTGTAACCCCACTGTATCCTCCCTGTACCCTCACTGTATCCCACTTTACCCCAACTGAACCCTCACTGTATCCTCACTGTGCCCCAATGTATCCTCACTGTGCCCCACTGTACTCTCACTGTATCCCCACTGTATCCTCCCTGTACCCTCAATGTATCCTCCTTCCCTCCTCCTCCTCACCCTCTCCTCCTCCCTCCTAATCTCACTGTATCCAAACTGAACCCTCACTGTGCCCCAATGTACCCTCACTGTATCCTCACTGTACCCCACTGTACCCTCACTGTATCCCAACTGAACCCTCACTGTATCCTTACTGTGCCCCAATGTACCCTCACTGTATCCTTACTGTACCCCACTGTACTCTCACTGTAACCCACTGTATCCTCCCTGTACCCTCAATGTATCCTCCTTTCCTCCTCCTCCTCACCCTCTCCTCCTCCCTCCTAATCCCACTGTACCCCAACTGAACCCTCACTGTGCCCCAATGTACCCTCACTGTATCCTCACTGTACCCCACTGTACTCTCACTGTATCCCCACTGTATCCTCCCTGTACCCTCACTGTATCCTCCTTCCCCCTCTCCTCACCCTCTCCTCCTCCCTCCTAGCTCCATTATGAATTTGAACTATCATGATCACTGTTTTTTACGGCCATTATACTCGCTGTAGAACGTTCTATCATCGTAGGTTCACCGGTAATTGTGGGTTGACCATGATTATATAATGATTAAGCATAACAGTTTCGCTTTAAACAACCAGTCGTCAGCATTTACGCTATGTATAGTCTTAAGATGATGTACTATATTTAGCACATCCTTTCTATGGCATATTGGACACTGGATCTTGTATCTATGAGGCATAGTTTTGATCTGTTTTTAAACACCATTTAAAACGAAACTTTATGTATATCAGCTTGCTGGGCAAGCCTTTCCTTTTAAATCGAAACTTTTATAATACAAACGCGAACCTTCCTTTATAGTGCTGCAGCAGACCCACCATATTGTGACACATACCGGTCCCCACAAGGTAACAAGCAGCAACATATATCAAATTAAAGCTAAGAGTCTCCCAAATAAAAAAATGCATGATGCCACATCGGTATGTCGGGGCGTAAACTTTTACGAGTCATTAAAAAAGGGCACCCATACAAATAAATAACTCTACTAATAAAACTTAATTTAAACCTTAGATCAAAAACATTGCTAAAGTTGGTATAATATGAACACAAAATGATACAGAAGGATGCTAGAAATACTTTGCATCATACATGGTATACAAACAAGTCCAAATACACTGACGATGAAAGGTCATTAGGTACATTAGTCACGAAAACCAATGATTTTCTAGTATTCTTTTTGACAAAAGGTCCTCCTTATGTACAAATGTATTGAAAACAAGTTTAAATATTATCAATGACATCTGGAAAGCAAACAGTGCATAATTTCACCACCATTTATTGGAGCGAAAAATTGTATGGCTCGCCAAAAAGGGTATCCATACAAGTAATAAATTTACTGATAAAAATTAAATTAAACCAATGATCAAAAGCAGTGCTGAAGTTGGCATAATGTGAACACTAAATGATACATGAGGATGCTGAAAATATTATTTATCATGTGTAAGGTTCATATAGGTCCAAATACACCGATGGCGAAAGGTAATTAAGTACATTAGTCGCGAAAACCTATGATTTTGTAGAATATTTTCTGGCAAATGATCTCTTTTGGTATAAATATATTGAATACAAGTTAAAATGTTGACAACTGACATCTGGTAAGCAAAATGTGCATGATGCCTCTTCCATATGTAGGGTCAAAAATGCTTAAGGCCTTTCAAGGAAGGGTACCCATAAAATTTAATAACTTAACTGATAAAAACCCATTTAAACCAATGATCAAAACTATGGTTCAAGTTTGTATAATATGAACGCTAAATGCCAAAATAGGGTGCTAAAATATTTTCCGTATTATATGAGGTGCAAATAAATCCAAATACATTGATGGCGAAAGGTTATTATGTACATTTCGTCACGAAAACTCATGATTTTATGGACTTCTTTCAAGTCAAATGATATATGTAAGTACATATGTATTAAAAACAAGTTACATGTTATCAAATGCCAGTTGGGAAGCTCCTACTTAAAATGGAATCATCCCAAATGAATCGATGGTACATTTACGGTTCATTCATTTAGTAAAATCCGTATCAGATATGGGGCCCCCAGGGGTTTTGGGGATCTGGGGAGAATTGATATTTATTTTCAGGGAGTTGGGGAGCACTGGTCATTATTTTCAGGCATTTGGGGAGCAAGTTCATAGTTATGGGGATTTAGAGATCCCTGCAAAAAAAAGTAATAAAAAAAATCTCACCTTAAACACTGGGTGGGAGCGAAAGTACATGTGACCCATTGTGTTGATCTGTATAGTGGACAAATCCTTGTGTTTTCTATGACCTTGATGACGGTGTGTGTATTGTCATCTGTGTAATGAGGTTTTGGACATAGACAACTTGGTAAGCGTATTTTATTTATTCTTGTTCTTCTTATTGAAAAGCTTTGGGCACAAAAAGATGTCGTTTTCTATGGTATAAATTGTTTTTTTCGTCCGCAAATCACTATTGCTTGCGAGAATTACACACCACCTGTGAACAGAAAATCGACAGAGTGAGCGCTTTGATTGAAACAAAACATCGGCCAATGCCTTTTTAAGTTAGAGTAATGATCTATGATGACATTCACTTAAGATAAATGTCGTTAGAAATGCGTATGAAAGCACACGAGGAGCATGAGTGACCATTCCCAAAAATTTCAGACTGCATGGCATGTCGCAGAACTAGTGTATAGTTTATGCTGATACACTTCGATTTTTCTGTATCGTGTGTCGATTTTGATATGCAGTAGTTGATAATTTTATTTGAAAAATATTTTTCTTTGCAACAAAAAATATGCTGAAGTATGTGAAGCTTAGCTACGTTAACCATTTACCTCAATGAGAGACGCCTTTAACACGTTTTCAATTAGGACAGACACAGATCAGCAGCTTTTGTCAGAGTTGCCTGATCAGGGTTTACTCTGTTTGATAATAAAAAAAGGTTACAATATAGTGGATATGACAAGTAATTTATTAGGTCAATGCACAAACGTGTAATTTTATTATTGCCACAACTTTGGAAAAGTTGAAGGGGCATATTGAAATAAGCTTGTCGGTACGTGAGTCGGTTCAAAATTTAAGATAGGGTTTTATATTTTATAGTTATATTTCTCATCAAAATATAAGTGACCCGTAATTCATTAAGTCTGGATTATCTCCCTTTGTGGATTAATGCCCTTTTTAGAGGCCATTATGAAACTTTGTAATTAGGATTGCTCAAAAACTATTACAGCTAGGAGCTCCAAACTTTGTCAGCTGATAGAAGAGATGAGGAGATTACCTGGTGAAAATTAAAAAAAAATCAGTTATTGCCCTTTGCAAATTTGAACATAGAAAACTTGATATCTCAAATACTTTTACAGCTAGGAGCTTTGAACAAACTTGAAAGGCTGATAGAGGATAAACAGTAAATAACCTAGTGAAGATTTTTAAAAAATGTTATTTTATTTTTTCGATTATTGCCCTTTGCATTTTTCGAGTCAGTTCCCTTTGCAAAGTTGGACATAAATAAAGATATCTTGTAATAAAGATATCCTGAAACTTTTATAGCTAGTAGTCTAGTCTATAGACCTGGGGTAATGTTTGAAGAGCTGGCCTATGATAGCACTAAAATGATCTCTTAAGACACACATTGTTTTCTGCCTAAATTCAAGTTATATACGAGGGTAACTCAAAATTAAAAGAGAGTTGATAATATATTTTAATTAAGTTGACGTACGACAGTCAAATTTGGCATATTTGAACTATCCTGCCTCAGAATATGCAAAAACATGATCATACAAAGTAAAGGTTGCTGTTGCTAAGCAAACAAAGAGCGCGATCTTATGCCATGCGTTCATGCTGGAATAAAGCGTAGCTATGGAAACACATTACAAAAGTGAGCGGCATCAATTTATACATTTGTTGCAAAAAAATGCATACATCCATTTTTACTAAATGCAACAACTTTAATTTAGGCATTTGAATTTTATTCCACAGAAACAGTGAATATAAGACAATTTTCCCTAAACAAAAATCACCAACAAAAGTAACACCCACCCCCACCTATAATGGTTCATTCCAGAATTGAAATTATTGCATAAGTATCATATTTATGAGTACTTCATTGTGTTTAGTAATTGCTTTTTTATCTAAATGCATATTTGACTATTTTCTGGAACAAACTGTTGCTATACCATAACAAGATCTGTCAATAATTGTCAAAAATAGAATTTCCATCGAGTTTCGTTGCTAGACAATGAAATATAATACGTATCGAAATACTTTCTGCAAACCATCTTTAAAACATTGCTTGCACATTGTTTGATACAAGTGGCGTGATAAAGGGCCGTTATTATCTCGTCGTAGATTTGAAATGATTTTAAATTCATAGATGCTTTGTCAGAAATGTCATCTGCACCAAAACATATCTCTGAGAGACTATCTTCGAGTGCATAGCAACATCATTTCAAATATGCTAATTTATCAACTTTTATTATGCAATGAAGCCAAGAAAGAATTCCTGGTCGGTATTGTGTAGACTCGTATTGCATGTAGCACTCGCTGCTCTGCTATGGGAAAATCCTCACATTGTATCATGTTCACATGAGGTAAGTGATCCAGTTCATTAAATATCAGTCACATAAACTGGCTAAATTGTGCACTTTGGCGAACCGCATGCTCAATCAGCAATGTAGCTAATCATGCGTGGATCCAGGAATTTTTGTCAGGGGGTAGTGGGTCTGGACCCCTCTGAAAATCTTTAGTTGTATGTGTTTCTATAGAAATAAGCATTTGGACCCCCCCCCCTCCCCCCGCAAAAATTGGACCCCTCTGAATCCAGTTCCGACAGCTAGAAAACAGCCTTGATTACGTTTTTTTAGTCCTCAACTTATTTATATGCTTTTCCAAGGATTCAGAGGGGTCCCATCTTTCCAGGGGGGGGGGGGGGTGTCCAAATGCTTTTTTCTATAGAAACACATTTAACTTTATGTTATGTTCCGGGGGGGGTGGGGGGGGGTCTGGACCCCATATCCCCCTCTAGATCGGCGCATGCTAATCTAGTGAAATAAGCATGACATTGTTTATGTTAAACTACTCATTTAGATCTTCCGGAATTTCTGTAACCAAGTTGGGATATCCAGGACAAGTAATACACCAAAACAATGGCTTCCTCGAGTGAAAGACTTTTAGCCTTTCTCGTCTTGAAGGAGGCAATTCGGTCTATTTGAACGTGCTAGAGAAACGCATCCGTATCCGTAGCCGGCCATCAAGTTGAGATAACCAGGATCAGTCATGCACTTATACATGATGATTATATAAGATGCAATGGCTTCCTGGAGTAAAGGGCTTTCAGACTTTCCCACCTAGATGGAGACATTTCTGAATCGTATTTCTTAGTTATGATCAGGATTATCAAACTGTGCCTCTAGCCTGGTCATTTGAAGCATCCTAATCCGGAGCCCGCCATACAAGGCTAAAGTAGAAGTATAAATCTGTACTCAAAGACACTCCAGGAGGTACTCTCAATTTTTCTTCATACATAGGCTTCGACCCTCAGGCATACCCAAAAATATTTGAAATTTTGCGGCCGAAAAAATATTCTCATTCTGCATCTTGACCTTAAAAAGCCCAAAAATGTATAGAAATGACCCTCCTCAAAAAAAAGTCCGATTTCGTAATGACCCCCTCTCTCCCCCCCCACCCCCCCCAAAAAAAAAAAAATCCACAAATCTTCATACTCCCAAAAGTATTACTTTTCTGAAATTTTTAACCAAACATAATGCTCTGAACCTAAATATACCTCCCCCCACCCCCGGATAGTCATTGCCTAGGAACCCCCACGACTAGAAGAGTGTCACTTTGTACTATTAGTATTCAATAAACAATGTGTGCATCTGCCAAGTTTTTCACTTTAAAAAAAGAAATTCGAACATATTTAAATGTTAACCTACAAAAAACATCGAAACCCCTTTATAATATTATCATAACATACTATACAGCATGCCTGCGACACGACAGCCAGTGCTGAAAGTCAGTTTTGCAACACGCGATGCAGAACAATTTTTGACCCCTCTACGATTTCCATTGCAATTAATTGTACTTACATAGCATGGCATTTAGAAATATTAATATAATCTGAAACAAAATACATCATGAAATACTCATAATGCAACATCAGTCATTTCAAATAGCGTTTTCGGCAAATATACATGAAAACGTACCGGTGTTGATTTTAAAATCGAAAGTAGAATGATGATTTTCTAAGAATAAACGTGTAATTAATCGAAATCACGGCAATAAACAGAAAAAACGGAGTAATACATCGAAAAGACCTTTACTTATGCTTCTTGTACTACTGGTATGAAGCTGAAATATTCAAGGTAAATAATATTAAATCACAAAAATAAACACTCTGAAACTTACCGGACATGCTTCACACCAGGATTTGTCCACTATACAGATCAACAGAATGGGTCACGTGTACTTTTCGCTCCCACCCAGTGTTAAAGGAAAAGCCTTCATTTTGTTTGATTTTTTTTTTCAAAAAAAAATTTCGGCAGACCCCCCGACCCCTTGAATATCTAAATGTATTTACTTTCCTGCTTACATGCTAATCTGGATTGTATTGATGACTGATATGGAAAATTATTTTTACTATCGTGGAAAATTGACTTAAAATTGTGGATTTTTAGTTTGATGATAACCTATTTGGGAACACTCAGAATGCACCGTATTGCACCGGTTTAATAAAACACATTCTGCACCCCCCCCCCCTAGCATGAATCTGAATCCACATCATTACAGGATATATCTTTGCGTCTGGTATTTGATATTTGTTGTAACAAACGTAAAGCCTACATTTTTTTTACATATCTTTGGCTTCTGAGGGCTATTAACCCCCCCCCCCCAATCCCCCTTGTAAAATGTGAATGTATTTATTTTTGTGCCAAAGTGCCCATCTTGATTAATCTTAGAGAAAAATATGGCACAAAAGAATTTCTAGCGATAAGGCGAGCAATCTCCCTGAAATAACGACTGGAGAAACTAGGCACATTCAAGAAATATATATAGACGGGCCGTCGATGCACCATTGACCCCGAATTTGTATATTTAAAACGGGATTTCCTTAATGCATGTTATAAATCTACTTCTTATTGAATGAGAATTTATTTCGATCATCAAATGTACTTGTTATTCCGTAACATATATGGGAACTAGACCGTTAAACAAGGGTACCAATCGTCCTATCACGCTATGTAGATTGGTTCCCCTCGTTGATAAAGCTCCACTTCCGCTACGAATATAACATTTGGTAACTAGTAATTTTTTACAAGTAGAGAATCCTACTCATCCGACTGCGCATGCTCTAGAAAAGATTTTTCAACACAAACTTCAGTATTTTTTTCAGTTACTATAATTTGATAATTAAGTAAAAGAAAAAAAAAATAAACTCCCAGAACAAAATAAACTTAATAAAACGGCTTGTTTAAAAAATGCACTTTATGTCAAGGATATTTTCCAATACCACGCACTCATGACGTCACTGTGTATGCGATACGTAGGCGCAATGGCGGCTAGTAGTTACCTGTCTTAATATGCTGACAAGCTATTAAAGGGAGAGAACCAGTCTATCACGCTTTGTACAGTAAAACTATTTATACAGTTGATGTACAATAAAAACGACCATCTTGCAAAGTGGGTTTTTTTTTGTCAGATATTTGATGTCTTCTTTCGCTTATACAACCCCTTCCCCCCCTAGACCCAAGACGCCCTTTACATATGTTATATATTTGTATAGCGACATTTAATTGTCCAAAGGGCATCTTGGGTCTAGGGGGGAAAGCATCTAAAAACAAACTGAAAGACGCCAGTTTCGTCTTTTCAATGGAAAACGTCACAATTTTAGGTATATTTCGTACGCATGCGCAGAAGGAATACCGCAAAGTTTTGAGAAGGAAGGGCACTTATATCCTTAATATTTGAGCACTTTTACTTTTTGAAAACCTGCAAAGGATTTACTAAAACTCTCGTCTAAACGGCACCCAGTCTAAGGACGTAAAATGAGGGGTGGGAGTAGAAGAAGCAATTTTTAACATTTTTGTAAATGATGAATCGTTTTGAAACCTATTTTTATGCTTTCTATGTAAATTTTACTACCGGAACAGACCAATTTTAAAAACATTAGGGCAATTTGAAAATTAAGGTTTTGTAATCATGTCAACTAGGGAAAATATACGCCTTATCGCTAGAGCTACTTTGGGTTGTTGATTTATTATAAAAAAAAAAACGTTGATTTTTAGGTTGATAATAACTAGCTTTGGAACACTCAGAATGCACCAGACTGCACCATTTTTATCACATTTTCCCCGGACCCCCCTAACACAAGTGATAATCAACATCATACCAGGGCTACCTACACATTTGGTATGCAATTCTCTATCTAGGTAATTATACGGGTTTTTTTTTATTAAAACTTTGATGAATGTTGATCAGATATGTTCTTGCTTGTTAAAACTGAAGGTAAACTTTCGCATAGGGCCTAATAGCAATTATTAAAAAAAAACACTCTCTATGGTTACAAAATTAATGCTTTCACTTTATTTTAGAAAATATAGTTTCATCTAATGGAAAAAACAGCTGCCCCTTCCCCACCAAGAAAACCAAATGGTCTAGCTGTCACTTATAAAAAAAATCAAGTCTAGAGAGCATTCCTCCATACCTACTCTACTAGGTACAGCAACAGAATTTTAAGGATGGCCCCATACTTTGAACTATATATCATGCATTCCATTGAAATAAAATATATATCGTTTATTCCTTGGCCAAGGATTCTCTATTAATGTGACGCGCCATGACATTTTGTGCCCAAATGCGGTAAAACGTGACGTCGGGAAAACGCGCTGCGAAAGTGACGTAATTTTACGCAACTGTACTTTGTTGCGCAATTTGTTAAGCGGCATTTGCTAACATTGTTTAAAGCCAAAGAGGCGCAAATATTTTGCGATTTCTTCGCAAAGAAATATCTAATTATGGATTAGAAGATTTATACATGCGACTGTTTAAATAACTATCTCACAACGTTGGAGTTGGAGGAGTTAGATGGCTTTAAAAAAAAAACAAAAAAAAACAAAAAAAAACGTGTCTCCCGGACACTTTCGGTGTCGGCCGGCCGTAGTGCATTTATATTCTTTTTCTGCTAAAGACCAGAAAAACAAGTGAGTATCATCAGGAAATACCACAATCACACACTGCAGACCAAGACCAGGCCTGATATTATAATACATTTTATAAAACAACGAGATCAATTCCATTTCGAACGCAAATTGTATGCGCAAAAATGCATGTCCGTTTCAGTATTTTTGTCCCCAATGTTGTCGTACAGCACGTGAACTGTTTTGTTGTCTGTTGTATTAAGACGACACGCTTCAAACGGAAAGGTCCATCCTACTTATGGGTGATGTGGCATACGATCCTCGTTTCAGTGTATGCAAGAAGCGTTATACACAGGACATAATTATTCGCCATCTTGTAACGTCGCCATTTAAATCAATGTATTTCCAGATTTTTTGGCAAAAATTATTGTCGCAAAACAAAAGAAGCTACAACCATGAAAAATGTACCGAATGAACGCAAATTGATTAACGCAATATACAATATATCCTTCCTTGAAAGGCCGTAAACAGTTTTGACCCTACATATGGAAGAGGCATCATGCACATTTTGCTTACCAGATGTCAGTTGTCAACATTTTAACTTGTATTCAATATATTTTTACCAAAGAATTCATTTGCCAGAAAATATTCTACAAAATCATGGGTTTTCGCGACTAATGTACTTAATGGCCTTTTGCCATCGGTGTATTTGGACCTATATGAACCTTACACATGATAAATAATATTTTCAGCATCCTCTTGTGTCATTTAGTGTTTCTATTATGCCAACTTCAGCACTGCATTTGATCATTGGTTTAATAATTTTCTATCAGTAAAGTTATTACTTGTATGGATACCCTTTTTTGTGGGCCATACATTTTTTCGCCACAATTAATGGTAGTAAAATTATGCACTGGTTGCTTCCCAGATACCATTGATAATATCTAAACTCGTTTTCAATACATTTATACATAAGGAGGACCTTTTGTCAAAAAGAATTCTAGAAAATCATGGGTTTTCGTGACTAATGTACCTAATGACCTTTCACCGTCAGTGTATTTGGACTAGTTTGCATCCCATGTATGATGCAAAGTATTTCTAGCATCCTTCTTTATCATTTTGTGTTCATATTATACCAACTTTAGCAATGTTTTTGATCTCAGGTTTTAATTAAGTTTTATTAGTAATGTTATTTATTTGTATGGGTGCCCTTTTTTAATGATTTGTAAAAGTTTACGCCCCGACATACCGAGGTGGCATCATGCATATTTTAATTCGAGAGACTATTAGCTTTAATTTGATGTATGTTATTGCTTGTTACCCTGTGGGGACCACCATCTCAAAAACTAGCTCACTTTTTACTGCTTTGCTGCAGCACTATTAAAAACGACACTTTTATGTATAACCTGGCAAGTCTTTCCTTTTAAATCTAAACGCTTATAATACAAGTGCAAGCCTTCCTTTTAAAACGACACTTTTATGTTTCAGCTTCCTGGGCAATGCTTTTTCACGCGTTCTTATAATGCGTAGATGAATCACGCTATGAAAAAAAACGTGTGGCGTTCGAAAACACCAGTTTACAAACGTTTGAGCTAAATAGTATCATTTAAACTGTTCAATTTGCATGTTTATTGTTCGACTGTCATATTAGCTATGACTCGATTGCATGCGATGCGCATTATATAGCGAGAGGTTTTTTCTGATTGGTCAATAATTAATCATAGTAATATCGTTATAAATGTATATCATAAGCCATACATTTCACAATTCGTCTCTAGACTATGAACAGACGATACGTAAGTTGAATTTAGGGGTTAATTGTCTCATGTACCTACCTGTACACGAGCAGCAAAGGCTCTGGCGAGTCTGCGCTGATGTACCAGCTTGTGTTAAGTCGTTGATGAATACTTTTAAGAAATCTTTATGAGCGTAGGATGCCTAGTCACTGCGAGAGTTAGGCTAGCTCTGTAATGCGATCATGAGTCGACTATTTAATGTCTACATACGATGATGTCATCCAAAATGGCCGTTGCCCATGCGCAGTGAGAGAATTTAATTAAACAACATCTATATCCGTACTTTGTACATTAGTTCTCAGGTAAATATAGACTCTAACAAAGGCGAAGAATGAGAAGAATCGCATTATTGGTGTATTTATATACCCTAGACATTTAGAATGAAAAGGGCGAAATCGCCATCGCCTTTCCCAGTACACGCTATAGATACATCAAACGTCTGGTCCGATGGACAGGCTCATCTGCTTGAATAACGCACTCTGATCAGTAAATTCGATGTTGAACAGCGAAGACCCAACGCAATGATACAGCAAAGTCGTGCGTATTGAAAAGGTGGGTTTTCCGTGGGCCTGTCTCAATTCCTCCTGAATTGTAAAATCGATAAGCGATTTCATTACATACATCAAAGTGAAGGCAGCCGGTCAGATCCAGTCAGCAGCTGATTATATTGGTAAAGGAATTGAGACAGGCCCACGGAAAACCCACCTTTTCAATACGCACGACTTTTCTGTATCATTGTGTTGGGTCTTCGCTGTTCAACATCGAATTTACTGATCAGAGTGCGTTATTCAAGCAGATGAGCCTGTCCATCGGACCAGACGTTTGATGTATCTATAGCGTGTACTAGGAAAGGCGATGGCGATTTCGCCCTTTTCATTCTAAATGTCTAGGGTATATAAATACACCAATAATGCGATTCTTCTCATTCTTCGCCTTTGTTAGAGTCTATATTTACCTGAGAACTAATGTACAAAGTACGGATATAGATGTTGTTTAATTAAATTCTCTCACTGCGCATGGGCAACGGTCATTTTGGATGACATCATCGTATGTAGACATTAAATAGTCGACTCATGATCGCATTACAGAGCTAGCCTAACTCTCGCAGTGACTAGGCATCCTACGCTCATAAAGATTTCTTAAAAGTATTCATCAACGACTTAACACAAGCTGGTACATCAGCGCAGACTCGCCAGAGCCTTTGCTGCTCGTGTACAGGTAGGTACATGAGACAATTAACCCCTAAATTCAACTTACGTATCGTCTGTTCATAGTCTAGAGACGAATTGCGAAATGTATGGCTTATGATATACATTTATAACGATATTACTATGATTAATTATTGACCAATCAGAAAAAACCTCTCGCTATATAATGCGCATCGCATGCAATCGAGTCATAGCTAATATGACAGTCGAACAATAAACATGCAAATTGAACAGTTTAAATGATACTATTTAGCTCAAACGTTTGTAAACTGGTGTTTTCGAACGCCACACGTTTTTATTCATAGCGTGATTCATCTTCGCGTTATAAGAACGCGTGAAAAAGCATTGCCCAGGAAGCTGAAACATAAAAGTGTCGTTTTAAAAGGAAGGCTCGCACTTGTATTATAAGCGTTTAGATTTAAAAGGAAAGACTTGCCAGGTTATACATAAAAGTGTCGTTTTTAAAGGAAGGTTCGCGTTTGTATTATAAAAGTTTCGATTTAAAAGGAAAGGCTTGCCCAGCAAGCTGATATACATAAAGTTTCGTTTTAAATGGTGTTTAAAAACAGATCAAAACTATGCCTCATAGATACAAGATCCAGTGTCCAATATGCCATAGAAAGGATGTGCTAAATATAGTACATCATCTTAAGACTATACATAGCGTAAATGCTGACGACTGGCTGTTTAAAGCGAAACTGTTATGCTTAATCATTATATAATCATGGTAAACCCACAATTACCGGTGAACCTACGATGATAGAACGTTCTACAACGAGTATAATGGCCGTAAAAAACAGTGATCATGATAGTTCAAATTCATTATGGAGCTAGGAGGGAGGAGGAGAGGGTGAGGATGAGGGGGAAGGAGGATACAGTGAGGGTACAGGGAGGATACAGTGGGGATACAGTGAGAGTACAGTGGGGTACAGTGAGGATACAGTGAGGGTACATTGGGGCACAGTGAGGGTTCAGTTGGGGTACAGTGGGATTAGGAGGGAGGAGGAGAGGGTGAGGAGGAGGAGGAAAGGAGGATACATTGAGGGTACAGGGAGGATACAGTGGGTTACAGTGAGAGTACAGTGGGGTACAGTGAGGATACAGTGAGGGTACATTGGGGCACAGTGAGGATACAGTGAGGGTTCAGTTGGGATACAGTGAGGGTACAGTGGGGTACAGTGAGGATACAGTGAGGGTACATTGGGGCACAGTGAGGGTTCAGTTTGGGTACAGTGAGATTAGGAGGGAGGAGGAGAGGGTGAGGAGGAGGAGGGAAGGAGGATACATTGAGGGTACAGGGAGGATACAGTGGGGATACAGTGAGAGTACAGTGGGGCACAGTGAGGATACATTGGGGCACAGTGAGGATACAGTGAGGGTTCAGTTGGGGTAAAGTGGGATACAGTGAGGGTACAGGGAGGATACAGTGGGGTTACAGTGAGAGTACAGTGGGGTACAGTGAGTATACAGTGAGGGTACATTGGGGCAAAGTGAGGATACAGTGAGGATACAGAGAATGTACAGTCAGGAAACAATGGTCCACCATGTGGTGATGGTGGTGGTGGTGGTGGTGGTGGTGGTGGTTGGTGGTGGTGGTGGTGGTGGTGGTTGTGGGTGGTGGTGGGTGGTGGTGGTGGTGGGTGGTTGTGGGTGGTGGTGGTGGTGGTGGTTGTGGGTGGTGGTGGTGGTGGGTGGTGGTGGTGGTGGTGGTGGTGGTTGTGGGTGGTGGTGGTGGTGGGTGGTGGTGGTGGTGGGTGGTGGTGGTGGTGGTGGTGGTGGTAGTGGTGGTAACAATGATCCAATGATCGTAAGAAGGATGACACCCATATGAATGTAGAGAGATAATACTAACTGAGACAAAATGATCAGGTGTTTGATCTGCAACCAGTCCTATAGTAGGCGTGATGCATTGCAAAGACATGAACGCAATGTCCATGGCAGAGGGAAATATACCGACCAGTCACAACCATTGAAGGAAATGACATTTAGACACCCATTCTCTATGATGGTAACTGGACCCAGTGGATCGGGGAAAACGGAATGGACTAGAAAACTGTTACTTTTCTTGTTAGTACAACCGCCACGGGAACGAATCTTATGGTGTTTTGGACAATGGCAGCCCCTGTACGAAGACCTTCAGAAGAGAATTCCATGTATAGAATTTATACGGGGTATCCCAGACTATCTAGATAATGCTCAGTTTATGGATCCCTCAAAAAGGAACCTAATCATTTTTGATGACCTGATGACCGAAGCAAAGTGTGACCAGAGAATTGCCAACCTTTTTACGAAAGGCAGTCACCACAGAAATATATCTATCGTGTATTTGACTCAAAACGTATTTCCTCAAGGTAGAGCTTGCAGGGATATCGCTTTAAATACGCAATATTTGGTCTTGTTTAATAATCCGATCGACAGACATCAAGTTGCGACCTTGGCAAGAAGAATTTATCAGTCCACTTGCGCCACATTTATGAGGAAATTTGAAGATGCCACGGCAAGACCTTATGGTTACCTCGTCCTAGATCTTAAATCGAGTACATCAGAACAGGACAGACTACAAACTGACATATTTGTCGATCAACAGTCTCCCGATGACGGAGATATTTCTGATGATGAAGATGCTGACAGTGTGGAGTCCCTAGATTATATACGCTCTATCAGCCCTCCGGATAAAGAAAGAGATGAAAGTTATAAACCGTATATATGGAATAGGAGGGTAAGCGATTTAAGCCCTCCAGGTAAACGAAGAAAACAAAGAGATGAGCGCTCTAAACTCGACATTTGGAACAGGAGATTTCAAAATCCGATCAGGCAGGAGAACGTAGAGCAGTTTAAAGCTAAAGTGAATGCTTATGAAGAGCGAGGTTTTAGTTCGGATAAAGCTATTCATCTCGCAGCCAATGATGATTTGCCTTCTCTCCGCAAAAAACTCAGACGAGATTACGCTCAATTTCTAATAGATTATTACGAGCTACAAGAGGATCCTGTTCAACAGCGAATACTGGAATCGGCTAAAACGTTTAAGAACCAACACGATATGAATCAGGCGGACTCTATCAGACAAGCCATCAAACTCAGAAAAGATTTATTGATGGACGTATGGCCGAATCATAATATAGAAACCGAGAAAGCCTCTGAAGACCAAGAGGACTCTACTACATCGTGAAGGAGAATGAGGAGGAGGAAGGATCAGGAGTGAGGAGGTTGACCAATCGGATGGCTGGATAATTGACCAATCAGAAGAGACCTCTCACTATATAAGGCGCTTTGCAGCAATCTAGTCATATCTATTCTGACAGTCAAACAGTAAACATGTCTAGATGCAGATTCAGTCTCGGAAAAGATCGCTTTATCGAGGTCACAGAATGGAAGGTGAACTGCGTGTTGACCTGAGAGAATGGAAAGATGACAAACCGACCAAAAAAGGTATCAGCTTAACCTTGATGCGATGGAAGAATTGGGTGGATTACTTAGAATACGCGGATCAAGCCAGGACAGAGAAACAAAACTATAAGAGTCATCTTGGAGGGAACGTTTATTGTACCATCACCGAGGGCAGCGCATGTATGGATATAAGGCAGTATTGGAAGCCGCAAGAAGAGGTGATACCTACGAAAAAGGGATTATACCTGAGACCCCTAGAATACATTGCCGTCAAAGAACTCTTAACAGAAATTGGAAGGGTCTTACCCGAACAAGACGGGGTCGTACCCTGTTACGTGCAAAGTGATCACATGAATCAGTTAGGCGCATTACGGTGTTCGGAGTGTAACCCGAATGACTATCAAAACTGGTAACTAAGAAAAGGGATTAAGTATTGAGTAGGCGTAAATATGTTCGCCATTACTTTTATGTGTATAGCTTTGTTTGATGAACTGTTGTTTCGGATGAGATGTAGACAACTACGGCGCGAAGCCAGAGAGGCTGCTGAGCGATTAATCGAGGTGCTTGAGGATAGTGAACTAGACTCTCGCCCGTTCGTATGAATAGAGCGTAAGAATAACCCGAGCACGAAGGAGGAAATCGATCAAAAGAGATGGGCACTAGACTCTTTTACGATTACCAACAGCAGAAGTGGATTCCATACGTGTCGGATCCCGACAAATGGTATCAGCATTTGCTGGATGTTAGAGATGGCTACGGGGAACGCGACAGTCAGGGTCATTATATTGTGGGTAGTGGACGGAAATACAGAGAGTTGAAAGAAATGAGACAAAAGGAAAAACCCGTAGTGAACCTGGTCACCCCAGTAGCCCAAGCTTTAGAAATGGCAAAATCGGAGCTTAAGTGAAAAGGAGAGGATAGTATAAAGGACGGAGGGCGTAAGACAGCAACTTCGGACTGGAATTCATTAAGATACTAAAGGACGAACAGCAAATAATTGCGCAATATACTCCTAAGTTAGCCAGACGCCATATGCATGGAGAGGAACCCGTTCTACGTTGATAGACAATCATATCCCTCTCAGCCTTTAAGACCCAATTACGAAGCCGATCAGTACGTGGAAAAAGACGTGAAAGGACCGTGCTGAAAAAAAAGGGTCCACCCGGGGAACGGGATAAGCCGAGCGCTGCGACGCACTACACAATTAAAGACTGGATCTCGTTCTGAACTGCGTAAAAAAAAACACCCGGAAATCCTCAATATAGACTCCTCCAGATCCGTGTTCGTTCGATACATGAGAGGCCCCTCACCCTTGTATATAGAAGAACGACACCGCGCTCTAGGACGTGACGCTAACTTCTCGTGGTCTAGGGCGTTGACTCACCCTCCGAGGTGTAACCGAACGCGTCACAGGGGCCGCCATCTTGGATCTGACTTCGTGGGGCCGCCGTCTTGGATCTGAAGTCGTGGGGGCCGCCATCTTGGACCGGAAGTCGTGGGGGCCGCCATCTTGGATCGGAAGTGATGTCAAAAACGCTAAAGTGGCACCTATACTACTTATTGACATTGGGGCGAGAAAACCTGTCTTCAGAATTCGTGACTAAGTCATACTCAAACCGACTTGCTAGGCTTTTGTATGAAAGGGTATATTAATTCAAAGGACAGTTTATGAAAACATGATAAGTTGCCATACTAACCAAAGAGTGGATAAAAATGAGCCGTGTCATGGGATTTCCAACAATGTGGCATTTGGACAAGTGTAGACTCAGATGAGCCTGTGCAGCCTCCTTTGAAGCTTATAAACTCCAAATGATGTTCAGTCAGTAGCTTAACACTCATAGAATATTCAAGCGACAAGCAAAGGCTCTGATCAGACTGAGCGTACGCAATGATTTCTGCCACTCACACGGATTGGAGACTGTATGTCTATAAACAAGATAAAAGTTTCCAAAATTAATATATGAATCAACTGGGCTGACATGGGCTTTTTGTTAATTTAATTTGGCCCGATCGTACTTAAGAACAGGAAAGCACATATCGTTTGTACGTTTGTTATATTGGATGTTAGATACATGATCGATTGACGTCATTGCAATGTTGTCCCCTAGAATCTCTTCGGATACCATTAAGTTCACAAATACAGACTAAGTAATCGACGGAATTTAAACAATTTTAAACCCCACTGACCAGCTTCGTATGCATGTTAAAAGAACAATTTAAATATTAATTGTTTCTAGAATTAAATTAGTATGTAGCTAATTACTTCATGACCTTTCTTTATCACTTTACTTGACAGATCAAAGACTTTTTTCTAATTAGATGGCATATGGTCTTAAAGAGATTCTTGAAAATTCGTGTGGATTACTAATACAAGTACCTGTGTACAAGGTATTCGTATAAGTGATAGCTTAACTCCCAGTATGGGGCCCCTGTCACTCTGATGAGCTATTCTAATGTTCTTTAGTTTACTGAAGGCAGTCTCTTGTCAGTTCAATCCTAATATCCATCGATTGTCACGAATATCGGTCTGTAATGCAATGATATTAGTACCCTTAGGCCAGAATTTTTTATTAGTTGATTTAAGGGAATTTTTTTTCAGATTCAGGGTCGGGGGGACGAAAAAAAATAAATAAAAAAGCTCTGAAAATGACCAGTTAACTGGTCATTTTCAGAGCTTTTTTTTTCTCATTTTCAGAGCTCTTTTTTATTTTTTTTTATTAATATATCTAGAAAAACAGTAAAACTGGTATGGTAAACCAACAGTATGTATTAAATCTTTAATTATTTTATCATTTTCCTAAAAATCTGGACAGGACAATCACTTTTTACAGTGTCACTCTCAAAAATACACAGACAGAACCTCAAAAAAATTTTTTAACGAAACAAATAATATTTAGAGTAGGCGGATAAAATAAAAAAAAAATTTAGAAATTAAATTTCATTTTTTTCCTACTTTCCGGAAAATTACAGTAGGAGGGTTCGTAAATCAACTAATAAAAAAATTCTGGCCTTATCAACTGGGCTGGTTCAAAATGTACTTTTAAATGAAATTTCTGAAAAGTTTAATATTTCACCATTTTAAATGGTAATATCTGATATAAACAAGATCAAGTTTCTTAGAAAAACTTCTCAACAGAACAATTAATTTTCGAAATGCAACAGAAGACGTCAGGGAAACAAAAAATGCATGATAAGAATGTTGTTTTCTGGTTATTGCGATCAGTAACAATGTAACACTTTACCGTATTAGACCAAAATGCGCGTTGTGCGCTCACATTTGTCATATTCTTGACCTTTTATTGTCAAAGGTGAATATCTAGATCAGCTGGCATCAATAGAGCCTATTTCAAGGCGGTACTTCTTTTTATGGATCATTTAATAATATGTTATTCCTGTCTTGTTTTTGTTATGCTTTCGTGGTCACCTGTTGGGAAAGGTCTGACCTGTTGGCTCTCGTTTGTGATGTCTTATTGTGAAGTTGTCACTTTCCCATTGGTATCCTGGGTCAGGTGTGGTGCTTGATTGTATCGATTCCTGATCTTTGCACTCTTTCTTACTTTGATTTCATTATTTTCCTCTGCTGATATGTAACAAAGAATGTTTCCGGTATATCCAGAAAACTTTGACAGGGACAATTGGTGAAGAAGAATTTGAGCTATTAGCAAGTGTTATCAATTTTCGTGTCTTTGGTGGAATTTTCCCACGAGAACTATTTTATTTCTGTCTAAAAAGGACTATTTATGACGAAAATAGCGGTAGGTGCCCTTTGTTTCCCTGCTAACTCTCACCTCTCAGACTCCTCGTATTAATGTCTGTAAAACTAAATCAATCTTCAACTTTCGTGAATCCATACTCGTGTGTCTCTATTCTGCGCTGTAAAAGATAATGTTGCATCGGGGGTACAGGGAGTGATATGGCATAAGCAGGCTTTGTTTCTTAGCTCGTTGGAACCTTTGGCTCAATTTGAGTTTTTGTGTTGCTTTGATACCCGGCATCTTCATCGTGCCCAAGTCAACCATTTGCTTTGATCCATATCTAAACCACTGTGTGGTATTGCACTAAACTTCACCGGAATATTTCTTGGATGCTCCGTTTTCGAAGCGTTTCCATGAAGAATCTTAGTTGTCAGGGCAACCAAAAGGATGATTTTAAAACATATTAATCTCTAAGCCAACTTTTTCAACCCAACAAAACTCGGTACAAGGAGTTAGTTTCTTCCTTTTCGTTCAACAATAACTATTTAAAAAATCTTCTTGTTTGAAAATAAATTGGCACATAATGGCTTTGTGTGACCTCTTAGAAAAATGTATATCTTTTTGATCCGATATAAAAAATGCCATCAATGGGGCGGAGTTATTTTTCCCATTCATATTACTGGGAAAGCATTAAACGAATTCCCTTGTCAGTAGGCATTATTCCAGTCCCCAAGGTGATGTCTGTGTGCATGAGAGGCCCAGCGAAAATCATTCAACAAATGGTTCTAGATACACTGAACCGAAAGTATAAGTGGCCACCTTACACATTTTGCGCCTGTTCAAAGGGTATAAATCGCTTATGCAGAGTTTTAATTCTATAAAAAGATAAGGCTTTGTCGAGACTCTGCATATGATATCATTTCAAAATGACTGGTAGATCTTGCACAGACGAAGTCTGAGTAAAAGTACCCTCATTTCAAAAAAGATACTTTTTATTGTGTTATGTAAAATATTCCTCTTATATGGTATGCTATCCGTTTATATTTTAATTAGTTTGCAGCTGTGATATAAGATGAAAAAGAATCAAACGGTTTGTGACAATTGAACTCTCCATTTCTCTTCTACATTAACATGAGGAGAGCCACTATTAGCAGCTTTCAACTTCGTAACATACACATGCACACTAATGTAAAAGGATTAGAACGAAAGCTGGAAGCTTATGTTATCCTTTTCCTTAAAGCTTAAGCTTTAACCATGCAATATGCAAACAAACCTAGCATTGCTCTGTACGCTTTATTATTTGTGGCATTGAAATTTTCAACAATTATTTAAACAAAAATTTAAATGACCTTAAAAGTTTCACGTTGAAACCGAAAGTGGACACGTTTTAAAAAAAATTCGTTAGAAAATGGGCTGTTCAAGCTATAATGTGTTTGGTCAAACATGTTCACATGAAATTAAACACGTATTACAATGATTTTAGCATGTGAGATGATGATTTTTTCGAAAATACAGGACAATGCGGAAAATGGTCTTTTTAAAAACGATCGAAAGTCTGTTATAAGCAAAATTACAAGTATTTGGTGTTTTCAAGTCGCTTAGATGGGTTTTGAAATCACCTGTACTTCAAAATGGATAAAAACTGCAATTAAAACGCCTATTTTCTTCCAAAACGTTGATTTATACATTTTTGAACCCAAAAATCGTGAAGTGCTTGTAAACTCTTTAAAAGCACCGCTTAGATTTAGTCCATTTTGAAAAAAAGCACATATGTGGGCAAAAAATTCATTTCAATATCATTATCGCTTAGTCAGTAAAATGAAATTGAAAATTGGCCACTTATAACTTCTAGTCGGGGAACCAAAGTCGCGTTTCGTGCAAAAACACACATTTTTTGCACCCGAAATGTATACGGCTGGAATTTTGTATACTGATAGTCTAAATAGTGCTTGATATGAGACCACTGTAAAGCGATGCGACCAGAATTGCATTTTGCGGAAAAATGCATTTTTGTATGCCACATAGGTCATGTTAACACTTTCGCTGCCAAGCACCTTAAAAAATCAATACCTCAGTGCCAAGCATGTTTCAAGGATTCCTGAATATTGAGGGTATAAGGGTTCAACACAGAGTATCCCCAGAACAATTCGACCTATTGCTGTGAAACTTTCACAGAATGTTGTTAATATATAAAATTTCATTTGAACCAATAATAATGAAAATAGTCACGTGACCGTTGGCGGCCATTTTGGAAGCCATACTGAAAATATGAAAAGTGCCTATAAACAACTATTTTATGCAAAAAAAGATAAAAGATCCATCTACACAAAGTATCAAACATAAGTATTTATTCTATATACTATATTGTTTCATCAGAAATAAATTAAAATATAGCAGTTGAAGGGCTTAATGCGCCCTGTATGTCATTCCCTTGGACATGGTTTTGTTGTTTTTGACGTCCGCGAAATCTAATGACATTGCAAACATTTCTCTTAAGTCAATTCTTGCACAGAATATTGCGCATTCTTCCATATACGATATTATTATGTCTCCTGAAAATTTTGAAATAAATTAAAAAGATTTGCGTCCTTATAACGGTTAAAATAGGCAGCTATCAACTCTGCCTTAAAATTTCGACTGTAGTCGCGTTTGGCAGTGAACGGTAAATTCGACTACAGTCACGTTTTGCAGCGAAAGTGTTAAGCAATCTTTCATAGCATAGAAATTGTGATGTTTCCATTAACAATAAGTTAAAGAGCGTGCTTTTGGTCTTCAAAAGAACCGTTCCATTTGATAGGTCCATTTAAGTACCCAAAACATATATTTTGGTTGAGAAATAACAAAACTAATTTTCCATTACGCACTCTTATCTGGAGGATTGGTATGAGAAGCCGTTTGACTGTTCGATAATACAATAATACACTATCAAATGCATTTAAAAGTATGGACAGTCATTTGTACACCAAAATAATCATCTTAGGGACATTTTTGTCTTTACAAGTATTATGTGGTTATATTTCTGCATCTCAGACGGGGACAGACAGGCTTTCCATGGTGCTATGATAATAGTTATACGAGTTTTTTTTTTTCATATTTATTTTACCACTGTTAAATGAAATTATTGTTTTCGGTAGATAGAATTCCCCTTGGTCCCTACAATAACCCTCTGTTTCAAAGCTGCAGTAAATATGGAAGATAAACATCCTTCAAACCTTGATAAATTTCATTTATGTGTTAAACTGCTTTTAAGTTGTCCTGTTATGTAACTACGCACCCGCTGGCATGAACTAAATTACTAAGTATCGAATTATCGTGGTTTCATATTTTTACTTTTCAGCTACCTTTTCTTGTTTGCCATAGAAAATAAAATAAATTGTTTTAAATTATGTCCCAAACGTCTGTCTAACTGTAAGCAGTGTTTAATCACATTCAATTTAAAAGTTATATATTTTAGTAAAAAAAAATGCAATTCAAACCGCTTCAGTGGGAGGACAAAAGTGAATAAGTAAGCACACAATTTTTTATGAGATATGCTTCCAAGCGATATATAAATAAATATCAAAAACATTTTGGGGCAATAAATGCAGTTTTAACGAGATTTGAAGAAAAGAAATCTATAAATTTAATTTAAAAATGGGGGTGCCCTTATCTACATGCTTTAAAAATCAATAAGCAGTATTCTTAGATGACCACCACTGCTTCTGAGGTCTACGCCGATGTTGTATTATTATATAAACTCAATATTTTTAATCCTGAACTTTTTTGATAAAAATATATAACACTTTGAAAGATAATGTTTTGACATGTTCTTGCTCCGTAGAAAGTTGACTGCTCTGGCGGTATGCAAGTCGATCGAGTCTGCTATACAGTGGTTTCAGATACACCATAAAATTATCTTTGCAACCATACAAAATCCAGCTGTATACCTCCAAGGTGCAAGGGTTAGCATTTTTTCGACCTTGGTTCCCCGACTATTCGGCTCAGTGTATATCTCAGATGCAAGAAAATGGTGGGTGATTGGCTTGAATCATGGTGCGGTCCAAATAAGTCAAGACGACCACCAACATGGCGTCCAATTTTAGGAAAATAAGTATAATGAGCTGCTACAACAGGCTTCTTGTTAAATGTTAAAAAAGAAGACGCAGATATGCCATTTGTTGGCTGAACATAAAAGGTGTATAACACAGCTCAGAAAATTACAAGAGTTGGTAAAATTTTGGAAGATAAATGCCAACAAAGGCTTGACTTTTACCTTAATACCTGAACTGTGAGGCAGAACATATGGATTCATTTCAGGGACTAGACCGTAAAATATACTTGTTTGCATGCCCTTTCTAAACTTGATAACTGCCTCTAATGTGGGTGGGGTAAACTGACCCTGCTGACGTACATTTTCAGATATATGACTTATATGACTTTCTGTGCATTTTGATATTACCATTTATTATTTTTCATGTAAATGTATAGACAGATATTACCTAGGGAATATTTGCAAATTTATATATTCATATTTAATCTGTAAAATAAAAAGTTAGACCCGCATGTATGCGTGTAGTGCAATGCGACCTTTCCAAGTATCATTCACTATGTACATGTTATATTTCCTTAATAACCATGTTTAATCGTTATACATGAACACCGTTTTAATTTATCAATCTTCGTGTTAGATGCGTTAGAGAAGTATTTTCCCTGAAAATCTGTTTGTTTAGTAATGTGCTCGTATGCCACCACACATTTGTCAGTACTAAACTCAGAGATAATCATAAGAGTAAACAAAGCCATTTCAAACTGAATTGGCTTCGGTTACTCTTGAACCAAGAAGTTAGTGGTATTTGTGTGAACCATTTGGCTTTCCTGTTATTGAAATAAAGTAAATATCATTTATAAACATTAGAAGTGGAATGATAACAGGGATCCAGAGCCCCTGCTGCCATATTGTGAACATTAAAATGCATTATTTGATGCAAATTAAAACAGTAGGTAAGATCAGGAATTGATACAATCAAGTACCACACCTGACTCGAGACACCATATTGGAAAGTGACAAAAGCACACGAAAACACCACACATAAGAGAGCGAAGAGGCCAGTCATTTTCCAGCAGTAGATCACAGAGCTGCAAAAACAGACAAAACAGCATAACAAAGACATTATGAAAGAAAAATAACATATAAAGGATCCACAAAAGAAGCATCGTTTGGAACGGTCAGTAAACAAATTACGGGAGGGCTTAAACACGTTTAACGGTACTAAACTCACCCTTATTTCTGGTATAGATCAAGACACATATGAGAGAGTGACCGAAATGCAAGAAAACACAGCACATAAGAGAGCCAAGAGGTCAGCCCTTTCCAAGCAAGTGACCGAAGTATGCAATGAACAGACAAGACAGTAAACCAAAGGCAAGCATGAAATATAACTAATAAAAAGGATCCGCAACACATTATTTTGCTCCTTTTATCATCTGACATGGCCTGATCATTTTCCCTGCCTATATTATTTTCATATTCATCAGCATCTGAAAAAGATAATCATGTTTAAGAGAATGTCTAGCACTGCAACCTTTCCATTGTCTCATTCAGAAAAACATCACCTTTCAAAAAAACCTTACATCAACTACAGACTGGACTATATTTGACCCAAATACACTGGTTTCTATGCATGTGCTTTAAGAACCATTATTCCGTAAAAAATTCCACAGTCGATTAAATTTTGTCATATGGAAAGCACGTGACAATGTTTTCAAATTTAGTTGCATTGGTTGTTTGTTTGTTTGTTTTGTTGCTTTACGTCCCAAGTCAACAGCTATGTTCATGGCGGGACGGTCATTTCACCTAACCTAACTTTTTTTCCTGGGCAAGTTTGAACAAGCAGTTAACCAGTACTTCGTGCACATACTTTCGCTTGTAACAGACAACAATCCGTCTTGAATGAATCAGCGAAATGGAGGAGAATGACTGTAGAAATTATTTCGTAATCGATCTCAATGAAAGTTTGGGACTGGGCCGGGATCGACCTGGTGATCCCTGGATCTGCAGTCAGACACGCATCTGTTGCCAGACACGTTACCGACTGCGCTACACGGCCATTGTCCATTGTGATCTTTCTTGTTATATGGTCGACGCCTATGTTACAAATAGCATTAGGTTATGAAAGTTTTTGAGAGTTGCTAACTGTTTGATTATATGTGACAGGACTGTGAGCAACTGACAAAAACAACTGTCTTTCACTCAATGCTTTTTTGGCAACAAATGACTAGAACACGCTTATGATGGCATTCTTTGGTTCTTGTTTTCTGGATTAATAAACCATTCACTCACAAATGACAAGTTCAATCTCCATAACAACCCTACACAGACAATTTTGATGCCTTTTCTTCACTGAAAGAAAGTACCTCTTCCTTCTTAAAGTAATATGGTAGCAGATCTGGCTTCTTGGACAAGCTTGTATGGTTGTAAGTCCTGATATTTTCAGTTGCTACTCAAACACTTTGTTTCTATGCACAATATTCGTTTCAGAGATGTTAGGTTTGCTAAATGTTCTGAAAAATTTTAACAGTGTCATAACAAGCTGGCTTCTACATCACCGAAATTGTTGAAAGCAGCTAAAGTAAACAATATGCCGTCAAACTGACTTATCAATACCATAACGTTGTAAGGTTTTTTTCTACATTTTATCCAGCACTCAGAGTTGATTGTTAAAAGCGATATTGATTTAAATACTCTTCTGCAAGGCATATCAGAACCTGTATTTTATAGTGATTTATATAGTTTATACGTGTAAAAGAATTTTTGGAAAGCCATATTTTAGCGATCAATTTAAAAAGATAATTAAACGTCATAAAAAGGTAGGATACAAAGTTGATATCATGCGATAGTCCGCATATCTGATTGTTAACCCCATCCTGGTTCAATGACCGCCCTGGCGTAAAGCTTTAATCGGTCAGATAGTGCCTGATGCTTCTTTTTTGCTGGGCCAACCGTGACCTCAACTTGAGGTTTTCCTTAACTCTGACTATCTGTGAGTGGTAAGCCTTTTTTGTTTCATCATAGTGTGCTAATTTGTTTATATTGTTTCCCCTCTATGGTGCATTGCAAAAGTAGGAAGCCTCCATAAGAGCTTAATACGTTTGTACTTTTAACAACAACATAATCTAGGGCGAAGAGTTGGTACTAGTAAAATGCATTTAAGCCCCCCACCTCGTGGCTTTGGCTGCTGTCCATTCTAAGGCGGTGGTTCTGTTGTTGTTGATTCATTTGTATGTACCTTTGTGGGGTTTTGTGTTTGGTCTTTGTTTTGGTATGCATTTATTTGTGTCCTTTTTAGTTTTGCAATCATTTTGACGAGAATTAGAGAGCTGATTGCTTTGCTTTAATTGTGTTCCTGGTGTCATGTTTCTGTTAATGCTCTGTGGCTCTTCTGCACGGTGCCATGGGTTGATAAATTGTGTGAGTGTGGTATTGCCAGATCATACTCACTTACTTTTTGTGATAGGAACCTTTCCTAAGTTCGACATAACTATAAATCTTGCCATTGTATTATGTTATCTCTGAAGCCCATTGTAAGAAGGTAATGGTTAATCCATAATAATAAAGCTTACAATAAGCTCTCTGCTCTTACACTTTTCATAGGTAGATTGAGTATCTATAATATGGAGAGACTTTAGGACAGTATGACAGAAACATAGGTTGCATAAGTTCAGAGCTGCTAGAAGATTCTATAACAGTCCTGCAAGTTTGATTTAGTCGTTCCACAAATAGAGGAATGAAGGGTGCAACCGAATTTAAACCTGAGCCGTGGCATGAGATTTCCAACGTGGTATGTGCGACCAGCAAAGGCTCAGATCAGCTTGTACATACGCGCAGTCTTATCAGAGCCTTTGCTAGTCGCTTAAACATTCTATGAATGTTAAGCTACTAACCAAACATCATTTGAAGTTTCTAAGCTTAAAAGGGGGCTGCACAGGCTCGTCTGAGTGTACACTTGTCGAAATTCCACATAGTTGGAAATCATATGTAGCGGCTCATATGATTTTAAATATTGAGTTACTGGTGAAAGTTTCCAGAATGCACTTAAAAGTGATTTTAGCCGGAATGTTTGTATTGAGCTGTATGATAAATGAATTGGTACCTGAGTCGCAAGCAAACCCGCTGGTGCTGGAGCTCATTTAATGTCGAGTTACATTCAGTCTATTTTAATATATGTCTGACAAGATTTGAACTTAAATAAGAGTAGTCAATAAAGTCCTATCTTCCTGTTTCTATGACTACAATTATGCATGCGTCGCAGTCGCGTTTAAAGCGCACAGTATGATTCAATTAATTTAAATCTACTGGTCTAAATTTACATAAAGTGCAAACCTTTATGCAGTCGATATCCCACCAGACGATAGCGATGTCACATGTTGTAACACTCTTGAGCTCTTGCGTATGGTTGAACTAAGTGGACGAATGTGCTTACATTAACCCTTAAAGCGGCAAGAAAACAATGCATCTGAAAATATCGTCTGCTGAAGTCGTCTGCTGCAAATAATTGCCTAACATTGCTGACAAATTAAGTTTGAAGTAAACAGCGTGGACCCAGAACAGGCGCAGTCTGATCTGAACAGACTGCTTCTATAGGAGCAGTCTGATCTGGGTTCACACTGTTACCATAAAGGCTTCTTAAACATTTTATCAGACGAGAAAGGCAGACTACTTTTGTTGCGATTGGTGCATTAAGGGTTAAAACGTCGACTAAATAGGCCTTATAAAATTGCGTTAAGTCAGCTCAGCCTACTCCCTTAGCAGTCTGATCAGGTTTTACATAGTTTCCATTCCTACACTACTTTCAGCACACACCCATCAGGTGATCAAACGGACAAGTTCAAGTTGCAAGATGTATAAGAGAAGAACATACAGGCTTACTGGCTTGTGAAGACGTGTTGTACATTATACTGAGCAGGCAAGGAATGTTATATGAGCCGCCACATGTTATTTGCAACAATGTGGCTTTTTGACAAGTGTAGTCTCAGACGAGCGTGTGCAGCCTCCTTTTAAGCTTAGAACCTCCAAAAGATGTTCGGTCAGTAGCTTAACACTCATAGAATATTTAAGCGACTGGCAAAGGCTCTGATCAGACTGCGCGTATGCGCAGGCTGGTCTGAGCCTTTGATGGTCGCACATACCACATTGTTGAAAATCTCATGTCGTGGCTCATATAACTCTGCTTTCTGACAATGTTACGTTTTTCCATATCTTTCCAGAATTAATGCCAAGTTTATTTTTCCAACATTCATCGCAGAATGGGTGAATTGAATGGGAAAAAAACAAGTGAAAACGTACAATACGCATACGCAAGTACAATGCCTGTACTTTGTTCACAATTGGCTAATAGTAATCTATCAAACATTCTATGAATACTGTGTCATAAATCCCACAGTCGTCAAACATTTTGTGACTGGTAAAATATTCCCTTGCAATGAACGTATAAATGTAGCAGTTTTAATTTCACATTTCAAAGGGTTTCTGTCCATTTGAAGTTTCGGATCTTATTCGTCATCTGTAGAAAATGTTTGTCTGTCAATTAGAGTAATCAAATTGATTCATTGCCTACAGTTCAGCATTTTTCTTTGTCTATGGGATTGCCAAACATACGAAGGATGATCAAAAAGTTCTCAGCCCCTTGTACTGCTGGCTACCAGGGAATCAAAATTTGACGATTAGTATGTCTTAGCTGTAATATCACGAAATTTTGGATCAATTGCTAACGTTTTTTGAGTTGTATGTTCAGTTGAAGTGGGAGGAGTAATTCAATCCCTAACAGTGTTACTGTACGAAAATGACAATAGTTTTACAACCGTATACATGTACACTACTCAAAACATGTTATGCAACAGTTATAAACATGTTTTTATTTTTTTATTTGCGAAAAAATTGAAACTAATATACATTTAGAGGAACACTTTTATTTGCTCACAAAGGCCTGGAAGTATGGTGGATGTGTGTTTGGTCCAGAGGTTGCTGTATGAGCACAAAGAGAGTGACCCCCTAAATGTGATCCATTTTTAGAATTTGCAAATCTTTCAAATTTCAGCTTAGATACCGATAACTCCCACATAATGGGTCATTTTGGCACAAACAGTTGCATATAGTTATCCATAATGATTAGCTAAAGACAATATCTGTTTGAGCTCATCCAGCAATCTCTGGACCAAACATACAACCACCATACTATCAGGTCTTTGAGAGCAATTGAAAGGGTTCCTCTAAATGTATATTAGTTTCATTTTTTCACCAATATAAAAATAAATGCAGGTTTATAACTGCTGCTAAACTTGTTTTGAGTTGTATATTTACATTTTCGACGCAATCCTCTAAAGAATCTTTAGTTTTTTTGCAACCGTTCATAGCCTCATGAATTACACAAAATTTGATTGACAGCTGCCAAGCTCACTTGCCCGTGCAATACCATTCGAACATCAAACTCATTCGCCAAAAGTGATACTGGTGTTTTGATTGACAGCGCGCCACACCCTAGTCGCACGTGGAAAACATGCCTCTTGTTTGCTCCATTGGTGTCCGTGTTCAAGCTGGCTGTTTCGCTTTACAGTCTGACTAGACCGTTAATACGATTATATTTTAAATACAAAACTGTTTTAATTCCTAAATTTTAAATACTTTTTTTTATTTTGTATATTAAAAATAAAATGTAAATATAAGCAATAAATTTAATTTTTGGAATGTTCATGGAATCATGAATACTTCGGGTCTCTTGCAAAGTTAATGTAAAACCCGAGGGCTTTGCGCCTTTGCAAGAGACCTGAGGTAGTCATGATTCCATGAACATACCAAAAACTGAATTCATTTCTTAAATGTAGCTGGGAATCAGCCATCCCGGCATCCAATTTAGGTTACCTTGCACCCCCCCAGGACAATTTTTCATGGGTGCCAAATTGTTTATTGGGACCCCCTGGATGGGAAACGAAGGTGTCCTCAAAAAAATTTTGGTTTGGGCTATGTGAAATTGCATGGTTTCTATGCCAACCCATAGCGAATTTGAGAAGGGGGGTCTGCCTATAAAATTACTCATATCTCAGCTGTTACTTATCCTAGACTACTAAACTTAATTCCAAATTAAAGCTTAGACATATGCCTATTATCCCCTTGTTGCATATGGAAATTATCTAATTTGCATATTCATAAATATTTATGAAAACATTAAAAATGTGTTTTACGAATGGGGGTATACGTACAAGATCAATAATATCTCAGCTGCTTTAAGTCGCAGAGTACTAAAATTTGTACTAAAATAAAGCTAAGACATAGGCCTTTCATTCCATGGTCAACTATTTAACGTACCTTATTTCCATAATTTGCATATTCATGAATATTAATAAAAATGCTAAAAAATAAGGGAAAATCATTACAAATATAAATAGGCTGATTTCATCCCAAAATTGTCATTGTTGCATGTTTTAATAAAATCAATGTTACAATTTGACAGGTCCAATCATCCAGTGGTCCTATATGAATATTATATCATTTGAATATTCATGAAAATGCATGAAAACTTAAAATAAATGAGGGAAAATCACGTAAAATCTATAAGCCTAGGGAAGGGGTTAAGGTACGATCTATCCTGCACTCCTAGGGCCTTTTAAGTTCATGCCAAATTGTTCAGTGGGACCCTCAGAATGTGAAATGAAGTTCTCCTCACAAGAAATTAGGTATGGGCTACGTGAAAATGCATGGTTTCCATGGCAACCGCTTGTATGATTCTTGCGATTGGGGGGTAGGCCTACAAATTCAACCATATCTAGGGTTCTACATATCCTAGAGCACTAAAATTTGTGTCAAATTAAAGCTTAGACACATGTCTTTCTTCTTGTGGTCAGATGTGTTCATTATCTAATTTGCATATTTATGAATATTAATGAAAACCTACAAAAATGAAGTAAAATCATAAAAAAAAAACATATATGAACATATTTCAGCACAAAAACATCATCAAACCACCATTGTTGCCAGTTTTTATATCCTCAGTGATTCAATTTGATAAGTTCTTTCATCCAGTGGTCCTATATGAAAATTATCTCATTTGCATATTCATGAATATTAATGAAAAGTTTTGTAATTAAAGAAAAAATCTTAGAAAAATTAAGGGATGTACATATAAAATGACAAATATTTCACCTACCATGTGTTCCAGTGTATGAAACCTAGTGCCAATTTAATGCTTAGACATTGTACTTTTACCATAAGGTATAATATGAAAAATATTTATCATGAATATGCGTGAATTTTAATGTAAACAGAAGAAATGAAAGAAAAATTGCGGAAAAATCAAGGGGGTGCACTTCCAAAATTACTCATATCTCAGTAGTTAAGTGCCCAATAGTGCCAAACCTGATTTTAAGTCAATGCATAGACACAACATGTTTACCAAAATGTTTCAATTCATAACACATCAAATTAAAATTATCATGAATTTTGGTGAACACATGAGAAACTAAGAGAAAATACAGGAAAATTAAGGGGGTATAGCTACAAAGTGATTCATATCTTGGCTTCCAATTGCCCAATAGTAACAAACTTGGTACCATATCAAACAGCATAATCCTAAGTAAAATTGAGTAAAAGAACAAAGTATAAAATTTATAACAGCTGAGATATGAGGAATTTTGTAAGTACACTGCTATCAATTTGTATTCATTTTTTACTTGTATTTTTAAAGTTTTTATTAATATTGATCTTAAACAAATTAGTTAATTCTTATATCTTCCCACTAGGTAAAACTGCCATGCATAGACTTTAATTAAGTATATTGTTTGCTACTCTAGGGCAATTAGCAGCTAAGATATTGGTAATTTTGTAGGTATACCCCATTCATTTTTCGGCGATTTTTCTCTTTATTCTAATGTTTATATTAATTTTCATGAATATGTAAATGCGACAACTGGCAAATATTACCATTGAGATAAAGTGCTGTATCATAGCAATTAGTTGGTACCTTGTTTGCTACGTAAGGGCTATAAGCTGCTGAGATATGAGTAATTTTGTAGGTATATCCCCTTCATTTTCAAATAATATTCTCAAAAAAGGCATGGTTATATCAATATTCATGAATATTATAATATGACCATTTTAAAATTTGATAATTTGTTAAACATACTATTGTCTTAGCATTAGTTTAAAACAAATTTTGGTACTCTAGGGCACTTAGCAATTGAGATATTATTAGATTTGTAAGTACACCCCCTTGATTTTTCCGCGATTTTTTCATTTGTTTCTTCTGTTTTAATTAAAATTCATAATTATTTATGTTAACTATTTTTCAAAGCTGAACATAAGGTAAAAGTATTATGTCTAAGCATTGACTTGGCACCAAGTTTGATACACTCGGACGCATAGCTGCTGAGATATTGGTAATTTTATACATACACCCCTTAATTTTTCTGAGAATTTATCTCTCGTTTCTAAAGTTTTCATTAATATTCATGAATATGGATATTAGATAATTTGCATATCTAACTACCAAATTAAACTGCTATGTCCAGGGAATAGTTTGGTACCATGTTTAGTAATCTAGGATGAGATGTTGTTAAGATATGAGTATTTTTTGTACGTATACCCCAAATCTTTACAGTCGGCATAATAGGTTGCCATGGAAACCATGAAATTTCAAAAACCCAAATAACATTTATTTTTGAGGACATTTTTTTTTTTACATTTAAGTGGTCCTATTGAATAAATTTATGCCCATAATAAAATGTCTGATGTGTTCAATTTAGGTCTGATTACCCCCGTTGCATACTATAGTTTACCCATGCTTTTTTCCATCATTTTAAGATTTTATCAATATTCATGAATATGCAAATGAGATAATATCATATAGGACCATGAGATAATTTTCATATAGGACCACTGGATGAAAGAACTTATTGAATTGAATCACTGAGGATATAAAAACTGGCAACAATGGTGGTTTGATGATGCTTTTGTGCTGAAATATGTTCATTTATGTTGTTTTTTTATAATTTTACTTCATTTTTGTAGATTTTCATTAATATTCATAAAATGCAAATTAGATGATTAACAAATCTGACCGCAAGAAGTAAGACGTGTGTCTATGCTTTCATTTGACACCAATTTTAGTGCTCTAGGATAAGTAGAACCCTAGATATGATTGAATTTGTAGGCCTACCCCCCAATCGCAAGAATCATATAAGCGGTTGCCATGGAAACCATGCATTTTCACATAGCCCATACCTAATTTCTTGTGAGGAGAACTTCATTTCACATTCTGAGGGTCCCACTGAACAATTTGGCATGAATTTAAAAGGCCCTAGGAGTGCAGGATAGATCGTACCTTAACCCCTCCCCTAGGCTTATAGTTTTTACGTGATTTTCCCTCAAGTTTTCATGCATTTTCATGAATATTCAAATGAGATAATAATTATATAGGACCACTGGATGATTGGACCTGTCAAATTGTAACATTTATTATATTAAAACATGCAACAATGACAATTTTGGGATGAAATCAGCCTATTTATATTTGTAATGATTTTCCCTTATTTTTTAGCGTTTTTTTTTTTATATTCATGAATATGCAAATTATGGAAATAAGGTACGTTAAATATTTGACCATGGAATGAAAGGCCTATGTCTTAGCTTTATTTTAGTACAAATTTTAGTACTCTGCGACTTAAAGCAGCTGAGATATTATTGATCTTGTACGTATACCCCCATTCGTGAAACACATTTTTAATGTTTTCATAAATATTTATGAATATGCAAATTAGATAATTTCCATATGCAACAAGGGGATAATAGGCATATGTCTAAGCTTTAATTTGGTATTAAGTTTAGTAGTCTAGGATAAGTAACAGCTGAGATATGAGTAATTTTATAGGCAGACCCCCCTTCTCAAATTCGCTATGGGTTGGCATAGAAACCATGCAATTTCACATAGCCCAAACCAAATTTTTTTTGAGGACACCTTCGTTTCCCATCCAGGGGGTCCCAATAAACAATTTGGCACCCATGAAAAATTGTCCTGGGGGGGGGGGGGGGTGCAAGGTAACCTAAATTGGATGCCGGGAATTTTGCACAATCATTATTAAGGAGACCATGTTTGGTCGTGGAATTAGCTCACTCTCTTCAGCTGAATTGAACGTACAACTCAGAAAACAACATAAACTGATCAACATTTGAGCCGTGACATGAGATTTCCAACAATGTGGTATGCTTTGTGCGACCTGCAAAGGCTCAGACCAGCCTGCGCATACGCGCAGTCTGGTCAGAGCATTTACTAGTCGCTTGAATTTTCTATGACTAGCCGCTTGAATAGTCTGTGAGTGTTAAGCTACTGACTGAACATAATTTGGAGTTTCTAAGCTTAAAGAGAGGCTGCACAGGCTCGTCTGAGTCTACACTTATCAAAATAACACATTGTTGGAAATCACAGGTCGCGGCTCATTTCATGATATTACACCAAAGACATACTAGCTTGATAATACAAAGTATGAAGGACATTCATAGTTGCCATAAATCATGCCTTAACGACACTGGTCCTTTATTTGCTATTCTGTGAGAAACGATGTGTTTACAATATACATGTATTTACATTTCCACTGAGAGTCTTTAAAGCTGCATATTCTGTAACTTTTGATCTTTCAATTTTATAACTAATATTTCAAGAACACAGTAAAAAACTAAAATTCAGGTATACATTTTACCAATTTCGTAAATCTTAACAAATTATCAGTATCAAAACAACAGCATTTATGTTAAAATTAACTGTCTGTAATTATTGGAGGGACGCAAATAATTACCAACACACCTGTTTTTATAAGATAATTCACTTTTCTGTGCAGTTTTCAGCTATATAGAACAGATTTATTGTGAAAAAATAACTTGATTCTACTTTTACAAATAGTTTAAAAAGAAAATAAAAAAAATCGAAAAATGTTCATAGTTGCAGACTTAGTCTCTTTAAATGAACGTTTACATTTGAGATACTGTTCATAGCCTTATGAACGTATCTATGTAAGCCACGACAACAAACGTGCTGTTATGGCGGACCAACGTCAACGTCATTTAATAACGTTGTTTGTTTACTGACTTTTGTCCGACGTCGAGCACGTATTGTCATGACGTTAAACGCGGAAATTTGGCTGTCCCTAACCCTCCGTTTTGACTACTATAATTCAAAATATCCAGAAAACCAGCAAAATTATATGAAAATTGAAAAATGATTTTTCATTGGCAATATAAAATATAAATATAAATAATAAATTCGATTTGCGTCTCTTCGTAAGATCATGAACACTGCGGGTCTCTTACAAAGTTAACATGAAGCTCTTCGGGCTTCACTTACTTTGCATGAGACCCGACAGTGTTCATGATCTCATGAACTTTATTTCGCAAGTGTACCTTGAACATGCCCATAGACTGCATTATCAAAAAGCAATCCGAGACAACTTGGTTATCTACATTTTCGTATGCTAGTTAATCAAGTTGTTTTGCCCTGCAAGGGACTATTTGTTATTTCCTCTCTTGTTTCGAGTTTAGCCAGAACTAATGATAGAGAAATGCTGAACTAACAAAGACAAATTAATCTAACATTTCCTTGATGTAGGAGAAAGCCAGACAAATTATATCTGATTTTTCATTCAGAAGTTATTCGAGTCTTGTGTTGACCACCTCAGGTTATTGTGTGTGATGCTCAGTGAAAAGCGAAGCATGCTTCGTGCGTATAGCAAACGGTATTGAAAGTGAGTAGTTCGATTGTGCAAAAACAGTTTGGGGAAAATTATAACCACTATTATTTAGAAACTTTATCAGATTAGCAACAATCACTCTTATGCAGAGTACATTGTACCACTCACATTTGAGCCATGACCATGAATGTAGCGTTTTGACAAGTGTAGACTCAGACGGGCCTGTGCAGTCTCCTTTTAAGCTTAGAAACTCCAAATGGTGTTCAGTCAGTAGCTTAACAGTCATAGAATATTCAAGCGACAAGCAAAGGTACTGATTAGACTGCGCTTATGCGCAGGCTGGTCTGAGGCTTTGCTGGTCACACATACCACATTGTTAGAAATCTCATGTCATGGGTCAACGATACAGTCAGAAGCATTACGGGAGCCAATTTCAACAGTTTTTCAGATAAAATGCGAACTTTTAGAATAGATACATGTATTCCGTATGAAACACTCTTTATAGTAAGTCTTGTCCAATAATGAACAAAAATTATAAGATAGTATGATGCTGTTTTTTTCAAGCAGTAGGAATATAAGTTTAAAATATGTACTATACTGTATAGAAAGGTATCATCGCGCCAGAGCATATTAATAGGAGGGTGGGATAAGAAAATCTGTCTTATTATTCATTATTCATATAAGGCATATTATATAGGAGAAGAGAACCTCTCCAAGTACACTAGAACATTACAATTCTCACTTAAAACATGGTTTAAAACTTTTGTTATTCCATTGCAATGGTGTTTTGTTGTGTGTAATCAGCTATCATGTACAGCATTGTAATGCATTTGCATTTGCTTATAAATCTTTGCTAAAAGGCCATTATAGCTTTATGCATTAACCCAGGCATATAAGCCTAGCGTCCATAAATTGCCAAACCAGATCAGACGCCGCAAAACGCCTCAAAATGCTTACAGAATCTTCTATAAAAATTTGGTAAAAATGAAAATACCACCTAACAACCCTAGAATTGGAAATGAACTCGTCCAATTGATAAGGATGGGAAAATACATTCGGCATTAATGGGTTAATAAAGTATCCTATCCAAGAAACTAGTACATATAAAACCCACATCAATGTCCTTCAACAATATATCCTACTCTTTCCACACCGCATAGGCGGCAATCGAAAACGTTAAGATTGTCATCGACGAACGTAGATTCAAAATCGATAAAAACAGAGTTTTTAATTGCCATTTGTCGCTCACTGGCGACAAATGGCAATCGAAAACACTGTTTATGGCGATTTTTGATCTGCGTTCGTCGATTGTTAAGATTGTTTTCGATTGCCGCCTTTCCGGTGTGCTTTCAAAGTCCAGTCTTACGTGATACGTCAACATCTTGTAACACTTTCTCGTGCCATATCACAGTATATTGTTTTACAAGACATTAAAAGGAAGTAAGCGCACCAGTTTGTCTTTTCAACGCATTATACTAAGTAGATGGACATACAATGTAATTGCTAACTGTATCTGCGCAGGATGAAAATGTTAGCACGAAACATCTACTGTCTGCCAACCAAGAGTAACAGTGATGTAATATTTTGTTGTTCGCAATCCCCGAAGGCAGTTTTTTTCCACATCGCGGCCCAGTATTATGGAATTCGTTGTTCATCGACAGCCATTTCTCCCGAAGAAACTTATGTGCATTTTTTGCACATAGATTGTCAATAATGATTCTGTCCGAGTACATTATAAATGCGCCGCGGCATGAGATTTCCAACAATGTGGCATTTTGACATGTGTAGACTCGGACGAGCCTGTATAGCCTCCTTTATAGCTTAGAAACTCCAAATGGTGTTCAGTCAGTAGCTTAACAATCATAGAATACTCAAGCGACTAGCAAAGGCTCTGATCAGACTGCGCGTATGCGCAGGCTGATCTGAGGCTTTGCTGGTCGCACATACCACATTGTTGGAAATCTCATGCGCTGGCTCAAATTGAATGCAAACAGCCAGACATTGTCAATGAACATAGGCTAACAAATGGAATCTCGTCATGAGAAACTGGCGTTTCTTTTATCGTATGAGAATAACATAGACGTGGATCAGTCTGTGTATAAACAGAGTGTGATCAGCACCGTGATTATGGTACATGTATATATTCGCTACAAGCAAGAGATGCTACTAGTAAATGTTCAATAAAAGATCCTAGCTAGTGACTAGGCATGCCCACTGACATGCATCAACATTAAAAATAGACTTTCGAATGAATAAAGTTTAGTTCTGATAAGAAAAGAAATTCTCCAGCAAGAGTACAAGTTGGCTTGTTTGCACATCGGAGGCTTTAATCAGCCTGCTTATCCGCCCACTCTGATCAGAGTCTTTGATGGGCGATCTACAGGAAGCCAAGGGTCCAATGTATTTTGGCGTAAAACTAAGACTCTGATCTGACTGTGCAAATGCGCAAACTGATTTGAATCTCCGCTGTACGCACATGGCAGCTTGAAATGTACCAGCTCAAAAGAACAGAATAGAACAGAGCATAACTTTATTGAAAACTATACAGCTCAGGCCACTCACAAGTGGCGTAAGAGATTTAAACGCATACGCATACATGTTATGTAGAAAATAGACATAATACATAAATACTGATGTTTCATATATGCATATATGAGGCGATTCTATATTTCTAATAAACAGGTACAGATGACATTTTCACTACCACGCGCATATGTACTTTTTTGTAGTAGGTTCATTATTACTGTAAACTGAAACTACCTGTATGCCCAAAACAAGGTAAAATCGCCTGTGTTTGTTTACAACGATTCTCACCTATCTTTGAAACAGCTATATACAGTGTGCTATGAAATACAATTTTATTGTACTGGAAGTGTATTCCATATATAGAACTTAATATAATAACCCAAAATTTTTGACAAGCGTCTGAATGAACTAATTATATAATGGGAAATGCCATATGAGCCGCAACATGAGATTTCCAACAATATGGTATGTGCGACCAGCAAAAGCTCTGACCAGCCTGCGCATACACGCAGTCTGATCAGAGCCTTTGCCAGTCGCTTGAATATTCTATGTGGGTTGAGCTACTGATCGAAACATCATTTGGAGTTTCTAAGCTTAACAGGAGGCTGCACAGGCTCGTCTGAGTTTCACACATTTCAAAATGCCATATTGTTGGAAACCAAATGTCACGGCTCATATTTGCCAGACTTGGTTGATTCAATCTGCTTTGTAATCTCTCCTACAGTCATATTTCTGGTTAACTTAATGTCCTCTTCAATCTATTTAAAGTGTAAGTTCATGATCAAAAATAAATATTTCATTATGTGTTGATTTAATATTTACAGATAGTTTTTTCATCTGCAGTATTTATTGCTTTTATCTAAACATCTGGGAGCAGACATCTTACAGTAATGGGCATACAACAGATACACATTAAACCTCTGTTTCAGTCAGCTACATGATTCATAGCAGCACTTTATCTGTTGAGATTCCAGTTGTTCCATACATACCTTCATTTCAATATTGGATGATGGATTTCAGTTTTAATTACAATCAACAGTTAGATCAAAGCCAATTAGAATGTTACGACTATCAAAAGAAAAGTTCTATCTTACTGTATCTAAAATGAAGAAAGTTCTTACAAAATATTTCATCTGCTATAGTAATAATTTGTGCTATTAGGGTTAAATTTTAGAAATTATTAAACATCAGCCCATATATCAAAATACACTCACTATTGTACACGCTGCTAAGATAACTCTGAAATATTGCGAATTTTTGCCATTATCAATGATTTATTATTCGTCTCTGGTAGTGTGTAAGCGGGTGATAGTGCTTCCAGTTCACTCGTTTGTAGCTCATTGGTTTGAAAAATGGCTATATTCCAGGGCAAGCAAAATTGATTAATTACAAGCTAATTGAAGAGCTTTCACAAACATTTGATAAGGGATTATTCCTATTACCATACTGTAAGCTCCATCATAAATGCATTTGAAAAAATATGTGAATTTTCAATCGGCTGATTATCTGTAATTCTAATTAAATATAGTGACTAATCAACTAATAATAATTGCATGTCACCAAAATAGGATAAAATTACATAGCTCCTATCTAAGCTATGTTCTGTATGCTTTTGAAAGAAACGTCTCAGTACAAACGTCTCAGTACTGAGACGTTTGTTTATAAGCATCAAATACATTGGTATCGCTTGGAATCATATTAAATAGCCATATATACTCTGAATCTTATGCACCTCAACTTTTTATTCTAATTATCATTTGGCTACTTCGAACTATCCGAGTTCGAATAATCAAGGTCTTTTTTACTATAGTTACATGAAGGATGTCGCAGTTTGTGCATTTTCAAAGCTGGCTGTTCACGGAAAACAGTTATTCTTATTCTACCATAGAAAGGTCAGGATTCTTCGAAAAGAATGTACAATTGACCAGCAAGGGGGAAAGAGACAGCCATCTCCTTCCAAGATTAAAACAATTAAAAGCTTGTTAAAACGGTCTGCGTAGATAATTAGGACTGCAGGGGCGGCAGGGCTAGACCTAGACCGGCGCAAAATTCCTCCAAGGTGGCGGCATCTGTGACAGAGGTGGGTAAAGTGTTCCACTCTTGGATGGTTCTTGGGAAGAAGGAATTCTTGTAGACTGACACACTGACAGTTGCAATTGGTTGATATAGTCGTTGTTGACCTCTGGTGCGCTGGTCGCTGGGACGATTTATGTCATCAGAGTCCGTTTCGACCAAACCTCGCTGAATTTTGTACAATGTCGATAGTCTCTCTACCCTTCTTCGATGTTGAAGTGGCTCCCACCCAAGATCACTGACCATCTTTGTGACGCATCCTGGTGCTCTATCATGATAGTTGCTGTGAGCAAACCTTGCTGCCTGTCGTTGAACTTTCTCCAGTTTTGTTATGTCTTCAACGGATGAAGGGTCCCATGCCGCCAAGGCATGCTCTAGGGTTGGACGCACTAGAGAGGTGTATGCTGCACTCTTCAAGACAAGAATGCACAGTCCACATTTGAACCAGGACACGATATATAAGTACTTATCGTATGTTATGTGTTCAATAGCATCTATTAAAGGCCTATGCCGACGTACATGTACCCAGCGTGGCTAGGGGTTAAAAGTTTGGTCTGAGTCTTCATTCTACATGTACATGCATGGTTTATGCATTCGAGTATCGAAGGTCCAGGCTAGTCTGCGCATAAATGTATGCGCAGACTAGCCTGAGCTTTTGTCGCGCCACAATGCGATAAGAGCCAACATCTCAGGGATTGACTCATTCTTTGCCTCTTTTGTATCCACTTACAATTCAGTGGAGACATAAAAATCATTTAATGAAATTCACTTGGATGTCAACATGTTTACATCTAAGGATTTGGCACGAAAATCTGCGTTTTTGATGATTGTAATCTGGTTATAGGCGAACCAGTCTGCGCAGCTACCTAGACTAGCTATAACCTTGACGGTTTATTTGTTTTTATATGGTAAGAAAAAGTGCGTTTCTGATGGATGCAATCTGGTTATACTCAAACCAGTCTGCGCAGCTACGTAGTTGACAGATTATATTTTGAAAGCACAGTATAGAAGTTGAAGCATCGCATCACCGAACAAAGGAACATAGAAAGACGGCACTGATTGTTTCTGTGTTGTTTGCGTAGGCTCAAATAACTTAATAATCATTACCACTCTTTATAGAAAACACACCCCATACCCGTGATGCAACATAATTTTTTCAGCGCAGATTAGTATCAATATCACACGTCGCATGCGAGTATGGCTTCGTGAAAGTTGATGATTTGTATTTTTGACAGGCAAGAGTACGAGGGGTTATGAGTCAAGAGTTTGCAGAGAAACAAAATGTACCCACCACCATATTTCGCCATGCGTAGTACATGTATTTTAAAAAGCATCCCCTTGCAACAGAAATAATAAGATTTTTCATGGGAATATTCCACCAAAGACACGAAAAACTATTTCACTAATTGCACGGGTTCTTTCCACCGAATGTCCTTATCAAAGTTTCTGGATAAACTTAGAAGAATTCGTCGTTACGTACCAGCAGGAGACAATATTGAAATCAAGCCAGCTTTTGTAAAATATGGTGCTTAACCCACACAGGGTTGTTCGATTAGGATACAGTTACCATCTGTGAGTGCATGACCTAATACAAGGTTACATGTACAAATGTATCAACAGGCGGCACTAGCAAACAGATCAACTTGCAACCACATCGAAACTGATAACCTTTGTATACAGTTCGGACCAAAACCAGACCCGACAAAACATTGGTCCTGATCTGGTTCAAACCGATATTGATCCAAACTGTTTACACTCTGATGGTATCCCTCAATAATTGTTTTTGAAAACGTTCATTTTCTGTAAATACATGTATAAGACGAAAAAGGCATGCGAAATTACCCACCATGCAAAACGATACACAACCATATAACCATTCTTCAGTTGTAAGACATACTGGGTCAGCACATTAGAGATTGGTACTTTACGCATTTGCGTAGCATGAATGCATGGGATACATGTATCTGTTGTCACTACGTTATCATGTGATTCAAAATTCAACATATATTTTAGACGCGTCGGTACTTATCATTCCCCCAAGTGGGCAGCTAAGTGTGTTTCCTATTGGTGAAATATATTAGCCATGCTATTTAAATCTCGATCATTCTAGCCACATTTCCAAAACGTCTGGAGTCCATGGAACTTGGGCTTTTCAATATGCAAGTAGTCTCCGAAGTAAGATATATCTTTTTGGTCACACTCTCCGCTGGAAATAGTATCATTTTTCAAAAGCAAAACCTCCTCGTAGTTGGTTGCATCCAGGACATACACTCACTGACGGTAATTGTATCCTAATCGAACTACCCTCTGTGTGTTTAGCACCATATTTGGTAAAAGCTGGCTTGGTTCCACTATTATCTCATGCTAGTACGTAACAAGTAATGCTTCTAGTATATCTGTTATATGCAAGCGAAAAAGTATATAAATTAGACCAGAATTTTTTTATTAGTTGATTTACGGGATTTTTCTTCAGATCTAGAGTCGGGGGGACCCTCCAAAAAAATTAAAAAAAAACTCTGAAAATGACCAGTTGACTGGTCATTTTCAGACCTTTCTTTTTAATATCTCCAGAAAAACACACACAGTAAACTAGTAAGGTAAACCAACAGTCTGTATTGAATCTTTAAATATTTCATCATTTTCGTAAAAATCTGGACAGGACAATCACTTTAACAGTGTCACTCTCAAAAAATAAACAGAGAGAACCTCAAAATTGTTGTGTGTTTTTTTCAATAGAGACGGCGGATTAAATAGAAATAAATTTAGAAATTGAATTTTGTTTTATTTCTACGTTTCGGAAAATTACAGTAGGAGGGTTTGTAAATCAACTAATAAAAAATCTGGCCTTATATAGACGTTCAATTTGAATACTGGATTATGCGTTTAAATTTTAAATCGCAGTGTGTATAAATATCATATTTGTTTCAGTATTTTGTAAGGATGCAAATCCCATGTCTTGAGGAATGCTTTTTTTTTCTTCTTCATTTCCTTGCATATTTCCACATGGTTCAAGCCTTCGATGAGTTAATGCATAGTAACACTTTATATCAAAGCTGTTTATCAAACTATTCACTCGCGTTTGCTTGCAATTTCTCCTTTTAAATTGCTTACGGGCGAGTGAGGAAACGCAAAAAAAAAAGACGGCTAGTTATTTAATATCTGATCTAGCTGCCTTCCAAGACAAATGTGGCGTATCCGGGCGCAAATTAAAGAGAAAATGTATCTTCGCGTGAAAAAGACCCAATTATGGAATCACAAAGTAAAAATAATGAATAAGGAAAAAATATTGTGTGAGTAACCTTCTTTCCAAATGGAACATGTCTCCTTTTACACATTAAAGGATTGGCAATATTCATCAAACAGAAGAGCGTACATGGTTGGATCACATGTTTAGATAAACAAAACTTTTCAGCGTATTAGTGTTAATATTGTCTTACCTACCACTTTTAACATATGTTTTGGGTGCTCAGAAGAACCGTATCATTTAGACTGTTCTTTTGAGTACCCACGGCTTATGATTATTTCAGCGTAAAATTGTAAATATTTTCCTATCCACTCCTTTACATATGTTTTGGGTACTCAAAGAATCGTTTCATTTAGACTGTTTTTTATAGTACCAGCAACATATATTCGTCTCTTTTTCATGTAAAAGTGGTATTCCTTGCACAATCATATAGCAACGCATTTTGTCAATGCGCAAACATGTAAATGGATTGGCAAATAATTAAAGCTACTTTCATGTACCTACCCTTATACCCCGCATCCAATTTAGGCTACCTTGCACCCCAGGACAATTTTTCATGGGTGCCAAATTGTTCATTGAGACCCCTGAATGCGAAAAGAAGATGTCTTAAAAAGAATTGATATGGGCTATGTGAAAATGCATGGTTTCTATGACAACCCATAGCGGATTTGAGAATGGGGGTATGCCTACAAAAGTTCTTATCTCAGCTGTTACTTATCCTAGACTAATAAACTTAGTATCAAATTAAAGCTTAGACATAGGCCTATTATCTTCTTGTTACATATGCAAATTATCAAGTTTGCATGTTCATAAATATTTATGCAAACATTGAAAATGTGATTCACGAATGGGGGTATATGTACAAGATCAATAATATCTCAGCTGCTTTTAGTCATAGATTACTAAAATTTGCACTAAAGTAAGCTCAGAAACAGACATTTTATTCCATGGCCAAATATGCAAGTTATCATATTTGCATAACTTGCGTATTCATGAATATTCATAAAAACAATTAAAATTAAGGGAAAATCATTAAAAATATAAATAGGCTGATTTCATCCCAATAATGTCATTGTTGCATGTTTTTATAGTTTTTTTTTACAAGTTTACAAGTTTTATTCAGAAATATAGCACAATAAGCCAAATTTGGCCCATAAGTACTTAATAACTTAGCAAACAATCTAAATACAATACAATCACAATGATCAAATGAATGTGGTATTTTATGCTTACACAAATGGATGTACAATTATGTATATATCTCTACCATGCGCCCAATAAGCTGATGTATCCATACTGTATTCATGAGAAGATTATAAAATGTTGAGAAATATGCAACATACATACACGCAGGTATACACACACATTCATGCCTGTATACATGCATGCATGCAGTCTGCAGGCATCTTATCCCTGCTGACTGCAAGCATGCGCATCCTGTCTTGGCCCTGTGTGTGTCCACATGTGTGTATCTTCTTAAGCTACTGCTAAATAAACCAATCCTAACTTGGCTTGTAACCAATTAGTATTACTTAATTTGAAACTACCTGTTCATTTCTGAATTTAAATGCTTTATAAATATAAATACCTAGATTCTTAATAACTTTTTGTTGTTTTAATTAAATAATTCAATTAGTTTTGGAATGTTGGGTCTATTCCAATAATATCTTGGAATATAAGTTTTCCTAATACCATCGTGTAATTTGCATTCGAAAAGGAAATGGAATTCGTCCTCCAAAGAGGTGCAAAAACGGCATTTCCTTTCCTCGAGAGGTATTGGATGTGGCTTATTCCACCTGCCTGTTTCCACGGCTAATCTGTGTGATGACAGCCTAAGTTTTATCAAGGAGTATTTATATTTTGGAACTCTTATAAGATTTAAATAATCATGAAATTGGAAAGATCCAAACAAATTGAAAAAAACGAGCTCTGCTGTGTGTTTGTAATCGGGCAATAGTGTTTTGGACATAATTGTCTGTAAGCCTTTGCTTAAATAATGAGATACATACATTGTAGTTTCCCACCCCCTGTTGTACCCAAACTTCGTAAAAACCAGAGCTCTGCCAACAAGTTCCTGTCTAATACTGCCCAGTTAAACTTATTGGGGTGTGCTTCTACATCTTGCAACATGAAGTTATAAACGTGCTTTATATATTTTGTATCTTGTGAAGTCAAAATCTTAAACCAGTAATTTATTATCTGTACCAATGGTTTTGTGCGTAAAGTTTGTCTACCCAGTTCCGCATATACCAAATTATTTGGAGTACCAGTTTTAACCCTTAAAATAGTTTTCAAAAAACGCAAATGCACTCGATCTATTGCAGGCGCCCCTATAAATCCCCAAACATCTGCCCCATAACAAAGAATTGGTACTATCAATTTATCGAAGAGATCTAGTCTGTGTTTTATCGAAATTTCAGTGAATTTGTATAAATATTTGTTCATTTTAAAAATTGCCTTCAGTCCTTTACCAGCTAAACAATTTTGTGTTTCATGAAATGAGCCTCCTGTTGTAAATGTGACACCAAGATATACTAATTTATTACAAATTTCAAGCTCTGCTCTGTCATAATAGAATGATATGTTATCCCATAATCTACCCCCTTTTCTGAAAATCATAACCTTTGTTTTTTGAGTGTTGACCTTCAACTTCCATCTTTTAAAATAATTTTTGAGAATATTTAGACTTAATTGTAAATTTTCTATATCATTTGCAAATAAAATTATGTCGTCGGCATACAAAAGTAGAAATAGTTTTAGCATCCCAATGTCTACCCCTTCCACACCCTTAAGAATATATTCCCTTTCGATATCATTTAAGTACATTGAAAAGAGTATGGGAGATAAGCATTCACCCTGTCTGACCCCTGAACAGCAGGTGAAATCACTACATACACGATTATCTAACTTTACTCTTGACTTGAAGTTTGAATAAATTGACTTTATTACATTTAACATTTTTCCACGGACACCAATCTCCACAAGTTTAAACCACAAAATGTCGTGCACAATATAGTCAAATGCTTTTTGAAAGTCGACAAAAGCTGCAAATAATTTTTCATTTATTATTAATGCAATGTGAAATTAAGCATTTTATATAATCAATGTTACAATTTGACAAGTCCATTCATCCTATAGGAATATTATCTCATTTGCATATTCATGAATATATATGAAAACTTAAAAAATGTTTTTTGGGTATTTGGCTGTGCTGATATCTAATTTGGTCAAAAATGGCAATTTCTCTATGTTAAGCCTATTTTGTCGGCCACTTTTGTTACCATAGCAATGGTAAAATTTAAATAAATTTTACACTTCAGTTATTCTTCTAATAAACCAATCAAAAGAAATTTGTGAAATCAATTTTCAGTATTTGGCTCCAGAGGAGCCCAAATTAGCCCTTTAATGCACGTACCCCTTTATATATATAGTTATTTTGAATGTTGAACAGGTGGGTAAAAGAAACCTGAGATATGAGTTTACCACGCCTATTTTTTTCATTGTTTTTCTTTCTGACAAACTTTCTCTTACTTCTACAATTTTCATTTATGTTGATGGCTATGACAATTATGTAATTTACATACTTAACCAGAGCAGAAGAGCTTTGTTTCAGCATTAATTTGGTACCAGTTTTGTATACTAGAGCAATAAGCAGCTGAGTTGTATACCCCATTTTTTCTGAGTTTTCTCTCTAATTTCTCAGGTTTTCATAAATTGTAAAATGAGATGATTTGCATACCAGACAGTTCAGAAAAAATTATATGACAAAGAATTAGTTTGATACCAAGTTTAGTATTCTTGGGTCAGTTGCTGCTGAGATATGAGTATTTCTGTAGGCACATTCCATTCCTTAGGATTATTTTATAGGTTGTCATGGAAACCATTCAATTTCACATAGCCCAAATGTGTTAAATTTTAAGGACAATATTTTTGCATTTTGGTGGTCCAAATGAACAATTTGGCATCCATTAGAAATCGTCACAGGGGTGTAAGGTAGGTATACTATCACAGGGTCTAAATTTCTAGTCGTTGGCATCCAGTAGAAATCGTCATAGGGGTGTAAGGTAGGTATGCGATCACAGGGTCTAAATTTCTAGTCGTTGGCATCCAGTAGAAATCGTCATAGGGGCGTAAGGTAGATCTACTATCACAGGGTCCAAATTTCTAGTCGTTGGCATCCAGCAGAAATCGTCACAGGGGTGTAAGGTAGTTTTACGATCACAGGGTCTTAATTTCTAGTCGTTGGCATCCAGTAGAAATCGTCACAGAGATGTGAGGTAGGTTTACGATCACAGGGTCTAAATTTTATAGTCGTTGGCATCTAGTAGAAATCGTCACAGAGGTGTAAGGTAGGTTTTCGATCACAGGGTCTAAATTTCTAGTCGTTGGTATCCAGTAGAAATCGTCACAGGGGTGTAAGGTAGGTATACTATCACAGGGTCTAAATTTCTAGTCGTTGGCATCCAGTAGAAATCGTCATAGGGGTGTAAGGTAGGTATGCGATCACAGGGTCTAAATTTCTAGTCGTTGGCATCCAGTAGAAATCGTCATAGGGGCGTAAGGTAGATCTACTATCACAGGGTCCAAATTTCTAGTCGTTGGCATCCAGTAGAAATCGTCACAGGGGTGTAAGGTAGTTTTACGATCACAGGGTCTGAATTTCTAGTCGTTGGCATCCAGTAGAAATCGTCACAGAGATGTGAGGTAGGTTTACGATCACAGGGTCTAAATTCTAGTCGTTGGTATCCAGTAGAAATCGTCACAGGGGTGTAAGGTAGGTTTACGATCACAGGGTCTAAATTTCTAGTCGTTGGCATCCAGTAGAAATCGTCACAGGGGTGTAAGGTAGGTTTACGATCACAGGGTCTAAATTTCTAGTCGTTGGCATCCAGTAGAAATCGTCATAGGGGTGTAAGGTAGGTCTACTATCACAGGGTCCAAATTTCTAGTCGTTGCTTCATGTTTGTCTCTCCATTGATTTTCCTATCATTTTTCAAATTTTCATAAATATTCACGAATATGCTTAGTGGATACTTTACATCTAGAACCACCAGATGAAATAACTTGACAAACTGTATCACATACAATGTACGTCAGTGATGTTTTGGGCAGAACCCTGTTAATCTACCGGTATTTTTCCAATTTCCCCATATTTTAAAGTTCTCATTAATATTCATAAATATTCAAATTACAAAATTTTCATATCTGACCATGTAGTAGAAAAAGTCTATGCCTAGGCTTTAATTTGGTACCAAGGTTAGTAGTCCAGACTGAGAAGCAGATGAGATATATGGCTCTTCTTGTAGGAACACCCCCATTCCGGAGAATAGCATTATGGGTTACCATGGAAACCATACATTTAGACATAGCTAGAATGAATAAGTTTTTATCTGAGAACAAATTTTTGGGGCATGACTGGGATTACAATGAACATTTTAACACCCATGGAAACTAGTCCTAAGGTAGCAAGGTAGGTCAAATTAGATCCTATGGTACCAGTAACATGATATTAATGCCTGTTTTCAGCGATTTTAATCTTCATTTTGCGTATTACTTCACCCCCCCCCCCCCCCAAAAAAAAAAAAATACCATATCCCCTCGGATTTCTTTTGAAGACTTTTTCTATAAATCAGAACACCTTCCTGATACTAAAACTGCTGATAACATTTCTCAAGGAATTAGTTAAGTCATTTTCGGCTAAAAGTACTGGCCTAAAAAGAAATCCAACAGGTAAACCCCAGTGGGCCTAACAATAGCCAAAACATCAGGCCCCTTCCATGTCATCAATAGATAAGTCTTTAAGTCGGAACCGTCATAGAGTCAAACAGCTTTTTCTGGCCTTCAGGTGATAAGATTTGTTTTTCCACCATTGTTGTACTGGACTAGTTTAGAAATCAATACCAAATGCGACATTATCATCTGTAAATACCACGTGCACAGTCTACTTCCCTTTACTAGGTAACGCTAAATACGGAAACGATTATAAATAGCGAAAATATCAACTGATTTTCGACGGCGCGTGCATGGGTCCGCACTGGGTGCGTTTTAAAGGGATGGTAAAATCGCGTAAATCCCACAATTCCGCGCTCTAGGCACAACACTAGGCTCATGAGAACTACTTTCTATACCATTGAATTCGGCATAATAGGTTATGGGCGCAGATCATAACACTATTCGTGCATAAAGTTAATTATAATTGTTAACTGTTCAGAAGTTTAAATTTCTTGAAACTCTGATGAATCAAGATATAAATCAAACAACACCCAATTTCAAATATGATTTGCAATGTTATTGATTCCATTCTATTAAATATTTTTAGACTTTACTGGATCCAGTGCTACAAGAAAGACAGCTCAATGATGCACTTGTCTCTCTTGTTAAGTCATTGTAACCTTTAACGGTCCCCTGTGCCTAAGGTTTAAATTCATAATGAAGGCTTGTACCGGAGGGCAATAAAACAAAGCTTTCCATCCATTAAATGAGCAAAGCTTCTTAGCCGTAAATAAGATTTATAATAGAACCACCTCGCGATAAAATGGAAATTATTTTTATAATTATGTGCCAGGTCAGACCAGTGAGTGGGGTGAGATGATGTGGCAGAGCGAAGCTCGTTTGTTAAAATGACAACTGAGTGTTGTTACAGGGCATTTATTGATAATGCCAATTTGGTGTAGAACAAACATTTAAAGATGTAACCTACTACTTAGTTTATTTGGGACAACGACAAATTTGACAATCTGGGCTGCAGAAAAGCGTCATACATTGCCAACTGACTGGTGGCAAGGAGCCCAGACAAAAATACGTTTACTGGCCATCTGATACAGAAAGCAAGATCAACGAACTTAGGTTTTCTAATTTCGTATCACTATTATTTACCTTTTTGCAGCAACGTTACGTAAAGTAAATTTCAAGCATGGAATCAGAGACGAAAAACATAATGACGTAAATAAAAACGAAACGTAAAGGCACACGGCCCTGCCATTTTTCGGGATTAAAGACCAAAACCATTATCAGAATAATGTCAGAAAGGGGATATAATAAGCATATTATTTGAACATAGTAACTTGATACAGTATTACTTGACTTTTTGCTTACTGTAAAGGCGGCGCCTCATGAATGCGTAATTAGGACTAGTCAACCTTAGGAATAGGTAAAAGCTGAAACGGAGGCGTGGTTTTATTCAAAAGTAACTGTATCATCTTGTGCAACCACATCAGTCATTATTTAGTCTTTAAAAAGCCAGCAAAATAACTGCATCTGAAAATGTTTATTTTACATAAGCAGGAAGGCAAACATTGTAAACCCAGATCAGACTGCTCCTACAGGAGCAGTCTGATCTGGATTCATACTGTTTATCTATGAGGCGTCAAACAGCTTAGTGGACGACAAAAAGTATACATTTTGTAATTATGCGCTTTAAGGGTTAATAAATGTGAATTCAGTGTGTATACGGTTAGGATTTTCACGAAATACATGCACATTTGCGCGGCTCAAAAAGCTTATTTACTCTTTGCCTATTTATAAATAAAACCTGATTTCCCTTCCTTAGTAGATGAAATAGCCGAACCACACCCAGATATGAATATTAAAGTTGCCGCCTTTACAGTAAGCGAAAAGTCAAGTAATATCACATATCGTGGATGAAGTCATACCATCGGATCGCCCACTACGCTTAACGTCGAGTGTGATCCGATGGTATGACCTCATTCACGAGACGTGATACTGTATGCCAGATCAAGTTACTATAGGCCAGATCAAGTTACTATCATAATAATGTTTATTATTTTACCTAACGTGAATCCCCTATACAAACCTTCCATAGACGAATGACTGATGTTTTATATTATAATACCTCACGTGAATTACCCATACAAAACTTCAATAAACGAATGCTATCACTCGCTGCAATAGCGACACTTGTTTGCCATAGTAGCAGATGAGAGTACATAAATATTACATTCCCTGAGAGGGTGATAGTTAAAAATATCATCCGGAGGAATGTGATTATCAACCGAGGCACAGCAAGGTTGATAATCATATTTAGAGGGGTGATATTTTCGGCTATCACCCTCTCAGCGAATGTAATATTTATTTTATTATAACAAAACAGGGCATTAAATCCTTTTTTCTACCGTTTTTTTCTCTCTAAGGCCTTAACTTTACACCTAATTTAGTGGCAGCTGTACTGCTACTGATTTTGTGTAACCTTCAACCCCCTCCCCTGGAAAATCAAAAAAAAACAGGGTTCTTAGCAATACTGATCGGAATCCCCTGAAAATTCACAAATCTTCCAAGCCAGCATTCAATGTTAGGCCATCATTGGCACGCCAGAAAAACGCATATAAATGGCGTTTCGCTGGCGGATCGATTATTGCCCGCTTATAGTGGTATTTAGACCCTCTCTCCCCTCAACAACTAAACAAAAATCAAAAGTGGACCCCCTCTGTCAAAACGTTCTGGATCCGCGCATGTCGTTTCCACTGCTTGGTGAGAAACGACCTATTTACGATTACAGTAAAACATCAAAAATTTGAACTTCGATTTTTCGAAATACTCGTTAATCCGAATTAAATTGGGAACACAATGGATTCAGAGAATTGGGCGTACTACATGTATTTATGGACTATCTAAATAGCGGTCTATAAGAGCATATTTTTGGGCAGTTTCTACCAGTATTGCTTGTGAAATCTACTGGATTCGACAGTCTGGTTACTCTTGATACCCTTTGGTATCAACAATGGGGACTGACTCTGTTAGGTCTAAAGTAAACTATAACTGTTTTGATCAGAAATTTGAATTTAAGCACACAAAATATATGTTTGATAAGCACACAAAATATATGCTTGATTGAGAAAAAATGAAAATAATCATTTTGGGGGTTTAAATATTTTTGTATAATTCAAAACTACTGAAAATTCGAAAAAAAACTCATCCAAAATGCTACACTTTTTGTTATAGTAAATACAATATTCAGGGACTGAATTCCATAATTATTTGTAAATTTCTACCTGTGACCCCTTGAACTATATAATCGACAATCCCGTCCTAATTGTATTTTTATCTGTATGGGAAAATCAGATTGCAAAGGGTTAATCAACCAACGTTGTACATGCTGTATCGGTCCTAATAAGAACCCTCATGTCTGCTTGTATTGGCCTGACAGAAATAGCTGTTGGGCAACACAACATGTATAGAATTACGTCACTTTATCAAATGTAACTCATCCAACGAAGTTGAAAAAGGCCAATACGAATCATACTGACCGAGTTTGTGTTCTGTATTGGATGTGCTCACAGAAAAGCAAATCTCGACCAATACGAGTCGTAGCGTTACCGTCGCTAAATGTTTTCATACCACCTTCACCAACTTTAGCATGAACTATTTCGTTGTGTGCAAGGTCTAGTAGAGGGATGTCCAAATTAGTTTTCCTTGTGTCGACTACTGACATAGGTGGTATAAAATAGTTATACAATGTTTGTCCACCTGTACGTAAGATAATCCACTCGCTAAAGCTCGTGGATTATCTCCACGTAAAGGCGGACAACCCATGGTATAACTACATGTATTACATGTTCCGTTCCATGTTTAGTTATTGTGTAGGTTGTGGTGTCTATTGTGTCAATTTCCCCATTATAGCCATTTCATTCACTTTGATTAAGTTCTTGGCGTGTTGACATACCACTTTAAGCTCTTTTATAATCAAATGCTGTTACAGTAAATTGTAAACAAGTATTTCTCTACTCCGGGTTATTTGTCAGTTTTTCACTGAATAGTAAAGTCCAAAATAGAATCGGAAATTACTCCTCAAAGTAAGTAAGGGTGCAAAGATCTGGAATCGATACAATCAAGTACCATACCTGACCCAGGATACCAATGGTAAAGTGACAAACTCACAGTAGACACCACAAACGAGAGCCAAGAGGTCAGCCCTTTCCCAGCAGGTGACCACAAAGCACATATAAACAGACGCGCACAAAGACATAGCAAACACAAGACAGAACAAAAACATAAAAAATTCACAAAAGAAGTACCGCCTTGGAACGGTCAGTAAAATATTTTACTGGAGGGCTTAAAACAACAAAACATGTTTCAATTAAGGTCGCAAAATGCTGGGGATTCTTATTCCTATTCCACTGTGAAGACAACTTCAGATGGTCTGGCCTTCAGATAAGAGTGCATACTTGAAAATAGTTTTTTTTTCTTATTTCTCAACCAAACCATATGTTGTGAGTACTCAAAAGAACCCTATCAATGATTCAGTTCGTTTGCACATTTAAATAAGCGGGTAAGGAAATAACTACAATTTTACGCTCAAAAGTTTTGCTTAACTAGATAGATGGTTAACTCGCTGCTTTTAGTTTTGCTTACCTAGATAGATGGTTAACTTGCTGCTTATAAGCTGCTGGTCAGGGCAGGATAAACAAAGACAAAGTAAGTAAGGGTGCAAAGATCAGGAATCGATACAATCAAGTACCACACCTGACCCAGGACACCTGACCCAGGATACCAATGGGAAAGTGACAAACTCACAGTTAGACACCACAAACGAGAGCCAAGAGGTCAGCCCTTTCCAAGCAGGTGACCACAAGGCATATATAAACAGACGGACACAAAGGCATAGCAACGCCGGTACACATCCATGGTGTTTGCAATATCATGGCTTGTAACATGTCTCTATTGAAGCTCAGGCGAGATACGTCTACACCAAATTTGGTGTCAGCTTAACTGCTACTGATTTTGATGTAATCTTTCACCTGATTTTAAAGCTATGTATTGATCTGGGGAATTCCTTCATCAATGACAGTTTGAACGGTTGTACATGTAACATGTATTATGTTGGCCTCAAGTTGTTTCAGTAGGAAACTGCGTGTTAGGTTACACCAAAAGGGGTGGCAGCTTAGCCTTACTCTTATTTTTACAGTGTATCCATCAGCATGCCCGTTCAGTAGTTTTAGCATGGACAATTTTCCGCATTACACAACACTAGTTTTGTGTTTGAACCTCCATCTACATCCATACGCGCTTACAAGTGCAATTTTACAAGTCGACACACAATCACCGGCGCCACTGTGTTGTGTCCTTGAGCAAGACACATATATCCTTGCTTAGTACTGGTTGAACCCAGGAGGACCCGTTCCGACATAACTGAAAAATTGTTGACTTGGGCGTAAATAGTCAAATCAAACAAACAAACAAAGAACCCTAGTGGTGTTGTGAGCCTTCATCTACATACATACGCGATTACAACAGTTACTGCAATTTTACAAGTCGAAACACAATCACCGGCGTCATTGTGTTGTGTCCTTGGGCAAGACAGATTTATCCTTGCTTAGTACTGGTTCAACCCAGAAAGACCCGTCCCGACATAACTGAAAACCTGTTGACTGGGACGTTAAGAATTAAACAAAGCAAGTCGACCAGACAGTTTAAAGATGTCCACCATTAGAAGGCATCTTAAAACTGTACAGCATACACTTTAAAGCTGCATAGTCTGTAACTTTTGATCTTTTAATTTTAGAACAAATATTTCAATTTTTCAAGAACACAGTAAAAAACTAAAATTCAGGTATACATTTTACCAATTTCGTAAATCTTAACAAATTATCAGTATCAAAACAACAGAATTTATGTTAAAATTAACTGTCTATAATTATTGGAGGGACGCAAATAATTACCAACACACCTGTTTTTGTAAGATAATTCATTTTTCCGTGCAGTTTTCAGCTATATAGAACAGATTTATTGTGAACACATAACTTGATTCTACTTTTACAAATAGTTTAAAAAGAAAATAAAAAAAAAATCGAAAAATGTTCATAGTTGCAGACTTAGTCTCTTTAACGTGTTTCTGTTGTTCTTATCTGAAAATCAATTTAAAGTCTCAAAAGAGTATATATTTTCATATCTTTTTCCTTGCTAGCGGCGCTTTTGGTGTCTGCTGAAAAATCTTTGCAAACTGTTTGGACCCAGATCAGGACCGATATAACGTCGGTCCTGATTTGGATCCAAGCTGTTGGACACTCTGATGGTGTTCCTGAAAGCTTGTTTTGATAAAAAGATAATTTGGAAAAAAAAGTCAGCAGACGATAACAAAAGCATGAATAATTACCAAGCATGCAAAGAGTTAAAGTCTCAAAAGAATACATTTTCTTGTACATGAATAATAGTATCAACATAATTGTACGCCAGGGCGTCTATAAGGAAACAAAATGGTGTGCATTTGATGTCTAGAAGATTTATTAAAACAGACAAAGGGATAGAAAAAAGCACTCGCCAGCAATAAATGGCGAAATATATATATATATATATATATATATATATATATATATATATATATATATATATATATATATATATATATATATATATATATATATATATATATATATATATATATATATATATATATATATATATATATATATATATATATATATATATATATAATTCACTATTCTTGCTTTCATTCTTACAGGTAGTGATTTGTATGTTAAGGATATTACATGACTGCTTATGTATTATTGAATTTATTAAACAAGTTAGGGAAACGAGATAATAGCAAGGCTTGCCAAGAATTCTATCACATTTTTGCAGCGAGTTTAATAGTCATTAATACAAGAGCACGCATGCAAGTAGACGTGCCCCAGTCTCTAATGTCATTTTTTTAGTAAAACTGATAATCTCTCTAAGGATAGCAATTTATAAACTTTACTTGGAAGTAGAAGTTCTCAGCTTGGACATCAGTAAATTTGACTATCAGAGAGGATAGAATTTTTAGAAGATGATTTTTTTCATAGTTAAATATAAGTATAAATGTAATTACATATATTTACTGGACTGATGCCAGTCTAGCATGCAAGATCCTATTTAGATAGACGTTGAAAATGCTTGACAATCACAATTTTGGCGTGAAAACGTTACGATTTTGTCATTTTGCGCATGCATGACAAATCATACTACCAAAAGCAGTAATATATCTAACCATCTTATCAACACTTGTCGATGTGCAAACCGATAGCAAGCCCCTGCAATCAGCAGCCTTATTTTTTAAATCATATTTCATCAAATTAAACAACGGATAAATAGGGGATCTTGCATGAGTGCTCATGTTTTATTGAATTTATTAAATGAGTTGGGAAACGAGATAAAATGCGAGGCTTGCCGAGCATTTTATCTCTTTTTCGCAACGAGTTTAATAAATTCAATAATACAAGAGCCCGAATGTTAGTTTCTATTTATCATATGGCATTAAGATCACTTTGAAATCTCATTTCTCGCGTAAAAACGTTATAATTTTGTCATTATGTACGCAACGTTGTTATGGACGTCATAACGTTTCCCAAAAATCTATAAACCACTAGTGGTTTACAGATTTTATTGCATGGCGTTATTTCACTCCCAGACGCGACGTCATATGATAAAGGAATATACATAAATGACTACCATCTCAGTGACAAAGTGCAAACACTGCGAATACTCACCAGAATCACCACATTTAGTTGATGTAATTCAAATGAGCCCCTACACTGTCAGCTCTGACGAAAAACATGAAACTATATTTCAACTTAAAATCAATATTTTGTGATACTCGGTTATATATAGAGAGCGTGTTCATGCATGGGCTTGTCACCTAATGACACTTAAGAGGAATTTACGTTTTTAGTTTACAAGAAAAGCAAATTTTAAATACTTGCTTGACAACGACTTTTTTTTTATTTTTGTTAGTTTTGAAGGTATTCTATGAGTATGCGCCAGTCATTCTCACTAAACAAAGTATGTGAGTAGATACCACAATCACACGTTACAGACAAACCCATGGGACCGTGAGGAAGAGCCACAGAACATAAACAGTAACAAGACATCAGGAATACAATTAGAACGAAGCAACTAGCTCTCTCTCTTCCTCATCAAGAGGATTGCAAAACTAGAAAGGACACAAAGTAATGCATACCAAACAAAACAAAATACAGAACCCCACAAACAATGGGAGATGCATAAAATAATAAATCAACAACAACAGAACACCAGCAGCTAACTCAATGGGTTAACAGGCGCCAAATCTTCGCCCTAAATTGTGTTGTTGTTAAAACAAACACAAAAGGTGTTTAGCTCGCATTACGGCTACCTAACTAATGCAATGCATCATCACATAGAAACAATCTAAATTAAATCAAATTAACATACTACATGTATGATGAAACAAAAAGGGCTCACGACTCACATATATTCAGAGCTTAAGAAAACCCTAAGTTGAGCTACGGTGGGCCCAGCCGAAGACAAGCATCAGGCAAAAACCTACAGATTAAAGCTTTACGTCCGGGCCGTCATTGAGTCTGAGGCCCGACCTATCGTGTAATTAAAGAGGAAACAATAGTTGCTATAAACAGTGATCGTGTTTACAACCAGGCATGCAAACTAAATTTGTAGATCTCAGAGATTCGTCGTCCACTTTAAGAATCTGCAAATGTCAAGCCATAAAATATTGAGATACATTTTACAGTGGACATTCCAGGTTGGTGTTTAAACGAACCTGAAATTCGTTTTTGATTAACACTCTGACAAAAACCCTGAAATTAGTCCATTTATATTTAAAGGTGACTTCAGAAAGCTACAAACTCGTTGTAAGGATTATCAACATATTTTTATCACATGACGTCGCGTCTGGGAGTGAAATAACGCCATGCAATAAAATCGATAAACCACTAGTGGTTTCTAGATTTACGGGAAACGTTATGACGTCCATAACAACGTTGCGTACATAATGACAAAATTATAACAATTTTACGTCAGAAATGAGATTTCAAAGTATTTGTCATATGATAAATAGAATCTAACATTCGTGCTCTTGTATTATTGAATTTATTAAACTCGTTGCGAAAAAAAAGATAAAATGCTCGGCAAGCCTCGCATTTGATCTCTTTTCCCCAGCTCGTTTATTCAATAAAACATGAGCACTCATGTAAGATCCTCTATATATTGACGGGTCAAAAAAGACATAGGTCGCGCTGTTACATGAGGCAACCACTGCAATATAACGCGTACTCCTGATGGTTTTACCCATTTCACTGCTGAAGCGGAAGCAGTGGACTTTATAAAGACTTATATTTTACTCCGCCCTTCCTGTGCTTCACAACCAATCACCCTGCCAGACATTAAAACTTTTGGCCAACTTAATCACATATTTAGTCAATATTTGTAATATCTATTAAGTAAATTAATAAGGAAATCCGTGAAGTGGTCAAAGGCAACCATTTCTAAAGGCACAGTCATGAAAAAGGTGGAGAAAACTATAAGTATGTCATAGATCTGCACTCGTTCCCACTTTATTCCTTTATAATTGTAATATATTATCTTTAACCTATACTTGTGATAATAAACATAAATATGACCAGGCCGCGTAGCGCAGTCGATAACGTGTCTGGCAACAGATACGAGTCTTCTCTGTTTCTCTTTCAGTATTGAAAGCTAGAAGCCATACAAGCTCAAAGAATCCACATTTTAATAATCATTTTCCCACTTTTAAACGATTTATCAATAAATATATCTTGATTAAATGGCAAACCTTATCGAATAGCAGTATAAGAGAAAAACAACTTCTTAGATAAAGCAGTTGTTCGAAGCACATGTGCGGATACAGAGAGGGGGCAGGGGGTCCGGACCCCACTGAAAAATCACAAAAATATAGGGTTCTTAGCAATACTGGTCCGGATCCCCTGCAAAATCACAAAGCTACCAAACCAGCATTCAATGTTCGGCCATCATCGGCACGCCAGCGAAACGCCTACAAATGATGGTCATATGAAAATAGGCCGCCATTTTGAAAAACAAGATGGTGACCACGACGTGACTGTCTTGGCGCAAAACTGACACACTAACAATTTGCATGAACCTGAAAGTTTCATGCTTTTATCACAATGTGCATATGTTTCACATATCTGCCCTGCCAAATGTCCCAAATTGTGGACGCTAGGTGTAAATGGACTAATGCAGGTGCCATGTCAAATATTTCTGCATGACACTATTAAACTAAAAGCTTTCATCGTCTTCCGACTCCTTTACATCCTGATTCCAGCGAATTCTGCGAAATTGACCGCTCGTCTAAAGAAAAAGGCATTAGCACGCAATAGTTATATTTGCATTCTGCAATTTCATCAACAGATGAAAAAGCAACAAATTAAATGAGAATACTTATGCTAGCGCCGTATCGTCAAGTGCGCATGTTTCGTCTTAAAACCATTCAACTACCATTATTGCGGATTTTATGAAATTTAATATATTTGATCAAAACTAATATGGTTTAATGTTGATAAAATTAGAAATGGAATTTAGATATCTATCCTGCTCTGACAATTATAAATCTATTTAAATGTCTCCGAGAAGGCAGTCTGGATTTATGCCTGGTGGAGTTTTCCCGCCCTTATCAATTGCACGGATCGATTTCGAGTAGTAATTTGTAATTTCAAGTATATATTCTGAAAGCAAACAGTGCAGAACCAGATCAAACGCCGCGTTCTGTGGCGTCTGATCTGGTTCTGCACTATTTGTCGAAGTCCATAAAATAGACACTAGGCTTATATCGGTAAAATCTATATGTGGTAAACCATATAATTTTGGTACATATACTTATATCATTTGCTAGCAGTGAACGCCTCAGATTATTCTGTGTGTCCATTGAGTCTGAGTCTCGCCAGTCTTCACTGCTTACACATAAAACTAGACAGGCTCCCGTCCTTAAAACAATTTTTCATCAATGTGTCTTATCATATACTTGTAGCTAGTCTTCCTCTGATGGCTCTGTTTTAAAACAGAACCATCAGATTAAGACTAGCTACAAGTATATAATATGACACATTAATGAAAAAGTTGTTTTAACGACTGGAGCCAGTCTAACACAAAAACTCGGCTGGCATGCAAGATCCAGAGGATATTACACCTGCACAGTATCGCTAAAGTCTTTACAGAGCACAAACACAACGTGTGGAAGTAGATGAGGAATCAGTCCAAATGCTGCACATGTAGATTATAAGCATGACCATTTCGATTTAAAGAATCTGTATGTGATAAATAACTTATAAGACCAATGTATTGTCTTGGTAAAGGAAAGGACCTGGCGTGTTTAGGGTTTTTAAGTGGATCGGTAGTTATATTTTCCTGTTTTTTTATTTGTTTTTGTTTTTTTTTGTTATTGTTATTTTTTCGTTTTTTTTGTGTGTTTTATTGTTTTGTTTTGTTGTTGATGTTCATTGCCTTGTTGTGTTTGCTGTTCAGTGCTATACGAGGTGCTAGTTGTCATCGTTGTTGCTGCTGATGTTGCTGCTGTTTGTGCTATTGTTGTTGCTGCTACTGCTGGTTCTGTCGCTGGTGAATGAGTGGTGGCGCTGTTGGTAGAGCTTAACCCATCAGAAGATCGAATTAACCACAAAGGCATTAATTCATTCGTATCTCGGCCGCTATACTGTAATGCTAGCTACGGAGATGCTCTGGCGAGACTGCGCATATGCGCAGTCTCGTCTGAGCATTAGCCGGTCGCCATTGCGAAATAAACACTAATCTCACTAACTGACTCATTCGTTATTTGTTCTGTGTTGGGGCTTTGATCAGTGCATTTCAATTTCTCTCCAATACTCTCGTTCTGTTAATGTTGCATATCGCCGGATATTAGTTTTAGAAAGCTTAGTTTGCAAAATCAAATCCGTTTTAATATGTTTTCGAAGAGCTCGTGACATTGTTAGATTGCATTGCCCTGTTGCACTCAACAGAAAAAGATTATGCTTGCTTCTGTGTCAATTCGAAAAACTCAGACAAAATTCGTAAAATTCTGAACGATAACTTTTCTGATTTCTCCAAGGATACTCAATGGAATTGGGCCTGATCTGCTTGTAAAATGTTTGAAACACTGAAAGATCTTTTATATTTTATTTATTATCATTTTTGTGTATAACATCAGACGACTACGAAACAGAATGCAAAGATTAAAGATGCAAACTTTGTGCATACACGGATCCAGACGGGGGGACAGGGGGCCCGCCACCCCCCTCCCCACTGAAAATTTACATAAATGTAGGGTTTTGTGGCAATACTAGTCCAGATCCCTTCAAAAATCACAAGCCAGCATTCAATGTTGGACCATCAACAGCCTGCCAGGGAAACGCCATTTAACGCTTGCGGGCCGATGATGGCTCACTTTTAGTGCTATTTGGACCCTCTTTCCCCTCATCAAAAGAAAATAACGTTGTCAGAATTGGAACCCCTCTGGCAAAACTTTCTTGATCCGGTATGTTGTGTCGATTTTGTATGAAGTTGTGTCTGTAAGAATAAAAAAAAGATGTGTCTGTAATGACTGCTGCGTTTTTTTTCTGTGAGGATTGAATTCAAATTCCAAACAGTAGAAACATTTGAATACTGGTTATTGTGGACTTGAAACTTTAGTTGGCCAGACCTGTAGTGTGAATGTTATTTACATGTACTTGTTATGCAACATGTCGGTTTAATGTAGAAATTAGGGTTAACCTGATATAAGAAATAATTAATTCAATTTTTGGTCTCTTCGTAAAATCATGAAAAAATTGGGTCTCCTGCAGCGTAAGTGAAGTCCGATGAACAGACCAAAACTTAATTTATTACCTATATTCACTCTTTATATTATCAAACACGTTCCAATTTTCACCTGCATGTAATTAACTTGGCTGTTTTTTTCGGATATTGCACGACCCATGGGTCTGCACTATAATCACTATGTTAGTCCGTCCATCCGTCCGTGGTCAGATAGTGAAAATGATCATAATGACTCTTGAACCACATGGTATATTTTGATAAAATATTGCATACAAATGCATGTCAACATTATCTAACCACTGGCATATGAGCTAGTGCATGAGATTTCTAACAAAATGGTATGTGCGACCAGCAAAGCCTCAGATCAGCCTGCGCATACGCTTTGTTAGTTGCTTGAGGATTCTTTGATTGTTAAGCTACTGACTGTTTTTAAGCTTATAAGGAGACTGCAGAGGCTCGTCCGAGTCTACACTTGTCAAAATGTCAAATTGTTAGAAATATCATGCCGCAGCTCATATGTAACAGCCTTTTTTCATGGACGGGGGTTTGCTGAGAATCATTTCAGCTGGTTGTGGTCAGTTAGTGAAAATGTTCATAACTCTTGAACTGCACCAAATATTTGATCAAATTTCCATACTTATACATTTTAACATTGTTTAGACACTGGTACGCAAAACGATGATGAGGCTTTGCTGTGCATCAGTCTGGCCGATCATGGTCAGGTAGCGAAAATACTCATAACTCAGTCGCATGGTATATTTTCATTAAATTATGCTTACTTATACATTTTAAGGTTATGTTTGGCATATCAAATGAAGTTAAATAATAATAACAAGAAACATAGCGATCTAAACAATCTCCTTTTTTCTTCATAAATCCACAGAAACACTCCAAAAATAATATTTACTTTTTATATTACTTTTTATATGGGTCATCAGAATTGTCTTATAAGCGAGTAAATATTTCCCTATCAGTTTAACATTAGTGAATATGCTCCCTTGCCCGATGCGTTCGCAGGTCATGCAATAAATACACATTATCATAATAGTAACTTGATCTGGCGTACAGTATCACGTCTCGTGGATGAGGTCATACCATCGGATCACCCTAGACGCGTAGCGTCGAGGGTGATCCAATAATATGGCCTCATCCACGAGACCTGATACTGTACGCCAGATCAAGATACTATTATGATAATATGTTTATTATATGCCTTTTTCTGACATTCTTTCTGATTTTAAAACCTGTTTTTCGCCTTTATCCCGAAAAATTGCGGGAACGTTAGCCATAACGTTACGTTTCTTGACGTCATTTCACCATGTTTTCCGTCTCCGGTTCCATGTTTGCAATTTACTTTACGTAACGTCGCCGCAAAAGCAGGTAACCGACGTAAGCCTCGTTTTAAAGGATAGTAATATGGATTCAGAAAACCTCAGTTCGTTGAATCGGCTTTCTGTATCAGATGGCCAGAAAACAGACAGTTCTAAAGTCGTATCAGCTATAGGTATATAATAACGCACAATATTTCACTCTCGTGATACAGATATTTAATATTAATTATCTAATAGAGGGAACTGTATAATATTATCTGGGATGTTGGAATTCATGAAACTCTGTATCTTGAGCAGGCGACAGTACTGATTTGTTTTTCTTAATTGGCGAGACATAAATACCTAGAGTTTCATTTCAACAACCAGAAAACTTGTCACCTTGTACCCAGGGGTACCGCGTTAGATCCCTGTTTCCACCAGTTTGTTGTTTGGGACTAAGCCATGGCCCCATCTTCCGAAACATTTAAACCAGAAACACAGCCGCTTGAACCTTCAGGTGCTCCTGTACATAAAAACACATTACAATAAACCCAGGTTACTTCCACGATACAGCCACCAAAAGTTTGTTTTTCATCATTGTACGGACACTATGGGTTGCTTGTAGGTGGTCGAAATCATCACTTTAGGCATAAATTGCAAGACCTGCAATGGGCGAGTCCGTCTGTCAGTCTGCTACCAGTTAATGCAAATGCAAATAACTCTTGAACCACAAGTTACATTTTGAACAAATTTGCTTAGGTATGCATGTCAGCATTGTCTTACCACTGGCATGTGAAACAGCCTGTTTGGATGGATGAGGCTTTGCTGCGCATCAGTCCGGCTGGTCATGGTCAGTGAAAAATGCTCATAACCCTTTAACCACATGGTATATTTGGACAAAAGTGCATACTTATTTTTCTGAAAATTGTCCAGCCACTGATATGCAAAACGGTGGCGAGGCTACTGGGATAATTTAAAACATAGAAATCTTCCGAAATCACAAAATCTATTTAAATTTAAAAATATGCGAAACGAAATTATCAAACTAAACAATATTTTAAAGACTTGGTGTCGAAAGTTTGCATAGCTCTCAGGAATGCACTACATTTACTGTGCGAGCCCGTCTGTCCACCCAATTTGCATTTAAAACAATCCTTCTGGAACCGGATACACATTTATCTACGTTCACCATGGGTCGTGCACATTACAGTCAGTTGATTTTGAATAAAATCGGACATAACGGAGGCTTCGGATAGCCAAAATACCAAAATTCTGCGCTTAACTTCATGGCAATACGTGTTCAAGATACTCGAAAGTTAGTAAGCAAACAACATTATTGGATGGCGTTGACGTTCCGCTCAAATAGTGCGTCTGTTGGCGTGGCTTAAATCGATCTGTTCATGACGATATAGCGGACGATGGTTCATCTAAAATTCGCAGTGGAAATGGTTATATTACCAAATGAAGGGTACTGACGTCTTCCATAGTGTGTGATTAAAGATAACATTTTTTACAAGAAGCTTGGTCTATAAAATAATTATTCTGAACATGTCATATTTTAAGCAAAAACAGGCATACTGCATGCAGGTGGGGTCAGGGGCAAGACAGGACAGGCAGACCTACAGACAGACGGGCAGAACGATTTTGCCGCTTAAGCTCACAGCCCTCGAGTGGTAAAAATCACCAACAACTACTCTCTTTGTATTGACAAATTCGGGGCGTTTCGACTTTGAGACGTTTTTGTTTCAGACCATGTCTCTAAACCACGGCGAAACATTACAATTATGTTGGTCGAGTCGAAATTTAAAGTACAATGTATGTCAATAGAACTTTTACATTATTGCAGTCTGTTTATTTGATGACATTGGGTATAGTTAGATCACATGATTGCCACAAGTCATATGATACTCCAAAATGGTGTATTTAACCAGACATTTGATAGTCTACGCGCAGTGATGGGAGAATTCGATATGCAAGGTTGGACGTTCACAGTTGCCATTACGTAGAGGAATAATGTCCAAGTTTGATCCGAATTTTTATCTACATCTGAAGCAGCTTAAGCTCTCTGGAATCAGAATAGATACACAGGCTTGCATGAGCTGTCATTGCTCGGCAATACGATTGGTACTAAAATCTTGCTAGTACATTTAGTTTGGCAATTGTTGTGTCTCTTGAAAAATTGCAATAAACACCACAAGAATCACTGGAAACCAGAAGCGTTTAATACTATTAGAATCAATTAATTTTAATGTTAGGTACATGTACGTAAGAGTGTATTTGCATTATGGTTAAAGATTTAAGCATGCTATTCAAGTATAATTTACAGCTTGTAACCACTCTCATAACAAAAGTAAGGGTGCAAAGATCAGGAATCGATACAATCAAGTACCACACCTGACCCAGGATACATGTACCAATGGGAAAGTGACAAACTCACAGTTAGACACCACAAACGAGAGCCAAAAGGTCAGCCAAGTCAACTGAATATATGTGTGACCGCATGACTTTATGCAATGCTTTATTGCTGAAAGATTATAAACAGGTTCATGTAGCACATGTACATGTAGCTATGGAATTGGTCTCTTTGCATTTCAGTTTTAGATTATTGTCTTTGTGGTATCATTAAAGACGATACCACATAAACAGTTATAACAGTTAAATGTATAAATATTTCGGTAGTACAAGCTCCTGCTAGATATGCATTGGTACATGATCATTGCGCAGCAAGTTTACAAAATCAAGATCTGATAACACCACAAAAGAAGTACAGTTTCCTTTGTCATGGTCGTACAAAACGCTTGTTCATGGTTACGCAAGCGTTTTAATGAACTTGGTTATAAATCACTTACATGCAAATTGTCTTCTTTGGCTACAAAACATAAATGGAAGCAATACGAGCCTTATAAGGCTGTTTTCTCGTAAAATTTTAAAATCGAATCAAAATTAATAATGATTTCACGGAACAGTGATTGCTTAATGTGTAATAAGCTATACTATTCCTTTGATATTCGTATCCCATTTAAATGTAATATACAACGATCAGGCATGTTGTGTTAACTAGCTTCCGGATTAGCTCGTAAGAATTAAAAAATATATGAAGTTTCCTTGGAATGTCTCTTAGAACTCGGATATGTTGCGCGTTAATATATTTAACTGACAGTGTACAATTTAAATATCTGATCCAAAGGTCATGAAGTGTGAATGGTCAAAGATTTTGCTATTCTTCTTTCTCTTTAATTTGATATGCAACATGGCCTCATTCAGAGAAAATTGACCTTTTGACCCAACCCAAGCATGTGTGTGTGTGTGTGTGTGTGTGTGTGTGTGTGTTTAAGGACAAAATAAAAATTATGGGCTTGCATGGTGATCTACGCTACATTACCTTTAATTTGATATGCAACATGACTACTTTCAGAAAAAATGGCATCTTGACCCCACCCAAGGAACCGAAAGTGTGTGTAAGGACAGAATACGTCCTTGCATGGTTCTCTATGGTCCATTCCCTTTACGTTGATATGCACCATGACTACTTTCAGAAAAAAATGTTTTGACCTATTGACCACCCCCCAGGTGCCGAGGGTGTGTGTAAAATGGTGAGGAGGATTTTCCGAGCATCACTTTGGCCGGTCAAGATAATTTAGTGAAAATGCCCATAGCTCTAAAACAGCAACATATATTTTGATCAAATTTTCCATACTTTCAGGGAAAATGACAAAGAAAAGAAAAAAAATATAGAAAAAAAATTGTCACGCCTGGATTCGAATCATTGTGCCTCAGGCTGTTAGTGGCCTCTTAGACCACTTTGTCACCACGTATTTTATACTACACTAGATCATTTTACATATACATGTACACCCTATATTATTCATTTGTGACCTCTCAGTATTGACCTTTGGTCGAGTCCATGTTCCTGGGTTGAGCAGATAGTTTACCGTTAACTGTTATAATTTACCGTTAACTGTTTGTAAAAATCTTTATATCCTTAAAAGCTATATTCAATTTATATCTGTCTCATTGGTTCAGTGGTTAAAACACTCTCCTGAAGCACGCGAAGTCATGAGTTCGAGCCTCAATTCGGACTTGTTTTTTTATTGTATGTATTGATGTTTAATTATTTTAATATAGGAAAGTAAAATGATTTTTTCGTGCGTTGGGTACGTATCCCTCATTGTACCCAGCATGGAGTATGATCATTCTTTCACCTGGAAATATTAAAGTTAAGCATATTTAGTACATAGAAAAAATTGATTTTATGTAAAGTGAAATCAACAGATAGTAATATGCACGCAAACGTTGAATGTTTGCCAATTTGAATGAACCCTCTTCCATAAAAAAAAGTGGCTTAGCATGCCAGTGGTTAGGGAATGACATATGCATGCAAAATGTGATCAAAATTTACTATGTGGGCGAGAGCTATGAACATTTTCACGAACTGCGAACGGACGGACGAGCGGACGAACTCAACTAGTGATTATAGTGCAAACCAAAGGGTCGTACAATTCCGCTATTCTTTAATTACCTTTAAAAATGGTATCTACTATCTTGCCAGCATTTCGGGACAGCGTTGCTGGTATGAACGTAAGTTTCATCTGTGTAACCCGCCTCTCTCAATTCCCTGACCATGCGAAGAATCTGATCCTGCTGAGAACTACATCTTGTCTCTCCATCAGCACTTTTTGATTCAACCCACAGCGTGTGTAAGCAGACTTCGTATGAAGGAGATCTTTGCGAAGATGACCCTTGCTGCCAGTGTAACCAACACTCTGCTTGAGCTCTGTTCTGATGTTATCAAGGGTTGACAGAACCTTCTTCGGCGATGGTCCACTGTACAACACCCTAGTCAAAGCCATCCAGTGACACTTTCGACGTAGATGACGTTGGTGCTGCTCGTCTAGCCTGGGTTCCAGTCTGATAATTTTTTCTTCTTTTTTTTTTATTTTTCTGTTTCTTGGTCAAAAATGTCAATATTAATCGAAATCACTAACGGACAACCGATACCTTTTATGTGGCATCTTTTTGTTCTCTTATTTTTTTTAGAATATTAGCATAAGAAAATATTGCCAAAATATTGACGACTGGACCCAGGCTACTGCTCGTCATGTGCCTTCTACTTCTCTTCTACAATTTTATGAGCGGTAGATCTGTTAACGCCAGTGAGTGCTGCAGTCCAGTACCATACACGATTCAGTGGCAGTTTAATTCCAGATATATTTTCTTCCATGCAGAACTTGTACACGTTTTCAATAATAGCTCCTGCATCGTCGCTGTAACTCAATACATGCTTCGCCATTTTACTGAGTGAAGTCGCTTTACATGTGCATAATACATCAGAACATGCTTTTTTCTGCAAACATGTAAATCTCGAAAAATTCCTGCTTCTTTTCGAAAGCAAAAAATAAAAAATAAAAAAGGTTTTACTAGGGCTCGAACCCTCGACCTTTGGCTCAAACCCTCAACTTTGTTTTCAGATTCTTTGAGTACAACCGTTATACTTACTGCGCCATAGAATCGCTTGTAAAAGTTCACTTGTAAATACGAATAAGTGCATGGCATAACGTTGTAACACCCCTATTTTATGGAGCAGTTCATTATTGGTAATGCAGTCACGCCCTGATGCTTTTAATGCTATTATATGTTATGCCATGCAGTTATCCGTATTTACAAGAGAACTTTTACAAGCGATTCGATGGCGCAGTAAGTATAACGGTTGTACTCAAAAATTTGAAAAACAAAGTTGAAGATTACAAGGTTGAGGGTTCGAGACCCCAGTAAAACCCTTTTTATTTATTTTTTTATTTTTTGCTTTCACAAAGCTGCAGGAAAGTTTTGCGTTTATATGTTTGCAGAAAAAAACATGTTTTGATGAATTATGCACTTGTAAAGCGACTTCACTCAGTAAAATGGTGAAGCATGTATGGAGAAACAGCGAGGATGCAGGAGCTATTATTGAAAACGTGTACAAGTTCTGCATGGAGGAAAAGAAGTCTGGAATGAAACTGTCACTGAATCGTGTATGGGACAGGACTGCAGCGCTCACTGGCGTTAGCAGATCTACCGCTCAGAAAATTGTGGAAGAGAAGAAGTAGGCACACAACCAAAGCAACGTCGAAAGTGTCACTGGAGGACTTTGACCAGGATGTTGTATGGAGGACCATCGTCAGCATGTACTCCTTGAAGAAGGTTCTGTCAACCCTTGATAACATCAGAACAGAGCTGTTACGCTGGCAGCAAGGGTCGTCTTCGCAAAGATCTCCTTCATATGAAGTTTGTTTACACACGCTCTGGGGTGAATCAAAAAGTGCTGATGGAAAGACAAGATGTAGTTCTCAGCAGGATCAGATACCTTCGCATGGTCAGAGAGTTGAGAGAGGTGGGTATGAAACTTACGTTCATACCAGCCACGCCTTTCCGAAATGCTGGCAAGATAGTACTTCTGGACTAAAGATGACCTTTTTCTAAAGGTGATTTAAGAATAGTGGAATTGCACGACCCTTGGGTCTGCACTATAATCACTATTTCGTCCGCTCGTCCGTCCGTTAGCAGTTCGTGAAAATGTTCATAGTTCTTGACCACAAGTATATTTTGACCACATTTTGCATGCATATGTCATTCCCTAACTACTGGTATGTATGGAAGAGGGTTTCATTTAAATTGGCAAACAATCAACGTTTGCGTGCATATTACTATCTGTTGATTTCACTTTACATAAAATTAATCTATTCATTGGTACTAAATATGCTTTACTTTTATATTTTCAGGTGAAAGAATGATCATACTCCATGCTGGGTACCATGAGGGATTCGTACCCAACGCACGAAAAAATCATTTTATAACATATAAAACTTACTTTCCTATATTAAAGTAATAAAATATCAATTAAATTGCAAGATAAAAAACAAGTTCGAATTGTGGCTTGAACTCACAACTTTGCGTGTTTTAGGAAAGCGTTTTAACCACTGCACCAATGAGACAGATATAAATTGAACAGAGCTTTTAAGGATATGAAGAAGTCTTACATAACAGTTAACGGTAAATTATCTGCTCAACCCAGAAAAATGGACTCGACCAAAGGTCAATACTGAGAGGTCACAAATGAATAATACCTGTGCTCGCCAAATTAAAATTGCACGACGGTTGCACTATATTGTACGACCTCTTGGTCTGCACTATATTGGATGACCCTTTGAACTGCATTGAAATAACTATATGAGCATTACTTGTGATCGTCAGATAAAAACGGCACAATCCTTGGGTCTGTATTATATTGCACTACCCTTGGGTCTGCACTATAATCACTATGTTAGTGTGACGAATGTAACTTTAAGATATACGAGTCGATTATTCGAGAAACACCAATTGCACGACCCTTGGGTCTGCGCTGTTATCACTATATTTGCTTGACTCTTGTGTCTACACTACATAATCACTGTGTGAGCTCGTCCGTTCATCCATCCGCACGATCCTGCACTATAATCACTATGTGAGTCTGTCCATCCGTCCGTGGTTATTTAATGAAAATGTTCTAAACCCTGCAACCACATGGTATATTTTGATCAAATGTTGCATACTCATACATTGTAACATTGTCTAGAGACTGGTAAACTTTTTCTGATCTTTAAAGATAAGCATTATTTGGAATGTACATATTCGCTGAAGCTTTAAAACCTTTATCAGTACCCATGCCACAAGCACCCTAACTCAAACAATGCCTATGCTACAAGCACCCCAAAAAATCAAACACATGATTCTTTAGAGAAATTCAACCATAAGGTATAATTTGATCCAATTATGCATCATTCTGCAGGAAATGACCAATTAACTTTCCACACATTACTTTTGACACTGGATACTGATTAATCTACGTTCAACACGGGTCGTGCACATTACCATTAGTTGATCTTATTGTGTTATACAGATAAATGAATGTTCATCCAAATAGGACACGAAATTCATTTACTACTGTTCCTTGGGGAATAACTCGATACAAATACAAGTTATGACACATATACTCATCATAATTTATAAATATATAAAGTTTCATCGGTTTTTAAGTTCTGAAGCCGACACGATTTTGGGACGGACAGACAGTGTGACAGACAGACACACGGGGAAACCCATACCCGTATACCTCTTCCCACATTGACGGGAGACACATAATTACATTGGACTCATTTGCTCATTTTGGTAAAACCTTGAGATTGTAATGAAACTCGTCACGTCCTTTAACCAGATATATACAATAAGTGAAAAAAACACCATTCTCCCATTATTGCCTTATTCGCATGAGAACCTTTTGTTATCGTTTCGTTTGATACATTGAAAGCCTCTAACTCCGTATCTTTATCGGAACATCTCTGTATACATTTCGTTTGTCCGTTTCCAAGTTTGTCAGAGGATTATAAGAGAGGAAGAGAGTTTTTCTTCAAGTATTATATGACGTTTTGGTTAGTGTAAAGGCGGCACCTCATGGATGCGTAATTAGGACTGGTCAAAGGCAGAAGCTGAAAATCAGGCGTGGTTTTATTAAAAGGTAACTTTATCACCTTGCGCCATTACCTCAGTACATTGTATAGACGCAAAACACATGATTTAGTCCTTAAAACGCAAGCAAAATAACTGCCTCTGAAAATGTCTATTTAACATAAGCATAGAGGCAAACATTGTGGACCTAGATCAGACTGCTCTGGCTCCACCCTGTTTGTCTATGTGGCTTCAAATATTTTAGTAGATGACAAAAACATACAATTTGTGATTATGCGCTTTAAGGGTTAATAAATACGAGTTCAGTGTGTATACGGTTAGGATTTTCATGAAATGCACGCAGGTTTGCGCTGCAAAAAAAACTTATTTATTCTTCACCAAACTATAAATAGAACCTGATGTCCCTTGTTTAGCAGATAAAATAGCCGAGCAACTCCCGGATATGAATATTAAAGTTGCGGCCTTTACAGTAAGCAAAACATCTATTAATACTGTGCACGATCCCTCTGGAGCATTCTCGCACATTAACTAAGATTGTTATATGACTGAAAAGAATCCTGTCTCCTGATTGGCCCAATTTGTCTTCATAAATATCTATGTCTACCTGGAAACTGGTCTGAACCGGTCCACAAGTTAATATTGCATAACACCCAGCTGGAACTAGTTTCCAGAAGTTAATGTTTTTGACACTTCTGCAATATTACCCTCTAGTGAGCTAAAAATAGCATGATAAGTGTGAAACAAGCATGTGCTGCATGAAATTGATATGATTTGCTGTTTCACCTCCCAACAGGTAAATTAAAGACTATCATGAATTTTTACAACAGTTTTGCTTTGTTTTGTTTGCTTATTTATCTTTGTTTGCACCGATATTGAAGCCAATAATTGTATAATATTATACAATTATTGACTTCAATGAGGTAGACATTATACAATTATTGACTATTGAGGCATTGGACATGATGTGATATACACCTGAGAGTACCAAAATTGACAGAGGCGCAGCCGAGGTCAATATTGGTATTCTCAGGTCGATTTCACATCATGTCCAATGCCTCAATAGTCAACAATTGTTTTATTATATAAAATCACTATTAAAACAAAAAAGCAACAACAACAACAATATCATGGCTATGGACTATGTCTTGGACAGTCTTGAATTTCTTTTTTTTACAGGATGACTAACTGATTTCATTCAGTTAAAAAAGGAATGAATGCATACTATATTTGTAATAACAACTGCAGACAGAGAAGATCTGGATTAAGTGCTGCATAATGTGGCATTTCATCAGGGTCTACACTGTTTGCTAAGACAAAAATGATCTTCAGGGAAAAAACTGCAATTTTGTTTAGAAATTAAAACCTGTGACCCCTTGAATTATACAATGAACCATTCCAAGTTTATTGCATCAATCCAGAAGGAAGAATTCATTAGTTCATTTAAGAGTTCTGCTAATTACTATACTCAACAGCAAAGTCTGAATGTCATGTATATGATGAAACACCAAATCTTGTGAATTTCATGCTGCTGTCACTCACTGAATTTTATTTACAGCAAATCATGCAAGTTTCATGCTGAAAGAAAGTATCTATGAAGTCTATTTTTAGTAACTAATATTGAATGGGAAAAACCAGCAGCCCATGTGATATGTAGTTTTATGGACCTGGGTGGATAGACATCTTGGCCAATCAAAAGATGTCTATTTATAGGTTATATAATAAAAGAAATTATCTACCTGAAAATTGATAATTCACTGAGGCCGCTAGGCCGAGGTGAATATCTCTTTTAAGGGTAGATAAATCCTTATGTCTACCGAAATTGCAGTCAATAACTATTTTGTTATTTGACTTTTCATGTAAGAATGAAAATTTTGCTACTTTCACTGTTGTTGTTAAAGATATGTTCGACCTTCAATCTAAGGACTTTCTCACAAGTTTTAGCAACTGTTATTAAAACTTAAAATGTAGTATTTTGCATATTCAAATGTATATTAATTCTCTTAATGGGGAATATAAAATATTATCATAAAGCTGTTTTTACAGTTTGTTTATTCAAAGATAAATAGGCAAACAAAACGAAACAAAACTGTTGTAAAAGCTCATAAAAGTCTTAAATTTACCTGTTGGGAGGTGAAACAGCAAATCATGCCAATTTCGTGCAGCACCTGCTAGTTTCACACTCATCATGCTATTTTTAGCTCTCTACACCTAAGGAATCTTCTAACGCATATACTTTTGTTTTGGCATTTTCTTGGAAACTTGAATTTTGAATTTAAAAATATTTTGGAATACATTAGAACAATGTTATCCGGTAACACATGATTATTTTCAGAGACATCTGACTCAGAACTTTTATATTATGGAAGTTTGAGTTGAAAACTTCAAAAAACGAAAGTCGCAAATTTACCATTTTTTTTCAATTAAATCAATATGGAAAACAGAATAGCAATTTGTCACTGTTTACCACACATATGAGATATGATTCTGAATTATTTTCAAACGTAGGTCAGTTTGCAATCTATTATTCATAAAATAAGAAAAAAATCTTCCAATTTCTTTTTTTTCTATAAAATTATACAGACAATACATACAGACAATACGCAGATAATTCCTGACAATCGCATCGCAAATGTGCTGGGTTGGGTCTCGACCAGTGTAGCAGGATGGCCATGGTAAAACATTTATCCTGCTAGCTTACAGCAGAGCCGTGCGGATGGTGCTTACAGTGGGAATTGTCAAAAATTGAACAAAGCAAATTACATGAAAAAAGTGAGTATGACTAGGAAACGCCGCAATCACACACTGTAGACCAACCCAAAGCACCGTGAGGAATAGACACAGAACACTAACTGTCAAATGACATTAAAAGGCAATTAAAGCAAAGCAAACAGCTATCTTTCTTTCCAAGCGAGATGATTGCAAAACTAGAAACTAAGTAGTGCACAACAAAACAAGGACCAACCATAAACCCCCACACAACAATGGAGGCAACAATGAACAATGAATCAACAACAGTTCAGAACCACCGCCTTAGAATGCTAAGCCGAAGACACTGGGGCTTAAGCTTATCATACTGCAAAATATTTGCCCTAGATTCTGCTGTTGCCAAACACAAAAAAGATGTTAAGCTCGCGTGGAGGCTTCCTTACTTATCCAATATATCACCATGGAGAAATAATAGAATATATAACACACTGCCAGGAAACAAAGAAAATGGTTCTCAACCCACTGACAGTCACGAGCTAAAGAAATATCTCAATTGAGCCACAGTGGGCCCAGCTAAAGACACTGAACATCAGGCGCTGGCCCACCGATGGAAGTGATATGCCATAGTCGTCATCGAGTCTGATGTGCTGACCCATCGTGAATTTCATGCATTTCTTATTCAGTATGACTTTTTCTTTGTATTGTTCAGCATATCAAATGGAATTAAAACAACCTCACTGAAACACAGACTTGAGCTCAAGATCCATTTTTGTTACTTTCGATTTCGACCTTTTCAAATTAAATAAGCTGTATTTTGCATAATACCTAATGTATTGTTTTGAAATTTTCACAAATGATTTGAATCATATTGAATTTATGTTAAGCAACAGAAAGATCAAATTGTTAAACATAATAAGGATTTTGTAGTAAATTGTTTACTGTATGCGTTAGAAGATTCCTTAAGTATAGAGGGTAATATTGCAGAAGTGTCAAAACTTCTGGAAACTAGATCCAGCTGGTTTTCATGCAATATTAACTTGTGGACCGGTTTAGACTAGCTTCCAGGTGGACATATAGATTTATGAAGACAAATTGGGCCAATTAGGAGACAGGATTCTCTCCAGTCGTATATCTCAAAAATAAGCAAATGTAATGTGTTAACAAGAAGGGGGGTGTAAAATATTTAAAAAATCAAACCGCGAACGGTGTTTTCCACAAAAATTGCAGTTTTTTTTCTACATGCAATGTTCTAAATGGCATATTTATTGTATCCACAGCACGCGTAGACTTGCCCATCTTTTGAATTGGAAGTCCAAATGCTTTATAATACATTCAAGCCTGTGTAAAACGGCACTCTCCTAGATCCTAGTTATTTGTGTTGCCATATTTTCACTTCATATTTGCTTTTATGTATTAGCTCCTCATGTTGTTATATTTAAGTATAACCTGAGTGTATCAAATAAACTTGAAACTTGAAAAATTCCAAACATTGTTTTTGAAGATCAATTATCGCTTAATGCAGGTCAAGAGATGCATGCTCCAAGGGGAGCATTCTGCAATACTTTCGACCTTCATTAAGCTACCAATAGCTATTAAGATCTTTATTCTGCCTGTTTTTGAATGGCCGTTTTACACAGGTTTTACTGTACTTTCAAAGAATAAACTAACAGCGTGCTTAACCCTCTGAGACTGAAAACCCCAAAGCGATCTTCACAGAAAGAAATTCAATATCATTTGGAAATAAACTATGATCCCTCATATGGTCACATACCTGTAATTGTAAAAAGGGCAGTGATTGCTTCAAAAGGTGGATGGAAGCTCAGCACGATATTCAAGTTGTAAGATCTTTCATGATTGGTCAATAATAAAAATTACGGGAAATATATTGTATTTATTAGACAGGTATAATTTTGCTGTACTTTTTGAAACAACATCTCATTGCTTTTGTTGATTAAGTTTACTGATGTGGCTTGGAAAAAAAGACCTTGCATTCTGTTTTTGTTTGTTTTTGTTTTTGTTTTTTTCATGGAATTTTCCTCTCATGTAGGGTGCCCACCTTCAGGGGCGAAAATGTTGTAGAACATGGTGGTCACCGGGTATCTCATTCTTGTTTATTGATTGAACTATGTCAAATTTGTAACTCTATGGCAGCCTCATTGTGATTGATAGTTGTGAGGACCACAGCCTACAATGCTACATTGGAGGTCTATGAATAACAATTACAGGTCTGGACCCAAATATTAATATGGACCATCCAACCTTAACTGCATGAAGCTTTATGGCGAATAACATTGGTCTTAAAACCAGGACTTTAGTTAAGAGTGCGTAACGAAAAAAACTAATTTTCTTATTTCTCAACCAAAACTTATGTTGTGGGTACTCAAAAGAACCGTCTCAGTGAGACGGTTCTTTTGAGCACCCAAAACATATGTTAAAACTGATGGGTAAGAAAAAAAACTTTTTAATCTCAAAAATTTTGTTAATCTAAACATGTGAGAATTTAAAACAAAGGTTAAAAGTACGCTCCTTTAAATGCATGTGATAGTTCAATTTGCATAAATTCTAATAATCACGTATCTAAAAATGCGTAATACTATGAAATAAATTGAGAAGAACTATAAAAAAAATACATGACCTGTACTGTGGTGGGTGGTGTCGGGGTCGAGAATGGGGCAAAGATATGCTCTAGCATCTGCTCATTATTTCTTTATAGACTTCTGCATATGTCTTCTGCAAACAATGTTAAAAAGTTCGATCGATTAAAGAAAGTCAATTTGCTTAGAATGTTTGAGCATATGGTTCGTTTTTATCTACAGCTTTTTATGGAATATTTCTGCTTTCATTTGGCGTTTTTGTTTGTTGTTTAACTCTTTGCCCACAAAGTCTTGTACTTTGCATGTTTTGTTGTGTACTCTATCATTACTTTTTACAAAATATTGTTGGAATACCTTCGGTGTGTCAAACAGTTCGCACCTAGATCCGGCCCGACGTTTTGTCAGGCTTGATCTGGATCCAAACTTTTTGCAAAGGTTATCAGCAGGCGACACTAGTAGACAAATAGTTAACTGGAAAAGTCGTCAAAAGTTCAGTAACACTTGAACCCAACATAATTAATTGTTGCTGATCAATGGATATCGTAAAAATGAATAAACAAATCCGATGCTCTTATTAATATATTGGATACCAATGGTTTTGCTGAAAGTGTTACATGGAATCGTTGTTTGATGAGTCATGTGCCAGTCATTGGGTAAAAAAAAATACTCAATATGATCTGATATTTTAATTTACTTATTCGAATGTAATTAGCAGCGAGCAGGGCCCGGAATTACAATGCGTCCTTAAAGTTAAGCAAGACTTAGGTTAAGTATTGATATTTCAACATGCTATATTAAATGCTAAATAAATTGCCTGGATCGATGTGGTATTTGTGGTCAAAGATATCATTGTGATCTTTAGAAAAAGTAAAACTATTTTGATTTTAATCAGTTTTAAACGTTATTTTTCGCATCCTGAAAAATCAATGCTTAACTTAAGTCTTCCCTAACTCTAAGGAGGCATTGTAATTCCGGGCCCAGGTCACCAATTATTCAATTGGTTTCTGGCATTTAACTATTTAGATAAATATAGCATATTGCCGGGGCACGGGGTAGGGGTCACTTGTTTCCAAGACCCGCAGACAGGATGGACTGAGCGACAGACTGAGACCGACAACATAGGCAACAAACGATTACATATGATATGTAGCCTTACTTAGATGGAGAGACAACAGAGGATGAAGGATGACTAAAGGCAGATAATTTATATACTGAACAAATAATTTAAAAACCATAGCTCATTAAACGCTTTTGGGTCTACTCTGCAATCTGTGATTCTGCCTGATACTTGGTTAAGGTCTACTAGGTCAAAGTCTATTCTGGTCATGGCAATAGGTAAGATCACATATAGGTGGCTCAACATTCATTATTGTGCCGGGCATAACCCAACAAGACATGATAATTGCTTCACCACCAACCATACACACATAATGTGCATATATAAACTTTCGGTTTTACGAAATAGTACTAAAATGCTTAAACTCCCTACAATTGAGTAATTATGAGATGGAAGTGCAAGCATCACTTACACATATTCCATTTCCCTTAAATTCATTCATTTAAATATCCTAAGTCTGCACGGGATGCACGAGCATAACCTGAGCAATTTCCCATCTTTAATTTCATATAAAAAATACAATCTTATCTGCAAGGGTTTGTCAAGCATAACTTGAACATATACCCATTTAATCACATTCTACAAGGGTGTGCCATGCATAAATCTTGAGCATTTACCCAATATGCATTATACTAAAATATTCTGTAGATAGCACTAGCATAACCAGCGCATAGCGGATAACATCAGCATAACTAATGTAAATCCTGTCCCTTAAACCTTATCTAGGAATTAATTCTTCAAAGAAAAACCTATCATTATCCCTTGAATGGCTCTAAATGACTAAAACAATGATAAAGGTGCGTAACATGCATATATCTAGGATAAAAAGGCCTTAATATGCACAAGTCTGATCATATTGGCTAGCATGAGCATAATCACACAGAACCTCAGTATTCAGAACTTGGAAATATTTCTTGAGGAGATCTCAGATAAAAATGATGGTTAAATATACTTTCAGTTTTGGGCCTTAAATTAAATTATCAAATATCCTAGCATCATACTGCAGGGAAAATGTCTTAATTAAGGGTCTAGTCAACAATTTAAATTAAACAAGAAGGAAAAATTAAACATTATCTTGCGCAGTCTCATCAGGGCACTCGGCTCTTGTTTACATCGGTCAGTAGGTCAAGTACATCAAGGCCATCTAAAAATAGTAACAGTCATCGCTGCATTCTTCGAACGTCATCTTGAAGTAACCCGACTATAGTCTGTATCTGCAAACGGTACTCTATCAAGGTCACACCAACAATGCCGCACGCCTGATGAAGCTGGAAGCCTAAAAATTGAACTCAGAACAAGAAACACGAAGTAATCGAACAGTAAATCGAAATCAAACCATAATCTTCAGAAATTCAACAGGAACTGTAACCACACATCAGCCTCCATCCTTACTTCACTAAAGAATAGAATCCCGTAAAGGTCCCTGCAAACTTCAAAGAAATTATCTGGCTATGAAATGAATCTGTAAGTTAGTGTGCTTCTTGTCCGAGGACTTGAAAACGAAAAGGCTTGGGCAAAGGATACAGGCTCTCTTATACTGGGTCGGCCCTGGCGCGTCTGTAAGAATCGGTAGGATTCTGTATTGATGGCATGGCTAATTTGCATGCTCTGAACCCGCCGGGTAGTGTAATATTTATCAAACAAATCAATAATAATTTAGGGAATTAAACTGGAGATCTCCTTGGCTAACCTAAAAATGAAGTAAAATTAGTTATCTCTTGGCTTAAAACGATAAATTTCTGATTAAACATCAATCTCTTATAAAACTGGCCACTCAATATCGTGGATCGGCTGTCTGTTGGAACAGCCCGCCTTCGGAACCGCTCGTCTATTCTCGTCACTGTCCGTATCTAAGAAAATGGCTGACAAAACAAAAACATTCTGTCGTTCCAACTCAGAAAATTCGGCAGTGATAGCCACTTTCTCTTATACTCTAGGGCGCCAATTTTGGCAGTAGTCAAGGTCTAAAGGTAGTTTCTAATTATCCAAACCAGGATATGGCATGTATGGCGTGTGGTATCTAAAATAAATTTTTCATGCGATCGATGCCATGTATTTCCGCGACCTGTTGTTTACAATGTGTCAAACATGTGTTCTGGGTCTGAGAACAAACTGTCATCATCAGCGCCATGAGAAATCATCATCATCATCATCATCATCATCACTTCATCATCATCATTACTTCATCATCATCATCATCACTTCATCATCATCATTACTTCACCATCATCATCATTATAGGGGTATACAAGCAGGGAATTAATCACCATCATAGCATCATCATCCATTATCATGCCTAAGGGCAACAACAATCAGGGTCTTGAGGCTGTGCCCCTACAATATTTCGGTTTTAAGTCGAGAAAACTGTCAAACATGACGCAACACATCGCTATTCTGTTTTCTCTATGTGCTCATTTGAAACGTCTCGAGAGATGTTTCCAATGAACACACATTATATGTTACTCAGAAAAATACGAAAGATATGTATATTATAGGGATCAAATATATTTCTGTGCTTTAACATTTACCGTGTCCCGAGGAATCTGTTTGAACACGAGGTCGATAGGATCTCCTGATGGACCCGGCAAATGTAATGCAATGAAACAAACGCGTGATTAATATTCTTGGATATTTTACCTTACTCCAACCAAATTCGCAGTGAAAACTCTGCTAAAACAGTACAATACTCTTTGTCTTACTCTGCAATGGAAATTCGTTATGTTGTTACTCAATGATACTAAAATTACAGATTTTTTTTTCAAGCGAGCTAAACAATTTTATGTTTTAACAACAACAGAATCTAGGGCAAAGATTTGATATCAGTAAAATACATTTAAGCCCCCTGGTGGCTTAGGCTGCTGTCCGTTCTAAGGCGATGGTTCTGTTGGCGTTGATCCGTTGTTTCGTGTGTTTTCCATTAGTTGTGGGGGTTCTGTGTTTGTCTTTGTTTTGGTGTGCATTACTTTGTGCCCTTTCTAGTTTTGCAATCATCTTGAAGAGGAAGAGAGGGCTGGTTGCTTTGCTTTAATTGTCTTAGGGATGTCTTGTTACTGTAAATGGTCTGTGACTCTCCCTCACGGTGCCGTGGGTTTGTCTGTGTTGTGTGATTGTGGTATTTCCGGATCATACTCACTTACTTTTTTTATTATTATTAATTCTTGTTTATAACGTTTTACGCCAGAAATGAGATTTCAAAGTATTTTTCATATGATAAAAAGAATCTAACTTTCATGCTCTTGTATTATTTAATTCATTAAACTCGTTGCGAAAGAGTGAAAAAATGCTCGGCAAGCCTCGCATTTTTTCTCTTTTCCCCAACTCGTTTAATAATTTAATAAAACATGAGCACTCATGTAAGATCCTCTATATCCCGCTTTTACATTGAATCCATATTGTATCCATTTCCTGGTTACTAGCAGTGCTTATATGAATACTTTTTTGTTTGTTTCATATACGCATAGTCCTGGCTGAAAAATATGTGGTCAGATGATCTAACTTTTCAAGTTGTTTTGAATGTGTTTATGCCCATTTCTGTTATATGGGTGGTCATGTTATCAGACTATCAATCCCTAATTAATGAGGCACATATACTGGAACATCCTGAAACACGAAAAAATGAACGCATACGCTGAAACCATGACCACCCATATAACAGAAATGGGCATAAACACATTCCAAACAACTTGTAAAAGTTAGACCGTCTAACCACAGATATTGAAACGATTATTAGAAAAAGAAAACGCCTTTTTGATAAATTGAAAATAATCTTCCTGTTGATATTCTGGACTAATTCATTCGAGTTGTCAACAAATCATTTGTTGGATTATTTAATCAAACATATTTATACTAGGAGTAGGACTGCTATTACAGGAGCAGGTGACTGATCTTGGACTTTTTCTTTTTCACATGTTTTTTTTTCTGTCTGGGAGTAATTTGGTCCTTGGTAAAAGTGAGAACATCGTGTCACTTTAATGCGCGATGATTGTATAGTTGTAGCATTTGCAAATTCTCGAGACACAATTATTTTAGACAGATTAAATGAGCCACGACATGAGATTTCCAACAATGTGGTATATGCGACCAGCAAAGGCTCAGAACAGCCTGCGCATACGCGCAGTCTGATCATAGCCTTTGCTAGTCGCTTAAATATTCTATGAGTGTGAAGCTACTGACTGAACATCATTTGAATTTTATAAGTTGAAAAAGAAGCTGCACAGGCTCGTCTGAGTCTACACTTGTCAAAATACCACAGTGTTGGAAATCCTATGTCACGGCTCAAATGAATACCAGACAAATTCATTTTATTTCTTGCAACTTTAACCTAATTGCAACAGCAATAACATACTGTTTGGGAAATCAAGTTTTCCATCTTTAATTGTGTGGAATTTATTGGTCTGCTAGAAATTACTTAATCCGCGCAGAAAGTTCCATCAAATTTGTCTGATCAGTGTTCATTGAAGAGGGCACTTAAGTAATAGTTATACCATGGGTTGTCCGCCTGTACGTGGAGATAATCCACGAGCTTTAGCGAGTGTATTATATTACGTACAGATGGACAAACATAGTATAACTATTTTATACCACTTACATCAGTGTAGACCTTGCACAACACAATTTATTCCGTGCTAAAGTTGGTAAGGGTGGTATAAAGGCGTACAACCGGCGGAAATATGAAACCATGGTTTTCGCAGGCGCGACATCTTGTTCTTCTATGGCACATCACCGCTGAAAAATGGGATTTGTGTTTATACGCGGTATGCATAAACAAAACACTTACATATAAAAGTAGCAAGCAGTAAATGGTTATAAATAATCCGTCTCCGGAGACATTAAGTCACCTTTGGTAGCCAAATCAAAATAACGATTGATATTACAGTAATTAGCGACAAAATGATAATATTTTCTACACTAAAAACATTTTTGGACTACACATGTGCATGGTCAGGTCATAGTCTAAGGATTTCAGTGACACGGTAACAAAAATTGAATAAAACAATCGGGCGAATCACACGACTTCGTGACGCATTTCGTAAACAAGTATTTCACATGTACCCACAATGCTCAAATCCGATAGGTCACTATGTGATATGCACGCCGCCTATCCGAACATAGTGATTTGAAATGTCGAGCATCTTGAAAGCAATCATATTTTGAACATTTCCTGTTATTTGTAATGGAAGCAACTATATGAGCCGCGACATGTGATTTCCGCCAATGTTGCATTTTGACATGAATAGACTCAGACGAGCCTGTGCAGCCTCCTTTTAAGCTTAGATACTCCAAAAACTGTTCGGTCAGTAGCTTAACAGTCGTAGAATATTCAAGCGACCAGCAAAGGTTCTTATCAGGCTGCTCGTATGCGCAGGCTGAACTGAGCCGTTGCTGGGTGCAAATAAATGTACAACATTGTTGGAAATCTCATCTCGCTAGTCATGCATGTATGTTAATAGGAATGTATCTTTTAGCATGTAATGCCGTCAGCCTACTCTGGAAATAGAGGATCTTACATGAGTGCTCATGTTTAATTGATTTTATTAAACGAGATGGGGAAAAGAGATAAAATTCAAGGCTTGCCGAGTATTTATGTATTTTTCGCAACGAATTTAATAGATTCAATAATGCAAGAGCACGAATGTTAGATTCCATTTATCATATGACATTAAGGTTACATTGAAATCTCATTTCTGCCGTAAAACGTTATAATTTTGTCATTATGTACGCAACGTTGTCACTATGGACGTCATAACGTTTCATGAAAATATATAACCCACTAATTGTTTATCGATTGTATTGCATGGCATTATTTCACTCCCATATGTGACGTCATTTATCCTTGATGACCCTGAGCCTGTTGCCAGCACGTCCTCCCTTGCCCCAGGGTCACTCCCTGATGACCCTGAGCCCGTTGCCAGCACTTCTTATCTTGCGCAAGAGAAATTCCGTGCCCTAAATACTGGGGTCGCTTCAGATGATAGGTCACTGTAAATTTTCAAGACAAGCCGCGTCCTGATTTCCACTGCACCAATTACCATCGATAAGGAAATTCTGAGCATTCTAAATCACAGTTTGGGAAGGACACCCTGTCGTCCGCGAACATTTCCTAATTCGTGCCATACATGATTTTAATCACAAAACGTATTAGAAGACATGTCCTAAATATAGCATCTTAATTCAATATCTGTCTACAGACATATCATGATCGGCACTCTAAATAGACCCTTGGTGTAGCGATAGACACGGTGCAACAATAGATAGCTCTTTGAAGTTCTATAAATGACGAGAGATGGTTATTTTGGCGCCGAAGGTATTGGGATTAATGGATGTAATTTAAACCTTGCGGTAATTTGATTCTTCTTGTCCAATCAGGCGAGTAATTCAAAGTCTGTCTGCGCCCTAATAGTTTCAATATATATTCTCTTCATTTTCCCAAATCCCTTTTATGCCTTCAAGTTTAGTCTTTTCCTCCAACCGTTTAAAATACGTTCACATATCAAGTGATAATGTGCTTATATACGTGTAATACAACTGTGATATTTTATATGGCTTGTAATGCGAGTGTCTTCTCAATTCTGAAAACAGTTAAGTTGCAAGTCATTTTCATGACAAAAACGTTTTGATGCGTTTAGCGAGATACATGTATTATACGATTTGGCCTGAAAGCTTGTGAGCTATTGGGATCCGTTTAAGTCCAGCGATCGTCGTGGTGCGGAGTCTTTCCTCAACGAGGAATGTGAACTCCTCCTATACCAAGTTTCGCAGGAGTGTTTCCTATATGACCCTCTACAATTTTAGCTTTAATGAATTGCATTCGTCAAAAACATGGCCACCAAGGGACGTGGCTTAATGCGATAACGAAAACTTTAAAAAAAAAACATCTTCTCTGAAACCTGTGGCGCAGGTTTCAAAATAATTTGGTACAAGTGGTCACTGGATGACTTTCTGAAAAATAATTAAACAAATTTGATCGACAAAAACATGGCCGCCAGGGGGCGTGGCCAGTTAACCTTGTGTACCAATATAAACAATTTTAACATTATTCTCCTCAGAATTTAAACTAATTTTGCTGAGTGGTCACAAGGTTTCTCTCTACAAAAATAGCTAAAACGAATTTGATCCGAAAAACATGGCCGCCAGTGGGTGTGGCTTAACGCGGTAACGAACACTTTAAAACTCTTCTCTGAAACTCGAGGCCAGATTTTAAAATAATTTGGTAGAAATGGTTACTGGATGACCTTTTACAATTATAGCTAAAGCAAAATTTAGCCGTGAAATGAGATTTCCAACAATATGGTATGTGCGACCAGCAAAGGTTCAGACCAGCCTGCGCATACGCGCAGTCTGATCAGAGCCTTTGCTAGTCGCTTGAATATTCTATGACTGTTAAGCTACTGACCTAACAACATTTGGAGTTTCTAAGGTTAAATGGAGGCTGAACAGGCTCATCTGAGTCTACACTTGTCAAAATGCCACATTGTTGGAAATCACATGTCGCATCCTCATTTGATCTGTCAAAAACATGGCTGCATAACCTCGTACTTTATGTATCTATAACCTATATAAAGAACATTAAACATCTTCTTCACAGGAACCAATGGTCAGAATCAAAAATTAATTGTCAGTAATGTTTATAAGGTAAATAGTGAATTGAATGCGAACAGTAAATTACCAACATGGCCGCCAGGGAACGTGACTCAACGCGGAAACGAATGTTCTCCTCTCAAACCAGTGGTCAGAATTCAAAACAATTTTGTTGATGACCTTCTATAGAAAAAGCTTAACCAAATTTGATCTGTCAAGAGGATAACCGACAGGGGTGTGGCTTATTGTGGCTATGGAAACTTTTAAAAATCTTCTCATTTGAAAATGTTGATTAGAATACAAAATGATTTGGCAGATATGGTCATTGTGTGGCCTTCTACAAAATTTATGTGGCTTAAAGCGAATTTTAAAGGTCAAAAAGGATGGATTTCATATCTTTGGTATTTGATTTCCTGGTATTTTTGCTGCCACACTCACGCCCTCTTCTTCATTTGGATCCATATATGGACACATTTCCGCAATCGTCTACCAAATGGTGAAAATGCCATTTTTCTAGAACAAACAAGTCTTAATCTTAAAAGCCACGCTGACATTGATGTCTAATATAGACCTAAGAAGATTGATTTGCCCTTCATGGCAGATACGTTCTACAGTAAACAAAAACCGTTTATTATTAAGTCTTTCAAGTTTGTATAAGATTTGTATAAGCTGAAATTAATGCAGAGCTTCTAAATGCAAAGTAACATGACCAGTAAATTTCACAATCATATCAGCTGCGTTACGAGAAAATATCATTTTGGGCATTTTGTGACTAGGAATCAATGCTTTTTTTCTTGCTTCACATGTATGTTCATACTTTGGAACTTTTTATCTGCATCAAAAAACTGAATCATATGCTGATGCAATTTTCACAAATGAGCCGTGGCATGAGATTTCCAACAATGTGGTATGTGCGACCAGCAACGCCTCAGATCAGCCTGCACATACGCGCAGTCTGATCAGAGCCGTTGCTAGTTGCTTGCATATGTTATGAGTGCTTAGTTACTGGCTGAACAAAATTTTGAGATTTTAAGCTTAACAGGAGGCTACACAGGCTCGTCTGAGTCTACATTTGTCAAAATACCACATTGTTGGTTATCACATGTCATGTCTCAAATGTCATTTTTCATCTTCTAAGGTAATTACAGCAGTATTTGTTGTGCTTTTATCCAAATTGCTGGTGGCAAACATCTTACAGTAATCGCCAATAAACAGTTGGATTTCAAGCCTCTGTTTCAATCAGTTACTATATCATGGAATCCCATCACGTGTGGGGGTTTGAGTAGTTCAAAAACACAAACACTGCATTTACTACAGCAATCGGCAATTTAAATTACAACCAAATCAAAATTAGAATGTCACGGTCATCGTAAGAAAAGTATTTTGATTTTTTAATGTTTCATTTGAATTTGTTATGTCTTGTTCACAGGAACTAAGCTAGTCACAAACTTTTAGAAAAAAATGTAGACGTGTATCTTTTAATATATGCCGTTTTTTATTCTAAGGGTTTGTGACTAGTTCCTGTGGTCTTCTAATACCAAAAATATAAAGAAACATATTACAAAATATGTCACACTGCTATAGTTATAATCAGTAATTTTATGGATAACTTTTTGAAATAATTATTAATACCAGCCCAGGTATAACAAATTCATTACTATTCTGTCCTTGCTTCAATATACACCTAAACATTATGCATTTTATCCATTATCAAAGATTTATGGCACTTCTCTGGATGTGTGTAAACAGGTAGTAGTGACTAAATTATACAATTTAGGGGCGCATTGACCTAAAAATAGCAGGACTCCATTTACAGACTAATTGAAGAGGTTTCACAAACAATAAAATAGGGACTATTCATAGCACACTGTGAATTTCTATAGCAAAAAAATGAAAAAAAGGTGAAAAGTCACTTTAAATCTTGAAAATGTCATTGTGGCGAGTATTACTGAATTTAATACTTCCACGATGCTTAAATAATACTAGCAATTGAGCTGATCAGATTGAAACTGTCTGAATTCGATTCCGCTGGATTATAAGCCCCTTTTTGTTCACATTTAATACTGTCCACGACGCTTTAATAATACTAGTTGTTTAGCTGATCAGACTGAATTCGATTCCACTGGATTATAAGCGCCTCTTTGTTCACATTTTAACAAAACAATTTTTCCTCAAAGAGACTTGTGTAGTCACACGTAATATAGGAGGGAACTTCTAAAATTTTATACTGAAGAAATCCCTTATATAATGCTAAACCCGCTGTTATGTGCTGCCCTAATATTATATGTATAGATAGGACCACAATAGCTTGATTTTGGTCCTTATCTCACTGCTGTAGCCTCAAAACCAAAAGCTCAAAACGTCATTACGTAATGACATATTGAGCTTTTGATTTTTAGGTAATAAAAATGAGATAAGGTCCAAGCTCCTGTGATTAAACTTTTTCATTTCCATTTTTTGGTCGTTTTCCGTTTTTAATTTTCCCTCAAAATTTGATAGAACTGTCTGTAAGCAAGAAGTGAAGACCCTGATCAGACATCGCCTAATCCGAGTCTTCACTGTTTTGTTCATTTCACATTAACAGGGCGCTTGGCTTATTTGGATTAATAGTTACTAGAAACGGGCCCGCGCAAGCGCGGGTTATGATGAAAAATGTTCTGAGCTCGGCTGAGCATGGCAGATGTCCTCATAAATATTAAAATTGAGAACAATTGTTAGCATTTCAATATCTAAGAGTAGGATAAATACTAACGAAATTCTGATATGAATCAAGGGCCATAACTCTGTTATAAAGTATATTACCTATTTCTATCAACCGAACTCAAAAATAAGGCGGTAACGACCCAAGGGTGAATCTTGATCGAAACAACGCATGTAGCATAACGCACTACTATAGTGTTAATCGAAGTGATTGTACCGTACGGCAACCAACGTATATGTATGCCATTGAAAACTGTAAGTTGTCATATCAACTTAAGTTCTTTTCCAATGCGTATTCATTCCCCTGAGATGACCAGATATTGAGGAGATGCAGGCCTTGGGTCAAATTTTAATGTCTTACTCATGCTTGTGCTGGCTAGATACTATAAGTGAAACATGGAATGAGCTTCACAGCTTAAGAGAGACCCACAGATGCCTGTACACACCATAAGCTCATCTATGAGCCTTCGGCTCAGATGAACTAAAAGTATACGAAATGTTGTGACTGCAGGAAAAATAGGCCAAAGTTTTCTATTCTGTCTGTATAGATTAGTATAATTGATAAAATGAATACAGCAAATTCATTCTGTATGAAAGAAAGACCAGGAATCGAACCAATGGCCACTTGGTTGATAGTAACACTCTACTGATTGAGTTAAGCAGCCCATCAGTTAAGAGTGGTGTATATGGTTAAAGCATTAACGAATGTGGCATTAAATCCAAAGTTTTGAAAAATGTCCACTGTAATATTCCAAAATTTTATGACTCCCTAAACTTTGCTGTAAATATGCCAAAAATTGAACCAAAAGGGTTTTTATAGAATAATACCAAATAAAGATATTGACAGAACTGCAAACAGTGAAGACCCTGATTAGACTGCTTCTCTAAGGACAGTCTGATGTGGGTCTGCACTGTTTGACCATACCTAATTGTCCAAAAGGTTGGGCGTTAATTTCATGGCAATTTCTTTTGGTAATTGTGTTATCTTTCACGACAATTGATGAGGACAGTGATTATTACAATAAAAAGAAATGGGTACATACACTTTAAATTTATGTTTTCAACCAAACACATGGTGTTGGTTATCAAAAGTACTGTCGCAATGAGACGGTTCTTTGGAGCACCCAATATATAAAACCATGGTTGCAAATAGAGCTTACACGTTTACAAAATTTTGTTAAGGTTTAGACGAATTCCAAAAATCGAAATGATTCCATTTACACGCACCTACACAGCATTTCTACACGTAGAATCACGGGTTCGTTGTAACTACCATGCAACAACAGACTTCTTTCTTCATAAGAAATGATACCTATGTAAAGCTTTTATATTTGAAACGCAAAAATGAAATCGGTATATACATCCAATGTAACTACCAGACAACAACAGACTTCTTTCGTCATAATAAATGATACCACTGTAAATTAAGCTTATATCTTTGAAATACAAAAAAGTATCAGTCTCAAAAGTGCCGTATCAATGAGACGGTTCTTTTGGGCACCCAAAATATAAAACCATGGTTGCAAATATGGCTACCATGTTTACAATTTTGTTAACGTTTACACGGATTCCAGAAATCGAATAATACCACGGTAAAGCTTATATCTTTGAAACACAAAAAAATCGGTATATACACTTTAAATGTTTTCAACTATAGCATATGTTGTAGGTACTAAAATGTACCGTCTCAATGAGACAATTCTTTTGTGCACCATAAATATAAACCCATGGTTGCAAAAGGACTTCCATGTTTACAAATTTTTACACGAATTCCAGAAATCGAATGTTACCAATGTAAAGCTTATATCTTTGAAACGCAAAAAAGAAATCAGTATATACACTTTAAATGTTTTCAACCAATATATATCTTGTGAGTACTCAAAAGTGCCGTCTCAATGAGACGGTTCTTTTGAGCATCCAAGATATAAAACCATGGTTGTAAATAGGGCTTTTACGATTTTGTAAACGTTTACACGAATTCCAGAAATCGAGTGGTGCCACTGTAAAGCTTATATCTTTGAAAACGCAAAAAAGAAATCGGTATATACGCTTTAAATGTTTTCAACTAAAACATATGTAGTACCATCTCAATGAGACGGTTCTTTTGAGCACCCAAAATATAAAACCATGGTAGCAATTTTGCAAATGACCTGTGCATAAAAGCTTGGCATGGTTGCAAATGATTTGTGCATAAAAGCAAAAAATAGGTGTGGTTCGGTAAAACAGTCGAGTTTCCAGTGGTTTGGTGTGTTCAGGGCTACACGGCATTTCTACACGTCGAATCGCGGGTTCGCTGTAATTATCTTCTTTTATTATAATAGATGATACCACTGTAAAGCTTTTATCTTTGAAACGCCAAAAAATCGGTATGATACACATTAATTGTTTTCAACCAAAACATATGGCCACATATGTTGTGGGTGCTCGAAAACCGTCTCAAGAGACTTTTTTTGAGCACCCAAAATATAAGGGGTCTTTAGCCTGTAGGTCAGCATTTTTTTCAAAACTCTGCTTTCAGGGCAGGTAAGTTTTATTTTATTTGCCTATAGGCTGTGAGGATTATTTACGTTTTGATTCGACAGGTACCCGTATGATGATCAAACATATATGGAACATCGGTAAGAAAAAGTCGGCAAGAGCCGGAAATAGACTAACAATAACACTTTAGGTGCCAACTAAGTATTGAAACCACACACCCTGGTTGTTTCGCCCCTAAAAGTATGCATTTCCTGTTCCAAGCAAAACCTTCGTGCATTATTCATTTTCAGAAATTTGACAATCCAGAAAATGAGCGAAAGGCAGGGTATACCTACATGTATATATGTAGTTAATATTAAAATAAGTTGTTAATGGTAAGGTAAACTTTTTTTGAGAAACATGGGGTAATTAAATGCCATACTACTTTTGTCGCAAGAATTGAACTGCAGCAGAAAGTACTTAAAGAATCTGATTGGAACCTTATTTGGCAGACTGTTGAGAAATGGTCTATTTGAATAGACATGTTGCTGTAAATTTACCAAATTGGATCCAATTACCGAATCAAGCCTGAAAATGGTCAATTAGCTTGTTTATCTGTTGTTGTTTTTTGTGTATTTTGGGGGGGGGGGGAGTGGGGGTGAGGGTTGGGCATGTTAGGTCAAGGCGCTCATTGGAACATGAATTTAAGCGCCTAGTGTAACTGATGCTACCCACATCATCTAAATTCAAATTTTAAGACGTCTGCTGTGTCATCTGTTGATGACTTGAAATGCTGCTGTGGCAAGTAGTGTAGGCACAGATAAGACTGCCTTTAAGTCCTCACTGTTTATCTGGAAGTATGGAACTCAACACAGCAGACAACAACAGCCGGGTAATATATTCTATTGCATACAAAATAACTGAGTATCATTATTCATTTATATTCACCTTTCTAGTAAAAGAAACCACTCAGGCCATCAAAGAATATGACATTTTCCAGCCATTTTGGGTCCGATTCGGTAAGTTTACAGACCCCCCCCCCCCCCACCATATCTAAATCCTTGTCAATACAAATGCTGTAGTAGACTTAGAAATAATGTTTATTTTGAAATAAAAGTAATGAGCTTTCGACAGACTTTGTTGTTCCTTTTTTTGTCCCTTACTGTGGCGCAAGACGATAGTCCTAGCCTACGCATGTGAATGACATGGTCACTTGTCTGACCGCCACAATATACGTTGGACGTATGCAACAACAGCCGGGAAATATATTATAATGCATACCAAATAACTCAGAACCATTATATTCGTTCATTTCCACCCCTCTAGTAAAATAAACCACTCAGATCAACAAACACAAAAACATGGCATTTTCGGGTTTGATTGGGTCCAATTCAGTAATTGGGCCAGATTCGGTAAGTTACGGACCCTCCAAATCTAAATCAATTTCAAAACTTTTTTTTCATAACATAGACTTAATGATAATGTTTATTTTGAAATAAAACCAATGAACTTTTGACAGACTTTGTCATTCCTTTCTATGTCCCTTCCTGTGGTGCAGGACGATAGCCTATGCACGCCAATAATCACTTGGAATTCGTTAACCCCCCCCCCCCAACCCAAACAATATTTCCCCACCCACAGGCTCAGATTCAAGACCCCTCTCAAACACTTGAAAAGTCAAGTGATCGGCCAAGAAATCTGCTTAAATGTCTATACAAATGCATCTTTCGAGTGATGCACACTGTTGTCGTTGCAATTTGAACAGAAAAAATGTTATCGCCGCTTCTAAAATGAGCACCACAACTCCAAAAAGTTTTGACCTTTCTCTGCCGACAGAATCGACAGAGATAAACCAGTAATGATCTTCGCTGAAACACTCTTGTTGTTTTTGTGGAAAATCAGCCAGACTGAAAAACCCAGCTGACAGCAGCCATCTTTGTTGTTTTTTTATCGGGTCATTATCTTCCAATAGGTGGACATGCACAGAAATGTTATCGGGTATGAAAGCCATGACTGGCCCGGATCTGCCGTGCCAGATATCTATTTTTATATACAAAAATCATTATTACGTACCTTTTTAGTTTGCAAATGAGAAAATATTTTATGCAGAGGATAGAGCAAAAATGAATAGAGAATTGAACCTCTTTGTTCTGTGGGAAATTGGATTTCTGGTGCGGCAGATCGGACACGGCAGCACCATGCGGTCACGGCTTTCATAACCATCATATCACGTGTCAACTTTGACCCTTGCAAGTGACGTATGACTGCGCGACATATGGAAATACACCTTATGACCAATCGTTGCAGCCTTTCTTGGTAGAAGTTGGGAGAATATGAAAACATAGATCGATATCGTCCATTATCATTAGTTGATAAAGAAGGCGTTACCCTGTCAAAATTGATGGGAGATTATTGAATCTAAAACTGAATTGTATCAAAAACCTCAAAAACGAAATAAAAGTAAAAGAAGGTTAGATCGAAATTATCAATGGGGGCAATATCTGAATAACTCCGTGTAGAAAAAATGCTGGTAAGATATACCGCTTCCGAGTTTTTGAGCGCAAAGGGCTCCTTTAGTAGTATAGATGGTATAGGTCCATTAAGCCCCGCTTTCATCGGAAGATTTTACGAGTTTGATAAATCAACCACATGCAGCTTATTTTAAAGCGGTAAGAGAAGGAGAGGCATCACCAAGTGTCACTATGTCATCATGGATTTTGATGGTGTCCATTCCTTTTATATGGAAATATTTCATAACACCTTAGGTTATCTATCCATATTTAAAAACTATCGCTGTCGTGTACTCAAGCAATGTAAGGAGAACATTAATAGTGACACACAGATGGGTCGCCCATACAGTCTACGACCACAGGTCATCATGTTCAGTGATGGGGAATGAATGACGTAATGCAATCCATATATTGCAAATGCCATTTGTGTATCCGTGTTTGCTCTGTTCATAATGCTTTACCAGTGATGGGCAAACTCACCAACGCTTAGAACCAGCAAAACACATTTTAAAAGTGGAATCTAATGCCCAGGTCACACATTCACGGATTTGACGCAGGACTAGCCACGGATACGATCCTGCATCATCCGTGGCAATCCGTATTAGTCCGTATATTTCCGTATTACATCCGTAATCATACGTAGTAGTACTTGCGTTGTGCATCCGTATCGAACTATGGAAATTGTCATTTCCGGGGTCATCCGTGGGATTTGATCCGTAGTGGAATCGGCGAGGTGATCCGTGAATGTGTGACCTTGGCTTAAAGGAGAACATTTACCAAGCGTTTTTTCCATTCCTTGGAATTCATTCATTTTCTAATTACAAAAACATATTGATAACAACTCTGATTCCCTGTTTTGTATTTTTCTTGAAAACATATTATCGCTACCCTGTATAATCAAAGCCTCATATCATCTGCCCATGTACATAAAAAATAGTATCTGCCCATACAGCAGATAAATCAAGCCCCAAGATAATTACACTTTTTACATGTTCAAGTCGCATGAGAAAGAATTTTGTCCTGGCCATAAATTTTCTTATGTCAACATTTGTTGGCTTTTTAAAATTTATGACTGGAACAAATGCCATCGTCTGTTGTTCTGTAAGAAAAGTATTGGGTCTGTTTTTATTTTGTGATATTTAATGACGAAAACAGTTCATGTTCCAGTGAGCTGATATTTTATAACCTCGAGACTAAATTTGGCCACGTTTAGTGGCTGTTCCAGGGACGACCGTATCACACGAGACGAAGTCGAGTGTTATCCGGTCATTGCTGGCGTAGCCAAGAGACGTGATCCGATCTAGTCTGGTATCAGACCAATAAATAGAGCAATAGTAAAATGTGTGCACATACGTATACATGTACAAGCATAGACTGTAACCTCTGTAAAAAAAATCACTGACTAGGCGATGGGGAAGTAATAAAATATCATATATTTATCTCTGTAGTAGTTATAGATATTTTAGTTTAAATGTAATTCTTAAATACTTGGGCTGAATACTGGCTAGATTCGACCCATCAAGTATTGTTGGGACTATTATATACCTAAAAACAACAAGTGCATTTTTAACGATGAATTCGACAATTTATACCAAGAACAGTGGAAAATCTACAAGGGGTGGGATCCAAAGTAATGCAACCAGTCTATCTAAATCTTAAAGTGTTAATGAATCAGTTCAATATTTTTATGTACGTAAACTGCAGAATCTTAGCTTCAGACTGGTTTCGTACCTGTACGTTCGAAAAGCAGATCAAAATACAGTTTTATACACTCTATCTATAGACAAAAGTGTCAAATTCGTTGGAAAACGTGTTACAATTAAGGATTGAAATGCAAATTTTAAGCTTGCACTATATGATGCAAAACATTAGGCTTTTTAATGTTTGTGAAGCCCGAAGGGCTTCGCAGAGACATTAGAAAGCTAATGTTTTGCATCATCCAGTGCAAGCTAAAAATCTGATTTTCAATCCTTATATTTACAGCTGCTTTCCAAATTTTTTATAGATAGCGATTTTTGTCATAATTGTTTACATACCCTATACTTGTTTGAGAGTTTGTGATAAACTTGTGCTTTGTTTGAGATATGATTTATTTCTGCTCCTGTATGCATGACATATCTAGTTATAGTGAGTAAAAATATGGCTCGTTTTTGAAACGTGATTGGCTCAAACGGTGGGTGGAAGCTCAGCACAATATTTAAGTTGAAAGTGCTTCGTGATTGGTCAATAATAAAATTACGGGAAAGAACTCATTTTTATTAGACGGATATATACATGTATTTGCTGCACTTTTTGAAACAACATCTATCTTCTTTAGTTGATTTGGTTTACTGGTGAGGCTTAGAAAAAAGGACCTTGCAGTGTGATATTATTTTAATTAAATTTTCCTCTCATGTAGGGTGCCCACCTTCAGGGACCAAAACGTTGTAAACATGGCAGTCACCAGGGTATCTCATTCTCATTGTGCTTTGAGAGTTGTGAGGACCACTGCTTACTTAAAGGCTATAATGGAGGTCTATGGAAAACAGTTACAGGTCTGGGCACTGCTGATACATGTACATGTATCTCATCCTTTACGTATATTGGATTTTTGAAAAAAGCATGAAAGAATTAACATTGACATTTTGTATAATTCTTAGGCCCCATGTATTGCTTCTGAAATTGTTTGATGTTATCGTTGAATAATAGATGACCAATTAGATTTTTTGTTCAGTGTACACGAGTATTGCGTGCCACTAGTGCATTAGACGTCAACGTCGGGCTGAAGAACGGGAAGACCCGCGATCAATTCCCCGCAGCGAGCAATTATTTTTCAGCGTTTTAAAGGAATGAGGGCAGAGGAAGGAAGGTTGAGGGTGTATGTCGTTTTTTTTAGACTAAGTTAGTTTGTTTTTGTTTGATTTGATTCTTTACGTCCCATCAACAATCTTTCAGTTAAACAGGGACGAGTCTTCCTGGGTTGAACCAGTACTAAGCTGGGATAAATGTGTCTTGCTCAAGGAACACAACGCAGTGACGCCGGTGAGGCTCGAACACGCGGCCTCTCGGTCTCGAGTCAAGCACTCTACCATGAGCCTCTGCGCTCCCTAAAGCTAGTTTGTAGTGTGGTTCTTAGTGTCCTTTCTAGTTTAGCAATAATCATGCTGAGGAAGAGAGAGCTGGTTTAAATTGCGTTTTGATTGTTTGTGTTCTTTGTCTCTTCCTCACTGTGCCGTTGGTTTGACTGTGGCATTTCCTGATTATTCTCACTTGCTTTTCTGGTTTTAAGATAAATATTATATGCGATTAACGCCTAACTTACTGTAAAGGCGGGGTATATGGGGTTTTATTATTACATGTAAAGGGCCGGGTCCAGGATTTCTGGAAATGGGGTTCATAATTATGTATAAAGGGGTGGGGTTCGCTTTTAAGTTAATTTTATCTCGATATTCTTAAATATTCCATGAAAATCAAATAATTTGGTCTCATTAAGACCAAATTATTTCATTTTCATGGGATATTTAAAAACGGCACAGGGCTTGGGGTGGGGGTTCGCTCTTGGGGGGGGGGGGGGGGTTCGAGCAAACCCCCTGAACCCCCTCTGGTTCCGCTCCTGTTATTATGTTGGTGGGTATTTGAGTGCAATATCCAGTTGACAGAATTATTTCCTGGTTCGAGAACTGCACTTTGATTGTTTCAACATCCAAACTCAGGTCAATATTCACCAAAATCATTGCAAAAAGCAGCATTGACCCTTTAATCCAAAAACAGTTGCTTATCAAGAAGATATTTTGATGCACCCTGCGGTATTTTTTTTGTTTCAACATCTGTTTAGTCGGGTCAGCTTCAGGTGAATCAATTAACTATTTGCATGCTGGTTAATCGTCAATGCTTATTTTGATGTCCGTTGATTTTTTTTTTCATTTAAAAAACATTTAAGGTACACAATCAGAGTGTCAAACTATTGGATCCAGATATGGCCCGACGTTTTGTCGGGCCAGATCTGGATCCAAACTGTTTGCACATATAATCAGCAGGCAACAAAAATCGCCACTAGCAAGTTACAGGTTAAAAGAATGTGTATAATTTCGATTTATTTACATAGCACTGGAAATATATAAGCAATCATTAGCGTTACATTAGCAACAGCCTTACAAAAACATGGCATAAAACATTAACCCCGATATTTCGAACATGGTCGTTTCCTGATCTTTGATCTAGGTTGTTACTCAGACTAGTATCATCCGACTGTTCTGAGCCCTAAATTACAATGCCTCCTTAACGTTAAGCAAGACTTAAGTTAAAGCTGCATAGTCTGTAACTTTTGATATCCTAATTTTAGAAATAATGTTTCTATTTTTCAAGAACACAGTAAAAATACTCTAATTCGGGTAAACATTTTACCATTTTCATACATCTTTACAAATTATCACTATCAAAACAACAGATTTTATGTTAAAAAATCAACTGTCTAGAATTATTGGAGGGACGTAAATAATTACCAACAAGAAAAAAAACACGTGTTTTCTATAAGATAACTAACTTTTCCATGCAGTTTTCAGCTGTACTGAACATATCTATTGTAAAAACATAACTTAATTCTATTTTTACAAATGATTTAAAAAGAAAATATTTTTTCGAAAAAAGTTCATAGTTACAGACTTAGTCTCTTTAAGTACATGTATTGATATTTCAACATGCTATATATATTAGATGCTAAATAAATTGCCTGGATCGATGTGGTACTTGTGGTCAAAGATATCATTGCGATCTTTGGAAAAGATGAAACTGATTTTAATCAGTTTGATAATACTCTTTATAACGTAACTCGTTATATCAGAATATTCAATATCCAACATAAATTAGCTGGGAACGGATCTGTTTCCATTAAATTTCCCTCTTTATAACAGAATATTCATATAACGACACCGACAGTTACTTCTGGGAACAGATCTACATTTTCTATTGAAAATAAATTCGTTATAACAGAATTTTACCAATGTGTCAGACAATTTTGTGATCAGGACAAGGTCTTTTGCATGAACAGGTTTCTGTCTCATTTGATAAGCGGGAAGCTTTGTGCATTTTGGTGCAATATGAACTTGAACTGATGTATACATTTCGAGCAATAGCATTTTAATTCATAAATATGATATTTTCTTTACCAAATGATTATGATGTGGAAATCTGGTACTGGTCAGTATTTCGTTATAACAGCAAATTCACTTTAACGTCAAATATAGCTTGGAACAAACATCGTCGTTATAAAGATGGTTGACTGAACCACAAAAGTATCTCTAATTCGAATAAAATTTCAGACACAATGGATTCAGAGAATATGGCCTATTTATGACTTTTTATCCCGCGACATAGTTTTGGCGTCGTCCGTGCGTCCGTCCATCCATCCGTCCACACTTTTTGCCCGTCCGGAACCATATCTCAGTACCTTTTTGTCAGATTTGATTCATTCTTGGTATAAATGATTAATACCATGGAATCTCGATATCCTATAGACTTCTTCAACTCTTGAGTTATTGCCCTTGTCTTAGTATAAGCAATTATATTATTTTTTTTGTGTAATAAAGCTATTATATTCTATAAACCATGAATGCCTGTAGATAAGCATGGCAGTGTAAAAATAATTACCCCATCCCTTTGACCCCACTCCCCACCTAAGGGGTCAAAGGTCAAATATCTAAATTTCGCAACAACTGAGGCAGTTATCAATTATTTTTTTTAAATTGTGCATGCAGGTAGAGGAGCAATAGATATATAATATATGAAAGGGGATTTTAGTTTGAAGGCCTGGGTCCAATCCCCTGGGTGGACTTATGGGGTGGGGCCGAGGCCAAAATTAAACTTCTTCGAAACATGGTCATGTTCATGCAGCAACCGGTAGCAAATATTTTGCCCACAGACGCACCCTTGACCCCGGGACCAAAAGGTCAAACCATATATTTTTTCTGAAAAAAGTCATGTTGCATATCAAATTAAAGGGCATTGAGCACAGAGCACCATGAAAGCAAATATGCTGTCCTTACACACAAAAGTTCTTTTTTTTCTTTTATGAAAGTGGTCATGTTGCATATCAAATTGAAATGAAACTAATGTAAATCAACATGCAAGGTAACACTTTGAATTACACACACCCTTGACCTCTAGGGTTGGGTCGAAAGGTCAGATATTGCAATTGTGCAGATATAAGTGTATTTTCTTATTAACCTTAGAACTAAAACATGCTTGACAGGCGTTTGTTATGTACTGAATGATACTGAAGGTGATCCTTAACCTTAGGTTTAGATAAAAGGGATTTATGTTTAGTGATTTACTTTTTTCTCTAAAATAACCCTTCGTCGGGAGATATGAATTCGGCGAATTTGTCTTGTTTAAAATGCTATCTTAAAAACTTATGTTGTATGTGTGTAAAAGAAACGTTTCCCGGAGACGTTTCATTTACGCACACAAAACATATGCTTGATAGGGAAAAACTGATAGTAATCATTTCTGGGGATTATATATATTTCTGTCTACCTCCATATATTTCGAACTTTCGTTACTTTGAAAAGAAATCTAGTCCCTAGGACTTCGAATTTATGAGATTCGACTGTACAGTCAACCCTCTTTATAACGACCATGTTTGTTTCAAGATATCTTTGACGTTAAAGTGAATTTGCTGTCATAATGAAATGCCTACCAGTACCAGGTTTCCACATCATAATCATTTGATAAAAGAAAATATTATACCAATGAATTTAAAGGCTATTATTCCAACTGTATACATCAGTTCAATTTCATATTGCATCAAAATTCACAAAGGTTCCACCCTAATAAATGTGACAGAAACCTGTTCATACAAAATACCTTGTCATGATCACCAAATTGACTGACACATGGTTAAAATTCTGCTATAATGAATTTATTTTCAATAGAAAGTGTTTATCTGTTCCCAGAACTTACTGTCGGTGTCGTTAAGTGAAGATTCTGTTATAAAGAGTGAATTTTAAAGGAAACAGATCCATTCCCAGCAAATTTATGTTGGATAGTGAATATTCTGTTATAAAGAGTGACATTATAAAGAGGTTTGACCGTATTTCTATTTGGATATGATTTTTGTAGAGGCCCTCCCAGTAGGTACCCGCTCTTTTGTCCTCTGAAATAAACTGGCTAGTATGCGGACTAATCAGAATTTACAACAAGCGTAAAACCATCAGCGCAACGTACCACTTCCACAACATCCAACTGAAACAAGCGAAGAGAGCCAAATACCTAGGTCTCACTTTCATTAATACGCTGTCCTGGAACGCCCACATTGACACCACAACTAAGATGACCAATAGCACACTGGTAAGTGTATACGTCGATTTGGTGGTATTTACGCGTAATGCCGGTACTTCATAGACCGGAAGTGGTAGATATTGGTGTTAATACTACATAGAAAAGCATGCCATATGCCTAAAGGACTATAGAATTAGATCATTTTTAGTATTTGGCATGCACATGACGATTTATGTAAGCATTTAGGAAAAGATTCGAGGACCGATCTGGATGATCGGTACTCGAATCTATTCCTAAATGCTTACATAAATCGCCATACACATACTGAATACTTAAAAATGATTGAAGCCTATAGTCCTTTAGGCATATGGCATGTTTTTCTATATAGTATTAACACCAATATCTACCACTTCCGGTCTATGAAGTACCGGCAATACGCGTAAATACCACCAAATCGACGTATACATTTACCAGTGTGAATAGCACCACTGCCTTCCTTCAGAGGACCCTGTCAACATGTCCAAAGAAAGTTAAGCACACTTGTTACGAAACATGTGTGAGGCCTCAAGTGGAATACATGCAGCCACAGCATGGGATCCACACATGACAGAAAACATCAAAAAGGTAGAATCTGTGCAACGGAGAGCGGCTAGATTTGTGACAGGAGACTATCGCAATACCAGCAATGTCACTGCCATGACTGAGAGCCCTCCAACACAGAAGACAGCGAGCCAAGGACATTATGATGTTTCTTATTGTACATGCAACATGCAATGGTAGCTATACCAGCCTCTCCACGCCTACAACTATTGAGAGCTGCTACAAGAGGCCACCAGTACAAGTACAGAATCCCATACTGCAGGACCAATACATACAAAGATTTCTTCTTCCCGTCAAGTATCAGACTGTGGAACCAGCTGCCAGTAAAGCTGACAAATGCTGAATCCCTGGAGACCTTCGAGTCAGGGATTTCAGCAGCTTAACATTCTTGGGCCACTCGCCATGTATATATACTGAGGGAAAAAAGTTTAGCAATATTTTCTTTGAGGATTCACAGTTTAGAGAAATAGAACTTTTAGTTTCATAGTGTCAAAAATATATATTGACAAACGTCCGCGAGTACGATGACATTAACAGGTTGACGTTTCACATTATGTAAAGTCTGATTTATGCCCCCTTGCTAAAACAGCTTATCTGGCAATAGTACGAATAGTTTTCGACTAAAAGTTTCATTTTTCTGTCAAATGCTTAGACCCAAAAGCAAGAAAGTGAAAAACGGTCTAAAACTGAACATTATGTTCATACTTTTCGTACAGTTTTTAGTGAAAATCGTATTTTTCCAAATTACATCCCTTTTAATTGAATAGCGATTGAAATTAAAATGCTCAGCAGATCAAATCCTCACTATTAAGTCGGATTTTGTTTCTTTTGACCACTTGCGGGTTGCCATTAGGTCATTTTAAAACAACTGACATGTTTGCGAACCTGCCAATTAAAAAGATCTAATGCTTCAAAGTTCGTATATGTGAAACCCCATAATAAATAATTACTAAACTTTTTTCCCTCGGTATAGTTTGATATGCTACATATTATGTAAAACATACGTAATTAGAAAAGTTCGGGATCTCACTTCTGCCCATAAAAATAATCATTTCACATCAACAGCTTCGCGGATAAAATGAATTGGCCAGTGTGGGGGTCGAACCCACGACATTCGCGTTATTAGCACGACGCTCTAACCAACTGAGCTAACCGGCCGTTATATGTGTATGATATGATACACAGATAAATTGTATACATGAATACAAAAATTAAATCACTCCAGGGCAAACTCCGAACATTCAACTATTAAACCTTTAAAGCTGCATACTCTGTAACTTTTGATATAATTTTAATTTTAGAACTAATGTTTCTATTTTTCAAGAACACAGTAAAAAAAACTCAAGTTCAGGTTAACATTTTACCAATTTCGTAAATCTTAACAAATTATCAGTATCAAAACAACAGCATTTATGTTAAATTAACTGTCTATAATTATTGGAGGGACGCAAATAATTACCAACAAGAGAAAAACACACCCGTTTTATAAGGTAATTCACTTTTCTTGTGCAATTTTCAGCTATAGTGAACAGATTTATTGTGAAAACATAACTTAATTCTACTTTTACAAATGATTTAAAAAAGAAAATAAAAAATTCGAAAAAAGTTCATAGTTGCAGACTTAGTCTCTTTAATATGCAAAATCAAATTTTACTTGTTTTCATTGGTGTACTCGTCATATAATCTTTCACGCTTTTTCCCGGGGCCAGGATATGGGGTGGTACATGTATCTTTCAATTAAACATAGGCTAAGAACAGGGGGCGTCCCTTCCCTAATAGCTTTGGAGTGAGGGGCATTTGGCTCCTCTAATATAATCTGTCTACATTTTAAATGGACAGATTATTACTCGTCAAGCGACTTCAACGCATTATGGATAGTAATATAAAAAGAAATTCCTCGCTCGCTCGGAGTTTTTTATATATAGTTTAAGTATCTATGAAAGGAGGCAATTTTCTCAGATTTTAATACCTTTTCGGTTTGCTAAAAGTAAGAAAGAGGGCAAAGATCAGGAATCGATACAATCAAGCACAACACCTGACCCAGGATACCAATGGGAAAGTCACAACGTCACAATTAGACATCACACACGAGAGCCAAGAGGTCAGCCCTTTCCGAGCAGGTGACCACAAGGCATCAAAAAACAGACGTGCATGAAAGCATAAAAAACAAGACAGAAATAGCATAAATGATACACAAAAGAAGCATCGTCTTGGAACGGTCAGTAAAAATATTTTACTGGGGGGCTTAAACCGGTTTAACCGGTATATGTATGTATGTTTTAGGTTTTCAGTGAAACCGGCTTTTCGAGCTTTTCCTATTTTTCCTACTTTCTATCCTAAATTTAGTTGTATCAGATACCAAAATATTTTATCTGGAAATTGTTTTCTCAAATAGATTTTTGATATCCTTCAATTGTTTTTTCTGAGATTTGGGTTCTTATAGGGACTGCTTGCTTTAATTTTAATGATTTTCCGATCAGGATGTATGTGTATACGTAAATGCAGCTTCATAATAATGTTCAGGCAATGTAATTGCCAACGTTTAGCTCGCTCGTGGTTTGTTTCGTATTTACCTCTCTGCTTTTTGCTCTGAAATACCTTTCAGGTAATAGGCTGACCAACACTCGTTCTTGCTCGAGTAAAATACATACATACGAGGGGCATTTGGAAAGTTCTTAGCATGGTCTTTTATCTCAGTAACCGATTCACAAACCTTATCATGTTTGGTATCATTTTAAAGAGCTATTTTTCCTCTATGTTATGGCAAAAATTTCATGAGAATATTATAATTAAGACACGAAAAATATTATTGTGAATACATGTACTGTTTGTATACTGGAAAAAGCAAAATTTCAGTGGAAAATATAACATTTCACCTTTTGAAAAGTGTTCAGAACATTAACAATAGTTCATGCAATTAGCTACTTTTGTACCATTTGGTAGGCCACAATCTGGTACAGTTATTGTACAACTGATGACCGAGTTGGATGTTTCTAATAACTAAATACCGGAACAGCAATACCAAAACCGTCTAGAAAGCAAAGCAATGCGCTATTTTTTTTTCGACTAAAAATCGCATGCCACAATGCACATATTTTGAAAATATATAACCGACAGTAGTTTAAAAATGCCTTTCGTTGGTATTTTTGTCAAGTACACTTTATGCGCTTTGTATTGAAACCAAAATAAATTTTGTAAACCAGAACGAAGGGAAGATAACTTTTATAATCTTACCATGGGGCAGAGTACGTTTTGCTATGAGCTGACGTTCTGGTTCATTTTAATTAAAAACAGTTGCAAACAAACAAATAAAAATACCTTGAGAGTAGAAATCAATCAATTTTGTGATGGTGAACGCGATACCATGAGAACTTCTTATGCCATCGACAAAATGTGAGGGGTTAAACTACCCCACCCACTTCTTGAAAAGAAGGGGTAGTGTTATAAGGAATAATTTTCTTGAATACACAACTAAACAAGCCACACTTTTTGCGCGACGAAATGATTTTTATGCATTGTTCGCTACAAATAAAGCAAAGTGTATACTCAATAGGCATTTTTCGCGCTCCTGTAGTGACACAATTTATAGTAAAAGTATAAAGAAAAATCGAAAAAAGTCCCATTTTTGAAAGTTTACCATTTCTCTATTAGTCAACATTTCCCGAATGTCAAGGTGGTAGTCGTGCAAGCAGTGATCGCATAATATAATTCAATAAAAAATAAGTTGGCACAAAATCGTTAATTTGTAAAATCAAGATCGCAAATAAGGTCCCCAATTTTCCTTCGCTTTTTTCCAAGTATTGTGCTTAAAATTTCCGCCAGTATATAAACCCCTACTCATTTTGAGCATGCGCTGCACGTGCACGCCAAGTCCCTTTTCGACAAAAATTAAACCATCAAGTAGCCGTTGAATTCTAGTTTTCAAAAATGTATTATTTGATAGCATTTTATCAACGCATTTTGGAGTTATGATGCCATGCTAAGAACTTTCCAAATGACCCTCGTATACGTACAATTCTAAAGTGAATGTTGGTGGTATCTTGTATGCGCAACTACTCATACAATTATATTCCGATTATTTTGAAACTTTACAGATGATCCGGTCTGCAAGTGGTATAGATATAATCCTTAGATTATTTTTGTCACTTTTTTGCAAGCTTTACTTTGTTACTTTGGTTTAGTGTATTGAATCCTAAGATGAGCATGGTAGATTGAAGGCAAGTCAAGGGAACGTATGTACTCATATCGGACCAAGTAATACTGGTATTGTTGTGTCAATGCCAGTGTTACTTAACACTATCTTGTACTGTATTGACATCAGCAACTAATTAGTGCAACTCAGTTACGCAAATACTAATTACGTTTGCTGTCTGATTATGCTACACAAATTTGTATGAACTCTCAGGAAAAGGGAAAGCTTTGCAAGTTGCAAGCGTGAATAACAACCGGAGCATTGATTTGATAACTTATGATGTTAACAAGTTTAAATATAGGAATCACTTGGCAATTCGTCGCTTTCTAACAATAATTGAGTATGTAGGGACAGCCAAGTAAGCATAGAACAGCGGGCCGTCATCGGCCCGCCAGTGAAACGTCATTCGTTTTCCTTTTCATATATAAAAGTACCTATCAGACCATGTTTTCTATACTGGGGCGATTCATTAACAGTCGTAATTTGAGTTTACAGCTGTTTTAAGTCGTTCTGAAAGATGGAAAAAATGTAAAATGTTACTTTTAAATTTAAATAATATTACAAGGTTTTCAATGTATAAGAATATACCTATAACACTTAGTTTCAAGTGCAGATCCAGAGGGGGGCAGGGGGTCCGGACCCCTGAAAAATCACAAAAAAAGGTTTCTTAGCAATACTGGTCCGGAAAAATCACAAAGCTACCAAGCCAGCATTCAATGTTGTGCCATCATCGACACGGCAGCGAAACGCCATTTAAATGGCGTTGCGCTGGCGGGCCGATGATGGCCCGATTCTAGTGGTATTTGGATCCATTCGTTAACTAAAAAAAAGTTGGACCCCCTCTGAAAAAATCTGGATCCGCGCATGAATTTAAACGAACCCAAAATTAGGCCTTCACTGGGGATATTGGTCCTTATCGTATTCTGGAGCAACGACGGATCGGGTGAGCCTGCTTATATATGCAGTTTTAACAGTACATTCGCTGCTCGCATATGCAAAGAATGGATGTAGATGAAAACTCAGACTCAATTCATCAGTCTGAGAACTATGCTACTATCTGAGAGATAAAATGGAGAACGAAACAAAGCATATAGAATTTAAATTTTGATTTTATGTTGAAAGCAGATATAATAGTCAGTAGCTATTCTATTGCCCTTGTAAAATATATTCTGCAGCAAACATCGTCAGTTTTGAAAAAAAAATGTTTAATTTTAATTTAGGAAAAACACAACTACGATAAACCATATGGTTTCTCGATACTCTCAAAATTGATTATATCTACATGGGCGGATCAAGGGAAGGGGAGGGGGCATGGGGTCCGTACCCCCCCCCCCCCCTGAAAATTCACAAATATATAGGGTTTCTTAGCCACACTGGTCCGGATCCCCTGGAAAATCATACAAAGACACCAAGCCAGCATTCAATGTCGGCCCTTTATCGGCCCGCCAGTGAAACGCCATTTATTGGCGTTTCGCTGGCAGACCGATGATGGCCCGCTTTTAGTGGTATTTGGATCTTCCTCTCCCCCCTCATCATCAGAAAAAAAATGCACAAGTCGAGTTGGACCCCCTCTAACAAAACTTTCTGGATCAGCGCATGATTGGGCCTAGACCAATGCCAATTTTATTTCCTCAATCATCTCTGATAGCACTGGCATTCTTCTTCTTCAGCCTCTGAGAACTAAAGCACATTTTGCTTGATTGATTTGATTAATTACGCCCCATCAGCAATCTTTCGGTTATGTAAAGACGGGTCTTCCTGGGCTGATCCAGTACTAAGTTAAGATTAATGTGCCTTGCTAAAGGACACAACGCAATGACGCCGGTGAGGCTCGAACCCGCGGCCCCTCGGTCAAACTCTCTACCACTGGGCCACTGCGCTCTCTAACTAAAGCACGTGACGTACAATATATTTCATTTATATATTTGTTAAAGGTGTATGAGTTTGATTTGATAGAAGGAGGTTTGTGTAAGTCTACATTGAGCCCTACGCCGTCGAAAACCCTGAATACTGTTTTTCACGTGATTGGGCTCATTTGGCCCTCGCCGCGAAAAATCTGGTTGTGTTGCATGTGGACAACAAAGGCGCAGATCAGACCAGCGCCTATGTTTTTCTTTCTCTAGGAAGAACAGTAGCTATATATGCCATGTGCAAACGTTCAAGATTCTAGGTGGTCTATGTAGTTGAACAGGCTAGTTTGAGTATGGCCCGGTCGCAAAACCCGTAAGATCACTTTTTATCGCAACGATGTTCGGATGATTTAAGGGACGTTGTGCCACGCTAAGCATCTTCGCTCTGTTGTTATCGTCATGATTGAGGTGTGAACAAATACTCAATATTATAGAGTCAACAAGGGAATCATATCACAGCAGATAATATTGCATATGACCAATGCTGAGGCAATAATATAAGAGCGAACCCGCGTGTTGATGGGCAATATTTATGCTTATGAGACATACGGTGATGCAACTACAATGGTTAGTATACCCTAATTGCAATTATAACACAACTAAAGGTTATTTTGGTCTTTTAGTGCGCTGCGAGATCGTTCCAAGACTAGTCTAGCCTTGTCATTAGAATAAAATACAAGCACGTTCTGACAATAATGAGAGACTATTGTTTATATGCAAGAGCTCATTATCTACTTGTTATATCTTAGGTGATTTCGCAAATTGAGGAGAGGAAGTAAAAGAAAAGACTGAATTCGGTTATGCAAAACAAAAATAATATACTCAATACAAAAAGAACACAAAAAGTTAAGGAAAATGTGTTTGAGGGGCCATAGCAAAATATCTAAAATATTCAAAGACTTTTGAATTTCACAATAGTATAATGTGACCATTTTTCTTTATAATGGCGTTTTATCTGGGTCTGTAGCGCCCAGAGCAGCTTAGTAAATCAATGCCAAAGTTGACTGGTCTATACTCCATTTTTCGCAAAAGTTCAATTTACGGAGCAACTTAGGTTTTATGCATTAACGTTCGCAAGGTCCCTCATGAGATGGAGATGCTTAAAAGCCTAGGACGACAGCTCTGGTGGTTATACGGGGACATTTGATCAGTCAATTGTACATGGATGAAATGTTGAGGTCTGTTGCCCTCCCTTTTTGTGTGAAAATCAGTGACAGTACCAGGCCTAGGACAACAGTGCCAGATCACACCTCACTATTATCAGCAAAAACAATGTTGTGCGTATTGACTGGTCAGACATTTCTACAATTTTAACATGTCTGTGACATCTTTGGACAGAGGGTCCAATGCATAATAAAGCATCAAGAAACTTCTAGCCCCTCGATGCAGTGTTGCAGGAGATATCGATGATGAGTCCTCTGCACCAAATCAAAAGAATTATTCAGAGTATGCGAAACCGGTGCTAGTCCTAATTTGCCACTGGCTGGGGACACACTCATTACTGAAGGCACTCTCATCTTCATGTGACATTCAAAGGAATTGCATTTCAACATTTGAAAACTAACATGATATTCATGTGTTTATGAGGGAATACTCTGTTGACATTTTTGCGAAAAATGACTTTGACCCCTGGTTTACTTGACACTGTGTCACAACAAAGGCATTGGTGCTAGCAACTTAAAGTAAACATGTTTTTAAACCGATGACATGTATCTAAACAAATAAGTAAAAATTGAATAATTGTTTACTTTGGTGTTCTTATGTTGTATGGTTTTCTGGGATTTCCTTAACTTTTTTTGTTCAGTATATACAAACGCTTCAGTTTTCATGATGTATTAATCATTTCAATATACAATGTAAGTGTGAACAAATATCACTTAACGCCTGTAATATCAGGAACGTACAAAGTTGTAAAAGAACAAAAAAAAAATGCCAGTTGCTTATTAGATAAGAATATAGGGATCACATTTGTTTTATGCATTATCATTTGCTCGGATCAGAGGAAGATGTTTGGACATGAGACCGATAGGCTGAGTGCTCAAACATTTACCAAGGGACCTGGCAAATGTTAATGCAACGAAACAAACTTGTGTGATCGTTATTCTTGCATAGTTTACCTTTTTCCAAACAAATTCGCACTGAAAATACTGTCGAAACATTAAACTTTCCATTTTCTTACACTGAATTACTATAAACAAAATGGCGTCGACGTAAACCTTCGAACATTATCATGTCGTCATAGACTTATAAAGTCTGATGAGATGGTCTTTTTGTGCACATATTGGTCTATTTCACTAAATATACATATTCCTCTCAAATACTTTTTTTCTCTTCTGCTATCTCATCATTTCCTGCTTCAGTCCACTGACCACTACCCATGACATATGCCATGGCATCACACATCAACACCTTTCTCATAGTGTAACTTACAAATATGTATAGAACTTTATTAATGGAAACTAAAGACAGCCATAGACAATTTGAGATTATTATATTGCTTGATCATACTCACTCGCTTTTGTTAACTCATTTAAGCCGAATGGAATTTCCCCTGGTATCAATTGGACCAGTCCATTTTCTATTTCGGGAGCACAGTGGCTCAGTGGTAGAGTACTTGACACGAGACAGAGGGGCCGCGGGTTCGAGCATCACCGGCGTCACTGTGTTGTGTCCTTGAGCAAGACACATATATCTTTGCTTAGTCCGGGTTAAACCCAGGAAGACCCGTCCCGACATAACTAACAAAATTGTTAACTGGGACGTAAAGAATCAAATCAAACAAACGAAACAAATCCATTTCCTATTTTAGTGTCGCTGGATGGAGTCTTTCATTTTTTTTTTTATTATTATTGTAATAGAACACTCTGTACTCAAACATTGGAGATACTGATCAGACGCCGCTTTTTTGCGGCGTCTGATCTGGGTCTGCAATGTATGCCTATGTCCCACACTTATATGAGTAAAATAGTTTTGCTTGCAACGCCACTAGCCATAAATCATGTTTCTACAGCAGAAACATCAAGGACAGTGACACTACATTGGTAAGAGGTTGATGAGCCATATTAATCTCAAGATACCATAAAATTGTTGTTGTACTCTTATCATCTGAAGAGAAAATCACATTGCTCTATTGTCATGCTGGTGTATCCTCTTAAATGGTTAATTTAAACATGATTTCACTACCACTTGAGAGCCTTCTATAAATCTGCGGCTGCCAGAGCATATTTAACGCATTGCACGCTTGGTATTTGTATGTTTTGGTCGTTTTGTCTAAGCTTACCTTAGAGCGTCACACAGTTTGGATCTATTATTAAAATGTTGTATTGACATTCCATTAGGGTCTTCATTTTGTTAATGTACACCTTTAAACCATGTTATATGGTTAGAGTAGAAATAAACTTCAACTTACTTACTTACACCTTTAAACAGGAACTTAGAAACCGATGACGCCTAAATGGCCAAAATTAGCAGTCTGTGTGGCGACACAATCACAAACTCTGATCATTTTGAAGATATTTAATAAACGTGCCACATTAAGGTCGTGAAATACTGTTTTTAAATAATGATAAAACAAATGTTAATATCTGTAACCCTTTAGATTAAGTCCTCAGACTTAGTATCCATTTAACTGTCCTTTTATCGTTATTCGTACATCTCCTGTTCTTCTATTGTCCCGCCATTATTGTAACTAACATCGTAACTAACTGGCGACAACGTCATCCGACGTAACGTTATAAAACATCAACGAATGCATAAACAGTACATAAGTAATCTTATACATGGAAGTTAATTTATTCGCGGAGTTCCGCGACACTCCCACCACAAAAAGAAATAAACCATCATAAATGTTCATCAATTGTTTGTTTATACTTGCCATCAGCTATTTTGCACAATGGTTTGTGCAGATTTCCTTGTCATTTTCTTTTCTCAATATTTGCCCCTGTCACAGTCTTCAAAACCGCTGTAATATTCGCCGCTTCTGATGCACTTTGGGTTGTTGAAATATCCGCACTTTTTGCCATACCTCCAGTATGTATCCTTGCTCTTATTTTCAAAATTGAAGCTATCCTTTACACCAGTGCTGACCTTTAAGCTGCAGAAATAATTACTGTCTGTGCTATCGTCGTAGCTGTTGCAATTCTCACCGCATGTGCCATCCTCACATTTGCTGTAGTCCTCACCGCCTGGGTTGTCATGATACCAGTAGCAGTCCTCACCGTTTATGCTTTCCTGACATGCATAACCGTCCTCAACACGTATGGTGTCTTGATGAATGCAGAAGTCATTATCGCTTTCGCTATTCTGACATTTGCTGCAGTCCTCACCGCCTGTGCTGTTTTCACTGCTGTTGTAGTCTTCACCACATGAACTGTCATGACGCCTGTTACAGACATCAACGCCTGTGCTGTCATGATTCATGTCGCAGTCTTCACCGCCTGTGTCATCAAGTCCCCTGTTGCATCCCTCACCGCCTGTGCTGTCATGATTACTGTTGCAGTATTCACCACCATTGCTGTCATGATGCCAGTTGCAGTCCTCACCGCCTGTGCTGTCATGATTCCTGTTGCAGTCTTCGCCGCCTGTGTTGTCATGACGCCCATTGCAGCCCTCACCGCCTGTGCTGTCATGACGTATGTTGCAGTCCTCACCGCCTGTGTTGTCATGACGCCTGTTGCAGTCCTCACCGCCTGTGCTGTCATGATTTCTGTTGCAGTATTCACCACCTGTGCTGTCATTACGCCTGTTGCAGTCCTCACCGCCTGTGCTGTCATGACGTATGTTGCAGTCCTCACCGCCTGTGCTGTCATGATGCCTGTTGCAGTCCTCACCGCCTGTGCTGTCATGATTACTGTTGCAGTATTCACCGCCTGTGCTGTCATGACGCCTGTTGCAGTCCTCACCGCCTGTACTGTCATGACGCCTGTTGCAGTCCTCACCGCCTGTGCTGTCATGACGTATGTTGCAGTCCTCACCGCCTGTGTTGTCATGACGCCTGTTGCAGTCCTCACCGCCTATGCTGTCATGACGCCTGTTGCAGTCGTCACCGCCTGATATACTTGGTTTATCCGATTTTAGCTGTTGCTGTTGGAGCTGTTTTTGGCCTGTCAGAACCTGCTGCATTTGCACTGTCAATTGTATCATCTGGTTAAATTTATACTCTGTGAAAGTCCTCGATTTAAAGTTCTCTTGAGGTGACATTTGATCTTGAAGCGTCTGTTGAATATCCTCCAGCTCATACCTACTGTCTATCACTTCTGCGATGTATGACCAGTCCTCAGTAATAAGCTGTTCAACTTCCTGTGCTCCATCATGACCATCTACCACCACTGACAACCTTTCATCTGTCCGTTCCAACTTTTCGATGATGTCATTTAACCTATTGATGCAATTACTCAAACGTTTGGAGACAAGTTTAATATCATACCGTTCTAGAGTAGCTTCTTCAATCAGGCTCCTTCCCTTTTCTAGTTCCTTCTCCAACAAGTTTCTGTACTTTGTTCTGCTTCCTTTCAAGAGTAAAATTGACATATTTAAATTCTATTCCTAATAATCATTTCACTGGTTCGTATCCGGTTCGCGGGACCAATTAATGTGGCGACACAATCACAAACTCTGATCATTTTGAAGATATTTAATAAACGTGCCACATTAAGGTCGTGAAATACTGTTTTTAAATAATGATAAAACAAATGTTAATATCTGTAACCCTTTAGATTAAGTCCTCAGACTTAGTATCCATTTAACTGTCCTTTTATCGTTATTCGTACATCTCCTGTTTGTGGTGGGAGTGTCGCAAATGTACAAATAATGATAAAACAAATGTTAATATCTGTATCCCTTTAGATTAAGTCCTCAGACTTAGTATCCATTTAACTGTCCTTTTATCGTTATTCGTACATCTCCTGTTCTTCTATTGTCCTGCCATTATTGTAACTAACATCGTAACTAACTGGCGACAACGTCATCCGACGTAACGTTATAAAACATCAACGAATGCATAAACAGTACATAAGTAATCTTATACATGGAAGTTAATTTATTCGCGGAGTTCCGCGACAGTCTGACCCAGAAACGTTGCGCACTATACACTTGCAGTTCTTTGGTGTATTCCTTGCTTCCAGATGATATCTTTTTTTAAGAACATATTACAGTATATAAACAGTTATTTCAAAAAGTTACAATGTTAATAATGTTAATCGAATATAATCTGAAAAGATTCTGTCTTCCTCATTTCATATTCATTCCAAAAAATGAATTTCCCTATTTATTCACTACTCACACACAAGAGAAATTAATTAATGTATACGAGACCTGATTCATGGTATTTTGAACAAATGTGAAGTTGCATACATATAAAACAAACAATTTGCTCTCTAATAAAATACGTTCTTGTCTCTGGTATGTCAAAGTAGACAAAGTGGCAATTTAAAGCATACATGTAACCATCACACAGAGTGCTGTTACATAAATATAAAACAAACAATCGAATTTCTCATAAGTAACGTTTGGGTCTCTGGTATGTCAAAATAGACAAAATGACAATTTGAAGCACTACCATGACACAGAGTCACGAAATACATATCTACCCATTTTAAACGATTTGAAGAACTAAAACGGGTGTATTTTTCATGAAAACGTGCACTAATGGGTGAAATTGTCCTTTAAGTTTAGAGGAACGTCCACGAATAACAAATAATGAATGTAAATATGTGCATTGTGTATAAAAGAGAATGAAGGTGCATCCATCAAAATACTTGGCTAAGAGAGTGTTGTTTAAACTGGTTGTGGTTTAATTAGAATTTGAAACTCGACAGGCTCTGTGGTCGCGTGAATTCATTTAAAAGACACAGATTTCCCTTTAAAACCAATTGGATTGAAATTTAGTCATGTTTCATACACACATCAGTTACAAAATTGATTCTGTCTGATAAACGATAGATATCACGTCTATGTAAACTCCTCTTATTATTTTTGCTCTTTTGTGATGCTTCCATATGACAAAAATTCATTCCGTTCCAGACGGATTATGCCAGACTTACTATAAAAATGTTTTCGCAATATTTGGCCTATCCATGAGATAATGCCAGACTTACTATAAAAATGTTTTCGCAATATTTGGCCTATCCATGAGATAATGGTTCTTATTACATAAGATTAACCCTTTATTACTCGTATGGATTCTCAGGGAGCGCAGTGGCTCAGTGGTAGAGTGCTTGACTCGAGACCGAAGGGTAGCGGGTTCGAGCCTCACCGGCGTCACTGCGTTGTGGTCCTTGAGCAAGACACATTTATCCTAGCTTAGTATTGGTTAAACCCAGGAAGAACCGTCCCGCATAACTGAAAGATTGTTGAGTGGACGTAAAGAATCAAATCAAACAAACAAACGTATGGATTCTTCCTTCTGGTTTGATTCATTATAGGGTTCAAACATGTTTGGCTATGTATTAACACCTGCTGGATCCCTAGGGTGATGTTGAAAACCAAGCCTGAAAGGCGAGCATTTTAACGACCTCCAAAGATCTAGCAGATGTTAGTGTATCCGAAAACCATGTTTGATCGTAATTATTGCATAAAGTCATTGTGTCACTTGAATACTTTGGGAAAACGCTGCGAAAAGTTCATTTTTGAATAACTATAATGGCGCGCGAAAACAGGAAGGGTTCTTAGGTTTCAAAACACCTGTTCCAGAGCAACTTGAGTTACGTCACCCTAACGTCACTAAATTACGTTGATTTCTATGCGCGTTACTGTTGATGACATCAATTTTTGTGACGGCCTAGAATGCGTATATGTAAAGTACAAAAAGCCGTGCGTCAACAGCATGTGAATTGCCTGATTAATACATTGGTTTTTACCGGTTAAAACATGGCTGTTAATAGCGTGCGACACAGCTTTTAATGCTATAATTATGGTTTACAGATTTTCGGGAACATGTGACGTTATGTAATGACGAGCTCTCATGTAAGATCCTCTATTCCTACCCAATGTAATATTCACAGAATATTAAAGCGACTATCAAAGGCTTTGACCAGACTGCGCTTATGTGCAGACTGATCAGAGGCTTTGCTGCTCGCACATACCACTTTGCTGGAAACCGTATGTTGCGGCTCACTTAAACATATATTTATCAATTTGTTTAAACATACTTTCTCAGAATCCTACGGAAGCGTAATAGGTTCAAGTAGTAAAAAACAATCACGTAAAAACGTGATGACAAGTCGTAATAATGAGATGACAACTCGTAAATACAACATAAGAAGTTGAAATTACATGATCACATTTCGTAAATACAACACGACAAGTTGAATTGACATGATACCATCACGTATATTCAACATAACAAGTTGAATTTACATGATGCCATCTCGTAAATTCAACATAAAAAGTAGAATATACATATTACCATCTCGTAAATACAGCATCACAAGTTGAATGTACATGATACCATCTCGTAAATACAACACCACAAGTTGAATTAACAAGATACATGTACCGTATCGTAATTTCAAAATAATAAGTTGAAATTACATGTAGGCATCTCGTTATTTCAACATAGCAAGTTGAAATAATATGATGCCATCTGGTAATTTCAACATAACAAGTTGAATGTACATGATACCATCTCGTAAATACAACATATCAAGTTGAATTAACAAGATACATGTACCGTATCGTAATTTCAAAATAACAAGTTGAAATTACATGAAGGCATCTCGTTATTTCAACATAGCAAGTTGAAATAATATGATGCCATCTCGTAATTTCAACATAACAAGTTGAATGTACATGATACCATCTCGTAAATACAACATATCAAGTTGAATTAACAAGATACATGTACCGTATCGTAATTTCAAAATAACAAGTTGAAATTACATGAAGGCATCTCGTTATTTCAACATAGCAAGTTGAAATAATATGATGCCATCTCGTAATTTCAACATAACAAGTTGAATGTACATGATACCATCTCGTAAATACAACATATCAAGTTGAATTAACAAGATACATGTACCGTATCGTAATTTCAAAATAACAAGTTGAAATTACATGAAGGCATCTCGTTATTTCAACATAGCAAGTTGAAATAATATGATGCCATCTCGTAATTTCAACATAACAAGTTGAATTCGCATGATGCCATCTCGTAAATTCAACATAACAAGTTGAATTTAAATGATACCATCTCGTAAATTCAACATAACAAGTTGAATTGACATGATACCATCTCGTAAATTCAACATAACAAGTTGAATTTAAATGATACCATCTCGTAAATTCAACATATCAAGATGAATTTACAAGATACCATGTCGTAATTTCAACATAACAAGTTGAATTCACATTATACCATCTCGCAAATGCAACATAGCAAGTTGAAATTATATGATGACATCTCGTAATTTCAACATAGCTTGTTATGTTGAAATTACGAGATGTCATCATGAAATTTCAACTTGCTAAGTTGAACTTTCGAGATGTCATCATGTCATTTCAACTTGTTATGTTGAATATACGAGATTGCACCGTGTACATTCAACTTGTTATGATATGTAAATTGTACTTGCTATGCTGAATTTACGAGATGCTATCATGTAAATTCAACTTGTTATGTTGAATTTGCTAGATGGTATCATGTAATTTCAACTTGTTACATTGTATATACCAGATGTCATCATGTATATTAACTTCTTATGTTGAATTTACGAGATGTCATCCTGTAAATTCAACTTGTTATTTTGAATATACGAGATGTGATCATGTAAATTCAACTTGTTATGTTGAATAAACGAGATGGTATCATGTAAACTCATTTTGTTTAGTCGTATTTACAAGATGGTATCTTGTAAATTCAACTTGTTATGTCGCATTTACGAGATGTCATCATGTTAATTCAACTTGTTTAATTAAATTTACGAGATGGTATCATGTAAATTCAACTTGTTATGTTGAAATTACGAGATGGTATCATGTAATTTCAACTTGGTATGTTGAAAATACGAGATATCTTCATGTAATTTCAACTTGTTAAGTTGAATTTACGATATGGATGCATGTAAATTCAACTTATGCTGAATTTACGAGATGTCACCATGTAAATTCAATTTGTAATGTTGAATATACGCTATGGTATCATGTAAAATCAACTTGTTTTGTTGTATTTACGAGATGCCATCTCGTAATTACGACTTGTCATCAATTTTTACGTGATTGTTTTCCCACACTTTAACCTATTACGCTTCCGTAGAAACTACCAACCAATTTAAGCAAATTTGGGGCATCAACAGCCGATGTCCACTACTTGGGGACATCCATTAGATAAGACAACCTAAATATGACGAGGTCACATGCCCAAATCTAGCTGATGGAATTCGGGTCCTACATAAGTTGTTCAACTGATGACCCTGGTTAGATTTTGACCTTCTTTATGTCAAGGGAAAGTTTGTCCCTTTGGAAAACTTTGAAAGTATTACTTTTTATAACTATTGAAGCCCAAATCATACATGTAGCACTTACTTTATATAGATGAACTAAGTACTATAATTTGGGCTTCAACAGTTACAGAAAATTATACTTTTAAAATTTTCCGAAGGGACAAACTTGACCTTGACATAAACAATGTCAATGTCTAACCAGGATCATCATTATGTAAATATGTTTCAATTATAATACAATACTATAGGTAAGTACCCAAAAGCAATGTTGAACAGTGAACAGCAGCCAAGTTAGCTTATAGGTTGGACTGCTATCTTTATATTTAAACTTTTTTTCTCAGAAACCAATGAGTGATTAATAGTCAAATTTTATATTGGGAATCTATTGGGTAAGACAACCTCAGGCTCGTACATGTATTTAAGAAATCAATTTGACGTTTGGTCGGTTCATGCCATCATGAATGTTTCGAGTCTCCTACATGATTCCATTAACAGACCAAAATGTGAATTTATTGATTATTTACATTTTATTATAAATATCTAAAATATAGAAATGATTTGTAATTTTGGAAACAAAACAGTTTGTATTTCATATGTTTTTGTTGGAATGTTAAACGAAAAAACCCGGAAAACCCAGTGTGAACACTGACAGCCAAAAGAGCAAACAATAGGCTTGTTTTTCCACGCGCGACTCAGTTGTGGCTCGCTGTCAATCACAACACCAGTGTAACTTCTAGTCCAATTGTAAAAGTTACCGACATGCTGAAATGTTTGAAATGTTGTACATGCATTTCATGTTGTTTGCTTTTGTAAACCTGAGAAAAATATAATAACTTAAACTTGAAAAACTTGAATCTAGCGAATATAGCGTATTGCACGGGCAAGTGAGCTTGGCTGCTGATTATCAAATTTGTCTTTCATGAGGTTATATTTCAATTTCCAAAGCAAGGCTTCAATGCACCTAAAGATTTTTGCAACCGGTCATAACCTCATGAAAGACGTACACATACAGACCCGACGTATTTATGATTACAGGAACATTCCAAAAAGTGAATTTATTTCTTAAATGAACGATTGCAAAAATCTAAAGATTCATTAAAGGCTTGCTTTGAAAATGTAAATATTTGACAATGAAAATTTTTGTTTTCAAATGTAATAGATTTTTTTCAGCGGTGGAGGGTTGAATTCACAATCAAACGTTAATTTCGCGAATAGTTATCGGGTAAATTACACATGTACGTGTAATGGATCAACGGAATAACCTCAGTTGTGCTCTCAGAGATATGGTTGCAGTCCACAGTTTCGCACGAATGGCCCTGGGGAAAATTTTAAATATAAAGGGGTAGGGCTGTATGTCAGTCTGTAAAATGTTTATTCTAAATTTAATGAAGAAATGTTGGCTTGCATCTGGCAGAGTATTAGCCAGCAGTGAGAAAATGCATTTTGTCAGTGTCACTTGACCTTACTATGTTTGTTTGAAGGAAAATACGCAACTCATGAATTTTGACTGGTTGTCCGTTTTCGCCTTGTTGATATTGGTTCTTTAAGGTAGCAGAGGAGTGCTGAAAAATCAAAACGGTTGACTGATGGTGAATTGCTGATAAAATTATTTCTCTGAAGTGTGTCTGTCGGCAAATTGTCTTATTTCATGGTTTGTGTTTGTTTTTTGGGATTGATAAACTTGTGAATAGGTGTCTTTTGGGCTTAAAATAGGCCATTTTCATAAGGGGTGTGGCTTTGTTAACATGCATGAAACAACAAAGTGCGTCATTATATATAGCTTTTATTTTCATAAATGATTGTGATGCATGTCTGGAGTGCTTCCAACTTGCTACTGACTATCCATATATCATTGCATTGAAAATAATGGTACTTCCTTGTCGGACGGCCAGGTAGAGCCTAAAATGAGCTAAAAAACTGTGTAATGCAGCCTATGTCATTGCATGGAATGATCGATCACGCAATGCCTTTCGGTGTATTACTTGACTTTTCGCTTTCTGTAAAGGCGGCAACTTTAATATTCATATCTGGGTGTGGTTCGGCTACTTCATCTGCTAAGGAAGGGAAATCAGGTTTTATTTATAATTTGGTAAAGAGGTAATAAGCTTTTTGAGCCGCGCAAACGATTGTGCATTTCATGAAAATCCTAACCGTATACACACTGAACTCACATTTCTTAACCGTTAAAGCGCATAATCACAAAATGTATGTTTTTGTCGTCCACTAAACTATTTGAAGCCTTACAGTTAAACAGTGTGGACCAGATCTGACTGCTCCAGTAGGAGCAGTCTGATCTGGGTCCACAATGTTTGCCTCCCTGTTTATGTTAAATAGACATTTTTTCAGATGCAGTTATTTTGCTGGCGTTTTAAGGACTAAATAATGACTGAGGTTGTGACACAAGATGATACAGTTACTTTTAAATAAAATTACGCCTCCTTTTCAGCTTTTACCTATGCATAAGGTTGACTAGTCCTAATTACGCATTAAAGCTGCATAGTCTGTAACTTTTGATCTTCTAATTTTAAAAATAATGTTTTTATTTTTCAAGAACACAGTAAAAATACTCAGATTTAGATAAACATTATACCATTGTCGTAAATCTTAACAAGTTATCACTATCAAAACAACTGCATTTATGTTAAAATTCAACGGAATAGAATTATTGGAGGGACGCAAATAATTACCAACAAGAGAAAAAACACCTATTTGATAAGATAATTCACTTTTCCATGCAGTTTCCAGCTGTACTGAACATTTTTATTGTGAAAACATAGCTCAATTCTACTTTTACAAATGATTTAAAAGAAAATATAAATTTTCGAAAAATGTTCATAGTTACAGAGTATGCAGCTTTAATAAGGTGCCGCCTTTACAGTAAGCGAAAAGTCAAGTATTATATGTCATTGCATGGAATGATCGATCACGCAATGCCTTTCGGTGTCTTTCTAATCAATGCGACACACAGATCATTGCACCTGTCACACAGTGCTTCACCAAAGTCACCGAAAGTTCATTGACTATAGAAATGTTCCGTTAACAATCGAAATGTGCTGAAAGGAAACGAAGCGATGGGTCATCTACAGTTGAAGTTGAACGGAATCGGAGCTATTAACCTCTCAGATATATAGAGATCACTAATGAAAAGACTTCGTTATTAACTCTTTACATGCTACGTAATTCTGCATGTACTCGTAAGTTGTCGACTGATGATTTTCTTGACATGAACGCTTTTTAAAAAAAAGTTTTCAAGAATTTCAAACGGTTTCAACCCAGATCAAGGCAGACACGTTGTAGAGCTGATCTGGGTGCTATCAGTAGACGACAAACTGCCCACAACTGAGAAGAGAAGATAACACGGGTTGCTTTTTTCAAGTAAATTGAAATATAAAAATGGAATTGGTTTGTATATATCATATATACGATTCATAAATATAAATTTTAATTGATTACTACCATGAATAGGAATGGTCTGTGCATTTTATAGAAACATCTCGCTGTGACGATTCTTTTAGATCTCACAGCACATCTATTGATAGGATTATAAAAATGAAATATGCCATCACATGAGATTTTTTGTACTTATCACATATGCGTAAAGTACTTATCACATATGCATAAAGTACTTATCACATATGCGTAAAGTACTTATCACATATGCATAAAGTACTTATCACATATGCATAAAGTACTTATCACATATGCGTAAAGTACTTATCACATATGCGTAAAGTACTTATCACATATGCATAAAGTACTTATCACATATGCGTAAAGTACTTATCACATATGCGTAAAGTACTTAGCACATATGCGTAAAGTACTTATCACATATGCGTAAAGTACTTAGCACATATGCGTAAATTACTTATCACATATGCGTAAAGTACGTATCACATATGCGTAAATACCCTCAATAAAGGCCCGTGACGACGTGTCCATCGAGACTAGGGGTCTAAACTTTGGTCTAAGTCATGCGTTTTGTATGCGAGCAGCAAAGGTTCAGGCGAGTCTGCGCATTTGCGCAGGCTCGGCTGAACCTTCGCTGCTTGATTATTGCATAAGAACCAAGCGCTAGTGTGCTGTCTCGAGTAGTGTAAATATCGATTCAGAGTTTCAAGGGACTTGATTTATCGAGAGTGTATCATGGTTTGCAGAATCAGTTTTTCCTTTTTCTCGTTTACCGTCTGATATAAGTTATCGAAGCCAATGTCCTTAACTATCATTTCCAGTAGAATTAATCCCAATAAAATGCATATAAATATGGATAAATATCGTATAACGCCATGGTGATAGAAAATAGCCATGTGCACCTGGTGACGTATATTAAAAAAGGGCACTGACGTAAGCTTCATTTCGACCAATTATCACAAAGAAAGCTGGAAATACTCGTACACCCCCTGAACCCGAGGTGCTACTACATTAATTTTCATTTTTAATTTCGCAATTAGAAACCCCATTGTATCCTACAACTATATAATGAGCAGTTGGTGGGGCAATGCGCACAGGAACGCAACACTATGTATTGTATGCGTTAGGATCGTAGGCAAAACACCCATAACGCATATACTAGCACTACGCGCCCCCTCCCCCTCCCCCGGCTGTCACAGGTGTACGGGTAGATCGCGCCTACTGTCCATGCGCGGATCCTGAAAGTTTTGTCAGAGGGGGTCCAAATGTTAATGAGGGGATAGAGGATCCAAATACCGCTATAAATGGGCCACCATCGGTCCGCCAGCGAAATGCCATTTAAATGGGGTTTCGCTGGCGGGCCGATGATTGCCCAAAATTAAATGCTGGCGTGGTAGCCTTGTGATTGTTCATGGGATCTGGTCCAGTATTACAAGGAAACCCTATATATTTGTGATTTTTCAGGTGGGGTCCGGACCCCCTGTCCCCCCCCCCCTCTTGATCCGCCCATGCTGCATATTGTCTTGTCAAAATCATAAGAATTTCGAATTTGAGAAATAACAGAAATGCATAGAGCTTTACATAGAGAATCTTACATTTTATTGAATTTATTAAACGAGTTGATGAAAAGCGACAAAATGCGTGACTTGCTTTTTCGCGAATTAAACAAATTCAATAATAAAAGAACACGAATTTATCACATGACATTAAAATTACATTTTGGGAGTGAATCCATCTGCTGAATCTGGGCGACTGAGCAGTGATTTTCTGTAGCCTGAGTTAAGAAGCTTGTAACTCCTCTGTGTGCATGCTGATCTTTTCATTAATGACAGTGCTTATGGTAGTTTTAGATATGTCATGTGAATTATTTTTTATGTATATATGTTGCATGTGTTACTGAGGGCCACATGGTAAAATAGTTTTATATTAGCTAAATGTATTTTACCCTCATTAAATAATGTATATAAATAAATAAATAAATACATAAATAAGATTGTGTCAGCTTTTACGCAACAGTACCATGGACGTCATTAAGTAACACTAAACTAGTGGTTTATTGATTTTATTGCATGGCATTATATAATAATTCTCAGTCATGTGAAAAAAACATGTAACTTTACGCCAGATTCAGCGTTCGGCAACGGCCACTGATCTTGTAAATATGTTCTGTTGGTGTGTATTGATTTGGAGAATAACTACAACAATAACAGGTAGAAAAGTATAATTTGGCGAATTATGGCATCAAGTTGTTTTAGTAGGCAAATAAGTTTCAGGTATGGAAGTGAGGCTGTCTGCGTTTACTTACACATACATGTATTCGTCAATTGTTAACCCTGGTCATACGTCCAATGCTTGGCGACCGCGTCATCGTGGGCGTTTTCTCTTCCAAAACGACGTCCTGGGACAAAAAAAAAGTAAAAATGGATAAACTAAGGAGTGTCATACTCGTGCTGATTTCAACATTGTGCTGTCACATTTATAAATAACATTTATCTTTTAAATGAATTTAGATCATGTTACCCCTTCAGTTTCTAAGTAAAACATTTGCTTACGTAACAAACGTCTTGGCAAAATCTTCCGCCATCTCACGAGATCATGTTTGGTATTTACACTGCTGGATATAATATGTAAGTTACAATATTTACATTTTCAAAACAAGCCTGTAGTGAATTTTTATAATTTAGCAACCGTTCATAGCCTCATGAACGACGCAGAATTTGATTGACAGCTGCTAAGCTCACTTGCCCGTGTAATTTGGTTCGAACATCGAATTCATTCGACAGATAAGACACTGGTGTTGTGATGGACAGCGAGCCACACCTGAGTGGCACGTGCAAAACAAGCTTCTTGTTTGCTCCATTGGTTGTCCGTGTTCACACGGGCTGTTCCGCTTTTCCGTTTTGCACTCCAACAAAACCGTTAATAACGATTAAACATTAAATACAAAATTGTTTTATCTCCTTAATTATAAATGGTTTCTATATATAAGTTATTTATGATAAAATGTAAATATAAGCAATAAATTCAATTTTGTAAGGTTCATTGAATCATGAGTACTCCGGGTCTCTTGCAAAGTTAACGTGAAGCCCTTCTTCCAAAAATCTTATTCATTTCTTAAATAACCAGCAAAGTATACTTTCGGAAGTAAACAGTTAACTATGACAAAAGATTACCTTTTTAAGTCAGGTACACTAAATTGGTACAATGTTGTTTCCTCCTCGACTACAACTAACCCGCAATGACTAAATAATGCATGCGCTGGAGTCTTCACCTTCCTCCCTTCTATGTGCTTGCGAACAAGGAAAATTCTGTTTAGACTGCACTGGTACACCGGCTCCCCCGAAGATTGGTTGGTTCTTCAGTATGCGGTACAAGTAGGTATCAAAATTGTGTGTATTATATGACTTTTTGGTTACTGTAAAGGCGGCACCTCATGAATGCGTTATTAGGACTGGTCAACCTTAGACATAGGTACTGTTTCATCTTGCGCCATTTCCTCAGTATAGACGCAAAAAACATTATTTTGTCCTTAAAACGCCAGCAAAATAACTGCATCTAAAAATGTATATTTAACATAAGCAAAGAGGCAAACATTGTGGACCCAGATCAGACTGCTCCTACAGGAGCAGTCTGATCTGGGTCCACACTGTTTGTCTATGATGCTTCAAACATTTTAGTAGGCGTCAAAAAACAAAATTTTGTGATTAATATGCGCTTTAAGGGTTAATAAATGTGAGTTCAGTGTGTATACGATTAGGATTTTAATGAAATGCACGCACGTTTAGCCCAAACAACTTTCATTTCTTCACCAAATTATAAATAGAGCCTGATTTCCCTTGTTTAGCAGATGAAATAGCAGAACCACGCCCAAATATGAATCCTAAAGTTACCGCCTTTACAGAGAGCAAAATGTTCTATTCTACAATCCAATATACGGACAAACACTTACAATGTAAGCACAGGTCCTTGCTGGGCCTATTAGTGCATGGCCAGTGCTGCTATTTTTTCAAAGTTCGCTACCTTTTTTGAAAATAATTAAGACCCAGATCACCAAGATACCCACTGATTTTCATCCACAGTTTGAATCATGTTATTGTTAAAATCACTACTGGGTTGAATGGAAGATAAAAATTCATACTTTGAACATTAAGATAAACAACTCACAGAGCAGTCAGTGTGTGCACATATCATAGAGCAGTCAGTGTGTGCATTATAAGGGTTTTTTATCAAGCGTGGACATTACTGCAGATTACTTTGTCTGTAATGCTCTCAATTCTAGATTAAATGAGATTTCACATTTTATGTGAATCATCTCCACTGGCGGAGATGATTCACAAGCAATGTGAAGTCCCCTTTTTCTTATCTTCAGATCTGACATGGACTAGGTCGACTACGATAGTATTTCCCTCTTTTCCTTAATTCTTATAGCAATTTGTGTGTGTGGACCAGTATCACAAATGCACATGGATCTTCTTGCCTCACCCATGGAAGTCGTTCCGGGAACTACAAACTTAGGGAGGGATGTTGCGTTTACAAGTTCAGCTCGTCGTAATGAACTTGACTACTGTAAATTCGGAAATTTTAGCGAGGGTTTTAATTTCGCGAAAATAAAACTCTCGCGAAATGGCGTAATTAATCTGTCGTTTACTGATATAGGTAAATCATGCCCTAGTCGCGAATTTTCAACGTCGCAAATATGTCTTTTAACGTCATTCGCGAAAATAAAATTCTCGCGAAAAAGATTAACAGTATTGAGAATGATTTTCCTGGTTGTGACGGTAAGCGACTCTGGGTCCAATAGGATATAAGAACTCTGTCTCTGCAGCAAATATCAGTTATTGGAGAGTACTATTGCCGATAATACAGATCGTTCAAGTGCCAATCATACCAGTTACGGATTACTAAGAAGTTAGTATCTATTTATTTGTTGTTTTTTCTTAGAAAAGGAGAATCCATATTTAATGTGGATCTATATTAACCCTTAACAATTAAAATCGGGGAGGGATGTCGTGCTCGTCGTAATGGACTTGACTTTTCCTGGTTGTGACGATTAACTACTCCGGATCCAATGGGATATAAGATCTCTGCCTCTGCAGCAAATATCAGTTATTGGAGAGTAATATTGCCGATAAAATAGATCGTCAAGTGCCAATCGCACCAGTTACGGATTACTAAGAAGTTAGTATTTATTTGAGCCGGAATATGTGACTTCCAACAATGTGGTATTTTGACCGGTGTAGACTCGGAAGACCATGTACAGCCTCTTGTTAAGCTTAGAAACTCCAAATGACGTTCAATCAGTAGCTTAACACTCATTTGATATTCAAGCGACTAGCAAAGGCTCTGATCAGACTGCGCGTATGCGCGGGCTGGTCTGAGGCTTTGCTGGTCGCATATACCACATTGTTGGAAATCTCATGTCACAGCTCATTTATGTTTTTTTTATTTAGAAAATGAGGCTTGATGTGAATCAATATTAACCCTTAACCTGCTGAGTCCGGATTATTTGTTTATTTTTTTTTTGAAAACAGTGTAGATCCAGATCATCAACATACACAGTCCGGATTTTTTTATAAATAAAAGTAGGTCCAGATCAGCTGTATTCTTAGAAGACAGCTGATCCGGATCCACACTCTTTTCAACTCTGCTTTAAGTACAGTAACTGATTATAATTAAAACCCGGTAATTAATTTGGTCGAAGTTGGGGAGTAGTTTAGTACATAAACATGCTAAAAGCTATCCAGCATTATATTTTTTTCATCAAGCGTTTTTTTTACCGTAGATTGTTTTGTATGTAATGCTCTCAGTTCTAGATTAAATGAGATTTCACATTTTATGTGAATCATCAACGCTGGCGGAGATGATTCACATGAAATGTAAAGTCTCCTTTATTCTTATCTTCAGATTTAGCATTGGCTAGGTTTTGTTACATAGTTATGTACTCTGTTCGGTCTTGTTCTCTTGCGCTGCAATTAACTGGATTATCTCATCACAGTGAATATGGGATGGATTAATAAATTAATTGGAAATATAATTGAGAGAAAATGTATCATTCCGATGTACGATCTTGTGTTATAAATATGCCCCAAAGTGACCTTTAATCATGTAAATTTATCATACTACCTGTGAAAAAAAAATATGTATAAATTTGAATGTGCCAAAAGCGATTTCTTACGGTAACACAGTAAATGGACATATATTTAAACTGGTAAAGTATATTTATTATACATGCATATTGGAATCATTTTCAAAATAAAGTGAATATTTTATAGTTTACCATGTGTACCATGGCCCGGAATTACAATGCCTCCTTAAAGTTAAGGTAGACTTAAATTGACGAACTTACTTAAATTTCACGAAAAGTGCATTACAATCATTTTCCCTATCGTCGCCTTATCTCGACAAAATACTTAAATATTTTAACTCCACATTTTTAGAATAATATACATACATTTTATTACATCAAAAATGTTATATGCACATACAAATCACAAGAAGAATTCGTAGCATAGTGGATAAATCGCTTGTCCACTGTCATAGAGGTTGCGAGTTCGAACCCCGTCACAGTACCATGTTATCTTTTTTTTTTAATTTTATTTTTTATCAGTAATTTATTGAGCCCTGGCATGTGATTTCCAACAATTTGGCATTTTGAGCAAATTACTTGGTCCAATTGCATATTTCTATGATACCTATGGAAATTGTGATTTTCCGGGGGGCTGGGGTCCGGACCCTGCCCCCTCCTCTGGATCCGCGTGTGGCATCGTTAACTGCAGTTTCCCGGGCATCACTCATATTTCAGACAAAATTTCCATATTTTTTCTGTTTGCTAATTACATGGCCATATACAGTCTCCACATCATGTATGATAACACCAATGCACCCATACTAATTTTATATGAAAAAAAATCGAAAAACATAATACGCTGCACCACGTTCAAACTGCAATTTTGGCATCACTCTTATTTCAGACATAGATATGTATGTATGTATGTATGTATGTATGTATGTATGTATGTATGTATGTATGTATGTATGTATGTATGTATGTATGTATGTATGTACACTTGCCCAAAGTTCTAAGCGGTCACCTTAAAATTACCATGTATTTGTCCTATTAACAAGGGCATTTGGTTCTTCATTAATTTCACGTGAAACCTCATGGAATGATTTTTTGTATGACATCTCTCAATACAATATGTCAAAACAAGAAATTAAAACTAGTTAAAAATGATTAGACATTTTGTCAAAATTTTGTAATTGCTAGGTGACCGCTTAGAAGTTTGTGTGAGTGTATGTATGTATGTATGTATGTATGTATGTATCTCATACTACAGTATATCTGTGGTACAGTAAAACCTGTGTAAAACGGCCACTCAAAAATAGACAAAACATTGGTCTTTATGACAAATGTTAGCTTAATGAAGGTCCAAAGTGTTGCAGAATGCTCCCCTTGCAGCATTCTGCAATATTTTACCTGCATTAAGCGATATTAGTCTAGAAAACTAATTTTTGTCTTTTTTTAGAGTGGACGTTTTACACAGGTTTTACTGTACGCACAATGGGACTTAAGAGTTGTGAGACCCACAATGGATAAACATTTACAGACCTGGGTCCTTATGTGTATACGTTCAGGAAGTGAAGCAGTTTTCGATTTTATAACGCATAAGAGTTACTAAGGGAGGTGTGTAATCGAGTTATTGAACAGGGCTCAAAATTAAGTAAAGTATTGATTTTTCAGAATACGAAAAATAACATTTCAAACTTATCAAAATCCAAATCGTTTCATGTGTTCTGTAGATCATACTGCCATATTTGACCAATTGTACTGCACTAATCCAGGCATTTCATTAAACATTTAAAATACCATGCATAACCAAGTTATTCTTTAACTTTAAGGAGGCATTGTAATTTGGGCCCTGGGCCCGAAATTACAATGCCTCCTTAAAGTTAAAGAAGACTTATTTCAACACGCTATATTAGATGCTAAATAAACTGTCTGAATCGATGCAGTACTTGTGGTCAAAGATATCATTGAGATCTACAAAAAATGAAACTATTTTGATTTTAATCAGTTTGAAATGTTATTTTTCGCATCCTGAAAAATCAATATTTAACTTAAGTATTCCTTAGTTTTAAGGAGGCATTGTTATTATGGGCCCTGGGCTATAACCATGATAACTATTGACTAGTATTTTGAGCTTCAATCTAAGGCAGGCTGTGTTTGAACATTGCCTTTGGCACAATTTAACGCAAAACATAAGATATGTTAACATTTTATCAATACATGTAGCCTGCATGGTTGTCGTCGTGTGCATGGTTTTGTTTGATTTGATTCTTTACGTTCCATCAACAATCTTTCAGTTATGTAGGGACGGGTCTTCCTGAGTTGAACCAGTACTGAGCTAGGATGAATTTGTCGACATAACGCAGTGGCGCCGGTGAGGCTCTAACCCGCGGCCCCTCGGTCACGAGTCAAGCACTCTACCATTCAGCCACTGCGCTCCCTCGTGTGCGTTGTCTGTCGCGTTCATTGGCATTATCATCGCGGTATATAGGGTGTGTGGGTGTCTCGATAACTGGTGCACAATGACTGGGATCGTCTATTAACCCATATAAGCCGAATGGAATTTCCCGTCCTTATCATTTGGACGAATCCATTGAATTTAAGGGTTGTTGGGTGGTAAATTTTAATTTCATTCAAATTTTAAAAGTACATTTAATAAGCAAACAGTGCAAAGCCTGATCAGACGCCGCGTTCTGCGGCGTCTGATTTGGAATTTCACTGTTTGCCGACGTCCCATAAAAAGGACGCTATAGGTTAATAATCTCGGTCATAATCACAGGAGAGAACTTAAAGACTCCCAGACAGTTTTGACCCCGGAGGTCCCCAGTTTTCCTGAGCACAGACTTGAACAAAATCAGAGACTCGGAGACAACGTATCTAAAATATTGTTGATGGGGATTTTAAACTTCAATATAAATAAATACGATCGTCGGACGGGCATATGTAAGACGGACAAATGGATGGACGGATGTACGAACGGACGGACGGATAGCAAAACAGACAAATGTACCTATAGCGCGAAACACATTTTCAAATGGTGCATTTTGTGTTATTTTGGACGACCAATGAAATAACATTATAAACCAACCCTTTATACAATATTGGTTAGATAGGGTAAACGCCCATGATATAACCTCGGGTATCTCTCTCGGCTCTCATTGAGGCAACACATTGTGTTGGGAGCACTTTGTGGTGAGCTCCCTGTGCTCTCTAATATCGAAAATCACGAGGGAAAATGTTAACCATTTCAAGCCTAGCGTCATATTTATTAGGCGAAGACAAACAGTGCAAACACCGATCAGACGCCGCAGAACGCGGCGTCTGATCAAGGTCTTCACTGTTTACTTACATACTTGTAATGTTCTATAAAAATTCAATTAAAAATGAAAATACCACCCAACAACCCTTAAAACGGAAATGGACCAGTCCAATTGATAAAAGTGGTAAATTCCATGCGGCTTAAATGTGTTAAGGGATAAAAGCTTGGTCTGGAATTCGTTAAGCAGAATAAGAACGGACAAAATAGATCTAGAATTTCAAAACTGATTACCTGCCAAAAGGAATGGCTGTTCAAGTGTACTTTTGCATTACATTTGGTTATCTTTCTGAAAAGATTAAATTTTCATTTTGATGGAATTCCCGAGAAAACCTTGGAATTTGAAAAGTTTTATTTGAAACCAAAATACCCATATAAAAAGGTTTAGTTGCCAAGTTCGAATAAAAAAGTAGCTAGTTCCGATGCATCGGAACTAGCTACTTTTTTATTCGAACTTTGCAACTAAACCTTTTTATATGGGTATTTATGCATACATTTTCTGTCGTTAGCTGTTATTTTTTCAAATAAAACTTTTCAAATTCCAAGATTTTTCAGGAATTCCATCAAAGTGAAAAATTTAACATTTTCAAAAAAAAATCAGGAATTCCATCTAAGTGTCAAATAGGTTTGATCCGGATCAGGTCCGACATTCGGGCCTGGTCTGAGTCATAACTGATTGCAAAGCTATCAATAAACAACAAAAGTAGCCGCTGGCGGCTAAAGTTTAAAACTATGAATCAAGCTTAGTCCCCTTACTGAAGAGTATAAATTTGCATACGCCATAAACTCTTAACTTCAAGGCTGGTACTAAAGAGTACAAATGCACTACAAATATCTAATATCCGTCAAATGCTCAAATAAGTCAGGTCTTTTACAATTGAAATTGAAGAGACCCGCGGTAACATATGTCATGTTATCCATGAACATGATGAAAACCATCTCCTTTTTTCTTGTTTTTTTTAATACTGAAACTGAACAAAACTGACTGATTATTAATCTGAGCACACCCAACATATCTTTCATAGGAAATATAATCAGCTTATACAAAGGCGCACTCTGATATGAATTCAGTGTAAGCAGGTTTTACTTTAATGTTTCAGAATTTGAGTTACTGATATCCCACTGTATGTGATGTCATCTTATGGGGCGAACATGTGATCTTTACATTTTTAATTACATTCTACTGTCGTGCCGACCAAGAGTAACCGTGACGTGATACTTTGTTTACAATTGCTAAGTAGAACACTGAGGTGTACACTTCACTTTCAAGAGCTAACGCGAATCGATAGATCACTTGTGTATTAATCCTATCCTAAGGATGGGATTAATACACAGGTGATCTATCGATTATATGTCCCTGATAACTTTGTAAACAAAACATGAAGTCAGTGCCACTCTTGGGTGGCAGGACAGTATATGGCAGATTAATTATTTCATAGTTAAGCAACTTTCTACGCTACATACATTTTTCCATTCAGTATATGATTTGCATAAATTGACCCATATGCCCTAATAAATGGAGCATGCCAATTTGTCACTTGTGAATTGATTATTTGGAATGCAGTAAGTCACGTGCCAGTGATTTGCTCTACATTAATACAACACTGTTATATAACAATGGCTGCACGCAGATAGGTACCTTGTTGTGGAAAGCTTGGTCTAAATCATGAAAAACATGTAAAAAATCTAGTCTGAAACAACAAGGCTTAGAGCATTGATTTTTGGTATGTATCATCACCTGGTAGACCTCTACCTTTGTTCAAATTATGCCCTGGGGTAAAAAAAAGGCCCGCCGCAGGGGTCACATAGTCTTGTATAGGGAAAATATGGTAAAATATTCTTGTCTGAAACAAAAGGCCTAGCGCCTTGATATTTAGAATATAGCATCTACCAAGTTTGTTCAAATTATGCCCCTGGGGCCAAAATTGGTCCCGTGGACTGGGGCACATATATACACATTATCATAATATGTTTATTATATGCCTTTGATCCAACATTCTTTCTGATTTTAAAACCTGTTTTGGTCTTTAATTCCGAAAAATTGCGGGAACGTTTGCCATAACGTTACGTTTCTTGACGTCACGTCAATATGTTTTCCGTCTCTGGTTCCATGCTTGCAATTTACTTTACGCAACGTCACTGCAAAAGCAGGTAACCGACATTAGCCTCGTTTTAAAGGATAGTGATATGGATTCAGAAAACCTCAGTTCGTTGATCCGGCTTTCTGTATCAGATGGCCAGAAATCAGACAGTTCTTAAGTCGTATCAGTTATAGGTATATAATAAATAGGGAAAACATGACTTCTTGTCTTGAATCACTAAGGTTGGATTTGTAGCTTCACCTAGTGGACCGCTGCAAAGTTTTTCAAACTGTGGCGCTGGGGCCAAAAATGCCCCATTCCCACTCCCCCAGGAGTCTCCTGTTTTATATATTAGATGATTATAGTGCAAGATCTATATTAGTCAGGAAAAAATCCGAAAAGTTAACAAGTACAGGCATTTTGTGAAGAAAAGGGTTCGACACCTTGATTAGGGGTAATTTGGTACGCTGAATCCAAAAACCAATCGTAATGACCTAATTTGCATATTTTCAAAATGGCCGGCAAAAGTCATGGAATTTAACATAATACTGAAATATTTTATTTTTCGACAATGTTTTTAATCAAAATCATTATTATTATGCCCTAGGGTGGTTTTACTCTTAGAGTACATGGTTTGGGCGGCAACTTACATAATTATTCCATGCTATTACCGTATTCATGGTAGCAAATGTCCGTTTACTCTATAAAATCATATATAAACTTGCCTTTCAGTATCCTGCTATTTAAAGGCAAGTTTTAGTCATAGCACGATTTTGGACTGTTTAAGAGCTTTTCAAGTAATAAATGAGAAAGAGACTTTGATAATCAACAAGTTGTTTTCTTTGAAAGAGACTAAGTCTGCACAACTATGAACTTTTTTCGAAAAAAAAAAAATCTTTTTAAATCATTTGTTAAAGCAGAATTAAGTTAAGTTTTCACAATAAATCTGTTCACTATAGCTGAAAACTGCATGGAAAAGTGAATTATCTTATAAAAACAGGTGTTTTTTCTTCTCTTTTTGGTAATTATTTGCGTCCCTCTAATAATTATAGACAGTCAATTTTTAACATAATTGCTGTTGTTTTGATACTGATAATTTGTAAAGATTTACGAAATTGGTAAAATGTATACCAAAATTTTAGTTTTTTACTGTGTTCTTGAAAAATAGAAACATTATTTCAAAAATTAAAAGATCAAAAGTTACAAACTATGCAGCTTTAAAACAAATATGTCATAATGTCCATTCCCAAATATATGGTACATTTGGTATCTATAAAAAAGTAACAGTATTCACATTCCTTAGTAACCTGGGGTCTAATTAGACCAAGCTTGCACCATCAGAAAAACTTCTGTGTGTCAAATTTTTTTGTGAAACCACCTAAATGGGTAAAAATATTGCCCTAAAGAATAAAGCCATTTGAGCTATGTGAAATTGCATGGTTTCCAAAGCAACGCATAATGCGCGTCTAAAGATTGGGGATGTTCCTACAAAAGTACTTATATCTCAGTAGCTACTCATCCTAAAATTTTACACTTAGTACCAACTGCATGTTATGACATTGGACTTTTATCTGATGTTCAGATATGTAAATTATCAAATTTGCATATTCATGAATATTAATGAAAACATTAGAAATAAGAGAAAAATCGTAAAAAATAGGGGGTGTTCATGCAAAATTATCTACATCTTAGCAGCTTACTATCCTATACTAATAGCCTTGGTACAAATTTAATGCTAATGCATTGCACGTTTACTTAATGGTCCAATATGCAAATTATCCAAAAAATGTATTCATGAATATTAATTACGAGGGGCATTTGGAAAGTTCTTAGCATGGTATCATAACTCCACAATGCTTTGATAAAATCCTATCAAATAACACATTTTTGGAAACTAGAATTCAATGGCTACTTGATGGTTTAATTTTTGTCGAAAAAGGACTCGGCGTGCACGTGCAGCGCAGGCTCAAAATGAGTAGAGTTTATACACTGGCTGAAATTTTAAGCAAAATATGTGTGAAAGAACGAAGGAAAAATGTGGACCTTATTAACAATCATGGTTTGGCAAAATAAAGATGTGGTGCCAACTTAATTTTTATTAAAATACATTATGCGATCAATGCTTGCACGACTTGCACCTTTACATTAGGAAAATGTTGATTAATAGAGAAATGGAAAACTTTCAAAAATGGGACTTTTCTCGAGTTTTCTTTATACTTTTACTATAAATTGTATCACTACAGAAGCGCGAAAATGCCTATTGAGTATATGTTTTGCTTTATTTGAAGCGAACAAAGCATAAAAATCATTTCGTCGCGCAAAAAAGTGTGATTTGTTTAGTTCTGTATTCATGAAAATTATTCATAATAACACTCCCCCTACTTTTCAAGAAGTGGGTGGGGTAACTTAACCCCTCACATTTTGTCGATGGCATAAGAACTTCTCATGGTATGGCGTTAACCATCACACAATTGATTGATTTCTTCTCTCAAGGTGTTTTTACTTTTTTTGTTTGCCACAGATTTCAATTGAAATGAACCAGAACGTCAACTCATAGCTAAACTTACTCTGACTCATGGGAGATTATAAGAGTTATCTTCACTTTGTTCTAGTTTACAAAATTTCTTTTGGTTTCAATACAAAAAGCATAAAGTGTGCTTGACAAAAATACCAACGCATGACATTTTTAAACTACTGTCGGTTATATATTTTCAAAATATGTGCATTGTGACATGCGATTTTTAGTCGGAAAAAAGCGCATTGCTTTGCTTTCTAGATGGTTTTGGTATTGCTGTTCCCGTATTTAGTTATTAGAAACATCCAACTCGGTCATCAATTGTATAATCACTGTACCAGATTGTGGCCTACCAAATGGTACAAAATTATCTAATTTCATGAACTATTGTTAATGTCCTGCATACTTTTTCAAAAGGTAAAATGTTATATTTTCCACTGAAATTTGGTGTTTTCCAGTATACAAACAGTACATGTATTCACAATAGTATATTTCGTGTCTGCATTACAATATCCTAATAAAATTTATGCCATAACATTGAGGAAAAATAGCTCTTTAAAATGATACCAAACACGATAGGGTTTGTAAAACGGTTACTGAGATAAACGACCATGCTAAGAACTTTCCAAATGCCCCTCGTAAAATATCAGAAATAAGAAAAAAATAGAGAACAATTAATAGAATGTACATACAAAATTACTCATATATCAGCTGCTATATATCCTAGATTTCATACTCACTTTTTAAAAATAGTAAGTGAGTATGATCAGGAAATACCACAATCACAAACTGCAGACAACCCCGTGGCTTCGCGAGGAAGAGCCGCTTAACCATCACGAGACACGGGGAAGACAAATTAAGCAAAGCAATCAGCTCTCTCTTCCCCATCAAGATGATTGCAATACTAGAATGGACATAAAGTAACGTACAACAAAACATAGAACAATTACAGACTCCCACAATGGGAGTAACAATAAACAAAAAGTCAACAACAACAGAACCACCGCCTTAGAACGGACAGCAGCCTAAGCCACCGGGGGGCTTAAATGCATTTTACTGGTACCAAATCTTCGCCCTAGATTCTGCTGTTGTTGAAGTACAAGAAATGTTCAGCTCGCATGGAGGCCATCTAACTAATGCAATGTATCATCATGGAAAACACTCTAATCAAATTAACACTCCATGATGAAACAAAGAAAAGGGCTCGTGACTCACAGATAGTCAGAGCTAAAGAAAACCTCAAGTTGAGCCACGGTAAGTCCAGCTACAGATAAGCATCAGGCACCAACCCAACGATTAAAGCTTTACGTCAGAGCCGTCATAGAGTCTGAGGCCTGACCCACCGTCGTGCAATTAAAGAGGAAACAATATCCATAAACCGTGATTGGGTTTAAAACTAGGTATGCAGACTGTCGCATGACATCAAGATTATATCCAACCCTTATATAACGTTTTACTATCTTTTTGAATTGATCAGTAAAATTAGGTTTCCAACAATTCGTTTGAATTTATAAACTTAATCACCATAAAATATAGGTTCTGATATGCCTTGTTGCAGAAGAGTTTTTAACCCAATGTTGTATTTAACAATTAACTCTGAGTGTCTGTGGTAGAATTTAGAAAATGCTTTTCGAATTTTATGATATCTATAACCTTGTTTTAATAATTTAGCAGTTAAAGATAAGTTTCTGTTGTTGAAGTCATCAACATTAGAGCACACTCTAGCAAAACGAATAAGCTGAGAAATATATACACCATAGGAAGGAGAGCGAGGAACATCTCCATCAGGAAATGGGAAATTTACTATTTCAAAATTAAAATCATCACGTTTATTAGAAATTTTAGAAGAAACTATGCCATTTGTTATTGACAAGTTCAAGTCCAAAAACGGAGCTTCAGTATCAGAAGAATTCGCCTTATTTAACTGAAGTTCAGTGGGATATATCTGACCTACCATTTGTTCAAAATAAGGATTATCAATATTAAGTAGGTCATCTAAATATCTGGAGGTAGAGTTAAAAGCTTCAATAATATCAGCTTGATTATTGTCTGACAGAGACAACATAAAGTCTCTCTCATAATAAAACAAAAACAAATCTACAACAAGAGGAGCACAATTAGTACCCATTGGAATACCGACAATTTGTCTATATGATTTTAAGCCAAATCTTATAAATATATTGTCCAAAAGATAATGGCGTGCATCACACATTTTCTGACATGACCACAATTTATATCGTTTAGGTTGTTCAGAAGTAAAAAAGGCATTTTTATCATTACAAGCCAAATAAAATGAGTTCTCTCTGTTAAATGTTTATTCAATTATTTTTGTTAGTTTTTCTTTTATTAGATTATGAGGCAATGTAGTATAGAGAGTAGAGAAATCATATGTAGACAAACCAGATGCTAGAAAACCTCTAGACTTCAATTTATTAAGAATTTCACCTGAATTTTTAATAGACCAAAATAAATTTTTACCATTTCTTTCATAAACTGTTGTGCAACATTTAATGACATGGTTTTTAATTGCAGTGAGGCAAGAAGTCAAAAGAATAGACAACTCAGTGGCTGTACATGTACTAGAATTAGCAATAAAACGTGACTTATAGGGCCGTTTATGAAGTTTAGGTAACCAGTATAACGTAGGAAGCTTGCTATAGTCCTCATCAACAAACAACCTAAACTTAGCTGTCATATGGCATCGATACCTATCAACGATACACGTCTCATCAAGCCTGTTATGCTCTTATGTTTTGGCAGTGCTAAGTTCTTGCTTTAGGGTGTTAATATAGTATCTTTTTCAAACGACCACAACATTGTTAGCAGCCTTATCTGCGAGGTCAAAACAAACTTCCTATGGAATTCCTGGATCCCTTTCTTGAAGTGTCTAAAAGTGAATTTAGGTTTAGGTGGTAGAAGATCTAAATTGTTGCAATAAAATGAAATTCTACCATCACTAATTTTAAAAATATTTAGTTTCCAACTATTTAAGGCATTAGACTCAACATGCTCTCGTTTACACCAGCGATTACAAAATTCTTGTAAGGCTCCTGCAATTTCCTCACGACATGATTTGAAGTCTATTGGCACAGGAAACCTATATTTAGGTCTCTTACATATAATAGACCAAATTCTTGAATCAGTTATGATTTTTAAATCCCCTGTGACTATATGACCAGCAGGTTGATAGCAATACTTAGAGTCTATGCAATCTCAGGAGTCAGGTATAGAATTTTCGATATCAAGCTCTGTTACTAATTTGTTATAGTAAAAAAAAGTACTATGAATAGGTTTTAATACTTATAACAAATGATAGAGGGTTCCTCATTTTCAAAATAAGTAGGAATAGAAGAGATAACAGATTTATCTCTAAATATACTGGGTAAGTTAATGAATTCAATCCCCTTGTTGACAAATTGAATTTTAATAAAATGTCTAATATGGTTAATTTCTGAATCTATATATGGCCGAAGAGCATGTTGAGTGTAACACTGGGTAAGAATTTCTGCATCATAAAGTCGATGAGCTCTATCATAGAATTTATTAGCCTCAATATCCAAATTACGAAGTGAAGATATAGAAAGAGTTACTAAACGTGAAAGGGCCATATGTCGGACAGAATGTTTTAATATGATACTTAATTCTGAAAGAGTTAAAACATGTTTGATTTTGCGTTTTAAATTTCCATTTTTGCATTTACCATGAGATCGGTTATTACGTTTACGGATATCTAAAAGAGAAAAAAACATCAAAATCAGGTAATCTAGAAATGTTACCCTCATGGTAAATATTATCATTAAAACCAAGTGGATGTGGTGTTTGTAATAATTTTATTCACTTTCATTCCAATTTATGCCTAAGAGTATTTCTATATCTTTTAGTGGAATTATCACCATATATTATCTTTTCAACAGGCTGAAAAGAAATACTGCTAGTAAAGTGATTAGTTTGTTTGAAATGCCTATAAAGAAAATAATCAATTTTTCGAGGCTTTTTTGTTCGACGATAGTGCTCAGAAAATCTAGTTTGTAGAAATCTACAAGTTTGGCCAACATATTGCATGCCATAATCTTTCTCTTCTCAAGATAAAACATAAATAACATCAGTTGGTCTTCAAGCAAGATCAGAATTAGTAATTACAGAAAATTGTCTTCCATTAACGTTAGATTTAATAGTTGATTTACAACATAAATGTTTGCAACAGCTACACCTCTTGGCATTGCACTTAGAAATAGAGGGATACACTACTAGTCGGGGAACCAAGGTAGAAAAAATGCTAACCCTTGCACCCGAAACGTATACAGCTGGATTGTGTATGGTTGCAAAGGTAATTCTATGGTGTATCTGAAACCACTGTATAGCAGACTCGATCGACTTGCATAACGCAAGAGCAGTCAACTTTCTACGGAAGCCCAGCAAAAACATGTAAAAATATTATTTTTCAAAATGTTAAATATTTTTATCAAAAAAGTTCAGGATTGAAAAATATTGAGTTTATATAATAATACAACATCGGCATAGACCTAAGAAGCAGTGGTGGTCATCTAAGAATACTGCTTATTGAATTTTAAAGCATGTAGATTAGGGCACCCCCATTTTGAAATTAAATTAATAGATTTCTTTTCTTCAAATCACATTAAAACTGCATTTATTGCCCAAAAATGTATTTGATAATTTTTTATATATCGCTTGGAAGCATATCTCGTAAAAAAATGTGTGCTTACTTACTCACTTTTGTCCTCCCGCTGAAGTGGTTTGAATTGCATATTTCTTACATAAATAAATAAATATTGAATTGAATGTGTTTAAACACTGCATACAGATAGACAGACGTTTGGGACATAATTTAAGACAATTTATTTTTTTATATGGCAAACTAGAAAAGGTAGCTGAAAAGTAAAATATGAAACCACGATAATTTGATACTTAGTAATGTAGTTCATGCCAGCGGGTGCGTAGTTACATACCAGGACAACTTAAGAGCATTTTAACACATAAATGAAATTTATCAAGGTTTAAAGGATGTTTATCTACCATATTTACAGCAGCTTTGAAACAGAGGGTCATTGTAGGGACCAATGGGATTTTTATCTACTGAAAACAATAATTTCATTTAACAGTGGTAAAATAAATATAAAAAAACTCGTATAACTATTATCATATCACCATGGAAAACCTGTCTGTCCCTGTATGAGGTGCAGAAATGTAACCGCATAGTGCTTGTAAAGACAAAAATGTCCCTAAGAAGATTATTTTGGTGCACAAATGACTGCCCATACTTTTAAATGCATTTGATCGTGTATTATTGTATTATCGAACAGTCAAACGGCTTCTCATACCAATCCTCCAGATAAGAGTGCGTAATGGAAAATTAGTTTTGTTATTTTTCAACCAAAACATATGTTGTGGGTACTTAAATGGACCTATTGAATGAGACGGTTCTTTTGGAGACCAAAAGCACACTCTTTAACTTATTGATAAGGGAAACATCACAATTTCTATGCTATGAAAGATTGCTTAACATGACCTATGTGGCATACAAAAATGCATTTTCCCGCAAAATGCAATTCTGGTCGAATTGCTATACAGTGGTTTCATATCAAGCACCATTTAGACTATCAGTATACAAAATTCCAGCCGTATACCTTTCGGGTGCAAAAAAATGTGTTTTTTGCACGATACGCGACTTTGGTTCCCCGACTTTACACTTCTTCTATACTTACTCGTAGAGTTCCTGAGTACAGGTGACTTAAGTGGTGAGAGGCAAACTTTTAAGTGGTTTCTAAAAAGGGCAGAGTCAGAAACTCCATGTAAATTAATTTTAGTGGCCGAATGAAGTTCGAGAGGTGAAACGTAAACATATGGTAACATAGAATTATATCTATTGGTGGACTGGGGAATCTGTATGGAAGAAGCAGAATGTAACCGAAGAGGAGAAAGTAAAATTTTGACTGTTTTTAGGCTATTCATAATTGAGTTTTAAAGTTTATACCATACATTGAAAAGCAGCATTCATATCGGTTTTTAATAGCAATATCCAGCTGCTGCATTTGAGAAATAGCTGAAGCTCCCAACATATAACTAAGTCTAATACAAGTACAAAGAAACACAGAGAAAGCAATAGTTATTAACGAGACACGAATGCTGGTCTACACTGCTCTTTAAATGAGGTATTTTAAGTGATACCAAACTTGTTCCCAAATCAAAGTCCAGGAAAAGTTCTATTATAGTGTTGTTTGATACACAAATTATTTAATTTGTTTACTGGTGAGTAATTTATGAAGATACAACCTTATTGAATTGTTTTCAATTACTCTTTATTTTTTTATAGTTTTCATCAATATAAATGAGTATTTTAGTTAAATTATTTGTATATCTGACCATTGGAATAAAATACTTTGTCTCAGCCTTAATTTGATACTAAGATTAATTGTCTAGCACAATTTAAAGATGAGATAGGAGTAATTTTAGAAGTAGACCCCAACTAATGTTTCTACGTTTTTTCTATTGAGTACAGTAAAATGTCTTAGCTTTAAGCTAGTATCAAGTAAGGTAGTCTAGGAATATTAGCAGCTACGATAGGAGTAATTTTGTAGGTATACTACTTTAGTTTAATTATCATTTTTCTCTTATATCCAACATATAAAGAATATTCCCATAAAATGATTTGCATATCTAATCATGGCATACAATGTGCTATGTCATAGCATTAATTTGATTCCAAGTTTGTTTGTCTAGAACAATTAGCAGATGAGATATAGGTAATTTTGTAGATATACCCATTTTATTTTTTACGCAATTTTTCATATTTTTTTATGTTTTCATTAATATTCTCAAATATGTAAACTAGAGTTGTATATCAGAATATTGTGTTAAAATACTATGACTAAACGTTCATTTGGTACCAATTTTGGAAGTCTAGAAAAGTTAGTAGCTGATATATTGGTTTTGTTGTTCATACACCCCCCTTAAATTTTCTACCATTTTATTCTTATTTCTAATGTTTTCATTAATATTCATGAGTATGCAAATTATATAATTTGTATATCATGCTATTGTGTAAATGTGTTTTGTCTCAACTGTTTACTGGTAACAAGTTTGGTAGTCTAGAATAGTTAGCAGTTGACAATTAGGTAGTGCTGTACGTACCCCTCCCCCCTTATTTTTCTACCTTTTTTCTCTTATGTCTCAGGTTTTCATAAATTTTCATTAATATTCAAATTAGATCTTTTGCATATCATACCATTGGGTAAAAATACTTTGTCTAGGCTCTGATTTGGTACCCAGTTTGATAGTCTATGTTAACTAGCAACTTACATATGGGTAATGTGTATAGGAACACCCCCTTATTTTTTCTACGAATTTTCTTTTATTTTAATACTCATAAATATGCATAAAAAATTGCATATCAGCACATTGAATAAAAGAAGTATAACTGGACTTAAACTTGGTTGCAAGTTTGGTAAGTCTAGAATGAGTTCGTGCTTAGATACGAATTAATTTGTAGGTACATCCCCTTCCTTTAGAATCATATTATGGATTTTTACAGTATGGGGGGGGGGGGGGTAATTTGTTCAAGGCAAGCCTCTCTGAGCCAGTTTTTTCTTTGCCATTTGGCAACCATGCAATTTTATGTAGTCCAAACAGGTTTATTTTCCAAGACAATATCTTTTTTGCATTTTATGGTCCCACTGAACAATTTCGCATCCATTAGTAAGTGTCTTTGGATGAAAGGTAGGTGTAATAAGCCCCCCCCCCCTCCCAAGGTGTGTGTGGGTGGGATAGTTATTCCATGATTTTACCTATTTTTTTAGTTTCATTAATATCCATAAATATGCAAATGAGATAATTTTATAATATATGACTATTGGATGAAAGGGCTTGTCAAACCGTATCACTCAGATGATTTAGCATGTAACAAGGGCAGTTTGGGACAGAATTCAGTTTATATTTTGCTTTTTTATAATCTTCCCTTAGCTTCTGAAATTTTCATCAATATTGATAAAAATGCAACTATATAATTAATCTGCATAATTTATCAGACCATCCCATTGGATGAACGTACTATATCTAAGCTTTAATTTGCTAGCAAGTTTAATAATGTAGGATGAGTTGCTGGTGAGATACAGGTCATTTTGTAGGTATAGGCCCACTTTCTTAAAAACCGCATTTAGCCCCTCCTTTGCCTTACAAAATTCGTTTAAATTGCCATATTTCATGCAAACTATAGTGGTATTATTGCGATGCATGTTTTAAAGTTCATTATTTTAATGAAATCATTCCTGACACATTTGGGCCAGATAATATGCTCGGTCTATCATGAAAAAACCTTAACTAGGTCGGAAGCAAGATTATTTGCTCAAGTTGTCCCCCCTGATTACCTCTTGATCACATTTTTAATTCTAATTGCATAAATTGATGATGTCAGTGAAGACACCCGGTCATGAGGAGATGTTTTTGGATTGATTTGTACCAGTTTGGCATCCTTAACATGTTACTCTACAGATTTTTTTTATATTTCTTCAATTTGGCGGCCAGCTTGAAAATATGCAAATTAGATTGTGAAGGCGCAATTTTTCAGCTTGCCAACACTGGTTTTTGGATTCAGCATACCAAAATGCCTCTAATAGGTATCTCAAAACCTTTTATTCACAAAATGCCTGTACCTTCTTAATTAAGCGTCTTTTTCTGATTTTTTTTCCTGACTATATTGGCTTTTTGTGTAAGGAACTTCACATTTCCCCAAAGCTATTATATCAAACAAATTCTCACCGTGATGAGAAATGATAGTCCAGTATCTGTAGCACAACAGTGTCAAAAGTGTTACCCCTTCCCTTACCCCGTAGGTGGGGTCAAAGGTCATATTTTAATTGCCCATATCCAAACAGACAGATAATAAGTAGAAACAAATCAAACAGGAGTTCAGTTTTGAATGCCAGGGATGATGGGTGGAACAATGGGGTTGTGCCGATGCTCAAATATTTTAAGACTATGGTCGTGTTGCATATCAAATTAAATGTGAATGGAGCATACAATAACATGCTAGTAAATATTTTACTCTTACGCACTCCCTTTACCCATTGGGAGTGGTAAAAGGATCATTTGTTTTCTTTTCTGAAAGAAGTTATGTTACGTATCAAATTAACGAGAATGAAGCGTAGAACATCATGCAAGCAATTGTTCTGCCCTTTTACACACCATCGACCCCTGTCAAAAGGTCAAAATAGTTTTATTTTCTGAAGGTTGTCATGCTGCATATTCAATTAAAATGAAAGTATAGTAGAACATCATGTAAGAACAATATTTGGCCTTATGCTCTCCCCTGACCTTTGGGAGTGGGTAAATAGTTCAGACATTGAAATTGTGCAGATAAGTATTTCTTGATTGAACTTGTGCAGATAAGTGACTTGATTTGGTCATGATCAGATGGACTTAAGTGTTGGAGAAATGGAATTTAAATTCTGTGGTAAACATCATCTCCTCATGGCAAGATCTCAGGTGAAAGATCCAATGCCCAACGGGCCCTCTTGTCTTCTTATTTGTCATGCAGTACCCAATAAGACACCATTTTTACGTGCACGTGTATTAAGTTGAACTGGCATTTGGAGTATGGAGTTTTTAATTATATTTTTTGCCGTAGTAGTAGAGTAGAAGCCAACATTTGCCCACCTTTGAATGTCATACACCTAACTGCAGACCCCAATGAAATTCATTCCAAGTACATCACATTATTAAGTATAGCGTGATAAATATAATAAACCAAAATCAGAAGTAAAAAGAAGTGCTCCAATTTGTTATGGATTGATGTGACACATTTTTCTTGAAGAAATATTTAATAAACTGGTCTTCCACCATTACGATATCAGACATGACCGTATTTAAGAATGCTTTTAAGAACACAAGCGTGTGACTACATGGAATAAGAAATACGCTCCAAGTCATGAGAAAACACTTGTTGCGCGACTTGTTACTTACTAAAATCAAATGACATAAACGGACGGTGCATCTGTACTATCTGGTCAGTCCCTTTGTTGTTCGCTTTCGAGAAAGTGTTATAATTTTTCATTCATGTTATATTCATTTTTATGCCCCCAAAGGAATAGTAATCGCATTGTCCGTCCGTCCTTCCGTTCGTCCGTTCCTCTTCGTGTCCGGTGCATATCTCCTATTTTCCTAAAGGTAGGAATCTCAAATTTGACGTGTGGATGCATCTTGGGATGGCGGAGTGCTGTGTACCATTTTTGGTTCACTGTGATCTGACCTTGACCTTTGACCTAGTTTTTAGAAAAAAAAATGTGTCCGGATCATATTTCTTATATTATTTGAGGTTGGAATTCCAAATTTGGTGTGTGGATGCCTCTTGAGATGACGGAGTGTAGCGTACCCTCTTTGGTTCACTGTGACCTTGCCCTTGACATCGGACCTAGTTTCTAGAATCCACATTGAGTCTGGTGCATATCATATATTCTTTGAGGTAGGAATTCCAAATTTTGTATGTAAATGTGTCTTGTGATGTTGGAGGGTCGCATACCTTTTTCGGGTCACTGTGGCCTTGACCATGACCTCTGACCAAGTTTTGAGAATAGTCGTGTCCGGAGAATATCTCTTACATTATTTGAGTTAGGAATTCAAAATTTGGTGTGTGGATACATCTTGGGATGACGGAATGTTGTATACTATTTACATTTTTGGGTCACTGTGACATTGACCTTGACCTCTGACCTAGTTTCTTGAATTGGCATCGCGTCTTGTGCATATTTTCAATATTCTTTGAGGTAGCCATTTTAAATTCGGTGTGTGAATGCATCTTGGAATGGCGTAGTGTAGCGTCGTACCATTTTTGGGTCACTGTTGTCAGGAGCATATAACATATTATCTGAGTTAGGAATCCCGAATTCGGTTTGTAAAGGTATCTTGGGATGATGGAACATTAAAGGGTCACTGTTACCTTTACCTTGACCTCTGACCTAGTGTTTAGAATAACGTGTCCGGAGTATATCTCTAATATTATTTGAGGTAGGAATCCCAGGTTGGAGTGTTGATGCATCTTGAGATGACGGAGTGTCGCGTAACATCCTTGGGTCAATTTGACCTTGATCTTGACCTCTGACCTAGTCTCTAGAATCAATATCGAGTTTGCATATCTTCTATATTCTTTGAGGTAGGAATCCCAAATTTGGTGTGTGGTTGCATTTTGGGATGGCCAAGTGACGTGAAGCATTTTTGGGTCACTGTGACCTTGACCTCTGGCCTAGTGTTTTGAGTAATCGTGTCCTGAGCATATCTTTTATACTTTTGGAGGTAGAAATCCAAATTTGGTGTGCGGATGCATCTTGGGATTACGGAGTGGCATGTACAAACGTATCAGTTTTGGGGGTCACTGTGACTTGGCCTCGTTCCTAGAATAATCATGTCAGGAGCATATCGCCTATATGATATTATTTGAGGTAGGAATCTCGAATTTAGTGTATGGATGCATCTTTGGATTGTGATATGTCGCGTACCATTTTTGATCACTGTGACATTGACCTAGTTTCTAGAATAATCATGTCTGGAGCATATCTATATTATTTGAGGCAGGAATACCATATTTGGCGTGTGTATTCATCTTGGGATGGCGAAGTTGTGCATACCATTTTAGTCACTTTTACCTTGACGTTGACTTCTGACCTAAGTTTAAGGTTTTTCGTGTCTGGAGAATGTCTTCTATATTACAAATAACTTTCCTCAAATTAGTCACGTTAATGTGACATTTATTGTTTAATGTGCATCCATTTAATCCTAAACGGGTACTTTGGCAAACAGTGAAGACCCAGATGAAATGCCGTATCATGCGGCATTTCACAGGGGCCTTTACTGTTTGCTAAGAAAAAAATCGATCTTCAGATTAAAAAAATCATAACCTTTGACCTCTCAATATAAACAATGGGCCATCCTGGCTTTATTATACGTCACTTTATGGACAGTTTCATTGGTGTGAAAAGGGTCATCTCTGTAGCTGAGCAGGTACTCATGGACCCTACCTGGTCGCAAACCCCAAAGAGAGGTTTTCTCGCGACTGGTCTCATTTCTTAGGTGAAACTATTGGCTTTCGTTCTTTTGAGGAAGTCGCTTAACCAGGAACTTCTCGCCAATACCATTAGCTATTAAGATGGGAAACTTAAGGAGCATTTTATTTGGATAGTTATTAACTCTCTAAGTGCTGGCTTTTCACACGTGAGTCGTTTGATTGTACTTTTACAGAAGCGGAAAATTGAACAAAATATGAAACCTGTGGAAAATTTAACACGTTTCATATTTTGTATTATTCAACTATTAGGTGACTGTAAAGCCACGTGGTATGCAATGTCCCGGTCTCTTTTAAAGCAAACGAAGATAGGAATCAGTTGGGGTAATCGCTAGACAGTGACTTATTAGTTGAATAATACATTTAGCCGGTTGTACCTTCAACACATTTGTGAAGAGTACTATATCTATATATTACAAGGGGTGGCACATGTATTGTGGTATCATACAGATCAGGTCTCGAGCTTATAATTTTTTCATTCTCAGCTCAAATCAGCATGATATTTTTTCCTGCTCATAAATTGATTAGCAGGATAAATACAACATCTGATCGAAAGATTAAAAGCAAGAACATTCTTTATTTATCAGCATTCCATTTTATAAGCAGTTGAAGTTTCATGATCAGAAGAAGTGCATTCTATAACATAGGGGCAATTGATTTGAGTATACAATTTATTGCCGCCACTGTATATTCTCAATTTATACGTGATAAAAAATATTTTCTCCTGAAACCGTTAATCAATTCAATATTGCATTGCAATCACTGTAATAAGGTGTTTAGATGGGACAAACACTGACTTCATTGTCGACTGCCAAAAGTGCAAACAAACCCCTATTGACACCACAGCCATGTAGGCTGCTATGAAAAATTTCATACTCCTATATGCAGGGGGCTCAATTTCCCTGGAATGACCAGCTATCGGGACAGAAGCAGCTTATTCACTCATCCATTATAACCCGAGGGACTAAGTTGTGTCCCTGAGCAAGACAGTGTATCCTCTGCTTAGGTTTAATCCAGGGAAACAGGAGAGAGTCCCAACATAACTGAAACATTGTTGACTAGGGCGTAAGAATCAGCACATACAAAGCTAATAACAAGAATGCTCACATTAACTGGCCGATTCACAGCCCCGTGAAAGGGAACTATTTTGTTTGGAATGTCATCCAAGGGACATAATTGTGGTTTGATTCCAATCACGTCCGTAAGATGATCAAGTCTCAGACTAAGGCCAAGTTGTTTTTTTTCTGGTGTGACTGGTTGCCATGGAGATTAACTGCGTCATCCACACCTTCCTCATATCGCGCCATTCACACCATTTCCTGGTCGATAATAGCGCAATTGATCAAACAATTCCATTGCGTCATTATAACTTGCGAATATATTTAGATGTTGATAACTTCGAGTAACGCATAGTTACATGACCTCTGCACGAAGACAATATTGATTGTATCAGCAACAAATACGTAAGTCTATAGTTGCTACGTTAAATCTGAAAGCAGATGACTCACATGAAATATCAAGCCTTTTTTACAAAAAATAAAGAAAGGTCATTTAAATGGCGTTTCTCTGGGAGCCGATGTTGGCCCGCATATTGTTGTATTTGGATCCTCTCTCATCTCATCAACAAAAAAGAGAGAAAAAAGCGTTGTCAAAGTTGGACCCCCTCTTGCAAAACTTTCTGGATCCGCGCATGAATCGCTAAATACAATCTGATCTGATCTGACAGTCAAATGCCATGGCCTCCATGATCAGTCTTATCAAGGTGAGCGATTCTGATGACCCTATAGTTACAATGTTTAAGGTCATTTCAGACGATTTATTATTATCTTTTGAACAGAATACATTTGTATTTTCAAATATCAAATTTAAAAGCATGTATATATTTTAGAGAACTAGTTCGTATGAAAATGGTAGATGTTTATTCTCCTTGCTGAAGATTTCGTTTTGTTGTGTATGAGGTAGTCTGTCTGTCTGTCTGTCTGTCTGTCTGTCTCTCTCTCTCTCTCTCTCTCTCTCTCTCTCTCTCTCTCTCTCTCTGCCTCTCTCTCTCTCTCTCTCTCTCATCATGCTGGTGCTTTAACAGCTATCAACCTTTCATCCTAATATTATCTGATTTTATCCTTTCTTAATGAACTTTCAAAATAAAGCACGATGAGTGACACCATTATCTGATAATCTGATGCCTAAAATCAAGGTTAAGTCCACGCATTGGTCCCAGTAACAATATGTTCTTAAAACTTACAAAAATGTATATTTCTTGCAAATACATGTCATATATATATCAATATGTTTGTGAAATCGCATCTTCTGCGAGTTTTTCACATTAAGATTTATGGATATGCGCGGTAATGTGCTTCACTTGAAACAGGGAAAATGTACTAAAACCACTTTACCTATAATCTCTTATCGAAGGCAACTGAGCTAAGATGATTGGCAATAATTGGTTTTACTGCATCTCGCAGTTTGGTTGTTGATAGCCAAAGGTGAAACCTTTGAGTTATGATTCTTTACATGCTATGCTCTGTAGAGCAAAAAATTGTAGAAACACAAAATGCACCATACACAATATGCTCCTCAAGAGAGCATATTGTGTATGGAGCATTTTGTGGCTCTACAATGTTCGCCCCAGAGTGAATGAGTCTGCACACGAGATTTCATACTTTTCGTATCGCCGAGCTGCTCACACATCTAGCATACGAAACGTATATAAACCCAACAAAAAAGAAACGCACCACTACGATTTTCCCATTTAGATCTCCTTTTAAAACGAAAATGTTAATTGTCATAAAATATTGATTTCTGATCAATTCTTATTAAAACTTAAGCATGTTAAGTGTGGTGTATCTGTACCTTCCCTGTACAGGCACAAAACGTACCAAGGCGAATGGTAAATGAGTTGCGGAAGTGTTAATTCAATGCTACTGTCTACATTAAATTCCGAGTATGTTTTACATTTGCAAAGTATGAAAACGATACGTTGTCTTTATGTGCGACAACCAATGTGTTTATTGATACATATTTGTTATTCATAAATCCTTTTTCATCAGTTAGGGCCGTTTAAATTGATTAAAACAATGTTGAAATCTTTAAATGTTTTGTAAGGTTTATCTCCAGTGTGGAATCGTTATCAAAAGGGTAGCCACAATACATGAGCTCCCAGGTTTAATCATCGCGTATGATAAATTAACAGATATAACTTGCAAATAATAAGTGTCTGAGTTCAATTTGGTCTACTGAAATGATTCTCATTGCTTGAACTTATCCAACAAGAGAGCATTATAAAAACGCTTATTTCTTGTGACTTTACAATTTGACCCCCACTTGGTTCATGACCAATTTTCTTTAACACAGTTTTGACGCCAGATTGCAAAAGACGTGTGACGCAGCAGTACCTGATATACCTTTGCACTGATATAAACTAAACTGGTTTATCCCTTGTGATCTTCCTGTGAGTTGAACAGTTCTAATCGGTGCGTTTCTTTTTTTGTCGGGTATATGAGCCGTGACATGTGATTTCCAACAATGTGGCATTTTGACAAATGTAGACTCAGACGAGCCTGTACAGCCTCCTTTTAAGCCTAGAAACTCCAAATGATGTTGGGCCAGTAGCTTAACACTCATAGAATATTCTAGCGACAAGCAAAGGCTAAGATCAGACTGCGCGTATGCGCAGGCTTATCTGAGGCTTTGCTGGCCGCACATACCACATTGTTGGAAAATCTCATGTGACGGCTCAATTATGTGGATGGAGGCTCAGGTCAAGATTTAAGTCTCTAGCACTGCATTATACTTCAGCAAGCACGTTTAAATGAGGCTTTTTGCGCATATGCGATATACATTATGAAGACCTTGACCTCGAACTACCATGGGGTGTCTGATGCTTTGTATCTGACTTCCAGTAAAATATATTGATTTAAGCTCCTGTTATCCATTGTAGAATATTATGTTGTTATCCCCTGTAGATTATTGAAGGGTACAGTTTTGGCATTATCCGTGTTTCAGTCTGTGCGGAGCCTTGTCTTTGTATCCATAGACCGAATTTGATGCATTCTTGGTACACAAATTTCGTACCATGGAGGTTCGATATCATGAAACGTCGACTCGTCAACATGATTTTTACTGCCGTTCACTTAGCTAAATAGGTCATTTTAGTCTAAACGCTGTGTTCACTACTTTTTATAGTTATTCTCAATTCGTACTGCGGGTGTACTACGACCCTAGATTAGAACAGCATTTAATTTTAAATTTAGCAGTAATATTTCCGAAAATGACAAAGGATGGGCCGAATGGCTAAGCCACTACATTACCTTACCCCGGCATCCAATTTAGGTTACCTTGCACCCCCAGGACAATTTTTCATGGGTACCAAATTGTTCATTGGGACCTCCTGAATGCGAAACGAAGGTGTCTTCAAAAAAAAATGGTATGGGCTATGTGAAAATGCATGGTTTCAATGGCACCCCATAGCGGATTTGAGTATTGGGGTATGCCTACAAAAGTACGCATATCTCAGCTGTTACTTATCCTAGACTACTAAACTTAATACCAAATTAAAGCTTAGACATATTCCTATTATCCCCGTGTTGCATATTTAAATTGTCTTATTTGCATATTCATAAATATTTATGAAAACATTAAAAATGTGATTCACAAATCGGGGTATATGTACAAGATCAATAATATCTCAGCTGCTTTTAGCCAAAGAGTACTAAAATTTGTACTAAATGAAAGCTAAGACATAGGTCTTTTATTCCATGGTTAAAAATGCAAGTTATCATATTTGCATAATTTGCTTATTCATGAATATTAATTAAAAAAAAACTTAAAATAAGGGAAAATGATTAAAAAGTATTAAAAGGCTGATTTCGTTCCAATATTGTCATTGTTGTATGTTTATATATAATCAATGGTACAATTTTACAAGTCCATTCATCCAATGGTGCTATACTGCAATCCTAGGGCCTTTTAAATTCATGCAAAATTGTTCAGGGAGACCCTATGATTGCGAAACGGAGTTAACCTCAAAACATTTTGGTATGTGTTATGTGAAAATGCATGGTTTCCATGGCAACCCCTTATATGATTTTCGAGAACCGGGGGGGGGGGGGGGTAGGCCTACACATTCATTCATATCTAGATTTCTACTTATCATAGAGCACTAAAATTGTTGTCAAATTAAAGCTTACACACATGTCTTTCTTCCTGTCGTCAGATATGTAAATCGACTGATTTGCATAATTATGAATATTAATGAAGATCTTAAAAATTAAATAAAATCATTAAAAAACATAAATAAACATATTTCAGTCCAAAAACATCTTCAAACCACTATTGTTTCCAGTTTTAATATAATTAGTGATACAATTTGATAAGTTCTTTCATCCAGTGATCCTTTATGAAAAGTATTTCCTTTGCATATTCATGAATATTAATGAAATCTTAGAAATGAGGGGAAAACATGGGTAAACTATAGTATGCAAGGGGGTAATCAGACCTAAATTGAACACATAGGACATTTTATTATGGGTGAAAATTTGTCCATTGGAACCACTTAAATGCAAAAGAAATATTGTCCTCAAAAATAAATGCTCATTGGCTATAGGAAATTCCATGGCAACCCATTATACGACTTTAAAGAATGGGGGTATACGTACAAAACTACTCATATCTCAACAGCATCTCATTCTAGATTGCAAAACATGGTACCAAACTAATTCCTGGACATAACAGTTTAATTTGGTAGTTAGATATGCAAATCATCTAATATAAATATTCATGAATATTAATGAAAACTTAAGAAATGAGAGATAAAATCTCAGAAAAATTAAGGGGTGTACGTATAAAATTACCAATATCTCAGCTGTTATGCGTCCAAGTGTATCAAACTTGGTGCCAAATCAATGCTTAGACATAATACGTTTACCTTAAGGTCAACTATGAAAAATAATTGACATAAATAGTAATTAATTTTAATTAAAAGAGTAGAAATAAATGAAATATCGCGGAAATACCAAGGGGGTGTACTTACAAATCTAATGATATCTCATTGCTAAGTACCCTAGAGTACCAAACTTGGATTAAAATAAATGCTAAGATAATAGTATGTTTTACAAATGATCAAATTTTAAAATGATCATATTATAATATTCGTGAATATTGATGACACCATGAGCATTCTGAGAAAAAAACTTGAAAATTAAGGGCATATACCTACAAAGTTACTCATATCTCAGCAGCTTATAGCCCTTAAGTAGCAAATATGGTGCCAACTTATTGCTATGGCAAAGCCCTTTATCTCAACGGTAATATGTTCCAGTTGTCTCATTTACATATTCATGAAAATTAATATAAACATATTTTTCATATTTTACCTTATGGTAAGGGTACAATGTCTAAGCATTGAATTGGCATTATGTTTAATACACTAGGACACATGGTAGGTGAAACATAGTTAATTTTATATGTACATCCCTTAATTTTTCTAAGACGTTTTCTCTCATTACTAAAGTTTTCATTAATATTCATGAATATGCAAATGATACAATTACTCACTTACGGTCGAATGTCACACCTCTCTAGTGGCGAATCCAGAGAGGGTTCAAGGGACTCGCTCGACCCCCCTCCCCCCCCCCAGCCCCCCTGCTTTTAAATATCCGATAAAATTGAATAATTGACCAACTTATTTCATTTTCATTGGATATTTAGGAAAAATGAGATAAAATCAGCAAAGCGATATATACCACAGCAATGTATCGCATTTTCCGCCGATACTTTTATAACTATATACATTGTTAACTCCGTTGCAGTTGCGGTTTGTACCAAGTGACTCTACCACTTATCAGCTGCTTCACACATACCACAACAATTTTGTGAAGCGACTGACAATGGTAAAGAGGTGCGAGCTGTTTTCTGTGACATAAGTTAGGCATTCGATACAGTCTGACACTAGGGTCTGCTACATACGTTTCGTGGTATAGGCTGTTCAAAGACGGTAATATTGTGGTTTATTAGTAGCTATCTTTCAGGTCCGAGATAAATGGTAGTCCTATTATATTTTAATAGACAGAAGTTCCTGCAGGTGTCCCTCAAGGTTCGTTCATCATCATCATCATCATCATCATCATCATCATCATCATCATCATCATCATCATCATCATCATCATCATCATCGACATCATCAGGTGCATCATTATTTCAATCAAATTTAGGATACATTTTAATATGCATATTCAGAAAGCTTTTTACAACATGCAATAATGTATATGTTTGTTTCTTACAGATACCAGCTCGTCAAAATGTTACAACCTGTCACATCAAGACTATACGCTCTAGAAAGAAGGGCTAGAACATGTGTTCTATATATGGAGTATAGATAATTACCTGTTTGTGTGTTCTATCAGAAACGGTGATTAATATAGAAACCACAATATTATTGTAATAATGTCAGCTGGACTGTATGTTAGTTCGAAGCAGTGGTTGTTTGACTGTTCGATGTATTAGGAAATATTGTGTACGCATCCGCTGAAGAGCTCAATAAGAGTTCGAGCTCTTGTTTATTCAAAAAGAAGCTAAGGTTTATCTGTATCATGCATTCTTAAATAGGCTCTTTGTTGAATAGGTCATTAAAGTTGTGCTAATGAATTCCTCGTACGAACCGGAGCCTTATGAGAGCAGGGTGTTGGAGACCGTCAGCTCTATGTATGGCAGATGGCATTGGTATATAACTCTAACGATTTGTGCAATAGGGATACCACTAAATATTCTCAATATAATTGTGCTCACTCGTAAGAACATGCAAACACCCATAAATTGTATTCTTACTTGTCTGGCTGTGTCCGATATTGCCACAATGATCTCATACGTTCCTTTCGCCATTCATTTTTACGTAGAGCACACATCGAATACAATGTCTGCGTCGAAAAATAGTTTAGGATGGATGAGATTTCTTGTCGTGTACTTAAACTTTTCAGCAACGACCCACACAATTTCTATATGGCTGGGCGTTGCGTTAGCCATATTCAGACATCTCCATATACAGTCGCCTGCGAAGGGTAACCTCACGCGCATGCGTAGATTAATACGCGCTAGACTGGTTGTATGCATAATTGTGATATGTTCTGTGATCTTACTCATTCCAAATTATGTATCGTACAGTCTAATAGAGATGGCTTACAGAGGCAATACATCAGTGTATATCTTTGAACCATGGAACCTTGGCACCTTAAATGTGAAACCAATTGTTCTTATAAACTTATTTCTCTATAGCATTGCCGCCAAACTAGTGCCTTGTGTCCTAATCATTGTGTACGGAGGACTATTGGTGCGTACACTGAACCACAAACTGCGAACAAAACGACGTCGGATGTCGGAAAATGGAGTTATCATCAACAGCCACCGGAGCATTGACACCTCACGAACAACTATAATGTTACTTATTGTGATAGTGTTGTTTCTCATAACAGAACTGCCCCAGGGCGTGCTCATTCTCTGCTGTATCTTCTTGGAAAAGTTCTTCGATAACGTCTACGTTCCACTTGGAGACTTCATGGATATAATCGCCTTGGTGAACAGCGGAATTAACTTTGTTCTCTACTGTACAATGAGTCATGAGTTTCGTAAAACGTTCACGTATCTGTTCTGCACGTCTCATTGCCGGAGCGAACGTCATAAAATGACGGTTTCTACGGAGTTTCACAACGACCAGCTTCAAACAACTTTGATCACGTTTGACACACATTCCTGACTACATCATCTGGCACATGGTGTCTTAGGCTCACACTAGTCAAGTCAGTGTAGATGTAATAGTTATACCATGGATTGTCCGCCTGTACGTGGAGATAATCCACGAGCTTTAGCGAGTGGATTATCTTACGTACAGGTGGACAAACATAGTATAATTATTTTATACCACCTACATCAGTGTAGCCCATGCATATCATGAGATATTTCGTGCTAAAGTTGGTAAGGGTGGTATAATAAATTACCTCTCTGCAGTTTATGTTTTTGTTGTCGTCTGCTGGATTTTTTTCAAAATTTACTTTTTTCAAAAGAGTATAGTCAATCTATCAGCGTGCCAAAGGGTTTAGATCCAGATCAGAACCGACCTTCTGTTGGTCTTGATCTGGGACAAAAATGTTTACAAAGTATATTAGCAGACGACAAAAGTGGTCGCAAGCAAGGAAAGAGTTTACATTGATCGTGTAAGCCCAGTTTTGACTTGACTTGATTTGACTTTGCATGCACATTGACGGATGAAAACAAACATTTTTGTCTGATCAAGCTGGTCTTTGTAGCTGAACAGGTTGACGTCACCATGACCTGGCCCAGGGGTTATAAACCTTATTTCATGCTCAACCGAACTGAACATAAAATTTCAATTGCTCAAAAACTAAAATAGTGAAACATAAAGATGTTTCTTACTTAAAATTCTAAGATGCTGCATTAGTCCTGCTAATAAATGTTAAAATGCCATCAGCTGTTGACATTTTAACATTTATGAGCAGGATAAATTGCATGCCCAGTTGAGTTGAGCAAGAAAAAAGTTTTAAAACATCTGGGCCTGGTCGCAAACCCTGAAGAAAGGCTTTCTCACGATGTGGCTCAGATAGATTTGACAACATATTGAATAACCCATAAATACAGAATGAACTTGTGCATCCTTTATCAATCCTTATCATTTGGAGGAGTCAATTAATAATTTTGCGGCGTTTGATTTGAGTGTGCACTGTTGCCACATGCATGTCCCATTAAATGGGCGATTTGCATATGGGTTAAATTAATGCAATGTGAATGCAATCATGATTACATTTAACCCTAGCTATAACATATTTTAAAGCAGTAAAGATTCAGATCACATGCAGTCTCACGATCCAACTATAACATATTCAGATGTGCTTACAATGTTCTAAATGGCAATACAGAAAAAATGATCTAGAGCATATTGAACATAATTGATCAAATGTTCAAATGTTAGACTGCCTAACATATATTAAGATAACACAATTTTGAATCGCAACATAAGATTTCCAACAATGTGGTATGTGCGACCAGCAAAGGCTCAGACCAGCCTGCGCATACGCGCAGTCTGATCAGAGCCTTTGCTAGTTGCTTAAATATTTTATGACTGTTAAGCTTCTGACCGAGCAGCATTTGGAGTTTCTTAGTTTAACAGGAGGCTGCACAGGCTCTTCTGAGTCTTTACTTGTCAAAATGCCAGACTGTTGTAAATCACATGCTGCGGCTCAAATACAATAATTAATGAATTTGCCCGTCGAACTGTTCATGAACACTGAATGCTGCAACTCAACACGTAAGCCTGTTAACTCTTATAATTTTCGAAACATAGTGTATTTTTTCTAACGGTATAAAACGTTTTTCATGATCAACTCAACTAAGCCTGACATCTAACATGCTCATAAATGTTAAATGTTGGCGTTTTAACATTCATTAGCAGGATAAATGCAACATCTGAGTGTTTTAAGCAGGAAAAATCATTAGAAATGTTTTTTTTTCGTGTTATACTTTCTTTGAACAGCTACCCTCATATGCTCAGTTGAGTTGGGCATGAAAGAAATGTGTTATATCCTCGGAGCCATGATCATACGAAAAACAATTTTGAGATAATAAAGAAATATAGAATAAATTGTTTGGATTTCTGTGAGTATTGAGCCTAGGACCCCTCTGATATCAAAACCACTAACATGCTTACTCGAAAAAGACATTGGGCAAATTAATCGTTAATGCTAATGTATTATTAATCCATTCTTTTTTGCAGTAATTCAAGGTAATGATGATTTCACCAGTTGTTTTTTTTTCATTACTTTATGCAAATTCAATGCATTACTTTTGTCAAAATTCACTTCATTACTTGCATTACTTTGAATTACTGCCAAACAGAAATTTACCATTAGGATACAGACTGTACATTTGAGAAGAAGAATAATCCTGAATGGTGATTTCTATTTATTTCAGTTATTTCCATTTGTCATTTTTTTCGTTCAGTTTGCTTGTAAGACTGTTCTTTGACTAAAGTTAAGAACATGCAAAATGAATTGTGAAACTTGTACATAAAGGTTATGATTATATATCAATAAAGTGAAACAGCTTACAATTACTGGCAACCCCATAAGAGCCACTACATGTATAAGAAACGTACCTGGGAAGTGGTTGAATGTAAGGTATTTGATCCCACTTAACTTAAGTCAAATGCTTTAATTAATAAATTATTATAAAGCCAAGTAAATGGGCTTTAAAATTGTATAAGTTTTGGTACAATCCTATAGGACGACAATCCATTATTAAAGAAACAATGTTTAGATCAAATAATAATAATTGGAAATCGGGTAATTATCACCCACCTGTCTTGTTCACATATTTTGACTATTCTTTGACCAGTTTTGCTACAGGGTCAACACAATAAGAGATCGGGAATTATGATACAATCTGTGCTTTGCGGATTGGATACTCCAGACAAGAGATATATAACAGGAAACTTCAAATTCTCATAAAATATACTTTCAAGTAAAACTGTATTGAAAAGCTTTCATCGAGATCTTTCCAGTGGTATAATACTCAAAAATATATGATCACTTAAAATAAAGAAAAGCTGGGGCTACTACAGTTACAAATCATTTCTGAGTGTTATTTCCTCCAAATACGAAATTCAGTACAAAATGCATACAATGTAACCCATTGTCCATGTTAAAAATTTATTTGTGAAATTTACATGTTTACGGTATGCACACAACTTGTTCGGTGTGTTAAAAAGTTCAGAGTTTACAGTTTTGTATTCGGTTTCACATGAATGAAAGCAATGTTTAATTTAATGCATTACTTTCTTAAATAATGCTAATTTAATGCATTACTTTTTTTCAAATCTAGTAATAGTAATGCTATTTCAATGCACATTTCGGCAAGTAATGCTAGCTCAACACATTACTTTCCAAAGTAATTCGTCTCATGTCTGACTCGATGCAATAATGCAGTGTGCTATTTTTTTCTTGCTGCGACTAGCGGTAAAACATTATTGTGCCCCAAAATGTGAACCAGAGGGCCTTAGGTCCTGAAATGCTCAGCTGACTCTGAGTGACAAGAATGCAGATGGCTTTAGTATTAGGTTTTACAAAGTTAAGAATAAACTAGGGCCATCAGTTGAACATACTTTGTAAGGCCTATATCCCTTATTAGACATACCAAGACCAAAGATGATTGGCCCATTAGTTTCAGAGAAAACGATCTTTAAATAGTTTTACCTATCATGGCACAGAAGACATTTGGGTCATGTGACATGCTCCATAATCATGCAATTCGACGTAAGTTGGCTCTTTGATTTGAGTAAAAGGGTGTTTGCAATCCAATAAGAGATACCTTGAGTGAGAGGTCAAATGTCAGTCATGACATTTTTGGCATTAATTGCTTAATTTCAACCTCTTTTGATCTTGCGTCCAATGAACGTAACATACTTGACTATCTTGCAAGGCCCAGGATCATTGACCCATTTGTCCCAAAGAACATTTTAAGAATTGATACCCCTATTTGAGATATAATTGTCATTTTACGTAGTCTCATCTAATGGATGCTCCATATGAAATTTGAGTTCGTTTGCCCTGAGGTTACTGAGAAAATTAGGTTTGAATACACTGAACAAAAAATCTAATTGGTCATCTCTAGAAATGGGTCATCCTTTGCGTATAATTTTTGCAAAAAATATTAAAGATATGACATTGAAATTTCGTATATATAATTCAATGACCCTGATAATTCGTTTACCATACTACAGATTGAAGTATTATCAGAAATTGTTTGACTTTATTGTTGAATAATTGAATAAAACAAAGATGACCAATTAGAAATTTTGTTCAGTGTATATTGATGGCAGTCTCATTTGAGTGACTTTGGTCAAAAAGTCAAATTTATTTATAGCCACTGTCTCTCGTTAGGTTAAACATATTAAGAATAATGACTTTGGCTTCATCAACTTTATAAAATCAACTTTTCGACTTTTCAAAATGTTACTCATTTAAATGCACAAAGAATCAAATTCCACCTTGTTGTTTAGTAGGTCAAAGTCAACCTTGGATCATCATTTGGACAAACATGGTAGGCCCTACATAACAATTTTCAAGGTCATCGGCCTTCTGGTTCTGGAGAAGACTTTTGAAGGGGCTTTACTAAAATAAGTAAGGGTGCAAAGATCAGGAATCGATACAATCAAGTACCACACCTGACCCAGGATAACAATGGGAAAGTGATACCACAAACAAGAGCCAAGAGGTCAGCCCTTTCCCAGCAGGTGAACACAAGGTAAACAGACGCGCACAAAGGAATAGCAAACACAAGACAAAAAACATAAAAAATCCACAAAAAGTACCGCTTTGGGACGGTCAGTAACATATTTTACTGGAGGTCTTAAACCGGTTTCACAGCGCCAACCTCACCCTTAATTCAGATGTGGATCAATACACATAGATATGTGGTTTGCATGAAAGATCCCTAACTTATCAATGAATCCTATCCTAGAACGTGTAAATCAAGATATAACAAGGAAATAAAGCAAAGATAAGGACTCAATAGTAAATAAAACTGAATACCGAAGGCATGTTCACAAGCTAGAATTTTAAACCTACAGAAATATTCCCTGAAAGTTCCCTGACTCGTCTGTACGTTCTAAAAAAGCTTTTTGTAAAGAACCCCTATTTTGTGTTTCCGTCCCAAGAGTGTTTACTCAATCTTTTAACACTTTCGGTGCCAAGTATCTCTAAAGCCAATACCTCAATACCAAGCATGTTTTAAGGACTCCTGAATATTAAGGGTATATTGATTCAACACAGTGTATCTCCAGAACTATTCAACCTTTTGCTGTGAAACTTTCACAGAATGTTGCTTATATATTAAACTTTCATTTTGATCCATTGATAAGAAAAATAGTCAGGTTACCTTTGGCGGCCAATTTTGGAAGCCATATTGCTTATAAACGACTTTTTTATGCAAAGATAGATAAAGCATCCATCTACACCAAGTATTAAACATCAGGATTAATTCTGATATATTGTTTCATCAGAAATAAATCAAAATATTGCAGTTGGTGGGTTTAATGTGCCATTTCGAGGGCTGTTTCATAATAGATGATTGTGCAATCTTTAAAGTTAATGTCGTCTCTGACAGTTTGGTAGCCTGTCAGGGTTATGGGGATCCTCAAAACTATAATATTCCCATTCAAAGCCCCTGTCAGCACCATTACCATTATTTGTTTTATCTAATTTACAAGAGGTTGATAAGTAGCATTTTGTCTTTTGTCGCATTTGTTGGGCCTGTTGTCTAATTCTTCCCAGTCCTTCTCTAGGGAGGGGGTGGGAGGAGAGCCTAATTGTCAAAATCACCTGTTACTGGCCTGTCTGAGACCAAAATCGTCTTCACTTTCATTTTCTGATAATAAATCACCTTTATCTGAATCATAATCGTTAAAAATCCAATCGCAAACCTCTTTCGTCCTGTGTGGCATTCTCTTGGACATATTTTTCGTTATTTTTGGTGTCTGCAAAATCTAATGACATTACATACATTTTTGTAAAGTCCATTCTTATAGAGAAATATCTTTAGACTTCCGCATATGATATCATTATGTCCCCTGAACATCTTGAGATAAAGAACAAAGAGATTTGTCTCATATATCGGTTTAAACAGACATCTATCAACAGTGTCTGTAAATTTTGATTGTAGTGGCGTTTGGAAGTGAGCGGTAAATTCGACTACATTTACGTTTAGCAGTGAACGTGTTAATTATGTTTGCCAAAAAATAGAATTAAAACTACTTAGGAAAACTGAAATGCTTTGTACAGAATCTCGTATATAACTGAATATCTCATATTATAAAGCGCCTACAACCATTTAAATCTAATTTAAACATGCTTTAGACAATTATGGCCCTATAATACCAGATAAACAGGTTCAGTTAAGGCATGATTTTGCCACTATTCTGGTGAACGCATAAACTTATCAATCGTCCACTAAATTATTCACAAAACAACTTAACCACAAAACCAATGAACAAGAGACCATCTATATAAATATCTCACAGAGTCTCCGAATATCCAGACTTTATAATAAGCTTAAAAGTTCTGAAAAGGAGTCATCAACTCCAAACCGAATCTGATATACTTGTAATATACTGGTCTACTCAAAGATTTGACGAGGCAACGAAAATAAAGGTACCTTGTCCAGTTTTTTCTCTGAAGCGGAAACGTCGACTGATATCAAATATATTCTTAAAAGGGTATCCTTTGGAAGCAAAGACTGCACTAAAGAACTGAAACCAGAGTGTGCATATTTCCTGGGCCAGACTAGCTAGTTTCTGTCATTGAGGCTTCATCAGTGACCCTCAAATAGTTTCAAAGTTCCACAATGAAACCCATGATCCCAAAGGACAAGAAAATAAAATCTACACTATAGTGAAGGGCAGGGAGACGTTCTACCGCCGCCACACAGTCCCAGTCACCAGCTGTAGTGAAGTCAAATATGTTCTTAAAAGGGTATTCTTTGGAAGCAAAGACTGCACTAAAGAACTGAAACCAGAGTGTGCATCTCCTGGGCCAGACTAGCTAGTTTCTGCCATTGAGGCTTCATCAGTGACCCTCAAATAGTTTCAAAGTTCCACAATGAAACCCATGATCCCAAAGGACAAGAAAATAAAATCTACACTATAGTGAAGGGCAGGGAGACGTTCTACCGCCGTTACACAGTCCCAGTCACCAGCTGTAGTGAAGTCAAATATGTTCTTAAAAGGGTATTCTTTGGAAGCAAAGACTGCACTAAAGAACTGAAACCAGAGTGTGCATATCTCCTGGGCCAGACTAGCTAGTTTCTGCCATTGAGGCTTCATCAGTGACCCTCAAATAGTTTCAAAGTTCCACAATGAAACCCATGCTGAATTTCCTTATTTTGAATGCTTTCTGAAATAGCTATGCGGCTAAGAGCCAAATTTTGGCCTGATTGTGCTATTCCGGATACAAGCATGAAATTTGGCACAGTTGTAGACCATGACTGACGAAGCAGAATAGGATATAGAACCACATTGGGAAATGCATACTGCGCATGCGCAAAGTATTTTCTGATTTTAGGATGTTATCATAGAGCTTTCATACAGTTTGACTTTAAAGAAGGGGTCATGTTGGCTGTAGAATAATAAAATGTGTCAGAACTGATGTTAATTGTTTGTAGTTTAGTCCTCTTCATTCTTTAATTGCAGTGCATGCGCATAAAACTTGAATTTTGTACAAAGATGGTATTCTGTTTCTCTTTTGTTGTAAACTGCGCAAAACCCGATGCCCCTATCAAAGGACAAAAGCATGTCTTCAATAAACATGATATCGGGACCTACAAACCTGTTTAGATGCGCATGCGCAGAGGGTTTCTTCTGACTGGATGTTGTTAAGACTCTAAACAAAGCCCCATTTATTTACAAGTATAAGCTTTTACAAAAAATATGTCTAAGCTAAACATATATAAAATTGTTATTTGACTTAAACGTCAAGTTTTATGAAAAGAGGATAGTAGGCTTGTGGCAAACAGTCAGGCATGCAATCATTGCAATATACCTTTTTGATAGACAAACAGACAGACTCACAGACAGACAGACAAACAGGTAGGCAGACATATATATTCTGCCATGCTTGAGCTCACAGGCCTCATATCACTGTCTGTCGATTGACTGTCTCCAAACTGTCAGTGAACTATATACATGTATGTATATTTCAAGTGTCTCACTTCCCATAAGCGAAACATACCAAACACTAGTTAGTCTTCGCTGGTCTATTTTATGTGGGTATGATAACGTTACATTTTTTGTTGGGGGTGCCTGATATGCCTCATACTTTTGGTTGTGAAGCTACTGAGGTATTTGGTCCCCCTGTAAAAGATTTCGCACTTGCAGTCAGTGTTGGCATTTTGGATGGAGCCTCCATCGATCAAATACTTAAAGGTGTAGGGGCTAGCACTGTTCAGTGAGCAGTATACAAACAATGTTTTAAAACGTTACGTAATATCCACTTTTTGTGCAGTTGGTCGAGTGGATTTAGTGTGTGGCACATGTTAGGCGGACAGTTTAAAAGCATCAACAAGGGAAAAACGAGGAGACGAAATCTACCGGCGGGTCGGTCCATCAAATAACTGTTGTACCGAAAAACTTCTTGTGAGAAGATTACAATAAAGTAATTATTATCTTTCCAACTGCTGTGTTTTCTGGACATAAGATATGCAAACTAAGAAACAATAACCACAGAATGAGATCAGGTGTTGCACGAGAAGAGTGCGACAATACTCTAGAGAGAACCCTGCACTTCACGGGAGAAGAAGCTCTGTCTTAGTGTGTCCAGCTTATGATATGCCGTCATTTGCGCCTTGTTTGCACGAGGAGGCAGATACAAGAATATTTGATCGTGCTATGGAAGCAGCTAAAAGGTCTAACAAGAAAATAAGCAGTTGCGCTGTTGATACTGATGTAGTAATTCTGGTCATACCTGTGGTGCAACAGTTGTGAGTAGATGAACTGCGGGGTTGGCAAAAATCGCCGGCTATCTTTGGTGTGAAATCCAATTGTCTTGCTTCTTTTTCATTCACTCACAGGGTGCAATAAAACATCCTTTCTTCTAGGTCGTGGAAAACGGTGGGTAAGCTTTCCAGCTGTAAGTGGGTATTTTGTAAAAAAGAACTCTCCCTGAAAAGCCACCTATATATTTCCTCTGCACCATTGAGCGATTCATCACAATACTGTATGGTAGAAAACGCAAGCACCTACATGAACATAGACATGGCTAGATAACATTTGTTTACTAAAAAGGTTTGTTCGTTTAAATGACAGCCTTTACGAAACATGGCTTTGGCACATTTTAAAGGCAGCATATCAAGGCTCATGTGTTAGGGTCAGTACTAGAACAGGTGAAATGATTACCAAGTCCAGCAAACTGGGATGGGTACGACTAGACACTGGTCCACTGTGGACCACCATACCACAAGCATCAAAATCGTCTCTTGACCTTGTTATTACGGCTGTCTCCAAGGTTGCAGAAGTAGACAATGCAGCTCTCCAGTGTACTACCCTTTGTGTCTGTTGTGGCAACTTTGAACACTAAATTTCTGTAAATTGATGATTTGTTTTTAAAATTGGTAATGTTAAATAACTGAAAATCCTTTGAGGAGGCTTTGTCATATCAGCTTATATACAGATTATGGCACATATTGCCAGCTCTCTTGGTTAAATGTCACTTTGAAAATGTATACGTTTGTATATAAGATCAACGTGTTCTTGTCATCTCATCTTGGCCCAGGTGCCAAGTAACCAAAAATAAACGCATAACAATGCATGTATATAAGTCCAAAAGACATTCAAACAATCTTCAGTAAACTACATAACATGAGTTACAGTCGAAGTTACATTACGGTAAGTAGTAATTCAAGAACATGTGGGTAAACCACGCATATCCCCAGCATTACAGGAAAAATTCATTCATGTCAAATGCTGCGCTAGAGAACCACTGTACTCGAAAAACATGGACATCGCGTGTTGGCTGCTGTCGACAAGGGCACAAAATATACCGTTTTAAGTGTACCTGGCTGTTAAAAAAGGGTAATATTTTTGTCAATATCTACTTTTGAACATATTCTGTGCCTATAACTGTCACTTAAATATCCAGCTGTGCATCTGCTATACAAAGATTTAAGTGAGTTAAGCGTTAGTCGATACAGCACCTGAGTTATGCCTAAAAGGTGATTGTTTTTCCTGAAAAAAGGATGGAAGGCATTTTTTATGTTTTGGAATAATGCCTACTTTAGTTAGTTTAGATAAAATGCTAAATATTAGTATTCAAAATCTGAGGGCAGGGCATTTTAAAAGTTATTCAAGTGGAACTGGTTTAAGCCCTCAAGTAAAATACTTATACAGACCGTTCCAAGGTGGTACTGCTATGGTGGATCATTTGGTGTTATTTCTGTATTGTGTTTGTCATGCTTTCGCGTCTGCTCATTGCTACCTTGTGGTCACCTGCTGGGAAAAGTCTGGCCTCTCGGCTATCATTTGTGGTGTTTAATTGTGTGGTTGTTACTTTCCCATTTGGTATCCTGGGTCAGGTGTGGTACTTGATTGTATCGATTCCTGATCTTTACCCCCTTTTTTACTTTCATACTGTACACATAGTACTACATATATTAGCTGTTCTTGTCCAGTGACCTGGTCATAGATTGCATACAAATTGATTATATTTAGACCCTCGACTACTAGTACAATGCCCTTGATTACTCAAATTTTGCGTACAGCTACAAAATGGTTTGCAATTTCACAAAAATAAACAGAACTATGCAACACGTTCTATTCATTCACCTATTTGTATTCTGCAGTATGTGACGCCTTTAAATCATAACTAATGACTAAAATAGTGTCTCATTAATCTATAAACACATTTCGTATGCATAAAAAATCCCCCTGGCTATCCAGAAATTGGCTGTTACTTTGCTAGTTTTAGAATTTAAAGGCTCGGCTTATTCCAGAATGGATACCTAAGTGATAATTGCAACTGAAAACATTTTCATGAAAATAAATGGCTTTAAAGAACTAGCTTATAGAATGGATCACAGTAAACGAAAGTAATATAGTGTGTGCCCTCATCGACTGCAACCGACCTGCGATGGCTGCACTGTTCTAGTACAGTGGCTCTCTAGCGTGAATGCATGCGCAGCAAAAATTATTGCATAAATGATTGTGCAAAAACGCATTTATTTCCCAGTCAGAAGATATAAGTATTCCTTTATTCAATGGTTTCTACCCTTTTGACATCATTAAACAAGATAACAGGAAGTATAAGTTAGTTTGCGCATCTGTAATTATGGAAACTATTTTAAAATATACTATTTGTTTATGTCTTATAGGACATTTAGAGATATAGTGCGTCGATTTTTTACCATGTTAAACGCTAATACTGGTCTGTGTAGTCAAGTGAGACCATATTTTCTATAACGGAAGTGAATTTTGCCTTGCGCATGCGCAGTGGAAATTTGTCGAAGTGGTTCTATATCTAAAAATTATCAGCTCACCAACCTGAACAAGTGTGGAAAGTTTCATGCTTGTATCCGGAATAGCACAATCTTGGCTCTTAGTCGCCTAGCTAAAACAGACTAAGCTACTGAAAAGCGTGACTTAAAACTATAATTAGAAACATACTTCTGAACAAATGTTTAAAACCAAAATCCCATGGAAAATGCTTATCCTGAACATATTATAATCACAAAAAAGACCAACCAAAAAGAAATGAATATAATATTGTGTATGTTTATAGCGACATTTCATTTTCCAAAAGATAGAAAGAAGATATTAAACTTTTTAAAGAACATTTCTATCCTTAATATTTCAGCACATAAATTACTCTTTGTAATATAGCAATGCCTTTAGTTTGGTCGAAATGGTACCCAGTTAAAAGACGAAAGATGAGGGAGTGGGGGCAGTAAATGTAAAATTTTCACGACTTTGTACGATGGATTACATTGAAGCGTATTTTGAAGCATATTATGTAAAAGAAAGGCACAGTGGTAGAGTGTTAGACTTGGGATCCAATGGTTGCTTGTTCGAAATTCACTGGAGGCGCTGTGTTGTGTCCTTTCAAATGAGCAATACACTTTATCCTCTGCTGAGTGCTGGTTCAACCCAGGAAGACAGAAAAATATCCTGACATGACTGAAATTGTTGACTGGGATGTAAAGCACGAACGAACAAAAAACCTTATGTTAACTGGTGAGATAGCTGAAGAAAAAAAGTACATGCTGTTCAAAGATATCAATATAAAAAAAACTTCACATCCCATCAGACTTTATTTAAAGCCATTTCGACAGTGAAAAACATATTCCCTGATCCCTCACCCTGTCAAGTTACACTGAATATTGCTACACAGCTCTCCCTACTTACATAGAGTCTGGATCCACAAACGGCCCACCAGTGAAACGCCATTCAATGGTGTTTCGCTACCAGGCCAATATTGGCCTGCTTTTATATATTTACTGGGTCGGTGTCATTCAGTCAACATTCAGCTCATTTTAAACACATGGCACACTCGTCTTTGTTGCGCGTATAGTGTCAAGTGTCCCACTGCTGTGTCAAATTTCGACCAGACAGCTGTTGCCTCGGCCCCTCGAGTATTTAACTCACCTGAGCCGAAAGCTCACAAAAATGGTCGATATATAGCGGGACCTGCCCTCGAGATTAAAAAAGATTTTCATGCTCAAATCAACTGAGAATTAAATTCATCATGCTTATAAATGTTAAAATGCCAACATCTGGGAGTTTGAAAGCAAGAAAAGTCTTAATTTCTCAGCATTTTGGTTTTTAATTCCATGCTCCGTATCAAATTTGTCATGAAAAAGCCTAGTAGTTTAATAGCCTCGGGGCCAGGTCAGGCTGTATGATGCATTCAGTATCGAATATGTTTGGCCTTTTCTTTTTCTTTTTAGAGACTTTTGAAAAAATATGTGAACGCCAGCCTGGTGTGCTTTAAAATTCGTGGGAAATGTACTCAATATGAAACCTGTGTTGCAGATTTCAAGCGGATCAGGCAGGGGAACATAGGCCAGTTTCAAGCTAAAGTGAATGACTATAAAGAGCAAGGTTTTACTTCAGATAAAAGCTATTCATCTGGCTGCTAACGACGATTTGCCTTATCTCCTCAAAAGACTCAGACAAGAATACGCCCAATTTCTAAATGATTTTACGAACATCATGGTGTGTTTATATCCAATTATGCATCATTCTGCATGAAATGACCAAAATGCTTTCCACACATTCCTTCTGTCACCATATACTGATTAAGCTACGTTTACCACATGTCATGCACATTACGGTCAGTTGATTCCTATAGTAATTCCCCCGTCCGTCCGTCTGTTTATCCATCAGTAGCTCTGTAGTCATGAGTTTCGTGTCCGGGCCATATCTCTTACAAGGACAGATCAAACTCATTACAACTTCACATGATTATTATCTATAGCATGAAGGTGTGTCACGCATAACATTTAGCTACATACCCCCAAGGTCAATGTCACACCTTTGACTCAAACATGGACAGAAGCTCTAACCCTCAGAATTTCGTGTCCAGGCCATATCTCCAACAAGGGGATGTCAAATCCATTGTTAATTCACATGATTATTATCCATAGCATTAAGGTGTGTCGAGCACAGCATTTGACCACCTATCTCCAAGGTCAAGGTTATAACTCTTACTCAAACATGATCAGAAGCTGATATACTCAGCATTTCATGCCCAGGCCTCATCTTCTACAAGGGTAGACAAATTAATTACAACTTACAACCATGCAACTACCAATTTAGCAATAAACTCCCATTAAACATCTCAAGATGAGCTGTTAGAAGCATAAAATAGACACTCTATTATTTCTTCCAGGTGCATGACAAACTACATGAGAATTTTTTTTTTTTAAGCTTATGGTTAAAAACTAGTTTATTGAAAAGACATATGTTGTAGAGGCAATTCCAATGTGTACCTAAAACATATGTTACTGAAAATAGGGAAGAAAACTATTTGGAAATTTACATTTTCCAAGCATCATGTCCATAGTCTTTACCTCTTTTAAACATCCCAAAATGCCAATCAGTATTAAAATTCCAATCACTCTACTGCAAAATTGTTTATATTTGCATGACAGCTATATCTCCAAATTCGAGTTCAAGAACTACCTCTTTGCTAAGCTGGTAGTTGCATGGTAGTAACATGATTCTCACCCATAGCATGATGGTGTGCCATGCACATCACTTAGCCACTATCTCCCAAGGTCAAGGTCACAAATTTGCTGAAAAATTTCAGAATGTGGTCATGTTGCATATCAAATTAAAGGGAATGAAAAGTACAACATACAAGCATATATTTTACACCCCATTGGTCTTGCTTCTCTATGCCTAAAACAAGAAATTCCGATAATTCGAACTCAGAATTTTCGAATACCTACTGTCCTGCCAGCCAAGAGTGACAGTGACGTCATGTTTTGTTTACAAAGTTATCAGGGACTTAGAATCGGTTGATCACTTGTGTATTAATCCTATCCGCAGGATAGGATTAATACACAAGTGATATATCGATTCGCATAAGCTCAAACGGAGTGTATAAGTAAATATTTTACTTAAAAATTGCAAACAATACACAACGTCACAGTCACTCCCGGCTGGCTGGACAGTAACATGATTCTCAACCATAGCATGATGGTGTGCCATGCATATCACTTAGCCACTCACTCCACAGGTCAAGGTCACAAATTTGCCGAAAAAAACTTTTGTTGCAGAATGTGGTCACGTTGCATATCAAATTAAAGGGAATGAAACGTACGACAACATACAAGCAAATATTTTACACTCCATTGGTCTTGCTACTCTATGCCTATATGCAGGAAATTTCGATAATTCGAACTCCGATTGTTCGAATACCTACTGTCCTGTCAGCCAAGAGTGACAGTGAGGTCATGATTTGCTTACAAAGTTATCAGGGACTTATAATCGATAGATCACTTGTGTATTAATCATATCCGCAGGATAGGATATATACACAAGTGATCTATCGATTCGCGTTAGCTCAAGTGATGCGTACAATTAATGTTTTACTTAATAATTGTAAACAAAACACACGTCACTGTCACTCTTGGTTGGCACGACAGTAGCAGGTTGCTTAAAAATTTCACTGATATGTTTCTTTAAAAACCCACAACATATGCTGTGATAGGAAAAAGTGAATAAATCATATTTTGGTTACATATAACTCTGATCATGTCAGTCATTTGTTAACGTGACCAACTGAAAAAGGCGAAATGACGTGAACTGGTTAAACTATTTGGCAGAAAAGCACAAAAAAAAATGTTGATTAAAATATCGATTAAAACACTGGAAACAGATTGCGTGAAATTAACAATTGATGAAGATTAATTCAATTTATTATTAAAGCCTGGTCGTAAATGTGAAATCCGAATTGTCGAAATAACACAACGAACTGAGAAATACACAACTTTATGGGTACACATAGAGGAGTGGGGGTAGGGGCTTCTTTTATCCAGTACAGTAAAAACTGTCTTAAGCGGCCACTCAAAAATGGACTAAACAAAGTTCTTAATGACAGTTAGTAGCTTAATGCAGGTCAAAAGTATTGCAGAATGCTCCCCTTGGAGCATTCTGCAATACTGCTGACCTGTATTAAGCGAATATCCATCTCGAAAACCTATTTTAGTATATTTTGAGTGGCCGCTTACGACAGGTTTTATTGTAACTCTTTTTTTCATACGGCACCATGATGAGGCTTCGCGGAGCTTCATTTTGGCCGGTTGAGGTATTTTAGTGAAAATGCTCATAACTCTTGAACCGCATGGTCAAACAACTCAAAATTGGAAGATAACTTTTATTTAAAGCTGCATAGTCTGTTTAATTTTAGAAATAATGTTTCTATTTTTCAAGAACACAGCAAAAAACTAAAATTCAGGTATACATTTTACCAATTTCGTCAATCATAACAAATTATCAGTATCAAAACAACAGCATTTATGTTAAAAAGTAACTGTCTATAATTATTGGAGGGACGCAAAATAATTACCAACAATGGAATACACACACCTATTTTATATAATAATTCACTTTTCCGTGCAGTTTCAGCTATAGTGAACAGATTTATTGTGAAAACATAACTTAATTCTTCTTTTACAAATGATTTGTAAAGAAAATATTTTTTTCCCGAAAAATGTTCATAGTTGCAGACTTAGCCTCTTTAATGAGACACCAACATATGAAATTTCAAGACTCTATCATGCCACTGTTCCGAAGATGTCATGATGGGGTATAAAAAAGAGTAACGGGTGGACGACAAGCTGGAAGCATAATGATCCTTAAACTTTCTCTGTGTGCGTATGCGATTCTGTGCACATGACTTCGCCTGAGCCTTCATTACTCCGCATTGCATTGAATATCATGTGCTGGCCCATTTGTTCCCTTATGCACAAATGGGTTCTTACTTATGGTTTGATACAATTAACTTGGGATGATCTATTATATATATCGAGGGGTCACATGCTATAATTTCCAAATAAAATTGTACTTCTTTTTCGTTTTTGTCTGAGCAAACTGTGTAGACCCTGATGAAATTTCACATTATGTGGCATTTCATCCGGGTCTTCGATCACGTGTTTGCTAAAGTACGCCTTTAGGAGTCTGGCTCATGTGCGGATCCAGGGGGGGGGGGGGCCAGGGGGTCCGGATCCCCCTTAAAAATCACAAAATGAAGGGTTTCTTAGCAATAGTGGTGCGGATCCCCTGAACAATTACAAAGCTACCAAGCCAGCATTCAATGTTGGGCCATCAACGGCACGCCAGCGAAACGCCATTTAAGTGGCGTTTCGCTGGTGTGCCGATGATAGCCCGCTTATAGTGGTATTTGGATCATAACACCGACCTCATCAACTAAAAAACAAAACATATAAAGTCAAAGTTGGACCCCCTGTGACAAAATTTTCTTGATCCGTACACGTGGCTATATATGGCTGTATAGTGTACAGAAAATGGTAAGTATTTCAAAAACACCCTTTGTACATGTTGTGTTGCATGCTCTGGTATAATTAGATGAGTTTAAACAGTCTAAACAATCGAGTTGATTAAATTTTCAGTAACAGTTTCATTAAATTTGCAACTTGAAATTATCGTTCAATATAAAACGTCACACACTATCGTCGATATGGGTGTGTGGTTTTCGATGCCTTTATATATGTGGGTACAGAGGCGCACATCTATATGTATATGCGGCATGCACCAACTGGGGGAGGGGGTGGGGGAGCGGGTGGGGTTAGTTGAAATTAACTCAATTGCCTACGGGAACTGGACAACCTAGCTATTATGGTCTGAAAAACGCATATTTAGGGAGCAATAGCGCTATCAAGTGCTCCTGAGTGTGTCTCTTAGTCAAAGGTGCCTGAACTTACATCAACGTCATCTCATAAAAGATGTTTGCTGCATACTGCTCTAAGGGAGAGTATCCATAATTGCAATAGAACATAGCGCTTTACCATTAATATTTCATTTAGTGCCTAGTGACACTATACTCGTGCGATGCCGAAAGTCTCGGGCTAATACAGCTGACCTCGGCCCTGTAACTGGGCCAATACGAAAAAACTTGATTAAATGACACTTTATTAGCTGCTTACTATAGATTACTTTACAGGCAAATGTGTTTGTGCCATACTTCTTTGACCTCAGCTTAATACAGCTGACTGCAGACCAATATTGTTGACCTCCAGTCAATATCCTCAGCTTTATACAGCTGACTGGAGGCCAATATTGTTGACCTCCAGTCAATATCCTCAACTTAATACAGCCGACTAGAGACCAATACTGTTGACCTCAAGTCAATACTGTTGACCTTCGATCAATACAGAAATCAATGCAGTGTAGTTAATTACTAATCTGCTGCATGAAGTTTGGCATGAGCCTTCATCTATGTCCCTACCTTTAGTATACAAGCAGTAAATGCTCAGGCAAGACTGCACATTTGTGCAGTCTTCCCAGAGCATTCGCTGCTCTCATTTGCATTCTCTTCTCGCATATTGGATATAAGCACCAAAATGTCAGGAGCTGACTCATATGTTCCCTAGGTCCTCTCAACCCTTTTAAGACCAATTGGCTTTTCCATAAAGTTTGATACATTTAAGTCAGGATGGTCCATTGTATATACCGAGGGGTAACATGTTAAAATTTCTAAAATAATATTGTATTTCTTTCTCTGAAGATCGATTTTGTTTTAGCAAACAGTGCAGACACTGTTAAAATGAATGTCCCACTTATGCAGCATTTCATCTGGGTTTTCTCACTATTGCCTTAGTACCAGTTTAGGGGTTTCCTGGTCTGTCTGCGACCAGGAGTAAGACCTCAAAAGGTCAATTGCAGAGGAATATGTTCACACAAATAATGACGTTTTGTTAAATTCATTGATTGAAAATCATAAAACTACATAAAGGTGATTCTAGAGAATGGGCGCATAAAATTCACTATAAAATGAAGACAAAATTAAATATTTTAGAATGACATTGAATTTTTTATTCAATAGAGAGATAAAAATAGAAACAATACTATTGTAATACTGTGTAAATTAGTAATACTAACAGAGATACAATTACTGAGTGGTCCGAGTGGTCTTATAGTATCATTTCAATATACAAATTAAGGTACAGTAAAACCTGTGTAAAACAACCACTCAAAAATAGACAAAACAAAGATCTTAATGACAAATGGTAGCTTAATGAAGGTCTAAAGTATTGCAGAATGCTCCCCTTGGAGCATTCTGCAATTCTTTTGACCTGCATTAAGTGATAATTGGTCTTGAGAACCACTTTTTGGTCTTCTTTTTTAGTGGCCGCTTAAGACAGGTTTTACTGTACTTATAAATATATTTTCTTATTTCTGAACAAAAACATATGTTGTGGGTACTCAAAAGAACCGTCTCATTGAGACGGTTCTTTTGAGCACCCAAAGCAAATGTTAGAATTGATTCATAAGAAAATAATCTCAAATTTTACCCTGACAATTTTTGCCTATACAGTAAAACCTGTCTTAAGCAGCCACTTAAAAATAGACAAAATGAAGGTCGTAATGGAAAATGGTAGCTTAATGAAGGTTGAAAGTATTGCAGAATGCTAAACTTAGAGCATTCTGCAATACTTTTGACCTGCATTAAGCGATAATTAGTCTTGATTATCAATTTTTGGTATTTTTGAGAGTGGTCGTTTTACACAGGTTTTACTGTACACATGTAGTAGTGTGGGAGGGGGTTTCTGTTATGAAGTATCTGTTTCTTTTTATACGGCTCCATTTCGGTCGGTTGAGGTCTTTTAGTGAAAATGCATGGTCGAATGGGACACAACTCAAAATTGGAAGATAACTTTTATTTAATGAGGCAACAACATATGGGGTGACGGTACCTATTACATCATCAGTTTCTGTGTACCCAAAAGTTTTGGCACACAATTTGAATGGTAATATAAAATGAGCTCTTCTCATTGGCTGATAATAACAGAGAGGTTATTATGAAATTCAATTTTTATAAATTTAATGCTCAAATTAGTTGAAAAAAATAGTTGAAATGATTTATTGCCACCCACTAAATTTCTGCAGTTTTTTAAAAATGTTATTTTTCATGAAAATAGATAGACTGGTTCTCTCCCTTTAATAGCTTGTCAGCATATTAAGACAGGTAACTACTAGCCGCCATTGCGCCTACGTATCGCATACACACTGACGTCATGAGTGACGTGTTACAAAAATGTAGGGTTTCTTAGCAATACTGGTCCGGATCCCCTGAACAATCACAAAGCTACCAAGCCAGCATTCAATGTTGGGCCATCAACGGCACGCCAGCGAAATGCCATTAAAATGGCGTTTCGCTTGCGGGCCGATGATGGTCCGCTTATAGTGGTATTTGGATCATACTAAAAAAAAAGAAAAAAAAAGTCAAAGTTGGACCCCCTCTGACAAAACATTCTGGATCCACACATGTGGCTAGTATACAGAAAGGGTTAATATTTCCGAAATACCCTTTGTACATGTTGTGTTGCATGCTATGGTATAATTAGATGAGTTTAAACAGTTTAATCAATCGAGTTGATTAAAGTTTCATTAAATTTGCAACTTGAAATCATCGTTCAATATAAAACGTCACACTCTATCGTCTGTATTGGTGTACATGTATGGTTTTCTATGTGTGTATGCGGATGCCTTTATATATGTGGGTACAGGCGTGTGCATGTATATGTGGCATGCACCAACTGGGGGAGTGGATGGGGTTAGGTGAAATTAACTCAATTGCCTAGGGGAACTGGACAACCTATTATGGACTGAAAACGCATATTTAGGGAGCATGAGTGCTACAAGTTCACTCCAGTGTGTGTTTGAGTACTAAAACCTCTAAGTCAAAGGTGCCAAAATTCATAAAAGATGTGTGCTGCATACTGGTCCGAGGGAGAGTATCTAAAATTTCAATAGAACATATCACTGTACCATTAATATTGCATACAGTGCCCAGTGACACTGTACTCGTGCGATGCCAATACATCTGACCTCGGCCAATACGATACCACTTGATTAAATGGCACTTTATTAGCTGCTTGCTATAGATTACTTTACAGGCAAATGTGTCTGTGTCATACTTGTTTGACCTCAGCTTAATACAGCACACTGGAGACCAATACTGTTGACCTCCAGTCATTATTGATTGACCTTCGATCCATACAGAAATCAATGCAGTGTAGTTAATTACTAATCTGCTGCATGAAGTTTGGCATGAGCCTTCATCTATGTCCCTACCTTTAGTATACAAGCAGTAAATGCTCAGGCAAGACTGCACATTTGTGCAGTCTCGCCTGAGCATTCGCTGCTCTCATTTGCATTCTCTTCTCGCATATTGGATATAAGCACCAAAATGTCAGGAGCTGACTCATATGTTCCCTATTTCCTCTCAACCCTTTTAAGACCAATTGGCTTTTCCATAAAGTTTGATACATTTAAGTCAGGATGGTCCATTGTGTATACCGAGGGGTAACATGTTAAAATTTCTAAAATAATATTGTATTTCTTTCTCTGAAGATCGATTTTGTTTTAGCAAACAGTGCAGACACTGTTAAAATGAATGTCCCACTTATGCAGCATTTCATCTGGGTTTTCTCACTATTGCCTTAGTACCAGTTTAGGGGTTTCCTGGTCTGTCTGCGACCAGGAGTAAGACCTCAAAAGGTCAATTGCAGAGGAATATGTTCACACAAATAATGACGTTTTGTTAAATTCATTGATTGAAAATCATAAAACTACATAAAGGTGATTCTAGAGAATGGGCGCATAAAATTCACTATAAAATGAAGACAAAATTAAATATTTTAGAATGACATTGAATTTTTTATTCAATAGAGAGATAAAAATAGAAACAATACTATTGTAATACTGTGTAAATTAGTAATACTAACAGAGATACAATTACTGAGTGGTCCGAGTGGTCTTATAGTATCATTTCAATATACAAATTAAGGTACAGTAAAACCTGTGTAAAACAACCACTCAAAAATAGACAAAACAAAGATCTTAATGACAAATGGTAGCTTAATGAAGGTCTAAAGTATTGCAGAATGCTCCCCTTGGAGCATTCTGCAATTCTTTTGACCTGCATTAAGTGATAATTGGTCTTGAGAACCACTTTTTGGTCTTCTTTTTTAGTGGCCGCTTAAGACAGGTTTTACTGTACTTATAAATATATTTTCTTATTTCTGAACAAAAACATATGTTGTGGGTACTCAAAAGAACCGTCTCATTGAGACGGTTCTTTTGAGCACCCAAAGCAAATGTTAGAATTGATTCATAAGAAAATAATCTCAAATTTTACCCTGACAATTTTTGCCTATACAGTAAAACCTGTCTTAAGCAGCCACTTAAAAATAGACAAAATGAAGGTCGTAATGGAAAATGGTAGCTTAATGAAGGTTGAAAGTATTGCAGAATGCTAAACTTAGAGCATTCTGCAATACTTTTGACCTGCATTAAGCGATAATTAGTCTTGATTATCAATTTTTGGTATTTTTGAGAGTGGTCGTTTTACACAGGTTTTACTGTACACATGTAGTAGTGTGGGAGGGGGTTTCTGTTATGAAGTATCTGTTTCTTTTTATACGGCTCCATTTCGGTCGGTTGAGGTCTTTTAGTGAAAATGCATGGTCGAATGGGACACAACTCAAAATTGGAAGATAACTTTTATTTAATGAGGCAACAACATATGGGGTGACGGTACCTATTACATCATCAGTTTCTGTGTACCCAAAAGTTTTGGCACACAATTTGAATGGTAATATAAAATGAGCTCTTCTCATTGGCTGATAATAACAGAGAGGTTATTATGAAATTCAATTTTTATAAATTTAATGCTCAAATTAGTTGAAAAAAATAGTTGAAATGATTTATTGCCACCCACTAAATTTCTGCAGTTTTTTAAAAATGTTATTTTTCATGAAAATAGATAGACTGGTTCTCTCCCTTTAATAGCTTGTCAGCATATTAAGACAGGTAACTACTAGCCGCCATTGCGCCTACGTATCGCATACACACTGACGTCATGAGTGACGTGTTACAAAAATGTAGGGTTTCTTAGCAATACTGGTCCGGATCCCCTGAACAATCACAAAGCTACCAAGCCAGCATTCAATGTTGGGCCATCAACGGCACGCCAGCGAAATGCCATTAAAATGGCGTTTCGCTTGCGGGCCGATGATGGTCCGCTTATAGTGGTATTTGGATTATACTAAAAAAAAAGAAAAAAAAGTCAAAGTTGGACCCCCTCTGACAAAACATTCTGGATCTACACATGTGGCTAGTATACAGAAAGGGTTAATATTTCCGAAATACCCTTTGTACATCATGTGTTGCATGCTATGGTATAATTAGATGAGTTTAAACAGTCTAATCAATCGAGTTGATTAAAGTTTCATTAAATTTGCAACTTGAAATCATCGTTCAATATAAAACGTCACACTCTATCGTCTGTATTGGTGTACATGTATGGTTTTCTATGTGTGTATGCGGATGCCTTTATATATGTGGGTACAGGCGTGTGCATGTATATGTGGCATGCACCAACTGGGGGAGTGGATGGGGTTAGGTGAAATTAACTCAATTGCCTAGGGGAACTGGACAACCTATTATGGACTGAAAACGCATATTTAGGGAGCATGAGTGCTACAAGTTCACTCCAGTGTGTGTTTGAGTACTAAAACCTCTAAGTCAAAGGTGCCAAAATTCATAAAAGATGTGTGCTGCATACTGGTCCGAGGGAGAGTATCTAAAATTTCAATAGAACATATCACTGTACCATTAATATTGCATACAGTGCCCAGTGACACTGTACTCGTGCGATGCCAATACATCTGACCTCGGCCAATACGATACCACTTGATTAAATGGCACTTTATTAGCTGCTTGCTATAGATTACTTTACAGGCAAATGTGTCTGTGTCATACTTGTTTGACCTCAGCTTAATACAGCACAGTGGAGACCAATACTGTTGACCTCCAGTCATTATTGATTGACCTTCGATCCATACAGAAATCAATGCAGTGTAGTTAATTACTAATCTGCTGCATGAAGTTTGGCATGAGCCTTCATCTATGTCCCTACCTTTAGTATACAAGCAGTAAATGCTCAGGCAAGACTGCACATTTGTGCAGTCTTCCCAGAGCATTCGCCGCTCGCATTTGCATTCTCTTCTCGCATATTGGATATAAGCACCAAAATGTCAGGAGCTGACTCATATGTTCCCTAGGTCCTCTCAACCCTTTTAAGACCAATTGGCTTTTCCATAAAGTTTGATACATTTAAGTCAGGATGGTCCATTGTATATACCGAGGGGTCACATGTTAAAATTTCTAAAATAATATTGTATTTCTTTCTCTGAAGATCGATTTTGTTTTAGCAAACAGTGCAGACACTGTTAAAATGAATGTCCCACTTATGCAGCATTTCATCTGGGTTTTCTCACTATTGCCTTAGTACCAGTTTAGGGGTTTCCTGGTCTGTCTGCGACCAGGAGTAAGACCTCAAAAGGTCAATTGCAGAGGAATATGTTCACACAAATAATGACGTTTTGTTAAATTCATTGATTGAAAATCATAAAACTACATAAAGGTGATTCTAGAGAATGGGCGCATAAAATTCACTATAAAATGAAGACAAAATTAAATATTTTAGAATGACATTGAATTGTTTATTCAATAGAGAGATAAAAATAGAAACAATACTATTGTAATACTGTGTAAATTAGTAATACTAACAGAGATACAATTACTGAGTGGTCCAAGTGGTCTTATGGTATCATTTCAATATACAAATTAAGGTACATTAAAACCTGTGTAAAACAACCACTCAAAAATAGACAAAACAAAGATCTAAATGACAAATGGTACCTTAATGAAGGTAGAAAGTATTGCAGAATGCTCCCCTTGGAGCATTCTGCAATACTTTTGACCTGCATTAAGTGATAATTGGTCTTGAGAACCACTTTTTGGTCTTCTTTTTTAGTGGCCGCTTAAGACAGGTTTTACTGTACTTATAAATATATTTTCTTATTTCTGAACAAAAACATATGTTGTGGGTACTCAAAAGAACTGTCTCAATGAGACGGTTCTTTTGAGCACCCAAAACAAATGTTAGAATTGATTCATAAGAAAATAATCTCAAATTTTACCCTGACAATTTTTGCCTATACAGTAAAACCTGTCTTACGCAGCCACTTAAAAATAGACAAAATGAAGGTCGTAATGGAAAATGGTAGCTTAATGAAGGTTGAAAGTATTGCAGACTGCTAAACTTAGAGCATTCTGCAATACTTTTGACCTGTATTAAGCGATAATTAGTCTTGATTATCAATTTTTGGTATTTTTGAGAGTGGTCATTTTACACAGGTTTTACTGTACACATGTAGTAGTGTGGGAGGGGGTTTCTGTTATCAAGTATCTGTTTCTTTTTAAACGGCACCATTTCGGTCGGTTGAGGTCTTTTAGAGAAAATGCATGGTCAAATGGGACACAACTCAAAATTGGAAGATAACTTTTATTTAATGAGGCAACAACATATGGGGTGACGGTACCTATTACATCATCAGTTTCTGTGTACACAAAAGTTTTGGCACACAATTTGAATGGTAATATAAAATGAGCTCTTCTCATTGGCTGATAATGACAGAGAGGTTATTATGAAATTCAATTCTTATAAATGAGCCGTGACACGTGATTTCCAACAATGTGGCATTTTGACAATTGTAGACTCAGACGAGCATGTGCAGCCTCCTTTTAAGCTTAGACTCAAAATGATGTTCAGTCAGAAGCTTAACACTCATGGAATTTTCAAGCGACCAGCAAAGGCCCTGATCAGACTGCGCGTATGCGCAGGCTGATCTGAGGCTTTGCTGGTCGCACATACCATATTGTTGGAAATCTCATGCACTGGCTCAAATTTAATGCTCAAATTAGTTGAAAAAAATAGTTGAAATGATTTATTGCCACCCACTAAATTTCTGCAGTTTTTTTAAAAATGTTTTTTTTTTTTTTTTTTTTTCATGAAAATAGAATGAAATAAGCGGTCCGCAGACGGTGGCATGTTCGGGAATTCCCTGTGTGCCACAGAAAGTGTTCTTTTTTTGTCTTATTTTATTGGTCCTGTGCTGTACTGAAGGACTGAATGAAAGTTGAAACATTTGTTCCTTTACGCACTTATGGTTTGATACAATTAACTTGGAAAGGTCCATTATATACGTCGAGGGGTCACATGTTATAATTTCCAAATAAAATTGAACTTCTTTTTCTTTTTTGTCTGAGCAAACTGTGTAGACCCTAATGAAATTTCACATTGTTTGACATTTCATCTGGGTCTTCGATCACGTGTTTACCAAAATACGCTTTTGGGAGTCTGGCTCATGTGAGAATCCAGAGGGGGAATAGGGGGTCAAGAACCCCACCCCCTGAAAATTACAAAAATGTAGGGTTTCTTAGCAATACTGGTCCGGATTCCCTGAACAATCACAAAGCTACCAAGCCAGCTTTCAATGTTGGGCCATCAACGGCACGCCAGCGAAACGCCATTAAAATGGCGCTTCGCTTGCGGGCCGATGATGGTCCGCTTATAGTGGTATTTGGATCATACTAAAAAAAAAAACAAAAAAAAGTCAAAGTTGGACCCCCTCTGACAAAACATTCTGGAGCCACACATGTGGCTAGTATACAGAAAGGGTTAATATTTCCGAAATACCCTTTGTACATGTTGTGTTGCATGCTATGGTATAATTAGATGAGTTTAAACAGTCTAATCAATCGAGTTGATTAAAGTGTCATTAAATTTGCAACTTGAAATCATCGTTCAATATAAGACGTCACACACTATCGTCTGTATGGGTGCACATGTATGGTTTTCTATGTGTGTATGCGGATGCCTTTATATATGTGGGTACAGGCGTGTGCATGTATATGTGGCATGCACCAACTGGGGGAGTGGATGGGGTTAGGTGAAATTAACTCAATTGCCTAGGGGAACTGGACAACCTATTATGGACTGAAAACGCATATTTAGGGAGCATTAGTGCTACAAGTGCACTCCAGTGTGTGTTTGAGTACTAAAACCTCGAAGTCAAAGGTGCCAAAATTCATAAAAGATGTGTGCTGCATACTGGTCCGAGGGAGAGTATCTAAAATTTCAATAGAACATATCACTGTACCATTAATATTGCATACAGTGCCCAGTGACACTGTACTCGTGCGATGCCAATACATCTGACCTCGGCCAATACGAAACCACTTGATTAAATGGCACTTTATTAGCTGCTTGCTATAGATTACTTTACAGGCAAATGTGTCTGTGTCATACTTGTTTGACCTCAGCTTAATACAGCACACTGGAGACCAATACTGTTGACCTCCAGTCAATATTGATTGACCTTCGATCCATACAGAAATCAATGCAGTGTAGTTAATTAATAATCTGCTGCATGAAGTTTGGCATGAGCCTTTATCTATGTCCCCACCTTTAGTATACAAGCAGTAACTGCTCAGGCAAGACTGCACATTTGTGCAGTCTTCCCAGAGCATTCGCTGCTCGCATTTGCATTCTCTTCTCGCATATTGGATATAAGCACTAAAATGTCAGGAGATGACTCATATGTTCCCTATGTCCTCTCAACCCTTTTAAGACCAATTGACTTTTCCATAGAGTTTGATACATTTAAGTCAGGATGGTCCATTGTATATACCGAGGGGTCACATGTTAAAATTTCTAAAATAATATTGTATTTCTTTCTCTGAAGATCGATTTTGTTTTAGCAAACAGTGCAGACACTGTTAAAATGAATGCCCCACTTATGCAGCATTTCATCTGGGTTTTCTCACTATTGCCTTAGTACCAGTTTAGGGGTTTCCTGGTCTGTCTGCGACCAGGAGAAAGACCTCAAAAGGTCAATTGCAGAGGAATATGTTCACACAAATAATGACATTTTGTTAAATTCATTGATTGAAAATCATAAAACTACATAAAGGTGATTCTAGGGAATGGGCGCATAAAATTCACTATAAAATGAAGACAAAATTAAATATTTTAGAATGACATTGAATTTTTTATTCAATAGAGAGATAAAAATAGAAACAATACTATTGTAATACTGTGTAAATTAGTAATACTAACAGAGATACAATTACTGAGTGGTCCGAGTGGTCTTATAGTATCATTTCAATATACAAATTAAGGTACAGTAAAACCTATGTAAAAACTCCCCTTGGAGCATTCTGCAATTCTTTTGACCTGCATTAAGTGATAATTGGTCTTGAGAACCACTTTTTGGTCTTCTTTTTTAGTGGCCGCTTAAGACAGGTTTTACTGTACTTATAAATATATTTTCTTATTTCTGAACAAAAACATATGTTGTGGGTACTCAAAAGAACCGTCTCATTGAGACGGTTCTTTTGAGCACCCAAAGCAAATGTTAGAATTGATTCATAAGAAAATAATCTCAAATTTTACCCTGACAATTTTTGCCTATACAGTAAAACCTGTCTTAAGCAGCCACTTAAAAATAGACAAAATGAAGGTCGTAATGGAAAATGGTAGCTTAATGAAGGTTGAAAGTATTGCAGAATGCTTAACTTAGAGCATTCTGCAATACTTTTGACCTGCATTAAGCGATAATTAGTCTTGATTATCAATTTTTGGTATTTTTGAGAGTGGTCGTTTTACACAGGTTTTACTGTACACATGTAGTAGTGTGGGAGGGGGTTTCTGTTATCAAGTATCTGTTTCTTTTTATACGGCACCATTTCGGTCGGTTGAGGTCTTTTAGTGAAAATGCATGGTCAAATGGGACACAACTCAAAATTGGAAGATAACTTTTATTTAATGAGGCAACAACATATGGGATGACGGTACCTATTACATCATCAGTTCCTGTGTACACAAAAGTTTTGGCACACAATTTGAATGGTAATATAAAATGAGCTCTTCTCATTGGCTGATAATGACAGAGAGGTTATTATGAAATTCAATTCTTATAAATGAGCCGTGACACGTGATTTCCAACAATGTGGCATTTTGACAATTGTAGACTCAGACGAGCATGTGCAGCCTCCTTTTAAGCTTAGACTCAAAATGATGTTCAGTCAGAAGCTTAACACTCATGGAATTTTCAAGCGACCAGCAAAGGCCCTGATCAGACTGCGCGTATGCGCAGGCTGATCTGAGGCTTTGCTGGTCGCACATACCATATTGTTGGAAATCTCATGCACTGGCTCAAATTTAATGCTCAAATTAGTTGAAAAAAATAGTTGAAATGATTTATTGCCACCCACTAAATTTCTGCAGTTTTTTTAAAAATGTTTTTTTTTTTTTTTTTTTTTTCATGAAAATAGAATGAAATAAGCGGTCCGCAGACGGTGGCATGTTCGGGAATTCCCTGTGTGCCACAGAAAGTGTTCTTTTTTTGTCTTATTTTATTGGTCCTGTGCTGTACTGAAGGACTGTATGAAAGTTGAAACATTTGTTCCTTTACGCACTTATGGTTTGATACAATTAACTTGGAAAGGTCCATTATATACGTCGAGGGGTCACATGTTATAATTTCCAAATAAAATTGAACTTCTTTTTCTTTTTTGTCTGAGCAAACTGTGTAGACCCTAATGAAATTTCACATTGTTTGACATTTCATCTGGGTCTTCGATCACGTGTTTACCAAAATACGCTTTTGGGAGTCTGGCTCATGTGAGAATCCAGAGGGGGAATAGGGGGTCAAGAACCCCACCCCCTGAAAATTACAAAAATGTAGGGTTTCTTAGCAATACTGGTCCGGATTCCCTGAACAATCACAAAGCTACCAAGCCAGCTTTCAATGTTGGGCCATCAACGGCACGCCAGCGAAACGCCATTAAAATGGCGCTTCGCTTGCGGGCCGATGATGGTCCGCTTATAGTGGTATTTGGATCATACTAAAAAAAAAAACAAAAAAAAGTCAAAGTTGGACCCCCTCTGACAAAACATTCTGGAGCCACACATGTGGCTAGTATACAGAAAGGGTTAATATTTCCGAAATGCCCTTTGTACATGTTGTGTTGCATGCTATGGTATAATTAGATGAGTTTAAACAGTCTAATCAATCGAGTTGATTAAAGTGTCATTAAATTTGCAACTTGAAATCATCGTTCAATATAAGACGTCACACACTATCGTCTGTATGGGTGCACATGTATGGTTTTCTATGTGTGTATGCGGATGCCTTTATATATGTGGGTACAGGCGTGTGCATGTATATGTGGCATGCACCAACTGGGGGAGTGGATGGGGTTAGGTGAAATTAACTCAATTGCCTAGGGGAACTGGACAACCTATTATGGACTGAAAACGCATATTTAGGGAGCATTAGTGCTACAAGTGCACTCCAGTGTGTGTTTGAGTACTAAAACCTCGAAGTCAAAGGTGCCAAAATTCATAAAAGATGTGTGCTGCATACTGGTCCGAGGGAGAGTATCTAAAATTTCAATAGAACATATCACTGTACCATTAATATTGCATACAGTGCCCAGTGACACTGTACTCGTGCGATGCCAATACATCTGACCTCGGCCAATACGAAACCACTTGATTAAATGGCACTTTATTAGCTGCTTGCTATAGATTACTTTACAGGCAAATGTGTCTGTGTCATACTTGTTTGACCTCAGCTTAATACAGCACACTGGAGACCAATACTGTTGACCTCCAGTCAATATTGATTGACCTTCGATCCATACAGAAATCAATGCAGTGTAGTTAATTAATAATCTGCTGCATGAAGTTTGGCATGAGCCTTTATCTATGTCCCCACCTTTAGTATACAAGCAGTAACTGCTCAGGCAAGACTGCACATTTGTGCAGTCTTCCCAGAGCATTCGCTGCTCGCATTTGCATTCTCTTCTCGCATATTGGATATAAGCACTAAAATGTCAGGAGCTGACTCATATGTTCCCTATGTCCTCTCAACCCTTTTAAGACCAATTGACTTTTCCATAGAGTTTGATACATTTAAGTCAGGATGGTCCATTGTATATACCGAGGGGTCACATGTTAAAATTTCTAAATTAATATTGTATTTCTTTCTCTGAAGATCGATTTTGTTTTAGCAAACAGTGCAGACACTGTTAAAATGAATGCCCCACTTATGCAGCATTTCATCTGGGTTTTCTCACTATTGCCTTAGTACCAGTTTAGGGGTTTCCTGGTCTGTCTGCGACCAGGAGAAAGACCTCAAAAGGTCGATTGCAGAGGAATATGTTCACACAAATAATGACATTTTGTTAAATTCATTGATTGAAAATCATAAAACTACATAAAGGTGATTCTAGGGAATGGGCGCATAAAATTCACTATAAAATGAAGACAAAATTATATATTTTAGAATGACATTGAATTTTTTATTCAATAGAGAGATAAAAATAGAAACAATACTATTGTAATACTGTGTAAATTAGTAATACTAACAGAGATACAATTACTGAGTGGTCCGAGTGGTCTTATAGTATCATTTCAATATACAAATTAAGGTACAGTAAAACCTATGTAAAAACTCCCCTTGGAGCATTCTGCAATTCTTTTGACCTGCATTAAGTGATAATTGGTCTTGAGAACCACTTTTTGGTCTTCTTTTTTAGTGGCCGCTTAAGACAGGTTTTACTGTACTTATAAATATATTTTCTTATTTCTGAACAAAAACATATGTTGTGGGTACTCAAAAGAACCGTCTCATTGAGACGGTTCTTTTGAGCACCCAAAGCAAATGTTAGAATTGATTCATAAGAAAATAATCTCAAATTTTACCCTGACAATTTTTGCCTATACAGTAAAACCTGTCTTAAGCAGCCACTTAAAAAAAGACAAAATGAAGGTCGTAATGGAAAATGGTAGCTTAATGAAGGTTGAAAGTATTGCAGAATGCTAAACTTAGAGCATTCTGCAATACTTTTGACCTGCATTAAGCGATAATTAGTCTTGATTATCAATTTTGGGTATTTTTGAGAGTGGTCGTTTTACACAGCTTTTACTGTACACATGTAGTAGTGTGGGAGGGGGTTTCTGTTTCTTTTTATACGGCACCATTTCGGTCGATTGAGGTCTTTTAGTGAAAATGCATGGTCAAATGGGATACAACTCAAAATTGGAAGATAACTTTTATTTAATGAGGCAACAACATATGGGGTGACGGTACCTATTACATCATCAGTTTCTGTGTACACAAAAGTTTTGGCACACAATTTGAATGGTAATATAAAATGAGCTCTTCTCATTGGCTGATAATGACAGAGAGGTTATTATGAAATTCAACTCTTATAAATTTAATGCTCAAATTAGTTGAAAAAATAGTTGAAATGATTTATTGCCACCCACTAAATTTCTGCAGTTTTTTAAAAATGTTATTTTTCATGAAAATAGAATGAAATAAGCGGTCCGCAGACGGTGGCATGTTTGGGAATTCCCTGTGTGCACAAAATGCCACAGAAAGTGTTCTTTTTTTGTCTTATTTTATTGGTCCTGTGCTGTACTGAAGGACTGTATGAAAGAAAGTTGTTGGAATGCACTGTAAATATATGATTTCTTTTAAAATGTTTGTATTTCGGCCTATGGAAAATCAATTGGTACCGTCACCCCATATGAACTTTCAAGATCCTACCATACCACTGTTCCGAAGATGTCATGATTGGGTATAAAAAATGATGGATGGATGGACAAGCTGAAAGCAATATGATCCTTAAACTTTTTCTGTGTGCGCATGCGATTCTGTGTACATGACTTCGCCTGAGCCTTCATTAGTCCAAATTGCAGTCTCATGAATTGAATATCATGTGCTAGCCCATTTGTTCCTTTACGCACTTATGGTTTGATACAATTAACTTGGGAAGGTCCATTATATACATCGAGGGGTCACATGTTATAATTTCCAAATAAAATTGAACTTCTTTTTCGTTTTTGTCTGAGCAAACTGTGTAGACCCTTATAAAATTTCACATTGTTTGACATTTCATCTGGGTCTTCGATCACGTGTTTACCAAAGTACGCTTTTGGGAGTCTGGCTCATGTGAGAATCCAGCGGGGGAATAGGGGGTCAAGACCCCCACCCCCGGAAAATTACAAAAATTTAGGGTTTCTTTAACTGGTCCGGATCCCCTGAACAATCACAAAGCTACCAAGCCAGCATTCAATGTTGGGCCATCAATGGCACGCCAGCGAAACGCCATTAAAATGGCGTTTCGCTTGCGGGCCGATGATGGTCCGCTTATAGTGGTATTTGGATCATACTAAAAAAAAACAAAAAAAAGTCAAAGTTGGACCCCCTCTGACAAAACATTCTGGATCCACACATGTGGCTAGTATACAGAAAGGGCTAATATTTCCGAAATACCCTTTGTACATGTTGTGTTGCATGCTATGGTATAATTAGATGAGTTTAAACAGTCTAATCAATCGAGTTGATTAAAGTTTCATTAAATTTGCAACTTGAAATCATCGTTCAATATAAAACGTCACACACTATCGTCTGTATGGGTGTACATGTATGGTTTTCTATGTGTGTATGCGGATGCCTATATATATGTGGGTACAGGCGTGTGCATGTATATGTGGCATGCACCAACTGGGGGAGTGGATGGGGTTAGGTGAAATTAACTCAATTGCCTAGGGGAACTGGACAACCTATTATGGACTGAAAACGCATATTTAGGGAGCATTAGTGCTACAAGTGCACTCCAGTGTGTGTTTGAGTACTAAAACCTCGAAGTCAAAGGTGCCAAAATTCATAAAAGATGTGTGCTGCATACTGGTCCGAGGGAGAGTATCTAAAATTTCAATAGAACATATCACTGTACCATTAATATTGCATACAGTGCCCAGTGACACTGTACTCGTGCGATGCCAATACATCTGACCTCGGCCAATACGAAACCACTTGATTAAATGGCACTTTATTAGCTGCTTGCTATAGATTACTTTACAGGCAAATGTGTCTGTGTCGTACTTGTTTGACCTCAGCTTAATACAGCACACTGGAGACCAATACTGTTGACCTCCAGTCAATATTGATTGACCTTCGATCCATACAGAAATCAATGCAGTGTAGTTAATTAATAATCTGCTGCATGAAGTTTGGCATGAGCCTTCATCTATGTCCCTACCTTTAGTATACAAGCAGTAAATGCTCAGGCAAGACTGCACATTTGTGCAGTCTTCCCAGAGCATTCGCCGCTCGCATTTGCATTCTCTTCTCGCATATTGGATATAAGCACCAAACTGTCAGGAGCTGACTCATATGTTCCCTATGTCCTCTCAACCCTTTTAAGACCAATTGACTTTTCCATAAAGTTTGATACATTTAAGTCAGGATGGTCCATTGTATATACCGAGGGGTCACATGTTAAAATTTCTAAAATAATATTGTATTTCTTTCTCTGAAGATCGATTTTGTTTTAGCAAACAGTGCAGACACTGTTAAAATGAATGCCCCACTTATGCAGCATTTCATCTGGGTTTTCTCACTATTGCCTTAGTACCAGTTTAGGGGTTTCCTGGTCTGTCTGCGACCAGGAGTAAGACCTCAAAAGGTCAATTGCAGAGGAATATGTTCACACAAATAATGACATTTTGTTAAATTCATTGATTGAAAATCAAAAAACTACATAAAGGTGATTCTAGAGAATGGGCGCATAAAATTCACTATAAAATGAAGACAAAATTAAATATTTTAGAATGACATTGAATTGTTTATTCAATAGAGAGATAAAAATAGAAACAATACTATTGTAATACTGTGTAAATTAGTAATACTAACAGAGATACAATTACTGAGTGGTCCAAGTGGTCTTATGGTATCATTTCAATATACAAATTAAGGTACATTAAAACCTGTGTAAAACAACCACTCAAAAATAGACAAAACAAAGATCTAAATGACAAATGGTACCTTAATGAAGGTAGAAAGTATTGCAGAATGCTCCCCTTGGAGCATTCTGCAATACTTTTGACCTGCATTAAGTGATAATTGGTCTTGAGAACCACTTTTTGGTCTTCTTTTTTAGTGGCCGCTTAAGACAGGTTTTACTGTACTTATTAATATATTTTCTTATTTCTGAACAAAAACATATGTTGTGGGTACTCAAAAGAACCGTCTCATTGAGACGGTTCTTTTGAGCACCCAAAGCAAATGTTAGAATTGATTCATAAGAAAATAATCTCAAATTTTACCCTGACAATTTTTGCCTATACAGTAAAACCTGTCTTAAGCAGCCACTTAAAAATAGACAAAATGAAGGTCGTAATGGAAAATGGTAGCTTAATGAAGGTTGAAAGTATTGCAGAATGCTAAACTTAGAGCATTCTGCAATACTTTTGACCTGCATTAAGCGATAATTAGTCTTGATTATCAATTTTTGGTATTTTTGAGAGTGGTCGTTTTACACAGGTTTTACTGTACACATGTAGTAGTGTGGGAGGGGGTTTCTGTTATGAAGTATCTGTTTCTTTTTATACGGCTCCATTTCGGTCGGTTGAGGTCTTTTAGTGAAAATGCATGGTCGAATGGGACACAACTCAAAATTGGAAGATAACTTTTATTTAATGAGGCAACAACATATGGGGTGACGGTACCTATTACATCATCAGTTTCTGTGTACCCAAAAGTTTTGGCACACAATTTGAATGGTAATATAAAATGAGCTCTTCTCATTGGCTGATAATAACAGAGAGGTTATTATGAAATTCAATTTTTATAAATTTAATGCTCAAATTAGTTGAAAAAAATAGTTGAAATGATTTATTGCCACCCACTAAATTTCTGCAGTTTTTTAAAAATGTTATTTTTCATGAAAATAGATAGACTGGTTCTCTCCCTTTAATAGCTTGTCAGCATATTAAGACAGGTAACTACTAGCCGCCATTGCGCCTACGTATCGCATACACACTGACGTCATGAGTGACGTGTTACAAAAATGTAGGGTTTCTTAGCAATACTGGTCCGGATCCCCTGAACAATCACAAAGCTACCAAGCCAGCATTCAATGTTGGGCCATCAACGGCACGCCAGCGAAATGCCATTAAAATGGCGTTTCGCTTGCGGGCCGATGATGGTCCGCTTATAGTGGTATTTGGATTATACTAAAAAAAAAGAAAAAAAAGTCAAAGTTGGACCCCCTCTGACAAAACATTCTGGATCTACACATGTGGCTAGTATACAGAAAGGGTTAATATTTCCGAAATACCCTTTGTACATGTTGTGTTGCATGCTATGGTATAATTAGATGAGTTTAAACAGTCTAATCAATCGAGTTGATTAAAGTTTCATTAAATTTGCAACTTGAAATCATCGTTCAATATAAAACGTCACACTCTATCGTCTGTATTGGTGTACATGTATGGTTTTCTATGTGTGTATGCGGATGCCTTTATATATGTGGGTACAGGCGTGTGCATGTATATGTGGCATGCACCAACTGGGGGAGTGGATGGGGTTAGGTGAAATTAACTCAATTGCCTAGGGGAACTGGACAACCTATTATGGACTGAAAACGCATATTTAGGGAGCATTAGTGCTACAAGTGCACTCCAGTGTGTGTTTGAGTACTAAAACCTCTAAGTCAAAGGTGCCAAAATTCATAAAAGATGTGTGCTGCATACTGGTCCGAGGGAGAGTATCTAAAATTTCAATAGAATATATCACTGTACCATTAATATTGCATACAGTGCCCAGTGACACTGTACTCATGCGATGCCAATACATCTGACCTCAGCCAATACGAAACCACTTGATTAAATGGCACTTTATTAGCTGCTTGCTATAGATTACTTTACAGGCAAATGTGTCTGTGTCATACTTGTTTGACCTCAGCTTAATACAGCACACTGGAGACCAATACTGTTGACCTCCAGTCAATATTGATTGACCTTCGATCCATACAGAAATCAATGCAGTGCCGCTTAAGACAGGTTTTACTGTACTTATAAATATATTTTCTTATTTCTGAACAAAAACATATGTTGTGGGTACTCAAAAAAACCGTCTCATTGAGACGGTTCTTTTGAGCACCCAAAGCAAACGTTAGAATTGATTCATAAGAAAATAATCTCAAATTTTACCCTGACAATTTTTGCCTATACAGTAAAACCTGTCTTAAGCAGCCACTTAAAAATAGACAAAATGAAGGTCGTAATGGAAAATGGTAGCTTAATGAAGGTTGAAAGTATTGCAGAATGCTAAACTTAGAGCATTCTGCAATACTTTTGACCTGCATTAAGCGATAATTAGTCTTGATTATCAATTTTTGGTATTTTTGAGAGTGGTCGTTTTACACAGGTTTTACTGTACACATGTAGTAGTGTGGGAGGGGGTTTCTGTTATCAAGTATCTGTTTCTTTTTATACGGCACCATTTCGGTCGGTTGAGGTCTTTTAGTGAAAATGCATGGTCAAATGGGACACAACTCAAAATTGGAAGATAACTTTTATTTAATGAGGCAACAACATATGGGGTGACGGTACCTATTACATCATCAGTTTCTGTGTACACAAAAGTTTTGGCACACAATTTGAATGGTAATATAAAATGAGCTCTTCTCATTGGCTGATAATGACAGAGAGGTTATTATGAAATTCAATTCTTATAAATTTAATGCTCAAATTAGTTGAAAAAAATAGTTGAAATGATTTATTGCCACCCACTAAATTTCTGCAGTTTTTAAAAAATGTTGTTATTTTTCATGAAAATAGAATGAAATAAGCGGTCCGCAGACGGTGGCATGTTTGGGAATTCCCTGTGTGCACAAAATGCCACAGAAAGTGTTCTTTTTTTTGTCTTATTTTATTGGTCCCGTGCTGTACTGAAGGACTGTATGAAAGAAAGTTGTTGGAATGCACTGTAAATATATGATTTCTTTTAAAATGTTTGTATTACGGCCTATGGAAAATCAATTGGTACCGTCACCCCATATGAAATTTCAAGATTCTACCATACCACTGTTCCGAAGATGTCATGATTGGGTATAAAAAATGATGGATGGATGGATAAGCTGAAAGCAATATGATCCTTAAACTTTTTCTGTGTGCGCATGCGATTCTGTGTACATGACTTCGCCTGAGCCTTCATTAGTCCAAATTGCAGTCTCATGAATTGAATATCATGCGCTAGCCCATTTGTTCCTTTACGCACTTATGGTTTGATACAATTAACTTGGGAAGGTCCATTATATACATCGAGGGGTCACATGTTATAATTTCCAAATAAAATTGAACTTCTTTTTCGTTTTTGTCTGAGCAAACTGTGTAGACCCTAATGAAATTTCACATTATTTGACATTTCATCTGGGTCTTCGATCACGTGTTTACCAAAGTACGCTTTTGGGAGTCTGGCTCATGTGAGAATCCAGAAGGGGAATAGGGGGTCAAGACCCCCACCCCCTGAAAAATACAAAAAATGTAGGGTTTCTTAGCAATACTGGTCCGGATCCCCTGAACAATCACAAAGCTACCAAGCCAGCATTCAATGTTGGGCCATCTACGGCACGCCAGCGAAACGCCATTAAAATGGCGTTTCGCTTGCGGGCCGATGATGGTCCGCTTATAGTGGTATTTGGATCATACTAAAAAAAAAAACAAAAAAAAAGTCAAAGTTGGACCCCCTCTGACAAAACATTCTGGATCCACACATGTGGCTAGTGTACAGAGAGGGTTAATATTTCCGAAATACCCTTTGTACATGTTGTGTTGCATGCTATGGTATAATTAGATGAGTTTAAACAGTCTAATCAATCGAGTTGATTAAAGTTTCATTAAATTTGCAACTTGAAATCATCGTTCAATACTAAACGTCACACACTACCGTCTGTATGGGTGTACATGTATGGTTTTCTATGTGTGTATGCGGATGCCTTTATATATGTGGGTACAGGCGTGTGCATGTATATGTGGCATGCACCAACTGGGGGAGTGGATGGGGTTAGGTGAAATTAACTCAAATGCCTAGGGGAACTGGACAACCTATTATGGACTGAAAACGCATATTTAGGGAGCATTAGTGCTACAAGTGCACTCCAGTGTGTGTTTGAGTACTAAAACCTCTAAGTCAAAGGTGCCAAAATTCATAAAAGATGTGTGCTGCATACTGGTCCGAGGGAGAGTATCTAAAATTTCAATAGAATATATCACTGTACCATTAATATTGCATACAGTGCCCAGTGACACTGTACTCGTGCGATGCCAATACATCTGACCTCAGCCAATACGAAACCACTTGATTAAATGGCACTTTATTAGCTGCTTGCTATAGATTACTTTACAGGCAAATGTGTCTGTGTCATACTTGTTTGACCTCAGCTTAATACAGCACACTGGAGACCAATACTGTTGACCTCCAGTCAATATTGATTGACCTTCGATCCATACAGAAATCAATGCAGTGCCGCTTAAGACAGGTTTTACTGTACTTATAAATATATTTTCTTATTTCTGAACAAAAACATATGTTGTGGGTACTCAAAAAAACCGTCTCATTGAGACGGTTCTTTTGAGCACCCAAAGCAAACGTTAGAATTGATTCATAAGAAAATAATCTCAAATTTTACCCTGACAATTTTTGCCTATACAGTAAAACCTGTCTTAAGCAGCCACTTAAAAATAGACAAAATGAAGGTCGTAATGGAAAATGGTAGCTTAATGAAGGTTGAAAGTATTGCAGAATGCTAAACTTAGAGCATTCTGCAATACTTTTGACCTGCATTAAGCGATAATTAGTCTTGATTATCAATTTTTGGTATTTTTGAGAGTGGTCGTTTTACACAGGTTTTACTGTACACATGTAGTAGTGTGGGAGGGGGTTTCTGTTATCAAGTATCTGTTTCTTTTTATACGGCACCATTTCGGTCGGTTGAGGTCTTTTAGTGAAAATGCATGGTGAAATGGGACACAACTCAAAATTGGAAGATAACTTTTATTTAATGAGGCAACAACATATGGGGTGACGGTACCTATTACATCATCAGTTTCTGTGTACACAAAAGTTTTGGCACACAATATGAATGGTAATATAAAATGAGCTCTTCTCATTGGCTGATAATGACAGAGAGGTTATTATGAAATTCAATTCTTATAAATTTAATGCTCAAATTAGTTGAAAAAAATAGTTGAAATGATTTATTGCCACCCACTAAATTTCTGCAGTTTTTTAAAAATGTTGTTTTTTTTCATAAAAATAGAATGAAATAAGCGGTCCGCAGATGGTGCCATGTTCGGGAATTCCCTGTGTGCACAAAATGCCACAGAAAGTGTTCTTTTTTGTCTTATTTTATTGGTCCTGTGCTGTACTGAAGGACTGTATGAAAGAAAGTTGTTGGAATGCACTGTAAATATATGATTTCTTTTAAAATGTTTGTATTACGGCCTATGGAAAATCAATTGGTACCGTCACCCCATATGAAATTTCAAGATTCTACCATACCACTGTTCCGAAGATGTCATGATTGGGTATAAAAAATGTTGGATGGATGGACAAGCTGAAAGCAATATGATCCACAAACTTTTTCTGTGTGCGCATGCGATTCTGTGTACATGACTTCGCCTGAGCCTTCATTAGTCCAAATTGCAGTCTCATGAATTGAATATCATGCGCTAGCCCATTTGTTCCTTTACGCAATTATGGTTTGATACAATTAACTTGGGAAGGTCCATTATATACATCGAGGGGTCACATGTTATAATTTCCAAATAAAATTGAACTTCTTTTTCGTTTTTGTCTGAGCAAACTGTGTAGACCCTAATGAAATTTCACATTATTTGACATTTCATCTGGGTCTTCGATCACGTGTTTACCAAAGTACGCTTTTGGGAGTCTGGCTCATGTGAGAATCCAGAGGGGGAATAGGGGTTTAAGTCCCCCACCCCCTGAAAATTACGAAAATGTAGGGTTTCTTAGCAATACTGGTCCGGATCCCCTGAACAATCACAAAGCTACCAAGCCAGCATTCAATGTTGGGCCATCTACGGCACGCCAGCGAAACGCCATTAAAATGGCGTTTCGCTTGCGGGCCGATGATGGTCCGCTTATAGTGGTATTTGGATCATACTAAAAAAAAAAACAAAAAAAAAGTCAAAGTTGGACCCCCTCTGACAAAACATTCTGGATCCACACATGTGGCTAGTGTACAGAGAGGGTTAATATTTCCGAAATACCCTTTGTACATGTTGTGTTGCATGCTATGGTATAATTAGATGAGTTTAAACAGTCTAATCAATCGAGTTGATTAAAGTTTCATTAAATTTGCAACTTGAAATCATCGTTCAATACTAAACGTCACACACTACCGTCTGTATGGGTGTACATGTATGGTTTTCTATGTGTGTATGCGGATGCCTTTATATATGTGGGTACAGGCGTGTGCATGTATATGTGGCATGCACCAACTGGGGGAGTGGATGGGGTTAGGTGAAATTAACTCAAATGCCTAGGGGAACTGGACAACCTATTATGGACTGAAAACGCATATTTAGGGAGCATTAGTGCTACAAGTGCACTCCAGTGTGTGTTTGAGTACTAAAACCTCTAAGTCAAAGGTGCCAAAATTCATAAAAGATGTGTGCTGCATACTGGTCCGAGGGAGAGTATCTAAAATTTCAATAGAATATATCACTGTACCATTAATATTGCATACAGTGCCCAGTGACACTGTACTCGTGCGATGCCAATACATCTGACCTCAGCCAATACGAAACCACTTGATTAAATGGCACTTTATTAGCTGCTTGCTATAGATTACTTTACAGGCAAATGTGTCTGTGTCATACTTGTTTGACCTCAGCTTAATACAGCACACTGGAGACCAATACTGTTGACCTCCAGTCAATATTGATTGACCTTCGATCCATACAGAAATCAATGCAGTGCCGCTTAAGACAGGTTTTACTGTACTTATAAATATATTTTCTTATTTCTGAACAAAAACATATGTTGTGGGTACTCAAAAAAACCGTCTCATTGAGACGGTTCTTTTGAGCACCCAAAGCAAACGTTAGAATTGATTCATAAGAAAATAATCTCAAATTTTACCCTGACAATTTTTGCCTATACAGTAAAACCTGTCTTAAGCAGCCACTTAAAAATAGACAAAATGAAGGTCGTAATGGAAAATGGTAGCTTAATGAAGGTTGAAAGTATTGCAGAATGCTAAACTTAGAGCATTCTGCAATACTTTTGACCTGCATTAAGCGATAATTAGTCTTGATTATCAATTTTTGGTATTTTTGAGAGTGGTCGTTTTACACAGGTTTTACTGTACACATGTAGTAGTGTGGGAGGGGGTTTCTGTTATCAAGTATCTGTTTCTTTTTATACGGCACCATTTCGGTCGGTTGAGGTCTTTTAGTGAAAATGCATGGTCAAATGGGACACAACTCAAAATTGGAAGATAACTTTTATTTAATGAGGCAACAACATATGGGGTGACGGTACCTATTACATCATCAGTTTCTGTGTACACAAAAGTTTTGGCACACAATTTGAATGGTAATATAAAATGAGCTCTTCTCATTGGCTGATAATGACAGAGAGGTTATTATGAAATTCAATTCTTATAAATTTAATGCTCAAATTAGTTGAAAAAAATAGTTGAAATGATTTATTGCCACCCACTAAATTTCTGCAGTTTTTAAAAAATGTTGTTATTTTTCATGAAAATAGAATGAAATAAGCGGTCCGCAGATGGTGCCATGTTCGGGAATTCCCTGTGTGCACAAAATGCCACAGAAAGTGTTCTTTTTTGTCTTATTTTATTGGTCCTGTGCTGTACTGAAGGACTGTATGAAAGAAAGTTGTTGGAATGCACTGTAAATATATGATTTCTTTTAAAATGTTTGTATTACGGCCTATGGAAAATCAATTGGTACCGTCACCCCATATGAAATTTCAAGATTCTACCATACCACTGTTCCGAAGATGTCATGATTGGGTATAAAAAATGTTGGATGGATGGACAAGCTGAAAGCAATATGATCCACAAACTTTTTCTGTGTGCGCATGCGATTCTGTGTACATGACTTCGCCTGAGCCTTCATTAGTCCAAATTGCAGTCTCATGAATTGAATATCATGCGCTAGCCCATTTGTTCCTTTACGCAATTATGGTTTGATACAATTAACTTGGGAAGGTCCATTATATACATCGAGGGGTCACATGTTATAATTTCCAAATAAAATTGAACTTCTTTTTCGTTTTTGTCTGAGCAAACTGTGTAGACCCTAATGAAATTTCACATTATTTGACATTTCATCTGGGTCTTCGATCACGTGTTTACCAAAGTACGCTTTTGGGAGTCTGGCTCATGTGAGAATCCAGAAGGGGAATAGGGGGTCAAGACCCCCACCCCCTGAAAAATACAAAAAATGTAGGGTTTCTTAGCAATACTGGTCCGGATCCCCTGAACAATCACAAAGCTACCAAGCCAGCATTCAATGTTGGGCCATCTACGGCACGCCAGCGAAACGCCATTAAAATGGCGTTTCGCTTGCGGGCCGATGATGGTCCGCTTATAGTGGTATTTGGATCATACTAAAAAAAAAAACAAAAAAAAAGTCAAAGTTGGACCCCCTCTGACAAAACATTCTGGATCCACACATGTGGCTAGTGTACAGAGAGGGTTAATATTTCCGAAATACCCTTTGTACATGTTGTGTTGCATGCTATGGTATAATTAGATGAGTTTAAACAGTCTAATCAATCGAGTTGATTAAAGTTTCATTAAATTTGCAACTTGAAATCATCGTTCAATACTAAACGTCACACACTACCGTCTGTATGGGTGTACATGTATGGTTTTCTATGTGTGTATGCGGATGCCTTTATATATGTGGGTACAGGCGTGTGCATGTATATGTGGCATGCACCAACTGGGGGAGTGGATGGGGTTAGGTGAAATTAACTCAAATGCCTAGGGGAACTGGACAACCTATTATGGACTGAAAACGCATATTTAGGGAGCATTAGTGCTACAAGTGCACTCCAGTGTGTGTTTGAGTACTAAAACCTCTAAGTCAAAGGTGCCAAAATTCATAAAAGATGTGTGCTGCATACTGGTCCGAGGGAGAGTATCTAAAATTTCAATAGAATATATCACTGTACCATTAATATTGCATACAGTGCCCAGTGACACTGTACTCGTGCGATGCCAATACATCTGACCTCAGCCAATACGAAACCACTTGATTAAATGGCACTTTATTAGCTGCTTGCTATAGATTACTTTACAGGCAAATGTGTCTGTGTCATACTTGTTTGACCTCAGCTTAATACAGCACACTGGAGACCAATACTGTTGACCTCCAGTCAATATTGATTGACCTTCGATCCATACAGAAATCAATGCAGTGCCGCTTAAGACAGGTTTTACTGTACTTATAAATATATTTTCTTATTTCTGAACAAAAACATATGTTGTGGGTACTCAAAAAAACCGTCTCATTGAGACGGTTCTTTTGAGCACCCAAAGCAAACGTTAGAATTGATTCATAAGAAAATAATCTCAAATTTTACCCTGACAATTTTTGCCTATACAGTAAAACCTGTCTTAAGCAGCCACTTAAAAATAGACAAAATGAAGGTCGTAATGGAAAATGGTAGCTTAATGAAGGTTGAAAGTATTGCAGAATGCTAAACTTAGAGCATTCTGCAATACTTTTGACCTGCATTAAGCGATAATTAGTCTTGATTATCAATTTTTGGTATTTTTGAGAGTGGTCGTTTTACACAGGTTTTACTGTACACATGTAGTAGTGTGGGAGGGGGTTTCTGTTATCAAGTATCTGTTTCTTTTTATACGGCACCATTTCGGTCGGTTGAGGTCTTTTAGTGAAAATGCATGGTGAAATGGGACACAACTCAAAATTGGAAGATAACTTTTATTTAATGAGGCAACAACATATGGGGTGACGGTACCTATTACATCATCAGTTTCTGTGTACACAAAAGTTTTGGCACACAATATGAATGGTAATATAAAATGAGCTCTTCTCATTGGCTGATAATGACAGAGAGGTTATTATGAAATTCAATTCTTATAAATTTAATGCTCAAATTAGTTGAAAAAAATAGTTGAAATGATTTATTGCCACCCACTAAATTTCTGCAGTTTTTTAAAAATGTTGTTATTTTTTATGAAAATAGAATGAAATAAGCGGTCCGCAGACGGTGGCATGTTCGGGAATTCCCTGTGTGCACAAAATGCCACAGAAAGTGTTCTTTTTTTTGTCTTATTTTATTGGTCCTGTGCTGTACTGAATGACTGTATGAAAGAAAGTTGTTGGAATGCACTGTAAATATATGATTTCTTTTAAAATGTTTGTATTACGGCCTATGGAAAATCAATTGGTACCGTCACCCCATATGAAATTTCAAGATTCTACCATACCACTGTTCCGAAGATGTCATGATTGGGTATAAAAAATGATGGATGGATGGATAAGCTGAAAGCAATATGATCCTTAAACTTTTTCTGTGTGCGCATGCGATTCTGTGTACATGACTTCGCCTGAGCCTTCATTAGTCCAAATTGCAGTCTCATGAATTGAATATCATGCGCTAGCCCATTTGTTCCTTTACGCACTTATGGTTTGATACAATTAACTTGGGAAGGTCCATTATATACATCGAGGGGTCACATGTTATAATTTCCAAATAAAATTGAACTTCTTTTTCGTTTTTGTCTGAGCAAACTGTGTAGACCCTAATGAAATTTCACATTATTTGACATTTCATCTGGGTCTTCGATCACGTGTTTACCAAAGTACGCTTTTGGGAGTCTGGCTCATGTGAGAATCCAGAAGGGGAATAGGGGGTCAAGACCCCCACCCCCTGAAAAATACAAAAAATGTAGGGTTTCTTAGCAATACTGGTCCGGATCCCCTGAACAATCACAAAGCTACCAAGCCAGCATTCAATGTTGGGCCATCTACGGCACGCCAGCGAAACGCCATTAAAATGGCGTTTCGCTTGCGGGCCCATGATGGTCCGCTTATAGTGGTATTTGGATCATACTAAAAAAAAAACAAAAAAAAAGTCAAAGTTGGACCCCCTCTGACAAAACATTCTGGATCCACACATGTGGCTAGTGTACAGAGAGGGTTAATATTTCCGAAATACCCTTTGTACATGTTGTGTTGCATGCTATGGTATAATTAGATGAGTTTAAACAGTCTAATCAATCGAGTTGATTAAAGTTTCATTAAATTTGCAACTTGAAATCATCGTTCAATACTAAACGTCACACACTACCGTCTGTATGGGTGTACATGTATGGTTTTCTATGTGTGTATGGGGATGCCTTTATATATGTGGGTACAGGCGTGTGCATGTATATGTGGCATGCACCAACTGGGGGAGTGGATGGGGTTAGGTGAAATTAACTCAAATGCCTAGGGGAACTGGACAACCTATTATGGACTGAAAACGCATATTTAGGGAGCATTAGTGCTACAAGTGCACTCCAGTGTGTGTTTGAGTACTAAAACCTCTAAGTCAAAGGTGCCAAAATTCATAAAAGATGTGTGCTGCATACTGGTCCGAGGGAGAGTATCTAAAATTTCAATAGAATATATCACTGTACCATTAATATTGCATACAGTGCCCAGTGACACTGTACTCGTGCGATGCCAATACATCTGACCTCAGCCAATACGAAACCACTTGATTAAATGGCACTTTATTAGCTGCTTGCTATAGATTACTTTACAGGCAAATGTGTCTGTGTCATACTTGTTTGACCTCAGCTTAATACAGCACACTGGAGACCAATACTGTTGACCTCCAGTCAATATTGATTGACCTTCGATCCATACAGAAATCAATGCAGTGCCGCTTAAGACAGGTTTTACTGTACTTATAAATATATTTTCTTATTTCTGAACAAAAACATATGTTGTGGGTACTCAAAAAAACCGTCTCATTGAGACGGTTCTTTTGAGCACCCAAAGCAAACGTTAGAATTGATTCATAAGAAAATAATCTCAAATTTTACCCTGACAATTTTTGCCTATACAGTAAAACCTGTCTTAAGCAGCCACTTAAAAATAGACAAAATGAAGGTCGTAATGGAAAATGGTAGCTTAATGAAGGTTGAAAGTATTGCAGAATGCTAAACTTAGAGCATTCTGCAATACTTTTGACCTGCATTAAGCGATAATTAGTCTTGATTATCAATTTTTGGTATTTTTGAGAGTGGTCGTTTTACACAGGTTTTACTGTACACATGTAGTAGTGTGGGAGGGGGTTTCTGTTATCAAGTATCTGTTTCTTTTTATACGGCACCATTTCGGTCGGTTGAGGTCTTTTAGTGAAAATGCATGGTGAAATGGGACACAACTCAAAATTGGAAGATAACTTTTATTTAATGAGGCAACAACATATGGGGTGACGGTACCTATTACATCATCAGTTTCTGTGTACACAAAAGTTTTGGCACACAATATGAATGGTAATATAAAATGAGCTCTTCTCATTGGCTGATAATGACAGAGAGGTTATTATGAAATTCAATTCTTATAAATTTAATGCTCAAATTAGTTGAAAAAAATAGTTGAAATGATTTATTGCCACCCACTAAATTTCTGCAGTTTTTTAAAAATGTTGTTATTTTTCATGAAAATAGAATGAAATAAGCGGTCCGCAGACGGTGGCATGTTCGGGAATTCCCTGTGTGCACAAAATGCCACAGAAAGTGTTCTTTTTTTTGTCTTATTTTATTGGTCCTGTGCTGTACTGAATGACTGTATGAAAGAAAGTTGTTGGAATGCACTGTAAATATATGATTTCTTTTAAAATGTTTGTATTACGGCCTATGGAAAATCAATTGGTACCGTCACCCCATATGAAATTTCAAGATTCTACCATACCACTGTTCCGAAGATGTCATGATTGGGTATAAAAAATGATGGATGGATGGATAAGCTGAAAGCAATATGATCCTTAAACTTTTTCTGTGTGCGCATGCGATTCTGTGTACATGACTTCGCCTGAGCCTTCATTAGTCCAAATTGCAGTCTCATGAATTGAATATCATGCGCTAGCCCATTTGTTCCTTTACGCACTTATGGTTTGATACAATTAACTTGGGAAGGTCCATTATATACATCGAGGGGTCACATGTTATAATTTCCAAATAAAATTGAACTTCTTTTTCGTTTTTGTCTGAGCAAACTGTGTAGACCCTAATGAAATTTCACATTATTTGACATTTCATCTGGGTCTTCGATCACGTGTTTACCAAAGTACGCTTTTGGGAGTCTGGCTCATGTGAGAATCCAGAAGGGGAATAGGGGGTCAAGACCCCCACCCCCTGAAAAATACAAAAAATGTAGGGTTTCTTAGCAATACTGGTCCGGATCCCCTGAACAATCACAAAGCTACCAAGCCAGCATTCAATGTTGGGCCATCTACGGCACGCCAGCGAAACGCCATTAAAATGGCGTTTCGCTTGCGGGCCCATGATGGTCCGCTTATAGTGGTATTTGGATCATACTAAAAAAAAAACAAAAAAAAAGTCAAAGTTGGACCCCCTCTGACAAAACATTCTGGATCCACACATGTGGCTAGTGTACAGAGAGGGTTAATATTTCCGAAATACCCTTTGTACATGTTGTGTTGCATGCTATGGTATAATTAGATGAGTTTAAACAGTCTAATCAATCGAGTTGATTAAAGTTTCATTAAATTTGCAACTTGAAATCATCGTTCAATACTAAACGTCACACACTACCGTCTGTATGGGTGTACATGTATGGTTTTCTATGTGTGTATGGGGATGCCTTTATATATGTGGGTACAGGCGTGTGCATGTATATGTGGCATGCACCAACTGGGGGAGTGGATGGGGTTAGGTGAAATTAACTCAAATGCCTAGGGGAACTGGACAACCTATTATGGACTGAAAACGCATATTTAGGGAGCATTAGTGCTACAAGTGCACTCCAGTGTGTGTTTGAGTACTAAAACCTCTAAGTCAAAGGTGCCAAAATTCATAAAAGATGTGTGCTGCATACTGGTCCGAGGGAGAGTATCTAAAATTTCAATAGAATATATCACTGTACCATTAATATTGCATACAGTGCCCAGTGACACTGTACTCGTGCGATGCCAATACATCTGACCTCAGCCAATACGAAACCACTTGATTAAATGGCACTTTATTAGCTGCTTGCTATAGATTACTTTACAGGCAAATGTGTCTGTGTCATACTTGTTTGACCTCAGCTTAATACAGCACACTGGAGACCAATACTGTTGACCTCCAGTCAATATTGATTGACCTTCGATCCATACAGAAATCAATGCAGTGCCGCTTAAGACAGGTTTTACTGTACTTATAAATATATTTTCTTATTTCTGAACAAAAACATATGTTGTGGGTACTCAAAAAAACCGTCTCATTGAGACGGTTCTTTTGAGCACCCAAAGCAAACGTTAGAATTGATTCATAAGAAAATAATCTCAAATTTTACCCTGACAATTTTTGCCTATACAGTAAAACCTGTCTTAAGCAGCCACTTAAAAATAGACAAAATGAAGGTCGTAATGGAAAATGGTAGCTTAATGAAGGTTGAAAGTATTGCAGAATGCTAAACTTAGAGCATTCTGCAATACTTTTGACCTGCATTAAGCGATAATTAGTCTTGATTATCAATTTTTGGTATTTTTGAGAGTGGTCGTTTTACACAGGTTTTACTGTACACATGTAGTAGTGTGGGAGGGGGTTTCTGTTATCAAGTATCTGTTTCTTTTTATACGGCACCATTTCGGTCGGTTGAGGTCTTTTAGTGAAAATGCATGGTGAAATGGGACACAACTCAAAATTGGAAGATAACTTTTATTTAATGAGGCAACAACATATGGGGTGACGGTACCTATTACATCATCAGTTTCTGTGTACACAAAAGTTTTGGCACACAATATGAATGGTAATATAAAATGAGCTCTTCTCATTGGCTGATAATGACAGAGAGGTTATTATGAAATTCAATTCTTATAAATTTAATGCTCAAATTAGTTGAAAAAAATAGTTGAAATGATTTATTGCCACCCACTAAATTTCTGCAGTTTTTTAAAAATGTTGTTATTTTTCATGAAAATAGAATGAAATAAGCGGTCCGCAGACGGTGGCATGTTCGGGAATTCCCTGTGTGCACAAAATGCCACAGAAAGTGTTCTTTTTTTTGTCTTATTTTATTGGTCCTGTGCTGTACTGAATGACTGTATGAAAGAAAGTTGTTGGAATGCACTGTAAATATATGATTTCTTTTAAAATGTTTGTATTACGGCCTATGGAAAATCAATTGGTACCGTCACCCCATATGAAATTTCAAGATTCTACCATACCACTGTTCCGAAGATGTCATGATTGGGTATAAAAAATGATGGATGGATGGACAAGCTGAAAGCAATATGATCCTTAAACTTTTTCTGTGTGCGCATGCGATTCTGTGTACATGACTTCGCCTGAGCCTTCATTAGTCCACAATGCAGTCTCATGAATTGAATATCATGTGCTAGCCCATTTGTTCCTTTACGCACTTATGGTTTGATACAATTAACTTGGGAAGGTCCATTATATACATCGAGGGGTCACATGTTATAATTTCCAAATAAAATTGAACTTCTTTTTCGTTTTTGTCTGAGCAAACTGTGAAGACCCTAATGAAATTTCACATTATTTGACATTTCATCTGGGTCTTCGATCACGTGTTTACCAAAGTACGCTTTTGGGAGTCTGGCTCATGTGAGAATCCAGAGGGGAAAAAGGGGGTCAAGACCCCCACCCCCTGAAAATTACAAAAATGTAGGGTTTCTTAGCAATACTGGTCCGGATCCCCTGAACAATCACAAAGCTACCAAGCCAGCATTCAATGTTGGGCCATCAACGGCACGCCAGCGAAACGCCATTAAAATGGCGTTTTGCTTGCGGGCCGATGATGGTCCGCTTATAGTGGTATTTGGATCATACTAAAAAAAAAGAAAAAAAAATCAAAGTTGGACCACCTTTGACAAAACATTCTGGATCCACACATGTGGCTAGTATACAGAAAGGGTTAATATTTCCGAAATACCCTTTGTACATGTTGTGTTGCATGCTATGGTATAATTAGATGAGTTTAAACAGTCTAATCAATCGAGTTGATTAAAGTTTCATTAAATTTGCAACTTGAAATCATCGTTCAATACTAAACGTCACACACTACCGTCTGTATGGGTGTACATGTATGGTTTTCTATGTGTGTATGCGGATGCCTTTATATATGTGGGTACAGGCGTGTGCATGTATATGTGGCATGCACCAACTGGGGGAGTGGATGGGGTTAGGTGAAATTAACTCAAATGCCTAGGGGAACTGGACAACCTATTATGGACTGAAAACGCATATTTAGGGAGCATTAGTGCTACAAGTGCACTCCAGTGTGTGTTTGAGTACTAAAACCTCTAAGTGAAAGGTGCCAAAATTCATAAAAGATGTGTGCTGCATACTGGTCCGAGGGAGAGTATCTAAAATTTCAATAGAATATATCACTGTACCATTAATATTGCATACAGTGCCCAGTGACACTGTACTCGTGCGATGCCAATACATCTGACCTCAGCCAATACGAAACCACTTGATTAAATGGCACTTTATTAGCTGCTTGCTATAGATTACTTTACAGGCAAATGTGTCTGTGTCATACTTGTTTGACCTCAGCTTAATACAGCACACTGGAGACCAATACTGTTGACCTCCAGTCAATATTGATTGACCTTCGATCCATACAGAAATCAATGCAGTGTAGTTAATTAATAATCTGCTGCATGAAGTTTGGCATGAGCCTTCATCTATGTCCCTACCTTTAGTATACAAGCAGTAAATGCTCAGGCAAGACTGCACATTTGTGCAGTCTTCCCGGAGCATTCGCTGCTCGCATTTGCATTCTCTTCTCGCATATTGGATATAAGCACCAAAATGTTAGGAGCTGACTCATATGTTCCCTATGTCCTCTCAACCCTTTTAAGACCAAATGACTTTTCCATAAAGTTTGATACATTTAAGTCAGGATGGTCCATTGTATATACCGAGGGGTCACATGTTAAAATTTCTAAAATAATATTGTATTTCTTTCTCTGAAGATCGATTTTGTTTTAGCAAACAGTGCAGACACTGTTAAAATGAATGCCCCACTTATGCAGCATTTCATCTGGGTTTTCTCACTATTGCCTTAGTACCAGTTTAGCGGTTTCCTGGTCTGTCTGCGACCAGGAGTAAGACCTCAAGAGGTCAATTGCAGAGGAATATGTTCACACAAATAATGACATTTTGTTAAATTCATTGATTGAAAATCAAAAAACTACATAAAGGTGATTCTAGAGAATGGGCGCATAAAATTCACTATAAAATGAAGACAAAATTAAATATTTTAGAATGACATTGAATTTTTTATTCAATAGAGAGATAAAAATAGAAACAATACTATTGTAATACTGTGTAAATTAGTAATACTAACAGAGATACAATTACTGAGTGGTCCGAGTGGTCTTATAGTATCATTTCAATTAACAAATTAAGGTACAGTAAAACCTGTGTAAAACAACCACTCAAAAATAGACAAAATGAAGGTCGTAATGGAAAATGGTAGCTTAATGAAGGTTGAAAGTATTGCAGAATGCTAAACTTAGAGCATTCTGCAATACTTTTGACCTGCATTAAGCGATAATTAGTCTTGATTATCAATTTTTGGTATTTTTGAGAGTGATCGTTTTATACAGGTTTTACTGTACACATGTAGTAGTGTGGGAGGGGGTTTCTGTTATCAAGTATCTGTTTCTTTTTATACGGCACCATTTCGGTCGGTTGAAGTCTTTTAGTGAAAATGCATGGTCAAATGGGACACAACTCAAAATTGGAAGATGAGGCAACAACATATGGGGTGACGATACCTATTACATCATCAGTTTCTGTGTACACAAAAGTTTTGGCACACAATTTGAATGGTAATATAAAATGAGCTCTTCTCATTGGCTGATAATGATAGAGGGGTTATTATGAAATTCAATTCTTATAAATTTAATGCTCAAATTAGTTGAAAAAAATAGTTGAAATGATTTATTGCCACCCACTAAATTTCTGCAGTTTTTTAAAAATGTTGTTATTTTTCATGAAAATAGATAGACTGGTTCTCTCCCTTTAATAGCTTGTCAGCATATTAAGACAGGTAACTACTAGCCGCCATTGCGCCTACGTATCGCATACACACTGACGTCATGAGTGACGTGTATTGGAAAATACCCTTGACATAAAGTGCTTTTTTTAAACCAGCCGTTTTATTAAGTTTATTAAGTCTGGCTCATGTGAGAATCCAGAGAGGGAATAGGGGGTCAAGACCCCCACCCCCTGAAAATTACAAAAATGTAGGGTTTCTTAGCAATACTGGTCCAGATCCCCTGAACAATCACTAAGCTACCAAGCCAGCATTCAATGTTGGGCCATCAATGGCACGCCAGCGAAACGCCATTAAAATGGCGTTTTGCTTGCGGGCCGATGATGGTCCGCTTATAGTGGTATTTGGATCATACTAAAAAAAAAAAAAAAGTCAAAGTTGGACCCCCTCTGACAAAACATTCTGGATCCACACATGTGGCTAGTATACAGAAAGGGTTAATATTTCCGAAATACCCTTTGTACATGTTGTGTTGCATGCTATGGTATAATTAGATGAGTTTAAACAGTCTAATCAATCGAGTTGATTAAAGTTTCATTAAATTTGCAACTTGAAATCATCGTTCAATATAAAACGTCACACACTATCGTCTGTATGGGTGTACATGTATGGTTTTCTATGTGTGTATGCGGATGCCTTTATATATGTGGGTACAGGCGTGTGCATGTATATGTGGCATGCACCAACTGGGGGAGTGGATGGGGTTAGGTGAAATTAACTCAATTGCCTAGGGGAACTGGACAACCAATTATGGACTGAAAACGCATATTTAGGGAGCATTAGTGCTACAAGTGCACTCCAGTGTGTGTTTGAGTACTAAATCCTCTAAGTCAAAGGTGCCAAAATTCATAAAAGATGTGTGCTGCATACTGGTCCGAGGGAGAGTATCTAAAATTTCAATAGAGCATATCACTGTACCATTAATATTGCATACAGTGCCCAGTGGCACTGTACTCGTGCGATGCCAATACATCTGACCTCGGCCAATACGAAACCACTTGATTAAATGGCACTTTATTAACTGCTTGCTATAGATTACTTTACAGGCAAATGTGTCTGTGTCATACTTGTTTGGCCTCAGCTTAATACAGCACACTGGAGACCAATACTGTTGACCTCCAGTCAATATTGATTGACCTTCGATCCATACAGAAATCAATGCAGTGTAGTTAATTAATAATCTGCTGCATGAAGTTTGGCATGAGCCTTCATCTATGTCCCTACCTTTAGTATACAAGCAGTAAATGCTCAGGCAAGACTGCACATTTGTGCAGTCTTCCCGGAGCATTCGCTGCTCGCATTTGCATTCTCTTCTCGCATATTGGGGATAAGCACCAAAATGTCAGGAGCTGACTCATATATTCCCTATGTCCTCTCATCCCTTTTAAGACCAATTGACTTTTCCATAAAGTTTGATACATTTAAGTCAGGATGGTCCATTGTATATACCGAGGGGTCACATGTTAAAATTTCTAAAATAATATTGTATTTCTTTCTCTGAAGATCGATTTTGTTTTAGCAAACAGTGCAGACACTGTTAAAATGAATGCCCCACTTATGCAGCATTTCATCTGGGTTTTCTCACTATTGCCTTAGTACCAGTTTAGGGGTTTCCTGGTCTGTCTGCGACTAGGAGTAAGACCTCAAACGGTCAATTGCAGAGGAATATGTTCACACAAATAATGACATTTTGTTAAATTCATTGATTGAAAATCATAAAACTACATAAAGGTGATTCTAGAGAATGGGCGCATAAAATTCACTATAAAATGAAGACAAAATTAAATATTTTAGAATGACATTGAATTTTTTATTCAATAGAGAGATAAAAATAGAAACAATACTATTGTAATACTGTGTAAATTAGTAATACTAACAGAGATACAATTACTGAGTGGTCCAAGTGGTCTTATAGTATCATTTCAATATACAAATTAAGGTACAGTAAAACCTGTGTAAAACAACCACTCAAAGATAGACAACAAAGATCTAAATGACAAAAGGTACCTTAATGAAGGTCGAAAGTATTGCAGAATGCTCCCCTTGGAGCATTCTGCAATACTTTTGACCTGCATTAAGCAATAATTGGTCTTGAAAACAAATTTTCTGACTTTTTGAGAGTGGCCGTTTTATACAGGTTTTATTGTAGATCCTTCAGAATATTTCATATCAATGTGATTGCAACCATATAATGATATTGTTTGGGCTTCCGCACGACAAAACCTGTCATCGGGGATTCCAACAATGCTAGACTCAAACCAGTGTCCCCCAGCTACAGAGACTAGCTAGATAATTGAAATTTTGCTTGTAGCAAGTTTAGATATGCTACTTTTCAATAAGCGAAAAACAAAGGTGCCGATCAGACTGCGCAGATGTGCAGGCTGATCTGGGCCTTTGTTGTTCCCAAACACTGAAGATATGTTTTCTTGCATCGAGGCCCATTTATTAACCATACACACACGAAGATACCAAAAACTGTATTACCCTGTCACAGTTAATTGAAAGCATGAATAAATACAGGATATTTACTTTTCGAGGTGAATACAAATATATTTCACTGAGTGCCATGAAAAATCAGTTTTGATACTTATCACATAGGAAAACATAAAGGGCCTCAAATGAGCCATCTTGTCAGAGCCTTAGCTGCTCACATAAACAACGTAAGCACACCGGGTAGGCCGCAATCGAAAACGTCAATACTGTCGACAAACGTAGATAAAAATAGTTAGAAACAGTTTTTGATTTGCCATTTGTGGCCTGACTGGCGACAAATGGCAATCAAAAACACTGTTTCTAGCGATTTTTGACCTGCGTTTGTCGATTGTTAAGAGCGTTTTTGATTGTCGCCTACCCGGTGTGGTAAGGAAGTAGATTAACCCTTAATACGTCAATCCCAACAAAAGTTGTCTGCTTTTCTCGTCTGCTGAAATGTTTAAGAAGCCTCTATGGCAAACAGTGTGGATCCAGATCAGACTGCTCCTATAGGACCAGTGGTTCAAGAGGAGATGGTCCACGCTGTTTGCTTCTATACTTAATTTGTCAGTACTGTAAGGCAATTATTTTCAGCTGACAACTTCCGCAGACGACATTTTCAGATGCAGTTTTTTCTTGACGCTTTAAGGGTTAATATCAAACCAAACACTTGAAAACTAGTGAGTGCTGCTACACATAATAGCTGAGCAGGGATATTTAACATTTTGCATACTAATGGATTCTTCCATCTGGTTTGATACGATAAACTTGGGATAGTCCATAGTACATATCTAGGGGTGTCAGGTTATAATTTTCCAAAAAAAAATGTATTCTTTTGTCTGAAGATCCTTTTTACCTTTACATACAGCGTAGAACCTGATGAAATGCAGCATTATGCTGCATTTCATCTGCGTCTTCACTGTTTGCGTAAGTTCCCGTTAAGGGGTTTCTCGGAATACAAAGGGTTAAAGAGTGATCCTACCTTTAAGTGTTTCACAAAATACCTATTAAGATCAGTTATTAGAGTTTCTTATATGAAAATTGTTTTCATAGCCAAAATCAATGTTTTTGATTGCCAAAAACATGATCCTTGAATGCAATTTTCAGGTTATCAATCACCAAAAAGGCACATTTTGGTGATCAAAAACTTGGGTCTGATGACAATCTGAAACTCAATTTTGTTTATAAATGCCACCTACTTGGTGTGAAAATGTGCACTAATCATGACAAAGTTGGAAACTTAGGAAATTAATCATTGATTTTTGTGATTTTTTTAATTCCTCAACTGACAACGAGTGATTCACTAATAGCACCGGGGCTTTTTTTTAAATCTTTCTTTTATATTTAGTTCGAGAGTGTCTCCCAAGAGCTTACCAATATTGATAAACACTCACAAAAAGTCAGCTAAAATAAAATTATTTCCTATAAAACAATATAACGAGAAGCAAGCATTACAAAATCTATGCTTTAATATTTATAATCAGCATTATAAAAAGCTTTATTTTAACAATTAAACTATTATATCTACAAAAACATTGGAGCCTTGTCATGCAAAAATAAAATAATCTTTCTTTCATATGAGAAAAACATGTCATATCCAACATAATAAGAGTGCATGCTCTAACAATCGCACACTGTTGTCTACACTAGACCTTCACAGAAGAGTGTGTACAGTAAAACCTGTCTTAAGCAGCCACTCAAAAACAGACAACATAAAGATCTTAATGACATTTGGTAGCTTAATGAAGGTCGAAAGTATTGCAGAATGCTCCCCTTGGAGCATTCTGCAATTCTTTTAACCTACATTAAGCGATAATTGGTCTTTAAAACCAATTTTGGGATCTTTTTGAGAGTGGTCGTTTTAGACAGGTTTTACTGTACTTATAAATTTAATTTCTTATTTCTCAACAAAAACATATATTGTGGGACTGTCTCAATGAGCATTCAAAACAAATGTTATAACTGTTGGATCAGAAAATAAAATCACAATTTTACACTGAAAAATTTGTCCATATGGTCCTATGAGATTGTTTGCATAGACTGCACATTTTCTGTCAGCAAACAACATTAGCACAAGTTTGTCACAACGTACTTTGAGCCTTCTCTGATGTTTAAGTGGCTTTTCCATATTTTGATATTTGGTAGTGGCAAATATCAAAATAAATAAAAGCCATTAAAATGTCTGAAAACTCTGACTAGTCACGACATAGCACATACATAAGAAAGTCCTATTTTTACATGACACGGCTCAATTCTATCACAGACCAAATTAATACTGGTGCATCAATCAGCATCACACACAGGGTGCATCAACAATTTAGTAAACATCAACAAAATAGTAATAAAGAATTATTATACATCATGCAACAACAAATTATTTTCCTTCAGCATTTGCATTTTGTACACAATAAGTTAACAGCCACATCTATTTTTACATAAGACAGAGTTTAGTAGGTATATATCTATCAGCACAATTCAGACAGGCCAGGAGGTTCTAAAACTTTTTTCATGCTTAATTCAACTGAGCATGAAATTTATCATGCTCATAAATGTTAAAATGCCAACTGCTAACATGTGTTGGCATTTTCACATTTATTAGCATTATAAATACAACATCTGAGAGTCTGAAAGCAAGAAAAGTCTTAATTTTTTCAGTATTTCAGTTTTTATGAGCAGTTAAAATTCCATATTTAGTTGATTTGAGCATAAAAAAAGTTTTATAACCTCGGGGCCTGGTTTTCTCACAATTAGACCCTTATTCACAAAATTTTTAATCTGGATTGGGATTAATTTATATGAGAAAGGTGGTCACATTTTTTGTCACAATGGGAGAAAACTGAGCACAAAAGTGGACCCAGACTTAATCATTTTATTTTATTGAGGTTTTGCATCGACTTCTCCTCATGGAGTCAAAAAAAGGGTTTCAGGAATCTGGGACACAATATTGTATGCCAGGAAAAAGAACCCCTTTAACAATTCTGGTCGTCTTTGTCCCGTTTGAACCCTTATCCAGCCAGCATTTGTTTGTCCTGATAATGTCTGCTTTTTACATCTGCTGCATATATTCAAGTGCACTTCAGACTAGATATTTTCATGGCAGCAAACAGTTTGAACCCTGATCAGACTGCTCCCATTGGGAGCAGTCTAATCTGGGTTCATATTGTTTGCATAATATTGGTTAACTAATATAAGCAGATGGTAGGGAGCAGATGACAAAAGTCCTGACTGCTGGGCTAAGAGTTTATATGAACTAACTTGAGCAACTTTTTATGCATTACTAACATTGAACACAGCGAACAAGTTAACTTTCACTACAGAGAAACAAAACATATCAGGGATGATTAAGAGGTACCATATCCAGAAACAAAAGAGACTGAATTAAAGATTGAATCAAGAGCACATTTCAAAGGTTGACTGCATATCAGTGCAGATTAACCAATTTAGCCTGGGTCCAGTGGGAATGTACTTTTATTGTTAAATAAATCTGATCATTTAACCCAATTGCACTCAGTACAGGCCAAAACTCTAATCAGTACCGGATAAAACTCTAGTCTTGGTTGGTCCAGTGACCTATCTAATATAGGTCACTGGTTGGTCTGAGTGCAATAGGGCTAACTTAACCCTTGTCTTAACTTAATATAAATAAATTGATATGCCTATGTTATAAAATTCTAGCCAGTACAGTTGCATGAATCCGGCTATTCAAGCTGATCAGAATCTACAGTGTCACTGTTTTCAAAGGAGGATACATCTGGGTTAATGTAGCTTTAAAGAATAGTTAAAAAGCAGACTAGGACCCAGTTTATATATGTCTGATTTGATCATGGATTTCACCAACACGGTCCGTTTTGAGCATATATGACACTTCTATTAAAATTTATATTATTTTTCTCCACATTGTGTTATTATATTTGAGCAAATTTTATGTTATGCAGTTAAATCACATCATAATACAAATAAACAAGATCTCATTGTATGTTAAATGATACACAGGTGTTGGACTTTAATACAGTGAAGTACTTTTATAACACAAGTGCTTAATAATAACACAGATTTGCATATATAACATGGTCATGTAGCAAAATATTTGAGCATAAAATTGCTACTACATGTGCGGATCCAGAGGGGGGGGGGACAGGAAGTTTAGACCCCACCTGAAAAATCACAAAAATATAGGGTTTCTTAGCAATACTGGTCCGGATCCCCTGAAAAATCACAAAGCTACCGAGCCAGCATTCAATGTTGGGCCATCATCGGCATGCCGGCGCAACGCCATTTAAATGGCGTTGTGCTGGCAGGCCGATGATGGCCCGATTTTAGTGGTATTTGGATCCTCTCTCCTCTCATCAACTAAAAAAATGAAAAAAAAAGTTGGACCCCCTCTGAAAAATCTTTCAGGATCTGCGCATGTACTATTTTCTAACCTATCAGTTTAAACTGAGACAGTTCTTTTGAATACCCACTACATATATTTTGCTTAAGAAATAAAAATAATAATTTTAAACCATGCACTCTTATCTTAGAGAACCATCCAACACCTGTATTTGTTATAATTTGTATGCAATACTGTTTCTGTCACCTTTTAAAGGCTATATATAAATAAATATATGTGTATAATTTTTGTTATATTAATATTTTATCATATAAAAGCAATACATATTTTAGCTAAATATTAAAAGGTACAATATATTTTATTAGTCTTTAGCTGTTAAATAATACTGTTGGAGCACTTTGATAGCCAACCTTAATACTGATATATGTAGCAATATTTCACAAAATATTTAAACTATACTATATAGTGATTACAAGATATCGCTTTTATAAAAACTTAGCAACTATTATTAAAAAAATATCAAAAAATGTCCTCATATTCCTATCAATGAATGTTGTATTTTGGTACCCTATTTTACCCTGAAACTTTTAAATTGTTTTGATGCTCATTGGAAGCATCTTGATAAGGCCAAATTAAAAAATACTTGTGTTTAGGATTACCCGACCCTACCTAGATTTATTGGTGAAACCTACAATTATTTTCAGGTTTCTGGAAAAAAAAATAAAAAAATTTATGCATTTCGAATGGCTAAATGCCTTTCAAAATGCATAAAAATTATATTCCACCCACCCAAAAAAAAATAATTAAAAAAAAAACATGTGTGCCTACCCTACCTAAAATTTTCAGACCTGTTACCCGAAACACACTTACTTTTTTATTTGGCCTAAGACGCTAATCCAATGAGTACCCGCAACTTGTTTGTTGGAACTTTGACATATTTGTGAAATTTTCAGGTTTCCCCAAAAATAAGTCTTCAAAAGAAATTCAGTGCTATGAAGTGTAACAATTCCATTTGTAGTGCATAAGTCTGCTTCAGTACAAAAACATTTTAAATCTTTGCCTACTGGGTAAATTTGCATACTTTTTTGTCATCTGCTGATCAACTTTTTTTTAAATTTCTTTCGGAAATATCATCAGAGTGTCCTACAGTTCGAATCCAGATCAGGCACAAAGTTTCATCGTGCCTGATCTGGGTCCAAACTGTTTGCAAGAGTTTAATCAGCAGACAACAAAATGCTAGCAAGGAAAGAGGTAACACACATATTTTACATAACAACTTCAGTCATACTTCGAATCGGCATTTCCGGTAATTTTTCCGGGGATTTAAACACGGTTACGCCCCTGAAATGTAAGTCTTTGTTAAGTGAGTTGATTGGGTGGAGTGTCGTAGACAGTTCACGAGGTACGGCGTATCGAACTCTCTCCATGTCATCACGTTTGAACCCGTCATAGCTGGTCTTGTACGTTGACAAGAAGTCCCCTCTAGTCTCGTCGGCTATCTGACTTTTCCATTTGTCTTGTAACCTTTGGAGGAGGCCGTAATTTGTTGGAGCAGCTGAAAATAGAGGAGATAATTTAAAGCGCCACCTATAATTTGCAGCAGACGACAATTTCAAATTTTGCCGCTTTTTCAAAAATAACTTGAAATAATAAGGCATGATATTTCATGAGAATTGTCTGCCAGCAGATGATTCTCATGAAATATCATACCTTTTTTTTTTAATTGGGAAAGATGTCGAAAAAAATTGTCGTCTGCTGCAGTTGTTATTGGTGCTTTAAGGATTAATGTTTTTAAATCTTTCATCCTCTAAGTTTCTGACATAGACTCTTCCACTTTAAATTGTAGAAGAGTCCATTGTAATAAAGAGGGGTGTAAGATAAATCCTGAAAAATAATGTAAAAATTGAGAATGAGAAAAAAAAGAAAAATGTGTCAACAGTGTAGATTAAGATGAAATGGCTCATTTGAGTCATCTCATCTGGATCTACACTGTTTGCCCAGACTTTTTTTCAGGTCTGTAATGTTCAAGGTTTTATACAGCAAATGTAGGCTTACCTTTTGCATGCTGGGAATTTTTTCTTTTATAAGGTCCGCTGATAATATTTTTTACTCCTTTTAACGCTTTTGCAAACAGAGCAGACCCAGATCAGGCAGCTCTTGTAAGAGCTGCCTGATCAGGGTCAACTTGTTGCCTGATCAGGGTCTACTCTGTTCGCTTATGGAAATATGATATATCTGATCCTACACAAGTGGATCAGGGGGAGGGGGAATAGGGTTTGAATACAGGCCACATGGTAGCCAGAATCCAAGATTTGTTTCTTTGGCCTAATAGCTGATTTCTTTTACTGAAGTACAGTAAAACCTGTGTAAAAAGCCCACTCAAAAAGACCCAAAATTGGTTTTCAAGACCAATTATCTCTTAATGCAGGTCAAAAGTATTGCAGAATGCTCCAATATATATATATATATACCATTTGTCATTAAGGTTTTTGTTTTGTTTAGTTTTGAGCAGCGGTTTTACACAGGTTTAACTGTATGTTAAATTTGATAACATTCTTATATGGTAATATTAGTAGATAAACTCTATTCATTGTATTAACCATATATCAATAATTTCTATGCTTCTTTTCAAATAATACTTTCTTGTTCTGTTAACATATAATGCAGTGGGTTTTACATTCAAAGCACATTAAAGCGACCCAATCAATAAGCCCTATCAATAACATATTTATCTGCTTAGCCAGGCATACCCCTTAATAAATGAAAATGATTTGTAAATTTTTTTAGGAACATTTAGAGTCACAGCCCATAAACAATCTTATTTTCTGTTTTAACTCTTTGCACCCTGGGAAATTTTTCATGCCTTTTAAAATGTCATCTACTGTTGTTGTTTTTTTCAAAATCAACCTTTTCTAATCATTCTTTCAGTAATACCATCAGAGCGTCAAACAGTTTGGATCCAGATCAGGCCTGATGTTTTGTTGACTGATCTGGGTACAAACAGTTTGCAAAAGATATAGGCAGGTACAGAATTCACTGCATGTTTATAAGAAGTACATGTAAATCGGGCACTGTAAAAGTAATGAGGAGCTAGTGTTTTGGCCCCTTCTTTTTTTCATATGGGATAATTTAAAAAGCTTACAAACCAATTAAAGTAATAGTTTAAAACCATGGCTGTCAAGATAAGCAAAATATATAAGCAAAAATGCAATTATTTTACACAGGTTTTTTTTAGCATAAAATTGATAATATTTTCTTACCTATAAGCTTTCACATATGTTTTGGATGCTCAAAAGAACCATCTCAATGAGATGGTTCTTTTAAGTACCCAGTGAGAAATAAGAAAATTAATTTTTTGGTACGTGCACTCTTGACTAAAGGCATAATTTTCTTATCTGAATCAGTCTGAACATATATTTTTGGTCCTCATTGAGCCAGCTTTTTTAAAACTCTTTTCCCACTAAGTAGTGACTTTTGTCATCTGCTGATAACCTTTGCAAACAGTTTGGACCCAAATCAGGCCCAACAAAATGTCAGACCTGATCTGGCTCCAAACTGTTGTGCCACTCTGATGGTATTCCAAAAAGAATTTTTGAAAACATTAATTTTGAAAAAAATGTCAGCAGACAATAAAAACAGCATACAGTTACCAAGCATGCAAAGAGCATGAGGGCCATTTCATTTGAATAATATACATAGGTCCAGATAAGGAAATTTTATTTGCTTAAAATTTCAATTATTTTCTTACCAATTAATTTAAACATGTATTTTGGGTGCTCAAAAAAAAAAACGTCTTCTTGAGACGGTTCTTTTGAGTACCCACAATATATGTTTTGGATGAGTAATAAAGAAAATAATTTTCCAATATGCACTCTTATCTGGAGGCCCGATATAGCAAATTTTTTTTAATAAAATGGGTTTCCCCTTAAATCTTCAAAATACTGTTAAAACAACATTTAACACATCCATACATGTAGGTTAAAACAAACAGTGTATTAGTTTTGACATACATCAACATGGTGTATGTCAATCCTTTTAAACTGGTAAGCTATGTTTGCATTCTGCTATCGCAGTTTGATGATTGAAAACTTTGTTTTTGGTGATGGATCAATTTTTTTTTTCAAAAGAAAAAATCAGTGGGTTCGCAATTGCCACTTACACGGCAAGTAGTAGTGGTCTCTAAAAAAAAGTAAAAAAAAAAAAAAAAATTTATTCTTGATTCTTGGGTTCTTTGTTGTTACTTTTTTTAATAGGGAAAAACAGATAATGGTATTTGGAAAAGGGTGGCTTTTTTCAATTGGGAATGGGGATGAAATTCGGCCCCTAGAGATGGGCAGAAATTACCCTGTTAAGGCATCTGAATATTTAGGGTAAATACAATACACAGCACACTTAACATGTTAGGTTATTAATTCATTACACTCATTTACCTGATAAACCAAGTTTTGATGCTGTAAATCAGAAAATAAAATTTACTTAAATTCTGTGTTTTAGCCGTTTATGTACAAATTTGGAGTGATACAATAAACTTTAGACGGTCTCATTGGGACGATTCTTCTGAGTACCCTCGACATATGTTTTGGTTGAGAAATAAGAAAAATATTTTTATGTTACACACTCTTAACGAAAGTCCTGGCCTATTTAAAAATGCACATAATTTCTTCTAATTAAATTCTACACTCTCTTTTGAAGACAGCCTAGATCCAGATCAGCTGGCTTCTAGTGAAGCTGGCTGATCAGGATCAACACTTTTTTCTGTCCTTTTGGTGAATCCATATTAATAATGAAACGACACGACTGGATTGACAAACCAGCTGTTTATATAATGTAATCTACCAATAAAGCCATCAGTGTTACAAAAGGATTGTGGGCTTACTAGCTTGGCTACCCTAGTTTACTTGCTCTTTTTAATTCTATAACATTTTGGATATGACATCTTTTTGCTTAAAAAAAACATTTTCCACATTTATTAAATTAAAAAACTTATTTGCCCAATCTGCAAGATCTAACTGATCCTTCTCTTTCTTCATTATAAACTAAGAAAATCATCTCAACTTAATATCAGCGGCATAATAAGCCTATATATAGCATCCTACCAATGGGACATTGGAAAATGCTCAGTCCACACCAAGATCAGATGCTGCAGATTGCAGGATCTGATCATGGCCTTCAGTCTTTTAATCTCACAGGATGCTCTATTAAAGTTTGAATATTTAAAAAAAATATATACATATATATATATATATATATATATATATATATATATATATATATATATATATATATATATATATATATATATATATATATATATATATATATATATATATATATATATATATATATATATATATATATATATATATATACCCAACAACCCTACAATTGGAAATGGACCTGTCCCAATACTAAAGATTGGAAAAAATACTAGTCCATTTTCCTCATATGGATTGATAGAACTTACATTGCAGAGGATAATCTGATTTCTCTGGTCCCCAAGCTAATTGATGACTATTCCACTGTCTACTAGGAGGTAGTACATTTTCCTTCCATCGTCCATTGTAATGCTCATCATACCAGGACAACATGTTGTTTGTATATTTGTTACCATGGTGATAAAATAAATTTTCTTGTCCTAGTCCATCATTTCGTAATAATGCTTTTCTTCTGACTACTACATCTGGGCGATGACTGCCGTAATTTCTAAAGTCTTCTCTATGTGTACTGTTGTGGTCTGTTAGTCCTCTTCGGAACTAAATTTAAGAGAAAAAAGAAGTCAAAATTTTCGCAAAATCTGCCTATCTCATAGGGCCACTTAAGGAAATATATTTTGCGTAAAATTGCGCCTATTTTCTTATTCATCAGTTTAAACATGTGTTTTGGGTGCTTAAAAGAACCGGAGGCTCTCATTGAGACATTTCTTTTGAGTACCCACAACGTATGTTTTGGTTGAGAAATAAGAAAAATAGGGTTTAAGGCATTTTATTTTTTTGGTTCGGTTTCGGTTCGGTTTCGGTTCGGTTTCGGTGTATATGTGAAATGGCCTTAAAACTTTTGTTAGCCAGTGTCAAAATGTAGTCACACACAAAATGTATAGAAAGGCTCTGATTTTATTAGACAAAATGGAGTTTATGCAAAAAATCAAATTGATGAATTGGTCATTAGACAAAATGGCATTTAGGAGTAACAACATTTCCATTTAAAGATGAAAATTTGTTTTAGAAAAAATGTCATGCACCCCGACTGGAGGCCAGCATTTCAAAGTAAGAAATGCCAGCCCTATACAATGAAAAAATTTAACTACATCTTAAAGAGAATACATGTAAAACTTCATAGGCCTAGCTACAGCTGCTTTAATTTGAAATAAACTTAGAAAGAAGAAGAAATGGGGTATAGATTGCACTTTACCAGTCATCACCAGTCAGTCTGATTAAGGCAGGATAACCAAGGATACCACAGGATACTGCAGGATCCCTAAAATGCTATAATTTATATCATTTTAATCTATAAAAGCTCAATATATTTGATTTGGTGACATTTTATTTTGAAATTTAGCAATCAATACTGAAACATATTGTCTTTGGCAGGCGCGATACTAAAGAATCGACCTGTCTGCTAAGGCACATATGATCATGACTGAAAACTCGGATTTGTGCATTAACTGAAACACTACGTTAAAAAAGTAACAAGCACTGAATGGCTATAAATAATCTGTTTATGGAGACATCCAGTAACCTTTGGTAGCTAAACAATAACAATGATTGGTATTACAGTATTTAGCAAAACAATGATAAGATTTTTTACACTAAAACATTTTTGGGTCAAAAATTTGGCTTCAATGACACATGATGACAAAGATTGATAACAAATATGAACCAACCAATCGGGCGAATCACATGATTTGATGACGCTATCGATAAACAAATATGTCACGTGTACCCACAATGCTCAAATCAGACAGGTCAGTATTTGAAAGATGCTGCACGGAGACAATGTACTGAAACTTGCCTAAAAATAGTATGTACGAACATGTTTTAATGAGTCCAAACCAGCATTATGCAGCACAGGTATGCTACTGCCGGATCCCTCAAAGTGCTACTATATAGTTAATTTTCTTCAATGAAAAGCTGGATACATCATTTAAGACATAGTTGTTTGTTTTTTTCAATATTTGAACAAGAATTATTCTAATCAAAAGATAGAATGTGGGAACCTATCTTAAATTGTTACATTGGCAATATTACACTACAGGATACAGCAGGATTCTTCATTTTTTTTTTATTTCAAATATCATCTTAATCTAGGAAAACCTTTACCGTAATCATGATTAACAGTTATGAAAAATATATCAAAAATCAAAATAGGAAACAATCATATAACTTGACGAAATTTAGTAAGTGAAATAATAACGCCAAATTATGTTATCCTTAGGCTAACGTGACATGGTGTCTTTTTATTAAGTCTGTTTATTGCATGGCCATTCTTACCAAAAAAACAAAAACAAGTGAAGATAAATACTGTTATTAGTTATAAAATGATTATACCATGTAATAATATGCTAAATTCTGTAGTGACAGTGGCATTCCTAACAGCCTCGCTGTTGGGTTAACTCTTTAGCGACATGGTTAGAGTGGCTGACTGTCACACAGGAGTTCTGGGTTCGAATCCTGGCGGACCCAGATATTTTCCCCTTGGAATTACTTCACTGGTGGCAGCGGTAATTCGGGAGCGCCTGAGTCGGCCTCTGGGAGCGGTAGCGGGATCCCCTAGGTTGTGGTTGATGCCCGGCTCTCAGGAAATAAAAGGAGGAAGAGTGTAGTGACAGTGGCATTCCTAACAGCCTCGCTGTTGGGTTAACTCTTTAGCGACATGGTTAGAGTGGCTGACTGTCACACAGGAGTTCTGGGTTCGAATCCTGGCGGACCCAGATATTTTCCCCTTGGAATTACTTCAATTCCATTAAAAACGTCCATATCAAGGGATCCTGCGGTATCCTGCGGTAATCAGACTGACCCGGTCTCTACTGACTAAAAGTTTTATAGGGGAGCTTGCGTCTAAATATTTTTTCAGTGTAGTTCTATATGCTTTTGATATACTTCCTTACAATGCTCCAGGGGTGTGGGGGCAGTTGCCCTCATTATTTTAAATTGACGTGGCTAAATGAAAATAGACACGGGTAAAGTGCAGTTGTCCCAAAATTATTAATCAATGATCCAAATGAATCCAGGTACAGGACAAGTCAACACAACTAACAGATGCATAAGTTGCCCTCCCCCCCCCCCCCAGGGTCCCGACATGAATGAAAAATGACTAGGACATAAAGGCCGCAACGCAACGCAAAAATACTCACTGTGTATCGGTCTTCTCCCCAATTTCCAATCAAAACTCCAGGTGAATATTTTTGTTCTATTCTCCATCCTGGCATATGCCATTTTCTTGGATCGCCCTGGGCCATTGTTTATTGTTGTTTTTTTTTTTGTTTTTTTTTTAAAGCAATTTTAGGTTCTAACACATGGATATTGCGGGAAAGCGTTGCTAGCAATTGTTTCCAAGTGAAAACTTCCGGGTCAAGACTGGTTTTACATTAAAGTAAAATGTTGAAGTTAATTGATGGTAAAAAAAAGATACCCGTCCAAATCTTAAAAGTAATGAAACGCATAGGATAGAAAACAACCAACAAAGTAAGTAAGGGTGCAAAGATCAGGAATCGATGCAATCAAGTACCACACCTGACCTAGGATACCAATGGGAAAGTGACAAACTCACAGTTAGACACCAGAAACGAGAGCCAAGAGGTCAGCCCTTTCCCAGCAGGTGACCACAAAGCAAATATAAACAGACGCGCACAAAGACATAGCAAATACAAGACAGAACAAAAACATAAAAGATGCACAAAAGAAGTACCGCCTTGGAACGGTCAGTAATATATTTTACTGGAGGGCTTAAACTGGTTTAACGGCGCCAACCTCACCCTTAATTCAGATGTGGATCAAGACACATAGATATTTGGTTTGCATGAACGACCCCTAACTTATCAATGCATCATCTCCTAAAACATATAAATCAATAAATGGTAGAATGCGGAGTTGGATCAAATTATTCCTCTCAGACAGACAAGTCACCTGTAGTATTGGAAGTACACATGGTCAAACAGCAGCTTCAGGGACAGGTCTACCGCAAGGGTGTTTACTTTCCCCGTTACTAACCTTTTTATCATGTGCATGTTAAAAAATATTAAGGGCAATCACTGTAAATTTGCAGATGATGGTACACTTTGGCACAGAGGTAAGGCAATTAACACATAAGCGGAGAAGGTCTGCAGTGATATGAAAGTGGTCTATGCATGGTGCAAGAAGAGGAGGATGAAGCTTAGCCTGGGGAAAACAGATTGCACTATTTTCCATGTACACCCCATCACAGACACGGTCCACTCTCTTTTTAAGATTGGAGAGATAGTCCTGAAATATAACTATACACCAAGGATTTTATGCGTTACCCTGGGTAACACCTAAGCTTTTCATCACATCTGGCAACTGTTGAGAAAAAGGCAAGTCAAGCTCTGCATCTCAGCTAGCAATCTATATGGGACCCATATGGGTCCCATGTGGGCACCCATATGGGACCATATGGGCAGTACAACTGGGCTCCATATGAGTCCCATATGGGCTGGCCCATGTAAATAAAAAAAAGGGTAGAAGCAGGGGCGGATCCAGGATTTCTTGCTAGGGGTTCGAATTTACAAAGGCGGTTTCGATTTGAAAATTGTACATGATTATTTGATAGTTTATGCTGTTTTTGCTTGAAATTCCTCATAAAAATGGAATAATTTTGTCTCAAATGAGGGTTCAAGCGAACCACATGAATCCCCTCTATATCCGCAACTGTAGAAGCTAGCCATGCATTATAAACAAGGAAATATGTTTATATAAAGATGATTATATCATTTCTTTTTTCTTTATGGGACTGTTATATGGGACCCATATGGGACCCATCTGGGCAACCCGCATATGGGCTAACCCATATGGGACCCATGCGGAACCCGGTTGCACTCCCCATATGGGTCCCATATGGGTAGCCCATATTGGACCCATTTAGGCATGTTTGCTGGGATGTCATTCGCGAAGTTAAAGGAATTGCTCGGGTGTCTTCAAAAAATCTTGTCAGATTGTATATGACAATGGTTAGGCCAATTCTGGAATATGGATGTACAGTGTGGTAGACTGCAGCACAGACAGAAATGAAAAGGCTAGAAGCAATCCAGAGAAAGGCATTGGCTTTGTGTCTGAGCTTACCATCTACTGCTGCTCTGGATGCATTAGAGGTGGCAGCAGGTATCCCCCCCCACTTAATTTGAGATACTGTGAGATTGCCATCAGAGACATCGCCAAAATATCTGCAAAAAAGTCAACATATCCTTTAAAAGCTAAACTAGACCAGCATACACATGATTCAGAACTTTGAAATGAGAAATATGTATCACCAATTGGTTTGGCTGTAAGTCAGGCAAGTGAGATGAAGAGACTCACTGGGATTGATATGCAGTTTGTACAGCCAGAGCCAGAGTTCAGTGAAGGTGCCTTTCGCCGATGTTTTGAAAGGCCATCTTATTGGAGTCAGCTGGGCTCCTCAAAAAACAGAAGTACAGACCAGCAAAAGACAGGTAAAGATGTTATTGATAAGTTGATAAAAGATGGACCAGAAGAAAGTATTTTGTGCTTCACAGATGGTTCTTGCATTCCAAATCCAGGTCCTTGTGGAGCAGGTGCAGTGCTCAACATTCCTGGGGAAGAGGATATCCTTATACAAAAAACAGTCACAGTGCATGGATTCATTCTTTTGGCTGAGCTAGTGGCTATATTAGTGGTATTGGAACACCTCAACACTAGTTCTAGCAGAATTAAGTCTTGCGCCTAAACAGCTTTGGGAATCATTACCTTAAATTGGGATTACAAGAACTATGCAGATGTTGTAAGAAGAATAAAGGATTATATTCAACAGTTAGAAGGTGATGGGTGGACAGTCAGCATGTTCTGGACTCCTGGTCATGCAGATGTTCAAGGTAATGAGGTTGCAGACAGACTTGCTAAGGATGCAGCCAAAGAAGCCCAGGAGCTTGAGCAGAACACCAGTGTCCTCACAAACCAAAACATAAAGAAAGCAGCTAGGGACAGCATTATGGATGAATGGCAGGACAAATGGAGCATATCGAATACAGGCAGAACATACTTTCAATATACTTCCAATCCCTAGATTTGACTTCCCAGACCATCAAGGTTTTATTCTATTGCTTCAACTTAGAACCGGTTACTCACAGCTAAACGATTACAGAAAAAAACTAGGACAGGTCGAATCCAACTGGTGTGAATGTGGGGAAGTTAAAAACACAGAGCATTTCTTAGTAGAGTGTCAGCTGTACGATGACCAGCGACTGGAATTGGTGCACACTCTTCAGTCTCAAGCCGGAATTACATGTTTGGATACACTTGAGCTACTTTCGTATGAAGATAAGGAGGATTTTAAGGGATGGAGAGACACAGTTACCATCAATCTCTGCAACTACATAGAGAAGACTGGACGTTTTGATCAAGCAAATTCAGGATACCATAATAGTCAGGGGCGATCAGGACTCCCGTGCGACTTTGATGCCGATTTATGGTGACCTATACCAAATCAAACTTTAGGGGATAACTAATGAAAATCACCTGGTCACCCATCTGGGTTTTACGTCTGGACGTCATTATGACGTCATCAAAATAGCGTATATTGTATCAGTGCAATTTAAACGGTATGTCCATTGTAGTATATGGGGATCAGGATTTTCTTACTTTTTGTGTGCCAATTTCAGTCAAAATGCACCAAATTTAAAATAATTAAAATTAACATGTCGCCCATATTGTCTTCAGAACAAAAAGATGACGTCATTGAAATGACGCCTAATATGTAAATACCACATATATATTCATTTTGTCCATTTCCAACGCTTGGAAATATTCCTTTAATAAACTGGTAGCCTTATCATGACTGAATGCAAACTCTTTTAAATCGTAACATACAAAATATATTCAGATAGGGTGAAGTCAGTTCGAGGGTGGGACGTAAATGCCGTCACGATTTACAAATAAAAAGACAGTGGAGTGAATGAAAAACAAACAGCGTTTTGATTATAAACGGAGTAAATATAATCTCTTATGCCTATATATATGACCTCTGACCAATGACCTTTGGGTCTTTCTATTCCAAACGATTGATGCAGAATACGTAAAATGAGCCAGTCCAGCTAGAACATATGTGCATGTCAAAGTTTTTATAGTAAATGTAAATAAATGCCTGAAACTCTTTTTTCTAGAACAACATATCAATATTGTAAATAGAGTCACGCTTCAAAGCTTTTGGTTTATCTGTAGCTGCTTATCCTACACCCAAATAAAAGATAGTAGTAATAATCATTTGCATACACTATCAACCAAACTCATTATAGTCCGATTTTGACCACTGAAGGATCAAAAGTTAGAAGAGTCTACTTTATAGTTCATGATATGGAAATAAGGATAAACCCCTCTACAAGTTACCCATTGTACTTCGATAGCACGGGCAATAGAAAACTGTTACAATCTGATTTATCTTTCGCATGCTGCTAGGTAGAATCGTCTTCAAAGGTCAAAATCGGACAATAAGGCATTCTTGTTGATACGGCTAAAGAAATATCTGAATCCACATGAAAATAGTTGTTCAAAAGTCATAAGCATATTGATCACTGGCAATAGTTTACATGAGTCCTCTTCTGCTCCACAGCAACACAAATCAGTACAATATAAATGGTTTGTTTGTACTTACACCGAGATGTTTTGCATACAGACATGCTGCAACCACATTTTATTAGCTGCAGAGGGATTTCGGGGGCAGGAGGCAACATGAGCGGATCCAGGAATTTTTGTCAGTTTTATTTAGTCCCCAGCTTATTTTACAGTTTAAAGAGGGGTTCCAATGGTTTTATTGCTGAGAAAACTAAACTTATACTTTACAAAGGATCCAGAGGCGGTCCATTATTTTCCATAGAAACCCATATACGTTCTTGTTATTTTCCAGGGGGAGTGTCCGGACCCCCTATCCCCCTCTGAATCCGCAAATGGGCAATGTCATCATAACGGGACAATATTTATCACAGTCCGGCCTCTAACCATAATTGTCAGGCATTGATTTGTCAGGATTAATGACAGGTTAGGTTTTCCAAATGATTCACTGATACTGCGCTCGTTTGACACCTTCGAGAAACACAGCTCTTGGAAGTGGTAGTTCTTGCAATTCAGTTTTTTTTTCTTCTCCAAAACATCCACCACCTCAACGCAGTGAGTCGAACAATATCGGTGACTGGCTAATGCAAAGTAAGAAAGACGGCAAAGATCAAGAATCGGTACAATCAAGTACCACACCTGACCCAGAATACCAATGGGAAAGTAACAAGCTCTTAGTTAGACATCACAAACGAGAGCCAAGAGGTCAGGACAATTTACAAATATATTACTCTAGTGCATCCGCCACAGTGCTTTCTAAGGGCACTGAGCCGAGGTGAAAGAATGCTTCATGGATAGAGTCTCCAGCATGGCTAAATGCCTGCCAATATGATTTCTTGCTCTTTCCTGACATTGAACTAGTTAATACCATCACCTGAAAGTGCATGGAATTCGATCAGAGCCCTGGTTGTGGCATCATGGCACATTGACATCTTTAATAAGCGTCCTGATTTTAGAAACTTGATGATATATACGCAAGACTGTTTAAGAAAATGTAAAATATCAACACTCTGCAATTGTTTTATATGTGTTTTATTTAAGCGGCGAAAACAAAAATTACTCTTCTGCAAAACTGGGGATAGGGCTGTGCATTAGCTCATATAAGACAAAATATTTAAGATAGAAAAGCAAACTTTGGTTTTGTATTCGTCAATTGAGTATATGTTTGTTAAACCTAATCTAAAACGGTTTGAAACCAACTCAGATCAGTCGTTAAACTAAATGACGATAGGCAAAATTACCATTTTTAAATTATAATTAAGTTCATGTAACGCACATAATACAACATGTAGCCGTATTAATGTTAAACATCTGTCATATGTAGTAAAGATATCCAGTAATTTGCAGACTATTAGAAAACTGATTGATTAGCTAGTTTTAATGTCTTCTTTCTGTACCTCAAACTTTAAATTTTCTTATTCACAAATTGATAAAATAACATATGTAACAAGCTGATACAGGCTAACACCCATGCTTACAGTGTGCAAACATCTCCTATTCGACGCACCTTGAATCGGTAAATACGATAGAATATGTCTAAAAGGGTTTGGGATGGAGCAGGTCATTACTCAGCTTGCAGTCAAAATCTTGTTTGATGATTACTCTGGTTTTTATGATATGAGGAGGACAATTATTTTACCAGAGAAGCAGAAATAATAATCGATATTGTACATGTATATGGCTTGGATAAGGATTGGTTTAGAATATTTACATTAGAAAGGGAGATTTACTAAATTGTACTGTTTAAATGTGAAAAGATTATTTCTTATGTTCCTCTAGGATGTATCTTTATTTTAGAATTATTCATATTAAGAAATATTGAAAACAAATATTCATAACATCTGTAACAAAGGTACAGGGGCTTTATAATCATCAATACCTAAGATTTAGGCACCAGAGGCTAGAGACTTTAGCTAGGAAAACATGCAAATTATATTCATTTTTTCCTGAAATATCATTTCTTACATCAAGTCCATGCTCATTTATTATGTCATGTAACATATGTTACAGCCTTTAACAAGTGATTCAATCTTGTTGTTTAACCTGCAAAATCTATAATTCTTTATAATATGAGCAAGACAATCCCAAAAATGCAAGATATCCAACAGCAGCAAATGGTTTCATATATTTTTATTTAAATGATGCCTACCAAATTCGGCTCCTTAAAATAGGGTGTAGCCGTTGGGTTGTTTTTATAATTGCTCGTATTAGACACTTTATTTAAAGTATAAAAGCAAACTTTGGATTTTCTCTAACCCAAATGAGTTTGTTCGTATAAAATAATCAAAACATTTTCGAAAATGCACATATCAGCTAAAAAGTAAATGATATTGGTCACAAGTTTCATGTTTAAAGGGTAATCTAATTAAAGTAACGCACATAACACCACAGGAAGCTGTAATTTTGCTCCAAAAGAATTTATATGTAGCTAAAGTAGTCAATATGCAGACCATATGAGTAATTTAAATAATAAGCCTTCTTTCTGTAGCTCAAACTTTTAATTTTCTTTTTTTTTTCTAAATTTAATATGGTAACATATGTAACAAGCTGTCAGAGACTAACGCCCCAGCGAACATAGTGCAAACATCTATTAAAAGACGCAGCTTGAAATCCTCTTTTAGATAGGATAAGTTTGCGAAATTCCCGAGTGGGGGCAATAACATTCTCAGCCATCAGTCTAAAGGTGGCCCGATAAGCTGGGTATTTATAGGAAATCTACGGTATTTTGCATCCATAATATAGTTATTGAGAAATAATTCATTGTCAAAGTCAGGTAAAGCATTGATGTAACCATCATATGACTAATATAAATGATATTATGTTAAAAAAGCGTTCGTGTTGGATAAATATGACCGTACCAACAAAAGCCATAGCTTTTATTAACGAGTAGTTTCTCATTATGGTCGCCATATTTATGACGTCATAACTAGCCTCAGACGCGGATTTGAGATGGGTGACCACCTTTAAATCAAAGGTAAGACTCCATTGAAGGTTTTGATATACGTCACCATAAATCGGCACACAATTCGCACGGGACCTATTTTTTGTCCCTAAGGGCCCTGACTATAAAGACTAAATGTTACATTACTTTTTTACATCTCAAACCTCGTCAAAAAACATTACAAAATAGCTAGAGAAAATTACCTTTGTGAAGAGACTTACATAGAGTCAATATACCTTTGAGAACAATGCTGCCTGTAACGGCTGAAGATACAAGAATCAAGATATGGAGATGAGGCAAAGATAAGGACTCAACAGTAAATAAAACTGAATGCCTGAGCAAAAGAAATCCAACAGGTAAACCCCGGAGGGCCCGACAAACAGCCAAAGCATTAGGCCCCTACCATCTCATCAATAGATAAGTCTTAAAGTCGGAACCATCTTAGAGTCTGAAGTCCGACCCACCTGCGTGCAATTAAAAAGGAAAGCAAAGTTGCCAACCGCGATTGGGTTGACCACCAAGCATGCAGTCTGTTGCAATACATTAATGTTATAGCCAATCTTTTTATAATGGGAAATTATTTTAATGAACTGCGCTGAAAAATTATTAGAGCCAACAATCTTCTTCAATTTATACTCCAAGTCACCATAGAAATCAGGTTCTGAAAGTCCTTTCGCGCAAGAGAGAATTAAGTCCAACTTGGAATTTAGAAAACAAATCATAGTATCGTCTATAAAATTTTAAAAATGTTTTGCGAAGTTTATGATACCGATAGCCTTGTTTAAAAAGTTTTTTAGTTAACAATTTATTACAAGTGTTGAAGTAAGGAAAGGTGCAAAGATCAGGAATTGATACAATCAAGTACCACACCTGACCCAGGATACCAATGGGAAATACAAGACATAGAGGATATCCAGGGAAGTCTGCAACATAGCTAGATGCTCTAGCAAACTGAATGTTTGAGAGATATAGACTCCATAGGATGTAGAACGAGGAATATCGCCATCTAAAAATGGGAAATTGACTATTTCAAAATCAAAGTTGTCACGTTTATCATAAATTTTGGTAGAAACAATATCATTAGAAATTGACAAATGCAAGTCTAAAATACGGCTTCGGTATCAGAGGTATTGACTTTATTAAGTTAGAGCTCTGAAGGGTATATTTGACTAACCATATTGTCAAAATAAACATTATTAATATTTAAAATATCGTCCAAATATGTAGATGTAGTGTTAAATGCATCAATAACATCAGCCTGCTTATCATCAGAAAGAAACATCATAAAGTCCCTCTCATATCAAAACAGGAATAAATCTGCAACAAAGGGGAGCACAATTAGTGCCCATAGGAATAGGTCTTATCCGGTAAATGCTTCCAGCAGCAGTTTACAGCTGTGCTAGGTACAAATACTGCCCTTTCTCTGCACCTAGTGTGTGTAAAGATAGGGGATAAATCTTGAAGTGTGTACTCTGCTAACAATTTATTCTAATTGATATGAAAATGGGTGGAACTAATTTCATCATTAGATCTTTAGAAGGGTTGCAGAAGTATCTAAAAGAAGAAGAGATTCCATTTTACTTACATAAAAGCCAGATTTTTTGGATATTTGCTAACAATGAGAGGCTTGGAACAGAAGTGCAAACCTGATAGATCTTAATGACAGTGACAAAATATTGAAAGAAAAATTAATAACAAAAATTATATGGAGTCATTGTCTAATTTAAAAACTGATCAAGAATCAAAATTGAATAATTTTAGTCTCAATGCCAGCCCACCAACGTCCGTTTTGAAATCTACAATTTATCCTACTATTTTATTAAGAATATATTATGGTAATAAAAAGACTTGATTGTAACAGTGTCTAATCTGAGCCTACACTGTTTGCCTTAAACTACTGTCGTCTGCTTAAAACCTTCGCCAACATTTTAGAACCAGATCAAGTCTGATGAGCTGTGGGGCACATGGACGGATCCGGGATTTCTTTATCGGGGATTCAAATCTACAAAGGGGGTTCGATTAGTTAATTGTACTTGATTATTTGTTATATGTCCTTAATTTCTGAAAATTTTCCACGAAAAAGGAAAACTTTTGTCTCAAAGGGGGGGGGGGGGTCAAGCCAACCCTCTGGATCCGCCACTGGGCATGATCTGAATCCATACTGTTTGACGCTCAGATTGTGTTTTGTAAACGAGTATAACTTCACTATTCAACAATAGCATGCATACAATGTGTTGAAATAATATATTTTCTTCATAATCGATTTTCAATCGAGTATGTCATAAAGGCTGTTATGTCCTAAGGGGAGGGGTATAAATAAAACGGTGACCGTTTTGACATAAACTGTTGGAAGAAAAGGCCCCCTGGAAATATCAGCCACTGCAAAAATGTTTAAATCGTTGCATGCTGGGTAATTATTCATGCATTTTTTGTCGTCTGCTGATTTTTTTTTCAAAATTAACTTTTTCAAAATATTCCTTCACAAACACAATCAGAGTGTCAACCAGTTTGAATCCAGATCAGGACCGACGTTCTGTCGGGTTGATCTAGGTCTAAACTGTTTGCACAGGTTATCAGCAGACAACAAAAGTGGCCCCTGGCAAGTAAATAGTTAAAAGATGAAGTAGCGTAGATCTGATCAGAAAGTTAATTGTGACTAAAATATAGTAATATTGAGATTGAATGGAAATTACTATATTTATATTTATAACTATTTTAACAGCTTATTCGCTGTATCTCCTGACAATATTGCAACAACACCAAGAACATGTTTCAGATTGCATTTTAATTAAATATCATTAGGTAAAGACCCGAAAATTAGCAGAAAGAAAATAAATTTGAGAGATTTCCCTTCCATTGCGTATAATTTCCTATGCAAATACACAGAAAAATGCTGTCTGCTACAATCAGAATGTACCTAGTGGAACTCAGTGGTAACATGATACTGCTGTAGTTTTATACTACCAGGAGTAAGCCTATTCCAACTATTTGTCTATACAGCTTGATGCCAAATCGAATAAAAATGTTGTCCAACAAAAAGGTCAGGGCATCTTATACATTAGACACGACCATGCATGATATTTTTTAGGTTTTTCTGAAGTAAAAAATGCATTTCTGTCGTTACATGCAAGGTAAGGAGAGCCTTCTCTCTGGAAGGTTTTTTCAAAAAGATCAATTATTCTATTTTTAATTAAATTATGAGGTAAAGTAGTATAAAGAGTAGAAAAATCATAAGTAGACAAACTGGTCACATTGAAATCTCTAGCTTTAAGTTTATCTAAAGTTTCACCTGAATTTTTTATAGACCAAAATAGGTTTTTACCGGATCTCTCATATACCTTTTCACAATACTTTATAACATGTTTTTAACAGCTGTAAGACACGAGGTTAACAATTTAGAAAGTTCTGTAGTCGTACAAGAACTAGAATTAGGAATAAATCTTGCTTTATAGGTTTTTTTATGGAGTTTATGTAACCAGTACAACGTAGGAACCTTGTCTTGATTTTCTTTAGCTTTGACACCAAAATGTACGGCTAAGACAATATACAAACTCAGCTGGCATAGAATGAGTGGAAATGCATTAAGCCCCAGCTAGCATAGTTATATCGGGCCGCTGGCGGTTATTGGAAAAATTTTGGGCACTGGCCTTGCGGCAAGTGAGCCCCCATCGGGCCGCTGTCAAATAAATTGAAGCACGTCAAGATGAGATTGAGGATAGAAAAATAGTAAGTGAGTATGATAGAGTTCAGAAAATTGAGAAAAATGTTGTTACATCTGATAATGTTTAAAAAATGATCAAGGAAGAAATAGTAGAGGAGAAGGAGATACAAAGTAGAAAATAAAATGTCATGTGCTTTAACATTCCAGAAAGTAAGAGATCTGATGTAAAGGAGCGTCAAAATGAAGATAAAGATATTTTGATCAATCTGTTAGACACTAAATTGAGTTATTCCCTGGGAGAAGAGGACATAATAAAACCTGTGCGGTTAGGAAAGAGTAGTGAGAGTATGAACCAATCTTACAAATGCAGATCATTAAGATTTTCAGTGCGAAGTTTTCGAGTTAAGCGAGAGTTATTGAAAGCCAGTATGTCACTTAGAGAGACTAATGATGAAATGTTTAGCAATATATATTTCACACCAGACCTTACTAAATTTTAAAGAGCTGAAGCTTTTAAACTTCGTGAAGAGCGACTTTACCGAACAAATGAATTGTATGAATCAAATCTGAAAATTAGTCGGGGCCATATTATAAAAGTTCCTGTGAAAGTTAATGTCTTCAATTGCTGGTGCCCAGAGTGTAGCTGGACCACCCGCGGGTGGTACGTAAATGCTTTGACAATGATACCGGATGTATATAGAGTTGTATATATGTTGCACCATTGTGCCTGTTTACATACTTTTTGGTAGTTTTCATCAGTTGTGAATATTTTTGAATCAGTTAAAGAAATGGAAATTATACAAGCCTGATCATGTATGTCTATTGATGGAGATGGAAGATTCCTTTTTATTTTGCGTGCTCCAGAATACGACTTGAGTTTGATATAAAGTGGATTTACAAATCTAATGTTTTTGTCTCCCTATAGTGTTTTGAAATCTCCACTAATAGTCATGTTAGTGTTGGTTCATTATAAAGTATTGAGTGCTCAGGGGTGAATGGTTCTGGAGGACATCAATATCAATGAACATATATGGATGGACTTGATTTTAGTCAGGATGAGCTACACAGCCATTAAAGTTTTTCAAACATTAATTCGTGATAAAATTATTTATACACAGGAAGTACAGACTTGTCTATAAAAGTATGAACATTTTAGAGCCAAAAGACAAGCCGAAATGGCTTAATTATTCTGTGGTATCCAATATGGTATCCAATATGGCAAATTAAATAAAAAACGCCATTGTGACCAAAATTCAAATTATAATGTTTGTAATTATTGTATATGTATGCATCTATTTCAGAAATAAAATGTTAAAACCAAAATTCAAATATAGATACAGAGGCCTGTTGGCCTTAGTCCAAGCCAGCATAGTTATATCAGGCTGCTAGAGTCATTTGCACAGCATATCTGCAATGGCCCGCTAGTGGCTGTCAATTGAATTTTGAATGCATTTAAAGCATTATTTTCTTTCTGTTCCATGTTCCTTTTATAACTTGTCCTGTTATAACATATTATAGGGTCTTCCTTTTTACCGACAACAACCGACCACAACCGTCAACAACCGGCAACAAACCGACAACAACCGTCAACAACCAACAACAAACCGACAACAAACTGACAACTACCGACAACAAGTTTTTAAAGAGTTATTTCCAGATAAAACGAGATCTTTATGCTAATTTGCCCTTGAAACGTATATATAAAAGTTAGGCTACAGCTAGGACCCAGTGACCGAAATACTAAGTAATGTTGTCGATATTTTAGTTAGCGCTATTTACATGTAGCGCTATTTCAAAGTACTACAGCCAATAAAATTGATTCTGAACATACACAAGATTATAAGAGGTTACTCCCGGCTTCTAAGCGGAAATACTACGAGTTACAGTAAAAAGGAATTGAAGTTTTCTCATCTTTTAATGTTGATTTCTGAAAAAAAGGATATTCGACCTGCCTTCGAGCCGCTGCCCATTGAACCTTGAGAGAATGTCATATAAAAATTCATTTTCTCTCTTTTTCATTTTTCAAACATAATTTTGTTTGGATTTTTCACTCTGATTCATACATTGGTTTTCATAAAAAAAATGACAGTGGCCCGCAAGCCGCCCACTATCTTGATGTTAGCTCCATATTAATTGTAAGGGAGAAAACCGTGTGTAATAAATATTTAGAACAATAATTATCAAACAAAGCCCATATGAATTTTGTTTCACAAATATCAAACTATTAAAAGTTTTGTGTAGACATTTTGTTTATCTTATATATTCATAAAGCTCATTGATCAATTGCAATATGTACATATTTACAAGTTTGTTTCAAAGGAAATACTTCTTTTTAAATAATGCCTCAATATATGAGGTTTTATCGTGACGTACATCCGGTGCTATAAATAGGTTTGGGATACACTGGCCGTCAACTGTGTATGGGGGTCTGGATGGAGTATAATGATTAGTGAATATGGCCCTTTTTATAATGAATAGTGAATATTGAACCAAAAAACATAATGAATAGTGAATAATGAGGGCCTAAAAATTAATGAATAATCCTAATTTTTAAATGAATTGAAGAAAAAATTATAATGAATAGTGAATAATCAGATTTCATGGCCACCTTTCTTACTTTAAATGAATAATTGGTCTTATTTAAATGAATAACCTAAAATTTTTATGAGATGAATAATGGGCTAAATTTTTAATGAATAGTGAATAACAGACCCCCAATCCAGACCCTCATGGATTGTCTAGATAGGGAAAGCCATAGAATTTTCAATATTTTCCACCGATTGTAAGTTCCCTTGCTATATATTTTTATATAAATGCGAATTGTAATGTATCTACAAACACTTCGTCTGATAATACTATACAATTATTGACTTCAATGATTGTAAGGCCGAGGTGAATATCACTTTTAAGGGTAGATAAATCCTCATATCTACCCCCATTGAAGTCAATAACTGTTTTGCTATATGACTTTTCAACAATGAATGAAAATTTTCTACTTTCACTTTTGTTACTGAAGTCATGTTCAACCTAAGGACTTTCTCACAAGTTTTAGCAATTGTTATTAAACTATTTTAATGCAGTATTTTTATCTTGAAATGTATAAATTCGCTTGAATGCGGAATGTAAAATTTAATAATAAAACAATTTTTTACATTTTCTATATTCAAATAAAAGACAAATGAACAAACAAATCAAAACAAAACTGTTGTTAAAGTTCATTAAAGTCTTTAATTTACCTGTTGAGAGGTGAACAGCTAATCATGTCAATTTCATGCAGCCCATGCGAGCGTCATACTCATCATGCTATTTTTAGCTCTCTAGAGGGTGATATAGCTGAAGTGTCAATAAAGTTTCCTTTTAAAAGGACAGTTTGCCCAGTTTTCCTCATAACCTATTGCCCTATAATCCCTAGGAAACCATCAAAGGTGCAATAATCAAGTTTGGAAAATTTTTAACCTCAGACGGGTCAAAAGTGAGATGAGTGCATAAAGTAACATAAAATTGAGAGATGGGTGAAGTATCAGGTTCCTGTTCAAAATCAATAACACATTAAGTAATCATTCGATTAAAAATAACCACTACCATCTGAGTAACTATTAACATGCTACTAATTAGACTCATCTAACCAATCTTTGAATCTTCTGAGGTCGAAATTTACCTTTAGATGCACTAATTAAGCATGTATTCTTATCTGATTGGAGATATTATGACCCCTAAGTGGGGTGGGGGGACTTCATGCCATGCTTACTGAAAGCTCTGTAACTCCCATAGACCAAAATACACTTTCGGTGTAAACTGGCACACAGAGGTAGTGTTTGCATGAATAGGTTAATGTTTTATATTTTACTACTACTCTATTTACTGGTCTGATACCAGTCTAGGAATCCTTATCACAAGATACAAAAATCTGTAAAACACACATGCAGTAATCTATCACATTGAAACTTCGCCACTCAGATCAGAGTAGGCATCTGTGTAGTACTTTGGTTGTCATTCAATATTAGATAAGGGGAGTACAGTGGCTCATTGTAAGAAGGATCAACTTGAGATCATTGGGTTGGGGGTTCAAGCATCACTAATTTTCCGAAGGAAAATCCTTGTGAATTGGGTTGCTAAGGTGTATTATATAGAGTGCGCGTGAGCGCGATAATAACTCGAATAAAGTTTCCCTTTAAGAGGAGAGATAACCCTACTGTGGTGTGCGCTTTATTTATCTCCTCTGCTTGGTACTGATTCAACTGAGACAGTCCGATATGACTGAAATATTTTACTACGAAGAGAACGGATTAAAACGTTTATATAAATAAGCACAAATGATGACTAGCTAGACTGCACAAACCAGGCAAGGTTGGCTATCGACCAGTCAAGATGCAGATTGACCAGACCAGCGGTCATTACTGGTTTTAACCTGTCACTACTGGTCGATTGGTGGTCGATAGAAAAAATCATGGTCGATGTGAAGGTACTTAGCATTAGTTATCCTAATTTATTGGACTCTATTAAACAACATTAGTTATCCTAATATACTGGACTCTATAAACAGACTTAAGTTAGTTTCAATATAAGATAATACAGGCTTAATTGAAAATGTGTTTCATGAGTTGCTATTGCTTTAAAAATGTATTGATAATTAAATAGACCTAAAGCAAACAAAAATGAACGTCAATAGTTAAGATATTCAGTCTCAATCAAACTGAATTATTACTACAACTTTCAGTTCAGACTTAAGACTTGAACTTACTTTCATTTATTCATTAATAAAAAAAAGTAAAGCAAAAATTGATGCAAGCAATGAAATTAAATAAGTTTCAAAACTAGCTTTTTCATAGTCATATTTTTTTTTAAATCAGTGCCTTATTAAATGAAAGAAAGTACCAAAAAAATCAATCAATACATCAAATTGATCATCAAAGGGGTCATCATGTACAAACTAGTCTTTGCTCTATTAGTTAAAATGCTAATTTAATTGGTTTCTCATCTGAAAAGACAAAGGTGTGAAAATTGTAAAGAAAACACTGAATGTTTAACAATATATCAAGGAGTTCGAACAAACACAACTGTTAAAATACTGGACATGTCACTCAGACTAAAGAAGGTCCAGTTTATTAGACCTATCCAATCACTGAGCTTAAATGCATTGGCTAATTCATTGGCATCTGTGTTAATATAAAGGTGTGAAAGTGTGGTCATTCTGTTATCTGCTGTTATCAGTTAAGTTAATAATTTAACCAGTGTCATGAATTCATAAAAGTTATTGTCTCAAAATGATGAAAAAAGACCCTGTTAGGATGTATGGTTATTCTATTCTGCCCTTGATGATTAAAATAGACTAGTGTTAGGTGCCTGGAATGTAATGCAGAGTTAAAGTAAAAAGTGCCCTTGGCAGGGACGAAACAGGATTCTTTTCTTTTTTCAATAAATAGAACGTAAAACCCGACCTAATATCAACCACCAAAACGGCCTTTTAAAAATTTCAATCAACCACCCAGATTCGTAAAACCAGTATTGACCACTCTTTGGCATATTGACCGCGGTTTTAACCGGTTAAAACTGGGGGTGATTTAGTCTGCCCAACCTTGAAACCGGGTCATGAATGTGCATCCTAAGAAGTGTTTGTGTTCAGAAATATGAAAATTCAAAATAATTCCAATTAAACTGAAATAATTACACAGAAATGTTCCTAATAATGGGTCCATGACTAAACATCGAAATTATATGTATCAGTATGAGGATTTTCTCTGAGATATCAATGTTTCAGGACTGGGACCAGTCTACATTTAAAATTAAAAATCTTGCGATAGACCAGTTTCACATTTAGTTACCCATCTTTGAATTGTAAAAGGATTTAAGTACCACAATACAAATACCAACAGCTACAAACAATCCTTTGTTGAATTATAATTTACTATATGGTAAATCTTGTATAAGTTATTACAATCGAATAGTTCGTACACCATACATTATTCACGAATGTCATGCTTTAGTTCGTAAAGTGATCATTATTGCTTGCGGCGCTCTCGCCGCAAGCATTTGTTTTGGAAAAGTGATACCCTCTGCCTGGTTGTCTATTTATATAACACACTGTTAGCATAACGGTCGTGTGTATGGGAAGAAAACAATTCGCTGATAAGAAAACTCACCGACAGCAAGCAAAACATAGTGCATGTCATATATCATATGACATATTAACCCCTAATTCAATTTGTGGATATATGTTGGGGTCATGGAATGTCGCTCACTGTTTTCAGCCACTGTGACCTTGATCTCAAGAGTCAGCTAGCTAGGTTGTGAAAAAATGCACCCACAGCAGATCGCCTATATTATTTATGGTAGCAGATCCATATTTGGTACGTAGATACATATTAGGCCCTGGTGAGTCACCAAATGTTTCCAGGTCACTGTAACCTTGACCTCTGGTTTCACCATTTCAGTTCCAGCAAGGTGGAGCCGAGAGCATATCTGTATATAATTTGAGGTAGGAATGTTAGGATATATTTTGGGATCATGGCATGTCCCATACACTTCTGGGTCTCTTTGGCATGTAGCTTGTACATAAACATGTTTAAAACAATGTAGCCTTAGTTTATAACTTCAATTGGAATGATATTGGCCCACTTCCAAAGTTCCTACTAAAGTTCTTGCATAATATATGCGTGCGCACTTTTACACCCAAATGGCTACAGTTGCAACCTTTAAATTAGTTGTCAAATAAACAAAGTGAATAGCCCTGTATGTCCCACCTCAATTCTTCATCGTAGACAAAAAGGGTGTGCTTAAACTGCACAATAAACTGCACAGCCGGCTCTAATTAACAATAACGAATAAGAGGGACCGCAAATAGAACACATCAAGGATTTATTTTGTAAAATGAAAAAACATTTTGAGGCTATTAATATATCTTGAACCCATTATGCTAGATAGGTCTAGAGGAGGGAACCAGACAAGCTTCTAGAGTAACGGTGCTCTGACCAACCGTTGATCTTCAGTAGGTTTGTGACGTCACTTTAGTAGCGAATCGAACTTTAGTTACTAAGTAGGAACTAAAGTTCGATTCGAAGTGGGTATATAATTGCCATCAGTCAACTATATAGAATAGCTACCAGTCTGATAATAAAAGTGGTCATTAATACACGTAAAATATTGTAATAATATTTTTCTTTTCTTTTCCAAATGTTTATGTTCATGGCTAGTCTATAAAGTTAACATAATTGTCTTCAGTGGAGTTGTGTGATTATCAGAACTTAGCACCAGCCTATAGACTAGCAACAAAGTAGGAATATGTTTATATGGAAAAAATGAAATGACTATTTGAAAACTTCTAGGCAGCGCCCAAGAGATCGTATCAGGCTACAGGGAAAGTAAAATATCAACGCAGGTCTGTTTAACCAAAAATGACGACCTGACGTACCTTACTTTGAATGTATCAACGATATTTGCATCACCGATCTGCGTTCTGGCTGGCAATCGTCAGTTCCGGACAAATAATAGGGCTTCGAGGGTAATTTGTATCCGGATTTTAATAAAAATATTTTAATGCAATTCCTTTTAATCACGTCTGATTTCTAGACAAATTTCAAATTGTAACTTTAGAATCTACGGGTATTGCTATTCGATAGACTCTTGTCCTAACATTATTTGTTATTTTGGCATGAAATTAAAAACATGTTTTGCTGATATGTTTATGTTCATTGTTGCAAAAATTCAAAAAAATGATACATGAAAAGTAAGTAAATTTTATTAATTTCATTTTTTGCGTGGCGCTAGGTGCCGCTTTAGATAACTGTTTGTGTCTATTTTTGCCAGAAGAGACTCAATAACTATTGCTGATGCTCCGTTCGTCTATAACGTGGTTTTAGTGCAGTGTAAAAAAATAACCAAATTTGGAGGTGTTCCCAACATACATGGTGCACATGCTGTTTTTAGACTAGGCAAGCCCTCCTTTAAAAAGGAAAGTTTCTTCTTATATGTAATTTTTTGGGTGCTCGGACATTTCGGCCACGGACATTTCGGCCTAGGACGTTTCGGCCTGGACATTTCGGCCACGGGCGTTTCGGCCACGGAAAATGCCGAAGGTGGACGTTTCGGCCATAACCATAAATTTTGGGTTTGGGATGTGTGCATGCATAAATGTGTGATGCATTTCATAATCTTTTGAAATCAAATATGCATGTGAATACTTACAGTTGATTCAAAGATGCATGATAATTAGAGTATTCTATTTTTCATAGAAAGAGGTAAATTATGGTGTATATTATACAGCAGTAAATGATTATGAAATACCTGTATAAAGTACCCATCACCTGAATTAGTTTATAATTTTTTGTTTACAACAATTCTCATGTATCCTTGAATCTACTGTACATAACAATTGATGAATGTTAACTACTTTCATGCTGAACCTGGGTTTATCTTTATGCTTCAAAACACTGCAGATCCAGATCAGCCAGCTCCCTACCTGATCAGGATCCACACTGTTTTCATCTCTGCTTGTAAATGCATGTAGTTTAATAACTGATACTAATTTGGTAGAAATACTATGTATAGTATATAAGATTATTCAGTCAATTATTTCCTAAGAAATGCATCACACATTCATGCATGCACACCCCAACCCACAATTTATGTTTTTGGCCGAAACGTCCACCTTAGGCATTTTCCGAGGCCGAAACGTCCGTGGCCGAAATGTCCGGGCCGAAACGTCCGGGCCTAAACGTCCGTGGCCGAAATGTCCGTGGCCGAAATGTCCTACATTCATTTTTTGATAGTTCGTACACATCGTTTTTTCAGCGGGAGCTGTCTATAATCGACTTTACTCTAAATTATCCACCAATTAGAAACAATCTTACATCTGCAAGTCTGCTATCTATGCTCATTGAAACGGACTATCTAAATTATCCACCAATCCGAAACAATCTTACATCTACATGTCTGCGATCTATAAACATTGAAATGAACTATAATTTGTTGGGTATAAAAGCCAGAACCGTGCCGCGCTGCCGCGCCGAAATCTGCCGCGCCAGAAATATATTTTCCTTTCCCGAAGCACCAAGAGGTGTAATTCCGTTTTTTTTTAGCTCTGTCATCTACAAATAGTGTTATTAACAATTGCCAATACAAAAATACATTATTTTTTACCGAAATAATGATTTTCCTGGCGATTTGACATGTGTCAGGGGTAGGAAAGCCCCTGCCGTGCCGTGGCGTGCCTTGCCACTTGCGTTAGTGGCAGTTTACCATATTTTTTAACAGTCGATTACTGGAACATTTGTCCTGGCTGCATTTTTAATGGAATCCATGGCACGGATGATTCTTAGTGGGTGTTTTAGGCATGCAATGGAATATATTAATAATAATAACGCATACACTCAATTGGCCCTTTTTCATGTGTTGTTACAGCTGGACAATTAACTGGTCAGTTAAACTTGTTTACGGTCCGCTTGCATCATAATATAATCAAGGGACCATCATTAAATGAATAATATTCTTGACTTTGATCAATAATAGAACCGAACAAGCTCATTAAAGAATCTAGTCTGATCAATTAGTGCCGAAAGAATTTGGAACAAGAAGTTTGTGAACTTCAATGAGCTCAACATTAATTTGTGTTACTCAGAATTTATTTATTTATTTATTTATTTATTTATTTATTTATTTATTTATTTATTTATTTATCTATTTATTTATTTAATTATGTAAGCATAGCTAATGCGCCGATGCGTCGGCTGGTCTGCGCCTTTGTTTTTTTGCAAACACCCACAATATTAGCAACGGTTTTTCGTCATATGTTTCACAGTGTCGACCAAGACGAGTCTGCGCATATGCACAGTCTCGCCATAGCCTCTACTGCTGGTTTATACAAGATGATAAACTTTATACATAAACCACGTCGCTCATCTAATGAAACTAGCTAGAATATGGTTATATTACAAGATAGATAACGTTCGTTTATCATAAATTTGTTCACAGTGAAGGCTCAAACGAGCTTGCGCATACGCACAGTCTCGCCAGGGCCTTTACTGCTTGTTTACTGAATGCGAGAGCATTTAATCAATGGAAATGACGCCTTTCCCGAAATTTAGAACAAAACTAAAACTTTGAAAACAAATTTATTTTCTGATTTGAGGGTGCGTCATCCATAGTGCAGTGGGATTCCCACAGCCTATAACATGCTTTGGGAAATATTACTGTGTTTATAGTCCATCCATGTATGATGTCGTTGATGCCAGCAAACAAGACGATTACCTGCACTAATACAGGATTTTTTTCATTATTATTTAACTGAACTCTATTTTTTCTGAGTCCTATGTGCGCTTCATGTCTTGTTATGTGATAGAAACCATGTTATATTGTATACAAACAATATACTGTAAAGGCTCTAGCGAGACTGCGCATATGTGCAAGCTCGTCTGAGTCTTAACTGTGAACTGACTAATGATGTACATGTACATGTATGACCATTGAACAGAACTGAGTTTTATTCGAAATCCTGTAGGCTATAGAGCTCGCAAGGAATACAATCTACATCTTTCGGAGAAGGCGTGCTTAATTTTCTAACTTGCATATCCACTACCTTCAGTAAACAAGCAGTAAAGGCTCTGGCGAGACTGTGCGAATGCGCATGGGCGGATTCAGAGGGGGGACATGGGGTCTGGACCCAGACTGTGCGTATGCGCATGGGTGGATTCAGAGGGGGGACACGGGGTCTGGATCCTCCCCCCTGAAAAATCACAAAACTATAGGGTTTTCTAGCAATACTGGTATGGATCTCCTGAAAAAAATCACAAGGTTACCAAGCCAGCATTAAATGTTAGGCCATCATTGGTACGACAGTCTCTCCCTTCATCAACTAAGAAAAAAAAAAAAAAAAAAAACGTTGTCAAAGTCGGACCCCTCTGGCAAAACTTTCTGGATCCGCGCAAAATGTGCAAACTTGTCTGAGCCTTCACTGAGATCTGACTTATGATGTACATGCATGATCATTGAACAGAACTGAGTTTTATTGGAACTCCTGTAGGCTATATAGCTCGCGAGGATACAAACTACATCTTTCGAGGAAGCTGTGCTTAATTTTCTAACTCTTCAATAAACAAGCAGTAAAGGCTCTGGCGAGACTGTGCATATTCGCATGGGTGGATCCAGAGCGGGGACAGGGGGTTCGGACCCCCCCCCTGAAAAATCACAACACTATAGGGTTATAGCAATACTGGCCCGGATCCCCTGAAAAATCACAAGGTTTCAAAGCCAGCATTCAATGTTCGGCCATCAAAGGTTCGACAGTGAAACTCCATTTTAATGGCGTTTGCTGGCGGGCCGATGTTGGTCCGCTTATGGTGGTATTTGGATCGTCTCTCCCCTCGTCAACTAAGAAAAAAAAACGTTGTCAAAGTCGGACCCCCTCTGGCAAAACTTTCTGGATTCGTGTAAGATGCGAGAACTCGTCTGAGTCCTGAGCCTTCACTGTGAACAAATTTATGATGTACGAACGTTATCTATCTTGTATTCTAACACACCTCGCCTATAGAGCCAACGGTAACAAACTGTGATATATCGGACAATAATTCACTGCAAAAGTGTGTGATAGCTGACGTCACTGGAAAATGACGTCATTCATGGCATTAGACTGTGTAACGTCGTTTTAACGCTTGAAAGACGTTACAAATGCATGTAAACGTATGCGACGTAGTCTAAGTATTGGCGGGAGTTATTCAGTGCAATGGCGGAAAGTTGGAAGAAGCTGAAGATTTCAAATGTGTTTTCGTCATTTATTTTGTGTTAGAATCGAAATAGATCAGCCCCAGTGCGTGAATTGTTGAGTAATAATTCACTGTTTGTCGGTAAGTTGTACGAAGATAAATCACTCGCGCTGCGCGCTCGTGATTTGATCTTCTTTACAACTGACCTCCAAACAGTGAATTATTACTCAACAATTCACTGCTAGAGCTGATCTATTTCTTAAATATAACAATATTCTAGCTAGTTTCATTAGATGAGCGACGTATTTAGTATTTTATCGTCTTGTATAAACCAGCAGTAGATGCTATGACGAGACTGTGCATATAGGTTTGATAGGATTCTGAGTAACTCAAAGTAATGTCGCCTTAATGAAGTTCACAAACACTTTTTTAGAAAATGATTAAGGAAGGGGAGCGCAGTGGCTCAGTGGTAGAGTGCTTGACTCGAGACCGAAGGGCCGCAGGTCCGAACCTCACCGGCGTCACATTTCAAGAAAATCACAGCAGTTTTCTTTGGGTCCTGTTTAAAAGAATTCCGTTCTGTCTGGAACTGCCTGTTCAACATAATCACCTTTTGTTTGAAAGATGTTGGGGCTATTTGTTTTGTAGTATCTGGCTAAGCCCTGGTTGCCCATTTCACCCGGTTGTGTCTAAAAGCTGTAACCGAACCGAACTCGGCCGAACCTACCAGACTTACCGAATGTTCACTTTTTTAACCTATTGATTATAGGGTATGTGATTTTCTTTATATCCCTTTAAGGCTTTGGCCAATATATCTGTATCCTTAAAACCCTTCCAGTGCCTCACTAAGAATAAAGGTGTCGTCGCGTTGTCTCATAAAGTGTCGCCGAATTGTCTCAAAATTTGTCGACGAGTTGTCTAAAAAACGTGTCGCCGTCGGCGACTTTCCGGTATATTTCGTTATGTTCTGCCACCAAGTTTATTTGAAGTAACTATAAATAGCCTACGCATGTAGATAAATACAACGATCTATGCCAGATTAATATCATTATTAATGAGACTAAAACTGTATTATTTTCAAGTGTATACAATTTACTTATTTAGACGATGATCTCAAGTAATGTTGTATTTGTTAAACATATCAGGTGCTTTCATAGTTAGTGACTTCCAGTTACCATTTGTATTAAAAGTTTTTCCCGCTTCACATTCTACTTTTAATCCCTATGAAACATGAAATATACAAAATATACCATAACTCCAAACATTCTTAGTTATGAACTATTTGTAATACTGCAATAGTGTAACAGGGGCTTTGAAACCTACGCAGCCAGATCAATGCTTAAACTTGCACTTCTCTTTTACAATGCAACTCCTCCACCAGCTGACTTTCCAGACTAATTACAAATTTTCACCGTGTCCCTACAACAGGCTTACAATACACTGTATCCCTTTGATCTGCAAAAGACATCGTTCACATACCTTGAGTCAAACTTTCACGTTGGCAACCTTCAATTTTCACCTCATCCAATCAATCAACATCTAACACCAATCTATTGTGCATAAAGTATCTTACAATTACAACAGGACTTTAAATGTATGTTCTCCTTTGAATGCCGCTGAATATCTTTTTTAAAGATATTTCTTGTTACCTTCATCGATGCTTGTTTTTTTTAATCAGCGTAGCTGTCTACGATACTTTAATGCTAACTTTTCGCCTGCCAATCTAACATCTTACGTCGCTAACGTGAATCCAGCATTGACGTCGCATGTTTTAGATGACATAAAGATTTGTTTTCTGAAAGTACGTCGAGTGGATGCAATTTACACGCCTATGTCGCCGATGCGTCGGATATATTCTGTACTATCATTACGAAATTCAAATACACTGCCGTGCAAGCTTAGGAAAATTGACTGTTTAATTTTGTTTCCAATTGAACCCGAACATGAAATCAACTTGCGCGGTGCCCCATATGAACTTCGTAAATAGCCTGCTGGTGCTTACGAAATATGTGATCAGAGAAGGCTCAGGTTTGAAGTGGACAAAGACTCAGACCAAATAAAATTCTACACATCTACGTCCGTTATGTTTTAAATACTTGAATACCAATTACATACGAGTTCGGTGGTTTTCTTAGCGTAAATAACTTAATTCATGTAATAACGGCTCCTAAAGAAATGCCAAATTCCTCAAAATGGAACATTTTAACACGGATTTAAACAAAATGTTGAGCCGATCGAGGCGTGTCTTGCTGTACTCACGAGACTGCATTCGGAAGGTCCTAAGAGTGTATACAGACGCACATACCAAGAAGCCGTGCTGAATCTAGGTCATGATGAATTTAATATTAACATTGGTATTTTCATGAAAAAACCCCGTTCATGAGCGCATATGCGAGCAGCGAAGGCTCAGACGAGCCTGCGCATCCGCGGAAAATCGTCAGCGCCTTATTCTGCTAACTGCCCACATACACATGGAAGGAATGTATATGTATAGGTTATTCAATGTTTTGTGTTGGTTATGGAATATATACGAGGGAGCGGAGCTCCCGAGTGTATATTTCATAAACAACACAAAACATTGTATAACCTATTTAGCCCTGACCCAGCTGTTTCCTGTGTTGGTTTCACATCCTGAAATGTACACAGTATGTAGCATTTTGCTGCATTTCGTTTAGGAGTATCTCATTTCTTTTTAGCCCTTGATGCGTTCACATGGGACAATTGTATTTTATTAGCAGCATTTTTGTGAGATTTTTTTTCCAAAATTATCTGGGAAGCATTTCATTGATCACGCGTTACAGATGTATAGGCTGATCAGTCCCTACTGTTTGTGCATTCTACCCTGATTCTCAAACAGTGGAGACACTCAGGTCAGCATGTATATTAATGTGCCGTTTGGTCATGCTGTCTTTATCAAAAGCATTTTGGGGCAAGCAGTGTAATTTCTGACCAGGCTTCAATGTGCAGCCTGGTCAGTGTTTTCTGCCGTCGCCTCTTTTCTGTGAAACAGCTAACATTTGAAATTTACATCATTTTGTGTCAATATTCTTTCCACAGTTTTATTTAGGGTTCTAAAAATAGAACTAAATTTGGTGAAATCAACATTTTGGACAGCAATTTCCTCTCATCAAGTTATGGGAATGAGTCTCACAAAAGTGTGGGGTATGGAAAATATACCACGCTGAATATGGTCCTTTTCTTGCTACTGATTGGCTGAAAACAAAAGGAAGTGGGCGGGTCATGGGCTAAGAAGGTATATTCCTTAATTTAGGGTAATAGCCCCACTAGGTGGCTGTGAATTTGAAAACAGGAAATACCTTGAGATGATCGATTCGCTCCATTTATACCACCCTTACCAACTTAAGCACGAAATATCTCATGATGTACAAAGTCTACACTGATGTAGGTGGCATAAGATAGTTATACCATGTTTGTCCGCCTGTACGTAAGATAATCCACTCGCTAAAGCTCGTGGATTATCTCCACGTACAGGCGGACAACCCATGGTATAACTATTACAACTCACACTTTCTTGAGAGCATTCCTATAACTTGATGAGAGGAAATTGCTGTCCGAAATGTAAATTTCACCAAATTTAGTTTTATTTTCAGAACCCTAAAGAAAACTGTGATAAGAATATTGACACAAAATGATGTAAATTTCAAATTTCAGCTGTTTCACAGAAAATTCGCACCTGCAGAAAACACTGAGCTGACTTGGTAGCTTTGTGATTTTAAGGGGAACCGGACTAGTATGCATAGAAACCCTATTTTTTGTGATTTTTCAGGTGGGTGGTCCGGACTCCCTGCCCCCCCCCCCCCCTCTGGAATCCGCTCATGAGCTGTCTCCCTTTCATGGGTTTGCATGAAAACTCACCACTTCGCGATATAAAATTGTTCGGCTGTACACCGTCACAAAAACCGAGATTTACTTTTTCTTCCTCGGACGCTAGTAGACAAAGATGAGCATGTGCATCCATCACTGTTGGCTTTATGGAAGTATCATGCGCGGATCCAGGAATTTTCGCCAGGGGGGGAGGGGGTCCGAAAAAAACTCTGATAATGTTTTTTTTACAGTTTTACAGAGGGGTATCAATGGTTTATTTTAAGGAAAACTATATTTTTTAAGGTTCCAGAGGGGGTCCAACATTTTACAGGGGGGGGGGGGGCAAATGTTAATGTAGAACTTGTGAATTTCCAGGGGGGCCCGGACCTCTGGATCCACGCATGCGTATGATAGATCCACTTGCTTCTTCAGTGAAGCCAATCCCGAAAGACAGGTTTTCTCATGCAATGGGTTAATTTTCATTGCTCGAGCGACTAGTGACACTTCAAAACATGATTAGGTACATGATTCTGGATATTTTATCTGGTTCTACATTGTACAAGGACTTTATATGAAATAAGCATGCGCTGATACGTAAGTTGAGGGAAGCAGAAAAAAATGCGCCGATCTTGTGCATATATTGACTTGCCTCTTTCTGTGACCTGCATTTACGAGGGCTCTCTGAATGATGTCATCATGGCTCAGCATGCAAAGAGTTAAAGCTACTCGCAGGTAAAGGGTTAGTCAGTAGTGTTTCATCATTTCATTCAGTGTGGTCACTTTTGTCTCATAGCTATTTTTACGATGGATGGACTTTAATTTTAGTTTTCAAACGCAATTACGGGATAAATGGATTAATGCAAATGGATAAATACATAAACATGTGCGGATCCAGAGGGGAAGACAGGGGGTCCCGACCCAATCACAAAAATATAGGGTTTCTTTGCAATATTAGTCCAGATCCCCTGTAAAACCACAAAGCTTACAAGCAAGCATTCAGTGTTGGGCCAGCATCGGCCCGTCAGCGAAAAGCCATTTGAATGGCGTTTCGCTGGCGGGCCATTGATGGCCCGCTAATAGTGGTATTTGAATCCTTCCTCCCCTCATCAATAAAAAAAGAAAACAAAAAGAAAACAAAAATAAAAAGTTGAAGTTGGGCCCCTCTGACAAAACTTTCTGGATCCGCGCATGCGTAAACCATTTAAAGGTAAGTTGTTTTCTTTTTAAACTTTTTCTATAATGACGTGCATCTGGCCGTTCCAAGCTGAACTTAATAATGATTTTCCATTTTAGCGGATCCTACAATATCGTCCCAAATAAAAGCATCTCATTTCTTCAACACTGGTGGCGGTATTGCGTTATATCCGACTATTTATAACAATGACAGGGTTGCGTCAGACAGCTACTCTGCAGTGCGCATGACCGGATTTCCGAAAAAGTCAATCTGAAAGTTTGCTGCTTCGAAAGCAGCAAACAAAAATACGGATTACAGTCAAAACGTCCCAAAGTCAAAACGTCCCCTAGTCAAAACGTCCCCACATTGGTCAAAACGTCCCCATAAATTGGTCAAAACGTCCCCATGGTAAAAATGTTGGTCAAAACGTCCCCAAAATAATTCTTTATTCTATATTTTATTAAATTTTAGGCATAATCTGGTATGTATGAATGAAATTGTTTTAGATAAAGTGTTTTATCCAGATTCCATTCTGTTATTTCAGTAAAATAGCATTAAGAATGCAATTTTTCCGACAGTCCTCCTATACATGATCCTTCAAATATTACATATATATTCACTAGCTTTTGATGATTTACTTTGAGGTAATTATCAGACAATCGTTATGATTGTAAGTTTGGAGTAGTTATTTAATTTCGAGCAAGTTTAAATCTAAATCTTGGTCTACACAGTATATAAATCTCCTATCCAACAGGTGCAAAATTTGCCTAGGGGAAATGCTTTTGGATAAATAGCAAAATTGCTAAAATGTGATTAACTCTATTAAAACAGGTGCCTAATACATGTATAATTGAACTGCTTTATTAAGACGTGTGAAAACCTGCAACTCAGAAATAATGACAGTGACTCCTCAATTAAGAAACTTAATAAAGAAACTTCCATAAATGATGTCCGACACATCAGATGTATATTCATCTATGGCATGCAAGAAACCGTTATGTATCTGTTGTGTATTGGTATGCATTGTGCATCAGTGTTAAGTTGCAGTCAACCGCCCATACGTCGGATTGGTGGAGGCATGCATTTACTTATCGATTGATAAAAGTCTATAAACTGTAACTTAGTACTTACGTACGTACGCATGTGTATATGTATTTCTGTTCAAATACACGGGTTTTCGGTGTTGTATCTTGTATGAATCTACACAGTATCTTGTATGAATCTACACAGTACAGTATATCAGAATACAAGTACCTGGTAAACCATCAATTTTATGAGTACAGTTTTTAAGAAAAGAAGTAAAACTTTAAATTAGGTTCTTATATGTGGGGGCTTAATTTTACAATGTCATGTTCGATAAAGATGTCTGTAAACAAATTCAAAGTGGAAATCTCATCTCTTCCCCGAAGATCACCAAGTGACACAACCATATGTACAAAATATAATGCTGTAGTGAGTCACATATAAAGTGCCCGCACGACGCTACTCGTCTGCACACTAGATACTTATCAAAATTTTAAACGATATTCAATGAAACAAGCACCCTAGGCTAAATGCAAAAACCATTTTCTGTGTAGAACAATTTTATTTGTTACTCTTGTCATAAAGTAATTAATAACAGCACCTATAAGATTGCACTTATACCTAGATCAGACCGAACATCCCAGGGGGGGGGGGGGGGGGGGTACTCTGATATTTTCACACATACGTAGCTTCGGGCTATTTTTTGGGGTTCAAAACTCTGAATTTCAATATTTTTTGGGGTTTTCAGAAAAATGAATATTTTTTGGGGGTATGAATATTTTGTAGATATTTTTTGGGGTCATCACAAAATTGGGCTAGTTTGAGGGTCATTTCTATGCATTTTAGGGTCTTTTTATAAGGTCAAGGTACAGAATTGGGATATTTTTGGGGGTTGCTAAAATTTCATGTTTTTGGGGGGTGCATGAAATTCCTGATATTTTTCTTTGGGTGAACGGTAGATGCTGGGTCCGAGCCTACGTATGAGGAAAAAAATAGAGTACCCCCCCCCCCCCTGAGCCTGACATAACGTGGGATTATCTGTATCTATTTCGTTCGCAAGTGAAAGCCTGATGGATCCAAGGATACAAGTGAAATTAGATAAATATCAGAAGTGCGGAAATATAATTTCACAAACATCATTGCTTTCGAGCTACACAGGATCAGAAACTGATGCAGATTCAGACAGTAGATAAATACGGAGGAATATAGTGAATCAACTGAGCCGATGGATGCTGTAAATATTTTGCCTCTAGCGAGATTCGAACCCACGACCTCGGCAACACCGCCTATATATATACTCTTGATAAATAGACAGGTTTTTTGATAGATTGGTGATTATTTTGGCTAAAACTTAAATGCTAGAGGCCCAATTCACCAATTAAAAGATGTTGGAAAAAAGGGTATTATTTCAACTTGTTAGCCTTACCTGAATGGTAAGCTGTGAGTGTGAATGCCTGAATGGAAACATTGAAAAACAAATTCAAATTCAAATTTATGTATTCACTCAGGTTAGTTAACTAACAACATGAGGAGCTGTTACATATATAAAGCATAACTTATGGCGAATAATCTCCAGTGTAGAAAAGGGAGCGCATAAGTATGACATGTAGGTCATACAAGGGTAACATGGATTTCTGTTTTGGCGAAAGATGGTAGCATCCACGGGCTCCAATCTGTGATGTGGCGCTGGAAGGGTACCACCATCGTCCGGCTTTGGTTTAAATTTAGGCATTCAAAGAAGTATGTTTTATTTATAAATTTATTTTATTATGGTTTAGAGGTTCCTGGTTTTTAACAACATGGCATGGCTCTACCTTTTCTCAATTCGCCAATACTTATTATTAAACAAACAATTTAAAGAGAAATGTGTGTACACGGCTGCATATCACTGGCACGAATGACAGATGAGTCTACCGTGCGACTCCGAGTATGGTATCGCAGACTGTTTACACACCTCGCCTTGCCAAGTATGCCAGCGATGGGCTGCCGTGTTACAGATTAATCGGATCATAGGATAGTTTTGTTTGTTTGTTTGTTTTGTTGCTTTACGTCCCAAGTCAACAGCTATGGTCATTGCGGGACGGTCAGTTCACCGAACCACACTTTTTCCTGGGCAGGCTTGAACAAGCGGTTAACCAGTAATTTGTGCACAAACTTTCGCTTGTTACTGACAACAACCCTTCTTGAATGAATCAGCGGAAGGGAGGAGAATGACCGTAGAAATTATTTCATGATCAATCTCCACGAAAGTATGGGACCGGGCCGGGATCGAACTCGCGACTCCTGGATCTGCAGTCAGACACGCATCCGTACCGACTGCGCTACTCGGCCCGGTATATCATAGAATCGTGTCATTTTGTCTGCACACAGGTCACGCCACGAGGAGTGGCCGGTTTATGTTTTGAGGAAAATTGTGCCTAATTTTATTCTGTGGATTAATGGAGTGATTTCATATTCTGCTTGGATGGAGTAATATAGACAAACTAATACTGTTCAGCCGAACTTAGTACAGAAACACCTTTCGCGGCTACTCACGTCTCTTGTAACCTAGGTTTAGTTCAGTACACATTCGCCGCGTTCAGTAGGTCAAATATTTTGAGTTGCGGGTTGATCTGGATAATGGGATTTGATTGATCCATGCCCGCTGCGTTTGGGGGAATTAGGAAATTAAATTGACCTATACAAACAACATTTTTGAGGTAAAACTGTAAATATTTTCTTACCGTCAGTTTTAACATATGTTTTGGGTGCTCAAAAGAACCTTCTCATTGAGACGTTTCTTTTGAGTACCCACAACATATGTTTTGGTTGAGAAATAAGAAAATTATTTTTCTTTTGGTACGCACTCTTAACTAAAGGCCTGCAGGTTATACTGATCTATACTGATATAAGAGGACGAAGATAATGCAGCTATAATTCTAGGTTACATTCTATAAGTTTAAACAGTCAGAGGATAAGTGAAATACATGTGTCAATAAATTTTTTATAGACAACTTTGAAGAAATATTGTTTATCTTCAGTTTTTCCATTCTGAGTATGAACATGTGTTTTGGTTGCTCAAAAGGACAGTCTCCTTGAGATGGTTATTTGGAGCACAAAAAACTTGTGTTTTTTTTAAACTTGGGAGATAGAAAAATTAGTATTGATTTCGCCCCTTTATCTGGAGGTCTGAATTTCCTGTCAATCTGAATTTTAACAGAATCATTTTCAGTGCCCAAAAGGACAAGATATGATTATAATCTACGGATTATGTGATCTCCCAAAGCAGCCCCATATTCCCAGGAGACATCATGGTCAGTGTAATTAAATGTGTCTTATCATAAAGAGTATTATTATATGTGTTTTGGGAGTGGTGATCTAAACGTTTTTCCAGATCTCAAGCCTTTTATGAAGTGAATGGGGTGGGACATTTCCTGGCACGCCTTAGGGAGACTTCAGATCCAGTGCTATTGAATGGGTCTTGTAAGAAGAATCATGAATATACATAGTTTAGGGTGGGAATCTGAAATATAAGGCGGTTTATGAATTGAATGGGTAGGCAGATCCCCGGCACCCCTGGGATACCTCTAGATGCCAGCGTTATTGAATGTGCTTTATCATAAGCCTTTTATGAACTGAACGAGGTGGGAGACTTCCCAGTCAGTGTTACCGAATGCTTCTGAACATAAGAAACATGAATATATATGGTTTAGGGGATCTGAATGGTTTCTGAGACATTTAGGACTTTAAGGATTTGTTTGGCCCGTGCATGCCTCTGGACCAGCCTTAGAGTCAAATTTCAAACATTCTTGCAAAACTATATATAAATATTAATCATATCAAAATTTTCAGAACAATCACTTCTGAATCAGTGGTTAATGAAACATAGTCTGGACAACGTGTTTGGTGGTTTCGGAAATGTCCGTGGGGCAGCCTTAGAGTCCAACATTTTGAATTTTGAAAACTCGTTCGTACAAAATTTGGGCAGAAAGATAAAGAAGTGGAAGAATGAAAAGAAGAAGAAGAAACGGATCAAAAACAATAAGTCTCCCCACTTCGTTTGGGTGACTTAACAATGTAGATACAGATAAGATGCCACAGAAATGCATCAGTTATCAGTAGATCTTACAGTTATTGAAAATTATAACGAAAGTTATAACGTTTTTGGGATTTACCTAGTACGCCACTGTCATAAACCATTTGTGGGATAGTACCCTATGATCCCTAAAAACAAATGCTGTACCCACTTAGTTTATTTGGGCTCAAACTTGATGGGAGATTTTATACATCAAAAAGGAATATAAAATGGTCGAAAATTACATCTATAATAATTTTTGCCCGAAACCTACATGTGCTCTCCCTTGTCAAATAGCATTAATTTGTGAGGACTATTTTCTCACACTCTATCCAAACATTATTCTCTATTCACCAATGTGATTAAAAAGGTGTTTTTTTTCTTTTAGCCAGTGTAAAATTTTTAGAATGGTCAAAAGATATTTGATTTGTTTGGGGCTCAGAATCGCTTCAGACAAATTTTCTTTCATTTCAAGATGATCAATAAAATTCAGTTATCTTAATTTTAGTATATATGACTCATAAGTACTATTAGCATTTAAAGCACTGTGTTTACCTGCAATGGCTACTACTGTCCTGTCAGCCAAGAGTGACAGTGACCAGGGCTTTGTAATCGATAATTCACTTGTGTATTAATCCTATCCACAGGATAGGATTAATACACGAGTGATCTATCGATTCGCGCTAGCTCAAGTGGTATGTACAAGTTAATGTTTGATTTAGCAATTGTATAGAAAATATGTCGTCACTGTCACTCTTGGTTGGCGCGACAGTAACACTGATTCATTTAGCAGCTCTAATTAAAAGACACAATGTATATTCATGTGTCACTGATTATTGCAGGTGATGGAGATTCATACAGGTGTGTGAAATTAAAAATGTTTTTTTAGGTTATAAAAGAAAAAGGGGGCTTACTTGTTTAGAAAGATTCCCTAACTGTAAATGAGGTAGATCAGAACAACTTTGATTAAAACATAGGGGCTTACTCACCAGCTTAGCATATTTCTAGCAGTCAGGCAAATTTCCTGGTACCCGAAGAAGAAAGCACACAAAGTGCCCCTTTTCACATTGCAGATTATTTAATTTGATTGCATTTTCTTATAAAAAAAACAAAGCTAAATCACAATTGGGAGTAAACTGGTATTTCCAGGAAGTTGATTTTTTTTCTAAAAAGACAAAACTTGTAAAGTGTAAACACAATCTGTTTGATGGATAATATATGTGTAAACACTGATCCTCAGCAAGCAGAAGCCTTGATAAGAATCAAAGATTTCAACTCTTGGCTTTTATTGGAACAGAAACATATATGAGAAGAGATTACAGCCTGTACAAGACTATTTTCGTTTCTCAATGTGTTTGTACTTTTGCATAGTAAAACCCCGTTATTTGAAGAGTCACTAAGGAGAGTTGCTTTTAAAATGTTGTGTTGTTGCTAGGATATCTCTCTCTTTTAGAGTCGACTTGGTGTCATTCAAGCCATTTTCAGGCTTTCTCAATAAGTAGGAACATTGCAGGTGTAAATATGTCAAAATCCAACTTCATTGCATTCCTATGGCGTCATGCTGTTGCTATTTCCATTTCATTCAGATACTTATGTTTAATATTTTGCATGAATACTGTATATGTTATGGTTATTAGCACAACGGGGGTAACTTTGATAGCTGTGTCTTTCATCGCCGAATTTTCCTTCCGGTTTTGCTGTTTTGGTTGTGACGTAAAACAATTATGAAAAGTTATTTTTTTTGTTTATTATGTAATGACAAAAATGGATGCTAATGGATAAAATAATTGCACAATAGTTAATAAATACGGCGCCCTATTTTAGCAAAACAATTAGAATGTGTATTTATACGGAATATTTTCGGATTTGAACGCACCCTTTAGTTTATTTTATGCAAACCCGTGAAGATGGATTCCCATTCTTGCTAGACCTGATGATACATCATCTAGATATCTCGCATTTCGCTCTTTGAATTTTGGGTAGCTAACATTGTCGCAAACATGAACCACGCTAGCACGTAGTAACCTGTCGCCTTTCGCTCGGTGCACACTGGGATTGAACCGCCATTTTTATTAAAATTATATTGTGCGATCAATGCTTGCATGACTCAGGGCTTTACATTCAGAAAATATTGACTATAAGAGAAATGACAAACTGTTAAAAAATTAACTTTTTGCTATTTTAACAATAAATTCTGTCACTACAGGAGTGCGAGAATTGAACGGGACTAGCCAAATATCGCTAGTTACCCAGGATGCAAAGGGCGAAATGCGAGAGATCTAGATGAGGTATCGTCAGGTCTCGCGAGAATGGGGTAGCTAGCGATATCTGGCTAGTCTCGTTCAATTATTGCGCTCCTGTAGTGACAGAATTTATTGTTAAAAATCGCAAAAAAGTTTTTAAGGTTATCATTATCTATTAGTCAGTATTTTCTGGATGTAAAGCCCTGAGTCATGCAAGTAGTGATCGCATAATATATTTTAATAAAAAAGGTGGATGAGTGGCGGTTCAATCCCTGTGTGCACAGAGCAAAGACGACAGTTTAGTGCGCGCTAGAGTGCTTCCTGTCTGCGACAATGGATGGGTTCCAAGATTACTTTGTTAAGGTATAGCTAAACAACGAAAGCGCACTTTGTAGCAGTAACTGGGTTTCTCGGCCCAAAATAAATTAGATGCCCATAACAAACTATGTTGTGCTAAACAAACTATGTTGTGCTAACCAGCGAAAAAAGGTTTCTTTCGCGACAGAAACGTTTCTTCTTGGTTTGTAGCATTAGGGGGCCAAATGGGTTTTGGGGATCTGGTGAGAAGAACTATATATATTAAGGGAGCTGGGGATCACTGGTTATCATTTTAGGGGAGATGGGGAGCTATCTCATATTTTGGGGATTAAGGGAGCCCTGACAAAAATAACAAAATAAATTTTCAAAAATCTCACCTTAAAGAGAAAGGCCTCCATTATGTTTGATATTCTACAAATTTCTTTGGCGTCTTACGGAATACCAACCAGAACCCCTTGTAAAAATGTATGTATCTCTTTTCGTACTAACATGGACGTCTGAATTGGTGTTGAGAGACAAATAAGCTGAATAAGTTTTGTTGTTGAATTATTATCCTTAAAATTGTTGACTTTTTACGTTAATAATATCGTATTGCTAATGCTCAGAATGCACCAGAGAGCACCATTTTTTTCAGAAGAGCACGCCCATCATTACAGGCCTGAAATGTTATTCTCTTTCTAGTGAATGAGCTGATTTTTATTTAAAACTCTACTTTTTGATGAAATCAAAGTTTTGCATGTGTACAGAGAACCTAATAGCAATTGTATAAAAATACTTTTTATGGTTACAAAATATAAATGCTTTCACTTTATCTAAAAAATCTAGTTTAAACTATTGGAAAAAACAGCCCCACTAGACAACCATATGGTCAGGTTGAATTAAAAATAATCTTATCTAGAGCATTTCTCCATACCGTCTCTACCAGGTACAACAACAACATTTTGAGGATGGCCTCATACTTTGAGCTATAAAGCATGTATTTCATTAAAATAATTATATGTCCTGTATTCCATGGCTAAGCCCTGTCTTTACACGTATAACGCTCATGAAGGCTATAGCTTCACAGTTTGTAAGTATGTGAATTTAATCTTACAGAGAGGAAAACATTAAGTAAATATTAAGCTGTACACTTGTGTGTAACTTCATAGTTTTTAGTATGTGTATTTAATCCCATGGAAAGAAATATAACTTTTAGGGAGAATTGGCTTATATTTTTGGGGATTTGGGGAGAAGCTAAATTACTTTTAGGGATTTTGGGAGCAAAGTCAAAATACTTTCAGGGAGCTCAGGACATTTTTTCAGGGATTTGGGGAGATCAGTGCATTATTTTAGGGAGCAAGAGAGCACAGACACCCCTCTGGGAGGGGGTATCATAAGGTTGTTGGGTCTGCATTCTAATTTGTACATTTGGCCTTGCAAAACATGCGAACATAATAAGCTCAGTTTGTGAAAGAAAATAATGTATAATTAGGTTTGTACAAAGCGAGTAGAGTTGCGTTTATCGCCGTGCATCATTATGCTGCATTTTGCAGCAAATTTGTACTTGTAAAGATATTGATGGTTATTTAACATAACTGACCTGGAAAAATATCTGAAAATTTTAGTCCCTTGAAACGAGTACTTGTCAATTTGATAGAAAAAATAAAAAAAAAAAATACATAGTTAACCAATGCATGAGAAAGTGCTTACTTTTTTCCTGGGATACACATGTTACCTAAAAGAAACACGTGTCTGGATGAAATTGGAAACAAACAACTCATATACCAAATTGAAGTATGTGTTTATTTCTAGTAGATATTTTATGACCTTTTAGATATATCTACGTTACAGAATTCTATGCGTAGTACTGGTGACAATGTAGAAACACTGCCATCCAATATTCTTAAATATTTAAAATTTATTCCAAAATTAATTCTAATGTCACCTGATCAAGTTTGATCTTACCAATTTATGTCTGAAAAACCTTATTAACTGAAATTGGTATCGTAAGTAACAATTGACCGTTTTCCCTTGATGTGATCATTACCATGTTAAGTCCAAAATTATAAGTGTTATCACAATTTTTACAGTTATGTTCTTAATAAATTTCTTATTTAAGAAGTTCAAATTGCTCATTGACAAGCAAAGGTTCAGAAAACTAAAGTCGATATGATTAGTAGTTTTATAAATAATACAATGAAACCTATGCAGCAGATAAACTAAACTCATTTTTAATTTTAAATATGAATGAATGTGTCCACATCTGTATACACACATGTGGGTTTAAAGTTTGACATGGAGACAGCCCCCTTAAACAGTAAGTGCTTGCAGACAGATAGAATGCATAGTATAAAAGGTTAACATGTATTATTTTTTTTATTGTACCAGCTTATAGATGCTTAATTCTATATGCATTGAAAGCAAATATTATTTATATCCTACCATGTTTATTAAATAGCAGCTTTTATATAAAAGAAAATTAACATATCATGTTACTGACTATGTTTATACAATGTGAGCAGCAGTTTACTGGGTACATAAAAATATTCATTTGCTTTTAAACTTTTAAATGCTTAAAGAACTGATTGAATGAACTTTCTTCATATGGGGGGGGGGGGGGGGGGGCAGGTCCTATAGCCATCCCAAGGTCTGATCTTAAAGAGCATCTCAAGCTTCGCCTAATAAGATATTTGCAGTCTGTAAACAGGGCCTTAGCCTGTAACAGCCTGTTACATATGTTACGTATCGAGTTAATAATAAGTTAATTGAAACTATGAGCATCAAAAGAAATACGTTCAACTATCTATTTATTTGACTTATAAATAAAGAACAAGAATACAGCTTCCTAATGTGTTATGTGCATGACATTAGTTGAATTATCTTTTACAATTGGCAAAAGAGGAGTTTCCCATTATCGGATTTTACCTATATCACGTGACATCGGCTGGCCAGTCCAGCAATTGGACTACTTCCGGTATAAAGCAACATATACTGACTGTATAGAACTTCTATATATCGGTTAAAATTTTATTTAAAGAAATAAAAAAGCGGCAATTATTAATTGAAGAGTCTGACAAGACTGCGTGTCACTTTGGTCATTTACGGTTACATGTGACACTGTCCACTGAGTGATAAGATACATTTTATTTTGAACTGGCCCAAATTGCATCCGGTTCTTCAATGAGTGCCCGGGGGCCCTTTGAAAACAATAAAATCTTGCACACGTGTCTTTAGAACTTCGGCACGCGTGACCAGTCGCTTTCTTTGAAGTTGATAAGAAGCCCAGCTAGACGTCTACTTATCACATATATTTAAAAGCCTCTAAAACGCCCACACAAACTTATCCAGCGGGGCTTGACTACATCCATAGTGTGTGTGTGTGTGTGTGTGTGTGTGTGTGTGTGTGTGTGTGTGTGTGTGTGTGTGTGTGTGTGTGTGTGTGTGTGTGTGTTTGTTCTACTAGAAAGACCCTGGTGTGTGCGAGCAGCGAAGACTCTCGCGAGTCTGTGCGCTCTCTATAGTCTGCCTTAATCTGATCCGATTTTTATATATACTATGCACAATAAGTTTAGCAATTTCTTATGTTTCGCATCTTTATGTGCTCATCTTTGTGCAATGTCGAGCAATTTCAATTGCAATGACGAGGACAGGATCTTAGGCAAATGAAACCATGAATTTACACACGCCATCCTTTAAATATGCATTAGGGGAGAGCAATAATTGCAGGAGGGGTCAGTAAGCAAAAATGACATCCGTTGTAAGTAATGCTAAATTATAAGCATGTGATTTTTCGTTTAGTGGTCTTCCTCATGCATCATACGCCTATAAAAACTATTGGTTGTGTGACAGATGTTATAGAGAGTCCATGCTGAAAAAAATCAGCTGCCATCAATGACGTCAAAACGTAATCATCATTTGATTACACTTCTAATGTTAATTGGCGTGCCAATTCAACAGAGACTCAGTTTACAAAGATCGCATAGGCTTAAATGTAATTGATCTTATGGTTGATTAAAACCTTAAGTTGCCGGAAAATGGTGCGACGCATTTGCGAGATAATGGTGACATTAGATTTTATCTTTCGGCTCGTGCTCTATAGCCATGAAGCTGTTTCATTCAACGTTATTTTTCTGAATGTGTTGGAAGGCATACTACAGTTTCACTTGCCAATGTGGTTCAAGAAAAAACGACTAGAAACACCGTTTAAAGGCGTTAACGTAAAAGAATTGATAAAAACGTCAAATTGTGAAAACTTGGTCCTTTATTTCTCTTAGAGAGTTCAGGAAATTGCAGCATTTGCTATGCTTTTTTTGGTTTCAGTGACTAAACATTCGCTTGAAAATGTTTTTGGCTTCCCCCAATGATCAGAAATACCCACGTTACCCGTAAGCCTTAAAACTTAACGTCACTTTAGTACGGCCGCTGCGTTAAGTAATTCCATATTTTTTTTAAATTGAAATTCTTGTCAGATGTTCGGCGCTTGTATCTTCATGACAGCAAATGAAACTTGAGATCTGATGTGCATCGGCTCACCAATACAAAACAATTGCTAAACTTATTGTGCATAGTATATAATAGTGTGAAATCAAAGTATATTTTACACTTATAACATGTATAGTAAAAAAGAAAAATACGGAATTCTTACAACATGCATATGAAAATATAAATTTATCTTTTTTCGAGAATAAGAAAAGTAGAGATTCCGTTCTTAAGTTCTTGATAGCTAGGCTACAGTGGATTTGATTTGTGATACTGTAGTTCTAAACACTTTTTAAAAGTTTCTATTAACATTTGGCGTTCATACGTTTACAAAGGCAAAAACAATTTTACCAAGGAGGGATATGAGTTACGCGACATTCAGTTTGGGCGCATATGCGGTCCCAAATTTTAAAACCCTATGCCTTTACGTACTTGGTTATCTACAAATAGGGACCCATTTAGATATCTACTCTTTTCAACTCGAAGTGCACGCGGGTTTCAGACATTTCACAGCGATCTTTCAGTAGTTTGAGCTAAAAGGAGTTTGGTTGCAAATAAAATTGAATCAAAAAGTTATTATTCTCCTCTAATCTTACACTCGGTCCGAGTCTTACAAAAATATATGCGTTTGAATACACAAAAACAAGCGTTTCGTTGAGATGGTTCTTTTGAGTACCCACGAAACATTGCATTTAAGAAAATAAACCCTATATTCAGAATCCAATGTTTCATATATTCTATTCGACATAAGCGGATGCTTCGATGTACCAGGGTTCGAGCTGTCGAGGTTTTACTCTATTGCTGCAACTTCTAAAAAGTAAGAACAGCATATTAGCTTTTATAGCGCGAATATTTCCAAATTACTTTTACTCAGATGATTTTTGGCTAAAATGAGACAGACGCTTATGAAACAGGCAGACATTTCCCTATCATTTCCGTTGCTGATGAAGGCATTGGAGAGATGTGTTTTTCCCCGCGGGTCTACACTATCCATACTTTCTCCCTTTTGGAAAAGGTCGCATATATGGCGATATGAAGTCATCCTTTCTCGGTAAAGTTCGCATAAAACACATCGATTTATGTGATATTTTGGACATTCTTGTTGGGAAAATTAATAAATAGTGTAGACCCGCAGTGAAACACATCATCTCATCAGGGCCTTCGTCAGCAGCAGCGGAAATAATTGTGGAAATCATATGCCGGTACGAGTACCACTTGAATAAAAGTCTGCAAGGCTTCGTTCAGCGTAAATTAGATAAATTTGAAATAAAATTAACTCTTTTTGTCATCATCTGTAATTATGGTACCTATAATTGCCATTTTCCATTTGTTTGGTGTTTTAACCGTTATGAATATAAGTGAAATGCATGCAAAATTAGTAGTTAGTTATTACAGCTTCATATACCGGAAGTAGTCCAATTGTTGGACTGGTCAGCCGACATCACGTGATACAGGTAAAATCCGATAATGGCAAAGGGGTCTATGGTGACAAACATCACTTGTAAACGTTTTCTGTGTTCCTCATCTTTTGCCCTCAAAGGAATAAGTTGAGTTTTTATGCCCCCAAAGGAACTTGGGAAGGCATATAGTAATCACACTCTCCATCTGTCCGTCTGTCTATCTGTCCATCTGTCCGTCCATCCATCCATCCCACTTTGTGTCAGGTGCATATCTCCTATATTCTTTGAGGTAGGGATCCCAAATTTGGTGTGTGGATGCATCTTGGGAAAACAAACTTTGTATTTGTATTAGTCAATTGCGTATGCTAGTATAAGTCAATTGAGTATGTTAGTATAACTTCATCTAAACGAGTTGAAAACTACACAGAGGAGTTTTAAAACTAAATGACGATAGCCACAATTACTACTAAAATATTTAAATTGCATGCGTGTAATTCCCTTAACACCACAGGAAACCTTATTAATGTTGAACAGCTTCCATATTTAGTAACGGCATCCAGTATACTAACTGTAGATTGACAACTGATAAGCTAGTTTTATTGTCTTCTTTCTGTAGCTCAAACTTTCAATTTTCTTATTCTTAAATTGATATAGCAACATATGTTACAAGCCGTAACAGGCTAACACCCCGGTTTACAGAGTGCAAATATCTCTTATTTGATGCACCTGGAACTGTTATTTAATATAGAATACACATATGTCTGCAGAATTCCAAAGAGGTTTGGGATGGAGCAGGCCATTACTCAGATTGCAGTTATAATTCTGTCTAATAATTCTACTGGTTTTGATGAGATGAGATGAGCAATTTTTTTGCCACACAAGCAGACATAATAATATATGACTTAATAAGGATTAGTTTCGATACTTACATTTAACCATAACAAATACTTAATTGTCATGTTTAAATAGAAACTATTATTTTCCACGTCCCTCTATCTATATTTGAGTATTAAACACATAAGGAAAATTTGATTTTTTGTTTGTTTGTTGTGTTGCTTTACGTTCAAAGTCAACAGCTTTGGTCATGGCGGGACTGTCAGTTCATCTGACCACACTTTTTCCTGGGCAAGCTTGAACAAGCAGTTAACCAGTACTTCATGCACAAACTTTCGCTTGTAACTTACAACAACTTTTCTTGAATGATTCAGCGGAAAGGAGGAAATTTTTTATATATAACATCTGTAAAAATGTCTTGATAATCAGCAATGAATTAATTCCTAAGATTAAAGCACCAAAGTCTAGAGATTTATAGGAAACCATGCGAAAAATCTTCATTTCCCCTTGAAATATCATTTCTTACACCAAGTCAATGTCCTTGCTCATTTATTATGATAGGTAACATAAGTTACAACCTGTAACAAGTGCTCCTATCTTGTTGTTAAAACTTGCAAAATCTATAATTCTTTATTATATTAGCAAGACTATCAAAATATGGAAGATTATATATATTTTTTAATTAAATAATACCTACTGAATTGGATTCCTTAAAACTTGGGTTAGTGTTGTTTAAATGCTAATATAAGGCACTATATTTAAGATAGATAAACACACTTTGTTTTTTTTTCTAAGAGGGTAAAGTAAATGATATTGGTCACAATTACCATTTGTAACGGTAGTTTAATATAAGTAACCCACACATAACACATTAGGATGCCGTAATTTTGCTTTAAAGCTTTTATATGTAACCTAGGTATCCAGCAGACAGACTTTATGCGTAATTAAGTTTAATGCCTTCTTTCAGCACAGACTTTTACTTTTCATTTTCTGAATTTTATATGGTAACTTATGCAACAGACTGTCAGCGTACAACGTGAAAACATCTCTTATTCTAAGCAGCTTGAAGTGCTCTTTTAAGATAGGAGGTGTCAGCAAAGTTGCACTAGGGGGGAGCAAAACAATTCTCATATAATTTTTGACCCCCCCCCCCCCCCCCCTGAAGGAGAAATTAAAATCTCTCTATAATTTTGATAGAAAATCCTCATAGCTTTGATCCGAGAGTGTAAAATGCTTCTTTGAGCTGAAATATGTTCAGATTATTTTTTGGATAAAAACCCTGTGGGGTTTTTCTCAAATTTTATTTTGTGGGAGAAAACCCCGGTGCGGGATTTATTTTTCATTTAGAGGCAAAATATAATTCTGAAAGTTTTTGATTACTTTTTAGTTTGCAGTGTGATGAAAAATGATTAAAAAAGTCAATTCGATTTTTTCAAACAGCACTGTTGGGGTTTTCCCCCACAATCTGAAAAGGAAGAAAAACCCCACGTGGGAAATTAAAGTATGGAATTAAAGTTTGATAATAATTTTCTTCAAACTCTACAATCAAACATACTTATTTCAGGATAAATTATTGATATCTTTTTATAAAACCTCGCAGGGGTGTTCCCCAATATTGAAATGTGGGGGATAAAACCACGTTCAGGGTTGGAAAAAACCTGCTGGGTTTTTCAAAAAAAAAACCCGTATCTTTAAATTTGACCATTGTTTCACCATGATTGCATATACTTTTTAGTCATAATTATATATGTTCTGCTCCCTTACGTCTGTATTTATGTATTTTAGTGGTTTTGAGTCTTTTGCACCACTAGAAAGATGATGTGATTTTGCGAAATTCTGGTGTGGCAAAAAATGGTGTCTGTTTACTATTGCTTAGCTTAATTAATTATCTAGTGTTTATATACATTCTCAAACTTTCCATTGATTTAACACCACTAAACTGTATTCAATAAACCCCTTGTAATATATAATTTGTAAGAACAATACTAACTTACTTAATCAAGTTTACTTCAATGTGAATCGATTATAATCTTAAATTATTGAAATAACGGGAGCTCACTCATCTTAAACGATAGAACAGCGTATAAGTAAGTACTTTAGTGAGTCGTTACATTTTAAAGGCACCTTGCAGCTTTTATGTTAGTTTGTGATATGGATAATGTTAGAAACTATCCGAGAAACTATCTTTAAAAACAGAAAAGTATGTAAAACTACTGGGAGTCACGATTTCATGGCACTTCTTAATAGCGGTTTGCTGGGCACATGACACAAAATAGCTTGTTTTTTTTTAATTTCCCATGACACGCTGGCGTACGTGATGGATGGAAGATATGTCTCGCGCATGTAAACTTGTTACGCACTTGGCTTATTTTTTAAGTCAAGAGAGGGTCAGGCCGCTAATCTACGAGTCTGCGCATGTTATTTGTTCTATCACATCGCATAGCCAAACAATTTCGAGTGTTTGCAATGGTCAGTAACAAGGTACATTTTATAATGCATTTTTCTAGGAAAAATAACGGCGATTTACCGATCCGCTAAAAAGAATAAAATAAATATCTGGAAGTTTCATGAGAACAGAAACGAAAAATTTCTCGGAACATCGTGTTCAAACGTTTACAAATCAGTACACACTGATCCATTCTACGTAATAACGGTAGCAGATGAAGTCGCCGTCACCGTGTTAAACAAGAGATATCCATAGAGTGAGCAAACGCTGTCATTTGATGCAGTAATTTCAAGAGCCACCCACTTTTGCCAAAATAAGCACCGCCCACCTTCGCTTATTGGCCGATTTACGCTAATTTACATATCAGGCGGATTAACAAAAAATCGGTACGTCGCGTGTTTAACCATTGGGCGTCCTCCAGAATTTGAGGAAGTCTGGGGACATCTGTACTGCCATTTTTTGACGTCATGGCGGGATTTCTTGGCGTAAAAACGCCAAAAGCACCCACTAACGGAAGCACTGATTATGATCTATCGCCTCTACGTATTGGCTACGAGCCGCACGTATCAGTGTCCTGGGTTTGTCACGATTGGCCTTTAGTGAGGGAAACGGTTTGATAATTGGTAGGGAATACTTGAAACCACAATTTCGGGTCAAAAGTAGTCAGCACACGAGACATTAACCTTGATTAGACACCGTTTCAATGTTGGTAACATATTGTATGTGAGAGTAACTACGGACGCTGAGGAAAATCTTTATATGTGGTATATCTTTTATTCTGAACTGTTGTCTGTTGTTTTGTTCTGACTGGTTTGCAAATGCTGCATAACAACTTTTAAATATATATATAGAGGATCTTACATGAGTGCTCATTTACATGAGTGCTCATGTTTTATTGAATTTATTAAATGAGTTGGGGAAAAGAGATAAAATGCGAGGGTTGCCGAGCATTTTATCTCTTTTTTTGCAACGAGTTTAATAAATTCAATAATACAGGAGCACGAATTTTAGATTCTATTTATGACATCAAGATTACTTTAAAGTCTCATTTCTCATTATATAATTAATAAAAAATTGTAAACCACTAGTGGTTGATCGATTTTATTGCATGGCGTTATTTCACTCCCAGACGCGACGTCATATGATAAGGCACATAAATAATTATTTGTATTGATTGAAAACAGACGCAAAAACAGGTAGATTTTAAAAGGAAATTTAATGCGTTTTATATTAAAAGGTGAAAGCTCAGCTGCTTCCTCTCAACCTACTATTATCACATGACGTCGCGTCTGGGAGTGATATAACGCCATGCAATAAAAAATCTATAAAACACTACTCGTCAGTGGCTTACATACACTTAAGGACTTTAAAACCGCAAAATCTGAAATTGATAAAGGTTTCTTATTTTAAATATGTCAATTTTATTGAGATTTGGCAACAATGAACATCAATATGTCAGTTTAACATGTTTTTAGATTTTATATCAAAATAATAAGCAATATTTGGACAATAGTCTATCGAATAGCAATACCTTTAGATTCTAAAGTTGCAATTTGAAATTTGTCTAGAAATCGGACGCGATTAAAAGTAATTGTATAAAAATATTTTTATTAAAAATCTGGATACAAATTACCCTCTGAGCCCTACTATTGGTCTGGCAGAAACACGAAAATATGTAATATTATTTTTTACATTCAATTTTCCAAGTATAAAGCCCAAATCTGGATTTAAAATATCCTGCAGTGTCAGATAAAATTTGTTGATCAATCTACTACCACTACCCTGACCACTGATCTCTTGGGAATTACGGCATTTTTAGGCTTTCTGAATTTAAAAGGTGTAACAGCCATGTGACGGCCTAAATTTCTACAAGCATCTCACATTTTAATAGCGTGATTGCTTGGTGCGCGCCATTTTTATTTTCAAGCATTGCCATTCAGTTAGTAGTCTCGATTCAATCAGCGTAGACCCAGATCCCATATGATCAGCTTGATCCGGGTAAATACTGTTTGCTATGTTTGCAAGGACATTTTGTACTAAAAACCGCGTGGTGTAGCTATTCTGGTCAGTATGGAAACACTCAAGTGTCCAAAAAGTGAAATAAAATGCCCAAATTCCATCTATTAGAGCAAAAGTTAGCAGTAATACCAGACAACATTTTTGGCTGAAATGCTGCGATTACACAATTATTGAAAAGCTCAAGATGATATAAATTGAAAACGTACATCTAAAGTATTTTTTTGTGATTCTAATTTTTATGCAGCAGTACTTTATATGCACGATACTTTTTATGCTATAACCTATACGACAATCACTGACCTGTAACAATATCGAATTATTTAGTCAAACATTACACATTATTAATAAACTCGGTCAGTTTATGTCCATTCTACCAACAGTTACACTCCCTTGTTAAAAAGAACAGAAAAATGCCAAAGTTCAAACTAATTACAGAAAAACAGGACAAAACATCAGGTTGATAATTTTGTCAAAAAATACTGCAGCGTTTTAACACGCATATCGAATAGCTGAAGAGAAAATAACTTGAAAAGATGCACTTAATGTCAATTTTCTCGTTTCTTATTAATGCGGCAAGCCTATAGATGACTAAATGACTAAAAGTTAAACTGAGTCTTTATATACATCCGCGTAATTCGTTGTGTAGTGCGTGTTTCTGCAGGCTCATCTGATCCTTTAATGCTTAGTTTTTCCGATAAACAACAACATCGCATATGCTGGCATTATTTTTATGAACTTTTTATATCATTTATATATTGAAATAAAATATTATTCATAAAAAAATAAACTGGTATAGAAATACAGAATTTTAAAAAAATAATAAAGTATTAAAAATATGAAGAAAATATACACAAAATATCTAGAATAAGAAAATACACAAAAAGAACAAATGAAAAAAGATAGAGCATATCAATATGCCTATAAAGTGTTAATCAATGGGATTCGAATCCGTAACTTATTTCATAGCTCACATGCATATTATGACAGTTGCCTCTCTACCTTCTGAGCCACATAGGCTGTATATGTTACAATGATTATTTATCGCATAACTCGTTCAATTGTTTTACCTGCAATGGTATAATTTTTTTCTAAATGAAGTTGTATGAATGAATAACGGTATTAAGCTGCTACACCTTTTTTTCCTTTACCCATGACGAGCTCTACGCTTATTGTGCGACACCTATACATAGATATTATCTTCATATTTCTGGTAAAAGCATGACCAAAGTCAGAGTACTTCACGAAAACGCACGAATATCACGAAGATTTTGGCGAAAGTTAATCAGTCTCAGGTCAATGTTGGCAGCGGCTATACTACAACCACACACTCGTAGAAACGAATGAAGAAATACTAAAAGGATAATAAACGGGTCTACGTTGTATGAATAGGTTATAGATTATACATTGCAATTATAAAACAATTAAGTGGGTGCGAGCGCAGCGAGTGAACCACTTATAATTGTAATACGTTTTTATAATTATTTACTAGCATATAGTATTTATATATTTATATCATAATCCAAATTTTTACATGAAATCTACTATACACTTCTATTTCAAGATTACTTTGCTCTAAGATAAATTGATAATCTTTTTTAAGGCTTAACTATTAAGCAGAAAGAAAGAGAAGAAGAAAAAAGAGTGTGAGAAGAACTAAGGATATACATAATATCAAAACATTTCTATACTGGATATTACAAGAAAACAGTAAATTCATTCTAGGAGTACAAAGCTATATGTATTTATAGCATATTAGCGGATATCTTTAACATAAAGTAACAGCATGGAGATTGTCGTTGGGGATCCTTTGAAACAAGAGTCTTGAAGGAAGAAACAACATACACATTGTTCCTTAACATATTGAAGGCCCGTGTGTTTGGTGGTAAAGTTGTTATTCTATTTCAAGTACTGTTTTACATTTTGTCAGGGGCCCAGCCTACATACTAATTATTAGTAAAATAATTATATACTTTTGACCATTTTGTCATAAATTTTGCGAACTGGTTATATATACTTGCCATGTATTTTGCACTTATAAATTTATTTTTAAGTAATGAGATAAAATTCTGTACGCTTAAGGTATTCCTTGTAAACTTGTTCTTATATATATAATGTTTTGCCAAACATAAAATATGATTTTCTATGCTTCTTGGTTTTTGTGATGAGAAGATAAGTGACTTTACATCTAAATTCAAAATTTATTGCAGTTGTTGCTAAACCAATCTTGAAGGTTGTTCCAGAAGTATTTTACCCTAGTACAGTTTAAAAACAAGTGTTCCATAGTTTCCCCATGTTCGTTAAAGTAAGAACAACCATTTTATTTATCTTCTTGATTTTAAATAAAAACGAGTTAGTCGTTTATGTTTCAAATTGATTTACCCACATATTTGTTACACACATTTCGCCCACATACGCTATGATGTCATAAAATCTTCTACTGTTTTTTTTTGTCTTTTAATAAGTATGCCACGAATACATTGCAAGTAATATTATGCCTATTTTGATATATAAATACTTTGTTTGCGTTTATTATGTTTTTCCACTGATTTAGTATTTTCTGTAAGATGTTTTCGTAGTTTTAAAAGGTACCCCTTACTCTACATGTATATATCTCTTTTAGCCTATCAAAAGTGTAAAAGTTACCGTTGTCATCTAAAATATCCCCTATGGTTTTTATTCCTTTACTATACCAGTTATTCACATACAAGTTATTTTCATTTCTTAGGTGTGTGTTAAACCATAATGTTAAGCTGAGAATAGATTTAATATCTTCAGATTCACTTCTTACAGAAATCGGCCCAACTTATCAAAATATCTCTCCAAAAAGGGATTCTTATATTGACTGTTAGAAAAATATTCCTTGCATATTCTCCTCCTAGTGCTAAAACTTTATCAAAATCAATTGGGTTGAGAATGTACCAGGTAGTATTATTTGCTTGTTGAATTACTCTCTTGAGCCAAGATATTTTTAAAGCCTTAATAAAAGAATGAATATGAGGCATGCTTAATCCTCCAGGCGATAGATTTATAAAAAGCAAGTTTCCTAGTTATTCTATCTGGGCCTGCATTCCATAAGAATTTGAAAAAAAACCTTCTAGTTCTTTGATAAGCTCCATAGGAGGATTTGGTAATGAAAGAAACAATGATACAAACTTTGATAACGCCAGTGACTTTATGATGGTTATGCGTCCAAAAAGAGTAAGTTTTCGTTTTGACCATTGCTTTAACATTGCTTTGACTTTGTTTAAATTTTCTATTGAAATAAAATCCCATATATCATAGACATTAGTTGTAAAAGTAACCCTGAGTATCTTTACAGGTCCCCGAGTCCAGTCTAATTTGTAATCTTTGCATAACATAATATTTGAATTACTTTTTGCACCTATCCTTATCGCTCTGGTCTTTTCTTCATTTATTTTTAGCCCTGATAATTTATAAATTTTGACAGTATTTGAAGGCTTACTCTCAGTGATTGTTCTGTACCATCAAGAGGTATTTGTGTATCATCTACGTATTGACTTATTTTCATTTCTTTATTATTAATGACAATTCCCTTAATATTGATATATTTCTTAACATTTGTCCAAGAACTTCAGCACAAAAAAGAAATGTATATGGTGACAATGGGTCACCTTGTCTACAGCCACGTTTTAGAAGAAAGAATTCGGACATGAAACCATTCTGTAAAATACTTGTTTCTGCTCCTTTCTGGATAATGTGTATCCATTTTATAATTGATTCTCTAAAATTAAAATAATCTAATGTTTTAAAGATACATTTCCAAGACACTGTGTTGAAAGCTTTTTCAAAATCTATAGAAAGAATTGGATCTGGTATATTTTGTTGTTTTGTTTCAAATAAAACGTCATAAATTCATCTTATATTTTCACCTATAAATCGCCCTGCTATAAATCTTTTTTGATTTTCATGAATTATGTCTTGTAATGTCTGCTTAACTCTGTTAGCTATTACTGTTGATGCTAGTTTATATAATACATTCAAAATTGATATTGGACGCCAATTCTTCAAACTTAACCTTGATTTATTTGGCTTTGGTAAGCACGTTATTAACCCCTGCTTCTGTGTTACGCTTAAAGACCCAATATCAACCAAAAATACCTTGAAAAACTCTACTGTAAAACCATCTAAACCAGGATTCTTATTACTTTTCATATTTTTAAGGGCGTTCGCTATTTCTGTGTAGGAAATTTCTCCTTCCAATGAGGCTGGTTTTTCATCTGACAATTTGTTAGCATTTTCCCCTAGAACGTCCTGTAGTGGTGTTTCATCTACTCGTACATTTGTATGGTTAAAATAAAGGTTCTGATAAAAATCTTTTTGGCATCCTAAAATATCTTTACTTTCAAAGAATTCTTCCCCATTTTCATTTACTAATTCATTCATTTCTTTATTATTATAATTCCTATTTTCTAAATTAAAGAAAAAAATTGATGGCTTTTCCCCAAGATCTTCATATTGACTTCGAGAACGTAGCATAACTCCTTCAATTCTTTTATATCTTAATTCAATAAATTCATTTTCCTCTGTACTAATGTGTCAAGCTTTTCGTCATTATTATAATTTATGTTCAAACTTATTTCTTCTTCTAATTTCTTTAAATCTGCTTCTAGTTTGTTTTCTTTTTCTGTATTTTTCCTTTTATCAAAAGAACTAAATTGAATAGTTTTACCCCTAATGATCATAAAAAGCGTCTCAAGGAAGAGTTGGTTGTTTATTATAATACTAAATTCTATATTATTAATAGCTTGTTTGTCATTTGTTTTATATGTATCTATAACTTATTGAATAGTATCTTTCACTAATTTTATGTAGTCTTTATTATTAAGCAGAAAATTGTTAAATTTCCAGTAGCCACGACCCCGTTCATTATTTTATAAATTTTAGCTTTAATAAAATGGAAGAATGATCGGTTCTATATCCAGGATTTATATAATTTTCCATTACATATTCTAAACCAGTTTCATTTATTGAAAGGTATTCTAGTCGTGCCTGTTTCCTCACTGGGTTTATTCTTTTCCATGTATATGCTCTTACATCTTATTTAAATAATTGCCACACGTCAACAAGGCTGTTTTCCTCCATGGTATCTAATACTACCTTTCTGGCACGAGGGTTATTAATATGCAGATAGTTGTAATAGTCAATTTCAGGATTCTGTACGAAATTCCAGTCTCCACAAATAATGAATATTTCATTGTCAAACTCTGAGTATTTTTCTTTTAGATTACGATAGAATTGTGGGTCATCTTCATTTGGCCCATACATATAAACTAATGTAACCTTTTTGCCTTGTATAGTCATGTTAAGAATAAAGTAATTTCCATTTGGGTCCGTTTTGATAATCAAAATTATTATTTAAAAGAATCAAAACCCCCTTTGATTACTTCGAAATGGACTCGTAAAGACTTGATATCCACATTCAGATTTTACATATAGTTCCATTTTCTTATTAAGATGTATATCTTGTAAACATATGATATTGTATTTTTTGACTTAACAAAATGGAAAAGGTCTCTCCGCTTCGGCATATTTGCTAGCCCCTGACAATTCTGCGAAAATATAAATATATCGTCAGACATCATAAACACTAACAGGTATTCTATACTTCACCGCCATACGAGCCCTACATGTAAACATGCCTTGTCTAAAGGTCTTTTCATACTCAACTATTTGGCTGACTCCAGTGATATAATTCTTGTTTATTTGCGAATATCCGGATTTAGAAAAGTATACGTAAAAGAAGAAGAAGGAAAATAAGAACAGATAGTATCCTTACCAGAAGAAATATCATTTTCCGGTTGAAGTATTTTGTACCCTAAATATGTAGCTACGGGTAAACCCATGGGAAAATGACACTGTCTGCATAAGGCAAGGTTTGGTTCTTACCTATCCATTTGAGTACACAACAAATACTCTGATGAGACTGTGTTAATGCCAAGATTGAGCCGAGTCGGTGCTTGGCGTGGAAGTATTTTGGGATGTTATTTAATTCTGATGGAACTTAATCTTAGAGTTACTTTTAACTAATTGTCACAGAATACTCATATATAACTGTAGATTTGGCTATAATTTGGTTTATCTGTGTGCCCACTTGGTAATTTTGCATGAATTTGTCACCTTTGCTTTACATCAGAGTGGCTCAGTGGTAGGGTGCTTGACTGGAGACCAAACGGCCCCGAGTTTGAACCTCACCGGCGTCACTGCGTTGTGTCCTTGAGCAAGAACATTAATCCTAGCTTAGTACTGGTTTAACCCAGGAAGACCCGTCCCTTTATAACTAAAAGATTGTTGATTGGACGTAAGAAATCAAATATAACAAAATATATGAAATATCATTTCTTTTTTCCGAAAATTATGAAAGATGTCACAAAAATTTATAGTCTGCTGCTGTCATGACCACCATCGCTCTTTAAGGATTAAAGCGCCAATCACATGCTTTTGTTGTCTGCTGAAATGTTTTAGAAGCCAAACACTGTAGACCAAGATCAGGCTGCTCTTGTTTAATGTGAACCGAATGCGGCAGGTGACATAAGCTGACGGCGTTTTCAGCACTTTAAGGGATAATTACATTGATGTGAATCTATAAATTTTGCCCCAAGTCATTTTTTCCAAAGCAGCAACTGTATTTCTGTACTTGCCCAAAATAGTCTCTGGGCTGAACAACAAAATATCATGTCCCTTTTCAATATTACAGAGATTTAAATCTTCCACCAACAGGTACACACTTCTTATTCCTAGAGAATGCATCCTTTTCTCTTGAATTTTCATGAATGAAACAAGAGGGGAAACAACAATACAACATACATTAGACAATGCGATTTTGTCTTTCAAATAACTCAACACAAAAGTAAGTGATTTCCCACTGCCAGCTGGTGAGCAAAGAAAACACATTTTCCACTAGCATATCCCTCGATAACATCTCTTTAATTTAGACGCAACTCTTTGGAATTCAACTTTTCAGTTCCATACAATATAGCTTCTTCCATTTTGATAACAGAGCAAGGGTTAAAGCAACCAAGACAAAGCATTCCTTAAGACACAAACAGTTTGAAGGCTGCAATAAATCACCTGGTGCTAGTGGGATGAGTTAATTGATCTACTAAGCACCATGATGAAGTTATGTAAATTAGGGAGCTGGAACATTCTTGTGAATTCTTTGAAGTCTGTAGTAATTTGAATTCCTCCAACCAGCATGAGCCAGCATAAATTAAAATTCTGGACTGGAATACGGCAGAAGATAAGATGTGGATTGGTATTGGTTGGTATGGATTCATAGGAGAAATAACAACATCTAGGACTGATATAAGTCTGGTTCAAAGCATATACACACATGCTTGTAAGATGAATAATAACGGTAAGACTCACCTAAAACAATTTTGAGCAGCAGTGAAGTGACCGTCTATCCCTATTGTAGACAAGAGAGTATACAAGTATAGAAAAGGAAGAATAAAGTCGAACTCTTGTGCATAAAACTATGCTTATAATTTTACACCATAAAGTGGTAATTGACATTCGGTTCCACGTGCAGCAAATACCGTAAAAATCTTTTCTGCAAGTTTTGTCCTAAAATGTACCACTCAATTTATGCTTATCAAAGTACTGAAAGTACTAAAATAACTGGAAAGACTTTAAAAATTGTAGAGCTATAGGCGGCTCGAAGCAATATACACAAGGAAATACGAAAGACTGGTGGTGACTTCACACTTCAAAGTTCAAACTTCATACTTCACACTTCATACTTCACACTTCACAGTTCATAGTTTCATACGTTATTCGATGCATGGAAGACAACAGAAAGTGCCAATTCAAAGTTCACACTTCATACTTCACACAGATCATAGTTCAGACTTCACATTTCATCCTTCATAGTTCATGCTACATACTTCACAGATCTCACTTCACAGTTCAGACTTCACACTTTCAACTTCATAGTTCAAACTTTACACTTCACAGTTCGTACTTCAGTTCAGGGTCAGTATTGTTTGCCAATTTTTCATGAAAATCATTTCATTGTTCAAATGGTTTCGCTGCATTGTATATCTAGGTCTCACTGGCTAAAAATAGATTTTCAAGATGAAAACTTTAAAAGTCTTCTTGTCTAAAACCGCAAAGCCTGGAGCCTTGATATTTGACATGTAGCATCATCTAGTAGACATATACCAAGTTTGTTCAAGTTATGCTTATGGGGCAAAAAAGGGACCCATCCCAGGGGTCACATGTTTTAAATAGGGTAAACATGAAAACATCTCCCTGTCTGTAACCACAAGTCCTCGAGCCTTGATATTTTGTATGTAGCATCACCTAGTAGACTTCTACAAAGTTTGTTCAAATTATGTCCCTGGTGCCAAAAATGGGCCCACCTCGGGGATCACATGTTTTGCTTAGGCTTAAATAGGGAAAAATGAAACAAAATCTTCTTTGAAACCACAAGGCCTAGAACCTTGATTGGCCGCCCCAGGGGTCACATGTTTTACATACTAGGCTTATAGTGGGAAACATGAAAAAATCTTGTCTGAATCCACAAGGCCTAGAGCCTTGATATTTGGTATGTAGCATCACCTTGTGGACCTCTACTAATTTTGTTTAAATTATGCGCCTGTGGCTAAAATGGCCTGGCCCGGGGGTTGCATGTTTTACATAGGCCTATATAGTGAAAACATGACAACATATTCTTCTTTGAAACCACAAGGCCTAGAGCCTTGATATTATGTACGTCGCATCATTTAGAAGACCTCTACCAAGTTTGTTCAAATTTTGCTCCTGGGGCCAAGAATGAGTCTGCTCCAGGCGTCACATTTATTACATAGGCTTATATAGGGAAAAACACACAAAAAATCTTCTTGTCTGAAACCACAAGTACTAGAGCCTTGATATTTGGTTTGTTGCACCATCTAGTAGACTTCCACAATTTCGTTCAAATCATGCCCCTGCGGTCACATGTTTTACATTGGCTTATTTGAGAAAACGTGAAAAATATCCTCTTGTTTGATATCAATTTCATATTAAGTCTTATTGAAAGTGCTGTCAGATCCACCATCAAACTTTTTTGTGGGCTGCATGATGCTTTTCCCTGACCTTATGGACAGACATTCTCAGGTTAGCTAACCTGGGCCTTGGGCCCTCTTGTTTCGGCTAACCGTTTCAGCAAGTAGTTTTCAGCTTCTTATGCCTTCAACTTTGAGAAAAATGAAGAGGCATATTGATTTGGGCTTGTCTGTCCGTCCGTGAGTCTGTCCATCCTTCCTTCCGTCCATTACAAAGAGCTACGTGCATTAAGGGGCTTTTTGGCCCCCCTATGAGGTCAAAATATAAAAAATGGTTTTACAAATTCGTTCTTATTACGTTAATTACTAGAACATAACAAAAGTGTAAAAGTCTTAAAATACTTTCACCTTTGCCGTTGCTGTGGTAAAAAACTTTGTCGCCAAAATAGGCTGAAAACAGGCAATTGACCATTTTGGAGCAAAATTGAGAGGTTTGACAAAGAAATTATCATAGAGCGCAAGCAAATACAAAAAAGATAATAATAGAAGATGAGAATTAACACGGCACACAACATATTAAAAGTTGTTTCTGTATCTAGCTGTGCTGATAGCCATTTTTTTAAAAATCGGTCCCCAAAAGCCTAAAATTTGGTCCAAAACGGCAATTTCTCTGTTTTAAGCCTATTTTGTTGGTCATTTTTGTAACCATAGCAACAGTAAAATTTAAATAAATTGCGAAATGTTACACTTCAGGTATTCTTCTAATAAACCAATCAAAAGAAATTGATGAAAAAGCAATTTTCAATTTTTTGGCTCTAGAGGGGGGCAAAATAGCACCTTAATGCACGTACCCCTTTAAAATAGAGTTTTGAAATTTCAAAGATGGATTCCTCATGGAAAAAATAACTGATCCTTATTTTTTTATTTGGATCATCTTCCTTTGTGGAGTTATGCCTCTTTTAAGGGTCATAGTGAACTTTTGTAATCAGAATATTTCAAAAACTATAACAGCTAGGAGCTTCAAACTTTAAAAGCTTATAGCTGATAGTAAATAGATTTAATTTTTTTTAGGTATTGCCCTTTGCAAATTTGGACATAGAAAACGTGATATCTCAAAAACCATTACAACTGGGAGCTTCAAACTAGCTCAGCTTATAGAGGATAAGGAGTAGATTACCTGGTGAAAATTATAAAAAAAATCATTATATTTTTTGAGTTATCGCCCTTTGCAAATTATGTCTTAGAAAATTTGATATACTAAAGGTCACCTTACATTTTTACGCAAGTTCAGAAAGTGAAACATAGGGTATACAAAGTTCATGCTTTTTTTAGATAAAGCAATACTTTGCCAATACTCTGCAAGTTATTTCATTTAAAAATGACGTGCACTTCTTGCACGGACGAAGTTAGAGAAAAGGTACCCTCATTTCAAAAAGTCGCACTTTTTTCTACGATATAAACCATAACACAGAGCCCTTATCAATTAACAATTTTGTTTGTTTGAAGATGTTACTGCTTACCATGATATAAGAAGAATAAACCCCAAAAGTTTTGTTTCCATCGGACTCGTCGTTTTGCTACTCAACAACATAAGATTAACACTTTCAGCAGGTTAATCATTGAAATTCAGCTTTAATTTGCAATTTACCTAGAGTTTTGCGCTGCTCTGTACAATTTATTATCAGCGACACGACATTGAAAGGACCTCGGACAGTTTCCTATTCAAACTACCCAAATTTTGACAGCCTGTGGCTAGGATAATGCATAACTGACACCTATAGTTTTGTGCTTAAATCAAACCCTTACATTTAGTGCACCTAGCAATATAAAAAAATATTTTGAAAATATTGCATAATAATGCCAGGACTCTAGGGTTTAAGGGATGGGGGTATATTTATGACCAAATTTTATTTCACAGAAAGTCAAAGTTTCGGCGAGTATTCACCGAAATACATGTAAATATTATGTTTGCAGCATAAAACTTGAGAAGAAAGTGATGCGTTTGCATAAAATTCAGGTTGAGAAGATTTCATTGTTTCATCTGAAGAAGTGTGCTGTCAATTACTTTTGACTATTACCTGTAATGTTCCAAGTCATCCAGTTTGACTTGTGCACTGAGGTGTATCATATCTGCATACTGTATAAATCATAATCTAGATAAACACAGTTTTTGAGCGTAAAGACGTTAAAATTTTCTTACACATCAGATTTTACCTATATTTGGTGCTTAAAAGAACCGTCTCATTGAGACGGTTCTTTTGAGTACCCAAAACATATGTTTGGCTGAGAAATGAGACAATAAATTACTTTGTAAGCACTCATAACTAAAGCCCTGATACATGCCATTGCAAATTGATATTTACCTACAGGTTTGTACAAAATAAGTGTCTAATAAGTTTTTATAATAAAGTGTTTTTGAGCATTTCGACAACGTTCCCCACGTGACCAATAATGCCGTTTTTATATGATGTGTGAAATGTAAAACTACAACTGTATACAAAAGGATTAGTTTGGTCACGGTACTTGTCCAATGGGAAAACTGCTTTTGTGGATAAGTCGAGGGTTGAACCTACTATCTTTTTCATAGAAAAAATATCGTTTTCTTTTAAACTTTTCTCAGGTCATCTTTATGGGCAATCCTTCATTTAGACTGTCCGAGGTCCTTTTCAGTGATTATTCATTATCACAAGACGTCACCGTTTTTATTTGAGAATTGAAAAAACAAAAATATGTTCATGCTACCAAATTGATTTTTAAACCCTCAAATTGAAACCGGAAGTGTACAGTAGTCGTAAAACTTAAATGGCCAAAAATGGACTGATCTATTTCTACTGTGTTTGGCCTAAAGTGTTCAAATAAAATGAAGTGCATTTAACTATTTTACCAGGAGCTTCTGGTAAATTTCAAAAATCTCGAAAAATTTTGAAACATGTAACATTTTAAAAATGCGTAAAAATCTACCATACGCAAAAATTCAATTGTTTGGTGTTTTTCAAGTCGGACAGACCAGTTTGTAACCACCTAAACGTCAATTTTATAAAAACTACTCCCAAAACCATTTTTTCTTGCAAAAAAATCGTGTTTTTCATTTGTAACCCCATAAACTTTGAAGTAAAAGAAAACTGTTCAAAACACCGCTAAACGTTTGCCCATTAAAATGCACATATAAAGGCAAAAATTTATTTCAATTCTATAAGCGTTTGGTCAGAAATAATGAATTTGAAAAGTGACCCATTAGAATTTGGTTTTAGTATATATCAAAAACAGTTTCAAATTTTAGATAGGGTTTTGAAATTTCATGGATGGATTCTTCATCAAAAAATAACTGCACTGTATTTTTTTAATCTGGATTATCTCCCTATGTGGAGTTATGCTCCTTTTAAAGGATCATAATGAAATTTGTATTCAGGAGATTTCAAAAACTATAACAGCTAGGAGCTTCAAACTTGGCAGCTGATAGAGGGTACTGATTAGATTACCTGGTGAAATTTTCTTTTGTTATCCCCCTTTGCATTTTTAGATAATGCCCTTTGCAAATTTGGACATCGAAAACTTCCAATATAGATATCTCAAAAACTATTACAGCTAGAAGCCTCAGATCTGGTCAACTGAAAGAGGATAATGAATAAATTACCTGGTGAAAAGGATGGTGGACAAACTAATGGTTGGGGGCATAGTGTTTCTTAAACACAATTTCTAGTTTGCATTATCTGTTGGTTGCCATCAAAACATTGTCAATATTTGTAAACCCTATAAGCAGAATCTACTTCAATTATTGGTTTTTGAAAATTACATATTTGAAAGGGGTTTTTGGTTACCTGTATTTTAAGAATTGATTTGCAGACTGGGAACTAGCAGATATCTGCAAAATGGTGCATATACATGTACCAAAATACTTTTGTGATGTCGCCCATATGGTAAAAAAGGCAACAGAAGAGAAATGAAAAAAAAGACACATTAAAACCAACAGTTTTGTAGATGATCAGCTGACATATTGTCCTAGTTTTTACTTTGTGAGCAAATTCAAATAATCACGAATCTTACTAAGTACAATGTCTACAAGAAATTCTACCGATACCTTATTCGACACATGTTTTTTTCTGTATAGACGGCTGGGTTTTTGAATTTGAAAAGTAGTTAAAAAATACCATTGCTGGATTTCTAAGTAAGGATCTGCCATGGACCAAATGTGACGGAACTTAACCACAGCCAAGCAACGATTGTTCAGCTTTGCTAGAGCCTTCCACCAGCAAATAGCAACTTCAAAATTGTTTGAGTCACGGAGGCTCAGGCAAGCCTGTAATAGACATACTGTACAGCTCAAGGGGGTAACTACCTATATATGAAAAAGTACGGATGTGCGTGCCGAATAGCCCTATTTTTAGCGCTGCCAGGTATACGATAAGCCCCCTTTTTCTAAGAAAAAGCATATGACTGACCAAGGTTTTCATCATTGACATATGAATGGTCCCGTTTTCTGACACCCCTGTTTGAAAATACTCATATTTTTGCTCAGGTATTCAGTTCAGAAACCAAAATTTTAAGCTTTATTTGTAAACTTTGTTCACAGACGTACAGAGGGTATATTAAAATAAAAGAACAGTATATGAATACGTTAACATTTTGTTCAATCAAGTATATGAATAGGTCATTTTTTCGAAGACCAAGTACAGCCGCTTTCCAAAATTTTTATAGAATGCGATTTTCGTCATAATTGTTTACATACCCTATACGAGTTTGTGTGTTTGTTATAAACTTGTGCTTTGTTTGATATATGATTTATTTCTGCTCCTGTATGCAAGACATATCTAGTTATAGTGAGTAAATATTTGGCTTGTTCTGCAGATGTTTTGTATCAAGTTTTAACTTCTAAAAATGTTGATTATATTTTTAGCGAATCAAAGTTGTTTATCAAAACTCTATTTCAAATTAAGGGATAATAAGGAGAGCAGCAAAGACAACTGTGGTGGTAATCTATAAAGTCATGTATACCAAGAATTGTGAAAACACTTAAGAATTGAAGCTATCGAGTGTATCAACAATGAATTGGTGTTTGTGCACTAGCAGGTTGGGTAAATTTTATAATTTTACATAGTTACTGTTAAAAGATATTTTAAGTGCATTTTTTGGTGTTAAAATTTGACGCTACATAGTGAGAGCCCAATTATTATTAGGAGAAAGACCAAAAGGAAAACACAGTTCTTCCAAACAGTTAAATGGACCAAGAGGGTTTGAAATTGTTTTAAAATTGGGAAAATGTCATCTTTTCAGATGAAGCCACACTCTAAACCTATTTCTTTTACAACCATTTTCCCATCTGGCGTCTGAAACACGAATACATTTATCCACATTACATTGGGTAAAATCCACTGGAGTCGTATTGAGGGGACTATCTCGTAAATTTTAAACAGGTCTCTCAATGAAACAATCACCAGTAAGGCATATCAGGATAATATCAAAACTATAAAAATCCAATATGAATGCACTTTTCCTCAAGCATTCAACAAGATAACGCACCTTTATATAGCACTTTGAAATATTCAAGCATTCATCAGGGACCAAGGTGATGATATTTTTGAGTTGCCACCTTACAGTGTAGATCTGACCCCCATAGAAACTGACTACTTACTGTAGCATTGTTATGCGTCACGTTAGTCGGGTGTCAAATATAAAAGACAGACATTTTTCGAAATTACTATCAAATTTGGTGCACCATGAATTCAGATGACCTAGAAGTCATGCATTCGGCTATGCCAAAAAGAATCCAAGCTTTCATTTAAACTAATGGTGGTGTAACATGTTACACTAAAAGTGTAAGATGTCATGCCAGATTTTCGCTGGAAATGAAATGATTTTCATGATAAAATGCTTTGTTGTTACAGTGCTGTGCATGTGCTTTAATAAAAATATAGAACAAATAATGATTAGCAACTATTAATACATTGCAAAATCAAATCTTTAATACATAGGGTATGTAAATAATTATGACAAAAATCGCTGCGCGTAAAACAGCTGTTTATGATTGGAGTAGGTTTCAAAAATCTGACTCGCACACAAATACCAAAATTACCCCCAAGGTACACCCATCCCCTACAGTCTTGCCAGAGCATGCGCTGCTCGCATAAATGAGTGGAAAAAACGGGACATTTGTAAGTTATCGCATTTTCAAGCAAAGAAGGTTCAGTCGATTTAATGCCAATGCATAGCCTCGCGTATGCTTTCACTGCTCGCATTAAACTATAGAAACTAAAAAATGGGAAATTTGGTATTTTACGCATTTTAAAGCAAGGAAGGCTCAGTTGAGTTTATGCCAATGCACAGACTCGCCTGTGCTTTTGCTGCTCGCATCAAATGTGAAAAATAAGGAAATTTGCTATTTATTGCATTTTAAAGCAACGAAGGCTCAGTCGAGTTTATGCCAATACACAGACTCCCCTGAGCCCTCGCTGCTCGCGTAAATGAGACAAAATTGGAAAATTTGCTATATACTGCATTGTAGTAGTCTCAATCCATATTGAAGAAATGTTCTTACTGGCACTTCTCACACATCCATAAGAGCATTCCTGGCCCTTACTGACATCTACACATCTCAAATGGTACCATTTTCGACAAAGTTGCTTTAGGCTAAAAATCAAATTCCATTGACATCGTCATTACCGCAATAGAAAAATTAATGGCGATTTTGGTCCGGGGTTGCTCCTAGCTATTTATCTCTTAGAGTAATCTGTGAATTCAAATATTTTATAATTTCATAGTCTTTGGGATGTTTGTAGATGACAAAATGAAAAAAGGGATTTTAATAGTTTCTGTAGTCAATTTTTTTAATATACTTGACATCCTTAATACCGCGAAACCTGGTCCCGGGTCTAAAATGCATGACAGGGTCAGGTATTTATGCTAGTGATTAAAAAATGTCATGAGTCATAAAGTATTTATAAACATTTTTAAGAAGAACCTATGATGAACATGTGATCAGCTTTTCAGGTTGGTATTTGCATATTAAATACCATTTTGACGCTTGAAAATGTTGGTCCCAAAATTTGGTCCCGGGTCCCGGGCTTTTATACTTTCCCAATAAACTTAAGTATGCCTTTCAAATCCGAAAATAATACATGTACGTAAGAAAATACTCATTTTATTTTTATTTTTTTTTTTTGCTAAAATAGTGCGCTGTCTTCACTATTTATTTTGCAATGAATTTATTCCGAGTCCCTTTTCGTAATTGAATAATGATCCGTGTCTATTAGGCCAGTTTCATGGCCACTATGAAATTCCTCAAAACTTTATGTATTCAAACTAGTATGTCTTAGCTGTAAAATCATGAAATATTTGATCAACAAATGATGTTTTCTTAGTTGTATATTCAGTTGAAGTGGGTGGGGTAATTCCACCCCAAACAGGATTACATTACGTAAACGACTATATTTCTATAACCATATGTAGCTGGGAAACAGCCATTTCAAGATAAATTATGGGATAACAGGTATAAAAACTGACACCTATGATATTTCAAAATATTCATAACTGATAAGTATATACTTACTTGAAAGTCATACCAACATTTTAGTATTTTGTCTTCCCCAACTTTACGAAAAACCACAAAATATTTTCATGCTTGTAGCAATTCAATGATTAGTCATGGTGTGTAGAATAAAACAAATGTTTAAAATTGCCGATATGACCTTATAGTCAAAGGTCAAGGTCTGGCAAATTAAGAACTTTTCTACCGCTCAAAACGTGAATACCTCTGTCATTTTTTACCTAGTGTGTACATATTCGCCACAATGATTGCCTATCAGGTGTAGATTACAAAAAAAGTCTCAGGTTATGGATATGACCTTAAAATCAAAGGTCAAAGTCAAATAGTCTTAAAAACCGTCACACTGCTCATAATACATACTCCTCTTTGCTGTGTTGATGGGATGTTTTCATATTTAGCGCAACAATTGCGTATGATGTGTAGACTAATATGAAGATTTCACATAGCTGATATGACCTTGTGGTCAAAGGTCATGTTAACACATACTTTAGGCCTGTAATATTGCTCAAAATACAAATTTCTTCTTCATTTATTTTGACGGAGGATTTTCATATTCGCAACAATGTTTGCATATCATATGTAGATTGCAACAAACGTCTCAGAATATATTTATGACCTTGAAGTTAAGGGTCAAAGTCAAATATTTCTTAATATCTTTCTTACGGCGCATAACACAGACTCCTCATTCATGCATTGATGGAGTGCCTTCATATTTAGCACAATGATTGCTTTTGAAGTGTAGTTTAAAACCAAGGTTTCATATTGCTGATCATATGACCTTGAAGTTAACGTCAATGTCACACTTGCTTAAAACCTATATACAGCTCATATACTATGAGCTCGTCCGTAATTTCTTGAACGAGAGTGTTCATATATGGCAAAATGATTGCCTACGATGTGTTGTTTGTTTATTTTGATCATTTTCATACCAGTCAATATTTTGTCAGCCAAGTCATAAATAGTAAGTGAGTATGATCAGGAAATACCACAATCACAAACCACTTGACGCTTGGGTCAGTCTGATCTAGATTTGTTCAGTTATCTTTATTCAATGTGTGCTTCCGACACTTGGCCAGTGTTCTTTTTTGATATGTATGTGCGTGCGTGATCCTGACCTTTGGGTCAGTCTATTTGCACTTATTGATCATGCGTGATCCTAGCACTTAGGCTGTCACAACTTTCTCATTGGATAACTTGATCCAGACAACGTTGGGGTTTATAATTCTTTTAGGTTGGTAAGTTGAAACCGTTCCCACTCTGTCAGTGGTCTAAGGGGAGCAGCTAAGTTCTGCGCCCTCAGATATAAAAATTGTTGGTTTCATATCTTACTTCCCTAACGTCGGAGTGTCATCCAGAGACAATTTTGCCTCGTGTAAAGAAATAGTGTCTTAACTACATATCTCCTACAATATTTTTCTATGTCCCATAATACAAATGGAAAATTCCGTTTTTATATAGGAAATAATGAAAAAAATTTGCAAGAAAGACGTGAAAACATTGTTTCACTAAATACTCCCGTTTCTAAGCATAGAATAGAGAACTCCATCTCAGACAAACCACCCTTATTTTGGACTTATATTAGAAAAGGTACCGTATCTCAGTACATACAGGTGACTAGGTGCATAGCTAAAACTTTGCATACTTATGTGTATATGCAATCATCACTGATTCTGATGTTTCCTGCATTCTACATCGTAACATAGGGATGAGTCTAGTCAAAAGTGTGAAACCAGGGCCGAAGTAATATTTTCCTGCAAAAATAAAATTCGGAGTTATGAAATAATGGAAGCTACATTGAAACGTATGGTTCAATATGTGGACGCTTCGCTGGCTTTTACCACTCCATATGCATGCGTTTCAATTGCATATTGTGACAGTTTACTACTCAGCCGCCTGGTCATGTTGGATTGAACCCTTAATGTAGCGCTTATAGTGTACTCATACAACGACCTTATGCATAACATTAGAGGACAATACATTAGTGAATCATCAAAAAGAGAGATGTGGTCACTAGCATAACCCTAAATGGGAACCTACCCATTGACTCGATAGAAATTCTACATGTATCCAAAACTGGGAAGGGAAACACCGCCTACAGCTTTCAGGTGCCAGATACTTCAAAGTGATGCCGGATGGAACCAGCAATTTTACTACAGGATTAGTAAGTCACAATGACGTGTTCAGGTCCTTTTAATTGTGATGAAAAATTCCAATGAAGATCTGGTTAAAAAGGCAGGACTCCAGCCGCATGTTAATTGTTCACCATGTATGGACCACGTTAAAGCAAACCTACAGAGTAAAGTAAGAATGGAGTTTATATTGGCACAAAAGTTAGATATTGTAATTCCAGGAGTAAAAAATGTAAAGGCAAAACACACAGACAAATGCGCCTTTTAAAAAAGATGCTTTCCAACAAATTCTGGAAGATGGGCATCCCATAGAACTGGAGTTGACAAAAAGCTAGAAAAACTTAAAGCACTGGAACTCTACACAGATAAATAATCTGACAATGAGATTATACCATTATGTAGTCTTAAATTAGGAACATACTATTTAATGGCTCTAAAAAATCACAACAAAATATAGTGCCAGATTTATAATGATTCTGGATGATGGGGGGCTCTATAAGGCATGCTATTCTAACAAATACCTCAAAAATCGGGTCAAAGAGTCCCTTAAGAAGAAGAACATCAAAACCATTTAAGATCCAAAGAGAGTTTATATAACCATTATATAACAAACCATTAGCTTCACTAACCATTAAAGGCAGTGTGCAGACAGATTAGAGTCATGTTATCCTATATTGCTCTCTATTATGGTCATACATAATTCAAAAAAAACGTAAATTAGTCTTATTAGAGGATGGAAATGTTTACAAAATCAAAAAGCCAAACTGGGTATTAAACCTGGATTAAAATTAAGGTAGTTATTTTCTTAACTGTTTGTTTGTTGTTTTGCTTGTTCCTTGTACAATGAATAGAAATAGTATACCAGTGTTGTGTTATTTTTGCACTTTTCAGCTAAATTTTGACCAAGCTACAACTGTACTCACACTTGTGTGTCTGTGTGTGTGTCTGTGTGTGTCTGTCTGTCTGTTTGTCTGTAGGGTTCTCCGCAGATGTGTGTGTGTGTGTGTGTGTGTGTGTGTGTGTGTGTGTGTGTGTGTGTGTGTGTGTGTGTGTGTGTGTGTGTGTGTGTGTGTGTGTGCTTTAATGCATGTTATTTTTATGCAGCTAGCCTTAGCTAAAGAACGGGTATGGTCTATCTTGGTTATTGTGGAAATGTCTTTCATTGTCTTAAAACTCGCCATCAAAAATCGATAAAATATTTAGTGCCAAACAAATGTTACATTTTCGCATTCACCTTACCTCCTAATTGATAAAGTCTCCACAACGCCTGACCCTGTTGACATAATGCAGGAAGTCCTAATAATGGTCTTTTTTTTAAATTCCAAAGACAATCCACCTATTCAAAATTGTAATCCTATTGTTCGCTTAAAATGGATTATCTTTGACATTTCAAAAGACCATAATAATTGTATTGACTTCTTGCATTATGTCAACAGGGTCAGACGTTGTGAAGATTTTATTATTCAAAAATATAATCTTCCTTTTGATCAATTTATTCTTATTGCTCGTTTCAGAGGTTTTATCTTTGACATTTCAAAAGACCATTGTGAGGACTTTCTTTCTTATGTCAACAGGCGCCAGACGTTGTGGAGACTTTATTTTTCAAAACTATAATCCTCATATAGATCAATTTAATTCTATTGTTTGTTTAAGTGAGATTATCTTTGACATTTCAAAAGACCATTGTTAAGACTTCCTGTGTTTCTTAAAATAGATGATGATCTCATTCTAAAAATAGATGATGACGTTATCAAATATGGCCACCACGCAAGCGCAGAACGTGGGGATAAAGAGCCCCCTATACTACTCAGATGGACGGATTAACGGACGGACGGACAGACAGACAGTGTGGACCCATTTCTAGACCTGATCTCGCTAAAGCGACGCAGGTAAAAAATAACCCCAGTTTGTTTGGGTTTTTTGCAGCATGATAAAGTGCATGTTCAAAGTGGAGACTATTGATACAAAGTTTGTAAAATTACGTTGCTGTTGTTGTTGGTTTGTGTCTCCTCTGCTAGAAGAACTATGTTGATTACTTACGTGCAATTCTGTCACTTATGAGACTTTTCATACTTTTGATATAAATAGATGACTACGCGTGTACGTAATTGTCCGCAAGTACTCGAAATTGACCGACACAAATACTTGAAGTGTCCTAAATACTAAAACCGCGCATCCTAGCCAGTATGCATTTCCTGTCCCAAGCAAAACCTTTTTGTTTTGTTCATTACTATTGCATAAAAGTCGTGTAGCACGCTATTAATAGTCATATGTTTTAATTGGCACAAACCCATGTATTAATCAGGCAATTCACGTGCTTTTGATTTAAGGTTTTTCTTTTTACTTCACATAAACCCATTCTGGGCTGTCACAAAAATTGACGTCATCAATAGTAGCGTGCATAGAAGTGAACATAATTTAGTAATTAACGTCATGATGACGTCAACCTTTGCTCTGGAACAAGCGCTTTCAAATCTACGCAACCTTCATACTTTTCCGCACCATTATAGGCCATACAATAGTGAATAATCAGATTTCTTTGCCACCTTTCATACTTTTAATGAATAATTGGTCTTATTTTAATGAATAACCCAAAATTTTAATGAGATGAATGATGGGCTAAATTTTTAATGAATAGTGAATACCAGACCCTCCCATCCAGACCCTCATAGAATAAATAAAGTTTATGTGTTTTCAATAAAATATCCCTACAGCGATATTTTAATGACAACACTCAAACTTCATTTCTAGTCGTTTGTTTTGCTGCAATCACACTTGTTTTTGTGTTTGCAAGGTTTCTGTGACATCAGCGGCACGTTATGTAACGTCAGCGTCGTGTTTTCAAAGAAGATCCTTGATGTACATGCGCGAGGTCTGATTCCATGGTATTCCATGAAATGGGCCGAGACAGTTTAGATTGGGTTTTCTGATGCACTAACATCTGCAAGTCCCCCTTGGGGGCATTAAAATCATCGCCTTTCAGGCTCGGGGTTCAAACCCACCCTCGGTATCCAGCAGATCTAAATGCATAGAAAACAATGTTTGATCTCAATATCATATCTCCGTTTCAACATATTGACGATCAAAAAAAGGGCGATAGTCATTCCTAAAAAATCTTCATCTATGTACCCAAAATTTTGTTTGAGCCACAAACTTTGTACCTTAAGGAGAAATTGGCGCTAATGTTTCTATACAACTTTCATCGCGAACACAGTCTGCTCAAATTAAAAAATCAAAAAGTTTTCGAGTTATGTTTTCCATTTAAATTAGTTGCTAGAGGTAAGGCATGCCTTTTTGTGAAAGTCTATACTGTTATCATATTACATTTGAAAATTGTCACTTTTAGCAGACGTAAAAAAGCAATTATAATATATTGCATATACGTGTATACATATATGTTGATTTTTTCAATACTACATGTACATGTTATTTTGATAGGCAGAACCAAGATCAAAGACGATGTCTTTGGTGAATATGCAAGGCTATATTGATATTTTACTCATACTGCTCTTCCTGTCGCCCACAACTGGAGTGGATCTGTTACCGTTTGGACCTAATGCTGGCGACCTTGAATGGGCAGAAGCCGAAGAGGGCGAATACTTTAACGTCACATTCTCCAAACAAGACTTTCTATTCAATGGCATTTTACGGAATTTTATTGCTGTAAGTATATTTCATATATTTTTTTTCTCTACTACTCTATGTGGATTTTGTTTAATCATTAGATAATATGTTTTTCAAACATAACGTTGAAAAGTATCCTGCTTGGGATTAATTTTATAAAAGAAAAAGCGCCCAATCGCAATCAGAAGTAATTTAGGCCGGTTTCTTATTGAATGGCCAACATATGTTCCAAAAATGTTACCTGAAAATACACTACTGGTGTCCTTTGATGTAGTAAGTCATTACTTAAATATTTCCCATGATCTCGTATAGGCATAAAAGTGATAAGCAGCTGGCTAACGAAGTGTCCGGAATTAATACATAAAATATTCTCAAAAGAATTTATTATTGAATCTATCCAAATTATACTTGAAAACGAAAATGTCTATTTCAATGATATCATGTATACATTAGTTCAAGGTACAGTAATGGGTACACAATTTGTGCATACATATGCCACTCTGGTATTAGCATATTTAGAAAAATATGGAAAACACGGTTTAAATGTTTGGAAATATAATTTTATTTGTAAATGACAGGAAACAAAGTTTCTCGCCATGGCATCCATATTTCCTTCTATGTGTGCTGTACCATTTTTTGGAAACCAAATATTTATTTTAGTTAACAAGATGTGATTAAAGGTGCAATTAAATGGATATATGACAGTTGAGTTTTAGTTACTGTTGTCATAAATTTAACCATACGAGTATTGATATGGACGGGGTCAAATTAAAATAATACCAAATTGCATCACATTTGATATTTTATTGGTCCATGCCATAGCAGACACATCTCATTACTAAACATTGCGACATTTTCCTTCCTTTTACTGTGCAATTACACAAACTGGTGTCAAACGGAATTCAGCGCTTGTGCTTTTGCATATCTCCACAGGTTGCAAATAGTATATGGTGGAGGATAGACTGGTATCTGACCAGTAAATAGAACAAAAGTAAAATATGTGCTGATACATTATATAGAAACATACACTACCTCTGTACTTACTACTAATTTACTGTATTTTGGGCTATGGAGAAGAATAAAATATCATATATTTATCTCCGAAGTAGTTATAGAACTTTCAGTCAGATGTCTTAAATACAGGGCCTGAAGAAATGGACTACTTTTCTGATAAGATTGGTTCCCTGATTATCACATCTGTAATACTGTTAGCTATGACTAGCGTTATTTGGCCATTTACACATATACTTCGCAATATAATCTATTTTGATTATTATTGTGTTTAGTAAATAATGCATTGGCGTAGCTTCCATTACGCAGTTACGCACGTGCGTAATAAAAATTATAACATTCAAGGGAGGTCACCTAATGTGGTAAAAGTAATTTTCAATACCATAAGGAACTACTCATTAAGGAATCTTTCCCTTAAAAGAAGTTCACATTTTGAAAAGGGATGCAATTGACAAGAATCATTGCTTGATCAAGTAATCTCCCTTTGATCTGTGTACTTTTTCCAGAGTTCTGGCTACATTATTGTTATAAAACTTAGTTTATGGTGTGATAAATAATAAACTATTACCTAAATAATAAGCATTTCATATGCGGGCCTAGTGTGGATTCAGATCATCTTGGCATTCGTTCTCTCTGATAAGTCAATGCTATACATACATATAGAAAATTTTGGTAATTAGCTTTATGGATCCCTGTAGTGCAAATCAAATTAGGGCCGATCACAGTTTTGCTTCTAATTGCAAGTTTTCCTTAACAAAATAAACCAAAATCTTAAGACAAAATAGGGGCTGATTTAAAGGCATTGACTGGTTATTCCCACCAGATCAGGAATTCCGCTGTTTTACATAAAGAACGGCATTTATTGGTGAGCTAGAAAATAATTCATTATTCGTATGAGGATTGGGTAGGAAAATCCGTCCCTTGCGCCCCTTGATGCATTTCACAATACTTATGACTTGCATTAAGTGAAAATCGGTCTTGAAAACCAAATTTTTGTCTTTTTGAAATTAGCCATTTTGCACAGGTTTTACTGTATTACAATTTAACATATGACGTTGCATCTGGGAGTAAAATAGCGTCATGCTTTAAAATTGGTAAACCACTCGTTTTGTTTGTTTGTTTGATGTGATTCTTTACGTCCCATCAACAATCTTTCAGTTAAACAGGGACGGGTCTTCCTGGGTTGAACCAGTACTAAGCTAGGATTAATGTGTCTTGCTCAAGTACCACAACGCAGTGACACCGGTGAAAAAAAACTAGTGGCTTACAGATTTTCCAGAAAGATTATGACGTCCATACCAACGCTGCATATATAGTGATAAAATTATAACATCTTTAATGGCAGAAATGAGATTTCAAAGTAATGTCATATGATAAATAGAATCTAACATTATTGAATTTATTCATTTCGTATAAGCGATAAAATGACCAGCAAGCCTTGCATTTTATCCATTTCTCCAACTCGTTTAATAAAATCAATAAAACATGAGCACTCATGTTTGGGCACCTTCTGATTTACATTCCAGATCGATAACGCCGGTAATTTGAACTTCAAGGGAGACGACTCCTACGACTACGCTCAATTCCCGTCCTATTACGATGTTGATTTTATAGGAATTCTATGGGATAAGCTATTAGTCGGAGATCAATCACATCTTTACTATCGGGAGACAATGGATCCTGCATTACTGTTTGTAAGTACATTACGCAAAATCAGGCTTAGATTGGGAAAATATACCCAGTTTAAAAATTTTCTCACTGAAAGTAAGTAAGGGTGCAAAGATCAGGAATCGATACAATCAAGTGCCACACCATACCCAGGAACTCACAGGTATCGGCAGTGAATTCTACATATACCCGACAAAAAAGAAACGCACCACTTAGAACTGTTCAACTCCCAGGAAGATCAGAAGAGATAGGCCAGTTTAGTTTTTATCAGTGCAAAGGTATGTCAAGCACTGCTGCGTCACACGCCTTTTGCAATCTGGCGTCAAAAATGTGTTAAAGAAAATTGGTCATGAACCAAGTGGGGGTCAAATGGTAAAGTCACAAGAAATAAGCATTTTTATAATGCTCTCTTGCTGGATAGATTCAAGCAATGAGAATCATTTCAGTAGACCAAATTGTACTCAGACGCTTATTCTTTGCAAATTCTATCTGTTGATTAATCATACGCAATAATTAAACCAGGTAGCTCATGTATTGTGACTACCCTTTGGATAACGATTCCACACTGGAGATAAACTTTACAAAACATTTAAAGAGTTCAACATTGTTTTAATCAATTTAAATGGCCCTAACTGATGAAAATGGATTTTGGAATAGAAGAAAAGCATCAATAAGCACATTGGTTGTCTCACATAAAGACAGCGTATCGTTTTCATACTTTGCAAATGTAAAACATACTCGAATTTAATGTAGACAGTATCATTGAATTAACGCTTCCGCAACTCGTTTACCATTCGCCTTGGTGAGTTTTGTGCCTGTACAGGGAAGGTACAGATACTCATCTACGTCACACTCAAGATTTTGTAAGATTTGATCAGAAATAAATATTTTTTGACAATTAACATTTTCGGTTTAAAAGGAGATCTAAATGGGAAAATCGTAGTGGTGCGTTTCTTTTTTTGTTGGGTATATTATTCTACTGTTAATTTACATTTTTAAAGTAACCGTTAATGCATCTTTAGATTTTAATATCCCTTAATAACCCCATGAATCACATAACTATGATTGATAGCTGTCATGCTCACATGCATGTGCAATTCGCTTCGAATATCAAATTAATTCGCCAGCAGTGACATGGCCCACTTAGAATAGAACTATAGTTCCTACTTAAGTTCTGACGTAATAGATGCGCGTGCACGTATACACCTGAACGGTTACAGAAGCAACTTGAATTGGTTGACAAATAAGCAATGTGAATAACCATGTATGCCACCTTTCAATTCTTCTTCGTAGACGAAAAAGGATGTGTATACACTGCACAGCCTACTCTAATTAACAATTACGAATTAGTGGGACCACAAATGGATTTATTGTGTAAAAAAATCATTTTGAGGCTTCTGACAGATCTGGAAATAATTTTGCTAGATAGGTCTAGAGGAGGGAACCAGACAAGCTACTAGAGTAATGGTGCTCTGACCCACCGTTGATATCAAGTAGGTTCATGACGTCTCTATAGAAGCGACTATCAATGTTCTATTCGACCTGTAATTACTATAGTAGGAACTGTAGTTCGATTCAAAGTGGGTCATCATAGTTGTGATTGACAGCGAGCCACACCTGATTCGCACGTGCAACACATACATCATATTTGCTTTATTAGCGGTCTGCGTTCACATTGGCTATTCCGCTTTTCCATTTTCTTCAAACAAAACCGTTTATACAAATACATATTAAATACAAACTCTTTTGTTTCCGAAGTTATCAATAATTTCGTTATATTATATATTTATAATAATATATTGTTAATATAAGCAACAAATTTAACTATTGGTCTGTTTATAGAATCATGTTTATATCGGGTCGTTATTCCACGAACAGACCAAAAATTTAATTTATTTCTTAAATGAAAATCACGGAACCTCTTTCAGGATCGTTATCAAACTGTCAGTGGTTCGCAAACGCTCAGTCGCTTTGGTGGTGGATTCGATGTTTACTTTTTAAGAGTATAAATTATATACCTCTGCATGCACGGATCCAGAAGGGGGAAAGGTGGTCTGGATCCCCGCCCCATGAAAAGTCACAAATCTATAGCGTTTCTTAGCGTTACTAGTCCACATCCACAAAATTAACTAAGCTGTCAAGCCAGCATTCAATGTTGGGTCATTATCAGGCCGCTGAATGGCATTTCGTTGGTCGGCCAATAATGGCCAACTTTTAGTGGTATGTGGATCCTCTCTCCACCTTATCAACTAAATAGAAAAAAGTAACCTTTTCAAGAGTTGGACACCCACTGACAAAACTTTCTTGATCCAAGCATTTCCTAAGAGTATGAATGATATACCCCTGGTATCAAAATTCCAAACTTCAAGGCTCAAGGTTGTTTTCCTAGTTGTGCTAAAATGGCTATGCAATCAGGTGGCTCATCTTTATAGTATAACTGAGGTTTGCAGGGGTATTTTGTAATTTGTACTCCCAAACCTAGATTCTTGGGGAAATGTTCTGCTTAGAATCGCCTATGTGTGATCTACCTTCACAATATATTGATATAAGGTGCAGATATACACAATGGTAAAAATAGCAATTTATAACGCAGGGTCTTTTAACATAGTGGGTAATTTCTACAGATACGTTTAGACCAGATTTTGAGTTAACGCATTGCGAATTTTAAAAAAATAAAAGTGCTAAACTGTTAAGGATATAAGTGCTCTTCATTTCCAAAACCTTACCGTATTCCTTCTGCGCATGCGTACAAAATACACCTAAATTGTGACGTTTGTCATTGGAAAGATGAAACTGGTGTCTTTCAGTTTATTTTTAGATGCTTTGCCCCCCTAGACCCAAGATGCCCTTTGGACAACGACATGTCGCTATAAGCATTTACAACATATGGAAAGGGCATCTTGGGTCTAGGGGGGCAAAGCATCAATATCATAAACTTCGCAAAACCTTTTCTATATTTTATAGACGATACTATGATTTGATATCTTAATTCCAAGTTGGACTAAAATCTCTCTTGCGCCAAGGACTTTCTGAACCTGAATTCTATGGTGACTTGGTGTATAAATTGAAGAAGATTGTTGGCTCTAATAATTTTTCAGCACAGTTCGTTAAAATATTTTCTTATTATAAAAAAGTTTGGCTATAACATTAATGTATTGCAACAGACTGCATGCTTCATGGTTAACCCAATCACGGTTGGAAACTTTGCTTCCCTCTTCAATTGCATGCCCGTGGATCAGACTTCAGACTCTATGACAGTTCTGACTTAAATACTTATCTATTGACAAAATAGTCGGGGCCTGATGCTTCAGCTGTTTGTCAGGCCCACTGGGGTTTACCTGTTGAATTTCTTTTGCTCCGGTGTTCAGTATTATTTAGGACTGTTGAGTCCTTATCTTTGCTTTATCTTCTTTTTATATCTTGATTTATATGTTCTAGGAGATGATGCATTGGAAAGTTAGGGGTCTTTCATGCAAACCAAACATCTATGTGTCTCGATCCACATCTGAACTAAGGGTGGGGTTGGTGCACCTTTAAACCGGTTTAAGCCCTCCTGTAAAATATTTTACTGACCGTTCCAAAGCTGCACTTCTTTTGTGGATCTATTATGTGTTTTTTCTGTCTTTTGTTTGCTATGCCTTAGTGCGTGTCTGTTTATATTTGCCTTGTGGTCACCTACTGGAAAAGGGCTGACCTTGGCTCTCGTTTGTGGTGTCTAACTGTGAGTTTGTCATTTTCCCATTGGTATCCTGGGTCAGGTGTGGTACTTGATTGTATCGATATCTGATCTTTGCACCCTTACTTACTTTGTAATATTGATGGTGAATTGTGGTGAAATTCTACAACACACTCTGTACGTAAATTGCCATGAAATTCCACAGCACACTTTTAATAATTTTGAAGGTGAATTACAATGAAGTTCTACAACACACTCTAAGTAATTTCATGTATGATTTGCGGTGACTTGTGGTGAATTTCTACAACACACTCTTAGTAATTTTGATGGTGAATTGTGGTGAATTGCTACAATACACTCTTAGTAATTTTGATGGTTACTTGCAGTGAAATTCTACAATGCACTCTTTGTAATTTTAACGGTAGATTGCAGTGAATTGAATCAAGGGCGTAGGTCTGATTGCAGCAAATTTATATCAAACCATTAGGTCCAGATAAATTGAAGAGTGAATTATGGCATGCGTTAAGACAGTAGGTTGTGATATATTTCCAAAAGCCCTTTGGTGTAGCCATCTTTTTGGTGGCACAATGGAGGTGGCTTTTTCATCTTTCATCTGATATTGACAAAGCTGATACTGTAGTGGCTAACTGCTCAGGCTAAGACAGCTAACTTCAAACGTACTGATGATAATCCTATACAAATGTGGAACCAGAGGTGGCCCAAAGCCCACTGAAAGAGCCTCTATGACAAAGCTATCTAGGCGGAGGCCTTTTGGTGTAGCCATCTTTGCGATGACACAATGGAGGATTTTTTAGCTTTAAACTGTCATTGGCAAAACTTTTATTGTAGTGACAAACTGCTCATGCTAAGAAAGCTAACTTGAAAAAATATTGATGTTAATCCTACACTAGTGCAGAGCCAGAGGGGGCCAAAGGGTCCCTTATAGACTAGGGCCTCAGACCCCTGTGACAAAGCTATCTACGCTGTTCACTTTGGTGTAGTCATGATTGCAGTGGCTTAATGGAGGCTTTTTAGCTTTAATATGTTATTAATAAAGCTTGTGTTGTAGTAGCAAACTGCCCAGGCTAATACATGTCCCTTGAAAAGTACTGATCTTAATCCTACACTAGTGCGGAGCCAGAGGGTGTCAAAAGGCCCCCTGCTAGATCAAGGCCACAGGCCCCTGTGTCAAAACTATCTAGGCGTTTCACTTTGGTGTAGCCATCTTTGCGGTGGCACAATAGAGGAATATTATTTAGCTTTAATCCCTCATTGACAAAGCTGGTGTTGTAGTCACAAACTGCTCAGGCTAAGACAGGTAACTTGAAAAAGTACTGATCTAAATCCTATACTAGTGTGGAGCCAGAGGGGGCCCAGGGGCTCCTGATAGATCAAAGCCCCATGCCCCTGTTTACTTTGGCGTAGCCTTCTTTGCAGTGGCACAATAGAGGATTATTTTAGCTTTAATCCACTATTGACACAGCTAGTCTTGTAGTGGAAAACTGCTCAGGCAAAGTCATGTAACTTCAAAAAGTACTGATATAAATCATACATTAGTGCAGAGCCCACAGGGGCCCTATGGTGGCCCACAGGGCCCCAAGCCCCTGTGACAATGTTATCTAGGCCATGGCCCTCTGGCATAGCCATCTTTGCTGTTGCACAATGAAGAATTTATTCTGCTTTAATCATTTATTGACAAAAAAGCTGGTGTTGTTGTGGCAAACTGATCAGACTAAGATTGGTAACTTGAAAAAGTACTGATCTTAATCTTACCCTAGTGTGGAGCCAGAGGGGGAACAAAGGGTCCCTGATTAATCAAGGTCACAGGCCCCTGAGACAAAACTATCTAGGCGACAGCTCTTTGGCGTAGCCTTCTGTGCAGTGGCACATTTGAGGATTTTTAAGCTTTAATCTGTAATTGGCAAGCTTGTGTCGTAGTGGCAAACTGCTCACGCCAAGACAGGTAACTTGAAGAAGTACTGATTTTAATCCTACACTAGTGTGGAGCCAGGCCCCTGGTAGATCAGGGCCACAGGCCCCTGATGCAAAGCTATCTAGACTGTTGCCCTTTGGCGTAGACATTTTTGTGGTGCTACAATTGCATTAACAACATGGGACCAGATAGAGAGTCATAAGGGTTAGCTTGTGCCCATCTTTTTTAAAATTTTGCTACCATACCCACGCCATCTGTGTGACCGGGCTCCAAAGGAAGATTCATAAACCATATTGGGATCAACTGACAAAGTTCCCATCAAGATCATTTGGGTTAGGTTCTGCCTGTCTTTTTCTTCTAAATTTCGCTACCATAAATACACCACACGTGTGACACTGCTCCGAAGGGAGAGTCATTGACCATTTTGGGACCAACTGACAAGGTTCGCAATCAAGCTAGGTTAGGTTCTGCTAGTCTTTTTTTCTAAATTTTGCTACCATAAATGGGCCACTAGTGTGACAATGCTCCAAAGGGAGATTCATTAACCATATTTGGACCAACTGACAAGGTTCCCAATTGAGTCATTAGGGTTACTTGCCAAATATGCCCTGGTCCATATCAGGAAATAGGGTGAGGTTGGCGCTGTGAAACTGGTTTAAGCCCTCCAGTAAAATATTTTACTGACCGTTCCAAGGCCGTACTTCTTTTGTGGACCTTTTATGTGTTTTTTTTCTGTCTTGTGTTTGTTATGATTTTGTTATGATTATGTGTGCGTCTGTTTATTTGTACCTTGTGGTCACCTGCTGGGAAAGGGCTGACCTCTTGGCTTTCGTTTGTGGTATATAACTGTGAGTTTGTCAATTTCCTATTGGTATCCTAGTCAGGTGTGGTACTTGATCGTATCCATTCCTGATCTTTGCACCCTTACTTACTTACTTAGGTTCTGTCAGTCTTTTTTTCAAATTTCGCTACCATTAATATACCACGATGTGACATTGCTCCAAAGGGAGAGTCATTAACCACATTGGGACTAACTGACAAGGTTCCAGATTAAGAGTCAGTAGGGTATGGTTTTGTCTGTCTTTTTGTTTACTTTGCTACCATAAACATGCCATCAGTGTGACAAGGCTCTGAAGGGAGAATCATTAACCACATCAGGACCAACTGACAAGGCTCCTGATTGAAAGTCAATAGGGTTAGGTTTCAGTCTGTCTTTTATTGTTTAACATACCATGACAAGGCTCTGAAAGAAGAGTCATTAACCACATCAGGAACAACTGAAAAGCTCTAATCAAAATTCATCAGGGTTAGGTTTCTGTCCATCATTTTTTGATAAAAAAAAACCTTGTTACCATAAACATACCACCACTGTGACAAGGCTCCAATAAGTCATTAACCACATTAGGAACAAGTTCCAAGGCTCTCGATTGAGAGTTAATAGGGATTAGCTTTCTGCACATTTTTGTGAACCTATGCTACCATAAAACACCACCGCAAAGGGAGAGTCATTAGCCACTACAGACAACTGACAAGGTTCCCTATCGAGAGTGAAAAGGGTTAGGTTTTGCCAATCTCTTTTTTTTAATTTTGTTACCATAAACTGGCCACCAGTCTGACAGGCTCTGAAGTGAGAGTCATTAACCAAATTGGAACCAAATGACAAGGCTCTTGATCAAGAGTTGGTAGGGTTAGTTACTAAGAGTTTGTTGTAGAAATTCACAGCAATTCACCGTCCAATTATCTCATTTCTTAGCCCTTAATGAAATACACCACAATCTACCCTCAAAATTACTAAGAGAGTATTGTAGAAATTCACCTTAATTCACTGTCCAATTTTCTCAGACCAAGCCCTTTATGAAATTCACAGCTATCTGCCAACCGAATTCCTAAGAATTTGTTTTAGAAATTCACCCCAATTCACTGTTGAAATTACTAAGAGTGTGTTGTAGAAATTACTGCAATCACCATCCAATTTTCTCAGACCTAAGCCATTGATGAAATTCACCCCAATATATGGCAATTCACCATCCAATTGTCTCAGGCCTAAACCCTTAATTAAATTCATCACAATTTACTATCAAAATTACTAAGAGGGTGTTGTAAAAAAATCACTGCAATTTATCCTCAAAATTACTAAGAGCTTGTTGTAGAAATTCAACACAATATGCCATCCAATTTTCTGACCTGAGCCCTTGATGAAATTCACTTCAATTCACCATTGAAAGTACTGAGAGTGTGTTGTAGAATTTCACCTCAATTCACAATCCAATTTTCTCAGACATAAGCCCTTCATAAAATTCACTGCAATCAACCATCAAAATTATTAAGAGTATGTTGTCAAAATTCAGCGTCCAATGTTCTCAGACCTAAGCCCTTCATGAAATTCACCACAATATACCGTCAAAATTTATAAGAGTGTTTTGTAGAAATTGACCGCAATATACCGTCAAAACTATTAAGAGTGTGATGTAGAATTTTACCACACTTTACCATCTAAATTACTAAGAGTTTGTTGTAGAAATTTAACGCAATACACAGTCCAATTTTCTCAGACCAAAGCCCTTCATGAAATTTACCACAAATTACATAATCCAAATATCCTTAGAGTGTTTTGTAGAGAACCACCACTATTCACCATCGAAATTACTAATAGTGTGTTGAAGAAATTCACCGCAATTCAACATCCAATTTTCTCAGACTTAAGCCTTTGATGAAATTCACCTCAATCTACGGTCGAAATTAATAAAAGTGTTCTGTAGAAATTCCTGAACTTCTCCATCCAATTTTCGCAGACCTAAGCCTTTCATGAAATTGACTGCAATATACCAACAAAATTACTTAGAGTGGGTTGTAGGTTTATGGTTTGTTGATAGATTCACTCTATTTTTGCTGGAGGAGCGTTTTTATTTACAGGTATTCTAACAACCAAAAGCGTTCAGTCAGTATGACAATTAGCCTATCCAGTTCTACATTGATTATATTAAATGTCTAATATTCAGTTCTTGTTGAAATATTTATCATTTGTCCTAACATTCGACGAAAATTCATATCTTCATGTTTGGCCTTTGATGGAAAACAGATTTATGCCTCAATTTTCTGGAGCGAACCTCAGCAATGGTTTTCTGGCTCAAAAATATTAACTATAAAAAATAGTATAGTGATGCTTTACATTGCAAGTAGTCAACATTTTCCAGCAGAATTAATTTGAAGTAAAAAGTATGAAACTTGTAGGCGCAAATCGTTTTTCCTTTAAAAGCTGAACATTTAAATCTGAAATCTGAGATTTCGTTGAATGCTTGGAGAAATGAGTAAACTTTCAACAAGAACTAAATATTGAACATATAAACAGTGAAGATCCGGCTAATTTTTACACTCACTGAATGTTAATATACTCAAGGCAAAAGTAACTTTACACTTTGAACTACAAATATATCTTTACGGTTTTTTATTTTAAAAAAATAAATATTGCAATGAGTTGTTGGTACCCGCCCTAAGCTAATTCAGGAAAAACCACTAAGGTAACTTAATCTTCTTTCGAGTTATCTGTACTTTCATTAAAAACACAAAATCAGCATTTCCAAACAAAATCCAAAGTAAACAAGGATTCGAACACGCTGCTTGAAGTGCCATCGATTGCCCATTAAAAATACTGCAAGACAAATTGTCTCTAACGTATAGTTTGTTTTTGGCAGCATCTAAAAGTTGGTTCACTTTGAAATCATCTCCCTTTGAATTAAACCAATAGTAAACTTTAGTCCCTGCTAAAAGTTTTATCTCAGATGACATTTGAATTTTTTAATCAGCGATTTGTTAAGACTAATGCCCTGAGTATGTGACACGATAATCTGATAAAAATTCCCATTGGTTTGGAAGAAAACTGGCAGACAATTTCTTATGGGAAATGCCAATGAAAGCACTGTAAAGTTTACAAAAATGTGTAGGTACCAAAAAAACACAACTCTGATTTGTGTTACTCAAAGGACGATCCAGGTTGATTTCAACTTAAAACAACAATTCAACAGCCTGTCTTTCAGACTGGTTCTTTAAAATTAAAAATGTTAAATCGCAACGCAACAGTACCATATCAAAAGTGATGCGTTTTGGAAAAGATTATTTTGCCCCCTTGTCTTGTTCATTAGGACATAGTGGTTGCATTTATGACAGCAAAAACATGAAATTCAACCGCCATATGATTATTTGATCTAACTTTAATATGAGTTAAACACATTTAAAATACCACTTACCAATATCCAGAAAAGGTATATATAATAACAGTGTAAAGTTACTTTTGGCTTTGAGTATAGTTGTAAGCATACATTGATGTGTGCTAAGTTATCAGATATGTTTATTAAAGATAATGAAGTGCGCTGTCTAAACATATCAGGACAATATTGTGTCTTTAAAGAACTTTTAATGGCATTAATAACGATACAAACTCTAAACTGTACTGTTTATTGTAGGATATTAGTCTGTATGTAAGACAAATTCATGGGGTACCAGAATTTTGGCCGACTTGGGCGTTCTTGGTAACCTGGAATGGCTACCGCAGTTACAAAAACGATGTAATAGGTAGGTGACGCATTACCTTAACACATCAATGCAATAGATAGTGAGTTTCTAACAATATCCAAATAAAAAAAAGTGATAGTTAGTTCTGATTTTGCTTAAGATATTTGGTTGCAGTAAGAACAGTTTCTATAAGACTGTCTTTACGTATTTCCGCCATCCTTGTGTTAAACAAAGATAATTTTCACACTTTCATTTATAATTTGGTCGTATTTTATCCCCATTAGTCTTGAGTTTAGTCCAAAGAACTTTCCTCTTTGGGATTACAGACAAGGTTAAACATAAACAGAACTGCTCAAATACAGATGCTACATGTAGCCACAAGCTTAATATTCCAGATATTGATATAAGATGGAACCTCCTACCGATGCTATGTTGATACAATCGGGAAAGCCCAGCACAATTTGAGAATCAAATCAAAAATAGTAAGTGAGTGTGATCAGGAAATACCACAATCACAAACTGCAGACAAACCCATGGCACTTCGAGGAAGAGCCACTCAACCATCACAAGACAGCAGGAAGACAATTAAAGCAAAGCAACCAGCTCTCTCTTCCCTATCAAGATGATTGCGAAACTAGAACGAACATAAAGTGACGTACAACAAAACATAGAACAATTAAAGACTCCCACAATGGGAGTAACAATAAACAAAAATTCAACAACAAAATAACCACCGCCCTGGGTGTAAATTATACGTATTACACGTAGTACTATGAACGATAAAGCTTTATTTAGTCAGCCAGAACTGGCATAAGGAAAATAATTTCTTTAGCATGTGGGTTTGGCTCTATTAAAATCTATTTTTCTGATTACCTGAAAAGCTTAATCAGCGGAATAAATTAGCAAAATAAATGAAGTTAATGTTTTTTTCAATAGCAATATTTTATTGAAAAGACAACAACAACAACCACAACATCAGCTTCATTTATAACCGTTTGTACACTTGTTATTGTGTTGGCATGGTTTTTGCGACGTCAGCGTTGCGTTATGTAACGCCAGCGTCACGTTATCAAAGTAGATCATCGATGTACATCCAAGGTCTGATTCCATGGAATACCACCAAATTAGCCAAAGCAGTTCAGATTGATAATGATACTGTTGCATGTATAAGTGATATCACTATCCGAGAATACTCTCTTTGGTAGCTTAAAGGGGCAATTTAAACTTTAAATCCATTTGGTTATGAAATTGACACCAAGTGTGTGGTTACGAAAGCAGTTCTGCGTCTTTTTTGCATACATGATTTTGCTATCCAATCATTTTCTACCCTCATTTCCATGAGAGGAAATATTTAATTTCGTAAAAAGGGTTCTGTCACTATGAGTCAGTGTGCTATAAATTAACAAAGACAAGCATCATTATACACACCAGAACGTCCAAGAATCGTCTTCGGCCATGATTCATTGGTAGGAATTCAATTGGGTAAAAAAGAGAAGGCGATAGGAGGTGATTCAGGCTGAAAATCAGGAGGATCAAAATATCAATTGATCGAGGACAATTTGGTCCAGATTTTGCTGATTGAAAAATAACTTGGTGAAATGGTGGCTTCACTAGGAAAAAACTTATGATGCTACTTGAACACATTGTTCTAATGATACTCTTTCCATTTCCCTGGTCGCCTTATTTCATATTAGGTTTTCGAACCTGATATTTTGCAATATATTGCTTTAAATGCTTATTTGTTTATACTAAAATTAGTGTTTATCCCATATTGTGCCTACTTAACTATTTTAGCAAAATAAAAATGGTGCACAAATGCAAGGAAAATGTGAGTTTAAATCTCAGGAGTTAGAGAATACGCAATAGCCTCGTATATGCACAAAACATACAGAATCAACAAAACAAATATCAGCATTATATTATTTTTGTACTCATAAACACCAGGGTTTGTACACTGTGCATTTAAGTATGTGTATTATTTATTTCTGGACCAAATATTTGGTCATTTACTTCGAGAATTTTAGTAAGATAAACTCCAATACACCATTGGAAACCAGATTAAAAGGGTAACGTTAAATCATCTTGTTAACTTTGTTTTCGTGCTTCCTCAAGTGTGGTTATCTTATTTTCAGCAATAAACTTCCAAGGCGTTATTGCTACAGACGGAACATCCTCATATGCTGTTTTCCTGTATGAAAGTTTAAACGAATACATTAGTGCAGGGGTAAGAAGCTTCAGAATGAAATATTTTATTTTTTATTGCTATCAAACATGAACTGACATGTGTGGCACAGGGTAGAACAGATAATAAATGATATTCCATATAAAATTAAAAGGATTACCTTTTATTATATACGAAGTAATGAAATACAGGAACATATTGATTTAATATAATGCATATTTAAAAAAAAAGCTGAATTTCACAGCCGTGACAATGTAAAAAAGAGTATTTTCACTGCAGTGAAATTGGATGTCCTCTGCTGTCTCCATTGACTTCCTTGAACCCACTTCACAATTTCAAAAGCCTGTTACTTTCCTATTACTGGACATGACAAAAAGTGTGGGTTTTGCTGAAATTTTCATTTTTTCTACTCCTGCTCTTATGGTTTCAGTTTTGACCATCATTGTTCATTATGCAACGTCACGATTAATATGACGTAATGTGCGAGCATGTATGACGTCATTTAGTACACACAATCTGTTACGCTTAAAATGGTATACGTCAAAAAGAAAACTCAAATGTTTGGAATGAATATGGCATTTATTTCTTCTTGCTTCGCCACTCATGAACTATGCATTTTTCGCTTCACTCGATGAAACAAATGGCATAGTCATTCCAAAAAAAAGAATATCCTCAATATCTTCAAAACGGAATGTTAAGTACAGCTTGATTTAATGTTTACACTTTAATGCAACTGTTATTTCCTCGCACACCATGTCGATATTTCCCTTGTTTTCACCCATGCAAGATACTTCTATCTCACATACCTGTACCAGCCTGTGGGAAAGATAAAATCGAACAGCGGCGCGTCAGCCGTGTGCTGGCCACACGTCAACCCATGACGCCATTGTAATGTTGAAATTACGTCACCATGTCGCGGCTTAGAATTTTCTGGAAGCTTTTTTCATGTTTTTTTTTCCAATATAAAATTAGAGGTTTTGTAGTGAACAAGAAAAAGAATCCAATATATGTGTGAGGATGTGATAGAAAAATCCACCTTCGTGATCACCGTTTGTCATCACTTGGCAAGCCTCGTGATGCCAATTGGTGATCCTCAAGACGGATTTTTCTCTCCTACCCTCACACTCATAATGGACTCTTATAATATGTAATGGAGGGATTAAAACGACCTGAGAAACATCTTTTTAGGCTGAAAAACGTGCTTCCTAAGTCTCGTACATGTAGACAGTTCAAATGTAAATGTCCTTCCTTGCCTGTATCTTAATTAAATTGTAGTTAAATCATCATTTATTAACCATGCATATATATTTTCTGATTGGCAACCTTACCACTTGATTAGCTTACAAATGATAAGACTGGTTTAGCATTTCTAATAATAAAAAAAATCATGTTATGATATGTTAGATGTCAATTTCCAACATTACATGCTCAATTACTTGTTTAGGCATTGCGCACGGTGTTGCTACCAGAGAATGTCATGTCATTTTTATGTTTATTTTAATGTTAAAAGGTCGATTATGACGGGAGTCTACCGAATTATGACGGATTTTATACACGTCCCTTTTACTCACATACTATACAAATTATATATACAAACTATAACGTGCCATATTTCTGATCTAGATGGGCATTTTGCTGCAATTTGTTTATTTGTATAAAGACAGGCGCTATTTGCCACTTTGTCCATGTAGTTGTTTTTTTTTTTTTTTTTTTTTTACATGTAGTTGTTAATTCAACACAGTATCATTTGTGAGTGGGTCGGCTTAACAGAAGGTTTATACTGTATTATGCCTTCATTTGGTGCACATGTCTTCATTTACGCGCACAAAGATTGTGTACATGTATAGAAGGAGGCAAAAGTATTCACATCTTTGTTACTATTCTCGAAAGAAAATGTCAATAATTATTGACCGTGATTTTGACTTAGCTCAGGCTATGAACTGATTCTAAATGATATGTATGAAACAATACATTATTCAATAAATGTTAAAAATATACACTTGGTTTTAGAGTAGATCTATGACTCGTTTGACGCAACGTTATATTTGCTTGATTCCCAAACTCATTGAAATGTTAGCTGCACAGCAAAATTGGCATTTATTTTTTTCTTTTCATTTTACTGTACTAGTAAGCCTATGTTTATTGTGCAACTCTATATAGCTTCTTTTAAGCTAACACATATATAACTTTTAGACAACAATTTTGCAAATAAATAAATAAATGAAAAAATAAAAACAATCAAATAAAAAAAAATCTAAAAATGCATGAAAAAAGTGACATCCGAAATGGTCGAAAATGTTAACGTCAAGAACGTCATTGTTACACCTTTGGACATTTCCTCAGCCTTGCATTTTATCTTTTTTCCTCAACTCGTTTAATAAATTCAATATAGCATAAGCACTCATGTAAGATACTCTATATATATGGTAATATGATTTTAATGCGTTGTTGAATGTCATCATCCATGCAAATTTAGGGAAACTGAGGGACTAAAAATCTTTCAAATTAGTGAATCCAAATTTAAGGATTAATCATATTCCCATACATTTCAATGATTTTTTATACGAATGGAATTTCCCACTCTTATCAATTGGTCTAGTCCACTTCTGTTTAAGTGCTGTTGGTGATATTTTTCATTTGATTCATATTTAAATAGAACATTCTGTTTGTAAACAGTGCAGTCTCAGATCAGACGTCGTGTTATAATAGACTTAGACCCTTATCAGACGTTGCACTCTATGGCGTCAGATCTTGGTCTGTACCGTTTGAGATTGTCCAATAAATGATGCTAGGCTTATCCTGTCAGTATCCTGTATGTATCTGTTGATGTCCCTAAACCTGAGTTGTGGTCGGTCAACTACAGGATATGTAACAGAGTTCCCCCGCACAAGTACGGCATGTGCATTTTGTGATCGTTCAACGAACGTTTAATCCGTTTCTTATACGGTACAAAAATTCGTTTTGTCAGTTAAACAGCCGTTACAAGTATGTTAGTTGCCCGTTCTTTGTCCATTACTTGTCTGATAGATATGAACTCCTTAGGACTTCAGCGACGACATTCACCAACGAGAACACTTCCACTACCAGATAAACATTTTTTGCATTTTTCCATCCATACTACCTTTATCCGTTAATATGTGGTAGAGCAAAAAACTGGCAAAAAGTCGCTTATTTAAGGCGGAACCCCTCCCCATCTGTAAAATGGAAAACGATTGCATGAATGGTATGGCAAGATGTTGAAGTTTCTTGGATCGCCGGAATTACTTTTCCAAAGAGGGGCAGTTGTGTTAAAATTTGGCAAAAACTTCATTTTTAAAAGTGAAATTGCGAATTTCTGAAATCCATTTGCAGCAACAGATACACGACACCGGCAAAGAAAGACTGAAAAATGACCATTGAGTTTTATATAATCCTGACCTGACTTTATTATGAAGTCAAAGTCAGAAATGAAATGTCTTTATTTTTGGGTGAAAATCAGTATTTTTATGAAAAATAATCAAACTTTTTGTAATCGGACAGGTAAAGTTTTTAAATTTTATAGTTTTTATTTATCTTGTTTTAAATTTGATGCTGCATTATTCAACTTACATATATCCTGTCGTGTTTACTTATAAAACCTGCCACAATATTTTCTTTTTTTGCCTCGAAAACTGAAATTCTTATATTCAGGTATATTCTGGAAAATGCATGCTCTGCTATTTCATAGATATCTGAACATTGTCATTTTATGAAAAAGACGTACATTTAGTAAGCATATCAAAAGGAAACAGCATTTATCATGTTCTATGATATCATATCAAGTATTGACACACACTAAAAGAGGCAGAGTGACCCTGGATCGCTCACCTGAGTTTTTGTTTAAAACCTCTAATCTATATGTATCTATTAAAAACTGACCATGCTCCTGGTGAATCTTTGGTGGGGCCATTTTTGTCCACAGAGCTCTATTTGGAGAAAATTTAAATATAGTCTATCCACTGGGAGATATCAGGGATCTAGACCTAGTGGTTTCAAACCAGGAGATTTTGTATGTTTCAATTTATAAGTCAATGTAAACTGTGAAATCCATGATGAGGCCATTTTGACACATAAACACAATTTGATCAAACTCGGTAGAGTACCACTAGCTGAAGTTACATGCCAAATATCAAAACTTTGGGGCATTTTGTTTTCTGGCATGATTTTTTTAAAATGTTTTCTCTAAATAACCGATTGATCGAGGAAAAATCTGGCAAATTAAAAGTCGCTCAGTTGAAGTGGAACCTCTCCCTACTTGTTAAATAGGAATGTGATATATCAATGGAAAGTTTTATAACTGTACATTATGAAACCACTAGAACTACTTTTCAAAACAGGGGCAGTGACTCTTTATTAGGCTTCGAAGGAGGGCGCCTCATTCAAAGAATCATATATAGCATCTAAAATAAGCAAAAGGTGGCTGGCTGTAAAGAAATGCAAAAATGCAAATAATTTCAAAATTTTAAAGCAGTAGGGGTGTGTATTTAACCAAATAAGCTATACGTTAAAACAGTTAGGCCTATTTTATTGTAATATATAAGCACCTGACAAAAAGGACCTTAAGACATCCAGGCAATTATTACGTTAGAGACAAAAATAATATAAAATTACATGCCTTTATATGCCTTTATAGTTCCATGAAAATGCTTTTAAACTTTGACACCATCAAAATGGCAAAACGTTTCTGATTATACTTTTTTTAAAGTTTTCTTTAAAGGTTGTTGCCATGTGAACACTCAGATCATAACACCTACATGAATGCCTATAATACGACCTAGAAGATATAAATCCTTGTAACTTCATCTGCATTTTCATTATCACATGTATAAGACATGAGAAAACTTTATATTTACTAGAGTCTTATGCTGAGCATGTAATAATCAACGCACGAATATAGACCAACACTCTGACGTCAGCATATGATTAACGCCATTCTTGACGTCACATTCCAAACCTGATTTCTAACATCCATATTCGCATCAGTTTCGAAGATAATTACTTCAAATTTTCCAGAAATGCTCTAAACATGTAATAATTTGCAAAAATTACATTAGCCTGATTTTGATTATCGCGACCATATGGTACCTTACATCATATCCTGGCCCATATATGTGCAGAATAAAAGTACCTGATTTATCATTTTGACATCATTATTTAGTACCATGATTACATTATTTCAATCTATTGTCCTCATTTTAAACATATTGTCTGTATGTACGATTTGAACGCATTCCAAATCAAGTATGGTCTTTTATCCATCAGCTAATAAAAACATAGTAGGTTTTGCCTTTTTGCTATTAGTAGCAGCATGGAGTTTGTGCATCACCAATTGTCCTCCTAAATCTGTTTTAAAGAGTAACTATTTATATATGTAAGTGCTTTAACAGGAACTTGCCATTTTACTCTTAGCCTCGATGTTCATATTTGCCTATGGTGTGTATCTCAAACTATCAATATGATCTTGGAGTAAAAGGTCAAGGTCAAATTAATACAAAATTTGTAATACGACTCAAAACATGTACCCCTCTTTAATTTTTACGACCGAGGTTTTCATATATGACACAATGGTTGTCTATAGGGTATAGATTACAACATAGGTTTCTTATCACCGCTTTGCCATTGGTGTCAAAAGACAAGGTCAAATATACTTACAATCAGTTTATGGCTTGTTACGTGAACTCCTACTTCATTTTTTGACCAAGGGTGTTCATACTTAGCACAATTATTGCTTATGGTGTAGAAATTACAAAGTACGTTACATATCACCGCTATGACCCTGGAATCAAAAGTTAATAAGAATCTGTCCTACAATGGTATGTTTTTGACAGAGGTGCTTCATATTTTGTAGAACAATTACCAATATGACATTTAAACCTTAGTTTTCAAAATAATTTGAAGCTTGTTTTATGGATTGCAAAGCAATATCTCTAACATGGTTTGATGTAGATTATTCATATTTTGCACACTGATTGTCTAAGGTGTTCGTTTGTCAATTATAGCTTCTGACTGCTGATATGACCTTTGTATCAATGTTCAAGGTCAAACTACCTAAAAACCTACATTTTAAGCCCTCAATGTGGTACTAATCATTAATGTGTTTATGACTCTCTTAGGTTCCATGCGAGGCAGACCAAATAGTGGATTATGAATTCCCTGCATGGGGTCATAAAGAGGTCATTAAAGGGTTTAGTTATTTTCTTATAAAATATTCATATTTATCTTAATGAACCTATATAGGCGGTAAGTCCCCTCTTGGAGCCCTTTAGTCTGGTGAGATATTGAAATACACTTAGACATGAAATAATCTTTCCCTTAGCAGTTAATCTGCTGATGACCACTCATAAACCAACATGTAGACCTTTAAACTCTGCATATACGACATGTAACGCATTCTGTTTCGGAAGAGATGTATAAATGGTCATATTTGGGACCCAGGCTGTCTATGATTTTATGATCGCACAATCTCCTCTTAACTACAAGCTAGATTTTAACCAAACTTTGCAGGGATGATTCTTATATGACCCTCTCAAATAACTGTTCAAATAGTTAAGGCCATTGCATATCTAGGTCACATGGGCAAAAATAAATTTTCAAAATGTAAACCTTCTTTGAAACCACAATGCCTAGCGTCTTAATATTTGGCTTATAGCATAACCTAGTAGATTCCCACAAGGCTTGTTCAAATTCTAACCCTGTGACCTAAATGGCACATTCCTGGAAGTGGCATATCTAACATGTGGTCACCTGCTGGGAAAGGGCTGATCTCTTGGCTCTCTTGTGTGTGGTGTTTTCTTGTGTTTTTCATTTTCCCATATGGTGCCTTGGGTCAGTTGTGGTACTTGATTGTATTGATTTCTAGGTCTTGCCATCTGCTTTACTATTGTAATGATAAAACTTTAAAAAAATTCTAGTCTGAAACGACAATGCCTAGTACCTTGATATTTGGTATGCAACATCACCTAGTACGCCTCTGCCAATTCATTTGGGGCACAGGGACTATTAAGTCGACCCGCCTGCGAGCTCATACGTTCACTATAGGAATCTATTGGAAAAATCCTCTTGTCTGACACCACAAGGCATAGAGCCTTGGTATTTGTTATGTAGCATCACCTAGTATACCTCTACTAAAAGTAAGTAAGGGTGCAAAGATCAGGAATCGATACAATCAAGTACCACACCTGACCCAGGATACCAATGTTTGTTTGTTCACATTATGGCCCTTGTGCCGAAACTGGCCCACTCTGTGGTCACATGTTTTACATAGGCTTATTTATGGAACACTTAAAATAGTCTAGTCTGAAACCACAGAGCCTAGAGCCTATATTTGGCATGAAGCATCATCTTGTATACTTACTAAGTTTGTTGAAAATTATGTCTTTTTGGCTGAAAATGAGGCCGCCACGGGATCAATGTTTTATATAAAGCTTACATATGGAACATATTAAAACACATTCTTGTCAGATACTAAATGGCTTAATATATTTGATACGTAGCATCACCAAGTGGAACTCTACCAATTTTGTTCAAATTATGGTACTGTGGTCAAACTGGCATCGTCCCGGAGGTCACAGAGTTTATGAGGTTGTTATTGTTATTTGACTCTTCCTCACGGTGCCGTGAGTTTGTATGCAGTGTGTGGGTGTGGCATTTCCTGGTCATACTTTCTTTTTTATATTGCCTTACATATAGTGAAAACATAAAAAAATCTTCTTATCTGAAACCTCCAGGCCTAGAGCCCTGATAATTGGTATGTAGCATCAACTGGTACACAACAATTAACTTTGTTCCAATTATGACTCTGGGACCGAACATGGGCCACAAGGCAGGTCATCAGGAACGTGGCCAGTTTTCAATAGATACCTGTAGATAAGACGTTTAAAACAAAACTCAGGTGAGCGATCCAGGGTCACTTGGTCCTCTTTTTATTATGTCATTACTTGTTTTAATATCATAGTACATGATAAATGCTGTTTCCATTTAATATGTTTACTATATGTACGTCATTTTTTTAATACGGCTATTTCCAGATATACAAGTAATAGCAATACATGCATTTCACAAAATGTACCTGAATATCAAAATGCCGGATTTTGAGGTAAAGGCGAAATTATTTTGGTGGGTTTTTTAAGTATACACGACAGAGATATGTGTAAGTTGAATAATTCAGCATCAAATTTGAAACAAGTTAAATAACAACTCTCAATTTTAAAACTTTATCAGCCAGATTACAAAAATTCGTGCTTAAAATTATAAAAACACCGATTTTCACCCAAATATCAAGACATTAAAATTCCGGTTTTGACACCATAATAAAATCAGAGTGGACTTATATAAGACTCAATAATCATTTTTTAGTCTTCCTTTGCTGGTGTCATGTATCTGTTGCTGCAAATGGATTTCAGAAATTCGCAATTTCAATTCTAAAAACGAAGTTTTTGCCAATTTTTAACACCACTGCCCCTCTTTGGAAAAGTAATTCCGGCGATCCAAGAAGCTTCAACATCTTGTCATATCATTCATGCAATCATTTTCCATTTTACTGATGGGGAGGGGTTATCGGTCAATTTTCGCTAGTTTTTGCTCTACCAATGTGACAGCACCATAAAATTCTCTGTCCGTTCGTGTCCATTTACATGCTTTTCTTGTCTGAATGCATTCTTTGCCAGGTGTTATCCGGTGTGTCCGGTCTTATCTATTTGCAAGTTTTGGGCATGTTCAAAAGTTCGAACGGACGCCACCAGATAAAGATGTCTGGCGGATGAACGTTAATTGTGCGTTAGTTTACGGTTTTTCCGGTTCTCGTAGGTTTTCCTGTAGGCTTCCTGTCGGTATTCTGTATGTATTCGTCAATGTCTGTTCGACCTGAGTCGTGGAACAGTCAACTTTAGGACATCTATTGGTTAAAACGGTCGAGCGTGCATGTCTAACGGACAAGAAACACATTATAACGTTCAAATAAGGGGTGTGAAACGGTGGTTCATGAGATCAAAACAATGACGTTCAACTTTCTTTGGAACAAGATTTGACTCCACCCTCCCCCCCCCTCCACTATCAACCAATATCACATCCTCATTTTGTTTTTTAACTTCACATGAGAGGACGTTTTAGAATAAAGAAGATACATAACAGAAACACAAAAACATGGTAAGTCGTGTGAGAGTTAGCCTTGAATGAGAGGAGGAGGAGATGGAGACCTGACAGTCTTCTTACGCCCCCAATGGGGAATACTCTCATTTATTCTTGATACGTAGACTTGGACCCAACATCTACTGTTTACCCCCCCCCCCCCCCCAAAAAAAAAAAAGAAAAATATCAGAAGTATCAGGCATACACTCAAAATAATTGAATGTTAGCAACCCTCCAAAATATTCCAATGCTGTACCTTGCCCGTAACAAAAAGTCATAGAATGTATAGAAATAACTCCCAAAAATAGTCCAGTTTTGCGATGCCCCCCCCCCCACCCCCAATATCCACAATTTCATTACAGCCCACCCCCCCAAAAATGTACATTTTTTCAAAGCCCCAAAAATATTGAAATTCAAAAATGTGAACCCCCAAAAATGGCTTGAGCCTTAATATATGTGAAAGTGTCGATGTACCCTCCCCCTAACCCCTTGGGCTTATGCCCTCTTCCTCTACCCTTTGCAGCGGTTTTTGTTGAGCATCATGCACTTATGGACACAGTTTTGACTCAACTGACAAAAGATAAACTATCCGTCACGTGACTAGTCAAGTGCGTTCTGTGGTCATTCAATGAACGTTTAGTCCCTTGCTTATACGGTACATATTCGGTTTGTCCTTTATACACCCGTATCGTATGGCAATGTCTGTTAGTTGACTGTTCTTTGTCAGTTACTTGTCCTATGAATATGTATGCATTACTCATGCGTTTTATGTGCTCTTTATAACTTCTGCAACGACCTTCATTACCACCCAGACAACCTTTTCACCAATGGGTACATTGGACACCAGTGTGCAAACTTCGATATCTTTTGCCGAGGTGAGGAAGAAATATTGTTCGGAAATTGAACCATGCTTATCAAAGCCTATGGACCAGAAATTCCAGTTGTTCTGCTTTGGAACCGGACACATCTGATGAAGCAGTGGCTACAGAAGGCATGGTCTTATGTTTGATAAAGGGACGATTTATATAATTTATTTTCATATGGGATTATACAGAGTTGTATAGAAAAGATAGGTCATTTATCAAGATCTATACTTAAGGAATAAAGAAACGCAACAGACAAAAATATAATTTTTGCGTGTTTAAATGACGGGTTTGTGAAATCTCTTTTGAAAATTTCTTATTGAGTATTTAAAGCATGTGATGAAATACTAAAACGTCATTTTAACGCTACATTTTACGCTACAAGATGAAAACATATGAAAACGTAAAATGTGACGTTAACGTCCGAATAAAGATCAAGAAATCCCGTCTTTATCATGTTTGGTTATTTGGGGCCGACTTGACAATGTGCAAATTAAACAAAAGTCAAATCATATTCGTAATGCAGTCAAATGTTGCGTCAAAACACGCTACTTCAATCGCTAGAGACACAATGGTAGTGAAAAAACGATAAACGTCACTTAGAGCCGTCGGGTTTGGGTCACTGGTGAATATACGGGATCAGATGAACATAGAGACATCAGAACATGCTTTCTTGGAAAAAACTGACTTTTCAGATACCGTAGAAATACTCCGGTAAGGTGTTTAAATTGACGTTAGCCAAACAAAACACGGCATTATGCAAGAGCAAACATCTGATAACATGCCGAGAGTGAACACCAAACTTGTTAACTGTAGCCAAAACTTTTTCACTGGACCATTTTATCATTAGAAAAACACAGAAAACATCATGGAAACCATTAAAACGTAGGATATCGAATTTTGACGTCAGAATTGAGGTTTTTTGACGTCTGAAGATTTCAAGTCATAATTCTTGAACAAAACTTCCTTGTAATGAATAAATCTCAAGCAGAACAGAAAGTTTACGCGTTTCACGCAGTATTCAGAGTTGACGTTAATGACGTTAATCCGTTTCAGAATCCCACAGAAACGTCGCCATTTGATCATTTCCTTGATCCGCAATCTATGCCAAGACTTTTTAAAACAATAAACCGATGGTTGATTCAAACTTTGCTTTTATTGACCCTGTTTTAGCAGTTTATTACGGGGGTCAGGCTGGTTACGCGCATACCAAAATGATTACGTAATCGATAATTACGTTTAGCCTGCTGTAATTTGACGGACACATACTGCTCCTATGGATAAATATCATTTGCACTAAAAACTTGCATCGTATTGTATGCTTACAATGACTCAAAGTGTTTGTTGCGTTTCTTTATTCCTTAAGTATAATTTGTGGAAACTCCACGTGGTGTTGGTAAAATTCCCCCCCCCCTACATCGATAAAGTGTTGATACTTTTTCATATTCTGGACCTTCAAGAATATTGGGTTCTGGCGGAAAGCAGGATAATGCTTAAGCCGGAGCTAGAGGGATTCAGAATTGTTGCACTTTCCATTAGTTCTAGTAAACAGATTCAATAAAATCGAGTCTGCTGTTTTCTTATTAAATAGGTTCTCTCTATTTCTGAAGGATCCGTTTTTCCAGATTATTTAGAGGTCGCAACATGTTGTAGTGCCGCATTGAGTTGGTAAAACTTCTACCCGTACATCGATATAATGTTGATATTTTTTCATACTCTCGTCCTTCAGGTAAATTGGGTTTTGACGAAACGCAGAATACCACTTAAGCAGGTGCAAGGGTTGCATTTTCCATTTAGGCCACTGGCTGGATATGGTTTACCTCCCAGCCCACAGGGGGAATTTTGTAGACCATATTTTCTTAAAGCCCAATGTCTTGCAAGGATTTTGCAACATCTTAGCCCTCTGACAATGGTAGCGTCAAGCTGTAACAGCCTGTTATATACGTTACCCTACAAAAGATTTGATACTTAGCTTTCTTTTTAAGACTTCAGAAAAGTGCAAAAGATAAGGTAAGCAATAACTGATTATAGGCAGTAATAATGTATACCCCCTTCAAAAGATTTAGTAATTAGAAAGATTACTAGTTTATGGTAATTGAGTCTAACTGAATATGGATACATGGAATCAAGCCTGTATCATGCAACGTAACTGAATATGTGAACCCATTATTAAAAATCTTAAAACAGTTACAAAAAGTGATTGCTTTTACTGATTAGAATGATTTCAAATACACAGGCTTAATTATATATCGCCTTTGACAACATTTTAGATAAATATGGGGCCTTATGACATACTTTACACAGCTTTATATGTTACTTTAACAAATTTGATAGAAAATGAGAATGCATTCTTCTAAGTACTTGTCTTGAGGGCTATCATCTTATTTGGTTATGAGTTTTAAAATTTATACTTTTGGCAAATCATTTTTGTAGAATATAATAAGTTAAAAGTTACAATATTTTGCAAATGTTGCAAAAATACTTTTTTCAAACAAACAGGAACCTGGACAACTATAACAAAAACAATTCGTTTTTCCATGCGAGTCAAACAATTTTTATGGTTTTACAAGGGCGGGATCAAAAGTAATGCAACCAATGATATTAAATGACAACTAAAGGTGGGATTGCATTTTTGTTTATTTCAAATTGTCAAAATACCATCCTGATACACAAATTTTCAAACTTTTAATTCAATCCTAGAAGACTTTCTCATAGTCGTTTTGGGGTATACATCTTAGGAGATTTAATATGGAGACACCTAACTTTTGGCAGGAGGTATATTTCTGCCAGCAAGATTTTTCTTGAGACGAGGGAAGAGAAAAAAAGTCACAGGGGACTAGATCAGGGGAATAGGGCGAATGTTCTAGAACATAGACCCCTGTTCTTTCCAAAAGCGGCGCCACACTTCCGGCCTTGTGACTTGAGGCATTGTCATGTTACAAATAAATGCCACAGATGCCTATCTTCGGTCAACATTTCTGGTAGAATTTGACAAATTTTCTAAGAACTTTGTTCCTGTAAAACCTTGTATTCATTCACTTGCCTTTGGGTATAGAGACTTGTATTGCTAGTCCGTTAGGAGTGAAAAATATGGCATACATAACCTTTTTACACTGGTAATCCTTTTGGCAATACAAGGCCGTCTTGCATTGTGGTAAGCCATACTCGATTACTTATTTTTCAATGCGGTTCGAAATAGTGCATCCAAGACTCATCATATGTTACTACATTCATAAATAATTTCTGATCATATCTTGGAAATCGTTTTAACAGTTTGCGCGCCGTCCTAACATGCGTGTATTTTTGCTCCTCGTTGAGCAAATGTGGGGCCCACCAAGTGCTTTCTTTCTTCATTTTCAAAATATTTCGCCAAAAGCACAGTGCAAATGCTTTTGAAATGCCAACCATGTCCGCAATCTGCTGAGAAGTATATCTTTGCGTCTGATTTTACTATATATAATTTTATAAGAATCTTTGGACTACTTGCAGGTTTAGATTTACAATATTTTGGAGCATTTGTAACAGACCCTACGCCTGCACTGAAATCCCTAACCTGTCTGCAAACTGTGGAAAATGACATTGAATTACTAACATAAACAGTACATATGTCAGCATAAATGTCCGTTGAACCTCTGCTAAGTAATGCGCGAGTCTTAATGTCAGCCCTGATTTCGATCTCATTTTCAACGCTTCTCCAAACCATTTTGTTTAACCGCCTATGAGTAGGGTTTGTGCAAAAGTAAGTTTCACGAGAGATATTGTGTCTACATGTGCAGTTGATACATCGATTGAAAGGTGAGAGAATGGAGAACACATACAAGGCGTGGGTTTTATCTTCCCGCCAAAAGTTGAGGTGAAAATAAGCCAGTGGCATTACTTTTGATCCCATCCTCATATAACAACATAATCTAGGAGGAAGATTTGGCACGTGTAAAATGCATTGAAGCCCCCCCCCCCCCACCAGCCGTGACTAGGCAGCTGTCCGTTCTAGGGTTATGTTGTTGTTGAATCATTGCTTATTGTTGCTCCCATTGTTTGTGGGGGTTAGGTGGTTGGTCCTTGTTTTGTTATTCAGTACTTTATATCCTTCTAGTGTTGCAATCACCTTGATGAGGAAAAGAGAGTTGGTTGCTTAACTTTAATTGTGTTCCTGATATCTTGTGGCTGTTAGTGTTCTGTAACTCTTCCTCGCGGTACCATGGGTTGGTCTGCAGTGTGTGATTGTGGTATTTTAACTTTTCATACTTACTTGCCTTTTTAAATGATATCAAATACCATATGACGTTTAATATAAGGAATTAAGCAAGTCATATACAGTTTTGAAAGCTGTAATATACGTTACATATTACCACACAAATAACAAAATGATAGTTAACAACATAAACGATGTTGGGTATAAAATTTTACTATTGAATTTCAATATAATGCTCATATAGGGTGTTCAAAGGTTTTCATATAGCATTACATACAATTTTAGAATAAAAATATTCTTACCCTTATTTGACGTGCTTTTCGGGGTTATCATATTTAAAAAACAAGCTTCTTGCAGTTATAAAATGGCCCATTAATATTCTTTTGGAATATATATCTAAAACATGAATGATAAATGAGAAGCGTATTAAATGAAACTATCAAAAAAATTCAATGGTTTTACAGGGGGTGTAGTTTAAATGTTAGATACTTGACACTACATCTTAAACATAAATATTTGTAGTAAAATGAAATATTCTTGTATATTACATGAATGTTTGCCCAATTTGAGTTTTCCAGTACTACCTTAACAACCTATTTACATTATGTTTGTTTTACAAATGGAGGGTGAACGTAGTTAACACGCTGTAACTGCCAAACGCCACAACCGTCAAAGAGCGAACACGTTTCAAAAAACTTAGCTAGAAACATAAATTTATGCTAACATTTGATTTTAACTGCAAGGCACACACAATCTTTCCAGAATTATATTTCTCTACACAATATGTTTTTTCCTGCATAATGACATCAAATCGATGTCATTTTGACGTAAAATTGAAGTCCACGTTGAATCATTTTTCAATTTGGTCCTCCTATGGACATTTTCGTCCACTTCAACGCAATAAACAACATCAAAATGCGATTAATGTAGGTGTTTACAGCACTAGAAGATATAAGCTGTTTGATTCATTTGAAAATACAGTACGTTATTCAGTGACGTCACTGTGACGTTAATACTGCATGAAAAAATGAAACATCCTTTATCTTGAATGGAATATATTTTCTAGTTGAAAATTGATAGCAATCACTTTTATCCAAAAATGCACACAGGAATCCAAATTTCGACACAGCGGCCTACACTATTGCACCTGGATGCATTTTCTTAAAACACCGTTTACATTGCCAAAGTGCACCCCGGGTGTAAATTTGCACCTGGGTGCAAATTGTGCATATAAATGAGGCTTAAGTTGACTAAAAATGAGGAATTTAAAAAACCAAACATTGCAGTAAGGAACAAAAATTCTAAAAAACAACAATACTGTGGAAACTTCTAATAAATTCGAAAACCTACCAGATGGTGATGATCCTTAAATACAGTTCCATGGTTCAAAAGCAAAGGAGGACCAGGAAGTAATTATGACTAGCATGCACTAATTGGGACACTATTGCTCGAGACTAATCACTTACCAATCTTACATCAAAATAATTTTGAATCACCAAGAAAGAGATTATATTCAAAAAGAGATAAGGTGTACATGTATCTCTTTTGGGACTCTAACCATGGAGCGTTGAGACGATCAACAAAACAAATTGTAAAGAAATTCAAAGCTTATAAAATAGAGGATGTTGGCCAACTGACAGATCAAGTGAATGATGCCAAACTAATGATTCTGTAAACAGGAATAAATGGGCCTCGCCGCGAGAAAAACTATCTTCGGGGGTTTGCGAACAACAAAAGCGCAGACCAGCCTGCGCATCCTTGCAGACTGATCAGCGCCTTTGTTGTTCGTTTTTTAGAAAGTACGATATCTAAACTTGCTTCGAGCTAAATTTCACTATTCTAGCTAGTCTCTGTAGCAGAGGAGACTTGTTTGAAAATGACTTTGCCGGACACCCCAAATAATCTTCATCATAGCCAAACAGATGGAGATCAAGTATCTTAAGGTGGTTCAAATTTCTTAGAGATGCAGCCTCCGAAAGAAACAAAGTATAATCAAAGCATATACTGGTTGGAGAACAGAAGCTGGACATCGAAAGGATCATCTCCAATGCCAATGTGGAGAAGTAAGGTGTTAATGATATGTTAAAATCAATATTCTGGTAAAATCACTAACTAGAACACATTCGATGGCGCGCCATCGCAAATCCCCACGCTCTCTAAGAAATCTAATGGTAATAGACCCCTTTCACATTGTTATCTCCCTTAGCAATCGCTCTTCAATTGAAAAATCGATAGAGCCGTTTTTGAAAATGAATGGGCAGATTGCTTATTAGTTGCATTGGCAAAACACATAATGATGGTTTATAAGTCGATGTTTTGGCTTTTCATCGCTAGAATGAGATATCTTATTCTAGAAATAGGATAAATTAACGTTTCCTTATACATTTTATAAATGTTCAGATTTTTTTCACTTTAATTCGTGTAGAATATTCTTTGATATCGAGCTTAAATCGGCTTCTTCTTCAGGCACAAAATCACAAAAGCTATCTGAAACACATGTCAACTACATGCCAACTAATAAGACAAACTAATATGTTATGCGAACATCGACAACTCAGACGAGCCTGTGCAAATGCACAGTCTCATCAGGACATTCGCTGCTCGCACACACCTCGGATCCATTGTTGGATCCATTGTTGTTTCCGAGTGCACATAAAGAAAGGCGATGCATGTAGACGGAGGCTCAGACAATAAATAGATCTTAGGCTTCCAGCCCCGCCGGATAAACATGCAGTAGCGCACGCTACCAAATGGACGTGCATGTATGCTGCTTGATATTTGCACATAATGTCGAAATCGAACTATACACTGTAAATAAAGACCCATTAAATTACATCATTTCTACACAACGCCCGCTTATGCAAAGGTTCGCATGAATCATAGCTGCTCGCACACACATATTATGGATGTAGATGAAGACTCAGATTAATTTTTTTAAAACACCAGTATATTGGTTAAAACTGTCTGGGCCGTACATATTGACGCCTTTTACGTATATGTGATGATAAGTGCGACATCAATCATACCGTCGAATTACAAACGTGTGTCAGGCACGTGTGCTTTTATTGCTTTCACTAGGGCCCCGGGCATAGGATTAAAGGACCGGATGCACAGTAGTACATATTAAAATGGGCCTCGACGCGAGAAAACCTGGCATTGGTGCATGCGAACAACAAAGGCGCTGGCCTGTCATCGTATCCACGCAGTCTGAACAGCGCCTTTAATGTTCACTTACTGGATATTATATCTAAACTTGCTTCATGCAAAATTTCATTTTAGCGAGTCTTTGTAGCCGAACAGACTGGTTTGAGTCTTACTTTGTAAGAAACCCGGAAGACAGGTTTTCTCGCGCGATGGCCTTAATGTATCTTATCCCTTATTAAAATCAGAAAGACGATGTTTAGACTTCAAGTGTATGGAATCTAATCATAGACCATGTAGACCTTGATTAAATAAGAAGTTTACCAAACTAGTCACAACTCGCATACGCATAGTGTTGAAGGAAATTATTGATATAGTGAATGTTTGACCAACATAGTAATGCACCCGCTTATTTGCAAAAAGTCAGTCTTGGATGCTTAGAAATCAACTATTCTGATCTCAAATATTCAGAATATTGGAATTAATCACTTATTTTTGTGACATTTATATCATTTAATTTTGCTATTTGTCTAATCTTTACTTGCGAATTTATTTTTCTTTTAAAAGTTTTCCATATTCCATAGTGTAATGTAAGGCAGCCATGTAACGGTTGCCCCTTCACGTGTAATCTCGCGGAGTTAACGCGGAACGAGACAGTTTGGCGCATGCGCACTAACAATGTGAAAGGAGTCTATTGACACTTTGACCCCATCCCAAGGTCACCAGTTTGATCGTTGGTTAAAAATTTTCAGTGTGTCCTGGTCTACTGCTCATCCCCGTTAATTTGATATGCCACATGACCATGTTCAGAAAATTAAATTTTTGACCCCTCCCCAAGGCCCAAGGGGGCAGGGACCCAAAAAATTGTGCGGGTGCATGTGCCATTTATGTGAGTAACTCACACACGAAATCTGGTTGAATTTCGGGAAAAGAAATTAGACCCTCCAACCCCCCATGGTACCCCTAAGTCCCACCCCTCGGCATGATCCAGGTGGGAGAATGAAAATCCCATCTGATAAGTTTTAATATCTTTCATTTGTGAGAAGATACACAAAGTTTGGTTTAAAAATCTTTGAAATTGATTTCTTTATTCAGATTTAATGATATTTGACCTTTTGGCCCCTCCCATAGGCCTCAGGGGGCGGGGACCCAAAACATGGGGACGGTGCGTATGGCTTTCATGTAAGAAACTCACACACCAAATCGGGTTGAATTTCGGGAAAAAAATTGCCCCCAACCCCCACAGTCCCCCCAAGTCCGACCCCTAGGGCATGATCCAGGCCGCCAAATGAAAATCCAGTCTGATATGTTTTATTTCTTTCATGTGTGAGAAGACACACAAAGTTTGGTTAAAAAATCTTTCAAATTGACTTTGTAATTGAAATTTAATGATATTTAATGATAATTGACCTTCTGGCTCCTCCCCAGGGCCCCAGGGGGCGGGGAAAAAATGTGCCGTTGCACGCTCCATTCATGTGAGCAACCCACACACCAAATTTGGTTGGATTTTGTCCAATGGTTTAAGAGGAGATAGCGTGAAGGACAGCCAGACTGACGGACAGACGGACGGACGGACGGAGGCGATTGCAATATCCCCAACGCTTTTTTAAAAAAAGCGTGGGGATAAATATTACAACTACTTCTTCTTGAAACAGAGGGGATAAATAGATGCACAGACATTTTACGCAGACTAATTCTAAAGCAGATGAAAGGAAGTACAGTCCTTAATAATGTGGATTGTAAAGATTACACGCATTATGATATATATTATCATACCTGGGCAGTAGTAGGAATTTCTATAAAACATGTACAGATGGTGGGTACAGCTGGCGACAAAATAATCACAGAGGATATTGTCGAGAATTGCAAAATCAACAACCAAAAAATAAGAACAATTTTGGGTCTACACTGTTTACAAAGATAAATTAGAAAAATCAGACAAAAGAATACACTATTTACAAAAATATAACTTGAAACACCTAGATATGTACAATGGACTACCCCAAGTTTGTTAAATCAAACTGGAAGGAAGAATACGTTAGTTGTCAAAGGGTTATATATGTTAATTCCTTATATCTCATATCAAGATGTATGTTGGTAAAACTTTTTTTCAAATTATGCTTGTGCTACTCTGAGGGACATTTCATCGAGACGGTACTTTTGCATACTCAAAATTTAAGTTTCAACCAAGAATTGCGATTATTTTCTTATGCATAGTTTATAGCATAAACGAAGGGTTCTTTAAAAGATCTTCTAATTGAGACGATTTTTTTGCTGACTTACAATATATGTTTGAGATACGAATGGTTAATTTATAATTTGATTACACATCAGTTTGGACATATGATGTATACTCTAGCGAATCTCCTCATTGAGATGGTTATTTTGTGATCCCAAAGCAATTTTCAGATGAGAATTCTGAATATTTTGCTTTAGAAACAGAATTGCAGTGACAGGTGGTCGTGTTTGGACAAGAAAATGGACCTATTGTGCAGAAATTGTATACAGTCAGACCTGTCTTAAGCAAGCGGTAAAGGGATAATCCAAATTCGCTTGCTTAAGACAGGTGGCGGCTTAGTAGAGGTTCAACAAAGATGACCATATGCTTTAGGATATATCCATATAAAGATTTAAAAATTATGAAGAATTAGGTCTACACTGGTCCAGTTATTGCATCATAGAAATAAAAAAAAGATAAATGAATATCAAAATATGAAATTTTAAAACAAAAACATTTTCAGTTTGTTTATTTTTTTAAAAAGAAAAAGGCAATGTTTGCCAAAAGAGTTTTGCCTTTGGATTTACAGAGATTTCATGTCACTGGATACCAATTTATTCTAAAGCTAACACATGATTTTTGATAAGCAAAGGCATGTTTAAGGGACATCGTACAAGTGAACATGAGAATGTTGTTTGATTTGTAGCTTAACTCAGGTGTATGAGATTTGGAAAAAATGACTAAAAAATTTGTTGTTGTTTTTTCTCGAACGCTATTGCTTATTTTCTTTACATACAAACATTCAGTCCTTGTGTATTTTTATGCCCCCAGCAAAGAGTATTATTACTTTGTATTTATTTTTTCTCACACATTTACCGTTTAACATCTGTCATGGTATAGATGAATGAACTTTGGCTGCGGGAAATGCTATGATGTTGACATATTTATTGGCTAACTGGCTTTGCAATATTTACCTACGAGTGGTACCCACTTATAAAAAAAATACAAGTCTTAGTTCAGTGTATTCAGGTTATAGGCTACTGACGGCGCTATTTCTAATCCACAAATTACTGGTTTCCTGAAGCATGTCGAAGTGTTCAATTAGCGAAAACACTCAAACTTAAATGATTTCAGGTACGTTTTGCCTCCAGTGGCACACAAACATCCCAACTGCTGAGTCCAACAGCCTCAAAATAAGGTGGTGGCCATTGAAGAATTTCTTCTAGGAGACACCACTGCTGGAGAGTTTAATTGCTTTAAGCATTATGACCTGTGCAAAAAGTTAATCAATAAAATTTTATCAAAGTGGCCGTGTCAATCCATAAAAAATGGCCATATAAGAATGCAATTTCATTGTTTTGGAGCGAATTTTGCCACCGCTGGCCAGGTTGGACATGTGCACGATTAATAGAGGTGCATTTGCATTCAAAATCAATTGGGGGACCCTAAAATGGCGGCTTAAGAGAGAATCATGCTAAATAAGTGTGGCTGCAACAGCAGGTTTGACTGTAGATGTATATCTTTCATAAATTTAATCCCATTGTTCGTTTAAAAGACCATTACGTGGACTTCCATCGTAATGTGAACATAAGCCAAACATAAACGAGGCTTTATTTGGATCTGTACTGTTATCGTCATCCAGCAAAAGGTAGAGAGCAAGCATATAATTATATAGCTCGTCCGTTTAATGGACTGCAAACACTCGAATATGTTCTCCAACTTAGTGTCTGTGTCCAAATCTTTAAATTTCTCAAGTGAAAGCTTCATACTTTGGGATTGATTATAAGTAAGGTACTACTTGCCCCACCCATTGGGCGTCCCTGTAGCTTCATACCATGTCCGCCATTTTGATCCCTGCCACCGCTATCCAACACATCAAACCAACTGCCTTTGCCACCTTTAACTTGGTTCCAACACGAATTTAGTCCTTCAAAATGTTCGCTGGTTATTCTGGAATAATGCTGTCACACTTCTTTAGCAAATATGTCTCAAAATTCGACAAAATAAAGCAATATTCACAGAGCGAGCTCCCGCACGACTTATCACACCTCTATGACGTCACACCTTACTCTGCAATCTAATTGGTCAGTTAAGTAGCAGAGTCATTTTAGTTTTGAATCCGCCCGGTCCTCAAATAAGTTGTGCCACTACCTGGTAGTAAAAAAACCCTATATTGTAACTAAACTGTTTTTCAAAGTATTATTTACCCTATACAAATTATCCAAATCATTCCGACAATTTTGAAAATGTAATAAACATGTCAGCAAATACAGATAGGTTTGTGAACAACATGAATCATTCTCAAATGCATGATTTCTTATGGTAAATTTCATCTTAATGAATGGAGCATAGAAGTCCCTTTATTTACCTTAAACATAGAAATGCAGTAACAAGTAATCCTTTTTGGACAAGCAAGTGGACCTTTTGTTCAAAAATTGTATAGACCTATTCATTTAATCCTATTGTTCGTCTAAGATGGACCATCCGTTACAATACAACGGCCATTATGTCGAATTCCTTCCTTAGGTCAACACTAGGCATATTAAGTAGAGGCAATTTTAATTGTTCAGATATCTAATATGCCTATTGATAAATGTAATCGTATTGTTCTTTTAAGATGGATTATCTTTGGCATTTCAAAATACCATTGTTTGAACTTGCTTAATTGTGTCAACACAAGCCAGGCATGATGGAGATTTTTTTTCAGAAATTTAATTTGCATATTGATAAATATAATCCAATTATTCTTTTTAAGAGAGATTTTCTTTTACATTTTTCAAAGACCATTGTTAAGACTTACTTTGTTATTTTGAAAATTATTCTAAATATAGATGATGATCTCATTCTAAAGATAGAGTTGACGTCATTTAATATGGACACCACGCATGCACAGAACGTGGCGCCAAAGAGCCCACTATACTACCGGCGGTAACGCTTGCCATAACCAAAGTCTTAGTTCCAGTACAAGCCAGCCACTTTTAAAACCTACCAAACTATCTTTCTACCACTCGTTTCCTTTTAATGAGACTAGGACTGTAACTATGAACATTGTTCGAAAAAAATATTTTCTTTTTAAATCATTTGTAAAAATAGAATTAAGTTATATTTTCACAATAAATGTATGGTCAGTACAGCTGAAAACTGCAAGGAAAAGTGAATTATCTTATTAAAAGAGGTGTTTTTCTCTTAGTGGTAATTATTTACGTCCCTCCAATAATTCTAGACAGTTGATTTTAACATAAATGCTGTTGTTTTGATAGTGTTATTTTGTTAAGATTTACGAAAATGGTGAAATGTTTACCTGAATTTGAGCATTTTTACTGTATTCTTGAAAAATAGAAACTTTATTTCAAAAATTAAAACATCAAAAGTTACAGACTATGCAGCTAGCTTTAACATATATGTTTCAAGCTGATTATCAGTAACAAAAATGCTGTACTCTCTACCCTAACATACCAGAAAGGCAAATTGAATGTGTAATATAAATTATATTGGTGTCATCAAATATAATACGTAAATATAGCTCTACATTGAGACACAGCATGACAACGTTTACTTAGAAAGCAGGTCCACACAATGAATGATAAATAGTTGACATTAACTCTATCATGCGGAACCACAGACTATACATTTATACATCGTTTGGAATATTGTCTTCACTTAATGTAATAATATCATAACTAGATTTTAAGCTTCCCAAATTTTATTATACTATATTTATAGGTTGCTTCTTTAGAAAGGCTATAGCATAAACTCCTGCCCAATGAAAACACACCACCTACAAAAATGGCTATAATTTTTAACGACATAATATTTTATTTTTTGTAATTGCGCCTTCTTCTACTGTAGCATTTCCGTAAGCCACCGATGGGTCTTTAAAACTAAATGATCATTGATGACCTGTGCTGAAGCATTTAACAGAATAACCGTCACAACAAAAGTCACACAATCAGCCACCGAATGTGTCAGTGTTTTCAAAAGCGTTATTCTCGCTTTTCTGTGCATAAATTACAGAGAATATCTCAATTTATAATATGGACTGGTCAGCTTGCCTTGAAAGCGGCTATAACGTCACGATGTGACGTCATTAGCGTTATTATGACTAGCACATAAAATCGAGACATTCAATGAAACCTTCTTTCACCCATGCAAAATTACGACAAGGTCTTAGCAAGAAGATTTCTCGTTCATATTGTGGGTCGTTTACATCAATGGAGCGTAGGTATCGACGTTTTTTGATAAACGTCAATCTCTCAAAGCTCGTATACACAAAACTAAGAGTATCTGTTTTGAACTTAATGTTAGATAATATGCGCACTAACAGATGAAAACAAATTTCAGAATATTTAAAATGCTAGCATTGCGATCAAAGGCTGGAGACGCGCTCAAAGCGTTAATCTTTTAAAGTAGTTTGATAACGTTTTCTCTCTCTCTCTCTCTCTCTCTGTGTGTGTGTGTGTGTGTGTGTGTGTGTGTGTGTGTGTGTGTGTGTGTGTGTGTGTGTGTGTGTGTGTGACATCAATCAGCATTGGGTAGAACACTTAGACTAAAGAAGCCGCAATTAAACTTGATGATGCATTGATAAGTTAGGGGTCTTTCATGCAAACCAAATATTTATGTGTCTTGATCCACATCTGAATTAAGGGTGAGGTTGGCGCCGTTAAACCGGTTTAAGCCCTCCAGTAAAATATTTTACTGACCGTTCCAAGGCGGTACTTCTTTTGTGGATCTTTTATGTTTTTGTTCTGTCATGTGTTGGCTATGTTTTGTGCGCGTCTGTTTATATGTGCTTTGTGGTCACCTGCTGGGAAAGGGCTGACCTCTTGGCTCTCGTTTGTGGTGTCTTCTGTGAGTTTGTCACTTTCCCATTGGTATCCTGGGTCAGGTGTGGTACTTGATTGTATCGATTCCTGATCTTTGCAACCTTATTACTTTTTTTACTTCAAGTTTTGTAAGACCAAGCCATTTTTTACTATTATTATTACCGGGCCCCATTAGCACAGTCGGTAACGTGTTAGGCTACAGATGCGAGTCTAACTGCAGATCAATGGGTCGCGAGTTTGATCCCAGCCCGGTCCCATACTTTCGTGGATATTGATCATGAAATAATTTCTACGGTAATTCTCCTCCCTTCCGCTGAATCGTTGTCAGTTACGAGCAAAAGTATGTGCACGAAGTACTGGTTAACTGCTTCTTCAAACTTGCCCAGGAAAGAGTGTGGTTTGGTGAACATACGGTCCTGCAATGACCATAGCTTTTGACTTTGGACGTAAAGCAACAAAACAAACAAAGCCAAGCCATTTTTAAGCTAATAAAATGACGTGGTTCGCGTAAGTGTAGTGTTAAGTGTTGCGTCACAGTTGATAAGGTTGTGGTGAAATGGCAGTGGATCTACACTGGAATTGAATTTTTGTGCGTAAACATTGCATTTGTCCTAAATAATAAATATACGAGGGATGTTCGATGGCCTATATCTCGATATCCACGTGGGGCACGATAAAAACCAATATATACCTATCTAGGTTTATTCAAGGTCTACACAACGGTGTATAAATGTATATGTTAGATTAAATGTAAGACATAAAATTTGCCATATTAATACACGCAGTCATTGACCAATGTAGTAAAAATGGTTGGTAGAAGCGTCGACCAGAAATATGAAATATGGGCTTACATCAAAGCTTGTTCAAAACTTGGTTATTCTTTGTAGCAACTCATGACTGAACTTTCTACTACTTTAGGACCTTCTTGTGTGTCTTATGACACAGTAAGGAACTGGAAAAATAAATTTGAATCTGGTGTAGAGTCCATTAAAAATGCACCAAAATCAGGTAGGCCAAAATTTGCATCTCGTAAAGAAATCGTTTCAAAAATAAAGGAAATCATTGAAGGAGATGCCAGATTTACACTTCGTGATATTGCACGAAAAGTAGGCATATCTCTATCAACGGTTCACCTTATTTTGAAGAAGCATTTGAAAGTCTGAAAGATTTTGGCTAGATGGGTGCCACATCTGTTGACTGATAAACAAAACAGACAACGGGTTAAAGTGGCCAAAAAGATGCTTCAAATATTTTAAACTTGTGACAAAAAGCAGTTTGCCAATGTCGTCACAAGTGATGAGAATTGGGTCTATTATTTTGAGCCTGTCAGAAAATTTAGCAATAAAATCTGGGCCTCTAAACATAGCAGACGCCCAATAATTGCCACACGGTCTTTGAGTGCAAGGAAGGTTTGGTATGCAATTTTCGTCTCTGGAGAAGGAGTCGCAATAAAAGTGCAGATGGAAAATGGAAAAAAAAAACATCACCGTAAAGCACTACAAAGACATAGAAGCCGAAAATATTATCAGAAATGACGCCCTGTCAATGGTTTTAAACATATCCGTCTTCTACATGGCAATGTCCCAGCTCTTGCCACCGAAATAGTTACAGCGTGTTTGAAGAAAGAAAAAGTAACTGTTTTGCCTCACCTCCCGTATTCCCTAGATTTTGCCCTATGTGATTTCTTTATGTTTCCGAAATTGAAATAATTCCTTGCTGGGAGGAAGTACTAGTCCTGACAGGCTCTTGGATCTGCTATTCATCAGTACCTTATTACTGTTCCCAAATCAGCGTACCGTGATGCCTTCAGGAAGTGGATACATCGGTTGAAGCTTTGCATTTCTAGCCACGGAGAGTTCTTTGATGGAATGGAATGAGCACTTTTGAGCTTACTTGAACTTTGAAGTCTCCAGATAGAAATAAGCAATTCTTTTCGAACATGCCTCGTACACAACACTGTTTCTCAGCTTTTGAGTATAGATTCGAGTGAAGAGATATTACTTTAACTCCATAATAATCTTTTTCAGTAATTATCTGATCGATTTTTGTGTTTTTTGCATTCTAGGTTGGTGTTCATGCATACAACGAGGCAAATGATACGAAAACTTATGATAACATATGTACTGGCGACCACGAAGACAAAGAATTGGTAACCAGGAAACAGTCAATATGTCAAGGACAGCCAGGAATTATGTCTTTTCGAACCGACATAATTGAACATACTGGTGAGTGAAGGAATGTTTGACTTTGTATGTATCCAGTTCTCCAAATGAAAACAATTATCCAAAAGGACTAGAATATAAGAATCTATCAGGAGTGTGTTGACACATGTAGGACAGACAAATCTGTCCCGAGGATCACTGTTTGGCATCACGAGGCTTGCTGAGTGATGACAAATCTTGATCCCGAGGGATGGATTTTTCTATCCTACCGTCACATGAATAATAAATACTTTTTCTTGCTCACCACTTTTTATTTTGAAATAAACTTCCGGAAATCCCTGTTGTAAAAATGAGTCCAATTACCTCAAAAGACTAGAAAATTTTATCTGTACACGATCATGTATGAGGAGACATTTTAGGGCAGACATGATTCATTGCTGTTTACCTTACCTGGAGCCTAGTGCAATCGGTAGCGAATCTGATTGCAAATCAAGATACCATTACCTGTTCCGTCATATTTTTCAATGAGATTTAGTTATGTAATTGTATTTCAAAGGTGATTCTCATCCTTCCACAGATTAAAGTAGGTCATTCATCGCGTAATAGGGTACAAATGGATACTATGTACTAACTAGTTTGGCATTGGTTGCTTACTGTTATTTAAGAAATTAATCAATTTTTGGAATGTTAATGGAATCATGAATTGCAAAGTAATAGTCGGGGAACCAAGGTAGGAAAAATGCTAACCTTTGCACCGGAAAGGTATACAGCTGAATTTGGTATGGTTGCAAAGGCAATTCAATGGTGTATCTGAAACCATTGTATAGCAGACTCGATTGACTTGCATAACGTCAGAGCAGTCAATTTTCTGCGGAAGCCCAGCAAGAACATGTTAAAATATCATTTTTCAAAATGTCATATATTTTTTATCAAAAAAGATCGGGACTAAATAATATTGGATTTATATAATAAAACGACACAGGCGTAGACCCCAAAAGCAGTTGTGGTCATCTAAGAATATTGCTTACTGATTTTTAAAGCATTTAGATTAGGGCACCCCGATTTTGAAAGTAAATTCACATATTTCTTTGCTTCCAATATCATTAAAACTGCAATTATTGCCCTGAAATGTTTTTGATAATTATTTATATATTGCTTGAAAGCACATCTCTTAAGAATTGCATGCTTACTTTTTTACTTTTATCCTCACACTGGCGTGATTTGCATTGCATATTTTTTACATAAATAAATTTCAAATTGTATGTTTTTAAACGCTACATACAGCTAGACAGACGTTTGGGGCATAATTGATACCATTTATTTTATTTTCTTTGACAAACTAGAAACGGTAGCTGAAACGTAAAATTCTGAAACCACGATGATTTTATACTTAGTAATTTAGTCCATGTCAGCTGGTTCGTAGTTAAATACTATGGACAACTTAAGAACAATTTGACAAATAAGTGCAATTTATTAAGGTTTAAAGGATGCTTATCTTCCACATTTAACACAGTAGTGATACAGAGGGTCATTGTAGGGACAAGGGGGGGGGGGGGTTACTGAAAACTTTAATTCCATTTAACAGTGGTAAAATAAAGATGGGAAAACACGTATAAACTATTATCATATCACCATGAAAAACCTGTCTATCCCCATTTAAGATGCAATAACGAATCGCACAGTATTTTTAAAGAAAAAAAATATCCATAGGAGGACTATTTTTGTGCACATATGGCTGCCAATACTTTAAAATGCATTTTATAGTGTGTAATTGTATAATCTGATAGTCAAATGACTTCTCATACCTGTCCTCCAGATAGGTGTGTGTAATGAAATAATATTTTTGTTATTTCTCAACCAAAACATATGTTGTGGGTAATTAAATGGACATATTCAATGAGACGGTTCTTTTGAAGACCACAATCACACTCTTAAACTTATTGATAAGGTAAACTTCACACATTTTCCGCAAAAAGCAATTCTAGTCGCAATGCTATACAGTGGTTTCATATAAAGTACTATTTAGACTATCAGTATACAAAAATCCAGCCGCATACCTCTTTGGTGCAAAAATCTGTGCTTTTGCACGATACGTGACTTCAGTTCCCCGACTATAAGTGTAATCCTTCCTTCACGTTAACTTTGCAAGAAACCCGAAGAATTCATGATTCCATGAACATTTCAAAAAGTGAATTTATTGTTTATATTTACATTTTATTATAAATATCTAAAATATAAAAAAAATATTTAAAAATTAAGACAGATTTATATTTAAAATATAATTGTATTAACGGTTTAGTCGGAGTGTAAAATGGAAAAGCGGAACAGCCAGCTTTAACGCGGACAGCCAATGGAACAGATGAGACGCATGTTTTGCACGTGCGACTCAGGTGTGGCTCGCTGTCAATCACAATACTAGTATCACATCTGGCGAATTAGTTCGATGTGTGAAGCGTAATGCACGGGCAAATGAGCTTGGCAGCTGTCAATCAAATTTGTTTAATTCATGAGTCTATCAACAGTTGCAAAAGTCGAAAGATTCATTGAAGGATTGCTTCGAAAATGTAAATATCTTCAAATGTTTTTTCCGTATTTCACCATGTTTTAAACCACTGTTATAAATGATAAAACATTTTGCGTAGCTCATTATATCTCTTTCTGATGACTACAAAACTAAATAGAGGATCTTACATGAGTGCTCATGTTTTATTGAATTTATTAAACGAGTTGGGAAAAAGAGATAAAATGCGAGGCTTGCCGAGCATTTTATCTCTTTTTCGCAACGAGTTTAATAAATTCAATAATACAAGAGCACGAATGTTAGATTCTATTTATCATATGACTAATACTTTGAAATCTCATTTCTGGCGTAAAAACGTTATAATTTTGCCATTATGTACGCAACGTTGTTATGGACGTCATAACGTTTCCCGTAAATCGATAAACCACTAGTGGTTTACAGATTTTATTGCATAGCGTTATATCACTCCTAGACGCGACGTCATGTGATAATATAAGTTTAGCATTAAACGTAATTTCTCATTTATACGAGTAAAGTGTAGTTTAAGGCAAGATAAATCCAGCCCATCCACCTTCACTAAAGATGAGGAAACTCAATCGTCTTCAACTGGAGCATTATCTATGCATTCATACTATAAGTTGATTTGTAATGGATTTGTCTCCCCATTATGTATATATTTTTATATATTGTATATTAGTTAGATATAATTATACAGAAGGCTATAGTAAATCAACTGAGCACAATGACTTTGATTGAACATTTTGTTTGTAAATAATGACTTTGCGAACTAGATATGATGTTTGTCTTTGTTACTTGCCCATGTGGTATCTTGGGTCAGGGGTGGTGCTTGATTGTATTGATTCCTGATCTTTGCCACCTTTCTTACATTTCTTAACAGTTTCTGTTTTGTACAGTTTTTGTCCTGTATCTGAGGACGCTAATGCTCGAAATAAAATATTAAATGCCAACCCTTTCTAACCGGGATACTACATCGCACACTATACACTTGATTTTGAATTCAGTACTGGATTTAGGATTCATTTTGTCTGTTTGCTCATATCTTTTTGAGGTGATTTTAATTTCTTTTTTGTGTTGCAAATACAGTGCAATTTTCAACACAAGAATATACCCTAAATTGCCATAAAAAGCTTCAGTGCTGGAGCAAATAGGCATAAGGAATCCTAAATCCAGCACTTACACGGGTGCTCATGTTTTATGGACTTTATTAAACGAGTTGAGGAAAAGAGATAAAATGCGAAACGTGCCGAGCATTTTATCTCTTTTTTGCAACAAGTTAAATACATTCAATAGTACAAGAGCACGAATGTTAGATTCTTTTATCATATGACATAAAGGTTACTTTGAAATCTCATTTCCGGGCGTAAAACATTATGATTTTGTCATTACGTATGCAATATTATTATGGATTCCATAACGTTTCCCGAAAATCAGTAAACCAATAGTGGTTTATTGATTTTGTTGCATGGAGCTATTCGTCATATGATAAAATAAAATCTTATCTACTTTATGAATATCTATACAGCATTCTTTAATACCCTATGCATCAGCTAATAGGCAAGTATATCAGTGAATGTCACCACAAACCTTGCAAATTGCATCCAGGCTTTGACGAATACAGCCTCCCCTGTTTATTAATATCACAGTAATTTGCATCACTTCCTTTTAACCAGAATCACAGATTGTCATGCGAAAGAAGTGCTATATTTTGTTTTAATGTGATCAATAAATGAAATGAAAATAATTTGAGGAAGGATGGAAGTGTGAGATTTTATTCATTTCTAAGCAAATCTTTGTAAAACAAAATAACAACACAATTGACCTACAAGTCACTTTAAGCAAATCAATTTTAAATAAATATATTATAAATATAAAGCAATGTTAATTTCTTGAGTACAAGAATTGTTGTCGTTTTTGAATGCATATAAAATATACATTGCAGTTGGTCTTGGGTGTGCATTCATTAATAGTTTCATCTTTTCTGTTTCATTCAAAAGTAGAAACACGTTTTGATACCCAATACTTGAGTACAATATGTTCTCAAGTTCATTTTAGTAATAACAATGAAAAAAAAGTGTCATTTTCATTTTTATTGTCATTACACATTTTGCATACACGTTCTTATGGTTTTTCACCTATATACCGTCCTGTTTCAACATAGAGATGTAGAATGCTGCATCAGAACTGTGCTGTAACGGATCTCTTATTTTGATTATTACTTTTCAGTTGAGTAAGTTGTTTTAAATGTAGCCTACAACTTGGTTAAACCAGTATCCTAAATGTAACAAGAATAAAATTGATTTACGCTCAGACTAAGTCTATTGATAACCCATTTCTCTTTAGTTTCATAGTTATGCCTCAAACCAATAATGGACAGCATGTCTTTAATTTCAGAGGACTGATTGTCTACGCAAGTTTACACATTATGGAATCTTCAAAGCCAATTAGTCTGTTCCAGTAGCGTAACATGCTACACCGGCGTCTCTATGTGGCCGGAAACCACCCTACGTCGCCATTTATTGCTGAGGACCTTGGACAGTCTTCTATTCAATCCTCCCAAATTTTGACAGCCTGTGCTAGAATAATGCATAATTGATAACTATATTTTTGTGCTTAAATCAAACCCTTACATTTAGTGCACATAGCAACTTCGAAATATTTTGAAATTTTGAATGATTATGCCAGGACATTAGGGTTTAGGGGTTAGAGGTATTTTTTGTGACCAAATCTTAATTCACAGAAAGTAAAATTTTTGCCTGGTATTCACCAAAACACATAGAAATATGATGTTTGTGGCATAAAACTTGAAACTGAAGTGATGCGCTAGCATTATCAGGTTGAGAAGATTTCATCGTTTCTTCAAAATAAATAAGCTGTCTATGACTTTTGATCATTACCTGTTATGTTTTGAGTTAAATCAGTTTGACCTGATCACTGGGGTGTATCATACACAGATAGTACTGTATACATCATGGTATCGATAAACACAATTTTGAGCGAAAAATTGTAAATGTTTTGTTACTCATCAGATTTTACCTATAATTTGGTGATAAAAGGGACAGCCTTATTGCGGCGGTTCATTTGAGTACCCACAACATATGTTTTGGTTGAGAATTAAGACAATTAATTACTTGGTACGCAATCATATCTAAAGCACTGATACATGCCATTGTAAATTGATGTTTACCTACAGGTTCGTACAAATATATTTCTTAATACGTTTTTATAATAAATTGTAATTGAACATTTTGACAGGCCCCCATGACCAATCATGCCATGTTTATGTGATGTGTGAAATGTAAAACTACAAATGTATGCAAAAAAGATTAGTTTGGTCAGAAGGGGCGCTTCATTAAAACGTTTTCTATTTCTATATGTTGAATAACAAAAACAGAGTTTTCAATCCATATTTTTAATTGATACTTGTCCAATGAGAAAAACACTTTTGAGGGTAATTTGAGAGCTGAACCTACTATCTTTTTCATGGAAGAATTATCGTTTTCTTTGAAACTTTTCTCTGGTCATTTTCATGGACTAGTCCATTTCGAATTTTAGGGTTGTTCGGTGGTATTTTTCAATTTTATTCAAATTTGAAAAGAAACTTCTGTATGCAAACAGTGGATAACATGATCAGAAGCCACGTTTTGCGGCGTCTAAACTGGCTTTGCACTCTTTGCCGATGTTCAACAAAAAAGGACGCTAGGCTTATATGGGTTAAGACTGTCCAAGATCCTTTGGATGCTAACCTATGTAATCCTAGGTAGTGACGTAAACTCGTGTACTGCACCTGGTCAATGCTGTTATACTTTTTTATACATGTATTCCCAGACAGAAGAATTAAAATCAAGTACTGGTACCATACCAGAGTTAAAAAGAATTCATAGGTGTTGAATTCATACTCTTTCAGTGTATTTAGCTTTGTTATGACAGATCCGAGGGCTCTGCCTTAACCCTTAGCTAAATTTTCAGCGTTTGAGGCAACATCGCTTTTCTCAGAGAATATTACGCCTAGATATTTGTAACAGTCTGTTGTTTTAAGAATACTTTTACCCACTTAATAATTTGTAACATTTTAAAAATGGGGCTACCGGTCTATAACAGGGCATCCTGATTTTTTAGTGGTTTCCTGACTGTCAAGTTATTCTATTCCGGATAGTAGGATTTTTTTATATATTTTGAAGCGATCGATAAAATGTTATTTAACGATACGCATTTTGCTACATAGTTGGGATGCAACGCGACAAAACCTGTCTTGGGGGTTTACGACAAAGCAAGACTAAAACCAATCTTCTTAGCTACAGAGACTAGCTAGAAAGGGTTTCTAGCGATAAGGCGGACTGTTTCCTTAAATGAGAAGTATTTTGTTGAAATAACGTCTGTGGACGCTGAACATATTCACCAAAGATATATAGGCCAGTCGTCAGTGTACTCTAGCACAGGTGTTTAAAACAAAAAGGGGTTTTCTTTCTTCTCTTTCATTACCTTGCTTTCTTAAGAATGACAAAATGTCGCATGTTTTGCAAAGGCTGGTATAGGATAAACATGAACAAATCTTCTTCTCTGAAACCACAAGGCCTAGAGCCTTGATATTTGCTATGTAGCATCATCTAGCAGACGTCTACCAAGTTTGTTTAAATCATGTCCCTAGGGCGAAAAATGGCTCTGCCCCGGGGATCACATGTTTACATAGGCCTATATTGGTAAAAACATGAAAAAAACTTATTGTTTGAAACCATAAGGCTTAGAGCCTTGATATTTTGTATGTAGCATCACCTAGTAAACCTCTACCAAGTTTGTTCAAATTGTGCCATTCGGGCTAAAAATGGCTCAAAAGATACCTATATGTAAGCTTTAAACAAAACTAGCAAAACTAGCGATTAAGGTCCCATTGCCATCTTGTTTTCTTCATGTTCTAATGTAAATCGATTCTAACAAGAACCGAATGCGCAGGCTGATTTGAGGCTTTGCTGGTCGCACATACCACATTGTTGGAAATTCCAAGTCGCGGCTCAAATCGCATCGGAGTGTTATATAAAAGCCATTATTTAAAACAGAGATTTAACCCCGTAACGCGCATCTGGAAATGTCGTATGCTGATGTCGTCTGCTGCAAATAATTGCCTTACATTACTGACAAGTTTTAGTATTAAATCGGATAGCTAGGACCCAGATCAGACTGGTTCAATAGGAGCAGTCTGATCTGAGTCCACACGGTTTGTTATAGAGGTGTCTTAAACATTTTCAGCAGGCGAGAAAAGTAGACGACTTTCGATGAGATTAGCGCTTTAAGGTATCATACATTCCATTTCAGGTCAGTGCAGGGAAAGTTTCATCGACGAGGGTGCGTATTGCTAATACTGCTAATTCGGGCCTCGACGCGACAAAATCTGGTCTTCGGGATTTCCGACAAGCTGAGACTCAAACTAGTCTCCTCAGCTACAGAGACTACCTAGAATGCTGAAATTTTGCTTGTATATGTAGCACGTTTAATGATTCTTTCCACAATGCGAAAAACAAAGGCGCTGATCAGACTGTGCGGATGCGCAGGCTGGTGTGCACCTTTGTTGTTCGCAAACCCCCGAAGACATGTTTTCTTGCGTCGAGGTCCATATCATAGAGGGCATTTAATATTGGAACTTGCGTTTAGTTGACAACTTTAAGGTGGATGACACTTAAGTTATATTTTGGAACGCAGTAGGTTTAATCGCCTCTATCGTCTTTAACTGTTCAAGAGACAATGCCCAAAATTACAATAGATCCTTAAAGTTAAGTAATACTGTAGCTAAGTATTGATATTTCAACCTGATATTTTAAATGTTTAATAAATTGCCAGGCTATGGATCAACAGAATTTTTTTGATTGTTTGCTTGATTTGATTCATTATGTCCCATCAACAATCTTTCAGTTAAACAGGGACGGGTCGTCCTGGGTTGAACCAGTCCTAAGCTAGGATAAATGTGTCTTGCACAAGGACCACACCGCAGTGACGCTGTTGAGGCTCGAACCCGCGGCCCCTCGGTCTCGAGTCAAAGCACTTTACCACTGAGCCACTGCGCTCCCTCGATCTACAGAATACATAAAACGATTTTGATTTTAAGAAGTATGAAACGTTATTTTTCGTATCCTAAAAATCAATACTTATCTAAAATCTTCCTTAACTTAAAGGAGGCATTGGAGTTCTGAGCCCTGGGCCCAAAACTACAATGCTTCCTTAAAGTTAAGGACGACTTAAGTTAAGTATTGATATTTCAACATGTTACATTAAATATTTAATAAATTGCCATGGTCGATACAGTACTAATAGTCAAAGATATGATTGTGTTACAGAACAAATGAAACTATTTTGATTTTAATATGTTCGAAACGTTATTTTTCGCATCCTAAAAATCAATACTTAACGGAAGTCTTCCTTAACTTTAAGGCGGCTTTGTAATTTTTGGCCCAGGTATTATTCTCATGCCTTCCCACGAACCATCTCAGAATTGGATTACACTTTAACAAAACTAATAGAATGATCTTTCTTACTTTAACAAATGAATGACAGAAGTATATTATCCTGTTCATATTTAAACAAAAAAACTGTATGCGAGTTTAGCGGTGCAGTTTTTGGTACAGGTATAGTTTTACGCATTTGAAAAAAGTGTAAATAAATGTTCTCATACAGGTAGGATAACACAATATTTCTGGCTACCCATCGGGAGCCAGCTGGCGACAATAAACAAAACGTGAGGTAAAGATTTAGGTATTATGTCAGAAAACATTACTTTGGCTTGCTATTTATATTTAAAAAAAAAACTCATTTTATGAATATTTTACATGCGCTAAAACGTTTTTGCTTAAAAAAGATTAGAACTGAAAATACGCGTTACATTTACTTTAAAGGGGTACGTGCATTACTAGGCTATTTTGGCCCCCCTATGAGGCCAAAAAATGAAAATTGCTTTTCACAAGTTTCTTCTTATTAGTTTATTAGAACAATAGCCCAAGTGTTAAAGTCTGGGATTGAATCTATTTTACCGTTGCTATGGTAACAAAAATGGCTGCCAAAATAGGCTGAAAATAGGGAAGTGACCATTTTGGAGCAAATTTAAGACATTTGAAATTGAGAAATTAACATAAGGATATTTTAACAGAGGGTGAGAATTATCATGGCACACAATATATTAAAAGGTTTTTTTGTATTCGCTTGTGCTGATATCTAATTCTTTAAAAATCGGTCTGAAAAAAGCCTTAAATTTGGCTCAAAAGGACAATTTCTCTATTTTAAGCCTATATTGTCGGCCATTTTTGTTACCATAGCAACGGAAAAGGTAAAATAAATGCCAGAATTTTACACTTGGACCATTCTTCTAATAAACCAATTGGGTGAAATTGATGAAAAGCAACTTTCGGTTTTCGGCTCCAGAGGGGGCCAAATTTGCCCCATAATGCACTTCCCCCTTTGAAAATTTATGAATGAGTGTATAAAAGATAGGAAATATGCGACAAAACCAACCAACCCCTCACAAATTTGAAACAAAAACGCTCGATTCAACTGATACAGTCAATTTCACTAATTTTATGGGGCGCAATGAATCTATACTGTGACTTTTATTATAAAAATGCCTACCCGGATCCAGAAAATTCTGTCAGGGGGGTCCAACTTTTTTTCTTTTTCTTTTGACTTTTTTTATAACTTTTTTTCCTTGATGAGGGGAGAGAGGATCCAAATACCACAAAAAGCGGGCCATAATCGGCCCGCCAGCGAAACGCCATTTAGTTTCGCTGGCGGGCCGATGATAGCCCAACATTGAATGCTGGCTTGGTAGCTTTGTGATTTTTCAGGGAATCCGGACCATTATTGCTAAGAAACCCAAATTTTTGTAATTTTTAGGGGTTGGGGGTCCGCACCTCCTGTCCCCACCTCTGGATCTACACATGTTAATTGATACAAACGGTAAAAGCGGACGTAAATGCAAGAAATTGCACTCAGTTGACCTTTGACCTAATTCTTTGACATCAAGGACCACTATGAGCATGTATGCCAAAATGTACTCGAAAATGCCAACATATTTTTTTCTGGCTCTGGATGGCCTACTATTATGAACTACAGCAACGCGACCACTTCACCTTTATAGCTTTCATGTTTAGTATGTAAAGCAAGCATTATTAATAGCAATTTATATTATGACGTCGAGTCTGGGAGTGAAAAACTCCATTCATTAAAAGTAAGCGGCAAAGATCAGGTATCGAAACAATTAAGTACCATATCTGACCCAGGATACCATATGGGAAATTGACGAAACCACATTTAAACATCACAAACAAGACCCAAGAGGTCAGCACTCACCCAGCAGGTGACCACAAGACAGCAGTGAACAGACGCGAAAGCATGACAAACCGTCGCTTCAGTGCTATAGTGTTCTATCTACCATTGCACAAGTTTTGAGAAAAATGAGTTTGAAAATTTTAGCATCTTGGCTTTTGATGCCTTATTTATCACAATCTTTGAATCATACAAGAGGGTTAAAATATATACATACAGTGTAAATGACTTTGGTTTGAAGAAATTCTTAAAGTCATATGGAATTTACAGGCATTATACAGTTTGCAGATAGAACATTATGCCCTAAATCGCCTTGTGCGTTCAGTGCTATAGTGTTCTATATTTTCCTACATCGTATTATTCTGTTTATGGAGTCAATTGATATACTAGTCTGAACAGAAATGATTATTTGTAATAAAAAGTAGCAGATATAGTCATTTATTTGGCATAACAGTACCAAAACGCAGGGAGTATGTCATTAAAATTTGTGTAAGGGAGGTAATCTTTTTCTATGTGTAATTTTCCTGTCAATGGGGTCAATTTGTATAATATTTAGACTGAACTAATTATTTGTACCTAAAATAAGCAGATTTAGCTATTGATTTGTAATAACATCAACAAATTACTTTTAAATATGTGTAAGGGAGGTAATTTGTTTCTACAGCTTATTATCCTGTCCATGGATCAATTTGTGTTACGTTTTTGACTGAGCAGAGTATTTGGACCTAAAAGTAGCCGATATATCCATTAGTTCGTCATAAGACCGACAAACCACTTAAATTTAGGAAATTTGAATTTATGTAAGGGAGGTAACTGCAATGTTTAGCAATTTCTCCAAGGAAAGTGACTTTATGTAGATAGAACACTATGACACTGAACTCACCCAATCACGTGACATAATCATCATTGGCCATTGGATGAAAATCACCTAGAACACTATATCACTGAATGAAATTATCTTTTTGTAGATAGAACAGAAATGAACAGCGATTTTAACCTTACTGGTAGGAGATAGGCAAATAAAAGCTTCACCAGTAGATAGAACATTTGATCCCCTCTCCAACGGTATGCATAACTCATTTTTGACCAAAATGTCACTTAGAACACTATAGCACTGAAGCGACGAAACGCAAGACATAAATAACACAAATGGCCCATAAAAGAAGTACCGCCTTGGAACGGTGAGTAGAAATATTTTACTGGAGGGCTTAAACCAGTTTCACGGCGATCATTAATCACTTGTGGTTTACAGACTTTTGGGAAACGTTATGACGTCCATAACAACGTTGCGTACATAATGACATAATTATAACGTTTTTACGACAGAAATGAGATTACAATGTACATACATGTAATCTTAATGTCATATCTATGATAAATAGAAATCTAACATCCGTGATCTTGTATTATTGAATATATTAATCCCGTTGCAAAAAAGAGATAAAATGCTCGGCAAGCCTCGCATTTGGTCTCGTTTCTTCAACTTGTTATAAAATTCAATAAAACACACATGTAAGATCCTCTATTTGTATACTGTGCATGTTGCAGGTTGCAGCTCTGATAGTGATTGTACGTCGGGAAGCACTACCCACTGTCCACACTGTAACACGGAATTAGGATTAGGAACTTGTGTTGGTAAGTATTATTCTACGGAACCCGGAAAGGGACATTTTACTTATTTTTTTTCTAAATTTTGTTGGTATCCTAGGTCAGGTGTGGTACTTAATTAGATCGATTCCTGATCTTTGCACCCTTACTTACTTTTTTTTGTCTTGTAGGTTCAAGATGTTATGTTTATACCAGATAATATCGTGTATAAACAAGATATTATCTTGTATGGACAAGATATTATCTTGAACGTACAAGATATTATCTGGTTCATGTTTAAACATGATTTTTTCTGGCATAAACACTTTATTATCTTGTCTGGTCAAAGTGTTATCTTGTATGGACTAGAAAAAAACTTGTATATCTGTAAGTGCCTGCGTGCTGGCGTGCGTGCGGGGGGGGGCGTGCCTTTGTGAAGGAAGATAAATGTATGTAGTGTGTGCGTGTATCTATGCCTATACATGTATATGTGCGTCTGTGTGTGCATACATGTGTACATGTTTATGTGTGTCTGTGTGCGCAAACATGCGTACGTACGTGTGTATTACAGGAACTAGTCACAAACTTTTAGAAAAAAAAAATGTAGGCGTGTATCTCTAAAATATTTCTATAGGCTTTTTTTATTCTAAGGGTTTGTGACTTTTTCCTGTGGTTGGCATATATGCATCCATGCATCCGTGCGTGCTGTCTGTAGGTGTGGGAAGGCACCCTTGCGCCTGTCTGTATGTATGTAATTTGTTATGCTTCATACAGTGTGTGTGTGTGTGTGTGTGTGTGTGTGTGTGTGTGTGTGTGTGTGTGTGTGTGTGTGTGTGTGTGTGTGTGTGTGTGTGTGTGTGTGTGTGTGTGTGTTAAAGCATGCGCGTTCATACATACAAGAGGTGTTTCATGTTTATTTGAGCAAATTTGAAAATGCCATTACTCATTTATTTTTCACTATATTTGGTAATAATTGATTTCCATGAGTTAGTCTGATCTCCAGAAATACGCAGTCATCAAGAAACAGTTCTTAATTTTTATTTTCTAGTTTGAAACAGTCTCTGAAGATGAGTAGTCAAACTTAAAGCATTTAAAAATGCTGTCTGAAACGATATGTACTAAATCTTTCTCGAACAATTTCTCTAAAAGATATGAAGTTATAATTTGTACATATATAATAAAAGTGTGTTCTGTTAGACAATAAAGCATTCAAGTTGGATAATAACCTTTTGAAAGCAACTTGAACATCAAATTTTAGGGGTTTTACAGTTTCCATAGCAACGCAAAATTGTCTGCAAAATACACACACACACACACACACACACACACACACACACACACACACACATATATATATATATATATATATATATATATATATATATATATATATATATATATATATATATATATATATATAATGGATATAAATAAAAAAACAGTGCTAAAAAATTTTAGAAACTAAGCGCTTTCGGCTTTCGCCCTCATCAGAGTTTCAAGACACTCTAGATTAGATGGATAGTTAACAAAATATAACTATATACATGAATTATGTGATTATTTACGCCCTAAAAAGGGCCCAGTCTTATGCGTGGATTTTCACAAATATGACTGCACAATATTTCTGAATTAAACACAGCATACAAAATGTTCATTCTGGCAACACAGTGTGCAAAATTGGCATTCTGGCAAGAAATGTATTGTATGAAAATTTGTGTAGAACAGAAGTCTAAAACATGTCTAGGCTCCTGAGAGATTGTCCACAACAACACAGCTTACCAGTTGTTCTACCACATGACCAGATAGAGTCAGTCACCCTTGTTGATGCCAAATGGACACAGAGTGTTCAGACGACGAATCCAGTAGCTCTCACGGAGTTTCCTGGTAGAATCTGGCCACTCCTTGTTGTGTTCAAGGCAGCAGACAGAGGCATGACTCAAGAAGTCATGATCTGCAGAGTGAAAATGTTCTGCTGTTGGTGATCTTTCAGACCTACGGTGTCTCCAGTCATCACGATGGCCATTCATTCGTATGTTCAATGGACCTTTGGTTTCTCCTACGTACTGTTTGTTGCAACTGCTGCAAGAGATCAGATACACAACATTCTCTGTTGTGCAGTCTGTGTTCTGTCTCAGTCTTACAGTGGCCCCAGGAGATGGCTTCACAGTGCCAGCAGAGGTTATCATTTTGCAGCATTGACATCTTTTTCTGCCACAGGGTCGTCATTCACCATTTTGGTTGCCATCATCAGAGTTTGGTTTGAGTCGTTTTCATAACAGGAAATCTCGTAGGCTTTTGGGGCGTCTGAAAGCCATGACTGGTTTGCTCTGGTAAATATCCTTCAACTCATCTGATGACTCGATGATGGACCAATTTTTGTCACTCTGATTGTTTTTCTGGAAGAACTGTTTGAATAGGTTGAATTTGAAAAACAAATCAGCCGATGGCAAAAAATGCAAAATTAGCCAGGAGGCAAAGAGTTAACCCAATGAAGGACACAAATACATACAAACAACACATTTTAAAAATGTAACTCAATTTCCTCATTTCAAGCTTCATATCAAACTAAAAATGCCACTCAATATGCAAACTGTCAAAGGATTGCGGACGACATTTAAACATTGTTTGGTAAAATGATATTAAAAATATTGCATTAAGCATAGGTTAAGATTTTTGTTAGTAAAAAATTGTGATTTTTTTCATAACTTACTATTGCTCTGTTCAATAGTGACCTTTCTGAGCGGTATTGTAATGAACACTTGAACATTGATCTCTGTTTCGATGACATTTTTCTGACAAGAAAGGTGCAGAGGTACTTGACTGATCCAGTCTGTATCCCTAGATTTCGCATCCATTTTTCAGTGATCATTGTATCCCAGAATGACTTTGTATAGACAGTCTGGATATTAACCCATATAAGGCGAATGAACTTTCCTATCTCTATCGATAGGACGAGACTATTTCAAATGTTAGGTGTGTTGGCTGATATTTTAATTTTTTTAAAAAATCATAGAAAATTCTGTAAGCAAACAGTAGAGACCCTTATCAGACGCCGCGTTTTGCAGCGGCGGCGGCTGATATGGGTCTGTACGTATGCATTCACCATATCTACATTAATTGCTGGTTCCCGGTTTACAGGTGGTCAGTAATGGATAAACAGGTAACCAGTACCCCCCCCCCCAAATACCTGGAAATGGGGGGGGGGGGTTCTGGTTACCTGTATTTACATTACTGACCACCTGCAGACTGGGAACCAGCAATTTATGTAGATATGGTGAATATGTCCCGCAAAAAGGTTTATATGCTTATATGGGTTAACTTATGAGATTTTTCGTAATTAAGCAGGACGTCTAAAATGCAAATTTCCGACTAATCCTGATTGGGGGAAATAATATCACATGATTGCAAGCAGCCAAAAAAATGTGAGGCATATTACTTTGTACAATTATTATGTCCTTATTATTGCAGAATGCCTTACTGATGAACATTGTACTACCGCTGAGAAACCCGCTTGTGATGCAACGATAGGCTGGTGCTGTAAGCTATTGTTTATGTCTTAATTTGACCAATAAAAAATAAACGTTAAGCAGCGTAGGCAAACATATTTTTCAACTATTCTTTTCTGGATTTTAGCTCACCTGAGCCAAAGGTTCTCGGTGAGCTTATAGGATGAGACTCGAGCCGGCGTCTGTCCGTCCGTGCGTCCGTCCGTCCATTCACACTTTCGTCATGAATATCTCTGAGACCAGCTGTTCTATCAAGATCAAATTTCATCTGGAGCATCATTGGGGGGGGGGGGGGCGGGGGAATTGACTGCATTAGGCTTTGAGCAAGATCAGATCAGAACTCTGGTTTCCATGGCAACAGATAGCACCCATAGGGTTATAATGGGATAATTATTATGACCACTCTAGCTCCTTCATTTTTGATTGGTTCTTCTTTATTCTTGCAGGTAAGAAGGACAACCATAAAATCTCGAATGGGTTCGAAATTCGGCAAGATCAGACCAGGGACTTATGAGTTAGCTGCCCTTGAGGGTCTCGAAAAATCCCCATAAACTTGTTATTGGAGCAATATTGTGACCACTCTTGTATCTTCATTTTTGGAGGGATCTTCTTCATTCTTGCAGGTAACAAGACCAACCATAACAGCTTGGATGAGTTTGAATTTCGGCAAGATTCCATCACTGACTTTGCCTTTCGAGCGTCTGAAAAATCAATGAATAATGTTGTGACCACTCTAGCGCATTCATTTTTGATTGGATCTTCTTCATTCTTGCAGGCAACAAGGATACCTATAATTTCTCGGATGGGTTCGAAGTTCAGCAGGATCCGACTAGGGACTTATGTTTTACCTCCTCTTGAGCGTTTGGGAAAATCCCGATTGACTTACAATGGAAGAAATGTTTTGACCACTCTAGTGCTATCAATTTTGAATGGATCTTCTTCATTCTTGCATACATCTAGGACAACTACAAAAACCTTGGATGAGTTAAAATTTCGTCAAGATCCCATCTCTTATTTTTGGAGTTAGCTTCCCTTGAGCATCTTAGAAATTGATGAATAATGTTGTGACCACTCTAGCTATTTCATTTTTTATTGGATCTTCTTCATTCTTACTGGCAACAAGGAAACCTATAATATCTCGGATGGGTTTGAAATTCAGCAGGATCCGACTAGGGACTTGTGGGTTACCTGCCCTTGAGCGTTTGGAAAAATCCACAGAGACGTATAATTGGAGAAATGTTGTGACCACTCTAGTGATTTCAATTTTAAATGGATCTTCTTCATTCTTGCATACAATAAGGACAACTGGTAAAGCTTAGATGAGTTTGAATTTCTTTAAGATCCCATCACCCTTTTTGGAGTTAGCTCCTCTTGAGCATCTTAAAAATTGATGGATAATATTTTGACCACTCTAGCGTCTATATTTTTTTTGGATCTTCTTCATTCTTTCATCTAACAAGGACAAACATAAAAGCTTGGACGAGTTTGAAATTCTGCAGGATCCGACCAAGGACTTTTGAGTTAGCTACCCTTGAGCATCTGAAAAAATTCCCATAGACACAAATTGGGGAAAATGTTGAGACCACTCTAGTGTTTTCAATTTGCAGATAAGAAGGACAACAATAAAAGCTCGGATGAGTTTGAATAACATCAAGATCCCACCACCTATTATGGAGTTAGCTCCCCTCGATCATCTTAAAAATTGATGGATAATGTTGTGATCACTTTAGCGCCTTGTTTTTTGATTGGATCTTCTTCATTTTTTCAGGTAATAAGGACAACCATAAAACTTGGATGAGTTTGAACTTTTAGTAGAACTAACCTCAGACTGTTGAGTTAACTGCCCTTGAGTGTTATAAAAAATCTGCATGGACTAAGAATGGAAGATCTTTTGTGACCGCTCTAACACCCTCATTTTTGAATGTATCTTCCTCAGTCTTGCAGGAAACAATGACACCCATAAAAGCTTCATTGTGTTAGATTATCCGCCATACCTGATCACCAATCACTGAGTTACCTGTAATGGCACTTGAGCGTCTAAAATATAGCTGTATAATGTTGTGGCCATTCTAGCGCCTTCATTTCTCATTTGATTTTTTTTCATCCTTGCAGGTTATCAGGACATACATTAAAGATTGGATTGGTCAGATCATATCACTGACTACAAAGTTAGCCGCCCTTGAGCATCTAAAAATACACTTTCACCATATTTATTCAGATCTTTTTAATACTTGCAGATATCCAGGACTGGCATAATATCTTATGTTTTAATTAGTTCCTGGTCACTGTTTCAAGTTCAGAGTTACCTGCCTTTGAGCATCATCAATTATGGTATCTCCAAACATTATGTTGGCTCCCAGGTGGCGATCGTTGTCCATTGGGCTACTTCTTTTTATTTAATGCATTTTGAAAGGCGAAATGTTGATATCAAACAGGGTCTAAATAGACAATTTTACACGAGCGTTCATGTTTTATTGAATTTATTTAACGAATTAAGGAAAATCGATTAAATGGAAGGCTTGTGGAGCATTTTATTTCTTTTTCGCAACGAGTTTAATAAATTCATTAATACAATATCACGAATATTAGATTATATTTATCACAGGACATTAAAAGTACTTAAAATCGCATTTATGGCGTAAAGACGTCAAGATTTTTTGAACTTATTTAATGTGTTAAGGAAAAGATATACACTACCGGTCGCGTCCTTATCGATTTTGCGTTGAATATCTTACTATCGATACACGTTGAATGCAGTGCAACGCATTTATCTGCTTACCGATCGATAGCCATGTGTATCAACACAGTTCAGCGTACGATTTGCGTTGAAGAAAAATTATCGTTGCTTTTCCTTCTTTGTGTCTGAATGACACTCCCTTATTTTGGCCATTGTTGTGTGATATTTCATGTCAACTGTCTTCACATCCATAATATTTGTTTAAACATTGGTTATAATTCCAGCATGTGGACCAGTTCAACGTGTTTAATCCCATCAAAACAGATAGGTCCCTGGATCTGTGTTATCAGGCCTAGGTCTCTGGGTTTAGAACCTGAACCTGCTGCATTTTGATTTTATAATTGCCTGGTAGATTATATATATATATCTCACTTTATATTGGCTTGATTAAACTTTGGTTTTGATATGGATAGGCACCTGGTCTGAGTTTCACCAGAGGCGATATGTTCCGCCAGAGAGAGAGAGAGAGAGAAAGAGGGAGAGGAAAAGAGAGGGAAAGAAAGAGATAATAAGAGAGGGAAAGAGATAGAGATCCTCACTTCTTTTGTCTGGTTATCAGCCAATCTATGAAAGCACATCGACAAGACCGAAAAGAAAAATGACTGGGACATAGCAAAGACACTCCCTTGGAGGTAGGTTTGGAAACTATATAAACAGACTGTATCCATGGCCAACAGTCCCTGGAGGTGGGTTCAGAAACAATAAAAAGAGGATGCACCCCAGTGGACAGTCCCTGGATGTAGGTTTTGAACAATTAAAAACAGGCAACACTCCCTCAGGCTGTCAACAGTCCCCTGGAGGTAGGTTAGGAAACTGTATAAAAAGGCTGGACCCCACGCTTAAAGTCCACTGGAAGTAGGTTCTTAACCTTATAAACAGCCCATACCCCTGGCTGACAGTACCCTAGAGGTAGGTTTGGAAACTGTATACATTGGCTGCATCCTGACTTACAGTTCCATTGAGCTAGGTTCAGAAACTGTATCAATAGGTTGCACCTCTGTCCAACAGAGGTAGGTTCAAAAACCATAAAAACAGGCTGCACCTACGACTGACAGTCCTCTGCAGGAAGGTTTGGAAACCGTATAAACAAACTGCACCCCCAGCGGACAGTTCCCTGGAGGTAGGTTAAGAAACTGTATAAACTGGTTGTACCCCTGGCAAACGATCTCCCCTGGAAGTAGGTTCTGAAACAGTATAAACATGCCTCACCCCTAGCAGACAGTTCCAGAAACCTTATAAACACAGGCTGCACCCCCAGTCGTCAAACCCCAGGAAGTAGGCTCTGAACAGTATAAACAGGCTGCATTCCCCCATACAGTCCTTATTTTATGGTTTCCAAACCTACCTACAGAGGACTGTTGGCTGAGGGTGCAGTCTGGGGACTGTGTGTCTGAGGTGCAGCTTGTTTTTGTGGTTTCCAAACCTACCTCAAGAGGACTGTTGGAAAGGGGTTCAGCCTGTTTATTTGGTTTCCAAACCTACCTCAAGAGGACTGTTGGAAAGGGGTTCAGTCTGTTTATTTGGTTTCAAAACCTACCTCAATAGGACTGTTGGCCAGGGGTGCAGCATGTTTATATGTTTTAGCAACCTACCTCAAGGAGACTGTCAGCCTGGGGTGCAGCATGTTCATATGGTTTCGGAACCTACCTAATGGGGACTGTTGGTCAGGGATGCAACTAGTTTATACTGTTTCTGGACCTATTTAGGAATGTGTTTTGTAGCAAAAGCTGTCTATATTTGCCATTTAGAATGCATCAAAACCATGTTTTGGTCCCTTTGTGTCAGATGTATGTAAATCTAATTGGTTCATATATCAGATATCAGCACCTACCTCCAGAGGACTGTTGCCCAGTGGTGCAACATGTTTATACAGTTTCCCAACCTACCTCCAGGTGACCTTTTGCCGGGGCGCAGACTGTTTCCCTACCTACCTAAAGATGACTCCTGGTGACTGTTTGCCCTTAATGCAGCCGGTTTCTATGGTTTCTAATCCTACCTACATGGGAATTATGGTCCAGCGTGCGGCCTGTCGATACGGTTTCACAACCTACCTAACGGGGACTGTTGGTTAGGGATGCAGCCAGTTTATACGGTTTCTCAACATATTTAGAATGTGTCTTACAGAAAAAACTGTCTTGATTTTTGCCATGTATAATTCATCAAAACCATGTCCTGATCCCTTTGTGTGACATATAAATAAGTGGTTCAAATATCCACATTTGTGCACATGTAAGAGTTGGCTAAAGGGGAAAGGGGGTGGGGGGCTGGATACTGTTTTGCATGTATGAGCATGTATTTGAGGACTAATCAGGTGAAGCCTTGGCACTTGAAATTGCCTTTCTTTAGCAGTGTCTTCCTTTTTTTCTTTCCAGAGTGATGTTTTTAGTTATAATTTCAACAAATCAGTTTTGCTCAAAGATATTTTTAACAGGGTCTTTCTTAGAAAAAAAGTTTTTTACTCAGTAGTTTTTTGTATCTCCTAGTTAACTCAGTCGTAAAGTTCTATATTGTTTTATGCGAATCCCCATGAAGAAAAATGAGTGCAGTGCGACATGTTTTCAATTCATATGATTTATGGTTGTTTTAAAAATATTTATCTTTTTACAATTTTTCACAAATAGAAAGAATTGATTTCATGTGCTATTTTCATTTTTTCTGCCCAGAGTAACTTCATCTTGGCACTCTCTGCTAAAGAGTCGCGATCATCGAGTGAAAATGTGAGTTAATGAAAGGAGTGAATGCGTAATGGGTTAGATATGTAATTCAAATTGAGTTTTTTAAGCTCAAAGGAAAACGGTAATTGAGCTTTACAAGACAATTTTATCAGAAAAAATCAATGTGAAGTTGAACCATAACAATAGAAACATCAAGCAAGGTTACCTCAATTTTGATTGGTTTATGCATCGCTGCGTTTTTACAAAACAATTTGATTGGCTAAAGAAAAAACGCATATTTTATCGTTGAATGAATATTCATGAGTTTCGAAATACATTGATTCGCGTTGCATACGCAGTTGAAACGCAACGCACGTACACCACGTTGAAAACGCACACGAAACGTGAATTCGCAGGATAAACACGCGAGCTTTAGTGTACATGCGAGGCTTGCCGAAAATTGGATCGCTTTTTCGCCACGAGTTAAATAAAATTCAATAAATAAATACAGAAGCACACGTAATGTAATTTTCTACTTACCACATTACATTGACATTAATCCAGATAGGATTTTTGGCACGAAAACGTCAACATTTTGAAATCTTTTATGCAAAGTTTTAATGGACTTCATTTTTACATAACATTACGAATCTGTGTACAGCTAGTGGTTTATCGATTTTATTGCATGACGTTATATCACACCTAGACGCGACGTTATGTGATGAATAGAGGATCTTACACAGGTGATCATTTCATATGAAATTTATTAAACGATACAGTCCAGGCGCTGATTTCTGTACAGGCATTAGTTTTTGACTTGGCACAACTTACCTGCCAGAAAAGGTTTGACTGCAGAAATGCAATCCTGGGGTCTTCTGCAATACTCCTAGGCACGTCGTACAGTTAAATTGTGGTAGCAGTTTTGCTGTAGGACGTCATCTTTGAACGTACCCTACGCTAATTGGGACTTAGGTAAATTGAGAGGAAAACACGCCTCACGTTCAACCATCGCTTCCTATCCAGCATATTTCCCTTTAAATTTATACGCTACATGTATACAATGGCATACGACAGTAAAGCAATTTAAAAAAATGTAAATATGGTATATTAAACGTGAAAATGTCCAACGGAAGGGGTGATTTACCCCACCCCCTAACTATAATGTATCCAAATTAAAAAGAAATGAAACTTTCCCCATTTCTTAATTTATCAAGTAAAATAGCACATTTATAATCATATTTAAACATTATTCTTATAGTATGTTTGTCATGTTTTACATTTGTTATAAATTAAAGAACGAACATACCACCTGAAATGACAATTCAGGAATGTGTTTATTACACAATTTTCAGTGTATATTCTCTGCTGCAATATATTGTATCTGTGACTTATACTAAATTCTTATATATGGACATGGCGATAGCATTAAAATCATTAAATGAAATGCAGTAAACAGCCTGTATGCGTTTAACCTTTATAAAACATGATATTACAGTTATATACGTTGCTTACTTTCAAATGTATTACTATTTAATGCAGTAATATCATTAGATTATGGGCTACCAAACGACCTCCACAAAATGAGGTTTGTAGACTGTAAATTTATAAAATCAAATGCAATTAGACACATAATGAAGTGCGTTAGCTTTTCGGCAGATAAGGCACCCTGCAATAGCCAAATTCACTACGTTACCCTAAAATAATAGGAAATCCTATAGTGTTAATACCAGTTATTTATTATTCTTACATATTTATGTTATTTTTTTTTTTTTGAAAGAAAATCACTCGCAATATGATTTTAAACTACTTTTGGTACCTGTTATTACAGTTATATATGTAACTTTCTGCTAAATACAATATTTAATGACATGACAGCAATATTTCACCAATTGCGTAAGCCACCAAAATACATGCAATTATAGCTTGTCAGCTATTGACTACAATAACTATAGTGATAGCTATAATTTGGGGAAACTTACACTTAATTCCTAAATATACCTTTTTTATTTACAATATTGGTTGAAATCACGAAATGAAACATTAAAGCAAATGTTAATGCTTGTCATGGCAAAAACTGTTTTAATTGTAACAGTTTCTGTCCCACATATGGCAAACGCCATGCATATTCATATGGTTAAGACTGCTCTATATGCAATCATTATCCAGTTCGATGAAGAAACAATACAACTGATGTTAGTGACATATACACCAAAACAGTACAGGTCAAGATCAGATACCACAGTCTGCAATGTCTGATCAGGTTCTCTACTGTTTGCTCACAGGATGTTCTATTAATATTTTAATAAGAATGAAAAATAAAGCCCAACAGCCCTGAAGACGAAAAAGGACTGGTCCATTTGATAAAAGTGGGAAGTTTCGACTTAAAAGGGTTAAGAGAGTGTGACATTTATCATACGTTTTGTATGGATACGTAATGTTATAGAGCATTGAGACCAAGGTTATCTTTGGTTATACATTTTAGAGGTCAAGACTTATCATCTAGAACAACTCTTTTGCATTGTAAAGATTATATTGTAGCTGTTGCAAAATGAATGGACTCAAATTAAATTATTGGATATTTTATTTTGCATTATTTCTATCAATTAGGCTTAGTCTAAACGTGGAATTTGTTCATATAAAATCATTACGATATTCAGCATGTCAAATGAGAACATAATCATTGATGCAAGAATGGCATCCCATTCATCCTTTTGTATGTTTCAAATCAAACTAAATTGATGATAGATAGTAACGAAATAAAATATCAAATTAGTACGCACATTTGATTTTAGTTCAGCAATGAAGGCTCATGTGAGCCTGTAAAATTTGTCATTAGATACATCAGAGCATTTGCTGCTTGGATATGTAGATTGAGACAAACGCAAGCTCCTCTGCATCAGCATGGGGGATTAAACGGTGCGTTTTCCCATTTGAGGTAGGTACCAAAATCACATATGGTGGTTCAAATCTTCAATTGAGCATGTATAAATTACATAAGAGAAGTCAACAATTGTTTTTGATTTTATGGCAATGAAATTCACACTTGTGCTACTGTCAAAGATCAGATCGCAGATAAGATATTCAAAATCTTGTATATTATATCACATAACATATACAACAATAGAGGCACTGCTTTATCAACCTCTAAGATTTTCACTTACTGTTAAAAGTAATAGAACTATGATTTCTTTTGGAAGATAGCATTGCAAATTGACATGCATAATTATTTACTTTCATGCATCCTTTCTAGGCATTGCATTTAAGTCTTTCATTGATGGCAAAGACTACTGCACAAAGTGTTTGTAAGAACACTTGACTCTTTGTATGTCTCTATAAATCACTACCCTCAACACGTTTTGTGCTTTTATATAATTTCTTTTTTATGTGTAATGCATTTGTTTTCTGTCTGAAGAAACAAGATCTTTCTTTTAGAAAAAGCTTTGTTGATTTTAATTTTATATCACCTGTTCATTTTAATGTTTATATACATATAGCGCTTTGTTATCGAGAATTATATTTACAAGACTCCTGTAATAATTTGGCCATGCCACATTATGTATAGTGAAAATTATCATCAGTTATTTAAGCATTGATTGCTAAAATCAGTAAGATCTCATGACTGCATGTTTTAAACGTTTTATTTTTCCATCCAGTATCTTAAAGAACATTTTAAAGTATATTTTACATTACCTGAGTGTCGCAATGTCTTATTCAGCCTGACATAACTATTGACTGATAATGTCATATGTGTTAAAAAATAGTTTCTAAAGCAGCAATTAACATGTGTTCCCTGGATATGATCATATCACATGAGATTGTTGTCATCGTACCCATTTTTAGGGAAATGTTTCAATATAAAACCTCTCCTTATAAAGTGATATTAGTGTAGCTTATGATCAAAGGTACTAACAGTTTCATTAAATAAACTATAAAAGGTATGATGAAAATAAAATAAAACCTATTTAAAAGCTGAAACAAGTAATGTGTCATCATCTGCATATGCATAGTAATGTCAGTATACAATGTGATTTTTAGAGATTATCTGTTAACAATAACTTTTAACAATAACTGATTACAGACACGTTTAATGCATAACCTCTATTGTAATTTATATAAATTTTATCCTACCACCTCTTCGATAATTGATTTTGTCTGAAATGTAAGCAAAGAAAAAAAGGATAATTTTATTACCATCTTTCTAAATATTTAGTAATTTGTATTTTTTTCTATGGGAAATTAACCTAGGTATTATACAAGGAGCTAACCTATATTATGTTTCTGACTTTGTTTGCATAATGTGTACAATAGTAAACTGGGTACATACAATATTTTCAAATGACTGATGAGACTTCATTCAATAAAATTTAGTTGTGTTGTTTTTCTCCTGAGATAAATATTACAAAATTCTACATCCTTACTATTTTAGCTTTTCAGGGCTCATTCGTATACTGCCTTTAATAACATTTAGGACAAACATAGGGCCTTATGATATTTGATATGGTAATATATGTTACTTTGATAAATTTGACAGAAATGGAATGTATTCTACTACTGCTACTAAAGAGCTGTCTACTTCTTTGTTTATGTGTTTTAGAATCTTTAACTTTGGACAAATCCAAAGGATATTTCGTGGAGATGAAAACTTAAAAAAAAGTTCTTTATTGCAAATGTAAATGTTTATAGATAGAGTAACTTAATAAAAACTGATAAACATTTTAGAACAAAATGCTGTCTTGTTAAAACTTTAAAACAAAACATGTTTAAAAATAAATAAAATACCATATGAAATATAATATAAGGTATTCATTTAGCAATATATATATATATATAGGAAGTATTAAAGTTTGTAATGTACGTTTCATATTGTCGTACACGCATTAAAATATGGAACTTTACACCAGAAACGCAGTTAAGTATAGCTTTTTAATATTGTGTATCGATAGAATGCTCAATTATGGTTTAAAAAGTCAGCAGATGGTATTGTGTGCTTACTTGCACAGTGAATTGGTTCTAACCATATTCACCATTGGGGGAGCGGGTAATCATATTCAACAGCTTATAATTCTTAAAGTAATTATGATAGAAACAAGATATTTGCAGTTTTAAAACAGTCAGGTAATTATCTTTTCCAAACATGGTATGTGAAACGTATATATTCATTATAGAACTTAAACAAATACATTTTGACAAAAAATAATTGATTTTATAAGGCGTAATTGAAGATAAATGACAGTTATAACATAAAAGTTGTGCTTCTGGATGCAAACAATTTATTTTTATCATTTTTTAGGCCCTTATCGAGGTTTCGGCAGTAAATAACGACCGTATGCCACATCTGTATACAACTTGGATACCATTTTATATTCCAATGTCGAAATTTTGTTTTTTATAATAAAAATGGGGTAGGTGTACAAAACGACTCCTGAAAAACTGCTACCACAATTTGACTGTACGACGTGCCTAGAAATGTTGTAGAAGGGTAGTTCTAGCTATTTCTGAAGTCAAACCTTTTCTAGCTGGACAATTGTGCCAAGTCAATTTTCAAAAACCTAGCTCCTTGACTATCCCAGTGACAATTTGCATTGTTGTAACGAACGACGTCATGATGGTACTTGTTCCCGCTAAGAGTGTCACTATTTATGACATGACGTTATCCTTTGAATAACAGTAACGTTATGATAAATTGAATTTGACCAGAAAACATACTCACTACTTGGCTGCAATAATTCGCCATTTTAAGTTGCGAGGGCGGCAACTTCGTAGTTCGAAAAAAGTATTCATATTAGTCATGTTAGTAGGGTTTCTGATTGGCGTTAAAAAGTCGAGCACGACCATTTAATAAAAGGGCTTGCGCATACACACTACTTTTATTTGCTTGCAGTGATGGTTTACTGTTCAACAATCAGTGGGAATAAAAAAACATAATTGTTTATTTTGCAGCCTGATCACTGCCAAATGAGCCACGACATGAGATTTCTAACAATGTGATATGTGCGACCAGCAAAGGCTCAGACAAGCCTGCGCATACGCGCAGTCTGATCAGAGAATATGCTTTTCACATAAATACTCTTTGACTTTTAAGCTACTGACCAAACATCAATTGGAGTTTTGTAGCTTAAATGGAGGCTGCACAGGCTCGTCTGAGTCTATTCTTGTCAAAATGCCACATTGTTGGCTCAAATAAGAGAAATACATGAACCTAGCGATATCTGAAAATAATTCACTTGAGCAGAAATTCATTGAGGAATGTATGGGAGGTTTCGTTTTTTATGCCCCCAAAGGAACTTTGGGAGGCATATAGTAATCGCACTGTCCGTCCGTCCGTCCATCCATCAGTCTGTCCGTCCGTCCGTCCCGCTTTCGTGTCCGGTCCATATCTCCTTTATTCTTTGAGGTAGGGATTCCAAATTTGGTGTGTGGATACATCTTGGGATGGCGGAGTGTCGCGTACCATTTTCGGGTCACTGTGACCTTCACCTTGACCTCTGACCTAGTTTTTAGAATAATAGTGTCCGGAGCATATCTCTTATATTATTTGAGGTAGGAATCTCAAATTTCGTGTGTGGATGCATCTTGGGATGACAAAATGTCGCGTACCATAATTGGGTCACTGTGACCTTGAACTTGACCTCTGACCTAGTTTCTTGAAAACTGCATCGAGTCTGGTGCATATCTCCTATATTCTTTGAGATAGGAATTCCAAATTTGGTGTGTAAATGCATCTTGGGATGACGGGGTGTCGCATGCCATTTTTGGTCACTGTGACCTTGACCTCTGACCTAGTTTTAAAAATTATTGTGTCCAGAGCATATCTCTTATATTCTTTGAGTTAGGAATTCCAAATTTGGTGTGTGGATGCATCTTGGGATAGTGGAGTGTCATGTACCATTTTCGGGTCACTGTGACCTTGACCTTGACCTCTGACCTAGTTTTAGAATAATCGTGTCCGGAGCATATCTCTTATATTATTTGAGGTAGGAATCTCAAATTTGGTGTGTGGATGCATCTTGGGATGACAAAATGTCGCGTACCATAATTGGGTCACTGTGACCTTGAACTTGACCTCTGACCTAGTTTCTTGAAAACTGCATCGAGTCTGGTGCATATCTCCTATATTCTTTGAGATAGGAATTCCAAATTTGGTGTGTAAATGCATCTTGGGATGACGGGGTGTCACATGCCATTTTTGGTCACTGTGACCTTGACCTCTGACCTAGTTTTAAGAATTATTGTGTCCAGAGCATATCTCTTATATTCTTTGAGTTAGGAATTCCAAATTTGGTGTGTGGATGCATCTTGGGATAGTGGAGTGTCATGTACCATTTTCGGGTCACTGTGTGTGTGTAAATGCATCTTGGGATGACGGGGTGTCACATGCCATTTTTGGTCACTGTGACCTTGACCTCTGACCTAGTTTTAGAATAATCGTGTCCGGAGCATATCTCTTATATTATTTGAGGTAGGAATCTCAAATTTGGTGTGTGGATGCATCTTGGGATGACGGAGTGTTGGGTACCATAATTGGGTCACTGTGACCTTGAACTTGACCTCTGACCTAGTTTCTAGGAACTACATTGAGTCTGGTGCATATCTCCTATATTCTTTGAGATAGCAATTCCAATTTTAGTATGTAAATACATCTTGGGATGACAGGGTGTCACATACCATTTTTGGGTCACTGTGACCTTGACCTCTGACCTAGAATTATTGTGTCCCGAGCATATCTCATATATGCCTTGAGTTAGGAATTCCAATTTTTGGGTATGGATGCATCTTGGAATAGGGGAGTGTCATGTACCATTTTCGGGTCACTGTGACCTTGACCTTTGACCTAGTTTTTAGAATAATCATGTCCAGAGCGTATCTCTTATATCATTTGAGGTAGGAATCTAAAATTTGGTGTGTGGATGCATCTTGGGATGACGAAGTGTCACTTACCATAATTTAGTCACTGTGACCTTGAACTTGACCTCTGACCTAGTTTCTAGAAACTGGTGCATATCTCCTATATTCTTTGAAATAGGAATTCCAAATTTGGTATGTAAATGCATCTTGGGATGCCTGAGTGTCGCAAACCATTTTTGGGTCACTTTGACCTTGACCTCTGACCTATTTTTCATGAATTATTGTGTTCAGAGCATATCTCCTATATTATTTGATGTAGGAATCCCAAATTTGGGGTGGTGATTCTTCTTGGGATGGCGGAGTGGTGCATACCATTTTGAGTCACTTTGACCTTGACATTGACTTCTGGCCTCATTTCTAGGTTTTTCGTGCTATATTATAGCTATCTTTCCTCAAATGTGTCTTATGCTAGACCAATTCCTTTGGGGGCATTCGTCACGTGTTTGTGACATTTCTTGTTTGTTCAGTATACATTGCCGTTCTTTAAAAAGCAAATGTATGAAGATTCTAAAAATTGGTTTGTACAACAAGGTGTAAAATTGTATATAAATGATGATCTTTCCTTACTTGTTGAGTGGGAAGTTCAGCTTGGTTCCCATTTCGTTTATGTTTGGAAATCTATAATGCATCGGTTACATTTGCCTGACGACGAGTATACATGTACGATGCCCGTACGATGTCCAAATCACCGTTTCCGTGCGGCCTCCGCAGGGAGACCTTGCGATCATCGTACGGCTTTACTGGTATCGTGGCCTCTACGATTTTGTTTTACTCCGCACAATGACAAATTTGAAAAAATTGTAAGCCCGTACGTAGCCCGTAGACACATCGCAGTGACGTCGTACGATCCCCGTACGATCCCAGTACGGGTATTGACGTATCTACCAAGGATTAGGTAGCAAATGAGCCATTTGGTGACAGGAGTGACACGGATTGTTACAGTCTAATACGGAACATCTTGGTTTAATACGGAAATGACACGGTTTAATACGGAACGAAACGTGTCAAGTTATGTGCACTGCGGATGAACAACGGTTTGCTACAGTATAAGTAAGGGTTAGTACGAATAAGAACGGCCTGAAGCGGGTTTGTACGAACCGGAGCGACATGGACTTGTCACGATAATCAATCCGTACATACAAAAGTGCCTCTAGGGCTTAGAATTCAGGTGATTTATCCAGGGTATCGTAGTCATCTTGTTTTAGAATTTTTACTGAATGTAAAATGCTAGTCTGCATGGTTCCTACCAACCAACAAATATAGTTCTGCTCAAAGGTCTTGGCGATTCTGGGTAATCATGGACACACTGTGTTAAGATATGTTTACGACTATAAACTGTCAGTGTTGGGTGGTAGATAGATAAGAATCTGATTAGACTGCATCATATAATCATTTTGAGCTGGTTCTGAACCGTTGGTTAATCCATTTCAGTCACAAATAGTATTGACCCAGGGGGTATTCTCAAGTTCTCTTGCTACATAGGCTTGGCCCTAGCATCTAGTTTACCCCCAAAAAATATCAACTTGACAAGCATACCCATATTTGGTGCTGATCAGGCTGCGCGGATGCGCAGGATAGTATGTGCCTTTGTTGTTCGCCTGCAACAAAAATCCGGTTTTCTCTCATCGGGGCCAATGTATACCCTCGTGGGGGTTAATCATATTGTTTTAAACATACTGCAGAATGGGGAAAATCAAAGCGGGGAGGAGTATTATAGGTCCGTACATGCACATTTGGTTCCTTAACCCTTTATGATCTAATGGATTATCTCACACCGATTGATAAAATTAAGATTGTCCATTGTATATTTATATAATAAGGGTTCACAGGCCACATTTTCCAAATTTAGATGTTTTATATCCCTTAAGATTATTTTTACTTTAACAAACAGTGCAGACCCTGATGAAATGCAGCATTTTGTGGCATTCATCTGGGTCTTCACTGTTTGTCAAAGTACTAATTTTGTCAAATGGTTAAACATATAGGTACAACTATCCATTGTAGCGCAAGACGATGGTGGGTGGGGGAAGCAGAAAAGCTTTGGCAAGACCAAACTAAATCTCCTGGACCGGCTAATTCGATGTAAACAGTCGTGTACCGTACTATTCCGTATAGTTTACCTTGGTATTACGTAGTAAATCGTAAAATACCTTGAAAAAACTTGCTAATCCCTAATTATCCGTAATGCAACTTATTGAGATTATTTAGATCGTAGTGTTCCGTAACAAATTCGTAACAAACCTTAGCTAATACGTGATGTAACCGTAATAGTTCGTAGTTAAACCGTAACTAACCGTAGAAATCCTTACGGGCCTACGAATAAGTAAGGATTAGAACGGTTTAAATACGGACTAAAACGGATCAGTACGTTCTAACACGGTTTAGTAAGGATGTGCTACGGTTGTTTGATCCTTGGTCAAATTTTGAACATGTTCAAAAACTGTCAAGGATGTACAAGTACTACTACGTATGATTACGGATGCAATACAGAAAGCCTCGGACCAGTACAGATTGCCACGAATGATGCCGGATCGTATCCGTGGGTAATCCGGCGTTCAATCCGTGAATGTGTGACCTGGGCATTCAAGGAATAAAATATATGGGCATCGTGGTGAGAACATGTGACTAGGTCGAACATTGAATTTTGAATGTATGAATGTTCTACAAAATGTATTTTACTGAAAACGAAAGGCAAATGTGCTGACCAGGCTGGTTTAAGAAAGCGCAGTCTGGTCAGTACCTTTGTTGTTCGCATGCAACGACTTTATTTTTGCTTATTACGAAGATTTTATGTGTTGCTGGCCATAGAGTGCCTTTGGATGATTAACTTTAATAAAACCACATAAAGCGTTTTAGTCTACACTGAATTTACACGATGATACAATTAAAGCTTATTTATATTTTCAATTAAATGTGATTCTTTTCGAATGATAAAAGTGTACTATTAATAAGGGGTTGTTGTAATATTTTGTGCTTTAAACTTTATGAAAACTGCAGAACTTAAAAATTGACATTAAAATATACACAAACGTAACAAGCTGTATGGTATCATCAATCCCATACCTTGGGACCATGTTCAACTTAAAACACTAGCCTCTTCAAAGCACGATTTGCGATCACATGACTTTGAAACACAATTCAAATGTGTATTCAAAAATGAACTAAATGGCCGTTTAAATTCATGCACATGATTAAACGACAATTGCACAGTCAGCGTACCAACTCCTTGCGACTTCGGCAAGGTCACCGTACGGGCATCGTGCGATTTGTGAAGTCAACACGATGATTGTACGATAACCTTGCGGTTGTCGTAAGATATCCGCAATGTCTCTGTAAGGTTTTGCCCTAGTTTGTCGCCGAAAGAAATCGTAAGGTGATCGTAAGCAATGTAAACACAGACGTCGTAGCTTATAGCCGCCTACGATGCCGAAAAATCGTAGAGAAAATCGTAGACAAATAAATCGTATGACGACTGTAGCAAATGTAACCGAGGCATGAGATATCATTTTAATTGAAAATAACTTGCATCAAATTATCATATTGACTAAAGGATAATGTTACTAAAAATTGACTCCATGGCATATCCAAGCTCTGGGGTATTGTGTACATATATCAACATTATGTAAAATCACTAGTCAGTTCACAGCCAGTAATTTAGAAACTACTTAGAACAATGTATTTTTTTATAAATGGTCTATGTAACACGACCAAGATATAACATTAGCAGACCCATCGACATAGTAAGTAATTTTGAGAATATTTCCCCCTAAATACTTTTTATAAGCAATTTAACTTATATTTTATTGACATGTAATATTATGACATATATACCTTTTATTTAGTGAATAATGTATCTAGTTTGATTCAAAAATGAAAAAAAATGGACTTGATAATTAATGTTCCAAAATCTAATGTAAATAATGTTACCACGTTACAACTTTTACTGGCTTACAAAATACAAAATAGTAATAGAAATAAGATGTACGTTTAGCTCAGATCAAACATCGCTTTGACCAAAGGATATATAAGCGCGTTGAAAATAGGGGATAGAAATGGAGAAAAAATGTATAGTTAAGCAGAGTAAGGTGATATTTTAGGATATTAAAAAAATTGCTCTTTGTGAATTACGTTACCTTATGTTTTGTCATTTTTATAAGAAGAGATATGCATATCTTGAGTTAAGACAATGTTAGAACGATAGATAAACCTGTACCAAATTATAATAGAGATAGACAGGAATTTGCTTGCATAGAAAAAAAGTAAAAACATAAAATTGTGAATTGCGTTAGTGTAAATTACGCGACTGATTTTTTTTTCTAACTCCAGATAATTCTCTAAATATGTATCCAAGCTAAAAGATAGTGTGCTGTTTATCAAAACAAATCTGTCCCAGTAAATTAATACCAAACTAAGTTATAGTATGGTGGCCATTTTGTAACAACAAAGAGGATCTTACATGAGTGCTCATGTTTTATTGAATTTATTAAACGAGTTGGGAAAAAGAGATAAAATGCGAGGCTTGCCGAGCATTTTATCTCTTTTTCGCAACGAGTTTAATAAATTCAATAATACAAGAGCACGAATGTTAGATTCTATTTATCATATGACAAATTCTTTGAAATCCCATTTCTGGCGTAAAAACATTATGATTTTGTCATCATGTACGCAACGTTGTTATGAACGTAATAACGTTTCCCGTAAATCGATAAACCACTAGTGGTTTACAGATTTTATTGCATGGCGTTATTTCACTCCCAGACGCGACGTCATATGATAAAAAGAATTAACATATATGCCAAATGTACATCCTCTCCTCTATTCTTGGTTTTCATTAATATTACTATGCATTTGTTGTGTTGATACCATATGTACCTTTTTAATTAAATGAATAGAGAAGAGGGCATGTAGAAATCACTTACCGGTTGTTTATAAGGTTTTAAAAGATAGGTACATGTAATATAGTTCACAAATAGGTAACGTAACATTCATTTTGATTAGACAAAGTGAAGTGATTCCAATGGGCACTAATTGTACTTCCTTTGTTGCGGATTTATTCTTGTTTTGCTTGAAACATGGATTTCCCCCATTAGATAGGGCCTCTAAAGATCACAAAACAAATACCATCGGGTATTGGTTGATAGATACATGCAAATATAACAGTCTGTTCATAGTCAAAAGAAGATTTGGCAAGGATGAGGGGATAGGCACAACAACATTTCGTGATAAATCTTTGACTGATTATACTCTTTGCTCTGCTGAAAGCTTTGAAACTTTGCATAACTTTCAGTAACTCGCAATAAATTGTTAACTCAGAAATTTCTTAAACAAGGTATCATAAACTTCGCAAAACCTTTTCTAAATTTTATAGACGATACTATGATATGATATCTAAATTTCCAAGTTGGACTTAAAACTCTCTTACGCCATGGAATTTCAGAACCTGAGTTCTATGGTGACTTGGTGTAAAAATTGAAGAAGATTGTTGGCTCTTATAATTTTTAAGAGCACATTATTAAAATATATTCCCATTATAAAAAGATTGGCTATAGCATTAATGTATTGCAACTGACTGCATGCTTGGTGGTCAACTCAGTAACGGGTGGCAATTTTGCTTTCCTCTTTAATTGCACGCCAGTGGGTCGTACTTCAGACTCTATGACGGTTCTGACTTAAAGACTTATCTATTGATGAGATGGTAGGGGCCTGATGCTTGGCTGTTTGTCAGGCCCGACGGGGTTTACCCATTAGATTTTTCTTTTGCTAGGGTTTTCACAGGGTGCAGAAAAATCCCAACTGCCCAAGGTGTGAATCCAACCTGGGCCGCAGGATTTAAAGGCAAACACTCTACCACGTCGCTGTAAAAGCCCACTTCTACCGCAAGGCAGTAGAAGTGTGTTATATACCTGTACCTACTACATATGGTGCCCAACGTGGGGCGCCATTGTTGAAGAGCAAAAATATTTTACCTGCCCCAGCCCGGAATAGAACCCAGGTCGCTGGACCTAAAGGCAAACACTCTACCACTTTGCTGCAAAAGCCATCTTCTACCGCAAGGCAGTAGAGGTGTGTTATATACCTATACCTACTGCATACTGTGACATTTGGTGGCCAGTGTGGGGTCCAAGGCTTGTGTTTCGGGCATCAGGAAGGAATGCCTTAGATTAACAGCGTGGTTTTAAGTAGATTCGGGGACGAATCAATTTAAAGCAGCGAAAACATTTTACTTGCCCAAGCAGGAATCGAAACCAGGTCGCTGGATCTACAGGCAAACACTCTACCACGTCGCTGTAAAAGCGGGCTTCTACCGCAAGGCAGTAGAAGTGTGTTATATTACTGAACTAACGACATAAAAAATATTTTACCTGCCCCAGCAGGGAATCGAACCCAGGTCTCTGGATCTACATGCAAACACTCTTAGACTACCACGTGGCTGTAAAAGCCGGCTTCTACCGCAAGGCAGTAGAAGTGTGTTATATATCTATACCTACTACCTATATCTAAAACAGTTCAGTTTTATTTACTGTTGGGTTTTTATCTTTGCTTTATCTCCTTTTTATAGCTTGATTTATATGTTCTAGGAGATGATAAGTTAGGAGTCTTTCATGCAAACCAAACATCTATGTGTCTTGATCCACATTTGAACTAAGGGTGAGGTTGGTGCACTGTTTAACTGGTTTAAGCCCTCCAGTAAAATATTTTTACTGACCGTTCCAAGGCGGTACTTCTTTTGTGGATTATTTGTGCTATTTATGATTTATGTTTGTGTCTTGATCCACATCTGAACTAAGGATGAGGTTGGTTCACCGTTAAACTGGTTTAAGCCCTCCAGTATAATATTTTACTGACCGGTCCAAGGCGGTACTTCTTTTGTGGATCTTTTATGTTTTTTTGTGATTTTTTTTGTCTTGTGTTTGCTATGCCTTTGTACGTGTCTGTTCATTTGTGCCTTGTGGTCACCTGCTGAGAAAGGGCTGACCTCTTGCACCATTTGCACAAAAACAATAAATGACATAACATATAACATTGCTTGCATATTCAAACAGGCAGCATCTACATCACTGAAGCAATCAAAACAACCATACAAGAGAAAGATTGTTGATAACCCTCGGTTTGGGCCAGCGTGCTAAATTGCATGGGAAAATATCATTGTCCTCGAAGTAAATACAACAAATCAAAATCTACTCAGGCGAAAAATGACCTTCAAGCAGCAAGTAAACTTTATAAAAAGACGATTCATAAATACATTAACCTACACAAAAATAGTAAGTGAGTATGATCAGGAAATACCACAATCACAAACCGCAGACAACCCCGTGTCACCGCTAGGAAGACATCACGAGACACCAGGAAGACAAATTAAGCAAAGCAACCAGCTCTCTCTTCCCCATCAAGATGATTGCAATACTAGAATGTACATAAAGTAACGTACAACAAAACATAGAACAATTACAGACTTCCACAATGGGAGTAACAATAAACAAAAGTCAACAACAACAGAACCACCGCCTTAGAACAGACAGTAGCCTAAGCCACCGGGGGGCTTAAATGCATTTTACTGGTACCAAATCTTGGCCCTAGATTCTGATGTTATTGAAGTACAAGAAATGTTCAGCTGACATGGAGGCCATCTAACTAATGCAATGTATCATCAAGGAGAAACACTCTTATCAAATTAACACACCATGATGAAACAAAGAAAATTGCTCATGACTCACAGGTAGTCAGAGCTAAAGAAAACCTCAAGTTGAGCCACGGTGGGTCCAGCTACAGATAAGCATCAGGCACCAACCCATCGATTAAACCTTAACGTCAGAGCCGTCATAGAGTATGAGGCCTGACCCACCGTCGTGCAATTAAAGAGGAAACCATAGCTTCAAACCGTGATTGGGTTTAAAACTAGGCATGCAGACTGTCGCATAATATCCAAATTAATTCTCCAACCCTTATATAACGTTTTCTATCTTTTTTAATTGTTCACTAAAAGTAGGTTTTCCAACAATTCGTTTGAATTTATAAACTAAATCACCATGAAATATAGGTTCTGATATGCCTTGTTGCAGAAGAATTTTTAACCAAATGTTGTATTTAACAATTAACTCTGAGTGTCTGTGGTAGAATTTAGAAAATGCTTTTCGAGTTTTATGATATCTATAACCTTATTTTAATAATTTAGCAGTTAAAAATAAGTTTCTGTTGTTGAAGTCATCAACATTAGAGCACACTCTAGCAAAACGAATAAGCTGAGAAATACTAACACCATAGGAAGGAGAGCAAGGAACATCTCAATCAAGAAATGGAAAATTTACTATTTCAAAATTAAAATCATCCCGTTTATCATAAATTTTAGAAGAAACTTTGCCTTTTGTTATTGACAAGTTCAAGTCCAAAAACGGAGCATCAGTATCAGAAGAATTCGCCTTATTTAACTGAAGTTCAGTGGGATATATCTGACCTACCATTTGTTCAAAATAAGGATTATCAATATTAAGCAGGTCATCTTAATATCTGGAGGTTAAGTTAAAAGCTTCAATAATATCAGCTTGATTATTGTCTGACAGAGACAACATAAAGTCTCTCTCATAACAAAACAAAAACAAATCTGCAACAAGAGGAGCACAATTAGTACCCATATGAATACCTACAATTTGTCTGTACAATTTTGAGCCAAATCTTATAAATATACTGTCCAAAAGATAATGGAGGGAGTCATACATTTTCTGGCATGACCACAATTTATATCGTTTAGGTTGTTCAGAAGTAAAAAAAAAGGCATTTTTATCATTACAAGCCAAATAAAGTGAGTCCTCTCTGTTAAACGTTTGTTCAATTAATTCTGTTAGTTTTTCTTTGATTAGATTATGAGGCAATATTATATAGAGAGTAGAGAAATCATATGTAGACAAACCAGATGCTAGAAAACCTCTAGACTTCAATTTATTAAGAATTTCACCTGAATTTTTAATAGACCAAAATAAATTTTTACCATTTCTTTCATAAACCGTTGTGCATAATTTAATAACATGGTTTTTAATCACAGTGAGGCAAGAAGTCAAAAGAATAGACAACGCAGTAGTTGTACATGCACTAGAATTAGCTATAAAACGCGACTTATAGGGCCGTCTATGAAGTTTAGGTAACCAGTATAACGTAGGAAGCTTGCTATGGTCCTCGTCAACAAACAACCCAAACTTAGCTGCCATATGGCATCGATGCCTATCAACGATAGACGTCTCAACAAGCCTGTTATGCTCATATGTTTTTGCAGTACTTAGTTCTTGCCTTAGGGTGTCAATATAGTATCTTTTTCAAATGACCACAACATTGTTAGCTGCCTTATCTGTGGGGGCCAAAACAAACCTCCTATGGAATTCCTGGATACCTTTCTACAAGTGTCTAAAAGTGAATTTAGGTTTAGGTGGCAGAAGATCTAAATTGTTGCAATAAAAAGAAATTCTACCATCAATAATTTTAAAAATATTTAGTTTCCAACTATTTAAGGCATTAGACTCAACATGCTCTCGTTTACACCAGCGATTACAAAATTCTTGTTAGATTCCTGCAATTTACACACGACATGATTTGAAGTCTATTGGCACAGGAAACCTATAGTTAGGTCCCTTACATATAATAGACCGAATTCTTGAATCAGTTATGGTCTTTAAATCCCCTGTGACTATATGACCAGCGGGTTGATAGCAGTACTTAGAGTCTTTACAATATCAAGAGTCAGGAATAGAATTTTCGATATATAGTTCTGTTACTAATTTGTTATAGTTAAAAACAGTACTACGAATAGGTTTATTATACTTATAACAAATAAAAAATATAAATTAAGAAACATGCACTCAAACCATCCAAAGGACTACTGGAAATACCTAAATATCCTGCAACGAAAGAAAAATAACAACCAGCCATGTACTGATGATTTTTACGAACATTTTAAATCAATAAACCAGTCAACGAAGCTCAGGGAGGCACTCCAAATATAAATATTGAAAATGCAGATCATATTCTAAATGCTAAAATTACCTCTGCTGAAATAGATAAATGCATTTAAAATCTTAAAAATGGGAAGGCACCAGCCCAGGACAAAATATTAAATGAATACATCAAGTTCCAAAGAATGTATTGCTACTAATCTACGAAACATTATTTAATGTTATTCTCGACACGGGTAATATTCCCAGTACTTGGCTGAAAGGTACAATTTGCCCTGTTTATAAAATCAAAGGAGAACCTAAAAATGTAAGCAACTATCGGCCAATCACAGTATTAAGCTGTTTGGGTAAGCTTTTCACATCAGTGCTCAACCTCCGCCAAACATTTTTTAGATAACAATGAAATAATACTTGAAAATCAAGCTGGCTTCAGATCAGGGTACGAAACGACTGATCATATATTTGTCCTTAATTCTTTATGTGAGATACTAAAGCAACAAAAGCAAAAACTTTTGTGTGCATTCATAGATTTTTCACAAGCCTTTGACTCTATTTGAAGAATAGTGCTATGGCACAAACTTTATCTAAATCTAATAGATGGAAAGTTTTTTTGCGTCGTCACCAATATGTGTGAAAACATAAAAAAAACATGTGCTAAAGCTAACAATATTATATTGACTGTCTTTGCAAGCCAGTGCGGGTTTCCCCGTCGTGGAAAATCTATCCCCCATTCTATTTGCTACCTAAACGACCTGGAATCTTTTCTCTTGTCTGTAGGCGTCGAAACACTAAATCTCTAAATACATACAAATGAATTAAACTTGTACTTAAAGATACCGATCCTTCTCTATGCCGACGATACTGTCATCCTGTCAAATAATAAAGAAAATTTTCAAAAATGCTTAAACGAATTTTACGATTACTGCCAAATGTGGAAACTTAATATAAACTTCAGTAAAACCGAAATAATTATATTTAATTCAAGAAACAATAATAACTTTGAATTCAAATTAAGAGACAATACTATCAAAATCGTAGATAAATGCAAATATTTGGATGTAATATTCTCTAGATCAGGCAGCTTCTTACACGCAAGGAAACACCTTGTTGAACACTCAAAAAGCTATCCATCTCCTTTTCATGGGAGCTAATAATCTGGATCTACATATACCACTTGACCCGCAGTTGAAATTTTTTGACAATACAGTGCTACCTATTCTTACATACGGGTCCGAAGTTTGGGGGTATGAAGGTCTTGATATGTAAGAACGTCTTCACACTAACTTTTTGAGACGTATAACTAAATATAGAAAAAGCACACCCAAATACATGCTCTATGCAGAGCTTGGTAGACTTCCAATTGAATTAAACTAAGCATGGTCAGTTTTGGACACGTCTGATAACTGGGAACATATCAAAGCTGCTTATAATATGTTTTTATTTATGCTTAAATCTGAACAAATTAACTCTAAATGGATTCACTGTATCAAAAGCATATTAAAACCTCAGGTAAATACGATGCATGGTTATGGCAATTCACGGTAGTAAATCTATTTTTAGGAAAAATAATTAAGCTATTTCTACTATTAAATGCGCAAATACACGACACCTCCAAAGGACGCAACTGTGGCCTATTCAAAACTGATATGTGACCTGCAGCTAGGATTTATTCAGAGGCATGTGATATCAACAACAGGAACCTGTTTTGACAATTAAGTTGCTGAAACAGGGCTATAAACACTAATTGTTGAGAAGCCTTCTTTCCATGATCAGTCTAAAAAGATCATCAAGCATTATTAAAAGTTGGCGATATCGTAGATATTACACGACAGTCTGTATGCCTGGTTATAAACCCAATATCGGTTTAAACCTTATGTTGTTTTTTTTATTTAACTGCACGACAGTGGGTCAGGCCTCAGACCCAATGGCCACACTGCTTTAATCTTTAGTCGATGAACCTATGCCTGGCTCTGAGGTTATAAAACTTTTTACACGCTCAACTCAGCTGAGAACGAAATTTATCCTGCTCATAAATGTTAAAATGCCATCAATTGTTGGCATTTTAACATTTATAAGCATGGTTCATACAACATTTGAGAGACTTAAAGCAAGAAACGTCTTTATTGGTCGGTTCTTTAGCTTTTATGAGCAGTTGGAATTTCGTGCTCAGTTGAGCATGAAAAAAGTTTTAAAACCGCGAGGCCTGATGTTTGTCTAAGGCTGAGTCCATAATGGCTCGATTGGGGGGTTTTCTTCAGCTCTGTTAGTCCTTTTATTGAGAGTCCATTTTCTTTGTTTCATCACATTTTGTGAAATGATACGGTTGGATTCCTGTTTTGATAAATTAAAGAAGTTAGAAGCCTCCATGCAAGCCAAACTTATTTTGTGCTTTTTTCAACAGCAGAATCTAGGGTGAAGATTTAGGGACTAAATTATTTTAAGGCCCAAGTGGTTCACCAGCTGTCCGTTCTAAGGCAGTTATTCTGCTGTTTTTATTAATTTATTGTTTGTTGTTGCTCCCATTGTTTGTGGGTGTTAAGTATTTGGTCCTTGTTTTGTTTTGTTTTACAGTACTTGTTGTCCTTTCTATACACGGCGTCAAAAGATATAACAATCACCTATATATGTGCTGAAACAATTTAGGAAATTAAGAAATTTTATTGAGCTTGCAAAATCTTTATTTATTGTGAAACTCTGCATGAATATCATAATTAAAATTTGCAATTATATATGAGATCCGGATTCGGTTACAAAGTCATGAGTTGCGCGACTTATCAAAACTTCTCCTTATCGTCCCGCAACCTTCAATCCCCAATGTCTAAAAACAAATTTTGTGCCTTTATCACACAAAATTTTCAACATTTGTTCACGTACACAAAGTTGCAAATAAGTTGTCTCCTATGTGCTTTTTGATGAACTCACCATTACATGTATTGGCAAAATAGCAAGGTTGTGTCACTATCTTATCCCTTTATGATGCAGTTTTCTTTATTTAAAAGGTTTATTAACTTCACAAAATCTTGCTCTGAAAAAAGTAGCTACAAAGTTAGAGGTGCTTCACTTTTAACACTGAATAGATATGCGATTATCTCGCTTATATATATATTTAACGTGCGGTTTACAGGGATATACATTTTTTCTTATTTTTGCTCGAAACATTGATTGTGTGTACTCGTTAAAAACTGCCTAAATGAGGCGGTTCTAAAGTTTACCCACTATCTATATGCTGAGTGAAAAAAAAGAAATTGTCATTTTTTTCTCAGAAAATTTTCCTTTTTACAGCCATTAAAATTCTCAGTTGTTATCATAATCATTATGGAAAATTGCTCTGCTTTTTTACAGTTCCGTGTACAAGAGATGATGATTGCTCGAACTCCAGTCTACCAATATGTGACAGTACTGGTGATAAAATGTGCAAAGGTATAAGATGTAACACCTAATAATTTACCTTTTCTTTTTGATAAAATAGCCATTATTGTTATTCAGGAACAATTTCATATAAGTAAGAGCTTTTGAAAGCAATATCCCCTTAAATTCAAACAAAAAAACTGTCATGGATACTCCCTACGTGTAGTGTGTGCGATTTTCCTATTCAAAGTTTCTTTTTCCTTTAAATTAAAAGGATAAAAATCCTTTAAGAGGAGTTGAAACATTCAAATAATGAAAGTAGGCCAGACAGATCTGTCTCGAATAAGAGACCCTGAATAAACTGTCAATGCAAAGCCGAGAGTAAATACTGTAATTTGAGCCGCGACATGTGATTTCCAACTATGTGGCATTTTGACAAGTGTAGACTCCGACTAGCCTACGCAGCCTCCCTTTAACCTTCCTAAACTGTCATTAAATATTTAAACGACTGGCAAAGGCTCTGCTCAGACTGCGCGTATGCGCAGGCTGGTCTGAGCCTTTGTTGGTCGCACATACCACATTGTTGGAAATCTCTTGTCGTGGCTCATTTTAAGTTTCGACAAGGCAGTCAAACTAATGACTGATATCAATCCAAATGGTGTCAGAATATAACAAAAAAGAATTATGGACCGAAACCTTACATATGTTGTTATTTGAAGACTATTTTATGCTTAAATTTAAAAGACCTAACTCAACATGTATACTGCACTAAGAGCAACTTCTGTTTGTCGATTTTCAATTCATTTGAGGTCCTATCAGGACAATATTAGATCAAAATATCGGCAAAATATTTTCCTCTCATCCAACAGAAAAAAACATCCTTTGGCTTACATACTTCAGATTTAACTTATTTATTGGCAATTAAATCCAGAAAAGCATAGTTACATTAATTTTCAGTTTTATCATGTCAGTCGACCAAAATACTTGCATTAATTCAAAAGGAGTTCCAAAGGCAACATATTTTTTTAGATCTTATAAACAACAAGTATAAACTCTTCAAAAAAGCTTGCCATCTTTCAGCAATTGACTAAAGTGGGCTATTGTCTGCTGACTAAAATGTATAGAAGCCATTTGAAGGCTTTCGCAGAGGAAAGAGATGATATTATATATGCAGATGGCAATGAATATAACCTATCATGCGCGGATCCAGAAAGTTTTGTCAGAGGTGGTCCATCTTTGGCAACGCTTTTTTTTTTGGTTTATGAGGGAATAAGCGGGGCCATGATCGGTCCGCTGGCGTGCCGATGATGGCCCAACATTGAATGCTGGCTTGGTAGCTTTGTGCTTTTTCAGGGGATCCAGGCCTGTATTGCTAGAAAACCCTTTATTTTTGTAATTTTTCAGGGGGGTCCAGACCCCCTCTCCCCTCTGGATCCGCACATGCCTATTTAATTGCAGTTTGGCGTTGATTTGAAAATCAATGACAATACAATGTGTATGATATATCTTATTTGCAGAGTGCGTTCATCACAGGCACTGTACCAAAGACCCATACCAAGTTTGCTCCTCAGATTATCACTGTATAGGTATGCCTTTTTGATAGTTACACTTGTCACATGTTACTGTGACTTTCATGATTACAGGAAACTACTGTTTACATAGAGGATCTTACATACGTGCTCATATGTAATTGAATTTATTGAACAAGTTAGGGAAAAGTGAAAAAATGCGAGTCTTGTCAAGCATTTTGTCACGTTTTCGCGTTGAGTTTAAAAAAAACAATAGGACAGGAGCACGAATGTTCGATTCTTTTTATGATATACCATTAAAATTACTTTAAAATCACGTCTTGGGCGTAAAAACGTTAGGTTTTGGCATATGTACGCGACGTTGTGATGGGTGTCATTTCATAACTTTACAGAAATCTGTAAACCACTAGTGGTTTATCGATTTTTGTACTTAAGAAATAGATCAGCTCTAGCAGTGAATTAATGAGTAGTAATTCACTGTTTGGAGGTCAGTTGTAAAGAAAATCAAATCACGAGCGCGTAGCGCGATTGATTGTCTTCGTACAACTGACCGACAAACGGTGAATTCACATACAAGAGCTGTTCTATTTCGATTCTCACACAATAAACGACAAAACGCAATTGGAGATTTCAGCTTCTTCCAACTATCCTTCTTCCAACTATCCGCCATCGCACTGAAGAATTTCCGCCATAAGTTGGACTGTGTCGCATATGCTTACATGTCTTTCAAGCGTAAAAACGACGTTACATCGTCTAACGCCATGACAGACATCATTTTTGCATTAACAAATGACGTTAGCTTGCACGCTCTTTCCTTGCGCTTTCAAAACTGTGAATTATAGTTTGATATATCACGTTTTTCAGCATTGACTCTATAGGCGAGGTGTGTTAAAAATGACGTTATATCATTCAAAGACGTTACGTGATATGGTAACAAGTGGTACAATGTAGGATGGCTTTAGTTATTCTGAATTTAGATCGTTGTTGTTGGTTGTAGCTTTGTGTGACCTAGCTGTGGGTGACCTAGTACAAAATGTGTAGTCTATACATAGCTTCCGTTAAATGCTTATATCTTCTGGAAATCTTTTCTAAAATACAAATGATATCCGTTTCACGAACATTCGGATGGTGCAAGTGAATTTTGAAAAAAATCATGAAAAAATATATTTGGCAAAGAGTTAAAACATTTAAGCCTTCAACAGTTTTCGCACAACCAAAATTTATAAAAAAAAATGACAAAAAAACATCATATTCATCAATGCAAATAAACTAACAGTCCTTCCTAAAATGCTCAAAAGTTGCAAATTAAAGATTTCAAAAAAGGAAACACTCCAAATTTTCTTTTTTGCCTTATGTTAACCCTTTCCTTCATGAATATTCATGCTAGACACCACCCACTATGAATGATTATACAAATAAATGTTTATGTTGGCACAAAGAATAAAGAAATTTTTTGTAGGGTCCACTAGAGTAGGATCAGATCTATCATCTTTCCATAAGCAAACAGAGTAGACCCTGATCAGGCACCTCTAAGAAGAGCTGTCTGAATTAGGTCTACTCTGTTTGCGAAAGTGTCATAAGGTGTCTCTATGAGGTAAAGGATTAAAATAAAAAAAAAATATATAAACATACCAGATGTAACTGCATAAGATAATACAAAAATCAGATAAAATCCAATACAACTGCTGATGCAAGTTTTATAGTATTGTTTTTACCAAAATACTTTTTTTCTATCTTGAGGGTCATTTAAAAAAATCTTGATGATCACAAACAGTTTCAGTTGGATTTTCCTGCACTTTACACTTATTAAAATATTTGTAATATGTACAAAGTGACTAGAACATTGGAATGATTTATGGCTTTATGCAATAGCTATGTTAGATACCTTCAGCTGTATAAAATTTACAATCCAATTTTGTGGTAAGGCTAAATATGGCATGCTCAGCTACAACTAGAACACATTCTATTAATCTAGAGAGAAAACAGGAAATGTGCTGATCACTCCACACTGATTTGCAAGCTAATGTAAAACTTTAATGAGCTACAATATCTGGAATTTCTTGTCTGTCCCAACAAAAACCAAGGCAGCTAGAGGCATTAGATTTTGGGTTAAGGAAGTGGATTACACTATCAATTCACTATCTCTTTTAATGAAACAAAAGCACTTAACAATGTAGGGGTAACTTCCAAGCTGACCTGTGCATTTCTTTTGCATTTACAAAAGCCGGTGGTTCATATCACCACAATAAATTTTCTCATTACAATAACATATAGTGATATGGTTGGCATTATACAATCTAAAATAATTTGATTTTGAGGATATATTTTGCTACCCTTGTTATGTTCTCTGTCGCTAATTTCTCCCAATTTTACTGTTAAGTCGATCATTTTTCCCAATTTTGGCCAGGGCCTTTCCCAAAATTGCTGGAAAAAGCCCAGCATAGTTATATCAAGAAAGACGACAAAGATCAGGAAACGATACAATCAAGTACCACACCAGACCCATGATACCACATGGAAAAGTAACAAAAATACAATAAACATCACCAACAAGTGCCAAGGGGTCAGCCCTTTCCCAGCAGGTGACCACAAGGCAGCAATGAACAGACACGAAAGCATGAGAAACACACGACACAAAAACACAATAGATCCACAAAAGAAGTGGGCCCAGACCTGTAAATGTTTTTCCATAGACCTCCATTATAGCTTTTAAGTAAGCTGTGGTCCTTACAACTCTTCAAGCACAATGAGGCTGCCATAGAGTTACAGATTGGACCTAGTTCAACCAATAAACAAATATGAGATACCATGGTGACCACCATGTTTTACCACTTTTTGGCCCCTGAAGGTAGGCACCCTACATGAGAGGAAATTTTCATCGAAAAAAATACCAAAATGCAAGGTCCTTTTTTCTAAGCCACACCAGCAAACTTAATCAACAAAAGCAATGAGATGTTGTTTCAAAAAGTACAGCAAAGATATACCTGTCTAATAAATACAATATATTTCCTAGATTTATTATTGACCAATCATGAAACACCTTACAACTAAAAATATTGTGCTGAGCTTCCACCCACCTTTTGAGCCAATCAGTGCCCTTTTTACATTTACAGGTCTGTGGCATAAAGACATAACCCATTTTAGATAAAAGACCAACAAAACCATTTAATTCAAACCATTAAACATTTTAAAACACATTTATATTGTTTGTTTGCATTATATACCCCAAAGTTATTCTTGTGAACCCTTTAAACAGCCCTACCCCCTACATATGTAACTAGAAAAAGCATTGTATAGCAAAATAATGAAAATGGGAAAGTGAACATATTAATTTTCTTATATCTCTGTTATTATATATCAGAAATGCCTCAAACTTCTCTCATATAAGCTTATAACACCACTTTACAATAAACTTTACAAAGAAGATGCATCTGCTCTACCATCATTAGTCTAATGTGGAGTTACCCCACCCACCCCCATTGACAAGGCAAAATTACAGGCTCCTAGCTATGGGGCATAGAATCCTTTCTTTACTCATAAAATCAACTTCTAATCACTTAAAAACTCATTTGTACAAAAATAGAGCAATATCTGCTAATTTAGATGAAAAAAGCTAATAGTATGTAACGGTCAGAGGTGGGGAAGAGCAAAGCTTTTTTCCATGCAGAGGGACTATGCTCACCGGCATGACATTTGGACTACTTACATTTTACCGAAGGCCTAGCAGGAGAATAAAACTACTTCAGCCAGGGTGCTGCAAGGTCAAGGTCAGTGAAAGGGAGATATCAAGGTCATAGAGGTCAAAGGTCAAGATCATTTTGCAATTTTATTGGCCAAAAAGGTACCCATTCTACTATTTATGACCTATTTGTCTTAAATGAGGTAAAATGGTCAGAGAAAAGCACCAAATTATTGACAAAATCTTAAAATTACTAGCCTAAAATACTCATTTTATAAATGGCAGGCTATAAATTTGCTAAAAGCATGCATGTGAATTGGTATGTTGAAGAAGTTTCATTATGCCATTTTTTTCAAAGTGTCATTTATATTGCCGGATCGAATAGTAAGATTAAAACGGACTAATACGCATACATATATGCATCTGAAATGGCTCCTCTTATAAAGGTCAAGGTCCTCAATAAGGTCTAGGGTCAATTTGGCACAGCAAATCAACCAAAAGGGCCCATGTGGATTAATTAACAAAGTGGACACTGCAACTTCAGACAGGTTTCCAAGTTGTTCTTCACTGTTGCTCAATGGAAAGGTCCATTTTTCAATGGTCAAGGTCATATTGGGTCATGTGACAGTCTCCTGTGCTATCTCCAAATTCAACTAAGGCAAATGACAATAGATGAGCATGCAAATGTGGGTTTACCACGTGTAATACTTTTCAACAAAGTTGCTGCATTTAACTCAATCAAGTGACCACTACTGCCGTCTATGGAAACTTGCGAAAGGGCCATTTTTACCATATTTTGTCAATTACAAGAAGAAATACTCAAAAAATGCTTCAGCATAACAATGAAAAATACAAATGTATGTGATATAAGAACCCGTAAGCTTTTGATAAATGAAATGATGCCTCCAGTATAGCCTCATAATGCAGCAGTGGAACCCACATGCTTCCAAGCCCAATATGTAGTGCAAAACTGAGCCAGCCATCACCCCTACCAACTAATAAGGCTCTTTTTCTGAAGTTTTAATGATTTTTGTCTTAAAAAGTTGGACTTTTTGAAGCTGAAATCATTATAGGACTCACTGAAACCAAAACAATGCATCAAAAACATATTACAGGTCACATGCATAGCAGCCAAGGTATCCAACAAAACAGGCCTGATGTTCTTCTTTAGGGCCCAGACCTGTAAATGTTTTTCATAGACCTCCATTATAGCTTTTAAGTAAGCTGTGGTCCTCACAACTCTTCAAACACAATGAGGCTGCCATAGAGTTACAGATTGGACCTAGTTCAACCAATAAACAAATATGAGATACCATGGTGACCACCATGTTTTACCACTTTTTGGCCCCTTAAGGTGGGCACCCTACATGAGAGGAAATTTTCATTGAAAAAAATACCAATAGCAAGGTCCTTTTTTCTAAGCCACGCCAGCAAACTTAATCAACAAAAGCAATGAGATGTTGTTTCAAAAAGTACAGCAAAGATATACCCGTCTAATAAATACAATATATTTCCTAGATTTATCATTGACCAATCATGAAACACCTTACAACTAAAAAATATTGTGCTGAGCTTCCACCCACCTTTTGAGCCAATCAGTGCCCTTTTTACATTTACAGGTCTGTGGCCAAGTATTGCCTTGGAGCAGTCAATAACAATATTTTACTGAAGTGCTTAAACTGGTTTCACGCCGCCAACCTCACCCTAAGTTCAGATGAGGATCAAGACAAATAGATGTTTGGTTTGCATGAAAGACCCCCAGCTTATCAATGCATCATCTCCAAAAACATATAAATCAAGATATAAAAAGGAGATAAATCAAATATAAGGACTCAACAGTGCATAAAACTGAATACTGGAGAAAAGGAAATCCAACAGGTAACCCCCGTGGGCCTGACAACAGCCAAAGCATCAAGCCCCTGCCATCTCATCAATAGATAAGTCTTAAAGTCAGAACCGTCATAGAGTCTGAAGTCTGACCCACCGGCGTGCAATTAAAGAGGAAACCAAAGTTACCAAACGTGATTGGGTTGACCACCAAGCATGCAGTCTGTTGCAATACATTAATCCTTTTTATAATGGGAAATTATTTAATGAACTGCGATGGTAAAATTATTAGAGGCTACAATCTTCTTCAACCTATACACCAAGTCACAATAGAAATCAGGTTCCGAAAGCCCTTGGCGAAAGAGAGATTTAAGTCAAACCTGGAATTTAGATATCAAATCATAGTATCGTCTATAAAATTTAGAAAAGGTTTTTGCGAAGTTTATGATACCGATAGCCTTGTTCAAGAAGTTTCTGTGTTTACAATTTATTGCGAGTGTTGAAGTCAGCAACATGGCTAGATGCTCTAGCAAACGAATGAGTTGAGAGATATAGACGCCATAGGATGTAGAGCGAGGAACATCACCATCTAAAAATTGGAAATTGACAATGTCAAAATCTTAATGTTAATTATAGTCTGTATCACATATTATGGTCACTTTTGGATTTTTATCTGTTTTTTTGTTGTTGTTAAAATTTGGCATATCCCTAAAATTGTTCCAAGTATCCGGTATCCCTTTAAATATTTACAGTAATATCTCGTATACCTTTAATGTTTTGGCCAATATCCCTAAAACCCTTCCAGGGCCTCACCTCTGGTGTTTAAAGTTTTCATGGAGCATAGGCTAGACCGACAGATTGATGGAAGGCAATGAGAAACCGATATTTTAGGACATGACAAATCTAGAATGAGTTATGACCGCTGAAGTTCTTGAGCCTCAGCATTGTTATTGTATAAAAATAAGCCACATCATGTGATTTCCATCAATGTGGTATTTTGACAAGTTTAGACTCAGACGAGCCTGTGCTGCATCCTTTTAAGTATAGAAACTCCTAGATGCTCGGTCAGTAGATTAACATTCATAGAATATTCAAGTGACTAGCAAAGGCTCTGATCAGACTGCGCATATGCTCAGGCTGATCTGAGGCTTTGCTAGTCGCACGTACCACATTGTTGGAAATCTCATGTCGCGGCACAAATAACAATATATCGTAAAACAGTTTAAAACTACATTGTGCCTTATCATGAGCAAACCTGTATTTTGGCTTCCTGAACAGGTCTGACACACATCAGGTTGCAGGGTGAAGGGCTTCAAATTTCGGACTCGACCAGTAGAGGGACTGTATATATTATCCATGTTATGCCTTTGTTATCGCATATACGCAAAGAGCGGGTTTTATCAAGACTCAGTTCATTGAGAAGCTTAAAACTTGTTTTTAAAAGAGGATAATGGTTAAATCACTAAAGTAACATATACTGAACGAAACTTCTAAACTGCCAGTTAACACAACACATTTTTTCAATATAGCTCATTTATTATTAAACCGTTTGACATGATATTTAACACAGTATATTAGGGCACATGTATCCGTCGATTGAATATAACAAAGTTTGATTCAATAAGGATGTTCATTTATGTGTAACTATAGAGTTCTAATACCTGTTTTGCACGTGGAACACGCTGCTAAATGTTTTTTCGACTTGTGTATACTCGCATTTTTATCCACAACTATCGGACAACTTTATTTTATCACAAAAATAACAACGTTGGGTTGTATGAGTATAAAGTAGAGGGGTCGGGCTGTGGGTTCAATCGAAATAGGGGCCTCGCTGAGACTGATTCATAATTTATCGCAAGGTTTGGCATGTTTTGATAAGCCGACAGTTTACACCACAACCTGTCGGCCACTTTTCATTTTTGCACTCGTATGACGAGAAAAATCGACAAAAACTGAGTATTGCGTATGTCATAAAATGGCCTGTATAGTCCACCATACTTTGGTGCGGTGATGCACAAATGCTGCATTGGAACGTCCGAAGTGTAGAGATTGATGTGCAGTACACGCTTAATGGGTGACGGATGTTTCAATAATTTTGTCGACAAAAACATTTCATCACCATAAACACATTTTTGTGTTATTTTAGGCCATATGGGCTTCCATAGGAGCACTGATCAGACTGCGCATATGCTCAGGCTGATCTGAGGCTTTGCTAGTCGCACGTACCACATTGTTGGAAATCTCATGTCGCGGCACAAATAACAATATATCGTAAAACAGTTTAAAAACTACATTGTGCCTTATCATGAGCAAACCTGTATTTTGGCTTCCTGAACAGGTCTGACACACATTAGGTTGCAGGGTGAAGGGCTTCAAATTTCGGACTCGACCAGTAGAGGGACTGTATATATTATCCATGTTATGCCTTTGTTATCGCATATACGCAAAGAGCGGGTTTTATCAAGACTCAGTTCATTGAGAAGCTTAAAACTTATTTTTAAAAGAGGATAATGGTTAAATCACTAAAGTAACATATACTGAACGAAACTTCTAAACTGCCAGTTAACACAACACATTTTTTCAATATAGCTCATTTATTATTAAACCGTTTGACATGATATTTAACACAGTATATTTGGGCACATGTATCCGTCGATTGAATATAACAAAGTTTGATTCAATAAGGATGTTCATTTATGCGTAACTTTAGAGTTCTAATACCTGATTTGCACGTGGAACACGCTGCTAAATGTTTTTTCGACTTGTGTATACTCGCATTTTTATCCTTAACTATCGGACAACTTTATTTTATCACAAAAATAACAACGTTGGGTTGTATGAGTATAAAGTAGAGGGGTCGGGCTGTGGATTCAATCGAAATAGGGGCCTCGCTGAGACTGATTCATAATTTATCGCAAGGTTTGGCATGTTTAGATAAAGCCGACAGTTTACACCACAACCTGTCGGCCACTTTTCATTTTTGCACTCGTATGACGAGAAAAATCGACAAAAACTGAGTATTGCGTATGTCATAAAATGGCCTGTATAGTCCACCATACTTTGGTGTGGTGATGCACAAATGCTGCATTGGAACGTCCGAAGTGTCGAGATTGATGTGCAGTACACGCTTAATGGGTGGCGGATGTTTCAATAATTTTGTCGACAAAAACATTTCATCACCATAAACACATTTTTGTGTTATTTTAGGCCATATGGGCTTTCATAGGAGCACTGAATTGCATGAAAATTGCTACTTTATATTACTAAATCAACACGATAATGTTCAATAATGTCCATTTACAACACCAGAAAGTTCCAATGATATTGTGGACAAAAACACGTCATCTCCATAAAGCATTCTTGTGTTGGTTTATGACATATGGGCTTCCATAGGAACATTTTGGATTACCTGAAAATTCCTACTTAAAAAAGCGAAACCCAAAAATGTTCAATAATGTCCATTTATAACACCATAAAATTGGTGTTTTTCACTTTAGGTCCGAGGAATACTTGATTTTAAGCGATGAGTTCAAATTTTAGCGTTTGTGTGAAAATGAAATGCGATGATGCCTTTATACAGTCTATCAATTGAGCATGTTAATTTCAATTTATGAAAATTAAATTTTGACAGGTTCAGTTTAAGGTAGTACCGGACTCACCGGCATATGTCCAAAAGTGTTTTATCTTTTAATATATTATAATATAGACTTATACTTATAATCTAAGACAAAAAAAAACAATACCTCACCGTTCTTTTTAAAAAGTTATTTGATGTCAAAAACTGCAAAATCGCAGGTTTTTGAAATAAACAAACACAGATTTTGTTAACAAATTAACAAGAAACGCAATTCAGTTTTTTCAGAACAAATACTACTCACACCAGAGATATAAATAAAAACAAAAAATAGTGAAATAACATGTATTTACACAATTTATTAAGCAAAATCCTAATTAAGTCAAACAAATAAATGCCAAAAAAACATTGATATTCAAAATAAACATATCAGAGAATGTAACTGGAACAACAAAAAACATATTTTTACAAAGATATTTTCATGAAGAATCTAATGATTGAATAAAAATATGTGTCACCGTGCTCGTTTTTTTGTTTTGGTGACTTTTCTGAAATATCCTGAAAAAATAAAGACTATAATAAGTGTTGTCTCCCCTTTCAACCAATTCTTTTGTTTGTCTACGCCCTATTGTATATCACTGGGCGGAGACATAGCTATTATTGATTAAGCACTGACAAATGGGAGTAGAAAATGACAAATTTTTGACCTAGCATATGTTACCCAGCACATTACATTATGATTCTCATTAAAGCATGGCTATAGCATGTTTTGAGACTTTGATGCTTTCTTACACGTAGGATTTATGTAGATAAAAGCTAAAAATTATAGCTTTATTCCTGATGCATAGATCTAAATGTCATTTAAAGAATAAACTTACAAATATGCAATAAGAGGATAAAACATTCTTTTCCTTGTATTAATGTTTGGCAAGAATGATTGTGATGTGTTGCAACCAGAACCACACAGCGGTGAGGCCTGCAACACATTATCGCACAAGGGCTTGACAAACGTTAATATACAGAAAGGAATGTTATATGGTCATTGTAATATATTATAGGACTTTTTGGGTACTGTAAAGGTGGCAATTTTAATTTTCATATCTGGGCGTGGTTCGGTTATTTGAACTGCTCAAGAATGGAAATCAGGTTCTATCCATTGGTTAAGCGTTTAAACGTTGCTTGAGCCGCGCAGGTCTGCGTGAATTTCATGAAAGTCCTGTCCGTTAATGCACTGAACCCACATTTATTAACCCTTAACACAATCGTATGTTTTTTATCGTCTATTGAAATATTATGAAACCTCTTAAACAAACAGTGTAGATCTAGAGCAGACTGCTCGTCCGGTCCCATACTTTCGTGGAGATTGATCATGAAATGATTTCTACGATCATTCTCCTCCCTTCCGCCGATTCATTCAAGAAGGGTTGTTGTCAGTTGAAAGCGAAAGTATGTGCACGAATTACTGGTTAACCGCTTGTTCAAGCCTGCCCAGGAAAAAGTGTGGTTAGGTGAACTGACCGTCCCGCAATGACCATAGCTGTTGACTTGGGGCGTAAAGCAACAAAACAAACAAACAAACAAAACCTAGAGCAGTCTGATCTGGGTCCACACTGTTTGCCTCTATACTAATGTTAAACAATAAACAAACACTTTCGAATGTAGTTATAACGCCTCTTTTTCAGATTTTACCTATGTCTAAAGTAGACTAATAAGGCAGTCATGAGGTGCCGCCTTTACAGTATCCAAAAAGTTCTAGAATACTTTCCTTTCAAGCAAAAGCATTTCCAAAAAAAATGTCCACTGTAACATCGTGAAGCATACAACAAAACCACACCTTATAGGCGCAATCGAAAACATCAATACTATCGACGATTATAGAACAAAAATAGTTAGAATCATAGTTTTTTTTTATTACCATCACTCATCGAACAGGCGACACTTTGCAATCAAAATACTGTTTCTAGCGAGTTTTGATCCACGTTCGTCAATTGTTAACAGTGTTTTCGATTGCTCACTATCCGGTGTGGAAACAAACTTTTTTTTCAACAGAAACATGACTGAAAAATGTAGATAACTCCTAGCTCCTGTTTCAGATTGTTTTGGTTACGTATTCATTGTATCAATACGCATACCAGATAGGTGGCAATCGAAAACGTTGATGCTATCGACGAACGTAGATCAAATACCGTCAGGAACAGACTTTTTGGATTGCAGTTTGTTTGCCTGACTGGCGACAAATGGAAAATTCTAGCGATTTGCGATCCACGTTCATCGATTGTTCAGAGCCTTCTCGATTGTCGCCTATCCGATGTAATAAAGTAGCGTATCTTATGATAATTGAATATTTTGGTCATTTCTCAATAAAGCATAAGCAACGGTATCTTAACTCGCAGAGGATATCCGTGAGCAGGTTGAAATGGCAATTAAGCCCTCTGCAGTCATGTTTTATCGAAAATAAAGCCCGCGGTCAGTGATTGGTCAACGATCAACCAAAATATGACACATTATTAAATAAGATGTACAATTGTCAGCGATTGAAACACCTCAAGTTTCTATAGTAAACACTTATTATAAGGTATATAACAATAAAAAGGATGATACATTCTTCTGTCTATTAACGTTTGCCAAGCCCAAATGAGATAATGTATAGTAGCCTTAACCATGAAGCTGTGATGGCTGCACCAAGTGCGGATCCAGAGGGGGGGGGGGGGGCAGGGGGTCCGGACCCCCTCTTGAAAATCACAAATTAAATGGGTTTCTATAGAGAATAAGCAATTGGACACCTCCTGGAAAAAGTTGGACCCCCTGGAAAAAATTGGACCCCATCTGGAGCCTTGAAAAACGATAGATTTCTTTAAAATTGACCATTTGACTTCTGTAAAATAAGCTGAGGACTAAAAAAGTCATTGTCAGAGCTTTTTGTCAGACTGACCTGGACCCTCCCCCCCCCCCCCACCTGATGAAAATCCCTGGATCCGCGCATCTGTACCATGCTTGCCAACCGTGAATATACAGAAAAGAATGTTATATTGTCATATATCTTCCTTTCAGGCACATGCAGTTCCAATTAATTTTATAAAAATGTATGCAGAAATGTCCATTTTATCATCATGAAACATGCAACGAAACAAAATAATTTTTTCAACAGAAACATTAAATAACTCCTAGCCCTTACATCAGATTGTTTTGGCTACGTCTTCAGTATATTAAAAACACACTAGATAGTCGGCAATCGAAAACGTTAATGCTATCGACGAACGTAGTTAAATATTGTAAGTAACAGAATTTTGGATTGTTGTTTGTAGTCCGATAGGCAACAAATGGCAATCACAAACACTGTTTCTAGCAATTTGTTATCAGCATTCATCGATTGTTTAGACTGTTTTTTTTGCTGCCTATCTGGTGTGATAAGGTAGTTGAAATAGTTACGTCATTTCTCCATAAAACATTAGTGACCATGTACCTCCATGGGACCTAAAACATGAGAATGTCACATACAAGGCATGTGCACTTCTACAACCCCCCCCCCTTTTTTTGGGGTGGGTGGGTCTTAGGTTAGTGGCAGCATGCAGAAATAGCAACCGAGACATGTATATAGTATGTATATTTATACGGTCCACAACTTTTAACCATCAAAATACTGAATGACTTCATACTCTGGGTGATGTTTTTAAAAGCTAATACTTGCATTCCTTCTTTTTGTGAAAGCAAAATACTTACATAATTACGTTTCAAGCATCAAAGAGTTGTCAGGGGAGAATAATATCTACCGTCTTAGAAAATTAGTATTCTCTTTTAAAAACAAGATTCAGGAACGATAACTCTTACACTCTTACATTTAAGTAAAAGTAAGGTTATCTTTTGACATGGGTCCCGCACCACCTTAATTGATTTTTCCATATTGAGTGTAAATTGTAGCCATTTATGTATCATATATGTTAAGATATTAGAGAAAACATTGAGTGGCGATTTAGAAGTTTCGTTCAGTATACTTTCCATGAATTTACTGTTCATTCACAATATCTTGGCTCATTAAACGATATGGCTTTGGTGATCTACTTTGACCAAAATAGCGTTCCAACACGCTATCTCGAGATCAGTTTACGGACGTGCGCGCGTTTAAGTGTGTGTGTGTGTTTCGGGGGGTGGGGGGAGGGGTAGTTTTCCGTTAAAACACTACAACAGTTTTAGATGCGCCTAATGAAGACATGCGGACCAAGATCAGCCATGACTATGTCTGATGATTGTCAATGATCGTGTTTTGTTGAAACTGAAAGCAAAGAAAGCAACCGTACTGATTTTCTTTGGCTTGGATACTGGTAAACAGTTTCTTTGGCAAACAGTGTAGACTCAGATAAAATGCCGCATTATGTCGCATTTCATCAGGGTCTGCACTGTTTGCTAATATAAAAACAATCTTCAGCAACAAAATACAATTTTTAGCGGTTTTGACCAGCAGCCCTTTAAATAACAAAATGTATTGTATCAATATGTATGGGGGTTCAGATAATCTTGCAGATTATCACACCGAATAGGCGACAATCGAAAACCTTAACATTCGATAAACGTGGAACAAAAATCTCTAGAAAGTGTGTTCGATTGCCATTTGTTACCATTGGGCTATAAATGGCAATCGTAAACGCTGTTACTATCTTTTTTATCTACGTTCACTGATAGTAATAACGTTTTCGATTGCCGCCTATCCGGTGTGCATATAAATTGTATAAAACTATGTAAAGACCTCATTGTTTCAAAAAAGTGATTTCATCGTCTGTATACCTGATTGCATTTTCAATATGCGTCTTAACATCTGCCATTTTGAAGGAAAGATTGTACCTTCCGACTTAGCCCTTCATACATGTATTAGCCCAGATTAGCTCAATCGCATTTAGGTCTGCGTGGTAGGGAGGGAGCTGGATAACATCATGTCCATGCTGCCATATAAGAGAGTCCCCCTGAAGGTTGGTTCTGGCTTGTTCATTTTGCACAAATGTAAAAGGGTTGCTTTGAGTAAATTTCCTTCAGGAATAGCAATGCCATGTCGTTTCAGCCATTCAATAATGTGGGCCTTGTTGTTTGCTGCCGTTGGACACTTCTCCTCTATGACTGTATGATAGGGGCATCGTCTAACACAACCACGGAATGGGGCTTCAGGTTTTGTATAAGATGTTCTGTCAACCATTTCTCAATATTTGTCCCATTCATCTCTGCGTGATAATCTCCCTTACTGGAGTTGCCTTTAAACACATCTTTTGCATTCGATATGAAGCCATCTTTTGTGCCAGCGTGAACAATGATGTAACGACACCCCTTGTCGATTGGAACGTTTAAACCCACGTCATTAGACTTCCAACATTTGGTGGCATGGTGGCTGTTATTGACGTATTTCTCGTCTACATAAACAATGTCTCTCCCAGCTTTTCTATAACGAAAAACTGACCTCAGATAGGTTATTCTTCTATTAACAATATCTGTTCTTTTCATAAGAATTCTTCTACCTGGAGAACAGTCATGTAGACCATGAAAACCCAAGCTCTCGTAGCAACCTCATTAGTATGGTATTTCCTCCTCGAAAGTCTATTCTTTCACGCAACTGAATCAAAATCTTGTCTAAAGTTTGTCGTATCTTCTTGATATCATACATTTCGTTGACTGTTCTCCGCACGACACACTTATCAAAGTCGTCAAGCTCTATTCTGTCGCTGCGTGGCTTCCGGGAGGCGAGGATCTCCTTCTCTGGCTCAGAGTTGTTGCGTGATAAGGTTCTTGCTGATATTCCTGTCATCTTGCTGGCTCTCTCCCTATACTGCGATAATGGTGCATAGAGTGCGCCATTCATAGCCTCTTCTTCACATACTTTTAATACATTTGCAGCAAATTGCCTGGCTTGCGATCTAATTGCCTTTCTGTCACCCATTTTAAACAGGCAAGCGATGTTTGTGCAATGGCAAAACTATGAGTTAAAGAATGTTTAAGCATGAAAACCACGAGGAGTTCGAGGTATATCATGACATACCGAAATAAAGTGAAAATTAAAAAAAAAAAGTACCCCGTCAGGACTCGAACGCTATACCCACCTTAGTCTGATTGAACCCTCGACATTGTCCTCTGCACCACTGGAACTGTTTGTAAAAATGTCACGTATATCGATTATTACGATGTCCATGTAAGAATTTGTACCCCTATATCGATGTCTTGGGAACATCCACATAACGGTTTCTTTGAGCCAAGATATCGTGAATGAACAGTAAGCGATAACTTTTACATTAAATAGTATCAGTAAACGTACAATAATATGCAAAGAAGTTTAAGAATATATAAAATGCAGATTATTAGTTGTTTGAGTATAAATTATGTCTAATCTGTTTTTCAGAATGCTTAGACGATGGTCATTGCAGGGATCCAACGAAACCAGTGTGCTATTTGGAAAGCTGCGGTATTATCAGAAAATTTCTTGCATTTGTCATCATTATCACATTTTAAGTAAAAACTTACCATTCGCAGCGCAGTACCCATTTAATTACAGATAAACAAAAAGCTTTGAAGCGTGACTGTATTTACAATATTGATATGTTGTTCTAGAAAAAAGGGTTTCAGGCATATATTTACATTTATTATAAAAGCTTTGACAAATATAGATGGCTAAGCTTACGCATTCTGCATCAATCTTTTGAAATACATGTAGAAAGGCCCAAAGGTCATTAATCAGAGGTCATGGTCTTTTTCGCAATTAGTTTAATAAATTCAATAATACAGGAGCAAAAATGGAGAAAAACAGAGATTTTTTTAATCTTATTTGAACCAATTTTGATAAGTATTACAGAAGATGACAAGAAAAAAAGAAATATGGTTATAAAGGATATTGTGGCTTCTATTGACAGGAAAGCCAAAATGGATCAAGAATTTAAATCTGGATGTCAAGGTCACACAATATTTTTTTCCAAAATGTAGGAAAACAGGAAAGAGCTACGTGCATTAAGAGGCCATTTTGGTCCCCCTATGAGGCTAAAAAATGAAAATTGTTTTTCACCAATTTCTTCTTTTTAGTTTATTAGAACAATAGCCAAAGTGTTAAAGTCTGGCATTAATCTACTTTTACCGTTGATAGGGTAACACAAATGGCCGCCAAAATAGGCTGAAAATAGAAAAGTAACCATTTTGGAGCAAATTTGAGACATTTGACAGCATAATTACATAGAGCACAAGCAAATACTAAAAATAATATTTAAACAGATGATGAGAAGTATAACGGCACACAACATATTAAAAAGTTTTGTTGGTATTTGGCTGTGCTGATATCTAATTCTTTAAAAAAAATTGTCTCAAAAAACCTAAAATTTGCTCCAAATGGCAATTTCTCCATTTTAAGCTTATTTTGGCGGCCATTTTTGTTACCATTGCAACGGTAAAAGTTAATAAAATGCCAGAATTTTCACTTGGGTTATTCTTCTAATAAACCAATCAGAAGAAAGCGGTAAAAAACAACTTTTAGTTTTTTGCTCCAGATGGGGCAAATTAGCCCCTTAATGCACGTAGCTCTTTTAGCTAATTTGAACCAATTTTGGCAAGTATTGCAGAAGATGATAAAAAATAAGTAATAAGGTTATAAAGGATAATGTATTAACTATTAACAGCAAAACCAAAATAAGCCAAGTATTTAAATCTGAAGGTCATTGTCAAGGTCACAAAAGCTACAGTTACAAAATGTTTAAAACAGTGATTTATTGTAATTTGAACAACAAACTTAAGGCAAAAAAACTCTATTTTCAAAAGTAGATAAAAGCTGATTTTTAGCTAATTTGAAATAGGTATTGTAGATGAATTTGATGATTAGAAAATAAGTAAAATGGTTATAAAGGTGTTGTATCAACAAATGACGGACAAAAACCAAAGTTGATCAAGAATTTAAATCTGAAGGTCAATGTCACATATACTTAAAACTATCTAAGGCAAGAGACTCAATCATCACTTTTAATTTTTTGACTGAGGGTATTCGTATTTGAGACAATGATTGTCATTGGTGTGTAGCTTAAAACAAAAGTTACAGAATAGTGCTGTAACCTTGGAGTCAAAGGTCAAAGTCATATTTGCATAAAAGTTAGAAATGGTGCAAAGATCAGGAATCGATACAATCAAGTACCACACCTGACCCAGGATACCAATGGGAAAGTGACAAAATCACAGAAGACACCACAAACGAGAGCCAAGAGGTCAGCCCTTTCCCAGCAGGTGACCACAAAGCACATATAAACATACGTGCACAAAACATAGCAAACACAAGACAGAACAAAAACATAAAAGATCCACAAAAGAAGTACCGCCTTGGAACGGTCAGTAAAATATTTTACTGGAGGGCTTAAACCGGTTTAACGGCGCCAACCTCACCCTTAATTCAGATGTGGATCAAGACACATAGATATTTGGTTTGCATGAAAGACCCCTAACTTATCAAAAACCTGTCTATGGCTGGTTACTCAAATTTGTTTCATCTTTTGATGGAGAGAGTTTATATGTAGCAAAATGATTGCTTATGATGTTTAAAATAAAAGGAGGTTTCTGCCATAATGACATCGCCTGCAATACTTGCCAAAATTTGATCAAAGTAGCTGAAAATCCCTGTTTTTAATAGAGAATTGATGATCTTGACCTTCATACCTCAATTTCTCTATCCAATTAAGTTCTACTTTCAATAGTTAATATGTTGCTTTGTATATTCACGTGAGTGATTTTCTTGAGCACCTCTGAAAAAGTGTTCATAATGACTGTTACAGCTAAATATGTGTAATTTTCTCAATTTTCACAAATTTGGCATTTTGCCAGATTTCCCTATATTTGGACCCCTATTATAATTATGAAACATCTGTATAGTTTTATTCTTGTATCATTCTGTTGTTCTTATGTAGTAGCCTTAATCTCACGTACAAAACCTTTGTTAGAAATTATATAATTTAAAGAAAACAACAACACAATAGGCCAGCGTTCTGATTTTTTCCTCTCAATCGCTGCTGCAGTTTGACATGATTAAATAATCTCCGTTTCCATGGTAATGTTTTATAAATCGAAAAAGTTTGCCCAGTTCTGTAGGTTTTTTCATAAACCCAACAATAAAGTCTTCAAAAATATGTGGAAATTAGAATTTTTATCCTTTCAAATTTCTAGCTTTAGTGACCTTAACATTTTGAATATACTTTTTGACATTGCTACTGCCAATTGAAGCTTTGCTTGCTATGCTCGAGCCAGTGACTATCTTATTATTTTTATACACTCAAAAATTGTCCCAAAAACATGAAATCCCAGTTTCTTCAAATTTTAATTTCTACATTTGATGACCTTGACAATCATATTTCAATATCAAATATCTTCATTTATTTTATTATGCTTTTGTTAACTGACATGTTGTACTATATACAAGGACTAGTAGTACTCATTTTCATTTACCAATCTATACTGTTCCATAGCATGTGAAAATACTAGTTTTGTTCATATTTTGTAAATTCTACATTTGATGACCTTGACCTTCACACTTAAAAATCTTCATACATTTAAGTATTGTGTTTGTTAACTGATTAGTTGTTTTTTTGTGAAAAAACAGTGGTTTTTGTATTTTCTTTCATGTACCTTTCCAAATATTGTCCGAAAAATGTAAATATCCCAATTTTCCCCATTTTGAATTTCTACATTTGATGACCTTGACCTTCATATTCAAATAGCTTCATCGATTTAAGCATTGCTTTCTTTAACTGATTTATTAATCTCATTCATAGGCTAGATGTTTTTTATAATAATTTTTCAAACACCTTTCCAAATAATGTCCCAAAGCGTGTAAAATCCAAGTTTTCCGCATTTTGAATTTCTACATTTGATGACCTTCACATTGACCTTCACTTTTATTTTATTCATCTATTTGAGTATTTCTTTTAATAACTGATGTGTAGTTCTTTATCCATAGACTAATTGTTTTCTTATAATCTTGCATGTACCTATCCAAATATTCTTTCAAACATATGAAAATCCCAAGTTTTCTGCATTTTGAATTTCTGCATATGAAGACCTTGACGTTGACATTTACATTTAAATTTCTTCATCAATTTCGGGTATTGTTTTTGCTTACGTATATGTTGTTCTTAATCCATAGAGCAGTGTTTGTTTACTTTCTTTCATTTACCCGTCCAAATGTTGTTCCTAATCATATGAAAATTCCAGTTCTTCCACATTTTCAAATTCTACTTTGACCTTGGCCTTTAAATATTTCAGTCCATTTGCGTATTGCTTTTGTTAACTGTTGAGTGGTTGTTAATCCATAGACTAATTGTTTTCTTATAAACTTTCATGTACCTATCGAAATATTGTTCCAAAACATGTAAAAATCCGAGTTTTCCGCATTTTGAATTTCTGCATTTGATGACCTTGAAATTGACCTTCAAAATTATTTGTCTATCCATTTGAGTATTGCATTCTTTAACTGATGCATTGTTCTTAATCCATAGACTTGTGGTTTTATTATGATAATGCATATACATATTCAAATAGTGTTCCAAAACATGTGAAAATCCCTGATTTTTTGCATTTTGAATTTCTACATTTGAGGACCTTGATGATCTTGGTATTTCTTTACATTTGAATTTCTTCATCTATTTGAGTATTGCTATAAATGTTTACTTATGTGTTGTTCTTTATCAAAAGACCAGTCTCTTATTTACTTTCTTTCATTTATCCATCCAAATATTCCAGAACATGTGAAAATCCTAGTTTTTCGAAATTTTCAAATTCTACATTTGATGACCTTGACCTTCAAATTAATATTACATCCATTTGAGTACTGCTTTTGTAAACTGGTGTATTGTTCTTAATTTATAGATAAGTTGTTTTCTTATGATCTTTCATGTAAAATATTGTTACAAAGCATGTGAAAATCCCAGTCTGTTCTGCATTTTGAATTCGTACATTTCATGACCTTGACCTTTACATGTAAATATATTCATCCATTTAAGTATTGCTGTTGTTAACTGATGTGTTGTTCTTAATTCAAGTACAAGTGGCTTTCTTATTGGTTTCACGTTCCCATCTAAATTCATTTTCATTTTAAAGCATGCGGAAATCACAGTTTTTCCACATTTTGAATTTCTACATTTGATGACATTGACATTGACCTTTACATTCAAATATTTTTAAACCATTTGATTATTGCTTTCAGTGACTGAAGTGTTGTTCTTAATGCATATACTAGTTGCTTTCTTTCTTTCATTCATTTACCTATCTAATTATTGTTCCAAAATATGTGGAAAACCAACATTTTGAAATTCTACATTTGATGCCCTCGACCTTGACCTTCACATCAAATAACTTATTCCATTTTAGTATTGTGTTTGTTAATTTATGTGTTGTCCGTAATGTATATACCACTTGCTTTCTTATTTTCTTTCATTTACCCATCCAGATATTGGTCCAAAAAATGTAAAATACCAAGTTTTAAACAATTATGAAAATGAGTTTTTGTGACCTTGACCTTGACCTTTTTTTGTGTTTCCAACAGCAGACACATTGCTCATTATATTCATATCAGTGGTGTTGTTGTACACCGTTGCAAAAGGTATCAAAATCTGCTTCAAAATATGAAAAAATCCCATTTTTTCCAAATTTTGAAAATTGTCAAAATCTGCAAATTTTAAAAGTCACGTGCTACTCATGTGTGTAATATACCTTGTGTTGTCTTATTCGTTCATATAGAGCACAGTTGGTACAGTATACAGGTTAGTTTCAGAAATATGATGAACACATTTTGAAGAAATGATCAGCCAAGTATGCCTATTTTTCACTTTTTCTTTGCATTTTCTACAAAGTTCAGCTTGACATCAATAACCCTAGATACAATAGTAACCAGATGTCATTTTGAAATTTTAAGGCTTGTTTTGCTGGTTGGGGTCAAACCTGCTTCACACACAAAGAATGAGAAAATCCCAGACGTAGCGTGCCGGACCCCTATGGGATTTTTTTTATTCTTACAGAGAAACCATGTTAAAAACTCCCACAATGGGAGTAACAATAAACACGTAAATAACAACAGAACCACCGCCTTAGAACGGACAACAGTCTAAGCCACTGGGGGCTTAAATGTATTTTACTAAGACTATTATTTTTACACATTTCTTATTTAAAAAGTGTTGCCTAATTTGGCGGGACAGCCTTTATTTCTACTTGTCTAATGCTTTTAAGAGAAAAAAGTCTCCCCGACATTTCAATATCTATCGGTTTGTCATATCCTAATAATGTTGTGAACAAAAGCAATGCCACTGCCAAAAAATAATTATATAATTTTGTGAAATAGTCAACAAGTTTTTAGTTTTATGCACACAAACTATTTCCCAAAATATGTGAACTTTCTGCTAATGACGTATGAAATGACTACATTATATTATGATTGTACTAAATGGCAAAATACGGTTTCATTCGCAAAAAGGAATATAATTGATACAATTCAAACTACAAATTGCTGGATTTGTTCCGTAAATTAGGTCTCGTAAATTAGACAATGCATCTATATGTTGACCAAGAACTGCTGATAAGGATTGTGCTATCAAACTTTAGGCTTCAAATTACTTACAAGCGTAAAGGACAATACAGCACTAGTAATTTCTGAAGATCATATCTACTCTGTGTTGTTCTATGGAAAGATTATCAGCTCAAAAGCAAAAGCCTCGTAAATTATAAAGCTTATTTTCCGTTTTAAAAGTATGAAAAGCGGCTTCTTACGTAATTTTACTATGAAGGCCATTAAACAAAATAGTTGATAATTGGTTTATATGACACATAGCACATCTTCACACTGGTAAATGTATACGTCGATTTGCTGGTATTTACGCGTATTGCCGGTACTTCATAGACCGGAAGTGGTTGATATTGGTGTTAATACTATATGGAAAAAACATGCCATATGCCTAAAAGACTATAGAATTAGATCATTTTTAAGTAATCGGCATGCACATAGCGATTTATGTAAGCATTTAGGAATAGATTCGAGTACCGATCTGGATGTTCGGTACTCGAATCTATTCCAAAATGCTTACATAAATCGCCATGTACATACTGAATACTTAAAAATGATTGAAGTCTATAGTTATTTAGGCATATGGCATGTTCTCCTATATAGTATTAACACCAATATCTACCTCTTCTGGTCTATGAAGTACCGGCAATACGCGTAAATACCACCAAATCGACGTATACATTTACCAGTGTGATGTTTTAAAGACAAGTTTAATTTTTAACTAACGTATTTGATAATTGGGTGTATTGTTTGGACTCGTAAACTTGTAGGATTTAACGACAAAACAAAAGATGAAAGAACAAAACAAAAATTTTGAAAAATACGAGGGGGTTCAATTTGTAATGAAAACGCATTCATGACTCCATCCACAAACGCGTTAGGATTCTGTTCTATATGCCAAACTTTTGATCACAGCTTGACCTTTAAAACGGCGTCTATCTACTTATTTCATCGTTCCTACTTATTTATTTAAGGACTTTTAAAAATACACTGTATATATACTAGGCAAAAAAAGAAACACCGAACATAAAGATTAAAATATTACGTGTTAAATGAGAGTTGCAAAATTTCATTTGCTATATATGTTTCGCTACTATTCCTGCCACACATTATTCCCATTGTTTTATTGGGCTCAGTCAATCCAAACCAGTGTTCTGGCTGTCTTTTTATTTTCAAGTTTTTCACGTGCACATTCATTTAATTTAGATTTACACATGTAATAAATACTGAAATCACTAGTCTAATATCCAATTTGCTTGAAAACATTTTTAAATTTAAAATTAGAAGTAACACATTGCTAATTTACGATGCCGAAACGGACACATGTTGAACGCGAAAAAGCGATAAGAATGTTACAAGCTAACGTGATGCCATTCGGTGATAGCCCAACAATTTCGATGCCATGCAAGGATGATTGAACGTCTTAGGAAACGTTTCTGACAAATTGAAACAATGTCAGACCGTCCGCATTCATGACATCATCGCCTGAAGACGCGGCGTAACGATCGATAACAACGCAGGTTTAAACTGATGAATCAATTTCGTCCAGTGACAATGATAGCTAGGACAACCCTAGGAACTCATAATCCAAGAATCAGCCCTCAAACTGTGACACATCGTTTGCGAGGGGTTGTTGAAAGACCCCCATATACAATGTATGTTTTATATGCGGCGTTTCTTTTTTAACCTTGTATATATTTCTTTGGATTGCAAAGAAGTATTTAAACAAAGGTAGAAAAGTACGCTGAATTTTCAGAAACAAGCATTTAACAATCATGAATGGTATATCCAAAGTTTTCGGACTCCATTCCCGTTTACCTGCTAAAACGCCATCATCTTTTGACAAGTAACGATTTCTCGTGTGACGATTTTATTACTTTACCCACTTTTACGCTGACGCCGTATAAAGAAAGACGCAACACTAAAATATGCACGGTTCTTGAAAATTGGCATTTATGCTTTGCATCAGGAAAGGACAATTTTTATTTATCGAAATTTTGAATACGCTCAGTGCATAGGCAGCGTATCAGTTGAACTGGAACCGATCTCAAGGGGTATCTCATCAGAGCGGTATTGCAGTTTCGCTTCTTATAATTTTATAGTCTGAAATTGGCCAACCAGATCATTTACATGTCTATATGTGTTCTCAATGTCCAAAAATGCATACGAATGCATACATCGATGAAAAAATGTGTTTTGTCTGATTCAGTTTCAGTGTAAGCCAGAGATGACATTCTTTTAAGTGATTCTCTCTATTCAAATGACGTATTTAAAGGTACTTTATGAGTGCGAAAATATAGAAATTTCAGAAATGGCTGTATAACTGGCAAGCGAACACCATAGCGACCAGTAGAAATGTTACAAGATAATTTCGTATACATTGTTGCAATGTAACCGTTCGCACAAAAACGACTGTGTGAACTGAATGCCAGAAAATGTGATATCAAAGAGGATTCAAACCAAAATGGCAGCCTCATTATTTCTTAGAATATTACGCAATATCAAAGATCTTTGCAGTTATTAATCCCCATTATATAGATATTTACCACACGTTAAAAATGGCTGAAAATATCTTTAGTTCATGTGGTTTTATGTTTTTGAAAACACTGTTTCATTTAAGCCAATGTATGAGATTTCCAACAATGTGGTATGTGCGGCCAGCAAAGTCTCAGATCAGCGCAGCCTGATCAGAACCTTTGCTAGTCGCTTAAGCATTCTATGATTGTTAAGCCACTCTTTGAACCCCATTTGGAGTTTCTAAGCTTAAAATGAAGTTTCATAGGCTCGTCTGAGTCTACATTTGTCAAAATACCAAATTGTTTAAAATCTCATGTCACGGCTCATTTCATATCGCAGTGTATTTCAGTACCTTATATTGAACGCGGATTGTATAAATTAGAAAGGGAGGTGAACAGCTGCAATTTTACATATGCAAGGCCAATACGTGGATCTTTTTATGAAAGCAATTATAATGCGTGCAGATTTAAACTATTTGGATTTATTGGCCTGTTTTCATTACATATTGAACCCCCTAGTAACTATTTTATTCGTAACTATTTTATTGTCTTTTCTATAGAATATGAACGACATACGGGTTTTCGACCCCTTGGCTATTATTCGCGTCATATATCTTGTAGAAACATTGCTGAACGTTGTGAAAACATAAATTTCTTATCAGAAACAACGATCATTCTGTCGAATAGTTTCATTAATTACTTATAAACGTGTGTAGTTGACATGCTATTGGTCGTGAAAGGCTGGCGAAATCACTTGGCAATTCTGCGTAAGAATGGATTTGCAACAATGCAGTTAATATCAAAGGTAACTGATATTAATCGAACAGCCGCACATTAATAGACAAGTAATGTAATTGTCAGGTTAAAGTGACGTATTCATGTTATGTCGCATCTCAGCGTACTCAGGAACTTCTGGGACATTTAAATATAGAAATGCGGTATGTTAAGGTGAGCAAGAAAACAAACATCCATCATTTAAGTGAGGATGGCTCCGAATTACCTTTTGTCATCACTCAACGAGCCTTGTAGTGCCAAATGGTAATCCTCTGTATTTTGTATCAAACAATCATGATGGATTATTCAATTCCCTTTAATGCACACAATTTGCTTTTCGTTGCCCATATACCTTCACTGACTCTGGCTTAACATTCAGGAGTCCAACTTACCTGTGTTGTAGAGATACTTGGGCCCGGAATTACAATGCATCCTTAAAGTTAAGAAAGACTTAAGTTAAGTATTGATTTTTCAGGATGCGAAAAAAAGGTTTCAAACTGATTAAAATCAAAATAGTTTCATATTTTCTGAAGATCATAATGATATTTTTGGCCACAAGTACTGCATTGATCCAGTCAATTTATTTAGCATCTAATATAGCATGTTGAAATAACAATACTTAACTTAAGTCTTCCTTAACTTTAAGGAGGCATTGTAATTCCGGGCCCAGGTGAATGTTTGCATTATATTTGGTCATAAAAAATAATAAAATATTTTGAATTTCAGTATGCCTTACGGACGACAACTGTGGTAGTAACAGGTTCTGTAACTCTACGACACGCCAATGCGGTATGTTATGTCTGTTAGGGCATGTTTAAGCTGCAAAGTCTGTAACTTTTGATTTTTTAATTTTAGAAAAAAAAATGTTTATGGTACTAGGACATGTAACCCACATGTGCTAGATACCTGGCTGCTTAACGAAGCTAGTTTGTCAAAAATAAAAAAAAGACTTGTTTGAGTTGAGAATGGGCATTTATTAGTATGCCAAACTATGATGTCCAAATAATAGACAAGCATCAACATGAAAATAATAAGCATATGTTGAGTTACACAAACTATTTTGACAAATCTGGGCGAAAAAAGCGCCATAAATTGGCAGGGACTGTCAATAACAGAACACAGCAAAAAAGTAAAATTCAGGTATATATTTGAGCGATTTCGTAAATCTTAACAAATTATCAGTATCAAAACAACAGCATTTATGCTAAATCTTTACTGTCTTTAATTATTGGAGGGACGCAAATAATTACCAACAAGAGAAAAATACCTGTTTTTATAAGATAATTCACTTTTCCATGCAGTTTTCAGGTATGGTGAACAGATTTATTGTGACAACACAACTTAATTCTACTTTAACAAATGATTTAAAAAGAAAACAGATTTTTTCGAAAAATGTTCACAGTTGCAGACTTAGTCTCTTTAAATGAGCCATGATGTAAGAAAATCTGCTCTACTCACATGGAAAAAACAATGCACATTTTATTGTGTGCATCTACATAGACCAGTCAGCGCCTTTGTTGTCTACTGTTATTATCATTTTGTAAATTCGGGTATTTTCGCGAGGTTTTATTTTTGCAAAACTTCGCGGATGCGAAGTTTTGTGAAAATAAAACCCTCGTGAAATAGCAAAATCACTCTGTCGATTGCTGATGTAGGTGAATCTTGCACGTACATTGTATCGCGCGTTTTTCAGCGTGGCCAAATTGAATATGTCTTTTAACGTTAATCAGAAAATGAAATTTTCGCAAAAATCCTTTACACTAGTTTAATACCATTAAAGGGAAAATTCACGCATTTTTTCAAATGCATTTATTATAAAGCTTACAATATGGCAGGAATAATCTCTCATTAAATGGTTGTGAATACTCTTCAATTAGCCTGTAATAAATTACTTGTGCTAGTTCATGGGGGGCTGGCTATTTTCAGGTTAATGACCTCTACACAAGAAAACTGGAAGAACTTCCATCTGCTTACACACAACACAAGCAAAGTTATACAATGTCAAAAATAACAATGTTTCAGAGTAATATTTTTAGCAGTGGATGCATTGATAAGTATATTTTGATACCTGGCCGATATTTAATATTTATTTCAAAAATTAACCCTCAGAGCACTTATCATAACTATAGCAGATGACATATTTTGTAACAATTTTCTTCATTTTGGGTACAAAAAGATAGATTGAAATCAAATGAAACTTATTGAAAAATAAAATACTTTTCTTTAGACAGCTGTAGCATTCTAATTTGCATTGATCTGACCGTTGATTGTAATTAAAACGGAATATCCATAATCCAATATTGAAATGAAGAAATTGACTGAAGGTGCTGCTTCAATCATTCAGCTGACCTGCATAAAGAGGTAAACTCAGGTTAATGTGTGTGTGTTTCTGTAAGATGGCTGCTCCCAGATGTTTGCATAAAGCTGATAAATAGTAATTAACTTAGCAGATGAATGAATGATCTGTGAAAATTAAATCAGTACATAATAAAATACTTGTTTTTGATTCAAGTAAAATGTTAATAGTCAAGAACAAACACTTTAAGCTTGGTAGTTGTTCACGTACCACCGAATGGCCATTTAGGTGACTAAGAGCTATGTGTCTAAAAAATTATGTGTCTTCGAATTTTAAGTGGCTAAATTCTGTCCATGGATTCAAGTGACTATATTTTTGGATGATATTTTTATGAGGCTACATTTTTATGTGGCTAATCACAAATTAACACTAGGGGCTCTAACTGCAAAATATTTTCATTTTCATTATATCAGGGTTACCTCCCTTCGAATAGCTTTTTGACAAAATCAATTGGCAATGAAAAAAGACTTTTTTTTATCTATTTCAGTAGGCATGTAAGATCAAGGCACATAGTGTATGGACAAGACACCTGGTACATGGACATATTTTACCAAGCCACATTATGTAGATGGACGGTGTGGAAGGTCCATACAGATGTATAATTTAATATGCAAAATTTAGTGTCTTTTTTTTCAAAAATTACAGGGGTTACCCCCCTTAGTTGATTTATGTAGTTTTAAATAACTTCTTAGGTGACTAGACACTCAAGAGGTTTTATCCACTAAAGTGTGAAAAACACCAGTCATTAGCCACATACGTGGTCATTTGTAAACACTTTTGCTCTGAAATCCAAAGGCAAGTTAACAGTCAGCGTCACATTCAGAAAATAGTGGGAATTATAATAAAACTTCCATCTGAAGGATGGCTCTAGAAAAAGCGTACAAAAAGTAATACATTCCGCTGCTAGCACCTTTTTTACATGTTATAGCACAAATATTTTTTGTTTGAATGACAGCTGGCTTACAATACGTGTGTAAGCGGTGTTCTAAAAACGTGCGATCAGCTGTTTAGATTTGGAGCGTAGAACGCAACTAGGAGTTGAATGCACTAAATCCATACAGTTATACCTGTCGTAAGAAGACCCAAACTATGTTTCCAAGACAGACAATTGCTTATTGCAGGCCGAAAGCTCCATTCTGCAACACTTTCGACCTGCATTAAGCTACCGCATCTCTTTAAGATCTTTATTGTCTATTTTTGAGTTGCCGCATAAGTCTGTCTGACACAGAACACGGTTGGGCTCACGGTTCCAATTCGGTATACTCGGTTATACACGGGTTGACTGGTACGAGTATTAAGCTCCAACCGTGCATGGGAATGAGTTGGTACGCTTAAGACTCGAATGTTGCACGAGTATGTACGAACAAAGCACGGATATACTCGATCAAACAAGGTTTGTCACGGTTTGAACACGATTTGCAAACGATTTTCATACGATTGGTGCGCGGTTCCAAGTACGGTCTAGTACTGTCTGTTACGGCCTAGTACGACTGAACACGACTTTTGCTCGATTAACTGGACATTTACAGAGTTCTCATACGGTCCCACCGGCTTTTGTTCGATTTCGATTCCATACGATTTATATACGATATTGACACGGTTCAGCTCACTCGTGGAGTGAACTTCATGTACGGTTGTATGTACGGTCTCGTATGGTCTCACACAGTCTTGCTCGGTCTCGTACGGTCGCACACGGTCTCACACGGTCTTGTACGATCGCTAATTCGATTATACACGGACATGGCACCCGTGTCAGTTTTTTAAAAGTTTTAAAAATCATACATGTACACGGCTTTCACGGATACACTCGAATGGCCCGAGTGTGACTCGGATAAGGCCATGGTTGGTTCGATTGTATGTACGGTTTACACGGATGGCCAACCGTATAAGCTGTGTGTTCTGTGTAAGACAGACTTTAAGACATGTTTCACTGTGTGTGAATTTTGAGCTACCTTATCCTATCCTCATCATGTACACACTGGATAGGCGGCAAACGAAAACGCTCTTAACAATCGATGAACGCGGATCAAAAATCGCTAGAAACAGAGTTTTTGAATGCCTCTGTCGCTAGTCGGGCGACAAATGACAATCAAAAACTATGTGTCTAACGATTTTTATCTACGTTCGTCGATAGTATTAACGTTTTCGATTGCCGCCTATCCGGCGTGGTAAAGATGAGTCCACATTGATTTGATCATATCAAATCTTTTTTCATTTTTTTTTTCGATGTAATTTCCAGTTTAGCCACAAAGGAGCGGAGTCTCTACTAGGCATATACTCTTTGTATATGTCCCCAAACTAGTGCGCTGATATGATCTTACAACTGTTGACTTTGTCTAATTCTGATCAGCTGTTTTCGAAAATATGCTGACAAAACACACTGTAAGCACCCTACTTTTATTTGCACTTTTGATATGGATATTATTCTGTTGTTTTATTCACACAGTATGTCACACAGATAATACGCCATGTATTGGGCCTGACATGGCATGTGGTACTGATGGAAATTGTGGCTGTTTGGATGGATATGTTTCTATTGCCGGGAGCTGTCTACTCGGTAGGTCATTATTCATTATAATATATTTGAGCCAGTGCATGAGATTTCCAACAATGTGGCATTTTGACATGTGTAGACTAGAACGAGCCTCTGCAGCCTCCTTTTAAGCTTAGAAACTCCAAATGGTGTTCAGTCAGTAGCTTAACAATCATAGAGTACTCAAGCGACTGGCAAAGGCTCTGATCAGACTGCGCATATGCGCAGGCTGATCTGAAGCTTTGCTGGTCGCATATACCACATTGTTGGAAATCTCATGCACGGGCTCATTTCGTATTTAAAATACATGCTTGGGCTATAAAAAGACTCGCCTGGCACCTTAAAAGCGCAGAATAGGTTTTCAGGACGTATCTATAGGATAACTGGATACATGTTGAGTCAGTTTTGAAATTTGGCTCTGCTCATTCCTGTACTAGATAGGAAATTGATGGTGTTACAGAACTTATTACTGAGCATATCACTTTCATTCAGTGTATTTCTTAGGCAAGAATTTTTTTATCAGTTGATTTACGGGAATTTTTTTCAGATTTAGGGTCGGGTGGGGCGAAAAAAAAGCACTGAAAATGACCAGTTGACTGGTCATTTTCAGAGCTTTTTTTTAACATCTCCAGAAAAAAACAGTTAAAGTAAGGTATCCTAACAGTCTTTATTAAATCTTTATATATTTCATCATTTTTTAAGAATCTGGACAGAACAATCACTTTTAACAGTTTCACATTCAAAAATACAAAGATAGAACCTCCAAAATATATTATTAATTTCAACTAAACAAATAATATTTAGAGTCGGCGGATAAAATAATAAAATAATTCTAGAAATCAAAATTATTTTTTTTAAACTTTCCGGAAAATTACAGTAGGAGGGTGTGTTAATCAACTTATAAAAAAAATCTGGCCTTAATTCCAACGATTTACCATGTTGAACTTATGTTTTCATACTGCTGATGTTGAGTCTTGTAAAAAGTCTCCACTTATATATATTACTTATATACTTTATACGTAATAGTGCAGATGATATTTGAGCCGTGACATGTGATTTCCAACAACGAGGCATTACGACATGTGTAGACTCAGACGAGCCTGTGCAGCATCCTTTTAAGCTTAGAGACTTCAAATTATGTTCAGTCAGTAGCTTAACAGACATATAATATTCAAGCGACTAGCAATGGCTCTGGTCAGACTGCGCATTTGCGCAGGCTGGCCTGAGCCTTTGCTGGTCGCACATACCACATTGATGGAAATCTCATGTCACGTCTCGTTTTCTGATAATTTAGAATCACTAAAACTATTTTAGACGTTAAGAAAAAGAGTTCTGCTCTTAGACTAGCAGATGTTTCCTGGCGAGACCAGTGTTGCGCATTTCAATACTGGTCATAACGACTATCATTTAAACAGTCTTCATTTTTCTCATCTTTTGTGTTGCTTTCACTTTCAAAGGGGTTAAGATTTCAGAACTTCTTCATTAACATGTTGCATACTTTTATTGTACTGATTCCTGATCTTTGACTTATTTCTTAATATAATGATACATCTACATAAATGAAAGCATCATTTGAATGTATCGATTCCTGATCTTTGACTTCTTACTTTATATAATAATGCATTTACATAATGCATAATTCGATTGTATCAATTGCTGATCTTTGACTTCTTACTTAATATAATATTACATTTACATAATGCATAATTTGATTGTATCGATTCCTGATCGTTGATTTCTTACTTAACATAATAATAAATTTACATAATGCTGAGTGACAAGTCCTGTCTACGTTGACAATAGATCATGTGTAAAATAACGATATTCTGATTTTTTTTCTCGAACCTCTTGTGGGTCATAATAAAACTGGTATATATACTGAACGAAACTTCTAAACCACCAGTTAACAAAACACATTTATTCAATATAGCTCATTTATTATTAAACTGTTTGAAATGATATTTGACACAGTATATTTAGGCACATGTATCCGTCGATTGAACATAACAACGTTTGATTCAATAAGGATGTTCATTTATGCGTAACGATAGAGTACTTATACCGGTTTTGCACGTGGCACACGATGCTAAATGTTTTTCGCCATGTGTATACTCGTATTTTCATCGACAACTATCCCACAACTTTATGTTATCACAAAAATGCCAACTTTTGGGTTGTATGAGTATAAAGAAGAGGGGTCCGGCTGTGGGTTTAATCAAAAACGGGGCATCGCTGAGACTCATTCATAATTTATCATAAAGTTTGACATGTTTGATAGAGCTGAAAGTTAACACCACAACCTTTCGGTCATTTTTCATTTTTGCACTCGTATGACGAGAAAACCTGACAAAAACTGAGTATTACGTATGTCATAAAATGTCCTGTATAGTCCACCATACTTTGGTGCGGTGATGCACAAATGCTGCATCGGAACGTCGGAAGTGTCGAGATTGATGTGTAGAACACGTGGTGGATGTTTCAATAATATTGCAGACAAAAACATTTCATCACCAGAAAACACATTTATGTGTTCTTTTATGCCATATGGGCCTCCATAGGAGCACTGAATTGCATGGCAAATGCTAATTTATTATAAAATAAACACGATAGTGCTCAATAATGTCCATTTACAGCACCAGAAAGCTTCAGTAATATTGTAGACGAAACATGGCATCTCCATAAAGCATTCTTATGTTGTTTTATGTCATATGGGCTTCCATAGGAACATTGTGGATTACCTGAAAATTGTTTACTTAATAAAAGCAAAAAACCCCAAAAATCAATAATGTCCCTTTATAACACCATAAAGTTGGTGCTTTTCACTTTAGGTCCAAGGAATACTCGGTTTTTAGCGATGAGTTCAAAATCCAGCGTTTGTGTAAAAATGAAATGCGATGGTGCCTTTATACAGTCTATCAATTGAGCATGTTATTTTCAATTTATGAAAATGAAATTCTACCAGGTTCTGCTTAACTAATTTTTACATATTGAATGTAAATTGTAGCCATGTATGTATCATATATGTTAAGATATATGAGAAAATATCGAGGGGCGGTTTGGAAGTTTCGCTCAGTATATGTTTGCGAACGCTATGTCCTATTTCAAAGCTTGTTCTGTTTCATAATCATGAGAGAAATGACATCTTGTAATACTATATCTCTTGTTAATTGAATCATGTTTTATGGAACTTTTTGGTTACTGTAAAGGCGGCACCTCCGGGGTTAATGTGGAGGTAATTTTGGTATGGTGTGCGAACCAGTTTTTTAAACCGACCCAACTCATATACTTGGTATTCGAAAAATGACCTATTCATATACTTGATCGAACAAAATGTTAACATATTCGTTTATTGTTCTTTGATTTTTATACCCTATTTGCTGTCTGTAAACACAGTTTACAAATATATATTATAATTTTGGTTTCTGGGCTGAATATCTGAGCAATAATATGAGTATGATTTGATTTCTAAATACCAAGTTGGACTTAAATCTCTCTTGCGCCAAGGACTTTTGGAACCTGATTTCTACGGTGACTTGGTGTATAAATTGAAGAAGATTGTTGGCTCTAATAATTTTTCAGTGCAGTTCATTAAAATAATTTCCATTATAAAAAAGATTGACTATAACATTAATGTATTGCAACAGACTGCATGCTTGGTAGTCAACCCAATCGCGGTTGGCAACTTTGCTTTCCTCTTTAATTGCACGCTTGTGGGTTGGACTTCAGACTCTATGATGGTTCCGACTTAAAGACTTATCTATTGATGAGATGGTAGGGGCCTGATGCTTTGGCTGTTTGTCGGGCCCACCGGGGTTTACCTGTTGGATTTCTTTTGCTCCGGTATTCAGTTTTATTTACTGTTGAGTCCTTATCTGTGCTTTATCTCCTTGTTATATCTTGATTTATATGTTTTAGGAGATGATGCATTGATAAGTTAGGGGTCTTTCATGCAAACCAAATATCTATGTGTCTTGATCCACATCTGAATTAAGGGTGAGTTTGGGCAGGTAAACTGGTTTAGTCCCTCCAGTAAAATATTTTACTGACCGTTCCAAGGCGGTACTTCTTTTGTGTATCTTTTATGTTTTTGTTCTGTCTTGTGTTTGCTATGTCTTTGTGCGCGTCTGTTTATATGTGCTTTGTGGTCACCTGCTGGGAAAGGGCTGACCTCTTTGCTCTCGTGTGTGGTGTCTAACTGTGAGTTTGTCACTTTCCTATTGGTATCCTGGGCCAGGTGTGGAACTTGATTGTATCGATTCCTGATCTTTGCACCCTTACTTACTTTTTTCAAACAGGGTTGCCAGAAATAAGGATCATTCATATATCAAATTTGATAAACCGGGTCAGTCATTTATTTTTCTTAGAAAGAGGGGGCTTATCGTAAACCTGGCAGCGCTGAAAAAGGGGGCTATTCAGGCCGTACATCCGTACTATGTCATATATAGGTATTTCCCCCCCCAACCCCTCCCCCAAGGGCGGCACCTCATGAATGCGTAATTAGGACTGATCTACCTTAGGCATAGGTTAAGCTGAAAATGAGGTGAGATTTTATTCAAAAGTAACTGTATCATCTTGCGCAAATTACTGGTTAACCGCTTGTTCAAGCCTGCCCAGGAAAAGTGTGGTTAGGTGAACTGACCGTCCCGCAATGACCATAGCTGTTGACTTGGGACGTAAAGCAACAAAAACAACCAACCAACCTTTACCTCAGTAAAGAGGCAAACATATCACTTAATCCTTAAAACATGAGCAAAATAGCTGCATCCGAAAATATTTAACGTAAGCATGGTGGCATGGTGGCAAACAGTGTAGACCCAGATCAGACTTCTCCTATAGGAGCAGTCTGATCTGGGTCCACACTGTCTGTCTATGAGGCTTCAAATATTTCAGTAGACGACAAATTCATACGACTTTTTATGATTATACGCTTTAGGGGTTAATAAATGCGAGTTCAGTGTGTATACGGTTAGGATTTTCATAAAATGCCTTAAACAAACAATATTTTAAATTGAGAAAAAATATTTTTTTCCTGATTTCATCATTGACTTTTAAAAATATTTCGGGAATTTATAACGATTTTTAGGGCCAGTATTCAAATTTAACGGGAACAATTCAATTTATTTATTTATAAAGAGACACTTCATCCAAAAACCGATGCGTTTAATGGCTTTTTCTGTCATGTAAAGATGTTAACTCGGGATCAATCCCGAAATTAATTAAAATAAAATTTTCAAAATCACTTTGAGCATGATCTCAAAAGTTCTTTTTGGGCACGATCCCGAAACTTTTTTTCAATCAATTAAAAATGTTTTGGGATCGTGCCCGAAAAAGAACTTTCAGGATCATGTCCAAAGTCATTTTTAAATAAAAAATTCAAAATTACTTTGGGCATGATCCCGAAAGTTCTGTTCGGGCACGATCCCAAAACATTTTGATTGAAAAAAATGTTTCGGGATCGTGCCCAAAAAAGAACTTTTGGGATCATGCCCAAACCCATTTGTAAAAATAAAATTTTAGAAAATACTTTGGGCATGATCCCAAAAGTTCTTTTCTGGCACGACCCTGAAACATTTTGATTGAAAAAATGTTTCGGGATCGTGCCCGAAAAGAACTTTCGAGATCTTGCTCAAAGTAATTTTTTAAAATTTTATTTTTAGCAGTTTATCATTTAAAATTACTTTCAGGATTGATCTCGAATTATCTTTTACTAATGTTGTAGAAATTTCGCTCCAGCACAATCCCGAAAGAATGTTAATAACCCTTCTTGGCTCAGTGGCAGGGAGAATAACCCTAGAAATAATTAATTATCAATCTCCACAAAAGTATGGGACCTGGCGGGAGATCTAATTTGTGACTCCAGTATCTTCAGTCAGACAGATATCTGCAGCCAGACACACATTACTGACTGTGCTACGTGGCTTAGTGACTTCAGCTTTTAGACTGGTAGTTTATGAATACAAACAGCGACAGCCCAGTGAGCAAAAGTCAAAACGGTCATGTCTACTTCACAGGTAGGTGATATAATTTTCTTTAATAAATGATAAATTTATTTTTAAATAATGATTTCTTTTTTCTCCTCTTTCCATTTGTGATTACTGATTAGGTGAGGGTTACTAAGACAGAATAGATGAGACTAGCTATATGAAATCATATTATACTGAATGTCTAGAATTCTGATAGTCAGATCCCAGGGGGCACGATTTTGTTGATGTTGATCCAACGTTGACAATATATGTTGAAATAAAGTTGAAAATATATTTGAATTTGAAACTTTGAAACTTGAATAAACGCTGACATACAAACGTTGATTCGACGCTGACATACAAACTTTGATTCAACGTTGACCTTCAATCATTGAATCAACATTGCTATTTCAACACTGGCTCAACGTTGAATCAAAACTGTATCAACTTTGATTCAACCTCAAATACAACACTAATTCAACCTTAAAAAAGGAGCCAAATAAATGCTGAATTAACGTTTCTTCAAGCATATCATGAGGCTAAATCAATGCAGACTCACAATGTATTGCATCCATCCCACAATTGGGGTGCAGCAGGCATAAACCAGGGGTAAGAAAATAAATCTGCAACAAGAAAATGATAAACCCCAGCTAAAATGTGAGGACTAAACACTTGAAAACGTATGACCCATTTTAAGAATTGAACCACATCATGAGAAAGCCTTCTTTAAAAAAAAGTTCTTTTCAGTAGGGACTGGTCATCTACATACATGTAGTAACAATGCAGCTGATCAGAGTCAGTGTTCGCACTAGGATTTTGAAAACAGAAGTTATAGAATCCATTCCTGGAAAAAAGTTGGGAGTCAAAACTGAAAATGTGGAGTTTGATCCAGAAAACTTGGCAGCTTCAGCTGAAATATTATTTTTTTATGAATTATTTCAAAATACTTGTGAGAACTCTGACATTGCATCGGTGTGTCATACCGACTATGAACCAAGATGTTTCGATTTTCATTAAAAAAAATTAAATAGTTGTTTTTGTTTTTATTCATCAAGATAATCACCTCATACAAAGATATTTAACAAAACAGTGCTGTCTGCTTATAATGTATTCTGTGCATTTTAAGTTTTTCTCTCGAAAAATTGTATCATGCAAACTCTATGAACACTGATCAGAATGCTCCTAAGCATTCTGACCTGGGTCCATACTGTTTGCAATATAGATCACAAAATTACACCAAATTTACTCCAAAATAATTTCATCATGTAAGCAAACATTATAAACCGTGATCAGACTGCTCATTAGACTGATCTGGGTCTATACTGTTTGCAATATTATATAAGCGTTATATATAAAGTCATTTGGTCATTAGCAGATGACAGTATTAAATAAAGAGTGCTGTCTGCTTATTACACCTGCTGCATATTTTCATTTTCCCCAAAACAAATCGTATCATGTAAGATAACACTATGAACCCTGATCAGACTGCTCCTACCGTTTTCAATATAGGTCACAAAATCTCATCTGATTTACACCAAAATAATTCAATCACATAAGCAAACATTATGAACCTTGACGAGACTGCTCAAAGGTCTGATCTGATCCATACTGTTTGCAATATAGGCCACAAAAATGCATTAAGCAGAAGAGCATGTAAAATATTTAACAAAAAAAGTTGTCTTTATAATTTTAAAATTTACTCCAGAATAAATATATATCATGTAAGCAATTACTATGACCACTGATCAGACTGCTTCTAAGCAGTCTGACCTGGGTCCATACTGTTTGAAATATATAGTTCATATAAAAATATCAAATGAATGTAAAATATTTTACAAAACTTATTTTGCATGCTCCAGAATAAATGTATGATTTCCAAAAATGTGCAAGCAAACACTACAAGCTCTGATTAGACTGCTTCTTGCCGGGTCAATACTGTACATACTAAAAAAAACTTCTCAATGGATCAGTTCTTTTGAGCACCCAAAATACAAAATTTTGGATAAAAAAATAATCACAAATTTAAGATTTAATAATTCGCTAATCTGGACCCATGCATGTAACCAAAGAAACCTTTATGCCATATGCCAAAAATATAGAGTGATCCTCATAGTCTGATTGACAACAGCCCCCATCCCCCTGAAGATTGTTTTAATTTTAACAAACAGTGCAGACCCTGAGGAAATACCACCTTATGCAGTTTTTCATTAGCGTCTTCACTGTTTGCCAAAGGTCCTGTTTACTGTATACAGAATGAAGAGGGTTTATATAGTATATACATCAAAAAAAAACTCCAGATAAGAGTGTGAATATATTGTTTTATATTTATTTCTCATCCAAAACATATGTTGTTGGTACTCAAAAGAACCGTCACAATGAGACCAAAAACGGCTGTTAAAACTGATGGGTAAGAAAATATTAACATTTTTTTTACTTAAAAGCATTGCTAATCTAATCACTAAGCTGGTGTCAGCTCTTCTGTTTCCTCAAATCATAAGTGCACTAAGCTCTGAGTCAGTTTTCTTTGAGTCATAGAATTTGGAAGTAAACAGCGAGGAATTTGGCGCAGTTATAGAAAATTTTAAAGGGTTTGCTGGCTGGAACTGACTGTTTTTCAAATATTGTAGTGTCTCCCATGGAGCTTAACTGCTCAGACTGTCCGACGACCTTGATCTTTTAAATATGGTGTGCAGGGTATTCTGCTGTCACCTGGTAAACCTGTCTTTACTGAATGACCTGAGCAGCCGCCGAAAACACACTTGTCCGCTTGCCATGGCGAGTGCCTTTTAGCCCTTATGCTGTAGGATGAATAGAAATGTAGACTGTTCCCAATGTCAATTATTGAATTTACCAAAACATATGGTGATGTAGGACAAGTAGAAACGCTGGATCCAGTCTGTCCAAATGTAAAGACTGGTACTTCAGTGCCTGTTGAATTTCTGAAAGTAAAGGGAGCCTAATAGGTTGAGATAAACAAAATTTTTGAGCATAAAATTGTAAATATTTTTAAACCCATCAATTTTAACACATGTTTTGGGTACTTAAAAGAATGGTCTCAATAAGACGGTTCCTTTGAGCACCCACAATATATGTTTTGTTTGAGAAATAAGAACATTCTTTTTTTTGGTATGAACTCTTAACTTAAGGCCTGAGCCTCTTAAACACATTACCAAAGTTTATACCACAGCTATTTAAAATTTGTGGCACATGCAAAAAATAAATTATAAACAAATAATGTGTTCTATACAGGGTTTCAGCTGGACTGAAATTTACTTTGGACATTTTGTCCAAGCAGCCCCATTATTGTTCGGACATTTAGAATTTTTCAGGACATTCATTAACATTCATTTTCACCACCATAAACGGAAATTGCCATCTGCCCTTCACAAATTGAAACCAGGGGTAGTTTTGCTACCATTACGGATGGTAAGTGCGGCCTGATTGATTGTCTGGCTTTTTTATTTCATGAGGAGACTGGAGCTTGTTGATCAGTGGAAGTGGGTGGGGTACTGTTTATTGCTGCTTTTTGTGGCCGCTGTACGACTCGTTAGTCATGGAAAATGACTGTTCAGGTAATGATGGAGCGGACAAACTGTTTTGGGGCATAAAAACTTCTGTTATGTCTTGGTGGCAGTTAAGTTTTTTAGTCATTTTATCGGTAAATACAAAGGCAAACATGCTTTCTGCTTGGAGATAAAATCAAGTGAAGTAAACTAAGGATGCAAAAGACCAATCAGGCAAAACGTAACAAAACACTATGACTAGTTTGCTTTAGTGAATAAGTATTTGCGGGGTAAAATAAGTCAAACCAGTCTGAAGCTTACAGAAATTTGGCCAATCAGCGATCGTTTTTTAAAACAAAAATAATACCGCATCACTGTGCATTACTATACAGTGTGCGTTTCCGAAAATCATCTCGGACAAACTGTTCAAAATGGTCAGTAAACTCTCAGACATCTGGAACTATAGTACTGCCGCATTAATAACGCAAAAAATTCGACTTAAATTGCATCTTTTCACGTTAATTTCTCTTGATATTTTCGTTATGCGGGTAGAAAAAGCTGCAGTATTTTTTGACAAAATTTTCAACCTGATGTTTTTGCTGCGTTTTTTCTGTAATTAGATGGAATTTTCGCATTTTTTTCGTTCTTTTTGACGGGGGAGTATTACTGTTGGTAGAATGGACATAAAGTGACCCAGTTTATTAATAATATGCAACGGTTGACTAAATAATTCGATGACGTTTCAGGTCAGTGATCGCCGTGTAGGTTTTATACTGAACAAAGTGAAAACGCTACACCTGGATTGTTACTATTTATAGGCTTTTGTTTGTTTGTTTGATTTGATTCTTTACGTCCCATCAACAATCTTTCAGTTAAACAGGGACGGGTCTTCCTGGGTTAAACCATTATTGAGCTAGGATCTTGTGTCTTGCTCAAGGACCACAATGCAGTGACGCAGATGAGGCTCGAACCCGCGGCCACTCGGTCACAAGTCAAGCACTCTACCACTAAGCCACTGCGCTCCCATCCGTTTATATGCGAAACGATGCAAGACAGTAAAGTAAATTGTATCTTAATGTTCAAAGACAAGGTTGTGCATAAAGTGAAATGTTTACTGATGTGTCACGAGGAAACACATGAAAGTCATTTAAATGTGACAGGGGTCCAATTTTTCAGGATACAAATTTGAACAGAAATCTCGCACAGTTTAGGCCTTTAGACATCAACTGCCAACCAAATCCAACTGAACGAAATGGAAATCTTAGACATTTGACAATCAGAAATGTGTTTTGATCGTTTAGAAAAGCAACCTTAGAAAGCAGGTTTTCATTAAATTAGCCAAGCTTGAAATTACAAGCTTGATCATATTGTATCAGTTGGATCTGTGTCAACGCTGATTGAATCAATACTTTCAACTGAATGGCAAAGTTTAAATAATAAAACTGGCATGTACAAAGCAATCACGCTGTTAAAATGTATGATGCTTATGACACTTACCTGTAGAAATTTAAGTAAAGCTATATAGGCCGTCACATGGCTGTTACACTGTTTAAATCCCCCCCCCCGCTTTTCAGAAAGCCTAAAATGTCGAAATTCCCAAAAGATTAGGGGTCAGTGCAGTGGTAGTAGAATCTTCAAACAATTTTTTCCTGACACTGCAGGATTTTCTAAATCCGGATATGTGCTTAATGTTTCGGAAAAATACAAGTAATAAAAAAATATCCCAGTTTTTCGCGTTTCTTATTATTGCGGCAGGACTATATTTTCAGACTATGTCCGATGGCGACGCCAAACTGAATCACTGCTATAATAAGTGATATATCCAAGAGTCAATTTTTTTACTGGTGCCAATATACATAAGAAAATAGTGATTTTCCCATAAAATTAAATATACATTGTGACTTCTCACACAATTTAGGAGCAAAAAGGAAATTCTAACACACCCTGCCTATAGAGTAAATTGTAAAAAAATAACAGTGATATATCAAACGATAATTCACAGTTTTGAAAGCACCAGGAAAACGCGTGCTAGTTGACGTCATTTGTGACGTAATTCATGGCGTTAGACGGTGTAAAATCATTTTTACGCTTAAAAGAAGTTACAAATACATGTACACGTATGGGAGGTAGTCTAACTATTGGCGGGAATTCTTCAGTGCAATGGCGGAAAGTTGGATGAAGTTGAAGACTTCAAATGAGTTTTCGTCGTTTATTGTGTGTTAAAATTGAAATAGATCATTTCTAGTGTGTCAGTTGTTGTGTAATAATTCAATATTTGTCGGTCAGTTGTACAGGATAAATCACTCGCGCTGCATGCTCGTGGTTTGATCTTCTTGACAACTGACCTCCAAACAGTGAATTATTACACAACAATTCACTGCTAGAGCTGATCTATTTCTTAGATAAAATCTTTCTGAAATCCTCTTATATTTACAAAATTGAAAGGAAGACCCACAGGTTTAGATAAACAAAAAATGTCAGCGTGAAATTGTCAATATTTTATTACCCATCAATTTTAACAGATGTTTTGGGTGCTCAAAAGAACCGTCTCATTGAGGCGGTCCTTTTAAGTACTCACAACATATGTTTTGGTTGAGAAATAAGGAAAATATATGTTCGTTACACACTCTTAACTAAAGTCCTGCTGCCTACACTTTTCTAAGGCATTTACTCATTTAACACCCAGATATTTTATCATTTGATCCCACTTGGAAGAATTTTGTATTTATTGCATTAGGTGACCATCAAATACTCGAATGAGTCTGAGCCGATGAGCTTGTGGACCTGATGTTCACACATATTGTGACATAATATGGATGTTCATGAAGGTTAAAACCCACAGTATTGAATAGCTACTCGTGCATATTTTAAGAATGACATTGCTGTGCAGATTTATCTCATTGACTGTCCATCTAAATGCTAGAAAGCCAATGTTTAGGATTTGCGACCATGTAAGACTCAAACCAGCCTGCTCAGCTACACAGACTAGCTAGAATCTTGAAGTTTGTGTACAGAAAATGTAGCCAATTTACTTTCCAGAAAGCTAATAACAAAGTTGCTGATCAAACTGTGCAGATGATTAGGCTAGTCTGCACCTTTGTTGTTTGCATACAACAATGTCAGGTTTTCTCACATCCAAGCCCAGATAATATATCATATGTGCTGCAATGTGTAATGAATTACAGTAAAACGGCCACTGAAATAGACAAAACAAAGATCTTAATGACAAATAGTAGCTTAATGTGCTCCCCATTCTGCATTACTTTTGACCTGCATGAAGCAATAATTGCTTTTGAAAACCAATTTTTGATCTTTTTGAGAGTGGCCATTTTAAATATGTTTTACTGCATATTACACTAACCTTTTTTTTTGCCTAGTTCTAGATTTTCTCTTGACTTGGGATGACATTGACATGTAAAGGTCTTCGCTGTTAGCTTCTTTACTGGCTGAAGTGGCTGGTGACTTTGTCTGATTTGAAAGGTACTTCAAGCTCATAACTGCCAGCAAACTGAGACAAATACCCATCTTTCTCTGAAAATATCAATTTTGACCCATTTTTCCATACTCAACATAATACATAGGTCAACACAATTTTTTAGCGTAAAATTGTGAATATTTGTAGGGTGCTCAAAAGAATTGTTTCATTGAGACGGATCTTTTGAGTACCCACAACTTATGTTTTAAGTTGAGAAATAAGAAATTTGAATTACACTCTTATCTAGAACCCTGCAGGGCTTTCGATAAGCTTTATTTTCAAAAGAGTACAGTACTCGTCCATTTTGTAAAAAAGGAGTAACGAGAGATTTTAAGGAGTACTGACTATTTTTCTCAAAAACACACAAAAGAAACAACAAAGCTATCTCAACACGCTGATTAATTGAGCCTGTGCTTACTGCTTGTTTTTCTAGGCTATTCATTTACAAGAAAGCAAATAGTAAAGATAATGAATTTGAATTTCATTTTGTTTGTTTTGTTGCTTTACTTCCCAAGTCAACAGCTATGGTCATGGCAGGACGATCAGTTCACCTAACCACACTTTTTCCCTGGGCAAGCTTGAACAAGTAGTTAACCAGTAGTTCGTGCACATATTTTCGATTGTAACCGACAACAATCCTTCTTGATTCAGCAGAAGGGATTATAATGACAGTAATCAATCTCCACAAAAGTATGGGACCAGGCAGGGATCGAACTCGCGACCCCTGGATCTGCAGTCAGACTCGCATCTGTTGCCAGACACATAACCGTTATTGACTGGGCTAAGTGGCCTGTGTGAATTTCTTTTTGGCATAGTAGGTTGTTAGTTTTGCAGGAATACAACAGATGCAGTTGGTAGATTGTGGTGTGGGTTTGGGAAATACGGTGGCAATTGCAGCATTCTGTGTCCCATTTTGGTGATTTTTGTACACTTTAGGAGGGGGTCAGTGAGTGAGGGGTTAAGTTGAAATAATCAAAATATATTACAGGATGTGAACTATACAGCTACTTAAAAGTTTAAGAAAACCTGATCTGAATGAGTTTATTCTCATAAACCATTAGACAGACCGAAACACAACAGGACCGACTTTTGCATAAGCCAGTATTTGTTTGGATTTTGTGTATTTATTTCTCGCAACACCCATCACCTCTAATCACCTTTCTAATAAGAAGAAGCAGCTGGATTTCAGAAATGTTAAAAGAAATTACTGTGTTTGCTTGAAAGAATGCAAACCAGCCTGGATGGCTTGTATTTTTATAACTTTCTGGGCTGGCATTTTTTAGACAGCGTGTTGCGAAACGGAAAGTAAAACAAAGTCGGTGGTTCATGAGCGGATCCAGGGGGGGTCCAGGTCAGTCTGACAAAAAAAAGCTCTGACGTTGTTGTTTTTTTTTCTTTTTTCTTAGTCCTCAGCTTATTTTACAGAAGTCAAATGGTCAATTTCAACCCTGCCCCCACCCCCCCCTCTGGATCCGCTCTTGTGGTTTCCCATTGTTTCCGCAAGCTACAATATTGATCCACCGGAGACTAACATGCATTTCATTTCTAACTGGTCTATATTTAGAATGTGGTTACGAAGATTTGCGATGTCTCTGTAATTAAAAGAACATGCCCGAAGGGAAACCAATTCGAATTTCCTCTACCTTTTCCTTAACGTGTAAAAAAGAAACGAAATATAACATTTCGGACATTACACTCTGAAAAAACATTAATTGCGCAATGCTCATTTTGATTTTCGTACATGATATATACGCACAAGAATTTAAATAAATGCATATCCTGCCAAATATTTTCGTATTTTACCGGTACGCAAGCTTATCTAAAGACCTGGGGCCTCTGATAATAGCAGCCTAGGGAGGAAATGGTATTGGGGTGAAACGACTAGGGTATGGGTGCGAAACCACCAAGGTTGAAAATAAATAGAGGTGAAACGACTAGGGGGGAACGTCTTGGGGGCGAAACGTCTCGTTATCAGGTTAGGCTAATGAAAAAAATACAGTAACGTGATGAATGCCCCAAAAGGATTTGGTCTAGCATAAGACACATTTGAGGAAATTTATTTGTAATATAGGAGATATGCTCCAGACACATAAAAAGGGTAAACTAGAACACATTCGATGGCGTGCCATCGCAAATCCCCATGCTCTAAAAGAAATCTAATGGTAATTGACCCTTTGACCCCATCCCAAGGTCACCAGTTTGATCATAGGTAAGAAAATTTCAGTGTATCCTGGTCTACTGCTCATCCCCTTAAATTTGATATGCCACATGACCATGTTCAGAAAATTAAATTTTTGACCCCTCCCCAAGGCCCCAGGGGGTGTGGACCCAAAAAATTGTGCTGGTGCATCTGCCATTCATGTAAGTAACTCACACACCAAATCTGGTTAAATTTTGGAACATTTTTTTTACCCTCCAACCGCCCACGGTAACCCCAAGTCCCACCCCTGGGCATGACCCAGGCAGCCGAATAAAAATCCTGTCTGATATGTTATATATCTTTCATTTGTGAGAAGATGCACAAAGTTTGGTTTAAAAATCTATGAAACTGACTTTGTAATATAGATTTAATGATATTTGACCTTTTGGCCCAACCCCAAGGCCCCAGGGGGCCGGGACCCAAACAATGGTGCCGTTGTATGTGGCATTCTTGTAAGTATCTCACACACCAAATCTGGTTGAATTTTGGAATTTTTTTGACCCCGAACCCCCCAAGGTACCCTCAAGTCCCACCCCTGGGGTATGACCCAGGCGGCCAAATGAAAATCCCGTCTGATATGTTTTGTATCTTTCATTTGTGAGAAGACATACAAAGTCTGGTTTTAAAAACTTTGAAATTGACTTTGTTATTGAAATTTTATGATATTTAATGATATTTGAACTTTTGGCCCCTCCCCAGGGCCCCAGGGGGCGGGGCTAAAAAATGTGCCCATGTGCGCCCGATTCATGTGAGTAACTCACACACCAAATTTGGTTGGATTTCGCCCAATGGTTTAGGAGGAGATAACGTGATGGATGGACAGACGGACGGACGGATGGAGGTGATTGCATTATCCCCGACGCTTTTTTTAAAAAGTGTGGGGATAAAAATAGGTCCGAAGTCAAAGTCAAGGTAAAAGTGACCACGAAATGGTATGCACCGATCCGCCACCCCAAGAAGAGTCCACACACCAAATTTGTGATTCCTACCTCAAATAATATAGGAGATATTTTCGAGATACGACTATTCTTGAAACTAGGTCATAGGTCAAGGTCACAGTGACCCCATAACGGTAAGCAACATATCCCCATCCAAAGATGCATCCATACACCAAATTTGGGATTCCTACCCCAAATAATATAGGAGAAATGCTTCTGCCACGAGTATTCTTAAAATGAGGTCAACGTCACAATGACCCCAAAACAGGTACATGACACTCCATCATCCCAAGATGCAATCACAAACCGAATTTGGGATTATAATAATAGACATGCTAAGGAGACGATTATTCTAGAAAATAGATCAGAAATCAAGGTCACAGTGATCGAAAAATGGTTTGTGACAATCCGCAACCCCAAGATCCAGCCATAAATTTGGGACTCCTACCTCAAATAATATAGTATTAGGAGATATGCACCGAAGTGGATTCTAGAAACTTGGTCAGAGGTCAAGGTCACAGTGACCCAAGGATATGTGACACTCAACCATCCCAAGATCAATCCACACAATATTTTGGATTCCTACTTCAAAAAAAAAATAGAGATATGCTCAGGACACGATTATTCTAGAAATGAGGTCATAGGTCAAGGTCACAGTGACCCAAAATGGAGGACAACACTCCGCCACCCCAAAATGCAACCAAATACTAAATTAGGGATTCCTACCTCACAGAATATAGGAGATATGCACCAGATTCGATGCAAGTTTCCAGAAACTAGATCAGAGGTTAAGGTCAATGTCACAATGACCTAAGGATGGTACAGGACACGGTCATCCCAAGATCCATCCACATGCCAAATTTGTACGTGACTCTCCCCCATCCATAGATGCATCAACACAACAGTGACTCCATCGGCAGTAAGTCTCAATCTAGCAACCCTTTGATCCCTAGTCGAACACTCTACCAACTGAGCCAAAAATTTGGAATTCCTGCTTCAAAGAATATAAAAGATATGCACCAGACTTAATACTGGTTCTAGAAACTAGGTCAGAGGTCAAGGTCACATTGACCTAAAGATGGTATGCGACACACCATCATCTCAAGATGCATCTACACAACAAAATTGGGATGTATGCCTCAAATAATACAAGAGATATGCTCCTAATATGATTACTCTAAAAACTAGGTCAGATGTCAAGTTGAAAGTGGCCCTTATATGTTACATGACACTCCGTCATCCAAACATGCATCCGCACACCACTTTTGGGATTTCTCTTCAAATTATATAAGAGATATGCTCGGACAACAATATTCTAAAAACTAGGTCACATATCAAGATCACGTTCACAGTTACTGAAAATGGTACATGCCACTCCACCATTCCAAGACGCATTCACACACCAAACTTGGAATTCTTACCTCAAAGAAAATAGAAGATATGCACCAAAATTTATGATAATTCTTGAAACTAGTCAGAGGTCAAGGTCACATTGTCCCAAGGAAGACATACATCACTCTATCATCACAAGATGCATTTACACAACGAAATTGCGATTCCTCTCTCATATGCTCCAGACAGGATTATCTTAAAAACTAGGTCAAAGGTCAAGTTCAGAGTGACCGGTAAATGGTACAAGACACTCCGTTATCCCAATATGCATTCACACACATTATTTGGGATTCCTACCTAAAATAATGTGAGAAATATGCTCCGGGCATCATCATTCTAAAACTAGGTCAGTTCCAGGTCATAGTGACCTGAAAATGGTATGTGACGCTCCATCATAACAAGACGCATTCACACACCAAATTAGGAATTCCTACCTCAAAGAATATAAGAGGTATGCACCGGATATAATTATTAAAAAAAAACAAGGTCAGAGCTCAAGGTCAAGGTCACAGTGACCTGAAAATGGTATACGACACTCTGTCATCCCAATATACATCCACACTTCCTACCTTAAATAATGTAAGAGATATGCTCCGGACATCACTATTCTAAAAACTAGGTCAGTTCAAGGTCACAGTGACCTGAAAATTGTATATGACACTCCACCATCCCAAGAAGCATTCAAACACCAAATTTGGAATTCCTACCTCAAAGAATGACCAGACACAATTATCAAAAAATTAGGTCAGAGGTCAAGGCCATAGTGACCTGAAAATTGTACGCAACACTCAGCCATCCCAAGATGCAACCACAAACCAAATTTGGGATTCCTTCCTCAAAGAATATAAATGATATGCACTGGACACGAAGCGGGACGGACCACTATACAAACGGAATTGAGGTTCTCCACTGGCAAGTGTAATCAGTACATGTAAAGGTTTTATGACAGGGGCCATTGTCGCAAACATGAAGCACGCTAGCACGTACTCACCTGTCGCCTTTCGCTCGGTGCACACCGGGATTGAACTGCCATTTTTATTAAAAATATATTATGCGATTACTGCTTGCATGACTCAGGGCTTTACATTCAGAAAATATTGACTAAAAGAGAAATGATAAACTGTCAAAAATTTAACCTTTTGCTATTTTTTACACTAAATTCTTTCACTACAGGAGTGCGAGAATTGAACGGGACTAGCGAAATATCGCTAGTTACCCATGATGCAAAGGGCGAAATGCGAGAGATCTAGATGAGGTATCGTCAGGTCTCGCGAGAATGTGACAGGGGCAGTTTAATTTACACTGCTGAATGATGACCGTTTCTACACGCAAATGTTCTATGTTGTTTGCAACTCAAAAGAATTTGGGCACCAATTTAGAGAAGAATATTTGGTAAATAACAGACACAATATCATTCGAACAGCGATGTTACGCCACTTAAACAACATGAAATTCCCTTCAGACGCCTCCGAATGTTTACATGTACATATTGCCAGATCAGATTCTCGTAAACCCAGAAAAAAACAGCTATCTTTTTTGCTTCTTAGTGCAGGTTCGCTTATTAACTACACCCACCTTGCTTCGAGCTTTCCCATGAATACCCTACATCTTGGGGTTTCTTATTCCTTCCATAAATTGATTTAGTCCCTTGCCAATGAAGTTTTTGCCCACCACGTAATGTCTTTTCGCGCATATGGCTCCGTTATCTATTTTGAGAACTCGAGACTACTGCGCATGCCCGCGTGAACAGATAGGAAATTCCAAGAATATACACGATGATTTTTTGTGAGACAGAAAATTGAAACTATTGAAAAATCATGGATTTGACTAAGAATACCGTTTGAGTGTTATTTAATACTCCATATTATATTGCAAATGTCCAGAGTGGACCAATTTCTATCTTTTTTGAAAATTTGTTGATTTAAACTCAGGAGTGTTGCTTAATTTAAATATCTCCAATTATGACAGAATTTGTGATGATGTATGTCCCCATGTAATGTTCGAATGGATTAAGACAACAGAGAGAGCTAGAGCGATTGAAACACATCTATATTTATTGTGTAAACGTGGCCCAGTCACACACACACTTACGGACTCTTACGGAGAGTTTCGGATCAAACCGCAGTCGTCCGCAGAAAAATGAGGGCGGGGCCTAATTTCTAGATGCGTTTGCAAGGCGCAGATACCTATAGTTGCGGGTAGTAACGGATCATTGCGGATAAATGCGAATGTCAGCGGATTGATGCGTTCCATTGAAACGGCACAATACGGACAGATACCAATAGATACGGACTACATCCCTTTCATTACCTTCTCTTACCTTTAGATACGAGTAAATGCGAATAGATACCTTTATATGCAGACTGTTGCGTATACTTAGTGGATCTGATTGTGACGTTTGCAACCGTAAACTTTGCACCCTATCGTTCGTTCATGAAGAAGCAGCAAATAAGAAAGGCACACTCTCAACCTCAAACATCTCAAAAGGATGACAATTATTTATCTAGCCAGTTCCTACGCCTCAGCCATAGTCACTGAGAGACAGCGGATAAAAACGCAGATGTCACATAATCTAAGAAGAGGTCATGCAAAAAATATGATAATCTATTTGTAGATGAAATAATATACAAATAAGTTACACATATGCTGCTATATGACGACGGTTTTGAGCAATATTAGGTAAGATTCTTGACAGTTAGAACTTTTATCTTTATACGCCATATGATAAATAGAATATTATATTTGCGATCAAAAATAATTGAAATATATTCCATTTGTTAAAGGGGACAGCAACCCTAATGATAAGTATGTTTTATCAGAAAGCGCTCTATGAACCATGAATTTTGATACAAGTATCATCAAAATCGGTTCAAAAATGGAGAAGTTATGGGCATTTAAAGAATTCAATATGGCCACTTTTTAGCAGCCATTTTGATTATTTAATCAGTTTTCAGAATATTTTCAACTGCTTATTTTTTAGTTATCAATACTATCACAGCATCTGTGTTTCAGCAGATATGCAGCTTTATACATAAGGGAAATGTTTTTTATCAAAGATAATTGCAAGTAAACCATTGGTTTGTCTTTTATTTTGATTATGCATATTTAATTCGGCTGTGTGACGTCACTAAGCCTACAATATGACAGCTTCCATAACATTTGCAAATATTCAAACGCCCATAACTTCTACGTTTTTTTCAACCGATTTAGATGGAACTGGTATCAAAATTCATGGCTCATTAAGATCTTATAAATTAAATATAGTAATCACCAGAGTTGCCGTCCCCTTTAATGATAACTGATAACATACTTGACAGAGCCTCACATATTATCAATTTTCCTCATCTAATTAAATAAATCAATAATACATGAACAATCATGTAAAAAATCTCCATGTTTTAAATATTAGAACTTCAGTCTTTTTTGCATACACTTTCTCCCTATATTCTTTTAGCCCCTATGGCCAGTATGCCAAATGCATTTGCAACAAATCGTCTGGCACCAGAAAGACAAGTTGAAAACTCACTCTCCTGTTCCAGATGCGCTGTAGCGAAGGGCTTCATCATCCACGTAAGGGGTCGTAACAATACGTATTTATCCGCATATGAAATCAGCCATTCGCAACTATCCGCAACGATCTGCGTGTATAGGTTAAAACACGCCGAATGCGATAAGTAACTAAGCGTTACTAAAGGTAACGACCCGAACGAAACCGTACCAGTCCGCAACTTTGGGTCGACTGCGGAATGATAGGTTTGAATACGTTTAGATGCGAATGAGATACGGATTCGATACGAATAATTACGTGTTCTTGCCTAGCGTTACGTACCATTGCGTTGTTTTCATCCGCAGAACTTTTTTGATATTTTTCAAAATTTGGGCGCGGATGGAAAGGGTCTTGCGGTAAGTTGCGGATAATATACGAACTGTTACGTTCTCTGCGGATGAGATACGTATCGTTACAGAATGAACGGATAGTTGCGGACGGGATTTACGTACCATCCGCAAGTGTCCGCGAGTCCGTAAGTGTGTGTGTGACTGGGGCATAACTGACTTGTTATTAAAGTACATTGAGTCAATAGAATATAAGCTCTGCCTATTATAAACAGATGCCAGCTTCAGTGGGTGTATGCTAATTCTAAAGGTTACTGAATACTGTATGCATTACACCCCATAACCACCTACCGATTTTTTTATCGCAAAATGAACGAGGGCCTGATCATATATAGCTTTTATATTCTACCATTACCAAGAGTGTGTTTATCTTGGCAAGCAGCGCAGACCCTGATTAGACGCCCCGTTTTTTGCGTCTCATCTGGGGCTAAGCCGTTTGTATATGACCCTTTTTGCACTTATTTAGCCTGCTCCACAAGTGCGTAATTTGAATTTTAGACTAGCTACACCCCTGATATGTCCAACTAGATTTCCGAGAATCTAATGTGTCGCCTGCCAAAACAGAAGTCAAACAAGGCAAATTTGTCGAATTTATATCCCCCGCGAAGGGTTATTTTAGAGAAACTTATAAATTACAAAACATAATTTCCATTTCTTCAACCCCTAAGGTCCCATGATTTCATAATATGACCCATTACTTTCCAAGGTAGTGGGCCTAGTGGATCCATCCTTTTTAGTTGTGAAAAAATCCCACTTTATAAGAATATTCATCTTACAGCGAGTCTACGAACTCCACAAAACAGAAAGTACATGTAGGTTGTCAATACCGTAAAACCTGTCTTGAGCAGCCACTCAAAAAGACAAAACAAAGATCTTAATATCAAATAGTAGCTTAATGAAGACCGAAAGGATTGCAGAATGCTCCCCTTGAAGCATTATGCAATACTTTTGACCTGCATAAAGCAATAATTTGTCTTTTTTTTGAGTGGCGGCTTTAGACAGGTTTTACTGTATAATCAGCAGTCAATATACATATATGCATACAAGTGTCTATGTCAGTGTGTAGGTAAAGTATACTACCCGAATGTCGACTGTTCAGTTTGATATGCTTGATCCCTTCATTTAGAAAATGACCCACCATTTTTTGCCCCATGGGTCATTTCGGCCTACCGATCATGAAAAAAAATGTTCCCAAAAATCGCCATTTTTGACGTCCAAGTGAGGGGAAGCATGAGTTATTATAAATATAAATACGGTAACAACTGCAGTGCTCAGTTTCTCGATTACTGTCAGATCATGAGATAAATGATATCTCAGGCGAGGTCCAGCCTCTTATCAGAGTTCATAGCCTTCCAGAATTTAACTACACACATTTAATAGATTGTGCTGTTTTTAATGTATTTTCTCGACGGTCTGCTGATATTTTTGGGGTATATGTTTTCAAAATATTTTTTCCGGAGTATGACCACATAGGATAATTAGCAAAAATAATTTGCGTAAAATTGCGATTATTAGCTATCAGTTTAAACATCTGTTTTGGGTGCTCAAAAGAACCGTCTCATCGAGTACCCACAACGTATGTTTTGGTTGAGAAATAAGAAAACTAATTTTTCAGTTTGCCCCTCTTATCTGGGGGCCTGGACAAGAATCAAATAGTTCAGATCCAGACCAAAATAGAGGTTATCTCGGGTCTGACAAAGCTGACTTGCATACGAACAACACATGTGCGGATCCAGAGGGGTGACAGGAGGTCCGGACCCCCTGAAATATCACAAAAATATAGGGTTTCTTAGCAAAACTGGTCCGTATCTCCTGAAAAATCACAAAGCTACCAAGACAGCATTCAATGTTGGTCCATCATCGGCATGCCAGCGAAACGACATTTAAATGGCGTTTCGCTGGCGGGCCGATGATGGCCCGATTTTAGTGGTATTTGGATCCACTCATAACCTTAAAAAAAAGATGGCCCCCCTCTGAAAAAAACTTTCTGGATCCGCACATGCAACAAAAGGGCACACCAGCCTGCGCATATGTGCGGTCTGCTCAGTGCCTTTGTTATTCGCTTTCTGTCATAAAGTGATCCGATTTTCATGCTGTATTCGCATGTTGAATAGAATTTTGATGCTTGTAAACTTTGGTCAAGGGTCACGGCATTGGTACCATCTCTTTATCTTTACCCTACACAGATATTGCGCAAATACGATTTTGTCTAAACGATTTGGTCAGAACCAGAATTTTTCAATTTCCTTGAAGTAAAAAAAATCTTACTTACCCAGCTCTTGAAAGCATTCTATAAAGATTTGTTCTCAATCAGTGCCGTTAATCTGCTTCAATACCTTAAACATGTTAAATGTTTGTTTTTGAAGCTGAAATACACACCTAAGTAAATCCTTGATGGGTTAACTTCAGAACAGAATAGAATAGAATTGAATATCCACGCATGTCCTACCTACCCACCCACCCACCAACTACCCATTAAATAGGACAACGAGAAGTGAAAAAGAAACAGAAGAGTAAATCAGTCTGTACTATAGTGGGTGTGTTCAAAATATGCAGTAAAACAGGCCATGACCGTTATGCTGGCACGACTTCTTCGTTTCCAGTGTTTTGGGTCAGGAACTCCCATTAAACCCACATTTGTTTTCACTCGTATACATGTAAGGATTCTAGGCAGAAGCATGTGGCTTGTTTTGAAAGTTGTAAGCCAGTGATTTATGTCTTTACTTTTTGTTTAATGTTTGGTTTTAAAAGATACAAGAACATTTATTTTATGCAGGCATTCATATCAAACATTAGTCTACCGACAGAATGGTAACAAAAATAACAGGAATCAGGATTAGTATCACAGAAATTTACATTTATATTGCACAGTTATTTAAAAGAATAGATCCTATGTAAGACAGTTTCTAGCAATACTTGGTTCATTGTTTATTGTTACTCTCACTGTTTGTTGGGGTTTTAAGTTGGCTCCTTGTTTTGTAATGCAGTACTTAGTGTCCATTCTAGCTTTGCAATCATACCGCCTGGGAAAAGAGAGTTGATTTCTTACCTTTTTGCAGTATTCCAAATAGCATGGCCCTGCTTCTGAACAGTGGGTTGGTCTATAGCTTGTGAATGTGGTATTTTGTGGCTATGCTCAGTTACCATTCAAAAAATACACATAGCATATGGTTAAATCAGGACTTTCGTTGGAGTTTATTTGGAGGACATAATGGACAAAAGTCGAAAGGGGGGACAAAAGGGGTTCATGAGACCCAGACCCCATCTTTTCATATTTTATGACACTGGGAAACTTGGCAAGATTGTGGTATCTGAAAGAGGAGTTTCGATTTTAAAACAATAGTAGTCAAGAATATAACTAGGTGACAAATTAATTAGAATCTGAATTGTTACTTTGGCAATTTTTATGAAATTGATTATTTGTAGTGCATTAATGTGTGCTGTCTTAAGAAGATCCTTGTAAGAGCTAAAACTGACACTGAATACCAGTCTCAGAGATCTGTATTGAAGCCTATTTATTTGCATATATTTGACTTGGAACAGACTACTGGACAATACCTAAAATTATATCAAAAGACTTGTAAATATGAAGTTTCGCTTCCTTGCTTAAGTTGCGAATGAGTCGGCACAAGACATTGATCTACTTGGCTGTTTTTTTTTACAGACATATGAAATACAAGATATGCAAGTCAAAATTTAAAATGTATATTCATAAAAAATGAAACACCTAAAAGTTAACAGAAGCTGCACATTTTATAGTATTGTACTGTATTCTGAAGGTCTAAAAGTCATCTTTCCCTCCCTTTCCCTCTCTGAAACTCTCCAAAATTAGCATGCATCTGGTTTAAATCAAACCACACAAAATGATATGTTAACGTTCGTTCAGGGCTACTGTAAAAAGAGAATTATCATCTGCATAATTATATATACTTATTGTTTGGACAAAATAAAATATTAGTAAGTAACGAGGCAAAAATCAGGAATCTGTACAATCAAGCACACCACCTGACTCAGGACACCACATGGAGAAAGTGACAAAAACACAAAAAAATCATGTCACGTTCAAGTGAGCCAAGAGGCCAGCCCTTCCCAGCTCGAGAAACAAGGCTGCAATGAATAAGCTAGAAAACAAAACAAACACGAAACAATCACGAAAATGATCCACAATAGAAACACCGCCTTGTAACGGAATGTCCTTTAAAATATGCTAAATTGTAATAACCAAGGGTGAACCCCTGGGAAACGCCGTTTAGGATTTTTTGGAAAATAATTTTACTTTGTCCTAGCTTTACCAGTTGTTTCCTATGTGAGAGGTAGATTTGCAGCAAGGAAGATGCTTAGTCATAGAGGTCTTAGGCTGCCACATTACCAATGCCAATACCTTTGGGGAGACAATTAATTTATAAAAGGTATTGGATGAATACATAACTATGTCTCAAACAAAGCTATGATTGTCCAATTTCCTCTTCATTTTCAAATGAAGCATCAGTAGTGTAGTCTGGCAGCCAAAACCCTTTTTAGCAGCTAAATATCATATTATAGCAAATCCTAAAGTTCTGCTCTGGCAGAACAGCCAAACGGTTTAACTTTGCAAAATATGAGCCTTTTTTGAACCATATATTGTTTTGCTTAAATTATCATCTCCTGTGTATTTTCTACTTAGTGGATTTGGTCCAATTGGTTTGTTTAAATGTGAGAAAGGTGGCAAAGATCAGGAGTCGATACTATCAAGTACCATACCTGACCCAGGATACCACATGGGAAAGTAACAAAAACACAATAAAACATCACAAACGAGAGACAAGAGGTCAGCCCTTTCCAAGCAGGTGAAACCTGATATACCTTTCGGCTTGTTAGAAAACAGTACTGACTTTTAGATGAATAACCTTACTGTGATAAATCACAATTTTACGCAATATTTCTATGACAAGGGAAATTTAACAGCATTTGTAGATTTTACTTTTAGATATCGCGATGATCAAATAAATACGAAATAAAATACTTGTCTTTTGCATGCATGTAGTTAAAGTTTGTTTAATGTGAAGCAGAATGAATAAGATTTAAATGTTTTTTTTTATGATTACAAAGAATATTTAAAGTGGCGTCATGAAATATGACAATTGGTTATTTTACGAGTTACGCAATTCACATATAGGTACCCTTGACTGTACTCTGTAAAACATATATATTCTCTTCAAATATCAGGCCCAAATTTTAAGCTTTGCACTATTTACATTGCTATTTGCACATTAGTTATGGGCCAATGTTTTGGTTTTATTTATTTTGCATACAAAACGCATCAAAAAATAAAACTAGCAAATTAGTTTAAATTTCGTATTACCCAAAACTTGCTGTGATTCGCTTTAGCAATGAATAACGAATACCCTGATTCACCAAACACATATTCAGTTATTATCTTACTAAAAGTAAAGATTGAAATATACACAAAAATCTATCAGAAAGAGTACCAAAATATTCTAGGTAACTTATTACACATATAACCAATTGCGATTAAAGTAATGCCTCAGAAGTGTGTTTATTTTATCAATCATAGACACTGTAGGAGCTGTCAGCAAAGTAAGTATAAAGTAAAATTGAGTTCACTATATAATCAACAGGAATGGACAGGTGAGCAAATGAGACGCTATAATTAAAATTGTATAAAGCGGTGACTTAGGCTGCTGTCCGTTCTAAGGCGGTGGTTCTGTTGTTGTGACTTTTTGTTTATAGTTACTCCCATTGTGGGAGTCTGTTATTGTTCTATGTTTTGTTGTATGTTATTTTATGTCCATTCTAGTATTGCAATCATCTTGATGGGGAAGAGAGAGCTGGTTGCTTTGCTTAATTTGTCTTCCTGGTGTCTTGTGATGGTTGAGCGGCGCTTCCTCGCGCTGCCACGGGATTGTCTGCGGTTTGTGATTGTGGTATTTCCTGATCATACTCACTTACTATTTTTGTCATTAAATTTCTAACTGTAGATGAAACTTGTCAACTGTGATTAATAGTAGAAATGATAATAACTAAGCAAGAATACAACTACAGTCAGTGATATTTTGTTACATTCAACATTTCAGTTTAAGCCAGACAAGTGAACTCATTACGTGAATTACAATATAACTTAGTGAATTACATATACCTTCATAATAATGCCCTATCTAAAAGCCAAATGAAGAACCAAACTATACATTCAATTATATCAATGTAACGAAATTTACGATTTTCCAGAAAAGATGAGAAAGACATGAATCTCAATTACCCTTTTAGCTCAAAAACCAAGTTTCATGCAATTAACCTGTAAAGTAAGTACGTATGTATTTCTCATTTTAAGGAATTAAACATACAGGGGTAACGTTTTTTAGGTCTTTGGCAGCTAAGTTTGGGGTGTTTCTTGATGTCGACCATAGCAAGCTTCCTACGTGATTATGGTTACCTAAACTTCATAAAAGGTCCTATAAGTCACGTTTTATTGCTAATTCTAGTTCATGTACAACTACCGAGTTGTCTATTCTTTTGACTTCTTGCCTCACTGCGATCAAAAACCATGTCATTAAATATTGCACAGCAGTTTATGAAAAGAACGGTAAAGATTATTTTGGTCTATTAAAAATTCAGGCGAAATTCTTTATAAATTATAGTCTAGATTTTCCATTATCTTTATAAGATTTGGCTCGAAATTATATAGACAAATTGTAGGCATTCCAATGGGTACTAATTGCGCTCCTCTTGTTGCAGATTTGTTTTTGTTTTGTTATGAGAGAAACTGTATGTTGTCTTCGTCAGATAATAATCAAACTGATATTATTGAAGCTTTTAACTCCACATCAAGATATTTAGATGACTTACTTAATATTGATAATCCTTATTTTGAACAAATGGTAGGTCAGATATATCCTACTGAACTTCAGTTAAATAAGGCGAATTCTTCTGATACTGAAGCTCCGTTTTTGGACTTGACCTTGTCAACAACAGATGGCATAGTTTCTTCTAAAATTTATTATAAACGGGATGATTTTAATTTTGAAATAGAAAATTTCCCATTTCTTGATGGAGTTGTTCCTCGCTCCCCTTCCTATGGTGTATAATATTTCTCAGCTTATTCGTTTTGCAAGAGTGTGTTCTAATGTTGATGACTTCAACAACAGAAACTTATTTCAACTGCTAAGTTATTAAAATTGGGGTTATAGATATCATTAAATTCGAAAAGCATTTTCTAAATTCTACCTCAGACACTCAGAGTTAATTGTTAAATACTTTGTCCAGTGAATTTTGAATTTCTTCAAACAATGTATCCTTCACACCATATGCTAGATTGAGTTAAAGTATCACTTGGTGGATGGCATAGGGGCAACATGGAAGATCAAAATTTATAAAATAATTCCATCCGCTATCCAAGGCGGCTGCCATGAAAGTCAGCTTGAAAATCTTCAAATGTCATACAATGAAACTTGTTGACAGGCATTGTGTTGGGCGCTACTTCTTTTTTTTCAATCGTCTCGCTGGGGAAAAGAGAGATGGTTGCGTTACTTTGGTGGTTTTCTTAATGTCAAGTTCCTGTTATCGTTCCATGACGCTTCCTAACAACACAGTGGTGTGGCATTTGCTGGTTATAGTCACTTAATAATTGAGGGAAAACAATCTAAACTCGTTCACTAATACCCCGTATTCATTGACTAAGTTCAGAATGAAGATAAGGATCACTTTGTCTACTGGGTAAGTGTGCATGGTTTTCTGGTGATTCTTTCAAAATCATCTTTCAAAAAAATTATGTCAGGAATAACTATCATAGCGTCACACAGTTTGGATCCAGATCACAAATGCCATATTTTTAACTTGATATGCCTGTGCTTGTTTCTCAAATTGTCTGAGCAGACCTTTATCCATCGAAGCCAACACGTTTGTGTTTTAACAGCCACATAATCTAGGGCGAAGATTAAGGGACATTAAATGCATATGAGCCCCTCATACCCTGGTAGCTTAGGGTGCTGTCCTTTATCAGGTGGCGGTTCTGTCGTTGATTTATTGCGTTCCTCCCATTGTTTGTGGGGTTTTGTGTTGTTATGCATTACTTTATGTCCTTACTAAGTTTGCAATCATCTTGACGAGGAAAAGAGAGCTGCTTGCTTTGCGTTCGGATGTCTTGCTACTTTAAATGTCCTGTGGCTCTTCCTCACGGTGCAGTGGGTTTGTCTGCTGTGTGTGATTTTGATATATCCTGACCATAATCATTTACTTTTTTACCAAACATGTCAGGGCTTTTCATGGGAGTAAATAGCACAGGACAGTCATTTCCAAAGCCCTACTTTTACCAATATTCTCTGAGAGTGTCTAACAGTTCACCAAAATAGCATATTTAATCAATTTATCATGCTTGCTGCAGACCACAGTTATTTCCAAATGGGCAATTTATAGTCAGTTATACAATATGGGTCATGTCATGAGAAAAGGTCGGAACAAAAAAGCTCAGACCAGCCTGCACATCCATACAGTATGATCATACCTTGGAAATTCTACTATGGAAATACTCTGGAAAGTTTAGGCTTATTTTAAAGTCTGCTGCACACAAAATTTGGACAATTAAACTATTCTCTGAAGCTGCGCAAGCTGGCCTGGCTGGTTCCAAACAGCTTTTCTCGCGCCAAGGCCCATCATGATGCCACTTTAGTGGTGTTTTGGATGAAGTTTCCTCTCCTAGACTGTATACTGAATAGTCCCAGTCTGGATCAGACTACAAATGCTCTGGCTGACCAGTCTTCACTTGGCACTTAGAATAATACATGTACGGTTCAAATCATGAAACCAATATGTCCAGTGTTTTTGCAAGTGGGACTTTTGTCATGCGCTGTCAAAAGTTGTAACCGTTTGGACCCAGATCAGGTCCCAACAAAACGTGGGAACCTAATTTGGACTCAATCTGTTTGGCATTCTTCGAAAAAGTTAATTATTTCGAAATCAACAGACTAGGGCCCGAAATTACAATGCCTCCTTAAAGTTAAGCAAGACTTAAGTTAAGTATTGATATTTCAACATGCTATATTAAACGCTAAATAAATTGCCTGGATCAATGTGGTATTTGTGGTCAAAGATATCGTTGTGATCTTCAGAAAAATTAAAAATATTTTGATTTTAATCAGTTTTAAACGTTATTTTTCGTATCCTGAGAAATCAATACTTAACTTATGTCGTCCTTAACTTTAAGGAGGTATTGTAATTCCGGTACACCATAAATATTTGTTTTGTTTTATAGGCATGATCCTGGCTGAAAAAATCCAGGACAGTACCGCGCAAAAAACTAATAAAGCCAGGAAACAAATTCCAAGACCAAAGTAATCCCCCCCACAAAAATCAAATGGTCGCTCCCTGACATCTGCATGCTGGGATAGTTTTCATGATTTTTTTATTTGCTTGCTAGATATATACTTAAAGCCATTAAAAACGCAACTGGTACAAGTGTTGTTTTCCTATAAATATCAGCTTGACACACTTTGTCTTTGTACTAACAAGCGTCCCTAACGTACGAGAACATTTTACCAAAATTTGAGCGCAATTGCACACTTCTGCCAAACATTTTGGTAAAAAATGACAAATTCATCAAATTTTTTGGTAACCATCTTAAATTATGAAATTTAATTCAATTTTAGCGTGAAAGTACTGCTTTTCACTCAAAAAAACAAGAAAACGGAATTAAACACAAAATTCCCTTTGCGGGAAGGACCTAAAATTAAGTTTTAAATTTCATTTTTTCGTGAAATGTCCCCAAAATTTGAGAAATCACTTAAGCATCAATTAAACTGAATCCTTTAAAAAATTGGCATATGTAAGTTGCAAGGACATAACCTATGGTTATCATTTATCGCAATATTTACCGTCGAAAGTGTCGAATTTTCGTTAACTTCCGGTTTTTATGCTGAAACTTTGATGACCGTTTTGAAGGTCAAAACTTCAAGACAAAACAGATCTGTTGCGCGTGCATAGAAAGTAGAGCATTATTGAAAATTTCCGAAAGTTTGAACTCAAAAGAACTATTCATAATGAAGATCTGATATCCAGATTAATAAGGTGAATTTGCAGTTTTTGTGTCGAAGTTTGGGTTGTGTCCCTTTATCAAGAAATACCGCCTGGCGTATCTGGACTGCTTTATCTGCACCAAAAGAGTAATGGCTTGTTATCGCGACCATAGGTTTATGCTTTTATTTTATTAGCATGATAAAATAGCATTAAATCTGGAGTAAGGCCATATTGTAAAAGTTGCGTTTTTACTGGCGTTAAGTATATATTATATTTTTCCAAGTAAACCTTTTCGAAATGTTCCCAAGGATTACCATCACAGTGGCAAATAGTTTTGTCGGTCCTGATCTAGATCCAAACTGTTTGCAAATTATAAGCAGATGGCACTGTTAGGTAATGAACCAAGAGGCAGCTTGTACACGACTGTTTTCAGGAAGACATGGTCATCCAAAGATGCATTAAAAGTTTTCAAACATATTTCGAACTGTGTTTAAATATAATCCCCGTACCGAGAGCATTCAACCAGACAAGGCACAAATCAGTTGGTACAGCTACAAAGACCAGCTGAATCTTGCAATTTTGGCAATTGAAACTAGTGGTTATTAAAATATGCATGAATATTCAAGAGGCTGGGCAGACTGAGCAAACTCATAGGCGTATCCTTGTTATGATTTTTTTAACATACGTAATAGAGCAGGTTTTCTCCCGATGAGGCTCATATAATACACACGCATTGTAAATTCTGAATCTGAATCTGAATATATACGTTGCAGGGCCTTTCAGCGTTGATGCAACGGGAGAGAGCTGGGATGATACAGTACTTGACCCTGTAAATTGCACTTTATCGCAAGGAGTTTGGCGAAGTTTAGTTATGTTCTAATAATAAATGTGCTTATTCGAACTGAGGACATGTGAAGACTGATCTATATATTCCTTGCATATGCAACCAAGTCGGATTTCCTCACAAAAAGGCTTGCTCGAGTTAGCCTGTGTGTTATTGTTTAAAGATGGTAGAAAAAGAACATCTTTCAAAAGTCGCTGCACAAGCCTATCCCAATGTGCCCCCACACTTCTAGGGGTCCTGGTTAATATTGTACGTTTATCAAACAATTTGGATCCAGATCAACTTATCCAGCCTAAAACAGTCTTATAAATGGGCCTGTAGCGCAGCTGGCAGCTAGTCGGACTGCAGATCTAGGAGACATGAGTTCGATCCCGCCCAGTCCCATAAATCCTAAAATAGTTTCGGGAATACCATACAAGTGTCAAACAGTTTGGATCCAGACCGGATCCAACATATTGTCGGGCCTAATCTGGGTCCAGTCTGTTTGCAAAGGTTATAAACTGAAGACAGTTAAATAGGGTTTATGGCTTTCTAGACTAAGCATTAGGGTATGCTTCTCTGAGTCTTCGCTACCTTGAGTGTACCAAAACTGTATGTTAACTCATTGCTTACAAGGTATGTTTTCATTCGTTTTTGTCTGCTGTTATCTTTAATCAACTTTAAAAAACAGTCTTTCCAGAATACAATCGGAATGTCTAACAGTTTGGATCTAGATCAGGCCCAGGCCTGGTCTGGGTCCAAACTGTTTGCAAAGGTTATCAGCAGGCGACAGTTAATGAGAGATGGCTATGATAAACAAATGATTCCTTTTATATTCTTCATTTCTTGAAAAAAAAAAAAATCACAAAAAGACACAGCATAAAGTGTTTAATGCACATGGAAAGTGTAATGAGTTCAGTCTAAGACTTAGACTGGTATCAGTCCACTAAATATATATAATTACATTTATAATTATATTTAACTATGAAAAAAATCATCTTCTAAAAAATCTATCCTCTCTGATAGTCAAATGATGTCCAAGCCGAGGACTTCTACTTCAAAGTAAAGTTTATAAATGCTATATTAGAGAGATTATCAGTTTTACTAAAAACATTGACATTAGAGACTGGGGCCAGTCTATCTAAGACTCAGAATATTTGATCGGAATCAGAGAGGTCTCGCACCTGTATGGCAGACTAATGGCTTTTTAATGGCCCTGTTTAGCTGCGCTTGACCCTGTAGAGTAATTGAAAGTATCTTTATCCAGGGGGAAATTCAACACACCAACTAGTTACCATGGTAACGAACTATGGCCTAGCATATAAACACTCTCTGCAAGCATTTAAAACCACCGACTTGGTGGAAAGCAGGAAATATCCCTGAAAGCAGAGATGAGTCCGGTTTGGTCTAGATCTAGACTGATTGTCACTTCAATGTTATATTTTAAATCAGTAGACGACAAAAAGCATAGCATGCATAGAGTCTTGATTAAAAGTTGATTTTCATTGTCTAAGTGGAAATAAATGGGATAAATCTTTACGCTTGCGACCTTTGTCGTCTGCTGATTATCCTTGCAAACAGTTGGATCCAAATAAGATCGACCGAAAACTTATATTGTGGATCTGAATCAGACGGTTGTCTTGAGCACTGAAAATAAATGTTAAACAAATGTTAAACGCCATGGATAATAAGACATGCACATGTTTTGTCTTGTAAAGCATTTGGCGCTTTTTATGACGCTACTTAATTAGATTACTTGTAAAAGTAAATGTTTAGTTAGAAACCTTTTTCATGCTCAACATACATTAGCATGAAACTTATCATGCTCATAAATGTTAAAATATAAACAATAAAGTGTATCATGACTTTGCAAAACTGTTCAATAATGTCCCCACAAGACCCTGTCAAGGGTGGAGCTTATAATTGACTTGAATATCTGATGAACAAACTAAATCGTGTCATGATACAAGAATTTTATTGTACAATACTCGTGAATATACAAATATTCCCTCTTGTAGCGGGAAACTCGACTTCGACTCGTCCCGCCTACAAGAGGGAACGTTTGTATATACACTCGTAAAATTTACAATAAAGCTAACTTGTTCGCATTTTAACATCCATCAGCATAACAAACACAGCACTTTTATGTAACTACAGTTTAATGCTTGTGAAAGATAAATCAGCTTTATCGCATACGCGACGGGATAAATCGTAAAAACATTCATTTACAGCACACATGGTCCGAAGCTACATTTGTATCAATCCCATCCATTCTCATCCTAAGCGAAACAAAAACAATGTATAGGTTTTAACAGATTTTTATGCACAACCAATTAGCATGATATCTATCATGCTCATGAATGTCGAATGCCCCTAATTGTTGGCATTCAATCATCAATCAGCATAACAAACACAACATGAGAAATCCTGAACAACAGAAAAGCTTTCATCTTTTAGCATTTTTGCTTTTTTTGAGTAATTTCAATCTCATGCTCAGGCGAAATGAGAATGAAAAATCCCTACAAGCCCGGGGTCTTGTTGCTTGTTTGATTGTGTAAGAACCTAGGTATTTGTCAAATTCCTACTTTGATATTTGATAAGCAGGAAAAGCAGAAAAAAGCTCAGGCGAGATTGGACATTTGCGCACTCTCGACCCGCATGATAATATGTATTTTTATGTGTTTTTGATAATTCTATGCGACGTATCGCATATCCGCAAAGTACCAGAATAGGCCTGCCATCTGAGTCATCCAGAAAGACTAGATCCCACTATTTTGGTTAATGCAAGCCTGTATGGTCTGCTTACCAGCGGTCTAGGCTCTGAAGATCCTGTACATTTGCGCAGGCTCTTCTGAGCCCTCGCTGCTTGTATACGTACCCGTTTATGAAGCTATTGGCCTCTACACGAGAATGCGAACAACACAAACGTAGATCAGTCTGCGCATCTGAGCAGTCGCACCAGCACCCCTGTTGTTCGCTTTCTCGAAAGCATATCGGCCTCGTCGAAACAAAACCCTGCTTCGGGGTTCCGATAAAAAGAGACTTATACCAGTCTCCCCAGCTACTGAGACTAGCTACAAAAATTTAAATTTCGCTCGTAGCAAATTTAGATATCATAGTTTCTACGAAGCGACTGAAAGCAAAGGCGCTGATCAGGCTGGTCTATGCCTTTGTTGTTTGAAAACCCCCGAAGACAGGTTTTCTCACGTCGAGACCCATATTATGCCAGCCTGCTACATGAAATATTTCTATATTTAAGCCAGTCTCTGTAACCGAGCAGACTGGTATGAGTCTCTCTCGGCCACAAACCCTTAGGTCCTCCCACGTCGTAGGCAAAATCTCGAAGACACTATAGGAAGAGTTTCTGAGATGAATGATAAGACACCTTTCTCCAAAATATACATGTGCAGCTACCTAGTGAGGTTTCAAATCCTCGTTCATGCCCGACTCAACCGAGCACGAAATTTCAACCGCCCACATAAAATAAGCTATCGGCAAACAAGAAGAAAGAAGTAGGTAAATGCAGTGGTTTGGTCAGTGCACACTCAATATTTATCTATCTGAGTGTGTGTGTTTTTATTCTACTGATAAGCCATCTCAGGAGGAGATATGTTATGCATGACCTATCCAGCCTTGCCTTACACATTCTTCTTGTACACAGAGTGAAAGATTAGAATTAATTGCGGAGTATTTGAGAGGAAATGGCGTCCATTTAGTACACTGCCTAAAAGTTGCAAGTAAACTTTTTTACTCTTCTTTGCATGCTGGTTATTTCGCATTTTTTTGTCGTCGTCATGTGTTTTTATTCATTGTTCCTTTTAGAAACACCAGAGTGTTAAAAAGCCATCAAGGTTATGTTTGGGTTCAGACCGTTCAGATCATATAAGCTCGTAGGATACAGAGATCAGTCTAGCGTCTGTCTGTAGAAGAAAGCTTAGTTGAAACTCGCTTTTCTTGCTTGAAACTCTCTTTTCTAACTCGAAACTCACTTTTCTCACTCAAAACTCACTTTTCTTACTCGAAACTCACTTTTCTTACTCGAAACTCACTTTTCTTACCCGAAACTCGCTTTTCTTACTCAAAACTCGCTTTTCTTACTCAAAACGTACTACTGGAAAAATAGAACACAGTAAAAGTCAGCAGTGGGAGCGCAGTGGCTCAATGGTGGAGTGCTTGGCTTGAGACTGAAGGGCTGGGGTTCGTGCCTCACCGGCGTCACTGCGTTGTGTCATTGAGCAAGACACATTAATCCTAGCTTAGTACTGGTTCAACCAAGGAAGACCCGCCCCTACATAACTGAAAGATTGTTGATGGAACATGAAAATAATCAAATTCAGCGTGATTTGTAATATACTTCTTTAAGATACGCAACATTTTCATTTCATTCAACAATTTCCACACCGCGTAGGCGGCGACTGAGAATACACTCATTTATCTCAAAGCTGCACTTCAAATCGAAAAAACAACGACAAAAAACGATTTTGATCACAAGTATTTTATTTTTATAACATTACATCGATCTATAAAATATGCGAGATCGGAAATCAGTGACGTTTGTGGTCACTACAGAGACGGTTCTTTTGAGTACCCACAAAATATGTTTTGGTTGAGAAATAAAAAATTCAATACGCACTCTTTAATGTATCTTTTAATGTAACCAATCTTTCAATATTCTAGCTAGCCTATGTTGCAGACTTGCTTGAATCTTTCGGGGAATCCAGTCCGGACCCAAATCAGGTCCCAGAAAAAGTCAAGCCTAACCTGGTTCCAAACTGTATGACACTCTGGTGGTAATCGTGACACAGTTTTTCGTAAAACAATGATTTAAAAATGACAAAAATACAAAATTACCAGGTTATGCATTTTTAAATTGGATTATCACAGCTGGAGTGCTAGACTGGCATCATACATGTCAACAGCAATAGTAATATATGTGCACATACATATATAAAAACCTGCACTTCCTCTGTAAAAATTCTCACATTCATTTACTGGTCAACGAAGACAAAACTTCTCGCATTTTAGTTCTTTAGTGAGCAGATTCTTGTCATGGCATCAGACAAGGGCGTGCCTTCAATAATCTTGTTAATTGGCGAGAGACATTCAACCATGCCATTTTTAGATGAATTGTTATTTCAATTTCTCAACTATTTGAAATTAGTTGATATATTAAAGGACAGATGAAATGGGAAAACCCAGCCAGCATGCAGTGTCGGGACACCATCGGCCCTCCAGCGAAACGCCATTCAAATAGCGTTTCGCTGGTGGGCCGATAGTGGCCCGCTTTTCGATGTTTACTGGGAACAGACTAAGTTTGAAGACATTTAACGAGAAACCCTTGTTTGGTTTCTCAAAAGCTACCCTGATGATTGATCTGGGGGACAATAGGTATGATATTTATTGTGAATTGTCTGCTAATGATTCATATGGAATATTATGCCTTATTTTTCTTAAATGAAATATCAAGCAAGCTTTATTTTCCCGCCGCAATTTTTTTCCATCTGCTGCAGTATTTAATAGCCAAACGAACTTAAAATGTTTCACGTGAAGCACCTGGAGACAATTAAATGCTATATCGAGCATTTTTTCATAAAGAAAATGCAAAAAAAAAATAATATAGGCGGCTGCAGTAATAACTGGCGAACAACTCTTTGCCTGCTGGGCAACTTTTCATTTTGCCATAAGTTTTTGTCGTCTGCCAATTATTTCTAAAATCAGGAACTACCGTCAGATTGTCAAACAGCTTATTTGAAAAATAGGTTGCGTCTGATCAGGGTCAAAACTGTTTATTTCAGATAAATACTTTGTAGCTACGTATAGGCAATAACGCATGTGCGTACGCATTTGGACAAAACATACCGGTGAAGATTCTATCACAATTCTGATGGATTCTTGATATTTTATGTGTACAAAACGTGTACGTAGCCTAAATCGAATGATCAAATTTTACTATTTATTAACACTTTCTTGACAGACAGAATCTTCCACCCAGCTAAATACAACTATTGCTTGGGGGGTCAATTGCTTACAGGGTAAATTAAAAGTTTTCTAAAAGTCCATATGTTGATAACCGCTTGTCAAAAATGCATTCATACTTGCACCATAGATACTTTAAACTTGTAGGTAGACTTATAAAGTCTGATGAGATGGGTTTTTTGCAAATACATTTTCGCTCTTATTGATCTATTTCTTCCTCTCAAATACTTTTTTTATCTTCTGCTAGAGGTCAAAATCTAGTACATATCCAAAAGATAGGATTTTTGCATTAAAGTTTTCTGGAAGTCCTTATTTTGACAACCACATGTCAGAAAACATTCATACGCTTGTAGGGTAAGCTATCATTCAACGACATCAGACTCCAGGGTCCATGCCGGGTAGTGGGGCTCGTGGTCCATCCGTCCGCCTCGCATCGTGTCCGGTGCATCTATATTCTTTGAAGAAATAATCCCAAATTTGGTGTGTGGTTACATCCTGGGATGGCGGAGTGTCGCGTACCATTTTCAGGTCACTGTGACCTTGAGCTCTGACCTAGTTTTTAGCTCACCTGAGCCGAAGGCTCTAGGTGAGCTATTGTGATTGGTCTTCGTCCGTCGTGCGTCCGTCTGTCCGTAAACTTTCTATTTAAACGACATCTCCTCCTAAACCACTGGTCCAAATTTCATATATCTTCAAGGTGGTACTTCTTTTGTGGATCTTTTATGTTTTTTTCTGTCTTGTGTTCGCTATGCCTTTGCGCGCAACTGTTTATATGTGCCTTGTGGTCACCTGCTGGGAAAGTGCTGACCTCTTGGCTCTCGTTTGTGGTGTCAAACTGTGAGTTTGTCACTTTTCCATTGGTATCCTGGGTCAGGTGTGGTACTTGATTGTATCATACTTTCATATGAATGTTCCCCATGATGCCCTCTTTCTAAATTGCACAAATGGTTCCGCTCCACCAAACAGTGAGGCTGCCAGAGCTCCAGAAAAGATTTTTTAAAATGATATCTCCTGAACCACTGGTCCAAATTCAAAATAATTTCACAGAATTATTCCTCTTGATACCCTCTACCAAACTTGCACAAATCGTTCTGCTCCGCTGAACAAAAGGACCACCAGAGCCCCAGATAAGAAATATCTTTAAAAGACATCTCCTCCGGAACCATTTGTCCAAATTCAAAATAATTTCACAGAATTGTTCCTCATAATACCCTCTAGAAAATAGCACAAATGGTTCCGCTCCTCTGAACAGAGGGGCAGCCAGAGCTCCAGATAAGAAATATCTTTTAACTACATTTCCTCCTAAACCACTTGTCCAAACTTCATATAACTTCACATGAATGTTTCCCATAACGCCCTCTTTCAAAATTGCACAAATGGTTCTGCTCCATGGAACATGAGGGCTGCCAAAGCTCCAGATAAGAAATCTTTTAAATGACATTTTCTCCTGAACCACTGGTGCAAATTCAAAATAATTTCACAAAATTGGTTTCTCTTGATACCCTCTACCAAAATTGCACAAATGGTTCCGCTCTGCTGAACAAAAGGGCTGCCAGAGCTCCAGATAAGAAATATCTTTAAAAGACACCTCCTCCTGAACCACTGGTCCAAATTAAAAGTTATTTCACAGAATTCTTACTTATGATGCCTTCTACCAAAATTGCACAAATGGTTACTCTCCACTGAACAATGGGGCTGCCAGAGCTCTAGATAAAATGTCTTTTAATGACATTTCCTCTTGAACCACTGGTTCAAATTCAAAATAATGTCAAAGAAATGTTCCTCATAATGCCCCCTACCAAAATTGCAGAAATAGTTTTGCTCAGTGGAAAAAGTGTTGGCAGAGCTATAGATAAGAAATATCTTCAAATGAAATCTCCTGAACCACTGGTCCAAAATAAAAATAATTTCACAGAAATTGTCTCAAGTTGCCCTCTACCAAAATCGATTAGAATGTTCAGCTTGGCTGAACAACATGGCTTCCAGAGCTAAAAATAGAAATATCTTTAAATCAGATAATATCTCCTTAGCCACATGCCAATACATCAGCTACTCATGTGCATGGACTCAGGTGAGCGATCCAGGGCCCTTGGGCCCTCGTGTTTTAAATAATTGTGTCTAGTGCATACCTCTTATATTCTTTGAGGTAGGAATTCAAAATTTGGTGTGTGAATGCGTCTGGAGATGGTGGAGTGTCACATACCATTTTCAGGTCACTGTGACCTTGAACTGACCTCGTTTAAGAATAATGATATCCGGAGCATATATCTTACATTATCTAAGGTAGGAATCCCAAATTTGGTGTGTGGATGTATATTGGTATGGCGGAGTGCCGTGTACCATTTACAGGTTACTCTGAACTTGACCTCTGACCTAGTTTTTTTTAAAATAATCTTGTCTGGAGCATATCTCTTATATTATTTGAGGGAGGAATCCCAATTTCGTTGTGCAGATGCAGGATAGAGTGATGTATACCGTCCTTGGGTCAATGTGACCTTGACCTCTGACCAAGTTTCGAAATTTGTCATGAATTTTGGTGCATATCTTCTATTCTCTTTGAGGTAGGAATTTCAACTGTGGTGTGAGTGTCATATACCCTTTCAGGACACTGTGAACGTGATCTTGATCTATGACCAAGTTTTAAGAATGATATTGTCCCGAGCATATAGCTTACATTATTTAAGGTATGAATCCCAAATTTGGTGTGGTGATGTATATTGGTATGACGGAGTGTCGTGTACCATTTACGGGTCACTCTGAACTTGACCTCTGACATAGTTTTTAAAATAATCCTGCCTGGAGCATATCTCTTTTATTATTTGAGGGAGGAATCTCAATTTCGTTGTGCAGATCAGTGAATGCGTCTTGGGATGGTGGAGTGTCACATACCATTTTCTTGTCACTGTGACCTTACTCTGACCTAGTTTAAGAATAATGATATCCATAGCATATATCTTACATTATTTAAGGTAGGAATCCCAAATTTGGTGTGTGGATGTATATTGGTATTGCGGAGTGTTCTGTACCATTTTAAGGGTCACTCTGAACTTGACCTCTGACCTAGTATTTAAAAAAACCCTGTCTGGAGCATAACTCTTATATTATTTGAGGGAGATATCCCAATCTCGTTGTGCAGATGCATGATAGAGTGATGTATACCGTCCTTGGGTCAATGTGGGGGGGAGGGGGGGGCGTTTCCGGACCGCCCTGGAAAATCACAAGTTATATGGGTTTCTATAGGGAATAAGCAATTGGAACCCTCCCCCTGGAAAAAGTTGGACCTCTCTGGAAAATGTTAGACACCCTCTGTAACCTTGAAAAATGATAGATTGCTTTGAAATTGACCATTTGACTTTTGTAAAATAAGCTGAGGACTAAGAAAAAAAAGCAAAAAAAAAAAGTCAGAGCTTTTTTTTGTCAGACTGACCTGGACCCCCCCCCCCCCTGACGAAAATTCCTGGATCTGCTCATGAACCACTGACTTTGTTTTACTTTCCGTTTCACAACACGCTGTCTAAAAAATGCCAGCACAGAAAGTTATAAAAATACAAGCCACTTAGGCTGGTTTGCTTTCTTTCAAGAAAACACAGTAATTTATTTTAACATTTCTGAAATCCAGCTGCTTTTTCTTTTTAGAAAGGTGATTAGAGGTGATGGGTGTTGCTAGAAATTGATACACAAAATCCAAACAAATACTGGCTTATGCAAAAGTCGGTCCTGTTGTGTTTCGGTCTGTCTAATGGTTTATGAGAATAAACTCATTCAGATCAGGTTTTCTTAAACTTTTAAGTAGCTGTGTAGTTCACATCCTATAATATATTTTGATGATTTCAACTTAACCCCTCACTCACTGACCTCCTCCCAAAGTGTGCAAAAATCACCAAAATGGGACACAGAATGCAGCAATTGCCACCTTATTTCCCAAACCCACACCGCCATCTCCCATCTGCATCTGTTGTATTCCTGAAAAACTAGAAACCTACTATGCCAAAAAGAAATTCATACAGGCCACTTAGCCCAGTCAATAACGGTTACGTGTCTGGCAACAGATGCTAGTCTGACTGCAGATCCAGGGGTCGCGAGTTCGATCCCTGCCTGGTCCCATACTTTTGTGGAGATTGATTACTGTCATTCTAATCCCTTCTGCTGAATCAAGAAGGATTGTTGTCGGTTACAATCGAAAGTATGTGCACAAACTACTGGTTAACTACTTGTTCATTCTTGCCCAGGGAAAAAGCGTGGTTAGGTGAACTGATCGTCCTGCCATGACCATAACTGTTGACTTGGGACGTAAAGCAACAAAACAAACAAAATGAAATTCAAATTTATTATCTTTACTATTTGCTTTCTTGTAAATGAATAGCCTAGGAAAACAAGCAGTAAGCACAGGCTCAAGTAATCAGCGTGTTGAGATAGCTTTGTTATTTCTTTGTGTGTGTTTTTAAGACAAACAGTCAGTACTCCTTAAAATCTCTCGTTACTCCTTTTTTTACAAAGTGGACGAGTACTGTACTCTTTTGAAAATAAAGCTAATCTAAAGCCCTGCAGGGTTCTAGATAAGAGTGTAATTCAAATTTCTTATTTCTCAACTAAAAACATAAGTTGTGGGTACTCAAAAGAACCGTCTCAATGAAACAATTCTTTTGAGCACCCTACAAATATTCACATTTTTACGCTAAAAAATCGTTTTGACCTATGTATTACGTTGAGTATGGTAAAAATGGGTCAAAATTGATATTTTCAGAGAAAGATGGGTATTTGTCTCAGTTTGCTGGCAGTTATGAGCTTGAAGTACCATTCAAATCAGACAAAGTCACCAGCCACTTCAGCCAGTATAGAAGCTAACAGCGAAGACCTTTACATGTCAATGTCATCCCAAGTCAAGAAAATCTAGAACTAGGCAAAAAAAGGTTAGTATAATGGGCGATCCTCACTGAATATGCAGTAAAATCTATTTAAAATGGCCACTCTCTAAAAGATCAAAAATTGGTTTTCAAAAGCAATTATTGCTTCATGCAGGTCAAAAGTAATGCAGAATGGGGAGCACATTAAGCTACTATTTGTCATTAAGATCTTTGTTTTGTCTATTTCAGTGGCCGTTTTACTGTAATTCATTACACATTGCAGCACATATGATATATTATCTGGGCCTGGATGTGAGAAAACCTGACATTGTTGTATGCAAACAACAAAGGTGCAGACTAGCCTGATCATCTGCACAGTTTGATCAGCACCTTTGTTATTAGCTTTCAGGAAAGTAAATTGGCTACATGTTCTGTGCCCAAACTTTAAGATTCTAGCTAGTCTGTGTAGCTGAGCAGGCTGGTTTGAGTCTTACATGGTCGCAAATCCTAAACTTTGGTTTTCTCGCATTTAGATGGACAGTCAATGAGATAAATCTGCACAGCAATGTCATTCTTTTATATGCATGAGTAGCTAGTCAATGCTGTGGGTTTTAACCTTCATGAACATCCATATTATGTCACAATATGTGTGAACATCAGGTCCACAAGCTCATCGGCTCAGACTCACTCGAGCATTTGATGGTCACCTAATGCAATAAATACAAAATTCTTCCAAGTGGGATCAAATGATACAATATCTGGGTGTTAAATGAGAAAATGCCTTAGAAAATTGTAGGTCAGCAGGACTTTAGTTAAGAGTGTGTAACGAAAATTTATTTTTCTTATTTCTCAACCAAAACATATGTTGTGAGTACTCAAAACATCTGTTAAAATTGATGGGTAATAAAATGTTGACAATTTTACGCTGACAATTTATGTTAATCTAAATCTGTGGGTCTTCCTTTCAATTTTGTAAATATAAGAGGATTATAGAAAGATTTTATTTAAGAAATAGATCAGCTCTAGCAGTGAATTGTTGTGATATAATTCACTGTTTGGAGGTCAGTTGTCAAGAAGATCAAACCACGAGCATGCAGCGCGAGTGATTTATCCTGTACAACTGACCGACAAATATTGAATTATTACACAACAACTCACACACTAGAGCTGATCTATTTTGATTCTAACACACAATAAACGACAAAAACTCATTTGAAGTCTTCAGCTTCATCCAACTTTCCGCCATTGCACTGAAGAATTCCCGCCGATAGTTAGACTACGTCGCATATGTGTACATGTATTTGTAACTTCTTTTAAGCATAAAAATGACGTTACACAGTCTAACGCCATGAATTACGTCACAAATGACGTCAACTAGCACGCGTTTTCCTGGTGCTTTCAAAACTGTGAATTATCGTTTGATATATCACTGTTATTTTTTACAATTTACTCTATAGGCGAGGTGTGTTAGAATTTCATTTTTGCTCCTAGATCCTGTGAGAAGCCACAATGTATATTTATTTTTTGGGGGAAAATCACTATTTTCTCTTATGTATATTGGCACGAGTAAAATAATTGACTCTTTGATATATCACTTATTATAGCAGTCATTTAGTTTGGCGTCACCATCGGACATAGTCCGAAAATATAGTCCTGCCGCAATAATAAGAAACGCAAAAATCTGGAAAAAATTTTATTACTTGCATTTTTCCGAACATTAAGCACATATCCGGATTTAGAAAATCCTGCAGTGTCAGAAAAAAATTGTTTGAAGGTTCTACTACCACTGCACTAACCCCTAATCTCTGGGGAATTTCGACATTTTTAGGCTTTCTGAAAAGCGGGGGGGATTTAAACAGTGTAACAGCCATGTGATGGCCTATATAGCTTTGCTTGAATTTCTACAGGTAAGTGTCATAAGCATCACACATTTTAACAGTGTGATTGCTTTGTACATACCAGTTTTATTATTTAAGCACTGCCATTCAGTTGAAATTTTTGATTTAATCAGCGTTGACACAGATCCAACTGATCCAATATGATCAAGCTTGTTATTTCAAGGTTGGCCAATTTGATGAAAAACCCGCTTTCTAAGGTTGCTTTTCTAAACGATCAAAACACATTTCTGATTGTCAAATGTCTAAGATTTCCATTTCGTTCAGTCGGATCTGGCTGGCAGTGGATGTCTGAAGGCCTAAACTGTGTGAGATTTCTGTTCAAATTTGTATTCTGAAAAATTGGACCCCTGTCACATTTAAATGACTTTCATGTGTTTCCTCGTGACACATCAGTAAACATTTCACTTTATGCACAACCCTGTCTTTGAACATTAAGATACAATTTACTTTACTGTCTTGCAGCGTTTCGCATAACAACGGATGGGAGCGCAGTGGCTTAGTGGTAGAGTGCTTGACTTGTGACCGAGTGGCCGCAGGTTCGAGCCTCACCAGCGTCACTGAATTGTGGTCCTTGAGCAAGACGCAAGATCCTAGCTCAGTTATGGTTTAACCCAGGAAGACCCGCCCCTGTTTAACTGAAAGATTGTTGATGGGACGTAAAGAATCAAATCAAACAAACAAACAAAAGCCTATAAATAGTAACAATTCAGGTGTAGCGTTTTCACTTTGTTCCGTATATAACCTACACGGCGATCACTGACCTGAAACGTCATCAAATTATTTAGTCAACCGTTGCATATTATTAATAAACTGGGTCAGTTTATGTTCATTCTACCAACAGTTATACTCCCCCGTCTAAAAGAACGAAAAATATTCGGAAATTCTATTTAATTACAGAAAAACGCAGCAAAAACATAAGGTTGAAAATTTTGTCAAAAAATACTGCAGCTTTTCTACCCGGATAACGAAAATATCAAGAGAAAATAACGTGAACAGATGCAATTTAAGTCGAATTTTCGCGTTATTAATGCGGCAGTACTATAGTTCCAGACGTCTGAGAGTTTACTGACCAGTTTGGACAGTTTGTCCGAGATGATTTTCGGAAACGCACACTGTATAGTAATGCACAGTGATGAAGTGTTATTTTTGTTTTAAAAAACGATCGATGATTGGCCAAATTTCTGTATGCTTCAGACTGGTTTGACTTATTTTACCCAGCAAATACTTATTCACTAAAGCAAACTAGTCATAGTGTTTTGTTACGTTGTGCCTGATTGGTCTTTTGCATCCTTAGTTTACTTCCCTTGATTTTATCTCGAAGCAGAAAGCATGTTTGCCTTGGCATTTACCGATAAAATGACTAAAAAACTTAACTGCCACCAAGACATAACAGGAACTCAAGTTTTTTATGCCCCAAAAAAGTTTGTCCGCTCCATCATTACCTGAACAGTCATTTTCAATGGCTAAAGAGGCGTAAAGCGGCCACAAAAAGCAGCAATAAACAGTACCCCACCCACTTCCACCGATCAACAAGCTCCAGTCTCCTCATGAAATAAAAAGCCAGACAATCAATCAGGCCGCACTTACCATCCGTAATGGTAGCAAAACTACCCCTGGTTTCAATTTGAGAAGGAGATGGCAATTTCCGTTTATGGTGGTAAAAATGAAGGTTAATAAATGTCCTAAAAATATTCTAAAAGTCCGAACAATATTGGGGCTGCTTGGACAAAATGTCCAAAGTAAATTTCAGTCCAGCTGAAACCCTGTATAGTACACATTATTTGTTTGTAATTTATTTTTAGCATGTACCACTAATTTTAAATAGCTGTGGTATAAACTTTGGTAATGTGTTTAAGAGGCTCAGGCCTTAAGTTAAGAGTTCATACCAAAAAAAAAAGAATTTTCTTATTACTCAAACAAAACATATATTGTGGGTGCTCAAAGAAACCGTTTCATTGAGACCATTCTTTTTAGCACCCAAAACATTTGTTAAAATTGATGGGTTTAAAAATATTTACAATTTTTTGCTCAAAATTTTTTTTATCGAAATCTATGAGGCTCCCTTTACTTTCAGAAATTCAACAGGCACTGAAGTACCAGCCTTTACATTTGGACAGACTGGATCCAGCGTTTCTACTTGTTCTACATCACCATATGTTTTGGTAAATTCAATAATTGACATTGGAAACATTCAACATTTCTATTCATCCTACAGCATAAGGGCTTTAAGGCACTCGCCATGGCAAGCGGACAAGTGTGTTTTCGGCGGCTGCTCAGGTCATTCAGGAAGGACAGGTTTACCAGGTGACAGCAGAATACCCTGCACACCATATTTAAAAGATCAAGGTCGTCGGAAAGTCTGAGCAGTTTAGCTCCATGGGAGACACAACAATATTTGAATAACAGTCAGTTCCAGCCAGCAAACCCTTTAAAATTTTCTATAACTGCGCCATATTCCTCGCTGTTTACTTCCAAATTCTATGAATCAAAGAAAACTGACTCAGAGCTTAGTGCACTTAAGATTTGAGGAAACAGAAGAGCTGCCACCAGCTTAGTGATTAGATAAGCAATGCTTTTAAGTAAAAACATGTTAATATTTTCTTACCCATCAGTTTTAACAGCCGTTTTTGCTCTCATTGTGACGGTTCTTTTGAGTACCCACAAATTTTGGATGAGAAATAAATATATAAAAAAATATTCACACTCTTATCTGGAGGTCTGTTTGATGCATATACTATATAAAAATTTCTTCATTCTGGATACAGTAAACAGGACCTTTGGCAAACAGTGAAGACCCTAATGAAATACTGCATAAGGTGGTATTTCCTCAGGGTCTGCACTGTTTGTTAAAATTAAAACAATCTTCAGGGGGGGTTGGGCTGGTGTCAATCAGACTATGAGGATTACCCGTCATTTTTGGCATATGGCATAAAGGTTTCTTTGGTTCCATGCATAGGTCCAGATTAGCGAATTATTAAATCTTAAATTTGTGATTATTTTTTTATCCAAAAGTTTTTGTTGTATTTTGGGTGCTCAAAAGAACTGATCCATTGAGAAGTTTTTTTAGTATGTACAGTATTGACCCGGCTAGAAGCAGTCTAATCAGAGCTTGTAGTGTTTGCTTACACATTTTTGGAAATCATACATTTATTCTGGAGCAGGCAAAATAAGTTTTGTAAAATATTTTTACATTCATTTGATATTTTTATATGAACTATATATTTCAAACAGTATGGATCCAAGTCAGACTGCTTAGAAGCAGTCTGATCAGTGGTCATAGTGATTGCTTACATGATATATATTTATTCTGGAGTAAATTTTAAAATTATAAAGACAGCACTTTCTGTTAAATATTTTACATGCTCTTCTGCTTAATGCATTTTTGTGGCCTATATTGCAAACAGTATGGATCAGATCAGACCTTTGAGCAGTCTCGTCAAGGTTCATAATGTTTGCTTATGTGATTGAATTATTTTGGTGTAAATCAGATGAGATTTTGTGACCTATATTGCAAACGGTAGGAGCAGTCTGATCAGGGTTCATAGTGTTATCTTACATGATACGATTTGTTTTGGGGAAAATGAAAATATGCAGCAGGTGTAATAAGCAGACAACACTCTTTATTTAATACTGTCATCTGCTAATGACCAAATGAACTTATATATAACACTTATATAATATTGCAAACAGTATGGACCCAGATCAGTCTAATGAGCAGTCTGATCACGGTTTATAATGTTTGCTTACATGATGAAATTATTTTGGAGTAAATTTGGTGTAATTTTGTGCTCTATATTGCAAACAGTATGGACCCAGGTCAGAATGCTTAGGAGCAGTCTGATCAGTGTTCATAGTGTTTGCATGATACAATTTTTCGAGAGAAAAACTTAAAATGCACAGAAAACATTATAAGCAGACAGCACTGCTTTGTTAAATATTTTTGTATGAAGTGATTATCTTGATAAATAAAAACAAAAACAACTATTTTATTTTTTTTTAATGAAAATCGAAACATCTTGGTTCACAGTCGGTATGACACACCGATGCAATGTCAGAGTTCTCACAAGTATTTTGAAATAATTCATAAAAAAATAATATTTCAGCTGAAGCTGCCAAGTTTTCTGGATCAAACTCCACATTTTCAGTTTTGACTCCCAACTTTTTTCCAGGAATGGATTCTATAACTTCTGCTTTCAAAATCCTAGTGAGAACACTGACTCTGATCAGCTACATTGTTACTACATGTATGTAGATGACCAGTCCCTACTGAAAAGAACTTTTTTAAAGGAGGCTTTCTCATGATGTGGTTCAATTCTTAAAATGGGTCATACGTTTTCAAGTGTTTAGTCCTCACATTTTATCTGGGGTTTATCATTTTCTTGTTGCAGATTTATTTTCTTACCCCTGGTTTATGCCTGCTGCACCCCAATTGTTGGATGGATGCAATACATTGTGAGTCTGCATTGATTTAGCCTCATGATATGCTTAAAGAAACGTTAATTCAGCATTTATTTGGCACCTTTTTAAGGTAGAATTAGTGTTGCATTTGAGGTTGAATTAAAGTTGATACAGTTTTGATTCAACGTTGAGTCAGTGTTGAAATATCAATGTTGATTCAATGATTGAATGTCAACGTTGAATCAACGTTTGTATGTCAACGTTGAATCAACGTTTGTGTGTCAGCGTTTATTCAAGTTTCAAATTCAAATATATTTTCATTTTTATTTCAACATATATTGTCAACGTTGAATCAACATCAACAAACTCGTGCCCCCTGGGATCTGACTATCAGAATTCTAGTCATTCAGTATAATTTGATTTCATATAGCTAGTCTCATCTCTTCTGTCTTAGTAACCCTCACCTAATCAGTAATCACAAATGGAAAGAGGAGAAAAAAGAAATCATTATTTAAAAATAAATTTATCATTTATTAAAGAAAATGATATCACCTACCTGTGAAGTGGACATGACTGTTTTGACTTTTGCTCACTGGGCTGTCACTGTTTGTATTCATAAACTACCAGTCTAAAAGCTGAAGTAACGAAGCCACGTAGCACAGTCAGTAATGTGTGTCTGGCTGCAGATATCTGTCTGACTGAAGGTACTGGAGTCACAAATTAGATCTCCCGCCAGGTCCCATACTTTTGTGGAGATTGATAATTAATTATTTCTATGGTTATTCTCCCTGCCACTGAGCCAGGAAGGGTTATTAATATTCTTTCGGGATTGTGCTGGAGCGAAATTTCTACAACGTTAGTAAAAGATAATTCGAGATCAATCCTGAAAGTAATTTTAAATGATAAACTGCTTAAAATAAAATTTTAAAAATTACTTTGAGCAAGATCCCAAAAAATCTTTTCGGGCACGATCCCGAAACATTTTTTCAATCAAAATGTTTCGGGATCGTGCCCGAAAAGAACTTTTGGCATCATGCCCAAAGTATTTTTTTTTAATTTTATTTTAAAAATGGCTTTGGGCATGATCCCGAAAGTTCTTTTTCGGGCACGATCCCGAAAAATTTTTTTAATCAAAATGTTTTGGGATCGTGCCCGAATAGAACTTTCAGGATCATACCCAAAGTAATTTTTATTTTTTTATTTTAAAAATGACTTTGGGCATGATCCCGAAAGTTCTTTTTCGGGCATGATCCCGAAATATTTTTTCGATTGATTGAAAAAAGTTTCGGGATCGTGCCCAAAAAGAACTTTTGAGATCATGCTCAAAGTGATTTTTAAAATTTTATTTAAAGTAATTTCGGGATTGATCCTGAGTAAACATCTTTACATAACAGAAAAAGCACTTAAACGCATCAGTTTTTTTGATGAAGTGTCTCTTTATAAATGAATAAATTGAATTGTTCCCATTAAATTTGAATACTGGCCCTAAAAATCGTTATATATTCCCGAAATATTTTTAAAAGTCAATGATGAAATCAGGAAAAAAATATTTTTTCTCAATTTAAAATATTGTTTGTTCTTAACAACTGTTTAACTCTTTAGAACCTGATTTCCCTTATTAAGCAGATGAACTAGCCGAACCACACCCAAATATGAATATTAAAGTTACCGCCTAAAAATTCAACAATATCAGCTGCAAGACTTATTTTCGTGTGTAATCATAAACGTTAATGACCTCAAACAGTCTTCACAGGTTTAGATAAACAAAAGTTTTCAGCGTATAATTGTAAATATTTTCTTACCCACCAGATTTAACATATGTTTTTGGTGCTCAAAAGAACCGACTCATTGAGATGGTTCTTTTGAGTTCACACAACATATGTTTTGGTTGAGAAATACGAAAATTAAATTTTCTATACACAGTCCTGGTCTTAATGTAAATTTGCCAATAAGAATAGCCAGATAAAGGAAAATTATATTTTTTTCTGTGGAAAGATTACTTGGTTAACCTCTTGAACTATCTTTACACATCAGACAAGTACGATTAAAAATACAGTTTGAAAAACTCTGTTTCTACTATTCAACATATAGGAAATAGAAAATGGTTTTGGGGGCTGCTTTCTCCCCGCTGATCAAGCTTATCCTTTTGCATACAGTTGAAGTATATTATACACATCATGCTTGATCAAAGGAGAGTGAGGCTATCAAAATGCTCTAAAACAAGTTACTGTAACAATAATACCTCATAAGTTACCAAATTAGCACAAACCTGTAGCTTAATATTGATTAACAATGGTATGTATACAGAATGTAGTTACGATACACCTCAGTGAACGGGTCAGGCTGGTTGAACTATGAACAGAACAGGTATAATCTATGTGTAAGATATTATCAGGTAAAAATAGTCAAAGTTATGGATTTACCAAAAACAATGGAATATTCTAGACCCGACTTCTATGCAAACGCAACACTGTATGCTGCAAACATTATAGTTCCATTATTAAGATGAATAATTGAATAAACTTAAGTTTTAACCCACAAATTTGGTCACAAAATACCCCAACCCCCTTAACTCTACGGTCCTAGAATTATTAGGCAATAGTTTCCAATATATTTCTTAAGGTCCATTGAACAGCAGGTTTAATTAAAGCATAAAATGCATTTTTTATTTACACAAAATTCTAGAAACAGACTCTTGAGATTGGGTCAATTTGAATAGAAGATGGTTCCAGGTCCTTTAAAGCCCACCATTTATTTCAGATTTGCCTTTGAAATTCTAATCGATATCAAAATGAAATGTTTTTGTTAATATCTACCCTAACTAAGATAGATGCATCTATTAGATAACAATAAGAAAGAAAATTTGTTTGAAATGAAACAAAATATAATATTGTATGAAAATATTTACCTGAAACTCATACAATATTATACAATTATTGACTATTGAGCATTGGACATGATGTGATGTCAACCTGAGAATAACAATATTGACCGAGGCTGAGCCAAGATCAATATTGGTTTTCTCAGGTCGACATCACGTCATGTCCAATGCCTCAATAGTTAACAATTGTTTTATTATACAATTTCTCTAAACAAAAAAAAAAAACAATAACAACATCACAAATCTTGGCCATGGACTATGCCTAGGACAGTCCTGATTTTTTTACATGTTGACTAACTGATTTCATTCAGTTAATAAATGTTTTATTTGTAATTACAACTGCAGACAGAGAAGACCCAGATTAAATGCCGCATAATGTGGCATTTCATCAAGGTCTACACTGTTTGCTAAGACAAAAATTATCTTTAGAGAAAAAAACCTGCAATTTTATTTAGAAATTGTAACCTGTGACCCCTTGAATTTTACAATCGACCATTCCAAGTTTATTGCATCAATCCAGAAGGAAGAATTCATTAGTGCATTTAAGGGTTCTGCTGATTACTATATTCAACAGCAAAGTCTGGATTACAGGTATATTATGAACCACCAAATCTTATTAAAAGTCTACTCGTACATCATATATAGTGCAAATTATATTTTCGTTTGGTCCTTTGAGATCAAATTTTGTATCTTGGTATAGTAAAACCTGTGCAAAAAGACCTAGAATAGTTTTTAAAGACCAGTTATCGCTTAATGCAGGTAAAAGTATTGCAGAATGCTCAAAGGGAAGTATTCTGCAATACTTTCGACCTTCATTAAGCTACCATCTGTCATTAAGATCTTTGTTTTGTCTATTTTTGAGTGGCCGTGTTACACAGGTGTTACTGTATATACAAAGTGATAACATGTTTAGTTATATTTCGACTGTCCTTGAAAAATTGTCAGATTATAATAATGTTCATTTGCTATGTTTATAGGGTCACTTATGAGGTTTTACTAGCCAAAAATACGGTATGGCACATCTGTTTCCGCCTGATGATCACCATAGCTCTTATGGGAACTTATTTTGATTTTTTGTATTGTAGGCAAGTTTGATAACCATAACTTGATGCTCTCATTTATATTTCCTAGACTGCAACCCACCTTGTGCTGAGGATGAGACATGTTCTTTGGATCGAAGATGTTTGAAAAATTATGTGGAACCCGAGCCGGGTAAGAATAAAGCATGTGAATACATAGCCCCTTTCAATTCTGATGGATTTACCCATTCATATGGATACTATAAGTATAAGGCTGTCTATTGTGTTCTTTAAGGTGTCAAAGGTATATATATTTTAAGCTACAATGTATGTCTTCCCCTTATCTTTGCTTAATCTCCTTTTTATATCTTAATTTATATGTTCTAGGAGATGCAGCATGCATAAATTAGGGGTCTTCCATGCAAACCAAATATCTATGTGTCTTGGTTTACACCGAACTTAGGGTGAGGTTGGTGCACCGTGAAACTGGTTTAGCTCTCCAGTAAAATATTTTTACTGACCGTTCCAAGGCATTTCTTCTTTTGTGGATCATTTGTGTTATTTGTGTCTTGTGTTTGCCGTGCTTTTGCCTCTGTTCTTTGCTAAATTGTGGTCACCTGAAGGGAAAGGGCTGACCTCTTGGCTCTTGTTTGTGATTTTTATTGTGATTTTGTTACTTTTCCATTTGGTATCCTGGGACAGGTGTGGTACTTGATTATATCAATTCCTGAACCTTGCTGTCTTTTTTACTTTAATCTTAGCAAACAGTGCAGTACTTGATGAAACGCAGTATTATGTTGCATTTTATCAGGACCTTCACTGTTTATGAACCCTGATGAAATGCAGAATTTTGCTGCATTTCATCTCTGCCTTCACTGTTTGCCCAAGTGCCCGTTTAGGGGTTTTATGTATACATAGGATTAAGCAGATATCCCTAAGTATAATGAATGTAGGATGCAGTCAGGAACAGCCATTTTGATAACCTAACTCAATAATTTGAAAGAGGTTGTTTCTATACCATTCTTCCTTAAATAGCAACGTTTTGTTTTAATATGGTTTCAGTCTATAATATTATACAATAATACTATTGAGTCATTGGACATGATGTGATGTCGACCTGAGAGTGCCAATATTGACCAAGGCGTCCACCTCGGTCAACTTTGGTATTCTCAGGTCTAAATCACATCATGTCCAATGCCTCAATAGTCAACAATTGTCTTATTATATAATTCCTCTAAACCAAAAAGCAACAACATCAAAAACAACAACAAAATCTTGGCAACCGACTATGTCTTGGACAGTTTTGAATTTCTTTTTATTTACATGTTGACAAACTGGTTTCATTCAGTTAATGCATAATGCATTTGTAGTTACAACTGCAAACAGAGAAGACCCAGAATAAATGCCTCATACTGTGGTATTTCATCAGGGTCTACACTGTTTGATGAGACAAAAATGATCTTCAGAGAGAAAAAACTGCAAATTAATTTTGAAATTGTAACCTGTGACCCCTGTAATTTTATAATGGACCATTCCAAGTTAATTGCATCTGTCCAGAAGGAAGAATTCATTAGTGCATTAAGAGGTCTGCTGATTACTATATTCAACAGCAAAGTCTGAATTGCGTGAAACAGCAAATCATGAAAATTTATGCTGATGTCACTCTCACTGAATTGTATTTACAGCATATCATGCAAGTTCCATGCTGAAAGCACACCTGTTAAGGATATTAGTAACTATATTGAATGAAAAAAACCGACAGCCCATGCGGCATGTAGTTATATTGACTTGAGTGGATTTGCATCTGAGCAAATCAGGAGATGTTTATTTATAGATTATATAATATTAGCGAGTATTTTGAAAAAATCAAAGTTCGAATTTTCGATGTTTACTGTATGTATGCAATTACCACAGTGGCTTATTATCGTTTGCCTTTAAAAGCTATCATAACATATAGGCCAACAAAGGATGATGTCAGTTCAGGCATAATCTTATTTGATCATGTATTGATTTGACATACATATAAGTTCTACCAATTTTTAGATACTTTCTTCACAAGTCATTTACGGATTTTCATGTGTCTTACAAACTTTTACCTGAATGAATACATGATATACATGTTAAGTAATGTTAGTTATGGCATGTACATGTTTACGTTGCTGGACCTTATCAAAGGCAATAACTGATTCGGAATTGTCTTAAAAACTTCCACCTACTAATTTTGTTTATAATCATCTCCAGCATATTATATTTATGTTACAAATAGAATATTATGATATAACGCCATGCAATAAAATATATAAACCATTAGTGGCTTACAGATTTAGTAACTTTACGTAATGACGTCCATAATAACGATGTGTAAGATAGGGGAACATCTAGACGTTTTCATGCCAAAATGCTATTTTAAGTAATATTAATGTCATGTGATAATTAAAATCTAATATTCGTGCTCCTGTATCCATGTTGCAAAATAAGGAGATAAAACGCTCTGTAAGCCTCGTATTTCATCTCTCTTCCCCAAACAAGTTTAATAATATTCAATAAAACATGGGCACTAAAGTAAGATCCTATTTATATTTCTCATTGACTGATAGATAAGTCTTGCATGGCATTTAGAGAACTATTTGACGACTTTTATCAAATAATAAAGGTTTCATTTATTTTCCGGGACATTGCAAAATTACACAAAACATTGACTTTCAATTGAATAATTGAATTCATAACGATAAAATGTCTGCTCATACATAAATTAATGCATCTTCGAGGGGTGCGCTCGTAGATGCATTAATTATGGTTAATCCCATGTATGTATGAGTGGGGATTATTAAATGTGACTTCATTGCCATAACAGCACAAAGCATAAGGCATTAACAAATGCTGAGTCAATCTTTTTGAACAGCTTGTTAAAAATAGTTTTCAGCAACTTTCAAATGATCGTTAGAAATTGTTATACTTTTGGTTATGTAACAAATGCCATGGGACTTATCAAATTTGAAATTCTCGGCCCAATTCCAGAATCAAGCCTTAGATGTTTGTAAGGCGTAGTACGACTCATATGTATGAAACAGTTGCATTTTATTAGCTGGAAGTGGCGTAAGGAAAATTAGTACTGTAGCATGTGGGTTCCCTCCTATTAAAATCCTATTTATTTCAACAGAATTGATGAAGTTTATATGTGTGTTTTTTTCAATAAAATACCACTATATGCGATATTTTATTGAAACCACCTAAACTTCATTTATAGCAATGTTTATTGTGGAGTCTTGTAACCGTTTGTTTCGCTGCAATCGCACTTGTAACTGTGTTGGCATGGTTTCTGTGACGTCAGCGTCACATTATCAAAGTAGACCCTCGATGTACATCTGAGGTCTGATCCCACGGAATTGGCCCAGGCAATTCTGATTTGGGACTTATCATGTAATAACACTTAAAAAGAGACAGAAAAAAACAGACAGAACACACGTAGGGGCTAGTTGAGTCATGTCGCATATAAGCCTGAGTTTAGGGCTTCTGAAAGGTCCAACACAAGTTTGTCTATACAATCTCAGAAGAAGGCTAGAGGCTTAGAATTTCGGATTTTGGAAGTAGATAGGATTTACTATCTATGTAGCGAAAACAGGTGATGATCAGCTTATTTTACAGCTGATCCGTACCTATGTTTATGCATATGGCTTATCTAGCAATTCATATAGAGGTAAGATACTAGAATGTCTGAATGAAAAAGCTGTTGGATTACAGAGATCCGTCATAACAGTTGTCAGAACTCTAGTATTGCAAATCTGATTATGACTTAATTTTCAGATACGTGTCCCTTTGGAACAAAGTCAGTTACGTTGCAAGGATGCGCTGAGCGTAAGTATTAGTTACTGCTGTCAAAATGTTTAACCCATTTATGCCTGATGAACTTTCCTATCTCTATCAGTAGAACGAGCCCATCTCTAATTTAAGGGGTGTTGAGTGGTATTTTTCATTTTTGATAAAAATCCTAATAGAACATTATGTGAACAAACAGTAGAGACCCTGATCAGACGCCACGTTCTGTGGCGTCTGATCTGGGTCTGTGCTGTTTGCAAATGTTTAACAAAAAGGATGGCAGGCTTATATTGGTTAATTTCTTATACAACGTAGGGCCATAAAGTGTCGTTTTTGAAATATTAAGCTGGAATATAAAATATTTTAAAAAATATTTTAGAGCCACATTCATACTGTAGTTTTTGTGTATTTTAGAATTCATTGCTAAGGCACTATCGACAATGTGTTCTTATGAATTTTTCTTTTTATTATAACTGGATGGTTCCATCATGTTACCTGTAACATGTACATGTAATTGAGCCCACGAACCCACTTTCACACAGTCAAACTGTATTCACCACTAAAAACTGTAAGGTGAGCTTTGAACTCTATAGAACTAACTCAACGAAGATGATTTTATCAAGTACAGACAGCTCAAGGTTAGAGTAAAAAAGAATAAATCACCATTTTCATATAAAATTTGTCAGTATTCCAATACTGGGAATTGCAGATATGTGGTGATATACTGATTTCTTCCATTTTTTTAAGTCACAGTTTAAGTTAATGATTTGATTATCAAGACGTTAAAATCGCACAATATAAGTATCTAAAATGCTTGTTATATACTGTTCACAAAAATTGGGGAATATTTGAATATTAAAAATTATAGCACTTACCAAAATAATGTCATGTACCTAAAACAGCTAGCATTGACAAGCCAAGTCATCTCGTCGACAAAATGATTACAAATTTCTAGGATTAATCTTGTCATGTGTTTTTCAGACAACCATATTTAGACGAGGGCCAGACTCATAATATTCACACGTGAATGTCACTGTGACTGATTATGCAATGACTATGGTTATTCCTAATATTTTATTTGTTTTCATCTCTTTGACCTCAATTTCAGGAATACATGGCTAAAATCTGTCACCGCCTTGTTTCCTAGAAATAACAATAATGTTACGCGAAAAAAATCTTTAAAAAACGAAGATTTCCAAAATGCATCCTTACCATGAATTATTGAAAGCATGTCAAAAGGTTTTGATTTTTTGTGGGAAATTTTGGTCTTGATCCATAGTTTCTTTGGCACGCCATTAAGATCACATTACACAATTTTTTGCCCTCATATTATGCAGGAAAACTGTTTTGCATATCGCTCTGTGAAAAGAAAAAAATATTTACATGACAAATCAGGTGTTTAATTTCTAGATTTGTTTTGTGTCTAAATATCCCCTACTTTTTGTGGATAGTACATATATATATATGTTAAATTTTGAGCTAAGCAGAACTATCCAACGATTGTTATTTACTTTTCTTAAAATACCTTTTATAGCGATGACACGTTTTTTTTTTCAAATGTTTTGGTTCCTAAAACATATATATCTGGGGTTATGTGACCAAAAAGCCTCTCATGTTAGTGTCAAAACCTAAGAGAGTTACCACACAATGTTAAGACATTATTTATATAATTGCAGGTGGACGACTCGGTGGATACTGCATTCGTGGAAGATGCTTTGACAAGAACGTCAGCTGTAACCGTCGCTCGAACAGATGTGTTTGCCGAGGACGATGTAGAGCGAAACTAATCTGTCACAATAAACATTAAAGCAAATGAGTAGTTTCCATATGGGGTTTTCAAAGGATCTGAATTTTCACTAATATTTGGGGAACAAATAACCACATATAGGGGACATGCATTCCTAAAATCTGAAGGAACAGAGCTTGGAATTTCTTAGTGTATTTTTAATAAAGGCATACAACGTGCACATAATTAAATGGAGCTCCTGATACGATAGACAAATGAACATGAACTGCCATGGAATCGATGGGCTACTATGGTATTTCATACATATTATGATATCATCATAGTAGTTACTTGATCTGGAGTACTGTATCACATCGAGTGGATGAGGTCATACCATCGGATTCGCCGAGACGCGAAGCATCGATGGTGATCCAATGGTATGGCCTAACCTGCAAAAAGTGAAAATGTACGCTAGGTCAAGTTACTATTATAATAATACGTTTATCATATACCTTTATCTGACATTATTCAGATTTTATAATTTGGTTTGGTCTTTAATCCAAAAAATTGCGGGAATGTTTGCAGTTACTTTTGGTTTCTTATATTCCATTTTTCTGTCTCTGGTTCCATGCTTGAAATTTACTTAACGTAACGTCACGGTAAAACAGGTAACCGACGTTAGCCTTGTGTTAAAGGATAGTGATACTGAATCAGAAAACTCAGTTTGTTGATCCCACTAGCTCAAAATATGTATCCTTTATGTGTATATAATAAATAGAGGATCTTACATGAGTGTTCCTCTTGTTGCAAATATAGAGGACATTAAATGAGTGCTCATGTTTTTTCTTTTAATTTATTAAACTAGTTGGGGAAAAGGAATAAAATGCGAGGCTTGCCAAGCATTTTATCTCTTTTTGCAACAAGTTTATTAAATTCATTAAAACAAGAGCATGGATGTTAGATTCTATTTATAATATGACATTAAGATTACATTGAAATCTCATTTCTGCTGTAAAAACGTTATAAGTTTGCCATTATTTACATAACGTTGTTATGGACGTCATATGTTATATAACGTTTCTCGAAAATCTGTAAACCACTAGTGGCTGTATTAACAAAGTAGATCACTGACAACAATGGTATGCCATGTTGGACATTGTCTTGCTAGATGGCCATCCACTGTTTTTAGAGTCCCATCAATACCTTGGACAAAGATGATCAACCATGGTTTAAAATCATTATATGATGAAAAATTACAAGTCTTGGACATTTAGGAATTTAGGAATCTTGTATTGTATCATTTCGGCGGTTAAATGTGGGTGTTTTGTGTTTGGTCAATGTTTTATTAACCAGTCAATGTTGCTTTTTTAAGAAATTAAACCATTGCAAGTACTGTTTGTAGGTACCTCTGCATTCAGTCAGGATGAGCTTATAAGCTCTTGTGAACCAGCTGCTTCTAGATAATTGTCAGTCAGAACTGAGGGTCTGGATGGGGTATAATGATTAGTGAATAATGTCCCTTTTTCATAATGAACAGTGAATAATGAGCTAAAAAGAATAATGAATAGTGAATAATGAGGGCCTCAAAACTAATGAATAATCCTTTTTTAATGAATTGAAGACAAAATTAATGATTAGTGGATAATGGCCCTTTTTTATAATGAATAGTGAATAATTAGCCAAAAAAATAATGAATAGTGAATAATGATGGCCTAAAATTAATGAATAATCCTATTTTTTAATGAATTGAAGAAAAAAATTAATTAATAGTGAATAATCAGATTTCTTTGCCCCCTTTCTTACTTTTAATGAATAATTGGTCTTATTTTAATGAATAACCCAAAATTTTAATGAGATGAATAATGGGCTAAATGTTTAATGAATAGTGAATACCAGACCCCCCATCCAGACCCTCAGAACTGCCATGGCCGATTCTGTGGAATCAGACTTGAGTTGTATATCGATGGTCTTCTTTGGTAACATGACGCTGACGTCACAGAAACCATGCCAAAACAACAACAAGTGTGATTGCAACGAATAACAGCTTCATTTATCTGTTGAAAGAATAAAGGATTTTAATAGAGCTGATCCCACATGCTACTGAGCTAATTTTACTTATGCCAGTTCTGGCTGACAAAATGCAGCTTTTTCGTGCACCAGTCTATGCCTTACATACATCTCATGCTTGATTCTTGAATTTTGCTGAGATTTTTCGATTGATGTGGGGGGTACAAAAACGACTCCTTAGATAAAATAGAAAACTGTGTATATTAAGAAAAGTGAAAAATGTTGAATTCTAAACATCATTCCCAACCATTTGGACCATAATTGTCGCACAGGTCTATGAAAAAAACTTAAAGGGACAAATCCATTATTATTAAGCTTACCTATTTAGGCTTTTATATCGCACTATATTCTTTGAATTTTAAAAACAATACCACCAAAAGTATTCAACAAAAGTCTTCATCTTTGGTGAATTACAAACAGCTGAACATGTCACAATTTTCAACTCAGAAAAGCTTAAAACAAGCTATGGATAGTGTTTAAAAACATTGAAAGGGAAATAAAGCACAATTGACTAAATTAAATTAAGTAAAACCATTAGTGTCAAAACAGCAGCAGTTTTACTTGCAGTATGCGCATGTGCAGATTTTTTCAGAAATGTATTTTATGTGTGCGTATGGGGTGTGTGCAGCAATAGGGTCAAAATCAGTAAGTGTCTATGACCCAAAAACGACAAATTAGCCATGTCATTATAAAACTTGCATTCTTGCATAAAGAACTATTCATATAGATGTTTTAACTCATTGTCAAATCCACGTTCAAATTAGGAGATTGGCATGCTGTTTTAACACGGGCTTAAATTTTAAAATTCTCAAAAACTTAGTCCTGAATTATTAACATGAAATTATATAGAGAAAACGTTGCTGACAAGACGGATCATTTCACAGACGCCTTTGTTCGTAAAAACAGCTATATATGGCTATGACATTCTGATGACGTTGTGACGTTCTGATGTCGTTATGACATTCTGATGACGTTTACAGCTGATGCCATTTGATTTAGAAAAAAGCCAGAGTAACATAAGAACAGTTAAGCAGAAAAATTTAGCGTAAAATTGGCGATTATTTTCACATCCATCAGTTTAAACGTATGTTTTGTGTGCTAAAAAGAACCGTCTCATCGAGAAGGTACTTTGGATACCCACAACATATGTTTTGGTTGAAAATAAGAAAAATTATTTCCAGTTACGCGCTATTATTTGGGCACTGAGTAAGAAAAGGGATATTTTGATGTTTCAGCAGCTTATTTCAGTATGAAATGGGTTGGAATAAGGTATGCAAGAATTACGTTCACACATGTTTGTTTCGTTTCAATAAAATTTGTCAGGTCTCTCGAAAGAAACTTCAACTATCAGCCTTTTGGCCTCATGTTCAAACAGCTTCCTCGGGACCAGGCAAGTGTTAAAGTATGAAGCATCATGTGTTTTACCTATATTAGATGTTTCAGGTCAGATCCGACACAAAGTCGTCTGTACAGCGACTAATGATGGTTAGATGCTTGTAATTAAGAAAGTAGATGGATTGGACTATCTAAATGTATGTTGCAAAAACAAAAGACGCTGATCAGCTACGCGGTTACAGCGCCGATGATCTGTGCCTTTATATGCATATACTTAAAACATGTTTTCTAAGGACGTGCTTCCACTGTTTGTTTTTCTTACATTGCAATAGTTTTGCTTTCTTTAGTGACGCCTGTCAAAAAAGTAAAGTATACCACCAGAGACACTGGCTGACTTCATTGGCTTGGATCTGTAATTATATATGAATAATAACTGTGCTTATATTCATGACATACTGACAATGCTAAGGTAAACTCATTACATTCAGAAACGCAAATGTATATATTATTTGATAGCTAGATCAATTTTGTTAGTTGAGAGTATTAAATTCACAAGATACTTTGATGCCTACGTCTGCTGTCAGGGGGTCAAATTCGTAAAAAATGTTGGCACCTGCATATTATGTTTACTCTCGTCATACACGGGTACCAATGAAGCAAAAACCATCTCAGTATATTGCATGGGTGTGTACGAGTTTATTCACTGCCCATAGAACGAATAGTGCAACAATCTCTGAGGTATCTAAAGTGTGTCCATTGACACTAAAATTAGATAGCTAGGTACACTATACAGTAAAACCTGTGTAAAACGGCCACTCTCAAATAGACCAAAAATTGTTTTCAAGACAGATTATTGCTTTATGCAGGTCCTTCATTAAGCTACCAGTTGTCATTAAGACCTTCCTTTTGTCTATTTTATGTCACTGATTTACACACTGTCAGGTTTTTCTGTATTGTTACTTTAGGTTTAGATTTTTTTATTAAAATTGTTCACGAGTAGCACTGCTTTCATTGCTGCAATATTTGAACACGTCTGAAATATACATAAAAGAGAGAAAACAATACAAGAACCATTGTTAAATAGAGGATCGTACATGAGTGCTCATGTTTTATTGAATATAATAAACGAGTTGGGGAAAAGAGATAATATGCGAGGCTTGCCAAGCATTTTATCTCTTTTTCGCACAGAGGTTAATAAATTCAAAAATACAAGAGCACGAAAGTTTGATTCTATTTATCATATGACATAAATATTACTTTGAAATCTCATTTCTGGCGTGTAAAAAGTAATTGTTGCGTCATTATGTACGCAACGTTGTTATGGATGTCATAACATTTCCTGTAAATCTGTAAACCACTAGTGGTTTATCGATTTTATTGCATGGCGTTATTTCACTTCAAGACGCATCGTCATATGATAATAAGGTGTAAATATTAAAACCTAAAGCCCTTCTGTTGTTCATTAAGCTACTCCTTTGCGTTATTTTTATGACTGAGTTTTCTCATGATGACAAATGAAGCTAGGGTTTCTATAATAATTACATATTGTTCAAGTATGTTATGCATGTATTATGATTATATAAATAGTTATGCAACATTCAATTATTAAACAAATGATCAGCAACACATGTTGTTGTTAATATGACCCTTACTTGAGCATTGATATTCTGCGTTTTAGAATTTTGAAACGTGGACTCTAAAACTTCCCTCGGATTGACCAGAATCATACAAGGAAGAAAAAGGCTTAAATTGCTGATGTATTTTGCAATTCAGTTGTTAACTATACTTCTCAAAATAAGTTTTGCATCAGTTATAAACATGTATTTATTATTTTACTGATGAAAAAAAAATGAAACTTATATACATTTAAAGAAACATTTTATCCACTCATAAAGACCTGGAAGAATGGTGGTAATGTGTTTAGTACAGGCTTAAACAGAGTAACCCCCTAAATTTGGCTTCATGCATGTCCAGTGATAGATAACTACTGTCTTCAGTTAATCATTAGGGGTAATAACATGCAATTAGTGGTGCCAAAATGGCTTTGTATGTGGAAAATATCGGTTTGTAACCTTAAATTAAAAATATTGACAAAACAATTCCAAAGACTGTTGGTTATGGATGAAAATGACATTTTTCACCCAAAATTGTATTTTTCATGTTCTTAGCTAAAACAATTCTTCTTGGCTTCTAGAAACTTCTAGATTTGAAAACAAAATTGAATTCTGTAGTAAAAGAAAGAAGTTATGAACTTTTTTAAAACAACCCTAAATTTCTGTATTTAAGGAAAATGTATTTTTGCAGATTTCTACATTATTTCATTTTGGTTATTAATTGCATCAACCCCTACGAAAGACCAGGCCTAAATATGTTGCTACAATTATTATGTAAAACAGATATCATGTCAACATCTGTAAAATTGGATTTTATTGCATATACCAAAATGCAGGAAGTGTAAATGATGCAAAATGTGTTTAACTATACTCAGAAAAACAATCGAAGGATATTAAAATTCATTTGACTTTATAACATTTGGGATTATAATTTTCGAACCAATTATTTTAGTCATTGATAGAATTGTCACTATGCAATTAACCAAAATGCAAATTGAAATTCATGGGTCATTAGTTACGATACAGTACTACACCAAATGTACCGCCCCTTTCTACCCAAAGTTCACAAGCAAAATATTTAGGGCTCTCAATTTTGGCTGCAACCTTAGCAGTTCATTGCTTATGTTCTAATTCCGACCAGAGACAAAAGTTAACACCAATGTATCAGTCATTGCCCCTAATTATGGGACAACTTCTTCAACAAAATACACGGATATCGCAGTTTTGACCACAAATTTGATGTAAAACACTGACAACAGCTTCAAAATTAGGTGCCATTTTTGGAGAGAGAACCAGCGATGATTTTGGAGCCAGTCATTATGGGAATACAAACGATAAAAATTGGTTTCAATCATTTTTGAACGTTTGTGACTTTTCAGTATAGATGGTCGAACCATTTGGAGTTGTACTGTACTAAAACCATTGAAGCTTGACTACAATAAAGCATTCATTTTGATTGCAGATGTCTGGAACTATGAAATGCATTCATAATTAGTAAAGTTTTTTTTTTATTGTATTGAATGTTAGAGATGGGACTGAATCTAAATATCCTTCAATTGTTTTTCTGAGTATAGTATATAAGCCCTTGAGGTGCCTAGAATTGGAGGTGTCACTATACTAATGCATTTTCCTATATAGTTTAATGCTCAAAGTACACGCGTAATATCTACAGGACATCTCCTTGATCATCAATCAACACCTACTCCTGTTTAAAAACGCAAGAGAAACAAAATAAACAGTAAAAGCCCAGGTTTCGCCTGATTAATTTTCTAAAATATTTTAGAGCTTGTGGAGATTTACCTTTTTTCCATATTTCCTGCTGCTCCAGCCCAAGAATACACTGACCCGGAAAAAGTATTTTCCCAAATTGGGAACAATACGGAATTAGCTAAAACTTACAGGATCTGTCTGGCTAAAGGAGAGCTTCTAGTTTGTAAAATAAATCATGACCAAGTATCAGCAGAGCAAAAAATGGGGTTGACCAAAGTAAGCTCGGACTTGTTTCTAATGCTCATTAATCCTATTGCACCCAAACTACCCATGGCTAATGCCTTTTGGCCTGTCAGGCCATTCATTACATTTAAAGGTAGATCTTATTGTTTAAAGGTAGATCTATATAACCAGGAAACTGCACTGACTCAACTAAATTTCCAACCGTCCACTTGCTGCGTCAAAGGTAATTCCAGGAACTCTATAAGTTATGGCCATAATATTTATACAATGGATTTCTTCTATTTATTGTTGAACATTCTGTATCATTAAATTTTCAAAAATTTGGAACTCGAAATGTTGAAAATACGATGGATTAAACATACAGACCCCATACACTGAATACTTTATTTGATTCAATATTTACTTGTCTTTCTAAAGCAAGTTAAACAAGAAAAAGCTTTAGAAAGATACTCGGCTGCATTTCAATTTTGGAATTGGTTTTTATATGTATGGCTGTGTATTACAATTATAAACTAGATATCTTCTCAAGAAGACCGTTTCATCGACATATGTGTTCCATCCTAGAGGGTTTGTTCCATGTACTGGTTTATCCTAAGTTCGACAGCGTAAGTGACTTGTGTCTACATATCTTAAAGAGCACCAAAATAAATAAAAATGAAATACCTGCTAAACTGTAACTCAGAACTTACTGTTTATCAAGTGACCCTACTTTTGGCGGCAATTTTGTAAACATTTGATAAGTTGTCCTCCAGTTTTTGAAAAAAAATAAGGTGCTATAATGAATACCAACTTTTTTAAGTTGTAAAAATTATATAACTGTCTTTAAAAGTTAGTCTTCTTTTATTTCATATCCTTGCCTCCTAGGGTGGTCTGCTGATAACCTTTGCAAACAGTTCGGATTTAAAACAAGATAAATTCGTCGAATTTATATCTCCGACGAAGGCTTACTTTAAAGAAACATGTAAATTACAAAGCATAAATCCCATTTATCTAGATCCTTCGTTATCTCTTGGCTCTCACTTGTGGTGTCTAACGGTGAGTTTGTCACTTTCCCATTGGTATCCTGGGCCAGGTGTGGTACTTGATTTCATCGATTCCTGATCTTTGCACCCTTACTTACTTTTCTTCAGCAACTCTGAGACGGATACATGTATATATCGTCGTTAGCATAGTTCTATCAATTTCCAAAGTGCTTGAAGAACGGTTCTTTTGCTCCTCAGTGAAGCCCTCCTGTGGCCAGAGAGGATCTATTCTTCTGTGACAAGTCCTGTGATCACATATACCGACTACACAATATAAGATTGTCATATAATTTCCTGAAATGCATAAGTATAAAATCATTTCATCTTCATGCTTCGTCGGCACAGTCACTTTGGACTTCTATGCGACGTGTTACAAGATCTGAAAAAATAACAACTCGTTTAACAATAGGGGCCAAGTTGGTTAGTGGTCGACTTGGTTAGGGCTCGGGTTGGTTAGTGGCCAAGATGTCCAGTTACCCCCGCTGACTTGTACCAATTGAGTAGGTTGTCGATGAATAGACTCGGTACCTAGACCAACTGGAAAGACTCGATTTACCAGAAAGAACGCCAAAATACCTGAAAGACCAAATACCCCAGCAATCAATTTAGGTTACCTTGCACCCCCCCCCCTCCCACAAGACTTTTTTCCATGGGTGCAAAATTGTTCATTGGGACCTCCTATATGCGAAATGAAGGTGTTCTAAAAAAATGGTTTGGGCTATGTAAAAATTCATGGTTTCTATGGCAACCCATAGCGAATTCGAGAAGGGGGGGTCTGTCTACAAAATTACTCATATCTCAGCTGTAACTTATCCTAGACTACTACACTTAATACCAAATTAAAGCTTAGACATAGGCCTATTATCCCCATATTTCATATGCAAATTATCTAATTGCATATTCATATATATTTATGAAAACATTAAAAATGTGGTTCACGAATGGGGGTATACGTACAAGATATATAATATCTTGGCTGCTTTTAGTTGTATATTACCAAAATTTATACTAAAATAAAGCTAAGACATAGGACTTTTATTCCATGGTCAAATATGCAACGTATCATATTTGCATAATTTGCATATTCATGAATATTAATAAAAACGCCAAAAATAAGGGAAAATCATAACAAATATAAATAGGCTGATTTCATCCCAATATTGCCATTGTTGCATGTTTTAATATAATCAGTTTTACAATTTGACAGGTCCATTCATCCAGTGGTCCTATTTGAATATTATCTCATTTGAATATTCATGAAAATGCATGAAAACCATAAAAAAATGAGGGAAAATCACGTAAAAACTGTAACCCTAGGGGTGGGGTTAAGGTACGATCTATCCTGCACTCCTAGGGCCTTTTAAATCCATGCCAAATTGCTCAGTGGGACTCTCAGAATGTGAAACCAAGTTCTCCTTACAAGAAATTTGGTATGGGCTATGTAAAAATGCATGGTTTCCATGGCAACCTCTTATATGATTCTCGAGATTGGGGGTTAGGCCTACAAATTCAATCATATCTAGGGTTCTACTTAACCTAGAACACTACAATTGGTGTCAAATTAAAGCTCAGACACACGTCTTTCTTCCTGTGGTCAGATTTGTAAATCACGTAATTTGCATATTTATGAATTTTAATGAAAACCTACAAAAATGAAGTAAAATCGTAACAAACAACATAAATGAACATATTTCAGCACAAAACATCATCAACCCACCATTGTTGCCAGTTTTTATATCCTAAGTGATTCAATTTGATAATTTCTTTCATCCAGTGGTCCTATATGAAAATTATCTCATTTGCATATTCATGAATATAAATGAAATCTTAAAAATGAGGGAAAAACATGGGTAAACTATAGTATGCAAGGGGGTAATCAGACCTAAATTGAACACATAGGATATTTCATTATGGGAGTAAATTGGTCCTATAGGACTACTTAAATGCAAAAATATTGTCCTCAAAAATAAATGCTCTTTGTTTTTTTTTAAATTTCATGGTTTCCATGGCAACCCATTATGCGACTGTAAAGAATGGGGGTATACGTACAAAAATACTCTTATCTTACAACCATCTCACCCTAGATTACTACACATGGTACCAAACTAATTCCTAGACAGAGCAGTTTAATTTGGTAGACATGCAAATTATCTAATATCCATATTCATGAATATTTATAAAAAACTTTAGAAATGAGAGATAAAATCTCAGAAAAATTAAGGGTGTACGTATAAAATTACCAATATCTCAACTGCTATACGTGCCAGTGTATCAAACTTGGTGCCAAATCAATGCTTAGACATAATATTTTAACCGTAGGAGATGATGCATTGATAAGTTAGGGGTCTTTCATGCAAACCAAATATCTATGTGTCTTGATCCACATCTGAATTAAGAGTGAGGTTGGCGCCGTTAAACCGGTTTAAGCCCTCCAGTAAAATATTTTACTGACCGTTCCAAGGCGGTACTTCTTTTGTGGATCTTTTATGTTTTTGTTCTGTCTTGTGTTTGTTATGTCTTTGTGCGGGTCTGTTTATATGTGCTTTGTGGTCACCTGCTGGGAAAGAGCTGACCTCTTGGCTCTCGTTTGTGGTGTCTACTGTGAGTTTGTCACTTTCCCATTGGTATCCTGGGTCAGGTGTGGTACTTGATTGTATCGATTCCTGATCTTTGCACCCTTACTTACTTTGAAAAAAAGTTAACATAAATAATTATGAATTTTAATTCAAACAGAAGAAATAAATGAAAAATCGTGGGAAAATCAAGGGGATGTACTTACAAATCTAATAATATCTCAATTGCTAAGTGTCCTAGAGTATCAAACTTGGTTTTAAACTAATGCTAAGACAATAGTGTGTTTAACAAATTATAAAATTTTAAAATGGTCATATTATAATATTCATGAATATTGATGAAACCATGAGCATTTTGAGAAAAATACTTGAAAATTAAGGGGATATACCTACAAAATTACTCATATCTAGGCAGCTTATATCCCTTACACAGTAAACAAGATGCCAACTTATTGCTATGACACAGCCCTATATCTCAATGGTATTATTTGCCAGTTGTCTTATTTACATATTCATGAAAATTAATATAAACATTAGAATAAACGGAAAAATCGCCGAAAATGAATGGGGTATCCCTACAAAATTACCAATATCTTAGTTGCTAATTGCCCTAGAGTAGTAAACAATATGCTTAATTTAAGTCAACGCATAACAGTTTTACCTAGTGGGAAGATATAAGAATTAACTAATTTGTTTAAGATAAATATTAATAAAAACTTTAAAAAATACAAGAAAAACATATACAAATTGATAGCAGTGTACTCACAAAATTACTCATATCGTCGCTTCAGTGCTATAGTGTTCTATCTACCATTTCACAAGTTTTGAGAAAAATGAGTTTGAAAATTTTAGCATCCTGATTTTTGATGCCTTACTTATCACAGACCTTTGAATCATACCAGTCGGTTAAAATATATACATACAGGGTAAATGACCTTGGTTTGAAGAAATTTTGCAGTAATACAGAATTTACGGGCATTTTACAGTTTGCAGATAGAACATTATGCCCTAAAAATCGCCTTCTGTGTTCAGTGCTATAGTGTTCTATATTTTCCAACAGCTTATTATTCTGTTTATGGAGTCAATTCATGTACTAGTCTGAACAGAAATGTTATTTGTACCTAAAAGTAGCATATTTAGTCATTTATTAGGCATACCAGTAACAAACGGCACGAATTATGCCATTAAAATTTATGTAAGGGAGGTAATCTGTTTCTACAGTTAATTTTTCTGTCAATGGGGTCAATTTGTATAATATTTTAGACTGAGCTGATTTTTTGGACCTAAAAGTAGCAGATTAAACCATTGATTTGTAATTACATCAACAAATTACTTAAATTAAACCAGTTTAAATATGTGTAAGGGAGGTAATCTGTTTCTACAGCTTATTATTCTGTCCATGGATCAATTTGCGTTATTATTTTGACTGAGCGGATTATTTGGACCTGAAAGTAGCCAATATAGCCATTAGTTTGTCATAAGACCAACAAACCGCTTCAATTTAGGAAATTTAAATTTATGTAAGGGAGGTAACTACATTTTTTAACAATTTCTCAAAAGGAAGTGACTTTATGTAGATAGAACAGTATGCCACTGAACTCACCCAGTCACGTGACATAATCATCATTGGCCATTGGATGAAAATCACTTAGAACACTATAGCACTGAACGAAGTTGTCTTTTTGTAGATAGAACAGAAACGCACAGCGATTTTAAGCTTTCTGGGAGGAGATAGGCAAATGAAACCTTCACCAGTAGATAGAACATTTGATCACCTTTCCAATGGTATTCATAACTCATTTTTGACCAAAATGTCACTTAGAACACTATAGCACTGAAGTGACGATATCTCAGCTGCTATAAATCTTAAACTTTTTCTTTTACGCAAACAAGATATAATAATAATATCATAATAGGGAAACATTGATTGGTGCTTCGGATCAATGAATGTAATGAAGATACTTGTTTTTTTATAATTTGATATATATTTTTAACTGTGCATGTCTATATAGTGAACATTACAGAAAGTAGAAAAGTGTGGATATTACAGAATAAAAATCTAAAAAGTTTGTTTCAAAATAACAAATAAATAGATTTTAGTAAACACTTGGAATTTGAGAGTCATACAATAAGTTTATAAAAAATATATTAAGTGTCAACTATTCACATGCTGGTATGTTCACCTTAAATCAGTACATTGATTGGCTTGTTAGTTCTTGGTGTTAACAATGATCCTTTAATTATGCTGGTTAATTCCCACTTATTGACACTTTCATTGGGCTTATTAGTAGGGGTTAACATGGGTCCTTTAATTAGGTCTTAATCCAATTTATCATTTTTTGAATAAACGATAAATTGGATTCAGTCCTAATTAAAGGACTCTTGTTAACCCCTACTTATAATCGCATTTCTTTGAATAAACCAGAGCGGGTTAAATCTTTAAAACGGTAACGCTTATATTGGCAATAAACATACAAAATGCTTTTCGTCCCAAACAGGTTAATAGCAACCAACCAACGAGTGTTGGCAGACAAAGCCTGCCAACAAGAGAATTGGTTGCTTTTACTACTGGACATGCTTTTTAAGTGACTTACCTCACCAACTTCTACATACTAGGCAATAATTTTTCGACCTTCAAAGCAACGTCCGACAGCTATTGTATCCTGTAGGTTGTTTGCAGTGTAATTCCGTACAGAGTACAACATGCTTTCTTGCTAAATTAACCACTCAGAGCAATGCTTCCATCATCACTTGTTAGAAATAAAACAAATCTTGTTCTAGGAGATTGTTGCGATTTTTCTCTAACGGAAATCGCTCCCAAAATATTTTCATTTCCATTTTCGACAGATCAGAACACATGAAATAAGTCACATCTCGTTTATACCACCCTTACCAACTTTAGCATGAAATATCTCATGATGTGCTAGGTCTACACTGATGTAGGTGGTATAAAATAGTTATACCATGTTTGTCCTCCTGTACGTAAGATAATCCACTCGCTAAAGCTCGTGGATTATCTCCACGTACAGGCGGACAACCCATGGTATAACTATTACATATCCCATACAATACGTCGAATAGTGAAGATTATTTTAAACACTTATATTTATAAGATACACAATTAATTTTTTAAAACATGAGGAAGGGAAATCAAAACAAGCATTGACTCCTATCGGCTGTCAATTCATTGCGTCATTTAAAATGTAAGTGACGTCACATCATTGTAACGCTCATGACAAACTCCTCAACAGTTTCAAATGCCCCGGATCAAGCATCAAAATGGTATTAAAATGCAAACATCAACCTGAAATTGGATCGCAAGTTCATAAAAAAGTGAGAGAGAAAATAATTTGGCGATAATGTCCAAAGAAAATGGCATGCACATCTTCAGGCCGTGAAAACAACATCTGAAAAGTTTCAAAAAGGTTGAACTAATAAGTGAGTATTCGTGCATGGGTCCAGAGGTGGGGGACAGGGGTCCTAACCCACCCTTTGAAAAATCTCGTTATTTGGGTTCTTATAGGCAATAAGCGGGACCCCCTCCCCCTGAAAAATGTTGTACTCCTCTAGAGCCTTGGAAAATTATAGTTTTCTTTGGAAATGGTTTACTGACTACTGGACCTGCTGGTTCAATAGTCAGTAAACCATCCCCAAAGCTGAACAGATCATCAAAAATGAACAAAAATACAACTGGCTAAATATGTTTGTTTTTAATTAATCAGCAAACTGAATGAAATAAGTAAAACTGTACACTATTTAATTGCATGGCAAACTTATTCTGTGTCAAATTTCAATAGTGTAGCTAGTCTCTGTAGCGGAGTAGGCTTGATTTACCTTAACATGGCCGGAAGCCTGGAAGACAGATTTGCATGTCGAGGCCCATTATTATAATGCACATGCACAGCATGGAGTGAACATTGTGCATACCTCATGACTATAATGCATATTAGGGCGAGAGGCAGTGCAGTATAAAGATATATATATATATATATATATATATATATATATATATATATATATATATATATATATATATATATATATATATATATATATATATATATATATATATATATATATATATATATATATATATATATATATATATATATATATATATATATATATATATATATATATATATATATATATATATATATATATATATGAGGCATCATTATTGCACGACCGCAGGTGTGCACTATAATCATAATCATAGCAGTTTGTGAAGTGCTCATTTAGATCTCTTGAACCACAACCTATATTTTTGACTAAATTTTGCATAGGTTTACCTTTCAGTTGATCCTTATCTATAAACACAGAAACATGTTAGGCATAAAATACCTTATGCCATATTTTGACGATGTGTACATTGTATCTTTCTAAAAACCATAGTCACATACATGTCAGTGGCATCATGAGAGGGTCTGGGTCCGTCCACGTTGCATAAGTAATAGAAAAACATTATGTGGGGATTATGTCCATCTTGCAAAAAATGGAGGCCCCTATCTATCTATCTACTATCTATCTATCTATCTATCTATCTATCTATCTATCTATCTATCTATCTATCTATCTATCTATCTATCTATCTATCTATCTATCTATCTATCTATCTATCTATCTATCTATCTATCTTCCTGTACACCTAAACCTCCGAGGAGGGCGTAAGGTGGTGTTCCGGTATATACCAGGAGCTAAAGGGTGTTAAATGGAATAAAAGCATAGAAAAAGTGGGTGAAATGAGTTTGTACAGTGCGATGGAGAGTGTTAGTATAGTTAAAAGATAAAACAGATGCTGGTATCTAGGGAGTGGAGTGGAGTGGGCTACCTGGCAAACAGCCGTACATCTTCGCAAGCGAAGGGTACTAACTCCACTTCGTTCCTTACGCGTACAGCCGTGCTGAACTGTGCCAAGGTAGGCAGGGTGGGGATGTGGTGTGGCAGGGCGTTCCAATGTATTATTGTCCGAGGAAAGAAGGTGTATTTATAGAAGTCTTTTAGAGATGTGATCTGCTGGTACGCCGTTGGGTGATTTCTTGAAGAGGGGCTGGTGTTCCCGATCAGGTAGTCAGAGGCAGGAATGGCTATAAGGTATGTGACCTTGTATAGGAGGACCAGTCGACTATCTATGCGTCGTTGGTCGAGGGTGCGCCAGTTGAGATCCTGAAGCATTGTCGACACGCTAGATGTGTATTGGTAATCAAAGGTTACCCATCTAGCGGCCTTACGTTGTACAAAAATGAGGCTTTTGCCATTGTGTGCGCAGTGGATGTCACACTATTATTCATTGGTCATTCCGGTATTTCGGCAGAGTTTCCTGTAATTCGAGTCTTTCTGGTAAATCGAGTCTTTGATAAGTTATGGGTCTTTCATTCAAACCAAACATCTATGTGTCTTGACCCACATCTGAACTAAGGGTGAGATTGTCGCCGTTAAACCGGTTTAAGCCGTCCAGTAAAATAATTTGCTGACCGTTCCAAGGTGGTACTTCTTTTGTGGATCATTCATGTTATCATTCTGTTGTGTGATTGTTATGCTTTTGTGGGCGTACGTTTATTGTTGTCTTGTAGTTACCTGCTGGGAAAGGGCTGAGCTCTGGGCTCTCGTTTGTGATGTCTTATTGTGAGTTTGTTACTTTCCCATTGGTATCCTGGGTTAGGTGTGGTACTTGATTGTATCGATTCCTGATCTTTGCCTTCATTCTTTGTACCGTTGCGTTTTATTCGTAATGGATGCGGTTTAGAAAGAAAAAAAACATGGCGCTTGCAGAAACGAAGTCACTGTTTTGTAGACGTTTTTATCGAAATCTTACTGAATATCACAAACTCGCTACAAGTACCAATGTTTTAAAGAAGACATTACAAAGTAGAACGTATTGTAAGTAAGCACGAGCGTTTTCACTGTCTTAAACGTCGGTAATGATAACGGATTTGTGTGTGTCACTAGTTTTCGCGTATTTTTTTTTCTGCGGCAATCATTTACACGGTCGGTACATCCGCATATATTTCTTGTTGCCGATTGATATATCTACTACATTAATTGATGGTTACCAGTTTACAGTCGGCCGGTAATTGAAAAAAACAGGCAACCAGTATTGAGTACTAACTTATGATAACGATGGATTTTATTCACCATATCTACATTAATTGCTGGTTCCCTGTCTACAGGTGGTCAGTAATGTAAATACAGGTAACCAGAACCCCCCCCCCCATTTCCAGGTATTGGTGGGGGGGGGGTACTGGTTACCTGTTTTTCCATTACTGACCACCTGTAAAGCGCGAACCAGCTATGGTGAATTATGGAAGTGGCTGCAGGTACGGGCCCGTAGCCCTAGACCAGACTAGTCCACGACGGGTATCCGTCCACACTTTTATGGACCGTTTTACCGTCCACAGATCATCTTTGAAAAATGGACTTTTCTTTGTATTTATTCAGCTATTCGTGAGAGTACCTCGTGTCATTCCTGGGAAAACCCAAAGCATTCTATTTTTGTAACCAAATAGACAATGCGCGCGAAACCGGTGACGTCATCCTTAGCATTTTCAACATGGCAGAAGGTGGTTTTGACGAGAAACGTGCTTCAAATATACAAGGGAAAATAGCATGAATAACGATATGTTCCACTCCTTTGATTTAGTCGAAATTTGCAGCATGCCTAGAGCGGATCCATAGCTGTTTGAAAATACCCAAATATTCTCTGACCATTATGGTTTTATATGCGATCGGACTGCGATCGTATCGCTAATTTTTGATGAAAAATTTGTTTGGACCGAAAATCCATCCAAAACTATAGGAATATTTGGACCGCCAACCGTCCGCTCATAATTGGACCGTCCAGCCATCCTCAAGTATTTATATGCATATTCCTCGTGTATTGCCTCGCACCCAGTACTGGAATTAACCCAAGCGGAAAATCGATGTCCGTTTATCTGTTTGTCCTATCTGTGTTCGGTATACTTCTACCGTAGGCTACATCACGTGAGCAGTAGCGACATTTGGAAGATTCCATTCTACTGAGATGGGTAATCTGGCAAGTGACGTTCTGCGCGGGACATTATACTTGTGCGATAAGATCAAAAGCAAGAGCGCATTAAAAGCACAGACTGTCCTACATGTACGAGACGAAGGCCATGCATGTTATTGGTAGCGGCTGTGTATGTATCTACATCGACGGAAACTGCAGCGTGTTCAAATAAAACCTAAAAAATAATTCACCTTATTCGAGTTCTTCAGCAATTAACATGTATTTCCTTTGTCACAGTTATGCCTGGGGCAAGGATTAGGAGTTACAATTACAATTATGTTCTTACTTAAAACAGGCATATATTTGCTAGGAACGTTTGCTTATTTCCCACGTTGTGGTTTGAGTCGTGAGACATAAAATTCATCCATTCAACATAAAAGCGGTGATGCTTGACATACCTGATCTACTCCCCAACTTTATGTGTGTCACGGTGAGTAGTGAATGCACCTTTGCGCAAACTCGTCTTTGTTGCATGTTGTAATGAAATTGTGTCCGTCGACAGTTTTTCAATCGAGCAGATTCACAAAGAATTTCTAGCGATAAGGCGAGCAATCTCCCTAAACGAGACGTTTGTTTTATTTTGTTGAAATAACGACTGGAGAAACTAGGCACATTCAACAAATATATATAGACGAGCCGTCGATGGACCATAGCCCCCAATTTGTATATTTGAAACGGGGTTTCCTTCATGCATGTAATAACGCTACTTCTTATTGAATGAGAATTTATTTCGATCATCAACTGTGCTTGTTATTTAGTAACATATATGGGAACTAGACCATTAAACAGGGAACCACGCTATGTACAGTAAAACTATTTATACAGTTGATGTACAATAAAAACGACCATCTTGCAAAGTGGTCTATTTTTGTCAGATATTTAATTTCTTCTTTCGCTTATACAACCCCTTTCCCCCCCCCCCCCCCCTAGACCCAAGACGCCATTTATATATGTTATATATTTGTATAGCGACATTTAATTGTCCAAAGTGCATCTTGGGTCTAGGGGGGAAAGCATCTAAAAACAAACTGAAAGACGCCAGTTTCATCTTTTCAATGACAAACGTCAAAATTTTAAGGATATTTCGCATGCATGCGAAGAAGGAATACCGAAAAGTTTTGGAAATGAAGGGCACTTATATCCTTAATATTTTAGCACTTTTACTTTTTGAAAACCTGCAAAGGATTTACTAAAAACTATCGTCTAAACGGCACCTAGTCTAAAGACGTAAAATGAGGGGTGGGAGTAGAAGGCGCAAATTTTCACGGCTTTGTAAACGATGGATCGCTTTGAAACCTATTTTGATGCTTTCTATGCATATTTTACTACCAAAAAAGTCCAATTTTAAAAACATTAGGGCAATTTGAAAATTTAGATTTTTTAATCATGTCAACTAGGGAAAATATACGCCTTATCGCTAGAGCTCCTTTTGATAGCAGGCCGTAAAAGGAGAGAGAGAGAGAGAGAGAGACTGCATGGTGCTTGCACACACGAATCGTTTGTTTTGGCTTGGTTTCTTAGAATCTTGAAACGCAATGTTTGGGTCAATTACAACTGCTTCCGATGACGACCCATGCGCGGATCCAGAAAGTTTTGTCAGAGGGTGTCCATCTGACAACGGTTTTTTTTTTGGGGGGGGGGGGGTTAGGGGAGAGAGGGTCCAAATACAAATATCACTAATATCGGGCCATCATCGGCCCGCCAGCGAAACGCCATTAAAATGGCGTTTCGCTGGCGTGCCGATAATGGCCCAACGTTGAACGCTGGCTTGGTAGCTTTTAGAATTTTGAGAATTTCAGGAGATCCGATCCAGTATTGCTAAGAAGTTCTATATTATTGTAATTTTTTCAGGGGGGTGGGTCCGGACCCCCTTTCCTCCCTTCTGGATCCGCGCATGGGACCGGCCAATGTATACACTTTTTGAGATAAACTGAAAACCCATCTTATCGTGCGCCTCGGCTTTTGTAGGACACTGCGTACTTTCTATCGCATGCACAAATTTTTAAATTGACGAAACATTCTTTCCTGAATTTCATTCGGGTCTGATCTGGATCCAAACCGTTTTTGCAAATGAAAATAGAGAGAGAGAGAGAGAGAGAGGCTGATGCATGCACTTCCTTCAGGAAAAATTAAAGTGCATCGGCAGATCGACAAGTAGAGGTGTGTGTGTGTGTGTGTTCTTTTTTAATTTCGTCTTTTTTTTTAACTCGAGGAACTCGTCTACGTATTTCAATGTTTGGTGTAGATCTTTGCAAAAATCTGATCGTACAAGTTGTCCTTGTGGCTGTATTACAGTCGAACTCGGCATTTGCACAGATCGAGAGCAAGCGAAAGCGTTTTGGTATTCTAAAGGAAGAACGTAATAGTAGCGATTCATCGGTGGTCCGAGACCAGTGAACATAGGAGACCCGGCTTATCGAAAGGTTCAACGACTTGCAAGTAAATTGAGTCAAATCAGATGCACGTGCCTGGCTCTCAGCTTGGCAATTACCGCACGCGCTGGACATTTTACTGACTAAGCCCGCAATTAATTTTAAGCATTTAGCGTCGGTTTTAATGAGATTTTGATAAGATTAAAGAAAAGAAAAAATGAGTAGATAGCACAGAATCATATCACCGTGTTTTCAACACGTTTCTGTCACATTTTAACTTGCATATTATACCATACGTTTTTGTTCATGATAAAGGCCAAATTCTAAAATTTCGAACACTAGCACTTTTTCTGAAATTACAAACAACGGAAAAAATAATAATTTAGCATTCGAATTTTAGAACATCTACCATACTGCACCAGAATTCAGTGAACGTTTTCTTTCTATGGAAATAGTCTTATCCTGCAGCGATTTTTTGTCACCTTTGTTTTTTTTCTCAATATTTAAACCGTCAATCCCTCATACACTAGTGGATTCTTCCTTCTGGTTTGATAGTAAATGATTTTGGATGCTCCACTGTATATATATTGAGGGGTCACAGGTTATAATTTCTAATCATCTACCTATTTATGATTCCAAACCCCCTTCCCAGTATTAATGTAATTTACCAAATGAATTTCTTTCCATGTGGATTGTTTTTGTCCTGCCGAACAGTGTAGACCCTGATGAAATACTGCATGATTATGTGGTATTACATCTGAGTTTAGAACTCACTAGTATGCAAAGCGCAAAATCTTGACATACGTATATAGTGGGAGCGCAGTGGTAGTATATCTGTCTCGAGATCGAATTGCTGCAGATTCGAGCCTCACCGGCTTCACTGCGCTGTGTCCTTGAGCAAGATGCTTAGTACTGGTTCGACCCAGGAAGACTCATCCCGACATAGCTAATAAATTGTTGACTTACAAATAGGACGTAAAGAATCAAATCAAACCAAATAGATACGCATAGTAGCACACTACATAGACCTATCAATTTTTGAAAGAAAATTTTGTTGAACCTGATCGAGATCTGGGTTCAAATTGTGTGTTATCAGGAGACGGCACCAGTAAGTAGAGAGAGATACAACTTAATTTTAACCCTTTGTACTTTGATAAACTTAAATGTTGCATAATATGCAACATTTCACCAGAATCTACACAGTTTGCAACAATATTCAGTGTTTATGTGGAAATTATAATCTTTGACCCCTCCAATGTACAATGGATCATCAGAAGTTGATTGTATCAACCGGACTCGGCCATATTAAAACTAAACATTGAACATTACTAGAGTGAAAATAAAAATGGATTTTACTTTTTAACATACATACTTATATTAGTTATAAGTTATAATAACCTATCTTATCACTACTGATGCGAACATGAGGTCTTGCACATGCTTTGTTCCAGGATATGCACTGCTAAAGATTGGAAAAGGGAAAAATAACTTTTGTGACCAAAATGGCTGTCACTATTACATTTGTATTACCCCAAGGGCACCTTTAGCTATTAAAAATAGAAACTTAACCTATCTCTTAAACATACATAATCCATATCATTGCAAAAGTGTAGTATGAGGCATGTGGTATAATAAAACCATGTAATGCACCAGTCATTTGTATGGATCCATGGCCCCTTGGGTCAAGAAATAGCGGGGCTTCTAACTTTTCAATTTTTACCGCCCTGCTAAAAGCCCTGACTGTACTGCGGGGCAAAATTTGTAGCAAAACCCCTACTAAAAACAATGGTAATTAAAACCCTGGTACATCTAAGGCACTGTTTTTCAGAGGTTAAATCCTAGCACTTTAGTCCTACTAAAACCCAGTATCTCAGGCCCTTATGTTTTGGGGACAAATATACAAATGACTGGTGCCAGGTGGCTAAGTTGCCACCTGCTGGTGCATAATTCAACATGACTTTTAATTACTGAATTATAATTCTTAGACATTGGTTATGGGCCAAAATGGCTATGGACTGAAATGACCACTCTGACTGATATAAATTTAACATGCATGTTGATTCATGATTACATTAATTGGATTTATTAAGAGAGTTGTCACTGTGGTCATGAAAGAAATCAGTTGGTAGAGTGTCATTTGTGAGAACAAAAGTTTCTGAAAAATGAGCTGCATCGGATTAAAAAACTGTCTTAGGGGTTTCCAACCAGGTCTGACACAAGTCATGCAAACTGTGCTGAATAACCACAGCAGTTGGCTAGACATGCAATAATCAAGAGGTTAGTGCAGGGGTCCAGACCCCACTCCTCCCCGTGGATCACAATTTACATAGGTTTTATAGGGATTAAGCAATTAAACCGCACTCTGAAAATATGGTATCCTTTGATGCTCCATTCCCGTTTAGTGGGACACAAAATCCTTCTGTCAGGTCTAGTTGCCATTGTTGTTCAGCTGACATGTGTGACCGATGAAAGGATGGAGTTTCCATCCACTAGGAAGGGTTTTTAAGGACGGAAAATCCATCCTAAGGGGGCAATGGATTTGGATGGTAAAACGGTCCAAACTCAAACTTATGGCTTGGATGGAATAACCATCCAAAGCAGTTTGACGGAAATTCCATCCAAATTTTAAGTTTTGGAGTTTGGATGGATATCCATCGCGGACTAGACTGTAGACTACAATTTCAGTGGTACGGTCCCGTATCTCTAGAATACGAGTCTAGGGATACGGCCCCGTACCTGCAGACAGTCCACTGAAGATTGGCTAGGGGTACAGCTCTAAAATTTCAATACTTGATATGTTGGGTTTTCGGGGAAAACGGATGTACTGTGGTAAAGATAGTATACTTATTTCACGCTAGATCACTAATAATTGCTGAGCCTGGTAACAAAGGCTTAATCGTGCACGTATTGAAGGAAACAGACAAACATATTAACAGAAATTTACTTTGATTCTCTCTTTCCATTTCCTCATGCTTTAAACTTATGATTCGTGATTTCACTGTACCTGATGCCAGCGTTGAATGACTTGTTTGGCATCAGACGTTGGGCTGTCTCCATTGGAATGATCGAGTGAAAAACTTAATATCGGTATTCAGCAGAAAAAATGTAAAATTGTTGCCCTATATGGACTTTCAGCCATTTTGACCAGATGACTTAATGGATGGATGACCAGCTATTAATTGTGCCGTTGCGCAAGAAAACCTGCCAGACAAATTTAAGTAAAAGAGCCGTGACGCAAGCATGGGGAATAAACCTGTTTTAGGGGTTTCAGACAAAGTGTCTGCTTAGATACTAGCTAGAAAATTGAAATTTTGACATTTATATTCTGTTCATAGTAAGACAAGATATGATACTTTTCAATAAACTTGTGAATCATAATTGCACTGATCAGACTGCATAGGCTGGTCTGTGCCTTTGTTGTGTGCCAATGCCTAAGACAGGTTTTCACGCGCAGGGCCCATTGAGTGTAAAGATTATAAAAGAAGACAATAGTTCTGTATTCACTGCAGACGGAGCTAAAAAGAAAATATTTAATTGGTTTTCGCAGTTTATCCACATTTGTTCACAGTGACATCAGAGAAGGAATGAGTGAATGTATTCACCCTTACAATTGATCGCTGGCTACCTTTCAACTGTCAAAGATGGAGACCAAACAGATGTGAATTTGCAACACAATATTTTGTTGGATTAGATTATCTCAAACAGTAAAATAACTGTTATAATATAGCTGAAATTTTAGAGCAGTACCTCTAGCCTATCCTCAGTGGACTGTCTACAGGTACAGGCCCGTATCCCTAGACTCGTAGTCTAGAGTTACGGGCCCGTACCTCTAGAATCGCAGTCTAGGGACTTTAGTGTGGGGATTGCGATGGCGCCCCATCGACTGCGTGTTCTAATTATTATTATTATTATCATAATCAAATTAAAACTTGTCTTTCACTATTTTTTTTGCTGTTTTCACTTTTGGTGCAAAACATTCTGTAATGTACCGAAATGGAAAACAGCAAAAAAATCGTGAAAGACAGTTTTAATCGATGATAATAATAATAATAATAATAGTAAAATATTAATAATAAAAATAATACATCAATCCAATGCCCCTTGTCCCAGTTCCGAATTTGTGTTACGTTTTTTACATTACTATACAGTGTTATTCCGCATTGCAAATGGTGACTTACTCAGGGTTTCAGCTGGACTGAAATTTACTTTGTACATTTTGTCCAAGCAGCCCCATTATTGGTCCGACATTTGGAGATTTTTTAGGACATTTTTTTTAACACTCATTTTTACCACCATAAACGGAAATTACCATCTGCCCTTCTCAAATCAGGGATTTTTTCTACCTTTTTGGGAAGGGGCCCTAGGGCCTTTTGCTTTGGGAAATTTTCGGCATTTTAACCGAAATTGGGAAATTTTCTTCATTCATTTTTATAGTATTTTTCTAAACAGGGACGCTTAAACTGCATTGAATCACTCTTATTTCTGATCATATGCTTTATTTTGATTAAAAGTTCATTGAAAATGAAGGCAATTTGTAAACTATATTGATTTACATAAAAATGACCTTCTGATTGGGAATTTTTTTGTTCAAATTGGGAAAAAATGTAAGCACTTGCCATTGGGACAGGGGCCTTATAACGGCCCCTGAGACACCCGAAAAAAATCCCTGCAAATTGAATCCAGGGGTAGATTTGCTACCATTTCCAATGGTAACTGTAAGTGGGGCCGGATTGATTGGCTGGCTTTTTATTTTATGAGGAGACTGGAGTTTGTTGATAGATGGAAGTGGGTGGGGTACTGTTTTTGCGGTCGCTGCAGGGCTCGTTAGCCACGGAAAATGACTGTTCAGGTAATGATGGAGCGGGCAAACTGTTTTTGGGCATAAAAAACTTGAGTTCCTGTTGTTTCTTGGTGGCAATTAAGTTTTTTAGTCATTTTATCGGTAAATGCCAATGCAAATATGCTGTCTGATAAAGGGAAGAAAACTAAGGATGCAATAGACCAATCAGGAGAGGCGTAACAAAACTCTATGACTGGTTTGCTTTAGTGAATAAGTATTTGTGGGGTAAAATAACGTGAACCAGTCTGAAGCTAACATAAATTAGGCCAATCAGCGATCGTAGTTTTTAACCAAAAATACTATTGCATCACTGTGCACTACCGTACAGCGTGCGTTTCCGAAAATTGCCTCGGACAAACTGTCCAAACTGGACAGCAAAGTAAGCACACTCTCGGACGTCTGGAACTAAATGTATTTTCGGACTATGTCCGACTGAATCCCTGTTACTGGAGGCATATTTTTGATTGGTATTTTCTAACACATATAATTATGATAACTTGCCATTTCTCATCAGGATTATCAGTCTGTATCTGTAGCCTGACATTGCAAAATATTATACGGGTACAGATCCGTACCAATAGCCTGGGAGACTAGGGATACATATCCGTACCCCTAGCCTCTCAGGCTAGGGATAGGGATCCGTACCCATAGCCACTGCCTTTATTTTTGGCACTGTCTCCGAGTCTGGCACCGGACCCCTAGACTGCGGGGCTAGGGGTCCAGTACCGGACACCGAGCCAGGCCTATGAGGAATGTCTCGGGGTCCGGTAGTTTGTGAAACAACTACTTACAAGTCTATGTATACGGGGATGCGGGTCCGTAATCTGCACGCATATTTAGTAACAGTTATTTTACCAACAAAAACTCGTGTTGAAGTTTCACTTTGCTTCGTCCGCCATCTTTACTGTCACACTATTCAACAAGTATAAGCTTACACAAAAGGTATAAGATTTTTAACGGACAAGAGTGAAAAATCATAACTAGATATACTTTCTCTTACTTTATTCCATTTATTTTTATTTTTCTTAACCTTATTTTTTCAATAAGGTATTTCATGTCAGGGGGAACTTACTATCATATCAGTGAATTGACACAGGGTTTGAGGTTTTTTAATAGATGTTTATTTCAGTGTTCTTATTAATATAAATGTTATCTGTCTATTTGATTATTAAGGGTAAGGTTAATACCAATTTGCACTTTCATTGAATTAAGCAAACGGCGATTGCAGGTGCATTTTTAATTGCTTCCATACCGGCTAATTGGTCATCTATCTGTCTACCTGTCTGTCTGTCTGTCCATCCTTCCGCCGGTCTGTCCATCAATCCATCCACCACCAGCACCAGTGAAATGCATGGGCCAATGGTGATCCGAAATTATTCAAAATAAAACAGCTAAAAACGTGGACCGATTTTGGCCCGATATATAGCATGGGAAGTTATTCACAGTTCTGTCCGCCAATGAGACGGTTCTTTTGAGCACCCAAAAGCTTAAGACCAAATAAGCACAAAGAATTAGACCACTGCTGGCACAGGACGCTATTCACAATAAAACAGCTATATATGACTATTTAGCTCTACGAAATGTAGTGCTCTGAATTTTATGATAGGGATCTAACATCAGTTGGGCGTATTCATGCGCAAATCCACAGGGGGGACAGGGGCTCCAGACCCCCCCCCTCCCGCCTGAAGAATCATAAGAAATATAGGGTTTCTTAGCAATACTGGTCAGGATCCCCTGAAAATTACAAAGCTACTAAGCCAGCAATGTTGGGCCATCATTGGCACGCCAGCAAAAGCCATTTATATTCTGCCTGTTTATTCCAGACCAGTCTTTATAGCAAACAGTGTGGAACCAGATTAAACTGTTCTCCTAAGATTAGGTCCACAATGTTTGTCTGTACGGAGAAATAAGCCATTGGTGTAAGCATAAGTTGCATTTTCCTTATATGACGACCCATTATGTCATCTACTTGTTCGTTACTGAAAGCCTTCTTTGTAGCAATCAATGTGGACCCAGTTCTCCTAGGAGCAGTCTTATCAGGGTCCAAAATGTTTGTCTGTACGGTTGAGGTAAGCATAAGTTGCATTTCCCTGACATAACAACCCATAAGCCGTCTTTGTAGCAATCAGTGTAAACCCATATCAAACTACTCTCCTAGGAGCAGCCTGAACCATGTTCGCAATGTTTGTCTGTCTGTAAGAAGTCTTTGTAGCAAACAGTGTGGACCCAAATCTGACTGCTCTCTTAGGAGCAGTCTGATCAGGGTCCACGGCGAAATTAGCCATTGGTGTATGCATTTACATGTAGCAGATGACTCCAGCAGACGTAAATTTTAGATGCATTTCCGCGATTGAGTCGTTCAACCTATGGCCAAGTGCAAATAAGGATTCATATTGTTGGGGCCAGGATATACCAAACAATAATTTCAAAAGTATTGAATATATCAGACTAAGCTCATGTATTTTCAAAATGATAGGGCCTGAAGCAAATATGCTTAAAATTTCATGGCAATCAGGTATTCCGTCCAGAAGTTATCAACAGTAGAAGATTGCAAAAACTACAAAAAACCTTGGTTTTTGTGTGACGAACATTTAAAATCACTCTCTTTTTTCTAAATTGCTATGAATCACTTCTATTTATAGCCTATTTCTCTATGTCTACATTATCTGTAACTATTTGCTCAACAAGAAATGCTAAATGATTTGAAAAAATCAAGAAATTATTTTTTTGGCAATGTTTATAAATAACCAAAAGGGGCCAAAAAGTCAAATTCCACCCCATGTATCTAAAGGCATGAGCTGTATTTACCAGGAAAGGGTTTGGTGATACTGAAGTACTCTGAAATATTGTATATAGATCACAGATACTAGTTATACACTTCCTGTCACTTTCTTTCCATGTTACTTTGTTTACTGAGCCATTTGCATGAGGCCAAAATTTGTCCCAACAGTAACGGTGTCCACGATATGTTTTTATTCTATTAACTTGCATCTGCAGATAGTGTATTTACAGCTTCATTTGCCAGTCTTTGCATTCCTCGATGGAGGCCAGTTATTACCTGCGGCAGAAGTTTTCTGTGACTACTCATAGAAACCTTATACCTGTATCTGCACTACATTGTCATGTCCCAACAGTAACAGAAAATGTCCTAACAGTAACGGCTGTTTTCTTAGCTTTTATTTCCAAACAAGATGTGGGCATTGCTTGCAAAAATGATTTATTCCCTTCTATACTATTCTTAGAACCATAATTTTATAACAACTATATAGGAATTACCAGTTTCAGGACATAATTCAACGTCTAAGCGTAACCCCGCAACAGTATTATAATCTGATGCATATCAGACATACATTTGTCTTCTAAAACTCTCTTGTGGTCAAGTTTATTATTTAACCATTCCAAATCATAAGTATATGGCATAGCTATCCATTTCAGTGTTCTGTTTTACTTGTAATATATGTGTATAATGCTTAAGAGTGCTATTACTGGACCGTTACTGTTGGGACAGTTTCTCATGCATCATATTGTGGGTGCTACAAAAGCTTTGTGATTGGTAAACAATGACCAAACACATCTTCCAGAAAGCTTTAGTCACAGAGGACATAAGAAACTTGATAAGTATGGTCTAACAAGATCCTGATATACCCCGGTAAATTTTTAAAATTGTCCCAACAGTAACGCTTATACCTCCTTAATGCCACTCATATTTCTTGAAAAAGGTTTAAATTAGGTAAACCATTGAATGGAACCAAATCTGGGTCATAAAGAAACATAAAATACCTTACTTTCCAATAGTATATCCCAATATCACAGAAACTGTGCTACATAATTGGTGTTATGGCCATTTCCTACCATTCATATATTGTCCAGCATGAAAGTTTTCCTTGAAATTTTTGTCTCAGTATATCTCTGGTCAGTATCAATTTTGTTACCAGTGTCTCTTTTTTGTGTATTGTACAGCAAAACGTTGCCAAAACAAAATATTCTAAATTTTACAATGACTGTTTTTATTAAAATACTGGGTGTTCAAGAAGCAGGGTCACTTGGTGTAATTTGGTTAAATACTGCTGTTTTTCTTTGGATTTTGGTAAATAAACATTCTGTGAATATTTCCAGCAATGGAAATAGACAGCTGATTTTTTATATGCTGTTAATATATTAAGAAACATCATGTAGTTAATGTGTCCCAACAGTAACAGCATCTGGATGTTCCAGACCAATATTTAAGTTTAAAATCACTGGAAAAATACAGAAGACATCAACACCAAATTTTCACCGTTGTTTGCTGCAACATCAGAGTATATGCTGAAGTACTTGCTGAAGTACTTGCATCAAATCAATATTGCCACTTGTGTAAGCAGTAGAATTTAATTAGGCCATATTCATTTTTAAATACCTTTCTTGGGTGTAAATTGGCATAATTTTGTACAAAAATAATAAAATACCCCTAAAACAGTGTTCAAATTATCTTGTCAGGTACCATACTTTGCCACCAGAAGTGAAAACAGATGCCTTATTATTGAGTTTAGGCACAAATCTTCTCTTAAACAAACCTTAGTATAGTCACAATCTTGCAGGATTTTTCTCAATTACATGTAATTTTTTCCCCATTATACATTAATTTCCACAAAAGAAACCTTATTTTCCATGAAATATAATATATATTGCTTGAGAAAATACATGAACACATGCATTTTACTCACAAAATTTTTTGACCAAAATGTCACACCTTATTTGCACTTGGACCTATGTAGATCCATTTGTAACTTCTCAGTAGCGAATAGATCGGACCGAGATCAGACTGATATCATAGGAGCAGTCTGATCTTGCACAGCACTGTTTGTCTTTGTTTTCAATGCATTTCCGCTACCAAGTCTTTCAACCTAAGGATATCCATTCGTAACGTCTCTCTAGCAAACAGTGTGGATCCAGATCACACTGTCACCGTAGGAGCAGTCTGATCTTGTTCAACTCTGTTTGTCTTTATGCTAAAAAGTCATTTCCTTTTTGGACCATTTCAGTTGTTTAAAAAAAAAAGACAAAAAAACAGGCTCAGAATCTTCTTAATAAAGCTATGTCTGAATGTCCAAAGATACCAGTAAGGTCCACTGCGGTTGTTCCAGTAGTGAGTCTCTGTGAAAGCCATAGTTAAACAATGAATCTACACTACAGACTATATACTTAAGCACACGTGAGCTTATTTGACACTGCTCACTCATCTCACTCATCAGCTGACAACGAGTAGTTTAATTGGTTCCTTTAATTGAAGATGAGAAGATAATTGATTTGTTACAGGTGAGTTATGTTCTTTTTTTACTTTACCATTATTTTTTTTATACCTTTTGTATTAGCTTATACTAAATTGTTTGAATTGTGTGACGCATGACAGTAAAAACAGATAAGTTTCCCTTTGAGGATCAAAGATGGCGGATGAAGCAAAGTGAAACTTCAGCAGGTGTTTTTGTTGGTAAAATAACTTACTACATATACATGCGGGTACGGACCCGTATCCCTAGACTTGTCAGTAGTTGTTTCACAAACTACCGGACCCTGTGACATTCCTCATAGGCGAGGCTCGGAGTTAGGTACTGGACCCCTAGACACTGATTCCAGGGGTCCGGTGCCGGACCCGTAGCCCCGCAGTATTTTTTCTGTCAAAATTGATCAGCTCAGAAAAGACCGCAATTGTGTATTGTGCAAAACACATTCCCGCGGTTTGGACGCTTTGCTGTCCAGTTTACATGCACTCTCCTCGTGATAGTACTGCTACAAATACCGTTTGCGCATAGATGCGCTAAAGTCTAGGATACTAAATTTAAGTTTATCTTGTTATAGGGGAAGCCCTTGAGAAAAGCCTGGTACTGGTAAATTTCAGTGCTCTATTAAATTTTCGGAGAAAACGATCTCAAAGTTGGCCAATCTTTGACCAAGGTTATGACCTTATGAACTGCCGAAAATACCCAATATTTTTGCATGATCTCATTTCTATATTTATCCTCTGTGATTGCAGAACAAGCTTTTGCAGTTGTTTCATTGGATGATTTAATATGAATATTTAAATTAGTGTACCCTCGCAAGGTCAACCGAAAATCAATGTGGGCGTTTCAAAATGTTCCCCGAAGTGTAACATTTGAATAAATATTTCTTCACATATTTGACTTTATTTGACTTTACCAAAGTCAACTAACACTTGAATTGACAACATTAATGTATTATTTATTCAAAACTAAAAGACCTTTGTAAAATCGAGGCATATTTAGTGGAGAAACATGGATTCAAAAATGATTGACTTTGCACTGTGACAGATAGGAGAGGCCAATCCATTGATATTGTTATATTTAACACCCCCGCCATAGTTCTGGGACCATAACCTAGTTTGTAAGTTTCATCATGGTCAAACTAGGTTATGGTTTTTGTGTACAACAGAAGCAAAATTGGTAATTGTTTACACTACAATTTGTTTACATATATAAGTTGTAAGTATTTATTTAAGTTCCTTCTTTTCTACATATTCTATAAGCTTAGGGAAAATACAGCACATATATACTCCAACCCTTCTTTATCGCAGCATCTCCTTTATCGAGGCATTTGCATATCACATGAAGTTACGAGTACAACGCCACCTAGCGATTGCTTACATCCAACTTATTGGAGTGTGATCTTAAATCTCTCAACTCCAGCAAAAAAAAAGTAAAATGTCACGAATTTTGGCATTCATATCTGTAAACTAACAATAACCATGCAGAAATCAATATTTTGAAAAATAACCGCTACTCCTCCCATGAAATGCCCGCAGTAAAACCTCTAAAATCCGTTGGTTCATATTTTGGGGGACTGATATCTGTCATCTAGACGTCAAAGCTGATTCCCGCCCATTTTAGGTCACGTTACCTCTTTATTTGGAAAATTTTCCATGGCGCAAAGTATGGAACACATTTAGCTTATTAAACACATTGTATAGTGAAGTTCATTTTCGCGTAAGTACCAACACTTTTGAAACTCGAAAAGACCCAATTTAAAAAAAAGTTCGAAAACGAAACCTTTGCAATGTAAATTCCTTGCAATATAAACATAAACACATGCTTAAACATTCAAACTCTACTTATTTCAAGAGCATCTAGCTGTTTATACCAAAGTGTGTATTCTCCAGCAAGCACTTTGCAATTATGGAAAACAATTGTGAAAATAGGTTAGTTCTATTTCTGGTCAGAGAGTATTATGTTTCAGTCCGCTACATACTTTGATATTTTTATTTTAAGTGATTGGCGCGATAAAGGAGTCACCTTTGCCACCTGGGAAGCAAACAACATGGCCGCACAAAAGCAGAAATTTGAAAATGCTGACAAGTTATCAGCAATCTTAATCATTATAGGGTTTCACAGAAAGGATTTATAAAGCTACTAAGGTAGAATAAATTCACTGGTTAATTTTGTGCATTTGCCTTGCCACGTTAACAAATAAGTACCACGATAAAGGAGTCCATCATAAATGAAATAAAATGCATGAGAATATTCAATAATTAAACATAAAAGTGTACAAACCAGAAAGATCAACAAAGTTTCTGAACACATTTATCTCCTGACCTTTAGCTTCCATTTTGGGTCAATCTGGTTCCCTGTCTCTTAATGCTATAAATTTGGAGACGGGAATCAGTGGACCACATCATCAGATATATCATGTAACTATCAGTTATGGTCAATTGACCATCAGCCAATGGGCTTACAGGTTTCTCTTCATGCATTTTACCCACAATGCAGCAGTCCGTCATAAAACTGATGTCACTGTGTCATCATATGTGTTTTTTTTACTATTTTTTGTAAACAAATCATTATTTGCTACTGCAAAGTGGATTTTCAATATTTTGGACATATTTTTGTGTGAGCACCAACTATAGGTAAGGGTCTTACTATTACAATAAATTTTTCACCAGACATATTATTCCATATATATAAACTTTTGAGTCAAATGTTAGAGTGTTGCTATTTGAACAAAATGTGACCCAAATATTAGGCCTAAGAATGGGCAGCGCCCTAGATAAGCAGCGTATTTGCGTAAATACCCAATTAAAATCTTCAAAAAAGCAATTAAAATGAAATGTGTGCGTACCGAAAAGCAATTCAAACGATCGGTATGCAATTTCATGAGATGTCATTGCGTACCATTTGGTCCATTTCGTTTCCATTTGGGTAATAAACAAATGCCAGTCGCGTATTGATTTTTTTATACCAGCGAGCGCTCAATATAACTCCAGTTTTATGAAAATATCGGTGCCCAGTCAAGTATTTCGCGGAAAAACACTATGATGAAAGTGAAACTTTTGCAAAGTGTACACGCTCGAATGTCATCAAGGGGATGAGATTTGCTTCAGGTACAATAAAATGGAATCGAGACAGTTCACCGACAAGACAGTTCACCGACATGCATTTTGAAGACAGTTCACAGACAGAATTGAAGACAGTTCACCGACAGAATTGAAGACAGTTCACAGACAAATTTTAAATTGTATTTATAATGAATGTCACAATTTTTACTGTTAATTGAGATACTATTGAACTAATGACTAATATAAAGCTTATGAGATTGCAGTTGCACTTCTTCTTTTTTATTTGCCACACCAGTGATCGACCTAATATACGTCACTGGACTCATCCATGGCTAATGCTTATAGAGTGATCATAACATTGCCTGTATGAAAACTCGGAAAGAAAACATAAACTGAAGAAGAAATAATAATAAACGTAAAAGTAAACAAAAATAGACACACAACCAATCTATTTCTAATAAAATCAAGCAGAATACTTTGCGTTGTTGTGCGAATTTCCTGAAAAATAAAGTACAATTAGCTATAGGACCATTTCAGTTAAGCTTCATGTAGCCAAAAGGTCTGCCTATTGTTTGTTAATCACATGCAAACGTGTAAGAATTTCGCCTTATTAACCAAAAATAATGCAAAGTCCATGATCCACAGATGCATTACAATTATCAAATAAATGTACTCTCTCATTGGCGGGAAGAAATAGCCTAACTATCTTCTATACTGGCAGCAATCAGCCATTATTCTCTACCAATTATATCTATTTGCTTTACTTCAAATCATTATTGGTCCATAATTTATCATAATTGACAGTTATATTTTCGACCATTTGTCAATTTAGCATAAACATATGTGTCGGTGAACTGTCTTCAAAAGTGTCGGTGAACTGTCTTCAAAATTCGTGTCGGTGAATTGTCTTGTCGGTGAACTGTCTTGTTCCCCAATAAAATCCGCTAGTTTGATACTTTAGAAAGGCAGACGATGGGAGTGAATAAATAGGCAAGCACATTCCCGATGGCTTCATGCAATAAGAAAACGTGTAATCACAGAAGAAAAAAACATGGCGTAAAAAATATGAAAATACGCAATTGTTTTTGCAAGTACACAATTGAGGATAACCACGTTGCGTAAATAACCAATTGACCCAAAAGCTTATCTAGGGCGCTGAATGGGACAAAGCAGAAAAATCCATTTTTAGGCCAAATCTTAGGTCTACCCCCGCCACTGTTTCCAGACCAGAACAGTTTGTACCTTGAATCTATGCCCTTAACTATACAGCAATGATCACCCCGGTATCTGGTCTCTTGGACACAACAAAGGTCTACTTTTCTACAAGATAGTTTTTTTTCTTCTTTCTTCCAATATTTCTAAGTATTAAGTAAGGGTGCAAAGATCAGGAATCGATACAATCAAGTACCACACCTGACCCAGGATACCAATGGGAAAGTGACAAACTCACAGCAGACACCACAAACGAGAGCCAAGAGGTCAGCCCTTTCCCAGCAGGTGACCACAAAGCACATATAAACAGACGCGCACAAAGACATAGCAAACACAAGACAGAACAAAAACATAAAAGATCCACAAAAGAAGTACCGCCTTGGAACGGTCAGTAAAATATTTTACTGGAGGGCTTAAACCGGTTTAACGGCGCCAACCTCATCCTTAATTCAGATGTGGATCAAGACACATAGATATTTGGTTTGCATGAAAGACCCCTAACTTATCAATGCATCATCTCCTAAAACATATAAATCAAGATATAACAAGGAGATAAAGCAAAGATAAGGACTCAGCAGTAAATAAAACTGAATACCGGGGTAAAAGAAATCCAACAGGTAAACCCCGGTGGGCCCGACAAACAGCCAAAGCATGAATACCCAATTAAGGTACTCGGATTGTGTATCCAGTATATATGGTTAATTTTGGCGGCGCACGATCTGCCCGTGTAGCCTAGTGGTTAGCTCGTCAGACTCTTAAACCAGCGGACCAGGATCGATTCCTGGGTGGGCACCAATTGAACATTGTTTTTTTTTTCTTCTTCTTCTTCAGCTTATAATAATGAATTACTTCCTACCAGCAATACAAATTGATATAAATGACGAAAAGTACTCTCCATAACGTTTTATATCAAATTATCCTCAAAATATGTGGGGGTAGGAGTAAATTTTGCTCTCCTGAGCGGAAATTAGTCTGGTGACCCCCATTTTTTATTCGCTTTTCTTAAAGGTTATATAAAAGTCTATGGAATAAAAACAAAAATTTGAGATTGTTAATGCCAGATTTTTAAAAGTACACTCCATAACGCTTTATATTGAATTATCCTCAAAATATGTGGGGTAGGGGTAAATTTTGCGCTGCTAAACGAAAATTAGTCTGGTGACCCCCATTTTTATTCGGTTTTCTAAAAGGTTATACAAAAGTCTATGGAATAAAAAAAACTTTGAGATTGTTAATGCCAGATTTTTAAAAGTACACTCCATATCGTCTTATATTGAATTATCCTCAAAATATGTGGGGGTAGGGGTAAATTTTGCTCTCCTGAGCGAAAATTAGTCTGGTGACCCCCATTTTTTATTCTTTTTTCTAAAAGGTTATATGAAAGTCTATGGAATAAAAGCAAAACTTTGAGATTGTTAATGCCAGATTTTTTAACAGTACACTCCATAGCAATTTATATTGAATTATCCTCAAAATATGTGGGGGTAGTGGTGAATTTTGGTCTCCTGAAAGAAAATTAGTCTGGTGACCCCCAAGTTTTATTCTTTTTTCTAAAAGGTTATATAAAAGTCTATCAAATAAAAACAAAACTTTGAGTTTGTTAATGCCAGATTTTTTAATATACAATTTAATCTAAAAATTGTATTCCTATTTTGGGGAATACCAAAATATATCATTCAGTATCTTGTCACGACTTGAGAAAACAAATAATTTTTCACTTTTCTTATAAACCTTGATGTTGTGAGTAATAATTAAAATTAAAATAAAGAAGCTGGGTGGCGATTACAACTATTTTAACTTAATATTTTTCAGAAAATTGGTAAAATGCTGAAAACTTCAATGTCATATTATTAAAAATCGAGCGTGGTGACATATTCTTTTAATTTCATTAATCGACAGTCTATACATAAAACAAACTGTATGCAAAGAATTAAAAAGATCTTAATGCGGGAAGTATTTCCCGCAATTGCCCTTAAGAAGGGTATTCTGTATACCAAGTGCTACACCATTAATAGAAACTCATAATTATATTGAAAAAAATATGTGCTGTCAGTACACATACATTGGAATTGTCTCATAGTATGGCAATAGCATATATTTACATGGCAGCATTATCAATAAATTTGAATTTTTCATGTACTACCTACATGTATTTGCTCATCTGGCAAGTGCATGCTATATTTTCAGGTACTGCAGGCACAGATCATAACAGCATAGAGAAAGACCCACTGGAATATTTTTTGAACGAGAAAATTCAAAAGCTAATGCTGGCTATAACAGGTAAATGTTTTTTATTATACCATTGATGACTGAGAGCTGATAAACAGTACTTTGACATAAACTATGAATGGGGCCTAAATTAAAATTTTATTTGTTTCCCCTTACCCGACCAACCCTGAAAAAAAAAGGCCCTACTCAAAAAAAATTATTTCAATTTTCAGTGAAGATTTTTTTTTTAAATTTCATTGCAAACTTAGAGAATCGTCCAATGTTAAACATGTTTACACTGTCATGTAAACAGTGTTATCTAAGCAAATTGTTTGTGTATTTAATTTTATAGCCAATAGTAGGACTTTACAGTAAAACCTGCCTAAAATGGCCACTCGAAAGGTGGTTAAGACAAATGGGCGCTAAATGCAGGTCAAAAGTATTGCAGAATGCTCCCTGGGAGCATTCTGCAATACTTTTGACCTGCATTTTGCGTTAATCGGTCTTGAAAAAACAAACAATTATTTTTGTATTTTGTTGAGTGGCCCCTTAAGACAGGTTTTACTGTATAAAATTAAGTTTAATGGGTATCCAATTTGAGGAGTTAAAAAAATAATTTTCCGACCGACCCATACCGGTAAAACATGGTTGGGTAAGGGGAAACAAAAATATTTTTAAGTTTGACCTGGAGGCCCAAATGAAATTACACAAAACACAGCATTTCATCGAGGTATTCACTGTTTGTTTAGCAAAAACAATCTCCAGACACAGAGAAAATATGAGCCGTGACATGAGATTTCCAACAATGTGGTATGTGAGACCATCAAAGCCTCAGATCAGCCTGCGCATATGCACAGTCTGATCACAGCCTTTCCTTGTCGCTCAACTATTCTATGATTGTTAATCTAGTGACCAAACAGCATTTGGTTTTTCTAAGCTTAACAGGAGGCTGCACAGACTCGTTTGAGTCTACACTTGTCAAAATGCCACATTGTTGGAAATCACATGTCACGGCTCAATTATATAATTTTGAAGTTCTTACCTGTGACCCCTTAACATGTATAGGTTAGACATCCATACTATATTAAGAACCATAGGTCCAGATCTGGAAATTTTATGAGCGTAAAATTGAAATTATTGCCTTACCCATCAATTTAAACATGTGTTTTGGGTGCTCAAAAGAACCGTCTCATTGAGACGGTTCTTTTGAGTACCCACAACATATGTTTTGGATAAGAAATAAAGAAAATAGTTTTTCAATATGCACTCTTATCTGGAGCCCTGAAGAACATGTACTATTATATATGAGCCACAATCTGTGAAAACCAGCCTTAATGACGAAGTCGTCAAATTTGAGTTAATTGTACACACTTAATCTTTAAAGTGTAAAGAAGTTATCCTACAAATTTTATGATGTTATCTCCATTATTCATGGAAATATGGTCTTTGGAAACTACGGTATACACTGTCTTAACTTTAACACGCAACATCAGAAACGTCATGACGTTACTAATGAAGCCAAAGTTAACTTCCTGATTTGCGGGGTTGTCGGGTGCATGAAAAACATGCTATTTCTTGCTAACCTACTTTTTTCATTATCCTTAGCATGTGTGCAAAAGAATTCGCAGAAAAGTTGACACTGATTTATTTTTGCCTTAAGTTTGCATGATCTGAAAATGACGGACCATACTTTAAAAATTCTGACAGTTGCTATGGTAAAGTTGTTGCCATGGAAACATATGACATAAAAACGAAGAAATTTAATCAGAAAAAATTGCCAATTTTATTCTACTTTCCGTCTGAAAAGGTTTTAAGACAATATTTGAACCTGTCAAATTTCTTAATTTTTAATGTTTTTCAAATGATTTTTTACATAAAAAGTCCTGAATGTCATTAAGGCAGGTTTTCACAGATCGTGGCTCATATATATAGTCTATTAGGGTGTGAAATTTCCCTAAACGGCAGTGCAGTGGCTCAGTGGTAGAGTGCTTGAGTTGAGGGGTTGCGGGTTCGAGCCTCACCAGCAGCACTGTGTTGTGTCCTTGAGCATGATAATTTAATCATATGTTAATCCCTGCTTAGTACTGGTTCAACCCAGGAAGACCTGTCCCGACATAACTGAAAGATTGTTGACTGGCACGTCAAGAATCAAATCAAAACAACAGACAAAATCTCTCTCAAAGTCACTTAATGATGTTCAAACCAAGGACAATGGGGAGATAAATAGGACTTAACATAACTATTCTAAAATTATATTTTGATACAATATAAGTTGGAGGGCTAAAAAAGTAAGTTTTCTATTAATTCCACAACTGTGTTTTAGGAATACCATCAAAGCATGTTAAATAGATTTATCTGGACACAATTGTGACATGGAATTCTTGTTTATAAGTATGGATTATTGCATAAAAAGCCGAGCCGCATGCTATTAACAGACATGTTTTAACTGGCAAAACCCCATGTATTAGTCAGGCATTCACCTGCTGTTGATGAACCGCTTTTTTGCCTTACGTATACGCATTCTAGGCTTCAAATAATACTGGTTCAACCCAGGAAGACCTGTCCTGAAATAACTGAAAGATTGTGGACTGGAACGTCAAGAATCAAATCAAAACAAAATCTCCCTAAAAGTCACTTGTGAAAAAGTAAAATTTTCAAACTGTGTTTTTTGCAATAATGTTTGTGACAATGGGCATTCATGTAAATTAATCAAAAACATACTTAATGATGTTCAAACCAAGGGCAGTAATTCATTTACAATTTTGGGCTTATGGGTTCTGGGACTCACTGTTTCCCATATCAATGAGTCCCAACTGCAAACTTATGAGTCCAGAACACTATTTTTAATGACAAGTCTGCAATACTAATTATACTATTGCATCCTGGGACTCGCTGAAATAAAAACTTTGCATCCCAGAGACAAAATGAGCAAAAGATGCAGGATGTCGAGTAACAAAGTCACTGCAAGGGCAATGGGGAGATAAATAGGACTTAACATAACTACTCTAAAATTATATTTTGATACTATATAAATTGAAGGGCTAAAAAAGTTAGTTTTCTATTAATTCCACAACTGTGTTTTAGGAATACCAGCAAAGAATGTTAAATAGATTTATCTGGACACAATTGTGACATGGAATTCTTGTTTATCAGTATGGATTATTGCATAAAAAGCTGTGCCGCATGCTATTAACAGCCATGTTTTAACTGGAAAACCCCATGTATTAGTCAGGCAATTCACGTGCTGTTCATGCACCGCTTTTTTACCTTACGTATACGCATTCTAGGCTTCAAAATTTTCATCATCAGCAGTAAGTTGCATAGCAGTGAACATAACTTGGTGACGTCAGAATGATGTATGTCTTTGCTCTGGAATGGGCATTTTTATAAACTACAAATCATTCATGCTTTTGTGTGCCATTATGGGTTACCCAGTAATACAAAAAATGAACTTTTCGAAGCGTTTTCCAAAGTTTTCAAGCAAAAAAACAACTTTGTGCAATAATAATGATCAAAGATGGTTTTCTGATACACCAACATCTGCTAGACCCCTCGGGGTCGTTAAAGTCCTCGCCTTTCAGGCTTAGGTTTCACCACCACCCTCGGGGGGTCCAGCAGATGTTAATGCATAGAAAATTATGTTTGTTCCCTATATTGATATTTCATTTGAATCGTATGTTCGCAGACAATTTACATGAAATATTAAGCCTTATTTTCCAGGCAAGTTGCAAAATTTGTTGTCGGATCTGATCATTCTGATGTAGTCAGAGATGAGTGCTTTTTGGATTATGGTATATGTTATTGGATTATGGTTTATGTTACTAGTTCGGCAATAAAAAAGGTTTGGACAAACAGAGTGCAGACCCAGATCAGACTGCTTCTGAGGAAGCAGTCTGGTTATCAGGGTCTTTCCTGTTTGCTATTCTGACATGCATTTCGTGAATTCCAGCCCTTATAACCAACATTTTATTTAAAGAGACTAGGTCTGTAACTATGAACATTTTTTCGAAATAAATATTTTCTTTTTAAATCATGTGTAAAAATAGAATTAAGTTATGTTTTCACAATAAATATGTTCAGTACAGCTGAAAACTGCAAGGAAAAGTGAATTATCTTATTAAAATAGGTGTTTTTTTCTCTTATTGGTAATTATTTGCGTCCTTCCAATAATTCTAGACAGTTGATTTTTAATGTAAATGCTGTTGTTTTTATAGTGTTAATTTGTTAAGATTTATGAAAATGGTAAAATATTTGCATGAATTTGAGTATTTTTACTGTATTCTTGAAAAATAAAAATTTTATTTCTAAAATAAAATGATCAAAAGTTGCAGACTATGCATGCAGCTTTAAGATCAGAAAGTGAACATTTACCATAACTGGAACTTAAGATTTTCTTTTATTCTCAGGTCTTAAAGCAGAGCTGTACTTTTCACATAAGAAATCTGTAAGAATGAACAAGCCCAAATTTAATCTTCTAAGTGATGCTGAACTTGCCCAGGAGATGGAAAAGTTTGAAAATTTGGCCACTCAGGAGCTTCAGATGCCCCCCGTCATGAATCCCCGGAGCGAGTGCACGAGAGTGTTGTCAGAAGATCCCGATATAGCTGCTGGACTTGAATCAAAGATGGCTTTTGTTGATATATCACTAAATATCGCAGACAGGGTAAGATATACTGCCCTCCAGGTAAGAGGGGTCTTCTTATTTCTAACCCAAAATGCCAGTTTATGTTGTGGGTACTCAAAAGAACTAACACAATGAGATGATTCATTTCAGCAGCCTCTCCGCGCTCCACCCCTAGACATGACATACAAACAAACATTTAAACTGATAGATATTTATCTAGACCTATGTGCCAAGTCTTTAAGGGTTTACGCTTCATATTCATACGGAAAAACTCAAAATGTGAGAAAATTAAATGTATGACAGGTCAAGATATTTTTAGCAAAAAATTGAGAATATGTTCTTTACCATGATTATATTCATGTGTTTTGGGTGCTCTAAACTGTAAACAGTCTCATTGAGATGGTTCTTTTGAGTACCCACAACATATGTTTTGGTTGAGAAATTAAGAAAATTACATATTGAATACGCACTCTTGTCTTAAGGTCTACATATTCTTACAACTGTGTCATCAGTATCTCTATACAAACATGTGATGTGTGTGCGTACTATATGCCATGGCAGTTGTTCAATGGATACGGTCATGTCATAAACAATGTTCTGACCAAACATTACATAACACATTGGGCATGAACAAGTAATGTCCTTACCCATGACAATGACAATACTTGAAATTTTCTTGGTTTGTTTGTTTGATTTGATTCTTTATGCCCAGTCAACATTTTACAGTCGTGTTGGGATGTGTTTACCTGGGTTGAACCAGTACAAAGCAGAGGATAAAGTGTCTTGCTGAATGACACAACCCAGTGCCTCTGGTGAGACTCAAACCAGCAAACACTCGGTCTCGAGTCTAGCACTTCTAGACTGAGCCACCGTGCTTCACAAATTTTCATGGAAATGAACTAATAATGATGTAAAAAAAAATCACATTTAAAAGGTCATATGATAAACAGTATCTTACACTCATTACCATTTCATATTAAATTTATTAAACTTGCCAAGAGCTTTTTTAATAAATTTCACATGAAATGATTACAAGTGTAAGATCCTCCCTATACAGAGGGAAAGCAGACAGGATGCTACATGCAAGTTGAAGTTCACTGTCAAACAGCTAATAACAGGGCTTCAGATTTATGGTGGGCCCGGGTCATTGTCCCATGATTTCAAAATATGGCCCATCACTTTCCAAGGCAGTGGGCCCAGTGGACCCATCCTTTTTGGTTGTGAAAATATCTCACTTTAATAAAAATATTCATCTTATAGCAAATCTATGAACTCCACAAAACAGAAAGTACATAAAGTTTGTCAATACAGTAAAACATGTCGTAAGCAGCCTATCAAAAAGACAAAAGAAAGAGCTTGTTAAAAAATGGTAGCTTAATGAAGGTCAAAAGGATTGCAGAATGCTCCCCTTGGAGCATTCTGCAATACTTTTGACCTGCATTAGGCGATAATTGGTCTTTTTTGAGTGGCCACTTAAGACAGGGTTTACTGTATAATCAGCAGTAAATATACATATATGCATACAAGTGTCTGTGTCAGTGTGTAGGTAAAGTTTACTACTCAAATGTCAACCGTGGTTAGTTTGATATGCTTGGGCCCATCATTTCAGAAAATGACCAACATTTTTCGCTCTTGAAAAAAATCTAAAGCCCTGATTAATGGATGAACTCATCGTACGCTTGAAGACAACATTCAATCTTAGACCAATCAGTATTTAATGTTTGTTTCAGCCCTATGTCAAAGTTAAAGCACAACGCTCAGCATTGGGCAGGGCTTACCCTGGCTCAGACTTTGTTTTAGCCAACACTTTAGCCAAATGGAAAAAGTTGGAGCCAAATGAAATAAACTTTAGCCAAGGTTTTAGCCAGAAAGTAGTATCAACAAGTTAATTTGTATTTGATCTCTTTGCCTGCTAGGTGCGACTTGTTGTCTGCCGATAACCTTTGCAAACAGTTTGGACCCAGATCAGGCCCGACAAAATGTTGGGCCTTATCTGGATCCGAACTGTTTGACACCTTGAAGGTATTGAAAAATCCAGTATTCAAAGAGTAAAATATGGCACAATAATAAAGTGTGAAGGAATAATGAAAGCAATATTGGAAAATCCAAAAGCTGATCAAAATACACTTTTTTGCAAATATGTAATTTTTGAACCCCCTAGAATGTAATTTTAGCCAATGACTTATATTTGTAGCCACTCTTCACTTTTAATAGCAAATGGCTACAATGGCTAATGGCAGTGTGGGCCCTGATCGGGGCATGAACTTTGACCAGGGCAGCAACAATCACCAAAGCTTAAATATTACATTTTTCAGGACAGAGCAATAGTCATTAGAGATACAGATGGAACACTCAGAACAGCCACATGGGAAGAAAAAGACAGACTTCAGCAGATTTATCATCCTTTTCCTGGGAGAAAAATATTTCCTCCAAAAATGTTTGAAGAGGAGGAGCTAGAAGTGAGTAGATGGGGCCAAAATTAAAATTTTATTTGTTTCCCCTTACCTGACCGACCCTGAAAAAAGCCCCTACTCAAAAAATTTTATTTCAATTTTCAGTCAAGAATTTTTTTTTTAAATTTAATTGCAAAACTTAGAGAATTGTCCAATGTTAACAGTGTTATCTTAGCAAATTGTTTGTGTATTTAATTTTATTGCCTATAGTAGGACTATGCAGTAAAACCTGCCTAAAACGGCCACTCAAAGATATGTATACACAAGTTAACAAAGGTCGTTAAGACAAATGAGCACTTAATGCAGGTCGAAAGTATTGCAGAATGCTCCCTGGGAGCATTCTGCAATACTTTTGACCTGCATTATGCGATAATCGGTCTTGATAAAACAAACATTTTTTTGTCTTTTGTTGAGTGGCCTCTTTGACAGGTTTTACTGTATACAATTAAGTTTTATGGCTATCCAATTTGAGAAAGTAAAAAAATAAAAATTTCCGACCAACCGACCCATTCCTGTAAAACAGGGTCGGGTAAGGGGAACAAAAATATTTTTAAGGTTGGCCAGGGGTGCCTGTGTGTGTGGGTTTATTTTTTAAATGACAAATGAATATTGGCCCCAGTAGTGTAGAATTTACACTGGTAAATGTATACGTCAATTAGGTGGTATTTACGCGTATTGCCGGTCCTTCATAGACCCGAAGTGGTAGATATTGGTGTTAATACTATATAGAAAAAACATGCCATATGCCTAAAGAACTATAGAATAAGATCATTTTGAAGTATTCAGTATGTGCATGGCGATTTATGTAAGCATTAAGGAATAAATTCGAGTACCGATCATCCAGATCAATACTCGAATCTATTCCTAAATGCTTACACAAATCGCCATGTGCATGCCGAATTCTTAAAAATGATCTAATTCTATAGTCCTTTAAGCATATGGCATGTTTTTCTATATAGTATTAGCACCAATATCTACCACTTCCGGTCTATGAAGTACAGGCAATACGCGTAAATACCACAAAATCGACATATACATTTACCAGTGTGGAATTAGCAAAAGTTGATACTTGCTCAGGGACAAGTAAATAACTTGTCCAAAGAAAGTTTTACTTGTATCATATTAAAGAACAGATAGTGCACAAAAATTTAAGCGAAACCCTCACTGTACTTAAACAATATACATGTATAATCTCTTTTAAAAACAGTATGAAACCAAACAATCATTGAAAACAGTGTAGATTCAGATCAACTGGCTTCTGTTTTCTGCACAACATTTGAGTTCATAATAATTACCAAATATGAAATACAGAAGTGTAAATTTATCCTAACTTGTCCAAGGACAAGTAAATAAAAAATTTTGTACTTGCTCTGAATGAAATGGACCCAGGTCAGACAAGTTGGGCATAATATTGCCATATCCCTGGGTCGCATTGAATTAGTTAATGGTGCCATTTTTGACCCAGTAATGCCACATGCCCTTAAAATCACTCAATAAGTTCTTTCGTGGTGTGAATGCTATTCCAAGTTTTGCTCTTAAGTGGGTCCAGGGGTGCAATGAGTCAATGACATTATTTTTAGCTCACCTGTCACGTAGTGACAAGGTGAGTTTTTGTGATCGGTATTCGTCCGTCGACATCTGTTAACAATTGACTTAAATGACAACTCCTCCTAAACCTAGATTTTTCGTTTTTGCAATTTGTTGATGTCATGCACTGTGTAAAAGGGCCTTTACAAGTCATTTTTAGTGAAAATAATATGCTCAACAAAGTCTCACTCTTTAGAATTTTTCCCTATTCAGTGCTGTCATATTATGTTATGGGTACACAACACTGATTGTTATGCACATAGGTTTAGATAAACACAAATTTGCAGCGTAAAATTGTAAATATTTTCTTACCCATAATTCTTAGCATATGTTTTGGGTGCTCAAAAGAACCGTCTTATTAAGACGGTTCTTTTGAGTACCCACAACATATGTTTTGGTTGAGAAATAAGAAAATTATTATTTTGGTACGTACTCTTAACTTAAGGCCTGTATGCACACAAAAGAATGTCTATTAATTCTTTTTTTTTCAGAAAATACTTCCAGACAGAAAATATGTTTATATTTTAGAAAGAGCTAGTGTTCAATTTGAACCTGACCATCCTTCATTTGTAAGGGTAAGTATTATAGCAAATTCTAGCAGACTATATGGGACAGACCCGGAGATTTGAGTCTTGTAGAAGTATGACTCTTATGTCCATAAATATAAAGTTATATTCTTCACTGTTGATTTGTTCTATAGAGGCAGGTATTAAAGCCTGAGGGAATTTTTAAATACTATAGTGAATCCTTATTAACCCTTTTTCCTGCCAGTCATGACTGTTGTCAGGGCTTTACCTGCCATACCTGTGGGTCTGAATTTCTGTCCCATTCCCAATGGAAAATAGCCACCTTTTTTCCTAATTGCAGGTATAATTTTCCAGATTAAGAAAAGTAAAAAAAAAATGTGTGTATATATATATATATATAAATATATATCAACTGAGTCGATAGATGCTGTAAATATTTTGCCTCTAGCGAGATTCAAACCCACGACCTCGACAACACCGCCTAGCACTACACCAGACATTGAAGCTACCAACTGCGCCACTGAGACATCCCCAAAAAAAGGATGTTCAGGAAGTGCTGATATAGACGCCGCCTGATGCAGTACATGTCGTATATTGGTTCGTTTTCAATGCATGGCATCTATTTTGTTCGCAAGTGAAAGCCTGATGGATCCAAGGATACAAGTGAAATTAGATAGATATCAGAAGTGCGGAAATATAATTTCACAAACATCATTGCTTTAGAGCTACACAGGATCAGAAACTGATGCAGATTCAGACAGTAGATAAATACAGAGGGATATAGTGAATCAACGGAGCCGATAGATGCTGTAAATATTTTGCCTCTAGCGAGATTCAAACCCACGACCTTGACAACACCGCCTAGCACTACACCAGACATTGACGCTACCAACTGCGCCACTGAGACATCCCAAAAAAAAGGATGTTCAGGAAGCGCTGATATAGACGACGCCTGATGCAGTACATGTCGTATATTGGTTCTTTTTCAATGCATGGCATCTCTTTCGTTCGCTAGTGAAAGCCTGATGGATCCAAGGATACAAGTGAAATTAGATAGATATTAGAAGTGCGGAAATATAATTTCACAAACATCATTGCTTTCGAGCTACACAGGATCAGAAACTGATGCAGATTCAGACAGTAGATAAATACAGAGGGATATAGTGAATCAACTGAGCCGATAGATGCTGTAAATATTTTGCCTATATATATATATATATATATATATATATATATATATATATATATATATATATATATATATATATATATATATATATATATATATATATATATATATATATATATATATATATATATGTTTTTTTTTTTTTTTTTTTTTTTACTTTTTACTGTAGAGACCACTATCACTTACTATCTCTAGTGTCATTTGCAGGGATGACGCTAGATAAGTGCATCATCCTTCGGATAGGGACGTTAACTGGATGTCCCCTGTGCAGGGAAAGTCACCCCCTGTGCAGGTTAAAGAACCCTACGGTAATTTAGATATGGTTACTTGTAGGCTTTCATCCTGCAACCCGGAGTGTACAAAGTACACCTGCCGATAATACTCGAAAGGGGGTCTGGCAGTATATAGAGAAAGAAAGAAAGAAACGATGACCCATATCAGAATGGTACTTAAATAATTGTACTTGGCATTTGACAATCTAAAAAACAAACTTGATTTTGAGTATAAATTTTGCTCCCATTGTTATGTTTTATATTGTTTTTTTCCCCAATTTTGATGTTAAGTCAATCATTTTTTCCCAATTTTGGCCAGGGGCCTTTTCCCAAAATTGCTGGATAAAGCCCTAGCTGTCATTTGTTCCCTCATCTGCTTATGTTCTTAGGTACCCTATATTGCAGGGGAGCAGGCTGATCAAGGTTCATATTGTTAGCTTCCATGAAAAAATATAGTTTGAAGTGCACTTGAATAATATATAGAAGATTTAAAAAGCAAGCAACACTTTCAGGACAAAAATTAGTTGCAGGTTAAGGGTAAATCAGGCTTTTTAGCTAACAGTATGTACCAAAAATTAATTTTCTTTCTTCTCAACCAAAACATATAGTGTGGCTACTCAAAAGAACGGTCTCAATGAGACTGTCCTTATGAGCACCCATTACACTTGTTAAAACCAATGAGTGATGAAATATTTACAATCGGACTCAAAATTTATTTTTATCTAAATTTATGCTCTCTCATCGGTAGCCTATATTGCAGGGGTACAGTTTGATCAGGGTTCATATTGTTTGCTTCCATGTAAAAATCTAGTTTGAAGTGCACTTCAATATATACAGCAGATTTAAAAAGCATACAACATTTTCAGGATAAAAAAATAGTTGCAGGATAAGGGTTAACTTAATCAGGCCTTTAGTTAAGAGTTAATGTTCTTACTTCTTAACCAAAACATATGTTGTGGGTACTCAAAAGAACCGTCTCGTTGAGACAGTTCTTTTGAGCACACAAAACATATGTTAAACTAATGGGTGAGAAAATATTAACAATTTTACGCTCAAAAAGTTTGTTTATCTAAACCAATGGGTTAGTGAATAAATTCATGTTACCTTGACACACTTGCAACAGTCATTACCAAAATCTTTATCTCTAGCCAGTTCTTGTGAAAATTTTCATTAAATTTGCATATTTTTTCAGTGCTTTTCTTTACAGCACTGCTTATAATTAACATTTCTGATGACTATTTTCTTCCTCTGATGGAATGATGAAGCATCCTTCTTTTGCTCTGTCCACCACCTTTTACACTACACTGCAAGTGCCACAACATTTTCATGCAGCTGCCGCAACTAGGGTATTAATAGACTTTTCGCTTACTGTATAGGGGGCAACTTTAATATTCATATCTGGGTGTGGTTCGGCTACTTCATTTGCGAAACAAGGGAAATCAGGTTCTATTTATAATTTGGTGAAGAATTAACACGTTCTTTGGGCCGCGGAAAGGTGCGTGCATTTTATGAAAATCCTAACCGTATACACACTGAACTCACATTTATTAACCCTTAAAGCGCATAATCACAAAATGTATGTTTTTTGTCATCCACTAATATATTTGAAGGCTCATAGACAAACAGTGTGGACCCATATCAGACTGCGGCTGTAGGAAGAGTCTGATTTGGGTCCACAATATTTGCCTCTTTGCTTATGTTAAATAAACACTTTTAGATGCAGTTATTTTGCTGTTGTTTTAAGGACTAAATAATATGTTTTGCGTCTATACTGAGGTTATGGGGCAAGATGATACAGTTACTTTTGAATAAAACCAAGCCTCAATTTCAGCTTTTACCTATGTCTAAGGTTGAACAGTCCTAATTACGCATTTAGAGGTGCCACCTTTACAGTAATTAAAATTCATATAATAACCTTACCTGCCAAGTAGTCTACCTGGTACCTTACAGAATGTCATCCTGTACGTAACATGCTATTGACCAATAAAGATTCAATGTAGGATATGAATGTTTATGAGGTATAATAGCACTAAATTTGCATGTGATTTTAGGCTGTGAGTGTTGAAAATGACCCTAAGTCAGGGTTCAAGCTGGGCCCTGTCAGTAGTCAGGAGAATTAGGGAGAAGTGACAGTGGGATAGGGAGAATTTATAGCGCAAAAATTCCGGCATTTTCTATCAGTTTAGCAGCAAATTAGCCACTGCACATACTGTTGCCATTAAATGGAAGGAGAAATATAGGGAGACTCCCACTTTTCCCTGGGTCCCATGTAGGGCGAAATTTCGGCCTCTAGTTGCCCCCTAGCTTATTCCCTAAACCTTGTAAAATGTCCTCTTTATATCTATACAGGTGTCACGAAGGGTATTTGAGCATGTTGCGAGCACCAACTCCTTCAATGACCTGAGATCAACACGGTACTTTGGTCCAATGGCTTTCTATTTCTGCTGGACAAAGAACATAGAACAACTGTTGATAGATATGATGGCAAGAAACTTGTAAGTAAACAGCATCATAAAAATATATGGTCCTGCACAGGCCATTTTGATACTTCTTACAACCAGGCAACCACCAAGTTAGCATTTCATTCCAATGAAACATCTAAAGATAAGCTGTCAATAATATAAAATTGGCTATCTATTATTGTCATCCAGGTGCATGCCAAACTACACAAAAACTTGTTCATTTCTACATGCTCATTACACTTAAACATAAAAAGTAGTGAGAAGTTTGTGAAAAACCTGTTTTATGGTGAAAAACACTCATTTATTGAATGGACATATGTTGTAGGTGCACATTGGAGTTGCCTCTATGA